>CM034157.1:406425418-407780482 GCA_019776745.2 Taxus chinensis | reverse complement strand
CGAGGTGCAGGGGATTTGGAGTGTCCTTAAATCCTAAGAAGTGTATCTTTCTTGCACATGAAGGAAATCTCCTTGGCCATATTGTCTCCAAATAAGGATTAGGAATTGATCCAAAGAGGGTTGAAGCCATAAGAGCACTACCATTGCAAAGCCACAAGAAATCCCTTCAGATTTTCTTGGGGAGGATAAACTTTGTTTAGAGATTTGTCCCAGATTTTGCAGCCCTTGTCAAACCTATCACCAAAATGTTAAATAAAAGCATGGCTTTCAAGTGGATAGCAGAAGGAAAGGAGAGTTTTGAAGCAATCAAAGAAGCCATCTCTCAAGCACCAACTCTCACCAACCCAGATTTCTCCAAGGATTTCATCCTCAATGCATTTGGGGGTGATGATATTATTTCTGAAATTTTAGTACAACAGAATAAAGACAATGATGAGCAGCCAATTGCTTTCTTCAGCCAAATCCTGGAGGACTATGATGTGAGATATTCTTTCATTGAGAAGCATGTTCTTGCAGTAATCAGGAGCTTGAAGAAATTCAAGCATTTAGTCTCAAACAATAAGGTTCAGTTGTTGGTTTCTCATGTGGGAGTTAAATACTTCCTCCTCAACAAAGACTTGAATGAAAAGAGAGAAGTTTGGATTACTCATGTCATGGAGTATGAAATTGAGATCAAATTTACCAAGTTGGTAAGAGGAAAAGGATTGTGTGAGCAGCTGATTTTGGGCAAACAAAAGGAAGCATGCAATGATAAGGAGGATGTTTTGGCGTTGCAAGACAGCTATGAGCCAAGTGAAGCACTCAAGAAGAAAATAATTCTGTCCCCACTCCTTGCTAGACCCAAGGTATAATGCACTTCCTAAGCATAGGCCTATGCCCTCCGGAGATGAACAAGACAAAAATAAGACACTTCAAATTGCAGGCTGTCCCATATGCCCTTTTTGACAGTGTTTTGTTCAAGAAGAGATGTGAATGGAGTGCTACTGAGATGCATTGGTACATATCAGATTCATAGGGTGTTAGAAGAGTTCCATGGTGGACTAGATTGGTGGTCATTTTGCACCAAGAGTGACATCTCTAAAGATCATGAGGGCTAGCTATTATTGGCCCAAGATTTTCAGTGATTGCTATGCATGGATCAAGAGGTGCAAGAATTGTGCATTCTTCACAGGTAAAGAGAGACTTAGCTGCCCTTCCATTGCATCCAATTTCAGTTGACCAGCCATTCATGCAATGGGGTTTAGACTTCATTGGAGTTATTAATCCCAATTCAAGCCAAGGGCACAAGTGGATTTTAATAGCCACAGATTACTTCGCTAAGTGGACTGAAGTAGTAGAACTAAAGGAAGCAAATTAATCTAGCATCCTAGATTTCTATGAGGGCATAGTAACTAGATTTGGAATACCTGCTACAATAATCTTATATAATGCATTGGCATTCATTAGGTCCAAGGTGGCTGAATGGGCTATCAAGAATGGAATCTACCTAAGTACTTCATCAAACTATTACCATCAGGGTAATGGTCAGGCCGAGTCTACAAACAAGAACTTGTTGCGAATCATTAGAAGGACCCTTGATGAAAATTAGAGGTCTTGGCATACTAAATTGAAATCAGCTTTATGGGCTGATAGGATAACTCCCAAGAGATCTACAGGTAACTCTCCATTCAGGCTTTTTTATAGGAAGAGAGGTAGTTTATGCCCATGACACTTGAGTTGCAAAAATTAGAGCTCATGAATCAGTTGGAGCTGTTGGAGTTTGAGCCCATGGAGTTTAGATATGTAGAATCGATGGAGATCCAAGAAATGAGAAATCAAGCATCCCAAGCAATGGAGAAGGATCAGGCTTTGATCAAGAAGACCTTTGATAGGAAGGCCAAGGATAGATCTTTTCAAGTTGGAGATCTAGTGTTGAAATGGGATGCGGATAGAGAAAAACCATGGGAAGGCATTCAAAATTTGATGCCATTTAGAGTGGCCCATACATGGTCACAAAGTGCAAGAACAACAATGCTTTCTAATTGGCTTCATTGGATGGTGAAGAACTACAGATTCCAGTCAATGGAATCTATCTCAAGCATTGTTTCTAAAGGGGAATTCTCCATCTTGTAAATATTAGCTTAGGTTTCCATTCCTTCAAGTGCTTGTGCACATTATTTTGTTGTAGGTTAGTTTTTCTTTCCCTAAGTGCTTTGGCATAGCTTGCTATCCCTGGAGAATGTTTTGCAGTCCTTGTTTCAATTAGGTGATATTCCATCTTCCTCCTTGCAAAATTCTAAGTCAGTTGGGGTTCCAAACAGAAAATTTGATGACTCCATGCCCAATGGACTACTTCAGGCAACTGGTATTTTCATCTAGCAGGCAGATGACCCCTCTGAGTCACCAAAATTGTTATCCAAAATGTGCCCCCCTGCTCATTTTTGTGGCTAACTCCTTGTGTTCCTACCCCTCTTGTGCCTCAGTCTTCATTTTTTGATTTTTAGGCACTCAAATCTTTCTAGAAATGGCACCATCAGATAGAGCTCTCTCTCAGCTTTCCAGAAAGGTAAAGTTTTCCTCCTAACTCCTCATATTTTTCAAGTTATGGCTCGGTGGAGTTTTTGTGGAAAATTTTCCCTTTGGAAGCCCGCAACCAATAGGAAGCTGCCACGTGTCCAGGAGCCAGTGGGGTTCGGAGGAGAACTTGAAAAAATTTCCAAGTTTTGGTCAGAAACGCAAAAGGAAAATTTTTGCCCGCGTGCCCGCCGAACGAATCACAGTGTGACACGTGTCACAAGGGGAGGCGCAGTAAAAAATTGGCTAAGTGTTATTACCGAGTTTTTCAAAGGAAAATTTTGGAGGATTGGCCCAAGCCAATAGAAACATGACAGGTGGCAGAGGTGACCGGGGAGTTCGCAGCATGGGGGGAGAAAGGAAAAAGTTGCTAAGTGTTCGGTGAATTTTTCAAAGTGAAAATTTGGAGCATGAGGCCCGTGGCGAATGGAAAAAGGACATGTGTCCTATGGTCCTGGAGAGTTCGGAGCTCATGTGGAAAATGGAAATTTTGGCAAAGTATTCAGCCAAAAAATTCAAAGGTGAAGGATGAGCCCGCACCCCTGTTGTCCAACCAAATCATGCCACGTGTCCTGAACTGGCGGGGCATGGGGGAAAAATGGGAAATTTTCCCAATGAAAAAACAAAGAACAATTCTAAGGGATCGGCCCACCCCATTTTCGCCGGCCAATCACATGCTGCCACGTGGTCAAGTGGCACAAAAACATCAAGCGCCCTGCAAAGGAAGATTTTGAGGGAGGAGTCAGCCGACCAACCAGAGAGCGACACGTGTCCAAGTCGCGGACCCGACGGAGGTTTTTGGAAAAAATTTCCAAAGGTAAATACAAAGGGAAAGTAGTCAAGAAGGGCTTGCGCCCAATTAAATCATGCCATGTGGCACCCGAGTGGTGGAGCACGGGGTTTTTTTTGAAAAATTTTCCGAATGCAAAAAGGGTCAAAATTTCAAATTTTTGCCCGCCGATCCGTTTTTGGGGCCATTTTTGCCCTAAAACTTCAGACCTCCATAACTTTTGATCTAGATATTTGATTTGCACATTATTTATATCAATGGAAATCTTATGAAATTATCTACATGATTTCATGGTCAATTTTGAATTTTGGTTCAGTTTAGAGAGAGAAAAATAAAAAACGCTTCTGGTACGTGTCCATGGCCAGAAATGACATTTCAACAACCAATATTAATGCAAAATGGGTCGCTTTTCTCTCCAACATGGTCAAAAATGTTAGAGCATGGGTTTGAAAGGACCTCCATGGTGTTTTAATGCAGTTTCATTCAATGAGGGATGGCTCCCATGTGTTTTGCACATTTTCTCTCTCATGGGCTCGACCTATGGACTATAAAAGCAAGTTTTGGCTCATTTTTTGAAGGTTGAACACTTTTTTGAACATTAGACTTCTTCTTTCACCTGAAAACAAGTGAATTTTTTAAGTATCAGGTATTTTTCAAGGATTGTAATAGTTTTATACCTCTTTGATGGTGTAATACAAGGGATTTTTACATGGAAATGACAGTGCAAACTCTGTGAATGCTTTCAGTCCTTTGTTTGTATTGTTTTTACTTCATTTTCAGATCTCTTATTGCATAGTTATCAGCTTGTGTATGTTTTTCATGTTACATTTCATGGATTTGTGCCTATTTTTATGAGAAAAAATGTTCACCACTCCTTTGGTGCATCACCATCATTAGGTTAGTTTCATTTTCTGCATTTCTTATCCCTGTCTACTTGCAAATTAGGGTAAAATTAGGATCTGAACCTCTGCAGTTGTGTAAATACTAGATCTAATCAGAGGAGTTTGAGGAACCAGCCTCTAATCTGGAGATTCCTCTCTCATTTTTACAAGTCCCACACTTGGAGAGAGGTTTCCATGTTGTGCAATCACACTGGATGCCCTAAACATCAACTTAGAACCTTGATTTACATCCAGGGGTGCTGCTGATTTGCAGCAACATGGTCTTCACCCTTAGATAGAAGTTTGGACAATTAATTTTTCCAAGATCGGTGTCCCCTATGTTTTCCAAGCTAGAAGATAAGTCAGAGTGAGGGGCGACCCCAAGGAATAAATATTTCATTTTTTTATTTACCTTGGATGTGGAAGTAGACATAAAATCCTAAGTTCAAAAATTCTAAAGGTGAGAATTCTGAAAACCCAAAAATATCCAACCTCTGAAAACCCAAGAATTAGAAACCCGAAGAGGAGAAGTCTGAAATCCCAAAATTGAAACCTCTAAAAACCTGAATTGGAGAAGTCTGAAATGACATGTTCTGAAAACCCAAAGTAAAGAATTCTAAAATCCTAAAATGCAAAGCTCTAAAACATAGAAGTGTGAAATCCTGAAGTGCAAACCTCTGAAAACCTCTATTAGAGAAGTTTGAATTCCCAAAATATAAACCTCTAAAATGGAGAAGTGAAAACATCTGAAGAAAGGACTTCTGAAATATTGAAAAAGAGAACTCCGAAGTCTGAATGGTACAATCCGCAAAAAACCGAGAAGCACTAAATAACCCAAAGCTCTAAATTCTAAGGAGAGAGTTCTCCAAAAATGTTGATCTCAGAACTCTGAAAAATAAGGGGTGCTAAGAGGTAAAATTGGATAACATGTGAGGATCTCTGCAAACTTTGAGTGCCTATAGAAACTCAAATAGTGGAAACATGGTGGGTGATGAATTTGTGAATTCCCAAGGTATGCAGAGGAGGAACAAAGAAAATAAACAAGGTGGAAACAAAATAAAAGATCTGAAACCAAAAAGAAAATCACCAGAATAAATATACCTTAAGAATGACGTCGAAAAGTATGAGATACAATAAAAATTAGGTTGTCATAAAAAATTGTCAGGTGAAAATGATAGGTGAAAATGTAATTTAAATAGAAAAAACCTGATATTAATGGTGAAATTCCAATCCATACAGAAGTAGGTAGGAATTAAATGTGTAGAGAGCTCCGAAATTCTGAAACCCAAAAGCCCAAAATTTCAAAATTTTGGGGTTTTAGACTTTGGAAATCTAGAGATGAAAACCATGAAATGGTGTGGAAGAGTTTCGAAACCCGAAAGCCTGAAAGTCTAAAATTTCATACTTTCAGACTTTGGAAGTCTGAAATAAAATGACTCAAAAATGATTAGGAGAGTTCCAAAACATAAAAGCCTGAAAGAAGTTTTTCAAAAAGAATGATATAGAGTTCCAAAACCTGAAAGCCTGAAAGTCTAAAATTTTAGACTTTCGAGGTTTTGAAATTCAGAAATCCAAAGTGAATTTTCTAAAAATCATGACTTAGAGTTCCGAAACCCGAAAGCCCGAAAGTCTCAAATTTCAGACTTTCATGGTTTCAGACTTCAAAAATCAAAAAGCACAGTTTCAAATTTAAGTCAATTAAACCCTAAAAGGGAAAATCTCTAAAGTCTGAAATATAAATTTTCAAACTTTGGGACTTGCATAAATTTTAAGATGTAGAGATCTTTCGTGCACATATTTTATCAAAAAATTTACCTAATCGATTTCAAAATCTACTTCTCAAGGTAGATTAAATTGGTAACATTTTTTGGGACCTCCAGGGAATGTTTTCTTGCTAAGATTTTAGATCAATAGCCTTATACAAACCATTGGGAAAAAGGAGTCTTGGAAGAAAACTACATTTAGAGGACACCCAAAAAACCAAAAAGAAAACAAAACAAAAACAATGTGCAAAGCACTTAGACGAAAAGAAAAACCAACATTGTACAAGGGTGAGAAAATCTCAAAAGAAGCTTTGAGATATATCCCATTCATGTGAATGGGAAGTTCTTCTCCATTGATTTTGGATAGATGAAATGAATTTGCCTCTTTGTAACTTGAGATAATCTATGGTCCACTCCAAAGAGAGTTAAACTTGACATGCCTTGTTGGTTTGGCCATGTCTTCATCCCACTTGAGAACCATATATCTCCTTCTTAAAAATTCCTATCAAAATATTTTTTGTCAAAGGATGTCTTAACTTGAGCATGATTTTAGATTAAATTTTTCATCGCCATGTCTCGAACTTCTTCCAGCTCCATGATTTCAGCAAACCTCACCGTTAAGAAGTCATTTTCCATAACTTCGAGCTAATGAGCCAACTCCAAAGAAGGTAATTATAAATAGAGTGGGAGATTTGACTCCCTCCAATATACCGTCATAAAATTTGAACTCCCAATTTATTTTTTAGGTGTGATTCAATCTTCCCATAAAGTAGTCTTGAGTTGTGTATGTCAGGTCCTTTTATTAGCCTCCATCATGCATTTGACGATTCTTATGAGATTCTTGTTTCTTGATTCCACTAACCCGTTCCCATGTGGATAGTAGTTGGATGAATTTTTGAGGTATACTCCATTCTTAACCTCCCATTAACTCAATTTCAAACCAAGAAAGTCCATTGCATTGTCATGGATAACAATGAATGGAACACTGGATCTTGTCATTATGTTTTCAAGAAAATCAAGGACTACCTTTTCGATACTTTCTTTTAATGCTACTATCTCTGTCCATCGAGTGAAATAATATTTTGCAGTAAGGACCCATTTATTTCCATCACTTGATGGTGGGTTAATCATTCCAATGAAATCTATCCCCCATTAGATGAAAGGTTGATCCACTTGAATAGGATACAAGGGAAGGGCTGTTAGCTTCTATTTACTTGCGAAAAGGGTGCATTTCATACATTTCCTTACCCATAGATTAGGATCTTTGAATAAATATGGCCAATAAAAACCAACTCAAATAGTTTTTGTGGCATTTGTAAGAGCATAGTAATGCCCTCCAGACAAACCATTATGGAATTCTTCCAGAATTCTACTTACTTGCTTCGTTTTAATACAACATAGAAGAACACCATTTAAGTCTTTTTGGAAAAGAAAATTGTTTATTGATATATGTGGAATAGACTGAAAGAAAAAATTCTATCTTTGGACTTTATCCATATTTTAAGGATATGTCCTTGAGAGGATGAAGTTTTTCATCTTTATTAACCAATCAACTTGATAGTCACTTTCATCGACATTTAGGAGCGTAGAATCTTCTACATCCTTGGTCTCCATGTCTGCAGCCAACTGCTGGCATAACTCTTTGCCCCTGAAAATTTTAGCTACTTTAATGTGTACGTCATACTCCATTACTTTTGGGAGCCACCTTGCACGCTTTTTGTTCATTTATTTGTTCAACAAATAATCCTTGATGTCAGGATGAGAGACCATCAAGTGAACTTTGTTGTTGCACAACATGTGCCTACATTTCTTCAGAGATTGAATGCTTGCAAATACTTGTTTCTCAATAAAGGAATACTTGAGCTCATATTCAGTATTCAGATTTTGGGTTTTTGTGTTTATGTTTTAGGGCTCAAGGTTTAGGGGTTAGGGTTTAGGGCTTGGGGCTTAGGGCTCAGGGAAAATAAATATTACCCAATATAGCTATCTTCTTTTTCCCATCGCATGGGAATTTTTTTACTCATTGTAATGTAATGTGTCTTACTCATTCTTATTAGTAATTGATATAGAGTATTTAACTAAAAAAGGGTTTATTGACCTTGTAGGCAAAACATTCAAAGAGAGACATCACAATTTGATGTCTTTCATCTGTTGATATTTTGGAGGAAAGTGTCTGATTCTTGAATGTCTAATCCTTCCACATACCCTAGTAGTCCTCGATCCTTGGATATAAGGAGACACCATTACTTGGATTCCATTTATAATGATAGAGATATTTGTAAATTCGTGTTATGGCCTCTAAATCTATATGAATTTCAAGTTTCTTGGAGATCACATCACACCTTTCACTAGTATTGATGACTACCCCTGTCTTTCTAAAGGTGCTTTTGAAAAAACCTATGGGTTTATCATATAAGAAATTATCAATGAATGGAAGGTCACTAATTCATAGGCCAAGTGACTCCAATTTAAAACTAAACAAGAAATATTTACTAGGCATTTAATAACCCTTTTATGTTCTTATCCATTTCCCTATTTCTATGCTTATTTTGAACACTTCAGGAAGTTCTATCAAATTTACTATCCATTCCATTACAAAATAAACTCTCTTTCTCTAGAGGAGAGGATACTATAGGAAATTCAATTATTATCCTACACCTCTGCATTGGTATAGTCTATATGTTTCTTTTGTGTCCTTTAAGATTAATTTTTGTTTTGTGATGGTCATTTTTTCCAGCTTCCAATTGGTCATTCTGGCTTGCATAATACCATACATAGAAATATGAGAAATATGAAATTTGTTTAAGAGTGTGAATAAATTGACATTCAAGAGTGCAAGTATATGTGGGGAGAAACAATTTTGGAAGAGATGTGTAATATGCATTACATGACATAAGGTAGATGTCATATCCATTTAGTTATTTATCCCATTGCTCATAAACAAAATACTTCTATAGGAAGACTCAATGATGGTTCTAGGCACAAGACTAGGAAATATTGATTAAATATAGTTCGGGGTTTAGGGTTTAGGGTTTATGGTTTAGGGCTCATGGTTCATGGTTTATAGTTTAGGGTTTAGGGTTATGGTATAGGATTTAGGGTTTTGGTTTAGGGTTTAATATTTATGGTTTAGGTTTTAGTGTTTATGGTTATCGTTTACAGATCGAGGTTAAGGAGTTAGGGTTTAAGGTTTAGGGTTTAGGGTTTAGTGTTGAGGATTTAGTGTTCAGGGATTAGGTTTTATGGTTTACAGTTCATATTTTAGGGTTTATGGTTTATGGTTTAGGATTTATGGTTTAGGATTTAATATTTAGGACTTAAGGTTTATGGCTCGGGGTTTAGGGTTTTGGGCTTAGGGTATATGGTCTAGGGTTTATGGTTTGGATTTTAGGGCTCAGGGGTAAGGGTGTAGGGTTTAACGCTTAGGGTTTAGGGTTTAGAGTTCGGTGTATAATGTTTAGGGTTTATGGGTCAGGGTTTAGGATTTAGGATTTAGTTATTATGATTCAGGGTTTAGGGTTTAACATTTAGGGCTAATGGTTCATAGTTTAGGGTTTAGGGTTTATGGCTTATGGTTTAGGAATTAAGGCTAAGGGTTTAGGGCTCATGGGTAAATGTTGAATGTTTAAGGTTTAGGGCATATGGATTATGGTTTAGGGTTTAGGTTTTCGTATCTATGGATCATGGTTCAAGGTTTAGGGTTTAGGGCTCAAGGTTTATAGTTTAGGGTTTAGGTTTATGGCCTAGGGTTTAGGGTTTCGACTGTAGAATTTAAATGATAAAATATTTAAAATTACCTATGTACTTAGAAGATTATACTATAAAAAACTATCTCGTAAAGCATGACTCATGGAGTTGTGAGACTAATTCCATAAGGAGTAGAGTGACCCTAATTTCTTATATTTACATAAATAAATTTAAAGGATAATTTATTCATTTACTATTATTTATATTTTATTATTAAGAAATAATAAAATATAAATAATAATAAATGAAAAAATTATACTTAAACATTTATTTTTGTAAATAGAAGCATGCCAAAAACATACACAATGTTTGTACTATAAAGAATGTGTGCACGTTATAGTGCGTACGTGTTATAATGTGAATGTGTTTTTTGTTTTCACTTTTTTCAAGCCATGCCTCAAGACTTGGGATCCAGTTTAGATATCCAAGCCTGAGGCATGGATTTACACAAACACAACAAATAATGTGTTTTTGTAGGAAAATGTAAAAATTCCACTTCCTCCATGATAAATCAACATAAAATAATCGATTCGTTTTTAAAAAATTATAACATGACGTAGAGCAGAGTTTCTTCTTTCTAAAAATATAATTATTCAAATTTCTAACTAATATAAGGTTTCCATATTATTTGTTTTCTTACTATGCCTTCTTATATCTATTTTTTGAATTTAAATATGTCTATATTTCATTGTGTATCTTTTTTTGGATCATCAAAATTTAAAAAAAATATACTAGCACAAACTAGGCCAAATTCTATACATATTCAACTAAAAAACTAATTTTTGATATTTTTTGAGGTAGTTAGGGAGTGGGCACAGTCGGAGCTCCATTATTTTTCAAAACATAAAAGTTTTGTACTAGAAAAATCATAAAAAAAATAAATACTTAGTAAAAAAATCTAAATCAATTTCTAGCACAAACTAGATGATCCTAGCTATCTTTCCACCAAAGGGTTTTCAAAATTAATAAATTGTGATAAAAAATGGTGGGGGCACAAAATTTACTTTGTTATGTTTTTTTTTTAAATATGAGAACTTGTTGGTATTTTAGTTATTTGAGCCACTTAAACTTATCCATTTTTAATAAAATTTAGTAGCTTAGAAACTAGACTCAAAATTCTATGATTCATGTTTATACATCTTCCAATTTTTAGTGTAACTATTTCAAAAAGCTCATACAAGTTGAATTTTTTTATTTTTCAGAAAAATGTGTTCACATAAGACCCCGCTTTGGCCTCCCAACTTGGTGAACTTTCCCTGATGTAGAAGGTTGATCCATATTAAATGATATTTAAGTGAAGAAGATATAAAAAATCCCTAAGAGAGATACAAATATAATAGACAAGTCAAGAAGAAGAATTTTAAATATTTTGATAAAAGTTTATATGTGGAAGAAGAGGCTCAGAAAGAACCTAATGATATGGTTGTTTTAAGGATGGTATCACGTTTTTTTAAGGATGGAGTCCTTGATATACCTAAAGGTATGCGAAGCCCAAAATTGTGTTGGTTCCATAATTTATGGCCTTGGTTTATGGTACCACAACAATAAGGGAGTTGGGTGCTTGGCCAATATACCGACAACCAATTGTTTTTTCTCATCTAGAACACTAAGTTAGCTTCCATATTTGATGATGAAATCCCAATAGTTTCACCTAGGTAGGAATGTTTTGATGTGATTTGGTTTTGTGTGAGGGAGATTAATGTGATGTAATCTATTAACCTCATAAATAAAATATGTGACCAAGAAAAAAAAGAGGTTTTTTTTAAGCCCAAAAGAAAGATTGATTTTGATGAGAACAATAGACAAGAATGCAATATTTTGAAAGAAAAAGAAAAAAAATATAATTATCAGTAAAAAATTTCCTTTTTAACTTTTAAATATTAGATTTATAGTTAGCAATGCAATATCACAGCAAGAAAAAACCTCAAAAGTAGAAACCTGTAGAAGGTTAGCAGAGGATTGAAACAACAAGATTTAATTTGTGTTAAAAGATGATTGGATGAGTAATAAAAAGCACTCACAAAGATCGTTGGAAATTGACAAGAATCACTGGAGATTCACCAAATCATTGGTGATTTGAATGGATCAATGGTAATTACAAAGTAGAAAACCAGACAATGATTTTTTAATAATAAAAAAAATGAAATGAAAGAAAAGGGACCAGGTCCCACAAGGTGTGTCAGAATTTTAAGAGATGTTTTTAATTTTTTACTTTAAATTAATGAAGTGAAATAATAAAAACAAAACTGACTTTAGAAAACAATGAGGTTTACCGATACCCGTAATAATGGTTATTAATAATGATGGTTGATACTTGATGGGTGATTGACATTGACAGATCTAAGCGTGCGCATGAATCCTTCTTTCTAATGGGATAAGATACTTTTAATGCATAGAAACTCAAAAAAATATAGTATTAGATAGATATATGGTGGATTACAAAAAAAAATTATGTCCCCAAAAGTCAGTGAACTTAAAAGGATGTTAATCCACATTCAATAAATTAATCTGATAATGATTAGATAAGATGATAGTACAAATGATATAACCAACAATGCAAATGAAAAGGGACTAACGTGGTCCATGGTTACATGATGATTTGATGGTGATTCATTCACCATCAAACCATCATGTAGCCATGGACCACATTAGTCTATGAATCACAAAATGGATCAAATGAGAAATGATGTAGATATATATGTGTTCTCAGAGACAAGTTAAGTGATATGTTTGGCTAAAATAATTGATAAAATATTACAGAGGGTTCAAAGGAGCTTGATAGGGTTTTACAGGAACCTTCAAAGGGAGAGTAGTGAGATATGATGGGATATGAATGTTTGAAGGATTGGATTTGAGCTTAATTGATATAACAGACAAGGATCATAATTGATTAAGGTTAATTATGGGTGATTGGTGTCGATCATTTGTGATTAGAGGAACCACTAGTGATTTCGATAGAAATGTGTAGGCTCAAGAAATAAGGTACATAGATGTTTGTAAATGATGAATAAAAGAGATAATAATGAAAGAGGGGAGGTGATTACCTTATCCAAGTTGATAGATCAAATCTAGGAGACGATGTTACCCAAGAGACTGAGATTGTAGATGTTGAAAGATCGTTTTATTTTATTGTTGGATGTTGGAATGACCTCCAAAGGTATAATAAGAGATATTTTATGTGTTAGATATTTCTATTACGTTCTTCAAGAATTATGGTAGAGCTATGGTATAGGAAAGACGCAACGTAAGGTCTCCAACAGTGAGTAGTATGAGATAGTTTCCTAGCTAACCTGGAATGAAGGGACATAACTCGTTTATATAGGATTTATGTTAATAAAGAAGAATTTCCAATGGTTGGTTAGAATCGTTGATGATCCAAGAAATATGGGAAAAGGTTGTGACACCTTCCCAAATCAATTTTTTTTTAATTTTAACTAAGGGTTTGTGTTGAAAAGAGGTTATGTGGGTCAAGGAGGTTGTGAAATAGTTAAAGAGTTGTTGATTTTGTTTCATTTTTTATTATTTTGGTTTGTAAGTGGTTTTTGTTGGTTTTAAGATGAATTAAATAGGATTCAATAGTTTTATAATGATATTTATGGGGAGTAAGTATAATGGGGAGAAATAAGAGTTAGGATAAGGATTTAAGGAATAATATGATAGCGATTTTTTATGAAGGGATGCTAGTGTTTGGGAAAAATATTACTAGTCTTAAACTTGTGTGCACAAGCAAGCTGATATGACTTTCCAAACCTCAGTATGGAATGGTTTCCGTGATACTCGTGGATGTCGATTATGTGATATTGTTCTCTGCAAAAGAATGTGAACAAGGATTCCTTTCCCTACAAGAAAGTATACAAATAAAAAACACTCACAAAATATGGAGTTAGTAAAGTATATGGCAAATTTCTTGTCAAATGCTACTCCCTGATATTTTAGACTTCCTCGAAGTGATGTCAACCTGTGTTTAAGAAATTAATCTAGTGATGATAAACAGATGAATAACAAGAAATGATTTAATATATTTAATGATGAGTGATTAATATAACGATGTGAAGGAAAGGAACTTACTTGATTTCAAATGAGTGATGAGAATGAAAATGTGATATTACCTGATTTGGGAAGGCCTTAAAATGATGATTTTTTTTAAAGGTGGAGCACTGGATCTGATAAAAACCACCCTCTGATGTTTTTTTCATAACTTTTTAACCCTAGCTCTTTTTTGTGAATCAAAATAAGCAACAGAAAGATGATTTCAAGGAATTTGTAGTCAAAAAGATAATCATTGGATACTATATGTGAATAGCAGGAGATTTAAGTAAATCATTGGGTATTTTGGAAAATCACCAGGGATTGCTGTAAAATTGTACAATCCACAAAAATGGACAAAAATGGGACTTGAAACAAATTTTAGAACAGTGGATTAAGCTTTGAAATGATGAAAAATGATGTAATAAATAAAAGGAAACCGTTTACCTTGCATAATTTGAAAAAAAGAACAAAAGATGATGTTACCTGAGAGAGAAAGACTGTTGAAGCAAAAAGACTATTGGCATAATTCTGGGGCTATGAATGACATTCAAAGAATATTTGGATGTTGTTGGAGGATATTTGGCTCTGTGATAGGTCTGTAATGAAATAAGAATGACATTACAAAGTCATATCCACCCACCATTTTCCTTTCAAATGGAAGCCAAAAACCTCTATTTATATTTAAAATGGGAGAGAATCATTGGTGATTGTGGCAATCGCTAATGATTGTAGTTAGTTCGATTTTGGTTGATGACAAGGTTGATTTTCTTATTATTTTGATTTTATTTTGTTGAATATTTAGGAGAATCATATCTAAATTTGTCAAAGACGTTGAGTGGGAGATTAAATTTTTTATTTTGAACTTAATTGGTTAGTGATAAGTTAGATATTCTTGGAAGGTTGTTTTAAAGGAGGTTAAGTGGTTGCTGAGGTGTCCCAGTTAGCATAGTGAGGTGTGAGGGTGAGGTGTGACAATATAATTAGTTATTTAATTATTTAATTATTTTTTATATGGGTAATGTAAACTTAAGGAATGTGAGATTATTAATTAATTAAAGGGGACACATGGGTGAAAATAATTAATTAATTATTTACGTATAGGAGGGGTGATATGACCTAGGAAATGTTAGGTGAGGGATTAATTAATAAATGGAGGGTTTGGTTTGATTAATGATGGATGTGTACTTATTTTAGTGATGATTTTAATGTGAAATAAATATGAGGGGTGTAATTTGAAAATGAAGGGGACCTGATAAACATTGACACTGGGATTGGTGGTGCTAATTTTAGGTGTCTACATTTTTACCCTTTTGTTGAGTGGTTTTAAGACAAGATGCAAGACAAAAATGAGTTGTGACATATAAATGTTTAATAATTACATGATGAGATGCTCATACTCAAATTCGGGATTTATGAAAAATGGAATTGATCACGAGATTGAATGAGATAGATAGAAATATACAAGGATAACAATATGATAAAGTGATGCCCCATGACAAGGTAAAAAAAATGGGATGGGTGTCATCATAAAATTAAGTGATAGGGGAACCAAAGGGTTCATTTCTAATAGGAATTTTAATTTTAATGACAAAGAATATGTTTTGACAAGGTCAAAGGACAAAACATTGATGTTTCCATAAAGGTGGGCTTACAAGGCAAAGAATTCAATTGATAGGGGAACTAAAGGGTTCATGTCCTATTGACATATGACTTAACTTACGAGGTCAAATGAATAAGAATTGAATTTGCCACAAAGGTGGGCTTACGATTGATAGGGGAACCAAAGGATTCGTGTCCTATGGTTATAAGAGATAATAATCATAGTCATTTGATGTTGTCAAGGGACCAAAATTAATTGATGCTACAAGGGTAATATTTTTAGGCCTAGATGGGGATCTTGATAGTAATCATAGGCATAATGTTGGAGGAGACATCTAATGTACAAGTTTCGACTGTAATGAGTGAATGTGATGTTTTATAAAAAAAAAAAATGTTGAGATATGCTCAATATTATTTTGATGTATGATGTTGATTACGATTAATATATTTTGGTATATGTTTTGATAGATGTTGAAGTGGAAGGGTTGACAAATGTTAAATTTATGTTTTATGCATGACGTGTATTTGATATTGATGTTAAAGTGATTCAATGTTTTTTCAAAAACCATGGTCAAGAATGAAACATGGATTTATTTCTTTGTATTGTATTTGATACATATATGATGGGAAATAACAAGGTGAACAAATTTGTACTTTTAGATTTTACAATGAATGTTACCAAATAAATAACAATCAGTAGTCACAACTAGGATCTTGGATATAAATTAAAGTGATAGTGTGTAACTTTTTAGGACATGAGAAGGGTTGACATATATGTAGGTTGGATGGGAAAAGAGGGTTCTCCTTTCAACGGTTTCATAGGGAAATGCACCAACTTTACTTTTTTTATTCTGATACAAACTGATCAGTGTAGAAGTTTGCTATAATGGGAAATTTAATCAATCTAGGAAGCTTTCCTAGGATGATTTGAATTTTTAATTTTTTAAGGCTGGTCAATTTTGGAATTCTTTTACATGTGTAGCCATCATTCGAGGGTATGGTTTACATATTTTATTTTGACAGATATTCATCCTCCGAGGGATCAATCTATAATTTTGACTGGTAGTTATCCTTCAAGGGATCAATCTACTTTAATTTTTGATAATATGATGTTTGAATAGATGTCCTTCAAGGGTTAAGACTATTACATTTCACTTTAATGGGAAACATCCATAGGTTTTTTTTAATTTAAATTGAGCTAGGGAAATAACCTAATAATCTATTTCAAGGAGGGGAAACAAATGTTTACACGCACTACACATGTGTGCCCCATGACATTTCTTTTTTTGGTAGGTAAGGTGGATGGATGTAATTATAATAGGGTTCCTACTAGAGATAACCTTTTCCATGTGAAAAATGCAATGGATAGAGCCGTGGTGCTCATATTTAAGGTGTATTAAGGATAGTGATGGAAAAACACATGCTTTAAAATAATCACGATGATAGAATGGTTGGATAATGATGGAATAAGATATTTGGCTTGAATATTGTCATGACAATCAATCTATTAATAGTAGAAAGGACACAAGTGCAATATATTCAAAGGTTTCAACATGCTATATGGACCAATCCAATTAAAGGAGAACATTCCACATTTATTCTGAAGTAATGAGATTTTTATTAGATTGATAGGTTGGTGATGAAGTGGGAAGGGATGTAAAGTAGGAATTTCAAAGTCTCAGTAGATAGGAGCCTTCCTAACATAATATTGCAAATAGAAATGACATGTGTTAAGAGGAATGATGTTCTCAGGATGATAAAAGTTTTGGTCTTGATTAAGCAAGTGTATGGTGAATCAAGGATCCCTAGACAAAGGATCTATGGGAGATTTAGATGGGGTATGAGAAGACAAACTGTAAAAGAGGTGCATATAACAGAGGATTAGTTTTTTCTTTTCTTCGTGTATGTTGATTTTGGGTTTTTTATAGGTGGGTTGATTAAAAAATTTTGAGATAAGGGACCTTCACTATAAGGTGATGGAAAAATCCATGAGGAAGGTTTTTCGAGATTTATTTGAGGATGACCCCTTAGTTCTACACATTTCGGTGAAGACATTGTTAGTGGCTTGAGCATAAATGTTGATGAGCTTATTATACCTTCAAGGGAAGGTGTGGAAATTGATGAGGTTGAGAGACCTTCAATAGAAGGTGTTGATGAGATTAAGGGACCTTTATTGGAAGGTGTTAACGATATTGTTGGACCTTTAACAGAAGTTGTTGACGATATTGTTGGACCTTCAAAGGAAGGTGTTGATGAGGATAATAGTCCTTCAAAGGAAATTACTGATGACATTGATGAACCTTTGAAGGAGGTTTTTAAGCTATTAATGGGCCTTCAAGGGAAGGTTCTGACGAGATTGATGGTCCTTCAAAGGAAGTTACTGATGAGGTTGATGGAACTTCAAAGGAAGGTGCTAACGAAGTTGATGGACCTTCAAGGGAAGGTGCTAACGAAGTTGATGGAACTTGAAAGGAAGCTGTTGATGAGGATAATGGTCCTTCAAAAGAAGGAGCTGATGATATTGATCAAAATTCAAGGGAAGGTGCTAACGAGGATGAAGATCCTTCAAAGGAAGGAGATATAAGATTGATGGAACTTCAATGGAAGGTGCTAATGAGATTTCTGATGAAGACTTGTTGATGATAGAATAAGGATGCTTTCCTTGTCTTACAGATGTTGGTAAGGACATTGAAAAGTGTGATGATATCGATGATGGATTAGGATGTTCATATTTTGGAGGAAGATCATCGATAAGGAAGATTCATTGGATTATTAGATTAAGTGCTTTATAACTCTCTCTGTTATGCCCTGAGAAACTATGGTATGCACATGTTATGTCTTGATCGTACTGGGTAGGTTTTCAAGTATGTGGATGGATTTTTTTTATTGATGATAACGTGATAAGAGAGGCTTGCATGATTCTATCGAGGATATCAATGTAAGTCCATTTTGGGGGATTTGGATTAATATATTTTGATATTGATTTTTATTTTGATTCATGAGAGAACTTGGTAGGAAATGTATTATTTTTGGATGGGAGTGGATTCATAGATGTTATATGGTGTTAGAACATAAAAAAAAAATTGTGATGTTGATAAGAGGGAGAATATGACCTGAAAAATGGATAACATTTGTGATCGCTAAGATTAGATGATGGGTGATCTACCAAAATAGAGGAGGAAGGATAGTTGGTGGATGAGATAGGGTTTGATTGTGAGACATGATATTGAGCTAAAGGATGTGGTCCTAAAATTGATGGTAAGGGTAGACCTGTAGATTTTGTAGACTTAGATTTTGATAAAGGATGAGGTCCCAAAATGGATTGTGAAGTTGAGGCCTTAGATGGTGTGTGCTTCTATTTTATAGTATTGGTGATGAGGATGAGCCAGTACATGTGACAAGTTTTGATTATGTAATATTTGTGTTAGATAGAAAAGAGGGAATCATGCCAAATGAAAAGGGTAAGGCTATGAGTGTGACAGTATTTGACTATGTAATGTTTGATTTAGGGCACGGTTCTCAGATGGAAGGTAAGTGAGTATCTAGGGATGATCTGACTTGATTCAGATGAGGGAGGTGTTATTTCTACACATGATTGAAGTGTATTACATGATTTTTATAGTTTGTTGATTAATTCAATAAGTGGTTGAATATCAATATATTTAATTACAAAGGATTCTTTAGTAATGATATCCAAAGTGGAATTGACGGGTTATGTAGAGGAAATGCATTACTAGATAGTGGACATGGGTGATATCGATTTGTAAGAATCATTGAAAAGAGGATCTACTAATTCTAGGTTTTCAAGAGGAAGAATTGGGGATGGAAAAGTTTTCTTATAGGTAAGATCACATGTAATGTTGTTAATAATGTAGCTCGAGGGATACACATTATCTATATGGAAAAATTCTATCAACGGTGTTGAGTTAGGAAGATAGGTAATGTCATTCATTATATGTGGTGGTTTCATATGAGTCATGGGAAGACCTAGGGGAATCAGATGAAATATATGTAGTTTCATCTGAATCATGGGAAGACCTAATGGAATCAGATGAAATATATGTAGTTTCATCTGAATCATAGGAAGACCTAGGGGAGTTAGATAAAACATGTGTATATCCATCTGAATCATAGAAATATTTATGGGAATCAGATGACACATGTGGAGATTTGGGATCGAGATGGTATTTTTTGAGGGCTTGGATTTCTAATTTGCTATCCTTGACAAAATCTTTGTTGAAGGTGTGTAATGTATGGATTTGAAGGGTGGATGATATGTGATGGGAACATGACCCAGTAAACAACTAGATCAATTTTGACTGTGGAAGTTGAAAGGACAATTGAATAATTGTGCTCTTCCATCTAGTAACAAAGTCTCTAAGAGAATAATTTTATGATTGTTTAATGGTAGCAAGGTTAGAAATGGTGATTTTTTGAGTGACATTTATACTGAAGTGATTGATAAAAAACCCTTAATGTATATGGGTCCATCACTAATATATAGGTTAATATTTAATAATATGAAATATTTATATTTCTATTATTAAATATGCTAACCTAGGTATATACTTTAGGTTAAATATTTAATATCATGAAATGATTATATTTCTAATATTAAATATTATAAACCTAGGTGTATGTGTCAACCATTTTAGGTTGAAAAGGTGGGTCGGGAGACATACCCGATCACCTTATATAAAAAGGACTTTAGGTCCTCATTTGATATATTCGAGAAATATATCAAAGGTGTGCAAATCAAGTGATTTGGTTTTACCCTTGGTAAATAGGGTTTCAAAGGAGGAGGTGATCTTACTGGATGTAAAATAAGTTCTCTGAAGTAAAAGGTTATTTTCAAAGTGGTTTTTACCCTATTGGGGTTTTCCACTATAAATATTGTGTCACCTGTGTTATTTATTTCCTGTAAGTATTTCTTTATTTACTTATGTTATGATGTAATCTTTATTTAAATATTTATTGTAACATTATGTAATATGTAAGTTGATTAAATCCGTATTTATTAGAATCCTCAAATTCTAACATGGTAACAGAGCGAGGTAAATTAAATAAATTAAGATCAAATGTTGTGTATTTTATTTATTTAATTTGTACAGGTTTTTTCAACCAACCCGAAAGGGTATTTAAAAGTATCTGGTCCCCTTCTTTTTTCCCCAATTTATTTTGGCATTACATTTGTGCAATTAAAATCTCAGTAAAAATTTTAGAGTTTTTCAATTTTAAATCCCTAATTTTTTGGGGGGGGAGATGTAATATGATATGATTCTTACTTTCATTTACATTTTGTAAATTATATGGAATTAATGTTTGTTTGGAGATTGATGTGTGCATAGGTGAAAGGGGCTTCAAATATTTACCTGCGTGAAAATCACATACAGAAAAAGAAAGACTTTATTACTATATGAAATAATTTTCATGTTTTCTATAATTTCAAATGTTTGCAGGTTAAATATTTCAGAAGGTAAATTCATACCCATGTTCTTTGGTCCCCTCTAAAAGGATTCAATTTGAAAAACTATAGTTTATAGTTAATCTATAACTATATCCTATATAATTTGAAAACTATATTATTATTTTTAAATAAAAATATATATAATATAGAATAAGGTTTATATAATAATTTATATAAACATCATATTAAAATTTATATAGTTTTGAAAAAAAACTATATATTAAAAGTCTTTAACCATATTAAAATTACATGGGATTGAGGGAAGAGTCAACAGACCATATTCTAAGCCTAAGTTTAAATCATATTTAAACTTAACTTATAAATCTAGGCATATATAGTTTTAGAAAAAAAAGAAACAAACCTAAGTTTGAATCATATTTTATATATATGGTTAGTTTAAACCGCTTAAAATATAAATTTTATTAGATTTGGTTTATATATGTTTTTAAAAAAAACCTAAGTGCTTACTTTTTTTAGTAAGGGGGGCTGTGTTTATTGTTTGGCCATGAAGGGATTACTTTTTAAATCTTAATACTTATTAAATAAAACCTAACATGTGTCCCTAACCATTTATATTATCCATGTAAGGGGGCGGCCCCATTCATTTATATCTTATAGTTTATAAAAACTATATAAATAAACCTATTTAAAGGTTTTCTTTTATATAAGAGTGGGAGTGGAGAATAAAATGAGATAATATCTCAGGTATAAATGTGGAACTCTCAAGTATAAATGGAGAATTAAAAAAAGGGGCTAGTTTATTGGTGGCCCACGTGAAGTGTGGTAAATATTTATTAAAATATTGGTAGTTATAGCCACATAAAAGTTTTAAAGTTTTTAGCTTGCAAGAATTATATAAAATATTTTGTAATATTTCATAGTTTTAAATGTGTGCAGGGTAAAATTAAGAGTAAATGAAGGGATTCATGAAAATAGGGATTTCAATTTATTTCATTGGTTAGGTGAAATTACTTGTCCCCTCTGTAAAATATGCAGGTTAATCTATACTCTCATAAATCTACTTGCACCTGGTAAAATTCTTTTAACCTGGTCTATGTCCTTTAAACCCCTTTAATAAGGGTTATGTGTTTTTTATATAAAAATAATATACTATAGTTTATAATTTTTATGAACTATATGTTGTTTTTTATTTACATTCTATAAACTATATTCTTTTTTTTAAAAAAAGTGTATATATTTTTACATTATAAATTATAATAGGTTATTATAATGTGTTAAAATATAACCTCCCTAATATTATACAGAAGAAGAAATTTTAGAATTTCACATTCTGGAAATACACAAGTTTTGGCTTCATTAAATTTGACGGTCAAATGACCGTCATGGTAGACCAAACATAAGACAATATGATGGTCATTTAGACGTCAAATTTAAGCTCGTAGGTTCTAGGAAACTTTCATTGTGTTAAAATTGACGGTCAAATGACCGTCACGATAGACCAAAAATAAGCCATTATGACAGTCATTTAGACGTCAAATTTAAGCTGGCCGGATTTTTGTCTACATTAATTTTTTTCAGAAATTTGAAGTTGTTATGCATTCTTAGGGGTCTCTTCTTCACTTCTATATGGTCAGAAATATTTTTTATATAAATCTGGGGTATAATGCAGAGCCCTTTATATTGCGGGTTATTATTTTGATCATGGGAGGTTAATTAGTATGCATTGTAATGACATAAATTAGTTATGATCAAATAGTTTCTTTAGATCTATAAAATTTAGATCTGATTCTATTAAAAGTGTTGTTTTTATTATCGATAAATATGTATCTAACTCTATGGTACATTGTATATTATAATGGGGTGTGTTTTACAAGTTTAGGAAAATAATGACATCCAACTATTTCTGTCTTGACAAAACCCAAATCCTGAATGAAACCAACTACAACATTTGGGTCAAAACAAAATTTATGGCAAAAAACTCTGGATGATTGTTTCTGGATCTGAGGTTGCTCCCACCAGTTTTCAAGAAACTATAGATAATATGAATACATTCTTGCAACGAATGAAAGAGTCTCTTTTTATGATTCTACGCAATGTGAATGAGTACCTTCTACACATTGGTAATATCGAACATCCGAAAGAGGTATGGACACAACTAGAATCCATGCATGAAGGATACTTGGTATATCAAGGATAGTAATGAGAGTATAATAGCTGAAGGAATTCAAATAAATGGTCTATATATTTTTTATGATTTCTCTTCTGCATCTTGTTTTATATCTCAAAGTTTGAATAATTCAAAACTATGGCATGAAAGGTTATGACATGTTAATTATCGAAGCTTATATGAAATGTCTAGATATAATCTAGTGAAAGGTTTACATGTGTTGTCTTCTTCTCTTGAAGTTACTTCATTAAATGCTTCTAAATGATGGTTTTGATTCTGATTTAGTAAATGGTCATGATGATGTTTTGATGCTATAGATGTTTCTGAAACTCTTATCTTCCTAGATAAGAAATTAAATTGGGCTCAATCTATGTTAGAAATTTCAAATCCTATTAACCTTAGGAAAATGACCAGAAGCCATCATATGTACCATGCATTAATTACCTTGTATGAACCTGAGCCGTGAAGTATTATAGGGTCTAGGTGGATATACAAAGTAAAATATAATGGTGATGGTAGTATTAACAAACATAAAGCTAGACTTGTTGCTAGAGGTTTCACTCAGAAACCTGGTATTGATTATGTTGAGACATTTCCCCGTAGCTAAAATGAGTACTGTTAGGGCCTTATTTGCAATTTCCACTCAATTTGGGTGGGAAATCCACCAAATGGATAAGAAAAATACTTTTTTGAATTGTGATTTAAAAGAAGAACTTTACATGTTTCAACCTAAAGGATTTGAAGAAACTGGTAAAGAAAACTATGTTTGTAAGTTGAGAAATCCTTGTATGGTTTAAAACAAGCTCTTAGAGCTTGGTATGTGAAAATTGTTTCCTTCTTTAAACTATTAGGTTTTGTTAATTGTTCTTCTAACAATGATATATTCATTAAGCAATAAGGCTCACATATTATCATTATATGTATATATGTTGATGATTTTCTTATGTTTGGTGACAATTCTGATTTAATTCATAGGATTAAAGAGAAATTGAAGTAGTACTTTGAAATGAATGAGTTAGGTCTCTCACATCATGTTATTTGTATGATTGTATTTCATTCTATTGTTATTTTTCAAAACACAATATGCAACCATTGTATTGAAAAAGTTTCTTATGATTGATTGTAAACCATTTTCTACTTCAATGGAAGTTGGAATAAATATTGATCCTAAATCTGCATATGAAAAAGGTTGATCCTATTTTATATACATTGTTAGTTGATAGTTTGATTTATCTAACTATAACTAGATCAGATATTTCCTATACAGTAGGAATTACTTCAAGGTTTATGCAGGAACCTTTTTTAGAGATCATTGGAATCTTGCAAAAAAAATTAGATATTTGAAAGGAACAATCAATTATGGGTTGCATTATAATAAGAATGAAAATGCTATCTTATATGGATTTTGTGATTCTAACCATACTTGATGTTGTGTTATAAAATATACTGGATATGTGTTCAAGTTTTTTGGTGTAGGAACCATTACTTGGAACAAAAAATACAATCAACAGTCTCCATTTCTTCTACTGAGGTAGAGAAGTACAATGGAAGAAGTAAAGAAGCCATGTGGCTGCAATGACTATTGGTAGAGATACACATGGAAGCTAAAGGAAGTATTTATCTTCTATGTGGTGGTCAGAGTTGTATTACTCTTGATTAAGAATCTAGTTCAACATCAGAGGATGAAGAACATTGAGATACATATATGCTTCACCCGTGAGAAGGTGCAAAGTGATGAGATAAATCTCAAGTTCATGTTGACTGAAGAGCAGGTTGCTGACATCTTCACAAAGTCCCTGAGTGCTGCAAAGTTTTGTCACTTTCATGAAAAACTTGGATTGTCAGAGTTTCCATTGAGGGGGAGTGTGCATGACAATGTCACCTCCTAATGGAACTTGGTTTTTGTAAAAATACCTTCGGGCATTTGTAAAAGACCTTCGGGCAAGTGTAAAAAAAGACCTTCGGGAAAGTGTAAAAAGACCTTCGGGCATGTATACCTCCTCGGCTTCTTTTTTAGAAAGAAGTGTAGAAAGATCTTAAAGGTGGTCTTCAGTAAACTCTTTAGTGCTATTGAGTTTACTGGTAAACATCCAGTACAAGCATATTGTTAAGGAGGTCCTTGGTTGTAAAAGGCTCCTATATGCTTGGGTTCAATAACCTTTTATGAGAACCTGTGAGAACATGTAAAACTCACAAATCATACTTAGCCACTGATCATGGGATGATCTTTGGGATTCCAAATCCTTTTGTACCAAAAGGTAAATTGAGTATGATGAAGGTGTTATAATTCCTTCAACCGATATGCTAGCCTAAAACCTTTATGGTTTAAGGATTGTAAATCCTGTAGTGTACCACGGGCAGGTAATCTATTGGCATATGTTATGTTATCCCACTTAACATTAAGGGGGAGTGTTGGAACATAATGATTAAGTGGTCTGGCCAACCCTTAATGTATATGGGTCCATCACTAATATATAGGTTAATATTTAATAATATGAAATATTTATATTTCTATTATTAAATATGCTAACCTAGGTATATACTTTAGGTTAAATATTTAATATCATGAAATGATTATATTTCTAATATTAAATATTATAAACCTAGGTGTATGTGTCAACCATTTTAGGTTGAAAAGGTGGGTCAGGAGACATACCCGATCACCTTATATAAAAAGGACTTTAGGTCCTCATTTGATATATTCGGGAAATATATCAAAGGTGTGCAAATCAAGTGATTTGGTTTTACCCTTAGTAAATAGGGTTTCAAAGGAGGAGGTGATCTTACTAGATGTAAAATAAGTTCTCTGAAGTAAAAGGTTATTTTCAAAGTGGTTTTTACCCTATTGGGGTTTTCCACTATAAATATTGTGTCACCTGTGTTATTTATTTCCTGTAAGTATTTCTTTATTTACTTATGTTATGATGTAATCTTTATTTAAATATTTATTGTAACATTATGTAATATGTAAGTTGATTAAATCTGTATTTATTAGAATCCTCAAATTCTAACATTTCCAAATTATCTAATATATTAGATAAGTCTTGCAAAGAATCATTTGTAGGGTTGTATGTGAAATAGTTAGAGTGTGGAGGATAATGTGGCTGATTTGATTGTGAATTAGAGTAATTAATATGTAGAGGATTTTTATGTGGATGTTGATAAGGGGTGGCCTGAGAGGGTATAGATTATAAAACAAGTGGCGATTCAATGTGTATTGATATTGAGTAGATTGTTTTTATTGAATGAGAGGAGCTGATTGGGCCTGAGTAGGGATATGTATTTAGGATGTTTGTGGTAGTGAAAAATGGGATTGAAGAAGATATGGGTTCATTATATGAAGTATGGGGGATATTAAAATTTTGATAAGATTGCAATAAATGAAAGGATGTGGAAAAGACCACCTGATGTAGAGCACTTTCCATAGGCTGAGAAATAATAGTTTGGGGGAAAGAAGGATGTGAAGGATATCCATAGGAATGTTCAATAGTTTGGAGAAAATATGTTTGTTGGATTGTTTGACATGTAGATGGTACATAAGGGGAAAAAGATGTCATAGATGGTTGTGGGGATGTGCTAGAGCTAAATGAGGTTGACTAGGATGTGATAGGATAATTTTTTTGGTAAGAACTAGATCCTAGGTAAGGAATATTTTACAAGTGATTATGATATAATGATGTTGAAGCATCTGAGGTGGGTTGCAAATATGTTGCATAGTTATTTGAGGGATATACCGGTGTACAGAATTGATCTATGATAAATTATTGTCAATAATAAAAAAAATTACATAAGAGATTTATTAATTTAACACACAAGTCAAGCAGAAAAATATTTAAATTATCTTTAATTAGTTAAGAAAAAGTTAAATGTTTAAAATGGATAATGAGTTTCCTACAAAATGGTCATCTAAATCTAGTTTATGGATTGTTTATGGGTGGTATCCTCAATATATCTGAAGGTACATGAGGGACAAATTTATACTATTGTTGGTACAGGTGTTTATATTGGGGCCTACGCCCTCACTTCATGGTCCCACTACAATAAGGGAGTTAGGTGTTGAGCCAAAATATACTAAAAAATAGGATATTATACTCAACCAGAACACTAAGTCAGTTTCCCTATGGCATGATGAAATCTCAATCAGTTTCACCTGTGTGGGAGATTTTTTGAATGCTTTTTTTATTTATAAGTGGTTTGGTTATGTGTGGGGGAGAGTAAGTGAATGCAAAAAAATTCATCCTAATTAGACTATGTGAAACAAGAAGTATGCTTTTTTTCATTTTAAGCCCAAAATGAAAGATCACTTTTGATGAGTAAAAACAAAAAAAATGCAAAACAGAAAGAAAAGAGGAAGGTGTTCAGGACTTACCTTGAGAGAGCTATTTTATTTTTTAGATTTTTTTAGCAATTTCTAAGATATTTTCTTAACAACTCCTAAAAGCACAATTTCAGAGGAAAAGAACTTGCCAATTGAATAAAAATAGTATTAAAAAGTACAAAAATGACTACAGATTAATGATGGAATGTTAGAAAAAAACACAGATAAATCACTAGTGATTCAGGAAAATCATAGGTGATTAAGCCAATCATTAGCGATTGAAAAATAGTGGAAAAAAGTGAATATATATTATTAATTGAAGAAAAATAAGAAATGAAGGGATAAAGGGGTGTCCCACCGGGAATTCTGAAATGTTCGGGATAAATCTTACTAGTCTTTAACATGTGTGCGCAAGCAAGCTGATACAACCTTTCAAAACTTGGTATGGTAGGCTTTCCATGATACCCACAGATGTAGATTGTGTCATATTGTTCTATGTGGAAGAATGTGAACAAGGATTCATTTCCACAAAATCAAGCCTACAAATCAAAAACACTCACAAAAGACGGTGTTAGTAAAATATATGACAAATTTCTTGGAAAAATCCACTACATGGAAGTTAATGGAATTCCTCAAAAGGATGTTAATCTGCATTCAGGAAAATAATCTGGTGATGATAAACAAATGAATAAGAAGAAATGATTTAAGCTATTGAATGATGAGTGATGTAGATAATGATGTGAAGGAAAGGCACTTACCATATTTAAGCTAAGTGATGAGACTGAATATGTGATATTACCTAATTTGGGAAGGCCTTGGAATGAGGATGTTTTTGATGGCAGAGCTCTAGATCTGATAAAAACCACCCTTTGATGTTTTGATCATAACTTTTGAAACCTAGCTCCGTTTTACAAACCAAAAGAAGTGTCAGAAAATTGATTTCAAGATATTTACATTTAAAAAGAGAATTACTAGTGATTATATGCGAATCACTGGATGTTTAGGTAAATCTCCTGATATTTGGGTAAATCATTGGATATTTGGGTAAATCATTGGTGATTTTGGTGAATCGCCAATGATTATTGTAAAAATGTACAGTCTGCAAAAATGGATGAAAATGAGACTTAAAAAAAAAATTAGATAGGTGGATTAATCTTAGAAATGATGAAAAATGATGTAATAAATAAAAGGAAACCAATTACCTTGCATAATTTGGGAAAATGAGACAAAAATATGATGTTACCTGGGAGAGAAAGACTGTTGAAGCAAGAAGACTATCAGTGTGATTATGAGGCTATGAATCACATTTGAAGAAGATTTGGATGTTGTTGGATGATCTATTGCTCTGTGAGAGTTCTATGATGACAGAATAATTAATTTACAAAGTCGTATCCACCCACCATTATCCCTTCAAATGGAAGCCAAAAAACTCCATTTATATTGAAAATGGGAGAGTATCACTGATGATTGGGGAAATCGCCAACAATTACAGTTAGTTTGAGTTTGGTTGATGAAAAGGATGATTTTATTATTGTTTTGATTTTATTTTTTTTAATATTTAGGAGAATCGTATATAAATTTTTTTGAGAGGTTGAGTGCGAGGTTAAATTTGCTATTTTAAACTTAGTTGGTTACTGATAAGTTAGAGATTTTTATAAGGTTGTTTTAGAGGAGGTTAGGTGGTTAACGAGATGTCCCATTTAGAATAGTGAGGTGTGAGGATATAATTCATTATTTAATTGTTTAATTATTTAATTAATTTCGATATGGGTAAAATAACTTAAAGGAATGTGAGAATATTAATTAATTAAACGGGTATGGGATGTGGTGACATAGTTATTAAATTACTTTAATTAAAGGGGACAAGTGGGTGAAAATAATTAATTATCTAACCATGGGAGGGGTCATATGACCTAGGAAATGTGAGGTGATGGATTAATTAATAAATGGCAGGTTCAGTTTGATTAATGATGGATGTGTACTTAGTTTGGAGATGATGTTAATGTTAAATAAATATGAGGGGTGTAATGTGATAATGAAGGGGACCTGACAAATGCTGACACTGGGATTAGCATTGCTAATTTTAGTTATCTACAGCTAGCATACGTGGATACAGGAAATTAGCAGTTGTAATTTTAGGTGTCTACACTAATCTCTCCCTTCACCCCCTCCCACATTGGAAACCCAATATATCGTCTTCACCTGATATTTACACCCTAAAAATTTAAGAGGATCTTCCTATAATAAACATCTCCCTGTCGATTGAGAATCACCCTACATAACACATAAAATAAATATAGTATATCTTGCTAAAAACTCAATGTCTCCCCATGGAAAACCTCTAGGATGGGAAATTGTAATATGCTCAAAATACCAACACTGTAGTGGAAAAGCGATATCGATCCTTAACCTCTTCCGAATACTCCATGAAAAAATCTCCCTGTAAGTCTCCGCTAATAATACAGGGGCCTATATAAATACAACCCTCTACTCAATCTTGTCATCCATTACACCTGACATCTTCGAAGGAAACCCACTGCCTCTAGATTCCAGAAAGGAAAAACATGTAATCCAAAACATCATAAGGATCATCAAACTACAAACCTTTGTCTCAAGGGAATATAAATCCTGGTAGTAGAATCTGCTAGCTGTAAAATCCATACCATCTACATCAGCACCATATAATCACCCCATCATATCAACCCTCTATGAATCCTCAATCAAATATATTCCCTCTCCATGAATGTGAAATCTCGTAATCATGTGTACATCCTCCACAATGATCATCATCTCACCCATGTACAACAAAAAAGTGCAAGTAGCAGGATCCCACCTCTCCACAAAAGTTAACAACAACCCTCTAATGTATGGATATGTGATGTATATGTAGTGATGAATCACCCCCAAGCCCTCATGATTTAAATGTAACCAATCCTCATCTGATAAATAGGTCATCACATCCTCTAAAATCATTGGAATCCTATCGCTGATAATCAATTTATATCTCACTTACATACACAAGACATGAAAAACATGGATTAGAACAATTTTTGATCACAATTCGATCAAATTTATACAAAATAATCCCAATTTCCAACGATTCAATAAAATATCCATTGATTCTAGAAAGATTCCCCCATCTGGGAAATAAAAACAAAAAAAATAAAAACTAACTTAAAGAAGAAAAACAACAAAAAGGGTTACTTACCTCCACCTGAGTGGTCCTCCCCTTCATTCCAGATGTCTCCATACCCTCCACTTCTGAAATATCACTCTCCAATCACTCAATTAGACTTCTCATCTTGTAACTCACATAATGGAAATGATTTTTTTCATAACCAAATCGACTAGTTACAATCACTCGTGATTCATAAAAATAACTGTTAATTCCCCTTTTTCATAAAAAAAAACATTTTTTCAATATAAAAATATGTTATTAAATAACACTATCCCACTTTTATAACACCTTCATCTACAGTGTGCCTCATTTTGAGAATCTTGAATATCTTTACAACTAGAAAATCCATTACAGATTCATTTTACAACCTTAGCACCAGTAATCCATACATCTATAGAAAACGAACCCTTTTCTTCTCTTATCACTTGGTTCTTCAGTATTTATAAATTCTATCATCGATCCCTACTATTTTCACTTAACCAAAAAATGTGTGAAAGTTTTTGAATTTATTAAAAACTTTTCGTAAAATTTCTTCTTTGAAAAATTTGTTTGCCTTTGTGATGTCTTGTGGAAGAGAAATTGTCGTAACAATTTGTCATTTTTGAGTAATTTGAGTTCTTGGGAATTTTCCTTTGCATTGCAGCAATCTCGGGTTTTATGGGAACTCATATCCCTTATTCTTTTGGACCTCAGGTTATATACATCTCCACCTTTCCTACACTTCGTCAAGTCTTTTGGTTATGGGTTTTCTTGTTTGTTAGTGAATTTTTTTTTTTGATTATTGGCTCCCCACATCCTTCAGTCCCCCAAAACTACCTTTCTTCTGTAATATTTTCACTCATCCTTAATATTGCAGACTTTATGGGTTTTTAGAGAACTCTCATTCTTGTGTCCCACGGGCCTTGTGTTCTCCACCGGTCTGACTATCTTGCACTTGCCTGGGTTCCTTTGTATTATGATATTTTTAGGTGTTCAAATAAATTTTGTCCCATATGCATCTTGGCTTACTATTCCCCACAATCCCACCTTTTCCGCACACTAAATCCTTTCCTATATGCTGAGGATATTTCATAGATCTGAGCCCCTCATGTCCCTAGTTCTTTCGTGCTTTCATTTCCCTCAAATTTCTTTCATAACCACAATGCAAAGGAAAATTTGGTAAAATGTTCCACATACGCTCCTCTTTCCTGCAATACACTTCAATTTCCTAATTAAACATTTATACACATCCTTTTTCAAACGAAAAATCGTAAAAGAGGTAAATTAAGCCATTTTTACCATCGTAAGTCATGAATTATAGCTAATTCGTATCCATTTCCATTCACATACCATCAAAGTTATTTCCTAACCTTTCCATCATGAAATATAAATACGGAGGTTATGAACACATTTCATTCCTCAAAACATCAGTACCCAATATTGGGGATAATTATAGTTGGCATATTGATTTTAATGAATTCTGGTTCCATATTTCTTATGCAAACCCCACTCTCATGGCTCAATGCATTAAAGATACTTGGATTTATCATCTCAGCGGTTTCCCTATATTAGTATAATGTGAAAACACCATTTTAGCTTATCCTTCTTATTTTTTCTAGATTCAAAATAAATAAAAGACCCTCAGCGCTAACTAATTGCTAAACTAGATGTTAATTACATAAATGCTACCTTTGGAATCCTTGTTATTGAAAATGCCAATAATATCACTAGGGCATAAGCTCAAGGACTTTTTGAAAAAGTTAAGGAGAAGTATAAAACAATGATAGAAAAGTATTGGTTCAAGGTTCGAATGAAAGGAGCATCCAGATTGCCTAAGGTTATGTACAAGGCTAATTTCAAACAAGATTTATCTGATATAATAAATATGTTAACTAGAATCATGAGACTTCCCTCAACCAATGATTTTTAGTTTTGGATGTGTCATTATATAAACATTAATTGTGAAGGAAGCAAAACCTGAACTAGGAAGAGATAATCTGTGAAAACCTTAGTGAAAAATTGGTCAATGTGCAACAGAGAAAATCTTTCTACATGACCTCATATTTGATGTACACCATTGCAACATACAAATTCTGGTTAGGTATTACACTATTAGATGACAAGAAGAATGAACCAAGGTATTATTGCTACCCACAACCAACTCTTGAAAATAGAAAACATTTGTAGACACCTAAATTCCGCTTTTGCAACCTTATTTCTAAAAGCAAACAAATCACTCTCATTATTACAATTTCCATTATAATTAGTGATTTCTTATAATTAAATAACATTTCATACCATTTTGGTCAATTAACAATAGTTTTTTATTACCTAACAAATTTCACATTTAGGATACAACTTTACGACCCATCATAAGTCAAAATCCTCTTCTAAACAGACAATTAGTGATTGTTAGTGATATTAGCTAATTAAGCCTTAATCATGATTAACAATCCTTTATCTACTTTATACTTTTAGTCCCATGTACCAAGATGCAATTTTTCCATAAATAAAAAACTATAAAAAGGATTAACCACATACCTTAAAACTTTACGCTATGCTTTTAATTGCATATCATATAAGAAATATAATTAAGAGCCTAGCTCAATCTTTGCCTCCAATCTTCACATTAGGTAGTAGAGGGGTACCCAACTTGGTCTTGTAGAATTTTTTTGCAGAGACTTTCTCACCTCTTGTGATGTAGTAAAAAACACAAATTTTATTTCCCTCAAATATCTATTTAATTATATGTTAGTTAGAAAATCATACTAAGTATGCATGCTCTAGCTAAGATTGATTGATATACCATGTCAGATCTTTCACGCATTACCTTCATCTTTTATCATTGATGTAAATATTGTTAGATTCATAAAGCATTTGATAATAGACTATTTAGTGCTATTATTATTAGTGTATATTTGATTTGAACTTTTAGTAGTCTTCATTTGGCATGCCCAGTGGGAGCTTACCCCATTGCATTCATTTTTAAGCTTATTAAATTAGTCTCAAAGTTTTTAGTTTTATGCTTTCTAGATTCACTTCAAGTTTTCTAGATTAGTTTCAAGTTTTTTAGATTAGTTTCATGCTTTCTAGATTAATTTCAAGTTTTCTAAATTATTTTCAATCTTTCTAGATTAGTTTCAAGCTTTCTAGATTAGTCCCTCAAGCTTTTTAGATTAGTTTCAATATTTTTAGAGTAAATTTCAAAGTTTTGAAAATTAATTTTTCAATTTTGATAGTTTTAACTAGATTAGTAGTATATGTTTCATTTTCATGTCCTTTGTAAGATCTAACAAGGTAAAGTGTTGTCAAAATTCTAGCAAGAAGTCAAATATTTGATATTTTTCATTTTTTTGTTGTCAAATCCCATGTTTTGACTACCTATAATAAATTTGCACAGCCACATCTTCAATGTTGTGCCCACATTCATAAAGGAATGTTCACGTATCCAAAGACATGCTCTACTCTACTAGCCATGCCCATGCTTCACTAGATGTTCTTGCATTCTATTGAGTTTTCATCCTTTGTGTGTTGGTCACACTGATTCTTCAAAGTGCGCACCAACATCTCTTCGGCCGCGCCCATGTAAATTGACTATGTAAATTTTAAATATTTATGTTGATGCTCATAAGGTCAAGCCCGTGTTATATGAGATGTTCTAATTCTAAAAATATCATGCTACATTGCTAAGGGGTGCATTGGCATGCTAAGGTAAAGTTGGTTCAAATTTCAAATTTGTAACTTTTAGTTTTTGGTGCTTCTATCATTTTCTAGGGATTTTTAGCTAGTGTTACTATATATTTTCTAATTCATAGGAGGTTTTCTAAAAAAATGGCTTAAGGTTTGATGACTGATTTTTCTCTCATTATTTTTATGAGTTTGGAATAGGGATATGTATGTTGTTCTCTTGCACTTTCTGTGATCCTGAGAATAAAAATCACCTCTAAACCTTCTTTTGCTAATTGTAGAGTAAGTAGGAGAAATCATCATTCATTTTTATGCATAAGGGAATAAACTTTCATTTTGGCATGTATATGATCTTTTAGTTTAAGATATTTTCCATTTGATAAATAATCAAGGATAAGGCTTGTGTATGCTCTTCTCTTGCACCTAGTGTGATCTTGATAACTAAAAACAACCTTAGTTTTTCATTAAAAAAACACTTGTATTAATTGGGAATAAACCATGATATATAAATTTTTATGGTGGCTATTTGATTTACAAATTTTTCATTACTATTTAGTTGGGTTACTTGTTGTGTATGCTCTTCTCTCACATCCTTGGATAATCTTGAGATCCAAAAGAAACATTTAATCCTCTTTCTATGATATTGTAGATGTTTTTGCACTATTGAATATTTGTCTGAAGGACCTAACACTAGCCAAAGAAAGGAGAATATAAACAAAAATCTAATTTATAGGCATGTTATAGGTTTTTAACAATGGTCTAAACTAAATTTCCCAATCCAAAACATAAGAAAATACACCAACACATTATCCAAGACACTATATTGCAGGTTTATGTTAAGAGTTAGGGTTTGTCTACTTAAAACTAGGAGAAAATTCCTTTGGCATAATCCTTAAGGTAACAAGAGGAATGCTCCTAGGAACCCAGAAGTAGTCCATGTAAGAGGGGACCTTATGGATGAAACAGGAAAGTGCTCCAACAACTAATTGATTAGTATGCCTTGGTGAGTTAGAGTCAAAGTTATCTTCATTGAGACCCAAGTGAAAATACAAATAAACACATTTATTTTCTCATTATATTGAAGGGGGTAAAATAAATTATGGATACTCGAAGGATCACTCCTTGGAAAAACAATCTCGTAAAGGTAATTTATGACACCTAGAGAGAGAACACCTAGGAAAGCTTATGGCTTAGAGCCAATTTAACTTAGATATCATGTTCTATAGAGCTCTCACAAAGTTGCAAATCTTTTAGATTCAAAACCTTATTATACGAACAAGGTGAGAGTCCATTTAAGTTGAGACATCATGATATTCATCACGAAATATACGATGTGTTACTCTAGACTAGTTTATCACTTGTCCTAAGACAAGGTGAAACTCTATCAAAGTTAAATTTAATTTATTTCATCACCACTTGGTTTACACCTTTATTTTATTTTTTCCCATTTTGGGAAAAAAGATAATAACATACGTAGATACCACTAGACATAATTGTTTCTGCCACTTTTTTAGTCTACTTACATGACTTGGTTGCAATGATGAAATGCAAGTCTTGAAAGTGTGAATGGTACATCGTAATGATCTAATAGGCCCTTTTGTCTCAAACTACTATTAATCCTTATTATCATTGTAGTTAGCTTGTCTTATCACTAAATTCTTTTGATTTGTTATGTTGCCCACATTATATCCATACAATTGTGATATTTACATATTGTTTCCATTGTGAAAATTTTCCTGAATCTCTAAATTGTATTGTTACGTTGCTCGCACGCATAATAATTCCTTGATATACTTAGGTATAGTTTTTACATCCTAACCTTGTCTTGGGTTTTTTTTAGTGTTTAGGTTACATTGTTCACATCGTCCTAATGCCATTTTAATAATAAAATCTTTCTTTCTTGCAAATACTGATTAACATGTACAAATAGCATCATTATGTTTCTCACATTTGTAACTTCCATTTTACAAGATTTAGACTTCATTAGTGTCAAAAAAGTTTTTTTAGTATACCTTGTTAGAGGAATGCATCAACACTTTCTTAACATTTAGGTTTTGTTTATTTCAAACTTGGCCTAACTAGTGATATTGTCTTGTCATTATTTGTTTCAAACCTATCTCAAAAAACCATAGGGAGTAAAATTTTGTTGTGACTGGATTAGAGTCTTATACGTCATTATATTTTTATAGATATATCTTGTAATATATTACCTTTCTAGGGTAGATAATTCTTTATTATTTTGTTTCCTTGACCCATTGGATTCATGAATTTTTGATAATCACCGTTCTTTGTGACGAATTAACATCATTACAGTACAAAAAATTTCTTAGGGTCCCTATTGGTAAACCTTAGTAAAATATTTCATGTTATTCCCCCTATTATAAGAATGGGGTATCAGAAGTTAGGAAATGAGCCCTTTAGAAATGATAACCCAATTTTAGAGGATAAAATAATGATTGATCATAGTCTTGGTGAGGACAATTCTCCTTATGCAGATATAGAACGTCATCCACCCAAATTTTATGATTACTTTTTTCAAAACAAGCATGAGGTCCTTTTACATGTCGTCAAATTAGGAGAAAAATTTCCTTCTACTATAGAACCTTCTCTTATTATCGGCATGGTTCGCTAAGAAGAATAAATAGACCGTCCTCTTTGTAATATCAATAATATAATAAACCCAAGTCATGCCTCTACTTCTAGAAGTTTAGAATGATGAGTAAATACCTTTTCAAAATGATGGAGTCTATCGGATACCTATTATTAGAGTAGACTATGAAGGCCGCGAGGAACATGCTCATCATGAGTAACCTCCTCTTAATGAAGATCATAACGAAGTACCTACTCAAGAAGTAACATTAGAATAATAAGAACAAGCTGTCACTCACCTTATGGAAAGTTTAGCTTCACATGTAAATAAGGAATAAAGAAAAAATTTAAAACAAGCTATACTAAAGGCCAAACCTAAAGCTTTGTATCAGGAGTTCTAAATAAATGCTCCTCGACGGGAGACATGAAAATACCCTTATGAGGAATTGTTTTTATAAAACAACGGTAGGAATACACCTAGATTCAACCCTTCGTATATGCCTACGCCATCTATAAAATACCAAATATTCAATCAAGATTGGTCTGCCATGAAGAATGCCTTTCTAGATTTACAAAAAGGCAAAATTGGTAACAATAAGAAGTTCCAGTTTAATGAGTTATGTGCTTATAATTTTAATAGAGCCATGTTATAGGTACCTTTCCCAAATCAAATTCATTTTAAAAATTTGTATAAGTAAAAGGGAATATTTAACCCTCAAGATCATATCAAATATTTTTACAATAGGTTGCGTATAGCAAAAACTGCCTTATTCACTTATTCCCACAAATTTTAGGAGGGAAAGAATTAGAATGGAATTTACACATCCCCAAGCGATCTATATCTACATATTTGGAATTAGTTAAAAATTGTGTACATCACTTTTATTTTAATATAGAGAGTGATGTTACGATGCTACATCTTTACAATGTGAAACAATGAAACAATGATAACTTTGTTGCTTTCCTACAATGATGGAGAGGGTTAGCTAGTTTATTTCCTTGTTCCCAAGCTTAAAAATATATTATAAGTATATTTTTTCCTGACCTCCACCCTAACATTACATTTTACTCATAATTGTATTATGGTAACATGTTCGAAGAGTTAATTGAAAAGGGGATTCAAATTGAAAAAGTGTTGTTAGCTCGAGGGACTCTAAAACCCTTTTCACGTGATCATAATGATTCTAAACCTAATGAGATTTTTTTTTTGTTCATAATAATAACAAAAACAACATTGGTGATGGAATAGTAGAATCTAAGCAAGTATAATTTGTTCAAAACCACACACCTTTGAAGCTTGCAAAGGGAGCTCTACCTACGTAATACAAATGTCATACTTTCACCCCTCTATCTGAATCAATATCATCAGTTTTAATTTAGTTAGAAGCCATTAACATGGATTGATACCTGAAAACAAAACCATACAAGGAGGATACACCTAAATCATCATGGTTTAGGGAGAATGAATTGTGCAAATTTTATCACATAGACAATCATAAAAATGATAAGTGTTTGAAATTAAAACACTACATTCATGATCTAATTGAAAATGGTGATATAGAAGTAGATTTTTCCACCTCTACCAAATCTCCAAACACAAACATGGATATATTCAAAGAACCTTTCCCCAAACACAAAGGAAAGGAAAAGTAGGATTAGGGACAGTCGTCTAAAAATAAGAGTACTAACTATGTGTCCAAAACAGACCGCTTGGACATTTTTAATGCCTTAATAGGATCTGTCAATCCACCTATTGAGAAAATAAGCATAATTAAAATTAAATCAAGGTAGCGTGTCATGTAAATGTAATGAGATCACCTTGTTATTTCATAACCTCCCCCCCCTCCTCAAGAGATTCATTATGATGTATTAGATCAATTGTAGAAAATAAAAACTAAGATTTTCATCTTAGACCTTCTCATAATTTCTAACATGCATAAGGATATCCTTTGTAAAACCTTTCAGGGATCAAGAGTATCTGTTGATATTGACCCAACACATTTACAAGCAATGGTAGCACAAATAACTCCTTCGAAACACATAGCCTTTAGCCCCATAGAAATATTACAATAAAATCCCTCCCATAACTTTTCCTTACATATTGAAGTAAAAATCAAGTGTAAGAAAGTAAAAATACTGCTTGTGGACAACGGATTGGGTCTAAATATTTGTACTCTTAAACTAATTCATCAACTAGGATGCATAGAAGTTGAGTTGGAGACAAAGGTCATCACCATAAAGGAATATGATGATGAAGAGTGACAGCTAGCCAGTTAGATCACTTTCTCACTAGAATTTGGTCCCATAAACCATGATATGAAGTTTCATGTATTAGACTGGGAGATCCCGAACCCTTACTCATTACAAATAATTATGAGGATATTTACCCATAATCTACAAGCATCCTTCTATGGATATTACTATTCCTATTCAATCCAAGTCCCTCGCTTCATAAGTGGATCTAGATACATTGTCTCCCAAGGAAAATTATGCTTCTACATCAAGATCTCCCATTTCTATGTGGTAGATGAAAATTACAGATAATGGCTTATGAGATTATAATCTTCAGCAAGCCCTTCTAGTTCACAATATTCCCTTATTAGCACAAGCACATGGTAAGTCATGTTACAAGTTCCAAAGAACTAGGGAGTGGTTACCTTTCGATACTTTCACTCCAGATGGCTTACTAGAAGATGAAAGGATACTCAAAGATATTGTGTTACATCTTGAGGATGATGAAATGGATTTATGTTACCAGTTAGCTAAGTATGTTATTCCTAACTGAATAATGAGTACTATGGGATATAAAGGACGTGACTGCGACTATCGAGAACAAGGTCCATTACAAATTCTTTCAAAACTTCATCATATACAGGGTAAGCCTAATATTGGCATCTAACTGTGGTTCTTCTCTTACAGAGCTAAATGGTACCTCTTCTGAATGTGAAGATAGTTCATTGAAAATTTAAAGTGAGACTGATTCCCGATGTAGTCTTCATAAAGAATTTTCCTCCATGAACCTATTTTTTGACACGATTATTGTCACTATAACCCTCATTACATCCCTTACCATTAAAAAATTAAACCTCATTTACCCATCACTCATGAATTGGGACAAACTATAACACGTACCCATCAACGTATTTTAGAACGATGAGGCTATTGGTGAGTTCCTTTGCATTCACGAAAAAATTCTAAGAAATGACCATAAGATAGGGTTTTCTATCCAACTCAACACATGTGTTTATAATGGGGTGGAAGCAAAGTTATGTGGTCATGTAAGTATTAAAATAAGTAAGGGAAAAATTCCTACATAAAAGACTTACAGATAGGAAAATTCCAACTCCTATAGTGAAAACCTCTTTGAGACACTTGTGGAAAAATAGACAGAAAAACCCACAAACAAGATAATGGACCCACTTGAAGATGAAAATTTCTTTGAGCCACCTTTAGTAGAAGAGGATATTAATTTTCCTCCTGGTCCTACGTGTATGGAAGACGAGTCCAAGCTACTGGTGGAGGAGATAATAGATGTTAATATTGGCATAGAAGAGTTACCCAGAATGGTTATGTTGGGAGATTTGATCTCATCCCAAGAACAAAAAACTTTTACAACACTTTTGAGATAATTTGAAGATATTTTCTCTTGGTCTTATGTATACATTCTTGGAATTGATCATGTGCTAGTGGTTCACAATCTTGTTGTATGCCCAGATGCCAAGCCCATAAAACAAAATCTATGAAATATGCATCCTCATGTCGACTTGTTTGTTAAAACATAGTTAGAAAGGTTATTAGAAGTAGGCTTCATCAAGCCTATTAATTATTCAAAGTGAATTTCTAATGTGGTACCGATTCAAAAAAATCTGGTCAGTATCAAAGTGTATACTGATTTCCAAGATATTAATAAATCTTGTCCTAAGGATGAATTTCCTCTTCCCAACATCAACATGATTGTTGATTCGACAACTGGTTATGAGATGCTATCACTCATGGATGGCTTCTCAGGATATAATCAAATAAATATTGTTGAGGAAGACCAACATAAGAAAATTTTTACTACCCCATGGGTGACATTCTGTTATCAATTCATGCCCTTCGGCCTCATGAATGTAGGCACTACCTATCAATGGGTAATGAATGTAATATTTTATGACATGTTCAGTGACATAATGGAATAATACGTTGATGAAATATTCGAAAAATCCAGGAATCGGGAAGATCACCCGAAGATTCTTTGACATGTTTTTCAGCGTCTAAGGGACTTAAAGGTCCAACTTAACCTAAAGAAATTTTTCTGTGGCGTGTTATCTGGAAAATTACTAGCATTCAATGTTTCAAGGAGAGGAATAGAAGTAGATCCTGTAAAGGTTGCTACTATACATTAAATTCCTCCTTTGAGGAATATAATACAATCATGAAGATTACAAGGAAAGATCTAGGCCATTAGATGGTTCAACTCTCAGCTTATAGATAATTGTCATACATTCATGTATCTTGTCAAGAAACATAACAAAAGCAAGTTTTTTATTTACTTAGATACTATTTGGGTAAACCCCCTATTCTAATACCACCCATGGCAGGTGAAACCTTGTTACTCTACATCTCTGCCACACACTTTTTGTTTGGGGCGGTGTTGGCCCAATATGATAAGGAGAAGAGAGAAATTTTTTTGTACTACTTAAGCAAAATGTTGATAGATTATGAGCTCAACTATCCTCAGATGAAAAATGATTATTTAGCCATAGTTTTTTCCTTTCAAATACTACATCACTATTTTCTAAATAATAAGGTCAAGCTTATTTCAAAGGCTGATCCATTAAAATACTTATTGTCAAAATCCACACTCACAAGAAAGATGGCGAATTGCATCATCTTATTGAGTGAGTTTGACATTGATTATGTACACTAGGAATTAGTGAAGGGATAGGTTTTAGTAGACCAACTAGCTGAAGCTCATCTACTAGGTCCTGAAACATTGAGTCTGGAGATTCTACACACATCTAAAATGTACCTTGAGGAATCTATTGTGTGGCAACTATACCTTGATGGCTCTTTTACCTTTCATGGTTTAGGTTTTGGATTTGTGTTGATAACTCCTATAGGAGACTTGATCCCTCAAGAATTTTGACTTCAATTCCCATGCATAAATGATATAGCATATTATGAGGCCCTCATCATGGGGATGAAGCTAGATATTAATTAGGATGCAAGGAAAGTAAATATAATTGATGATTTCATGTTGATTATAAAATAAGAGACAGATGAATAAAAACTTAAAAATGAGAAACTTCTTCCATACAAGAGAATGGTTGATTCTTTAAAGGATTTCTTTAAGAAGATAACATTTGAACAAATACTAAGAGCACAAAAATAGAGTAGTGGATTTTATAGCTATAGTGGGGTCCATGTTAATCACTCTACCTAAGAACAATGATATGCCATTCTTCATTGAGCATATAAGAATGCCAAAATATGACATTCCAAAATCCATTTTAGTATGAGAATTTTTTATTCCCTTTTCCCCATGGTATTTTGAAATATTTAATTACCTTCACAATGGAACCTTTCCCATACCAATAAATTAAAATTCATCAAGTGTATAGCCTACTATACCCTACTTGGGGGCACCCTCTTCCACGGAGGCTATTACAGGAATTTATTATGCTATTTAAATTTAGACGTATCCATCCAAGAAATCAAAGAGGTGTACAAAGGTATCTATGGGGATCATAATAATGGGATCATCCTATCAAAGAAGATACTAAGAGTAGGCTACTATTGGCCTACCATGGAGAATGACTATTTCAAACATGTGAAGAATTTATTTGATTGTCATAAGTACAACAATTTGATAGATGTGTTTCACCTTATTCTATATCATTTATATGAATGTTGATGAAACAGATAAGGGTAAAGGCCTAGGAGGAATAGAAACTACTTTGCTAAACTAGAAATCATAAATTTTTTGCCGGTTAAATATAGATTCGTCATCAGTGGTGGAAAAAAATCATTCCAAAAAGAGAGAAATGGAATCTCATCCTTCCAAAACTGATCAAGCATCCACTTCATAGCCTCAGTCACAAGCAATGGTTGATAAATATGTGAGATAGAAACCACTAGAAACACCTACTAGACAAGCCGCAAGGAAAGAAGGTTCTTTAGGCATCACAATACCCAACAAGCATTTTCAAAAGGAGGGCCCCAATGCCCAAATGAGTGCCAGAAAAGTAGGATAAATTCCCTTTAGTATAGTAGAACAAATGATGAAAACCAATATGAGCGTTACTATGTGGTATGCACTCTCAATTCCTTCTGAAAGGAACTTACTATGTGAAGCGTTGAACAATTTTGGTACAACTGACAGATCATCAAGTCGTGGAGTAGCAACTGCTACAAGTTTGTGTCAACCAGATGGGAAAATTATTCGTAAGGTGAAAAAACCACCACCATTCTATATTTTCCTGACCATTGACAACCACCTAGTGCATAATTGCATGATCGATTCCAGTGCTAGTAGCTCAGTCATGCCTAAAAACTTGATGATGTACCAGGTATACAATATACACCAATTGTAAGAGGATTTGTTAAGCTGGATGGCACAACTATTAAAAATATTGGAGTTACCAAAGGAGTTCAACTTACCATCCATGCATACCTAAGTTTTTCATTCACCCAAGACATATAAGTCATTGATCTCCCTCCTTTCTTTTCCATCTTCCTATAACAAGATTTCACTACCAAGATGGGTGGTTATCTATCAGCCAATTGGTCACATATGATTCTTAGGACTCGATATGGAACAAAAATGACTATTAGGTTAGAACCAGTCTACCATAGTAATGTATAACCTACACTGTTAGTCCTATAAATGGAAATTATACCATCAGAGATCTTGAAGAAGAAGATGTTAATCATGAACCAACCACCCTTGTTGAGGAAGTCCCTGATATTGTTCTAGATGAAGTAAGAGGATATCATTAGTATGATCCCTATGTTGATGTTTTGGTAGAAGAATAGGTTGGTTTTCTACTATTGGAAGAAATGAGATTGCGTACATACTGCATTAACAAAGAAGATATAATCATTTTGCCACTGGTCAAAACACCAATAAACTTTAAAGGACTGTGGAAATTGTTCTTTGATGGCTTGAGAAGTAAGAATGGATCTAGTGTTAGTGTTATATTAATTTCTCTGAAGGGAGATAAATAATTAACATCTTTCCAGTTTCAATTCAGTTGTACTAACAATGTTGTTGAATATGAGGCCCTTTTACGAGGAATTCAGGTAGCCCAAAGGAAGGGAATCGAAGACCTAAATATTTTTGGAGAAAATGAGTTGGTTGTTCATTAAGGGATGGCATGCAATGCATCCAAATATGATATTTTAAGATCATACAAGAATTTATTCAGGGACTTAATTGAATATTTCAAAGCTTTTGGGATGCATGCAATACCTAGAAATTAGAATCAAGATGTTGATAGGATTTCTACAATCATCTCGCAATATAACATACCTATTAATATCATGAAAGAAGGGCAGTTATTTTTCAAAATGGTGGTTTGACCTGCAGTCGCTGATAATGTGATTAGTTTACAAGTGTTCGACAGTGCCAACCAAATTTTCCTTTTCCTACAAGAAGAGGTGGAGTTTGCTGTAAAAAATCAAGATAAGTTACAAGAATCATATGGTGATAAAATCATACACTTGAAAATAAACAAACTATAAAAAGGCTTAGTCACTTTGGAATCCATCTTCAATTGAGATGATCAAGCCAAAAGACAAATCTCTAACATGGTGGTAAAAGAAGAAGATTTTAAGGAAGTCTAGGTAGAAACGAAAATTTTCTGAAGATCGGTAAAGTGTGTACTTCTGAAGAGAAAGAATCATTCATTAAACATTTTCAAGAGTATCACGACATTTCTACATTGAGCTACAAATACCTACATGGTTTTGATCTAGGTATAACACAACATACCATCAAATTGGATCCTAATTGCAAGCCACTTTGTTAGAAACAGAGGCCAATTAATCAAAAAATTGAGCCACTAATGAGGAAGGAGATAACCAAACTCATCGAGGCATGTATAATTTTTCCTATCAAGCATTCCTCTTGGGTAACCAATCTTGTACCTGTAAGGAAGAAGAATGGAGATATTTGGTTGTGCATAGATTTTAGGGATTTGAATTATGTGTCATTGAAAGAAAATTATCCTCTTCCATCAATGGAGTAGATCCTTCAAACATTGGCAGGAGCTTAAATATTTATTTTTCTTGATGGATATTTGGGTTACATTAAAATTTTGGTTCAAGACGACTTTCACTACCATGTGGGGCACATGTGTCTACAAAAAATTGCCATGTCCCTTAAATTCAAGAGAGGATTTTAGGGTTCCTCACCCAGTAAAATGATGATATGATGGAGCAACCAATTTCTTTCTTCAATCAATCCCTTAAATACTATAAGCTTAAATATTCATTCTTTGAAAAAAAATTCTTTGTGGTTATTCGATCTTGGAATAAAGTTAAGCACATGTTGTCCAATAACAAAATTCATCTGATGGTGTCTCATCCAGGTGTCAAGGAATTTTTACTAAACAAAGAGATGAAGAAAAAGTGTGCTAGATGGATTACCAATCTTGTCAGAGGTAAAGGTTTATGTCAACAACTTACTGGAGACATGGAATCAAAAGGTGATGAGGATGTGACATTCCTAAATACTAATGAGAGTGATGATCAAGTTGATTGGTTATCCAAAATGAAGAATTTACTTTTCTATGGAGTATATCCTATGAACATGGATAAAAATAAAAGACAGACTTTCTATCATTAGTATATCCGATATGTTCTGTTAGATAGCATTATCTTTTGAAAGGATTTGAATAGCATTCTCCTTCGGTGTATAGTACTATAACAGGTAAGTAAGATACTATAAGAGTTTCATAATGACCTATCTAGAGGACATTATTCTGTAAAAACAATGGCTAGAAAGATCATGTGAGTGAACTACTATTGGTAAGATTTTTTGAAAGATGCTCATAACTGGGTAGGGAAGTGTAAGGAATGTTCCCTTTTCACTAGAAATCAGAATTTTGTAGCTCTTTCACTGCATCGAATTCAAGTGGATCAACCATTTTTTCAATGGGGGTTAGATTTCATCGAAATTATTAACCCTACATTTAGTGATGGACATAAATGGGTCCTTACTATAATGGACTATCTTACTCAATGGACAGAGGCTATTGTTGAAGGATAGCAATGAGAAGGAAGTTCTTGATTTCTTGGAAAGTATAATGATAACGTTTGGTGTCCTATTTACTGTCATTTCAGACAACACAATGAATTTTCTTGGTATGAAGTTGAGTGAATTGGTTGTTAAGAATGGGGTCTACCTCAAGACTTTGTCTAATTACTATACACAAGGAATTGGATTGGATGAGTCTAGCTATAAAAACCTCATAAGGATTATTAATCACACAATAGATACTAACAAGAGGACTTGGTATACACATCTTAATACTACCTTATGGGAAGATCGGATCACACCTAAAAGGGTCATAGGAAATTCTCCTTTCGTGTTTGTATATGGAAGGGAAGAAAAACTTCCGCTCTCCTTGTAGTTACCTTCTTTAGAGTTAGCTGATCAAATTTAAGTCATGGAGAGTGATCCTCTGACAGTAAGGTTTTCTGAACTTGTGGAGCTAGAGGAAATACAAAACAAGTATATGAAGAATTTGGAGCAACATCAGGCTCAAGTTAAGAAATATTTTTACAAGAAGGTGTCTGATAAGAATTTTCAAGAGGGAGACTTAGTTCTCAAATGGGATGAAGACAAGACCAATCAAGGAAATCATGCCAAGTTTGATGCTCTTTGGAGTGGGCCATACATCATCACAAGTTCCGAAGAGGTAAATTCATTTCATCTATCTAGGCTCAATAGATGAGATTTGGCCATTCATGTGATTGGGATACACCTAAAAGCTTGTTTTTGAGAATCATTTTGCCCCCTGTATAGTTTAGTTAGGTGTTTTCCTTGAAGTTCTTATGCACATTATTGTCTATATTTGTTCTTTTTCTTTTCTTATTGTTATGTTTTTCATTGTTCTTGCACACTATTTTATCATTGGAGTTTTTAAAGGTGAAGAAAGGTTCAAATTTTCCATAAGAGTTTCTATTGATGGAAAATCATAGCACCCCTGAATGTTTGCAACTTGATGGGTTGAGACTCTAAGTGTGATTGCATAACATGGAGCTTTTCCCAAGTGTGGGACCTTGTGAAATCGGAAAAGCTCTCCAGATGAAGGCCAGTTTCTATTCCTCTGTTAAGATGCACATTCTCTTGTTATAGTTAGTTTTAAATTTCCCTAAGTGATTTGGCACAAGTTTTGTTGCTCTCAGGTTGATTTTCTATAGTTCAGATTGTTGTCAGAGAAGAAGTTACGGTATCAGGCTTGGGATCAAATATCAAGTTGGTTTCAGGTTATTGCTTATGACTCCATGCCCAATCGATTGCTAAAAGGACACTAATCTTCTACCTAGTAGGCAGGTTATCCCGTTGAGTCGCCAAATTGTTGTATATATTTTCCCCCTCAGGTAAAGGGTGCACAACACGGAGTGTCGACAAGGGAAAATTCACGCCCATGGCGCAAGTCAGAGGCACACAGCTACAACTGTCGACATGAAAATGGATGCACCCATGGCGCAGGTAAGAAGATGTTGACATGCCAAAAGTTGCGCCCATGGCGTAGGTCAGAGGCACATAGCATGAAGTGTCGACATGGCGAAAACTATGCCTTGGCACACGTAAAGGGTACACAACACGGAGTGTCGACAAGGGAAAATGCATGCCCATGGCACAGGTCAAAGGCACACAACAAGAAGTGTCAACATGAAAATGGATGCGCCCATGGTGTAGTTAAGAAGATGTCGACATGCCAAAATTTGTGCCCATGGTGCAGGTCAAAGGTGCACAGCAAGAAGTGTCAACATGGCAAAAATCGCGCCTTGGCACAGGTAAGAGGCGCACGACAAGAAGTTGTCAACATGGAAAAAGTGTGCACCATGGCGCAGGTAAGAGGTGCACAGCAAGAAGTGTTGACACGACAAAATTCACGCTAAGGTGTAGGTAAGAGGTACATGAAAGAAGTGTCGACATGCCAAAAGTTACACCCAAGGTGCAGGTAAGAGGCGCACAGCAAGAGGTGTCGACATGCAAAAATTCGCGCCTATGGCGCAGGTAAAGGGCGCACGACACAGAGTGTCAACACGAAGAAATATGCACCTTGGCGCAGGTAAGAGGATGTCGACACAAATATGGATGTGCCTATGGCGCAAGAAAGAGGATGTCGACACGAAAAAGGATGTGCCTATGGCGTAGGTAAAGGTGCACATGACAAGAAGTGTCGACACGAAAAATATGCACCTTGGCGTAGGTAAGAGGACGACACAAATATGGATGCAGCCTAAGGCACAGGTAAGTTGGGCGCACATGCAAGAAATGTCGACACGAAGAAATTTGTGCCTTAGCACAGGTAAGAGGATGTCGACACAAAAGTTTTCGACACGTGCCTTGGTGCACAAAGAGAATGGATAAATTCATGCCTTGGCGCAGGTAAGAGGATGTTGACACAAATATGGATGCACCTAGGCGCATCTTCAGGAGGCGCAACATTTTGAGCGCTGACAGGAAGCAGACCCTGACCCAGATATTCAGACGGCCATAACTTTTCACAGGGAGCTCGGATTCACGCAAGGTTGGAATTTTTGGAAAGCTTACGAGGTCCTCTGTCCAACTACGACTGGATATCTTTAATTGGGTGGGAACAAGTTCTTAAAAATGTAAAATATAGTTCGCCACTTTTTGGGTTTGCTAGAGTTCTCACCTACCACCATAATGAGATGAATTAAATGCAACCTGGAGGTGGTTGGGGTAGATTTGGATTTCCTCTCTCTTCCCTCTCTCATTCTTCCTATAAATTGTAAGGAGGGGCTTCTTTCTAAAGGTTGGACATTCTTGTTTTTCCCCTCCCTTCTCCTCTTGTTGTAGGTGGATTTTGTGGAGTTCAAACCTCCCATCTAAAACTATAATGCAACTTTGCCTCTTGGCATTTTGTAGTGTATTGTATCAACATTTGGAGAAAATAATGCATGTCTGTGGATGATTCTCAACCCTCTCTGTGTTCATTTTTCATCCTTCTGATCTTTCACTACAAATTTGGTTATCTGTGCATGATCTTGCATTACATTTTATTGGTTTGTGTTTATTGGCAAGACAGGTGTTCTTCATTCCTCGGTGCATCACCTTTGTTAGTTTAGGTTTTATTTTTATGCATCTTCTTACCCATGTCTCCTTGGCAAGTTAGATTAGGTTTTTGAGTAAACCCTCTACATTTTTATGTGTGCATCTGAACAGAGGAATAGGAACCGGCCTTCATCCGGAGAGCTTTTCTGATTTCGCAAGGTCCCACACTTGGGAAAAGCTCCATGTTATGCAATCGCACTGAGAGTCTCAACCCATCGAGTTGCAGACATTCAGGGGTGCTGTGATTCGCCATCAACATTTTTGGCACGCCCGGTGGGACCAAGAGGTCATTCCACAAGATTTGAAGGAATTTTCAAGAAATTTGGACTAAAAAATTGCAGGTTTTACAATTTCAGATTTTTCACCTTCCAGGCTGAACTTTGAAATCGATTTTCAAGGGCTTAACTTGCTCAAAACAAGTCAAAATTTCACCAGTTGATAGATCGGGGGATAATCTTCAAAAGGGTATTCTTAGATTTTTGGGATTTTGACTTTCAAAATTTCATGGTTTTTTGTATTTCGGGTTTTCCCAGTTGCCTTGCATGACCTGAGTTTTGTCTGTACCTTTTGGGGATTAGTAACTATAGAATAGGACCTAATAATTGAATTGAGAAACTATACCTTCAAGGTTTGACAATTCTGTTTTTAATATTTTTCAAGTTTGGTGTGTAACCTAGCATAATCTAGCCTTTTGAGGCTCATTATCTAACACAACTAGTGACTCCGAAGGGGTAGAATTCAGCGGTGTAGTAGCAAAAGTTACCCAGGCATATGAGAAGAATTCAGAACCAGGTCTGATACTCGAGAAGAGGGGCTATTTTTCCACTTGCAACTATCACCAGGAAGAGGAAGGAGAGGAAGAAGACCACAAAGATCACCATCTCCACCTAACAGGACTTTATCAACCCCTCCACCTGGTAGACCTTTCATCCAATCAACAAGGGTTCTCAGGCCAATCAGAATGGCGCAACCACTGAATCCCTTTGTCAATTTCACCGGTAGTAGTCCACTTGCCCTCAATGCACAAAATCCAGTTCCAATTGCAGCATTGAAGAACATTCCATTTTTCACTGGAGAAAATCATACCACTCCTGGTGATCATGTCAAAGACATTGCTAACGTTTGTGCAATCCATGAGATAAATGAAATGGATGTTGTTGTCAAATTGCTGGCATCTTCGTTCAAAGGGAAGGCATTGCAATGGTTTAGGAGCCTTGCAGCTGGTTCTATCCAAAATTGGAATCAGTTATGCATAGTCCTCCATGAGCAGTTTGGAGAAAAGGGAGACAATTTGTCTCTACTAGAACAATTGACAACTATCAAGAGAGCTCCCAACGAGCAGCTGACTGACTTCAACTTCAGATTTCAAAGGTCTTGGGATAGGATTCCAGTGGCCGTCAGGCCAACAGCTGAAGGTGCTTTTCTATATTATCTTAAAGCTTTGAATTCTGATATTTCTATGTTAATTCAATCTATGGGAGGCACAACCTTACCTGCTGCTTATAGCATTGCCATTAGGGCCGAAAACTGTCTTATTCAAGCTGGTAAGCTGGCTCCTAGGCCTCCCATGCCCTTGTATCCAAACTTAGAAAATCCAAGCACTAGTCAGGCACCCACTTTGGCTCCTATTCCCACTCCTAGAAATCAAAGTTCAAATGAAACTTCTACTTCATCCTCTAGTGCTTCAAATGAACTCCAAGAGGTTATGAAACAGTTGCAGAACCTTGGAAATGAGCTGGTTACTATCAAAAGACAACAAGCTCAAAGTGCTAGACCGTATCAGCCTCAAGCGCAGTACCAGGCTAGGCCCCCATACCAACAAAATAGGTCACCAACTCAGGCTGCAAATCAAAATCAAAGCCAAGTAAGGCCTCCCACTAATAGACCATTTCAGCCCTATAACCCCAATGTTGTATCTGCTTCTAAAGCATTAGTGCCAGTCCAAAACAACATAGCTCAAGAGTATGATTGGTGTTTCCCATGCAATGAACCTCACAACCAATCTATGTGCTTTAATGGTGCTTTGAACCAAGCCTTGATGGTGACAACTACTGGCGTTGAGGGTGAAGTGAGCCAAGAAACAAATCAGCAACAAGGGACGTCTCAGCAAAACACAGCTCCAAATGATACCACACTTGTGAATTGGCAAGCTGAGGATTTTTGTGGCATGAATCAAACAATTTCTCAGAGTGTAGCAGCTAACACAAGATCAAAGAAGAGGAATATTGGTGAAGGGCAGTCATTGGCTCCAAGTGATCTACAACCTTCCATCACTCCACAAGGTGTTGGTAAGCAAAATACAGTCCCAAACACACAAGGACAGCCCAAACCACCTTCTAAACCAACTCAAATGCCAGCTATTGCTGCCCATGCACAAGAAAGGAATGCGCAAACTAAAGGACAACAAAGAGATGTTTCATCCCCATTTAGCATCATTGATCAAATGAAGAAGACAAATGTGAATATATCAATGTGGGAATCTTTATCCATCCCAGGCCAAAGAGATCTTCTACAAGCTGCCATGAAGAATTGGTCAACTTCGAACCAGCAGGTCCATATGCGAGAGAATGTCCTCACAAATGCTGCTCAGCCTGAAGGGAATCATGGAGGACAACAAGGTAAAGTTTTGAAGCCCCCTCCATTCTATGTTTCATTAATCATTGGGGATAAACTAGTACACAATTGCATGATTGATTCTGGGGCATGTAGTTCTGTCATGCCCAAGCAAATAGCTGATCAGCTGGGTCTCCAATATGAAGTCATATCAAAGGGGGTAGTGCAATTGGATGGGACAGTAGTAGCAATGGTGGGAGTGATTAAAAGTTTGAATCTTACCTTGCATGCATGCCCCAACGTTACCATTTTGCAAGATGTGTCAGTGATAGATTTGCCACCACTCTTTGCCCTATGCTTATCAAGGGATTTCACAGCTAGAATTGGAGGCTACTTATCTGCTGACTGGTCACACATGTTGTTCAGAACAAGATATGGTACTAAGGTCACAATCAGATCTGAACCAATTGCAAACTTTCATATTGAGCCTCATACTCCAAGCCAAATCAATGCCAACTGTTCAGCATTTGATCAAGAAGATTATCCAAGCACAGATGAAGCTGACACCAAAGTTGGAAGCATCCCAGATTTGACTCTTGATGAATGGGCAAGCAAGGTACATGCTTTTGATCCCTACCAAGAAATAGAAGAATCTGAGCTAGGAGTCTATTGTATACATGAAGAAAACCAGCCTATTCCTAGCATCACCAAAACAGACCATAAGGATGACAATGAGGTATGGCAATTATTTTTCGATGGATCAAGGAGTAGGCAAGGTGTAGGAGGAGGAGCTATGCTTGTTTCACCTCAAGGCATCAAATATTATTCAGCTTTCTGTTTCCAGTTTTCCTGTTCAAACAACACAGCTGAATATGAGGCCTTGATTCATGGACTTCATTGGGCCAGGAAAAAGGGCATAAAGAACTTGCAGGTGTTCGGGGATAGCGAGCTGATCGTCAATCAAGTCAGGGGACAACATGCTACAAAGAATGACCTGCTGAAGAACTACAAGAACAGGGTATGGGACCTCATTGAGGATTTCGAAGCTTTCAACATCATGTCCATACCCAGGAAGAAAAATGAAGCCACGGATAGGCTCGCAGCAGTTGGAGCAATGTTTGATGTGGTTGACAACATCAAAAGGGAAAAAATGCAGCCACATATCCATGTGATTGTGAGGCCAGCAGTTCCAGATAATAACACAAGCTGGCAGGTGTTTGAGAATGATCAACAGATCGTCAATTTCTTACAAGAAGAGGCTGAATTCTCAGCTAGGAATCAAGATAGATTAGAGCAGCAGTATGGGGATCAAGTAGTGCAGCTATGGACAAACAAGCTTCCCAAGGGTTTAGTAACATTGGAGTCTATCTTCAACCCTAACGACCAGTTCCGTAAGGAAAAGGCTAACATGCAGGTCAAGAGAGAAGATTCAGAGCCAATTCTGGTTGGAGAAGGCAAAACACTTCAAATTGGCAAAGTGGCCACTGAGCAGGAGAAATCAGATTTCATACAACTTTGCCAAGAATTTCCAGATGTCTTCGCTTGGAGCTATGAAGACTTGAGAGGTTTCAATCCGAAGTTGGCACAACATACCATAGAATTGGATCCAGATGCTAAGCCCATCAGGAAGAAGCAGAGACCAGTCAACCCCCACATTGAGCCTCTAATGAAGAAAGAGCTAAACAAGCTAATAGAGGCAAGCATTATATTCCCGATCAAGCACTCAAGCTGGGTTGCAAACTTGGTTCCAGTCAGGAAAAAGAGTGGAGAAATCAGGTTGTGTGTGGACTTTCGAGACCTCAACAGGGCATCTCTCAAAGACCATTACCCACTTCCTTCAATGGAACAAATATTGCAAGTGGTATCCGGTTCTGGAGAGATTCTCTCTCCTAGATGGCTACTCAGGGTATAATCAGGTAATGGTGAAAGAAGATGACCAGTTCAAGATGGCTTTCACCACCAAATGGGGCACCTATGCCTACAAGAAGATGCCATTTGGGCTATCAAATGCTAGAGCCACTTTCCAAAGGGCAATGGATATGGCATTCAAGGGGTTGATCAATAAAATAGTTTTGATATATCTTGATGACATCACTGTATTCTCCAAAAATGTAGCGGATCACCTCTTTCATCTGAGGTAGGTATTTCAGAGGTGTAGAAGATTTGGGGTATCATTGAATCCCAAAAAATGCATATTCTTGGCTCACGAGGGAAAGCTTCTAGGCCATATTGTTTCAAAGGAGGGATTGACGATTGACCCAGAAAGAGTTGAAGCAATTCGAGCATTGCCATTGCCAAGTCACAAGAAGGCTCTTCAAAGCTTCTTGGGAAGGATCAATTTTGTCCGCAGGTTTGTTCCAAACTTTGCAGCTCTCGTAAAGCCAATAACGCTGATGTTGAAGAAGAGCATGGCATTTAAGTGGACATCTGAAGGCAAGGCAAGTTTTGAGGCAATAAAAGAGGCTATATCTCAAGCTCCCACTCTCGTCAATCCAGACTTCTCCAAGGACTTCATGCTATATGCCTTCGGTGGTGGAGACACAATTTCTGCAATCCTAGTACAACAAAACAAAGAAGGATTAGAACAACCAGTTGCTTTCTTCAGTCAAGGCTTGGAGGAATATGAAACTAGGTACTCTTTCATTGAAAAACATGTCCTTGCAATGATCAGGAGCTTAAAGAAATTCAAGCACCTAGTCTCAAACAACAAGATCCAATTGTTGGTCTCTCATGCGGGAGTCAAGGACTTCCTTCTAAACAAAGATTTGAATGAGAAACGTGCAGGATGGATAACCCGTGTCATGGAATATGACATCGAAATTAAGGTCACTAAGCTAGTACGTGGAAAAGGACTATGTGAACAACTAGCTTTGAGTCGGAAAGTTGAAGCAGGTGATGAAAAAGAGACTGCCTTGGTACTACAGGATGGTCAAGAACAAGAAAATGATGATGTGGCCGCTCCTTGTTGGACTCAGAATATGATACACTTCCTACAGGAAGGCCTATGCCCTCCAGAAATGAGCAAAGCAAAAAGGAGATACTTCAGATTACAAGCCATTCCATATGTGCTTGTTGATGGTGTTTTGTTCAAAAAGGACATCAATGGAGTTCTATTGAGGTGCATTGGGACAGGTCAAATTGAGAGGGTGTTACGAGATTTTCACGATGGAGATTCTGGAGGACATTTTTCCCCACGAGTAACAGCTCTCAAGATAATGAAGGCAGGGTATTATTGGCCCACAGTGTTCAATGACTGCTATACATGGATAAGAAAGTGTAAGAAATGTGCACTCTTCACAGGAAAAGAAAGACTAGCAGTGCTTCCATTGCACCCAATTTTGGTTGACCAACCATTTATGCAATGGGGATTGGACTTCATCGGGGTCATCAACCCAAACTCAAGCCAAGGCCACAAGTGGATTCTCATGGCAACGACTATTTCACCAAGTGGACCGAAGCAGTAGCGCTCAAAGAGGCAAATGAGTCTAACATACTAGACTTTTATGAAGGAATAGTGACCAGGTTCGGTGTGCCAGCCACTATCATATCAGACAATGCATTGGCATTCATAGGTTCCAAGATTACAGAATGGGCTGTCAAGAATGGAATCTATTTGAGCACCTCTTCAAATTATTACCCGCAGGGTAATGGACAGGCAGAGTCCACAAACAAGAATTTGCTAAGGATCATCAGAAGGACTCTGGATGAAAACCAAAGGACATGGCATACCAAGCTAAAATCAGCATTATGGGCTGACAGGATAACACCAAAGAGATCTACAGGTAATTCTCCCTACAAGTTGGTCTATGGGAAAGAGGCAGTATTGCCTATATCATTAGAATTGCCAGCATTGGAGCTCATGAAGCAGTTGGAGTTGTCTGAGTTCGAACCAATGGAGGCCAGGTATGCAGAGTTGATGGAATTGGAAGAAATAAGAGAACATGCAGTTCAGATGATTGAAAAGGATCAGGCCTTAGTAAAAAGATGGTTTGATAAGAAGGCAAGAGCAAGGACCTTCCAGGAAGGGGACCTAGTTCTGAAATGGGATGCAGATCGGGAAAAACCAGGAAGGCATTCCAAGTTTGATGCCATTTGGAGTGGCCCCTACATGGTCACGGGATGTAAAAGTAGTAATGCCTTCCAATTGTCTACATTGGATGGAGAAGAACTCCCGATTCTGGTTAACGGAATCTATCTTAAACATTGCTACTAAAAGGAAAAGGTTTACCCTTGTAAATATTAGCCTAGATTTCAATTCCTCTAAGTGCGTATGCACATTGTCTTGTTGTAGTTAGGTTTCAATTTCCCTAAGTGCTTTGGCACAGGTTTTGTTGCTCTCAGGTTGATTTTCTATAGTTCAGCATGCTCTCTCGGAGAAGGAGTTGCGGTATCAGGCTTGGGATCAGATATCAGGTTGGTTTCAGGTTATTGCTTATGACTCCATGCCCAATGGATTGCTAAAAGGCCACTGATCTTCTACCTAGCAGGCAGGTGATCCCGTTGAGTCGCCAAATTGTTGTATATATTTTCCCCCTCAGTAGATAAGGGAATGCAAATCACAAGAAAATGGAAAATTCAAGGCGTAAAGAGGCACACAGCAAGAACTATCGACATGAAAATGGATGGCGCATGAGCGCACAGTAAGAAGATGTCACACGCCAAAAGTCACGCCCATGGCGCAGGTAAGAGGCACACAACAAGAAGTGTCGACATGGAGAAAAATGTCGACATGAAAGGGCAAATATGCACATGGTAAAATTCGCGCCCATGTGCATAGGTCAGAGGCGCACAGCAAGAAGTGTCGACATGAAAATGGATGCGCCCATGGTGTAGGTAAGAAGATGTCAACACACCAAAAGTCGTGCCCATGGTGCAGGTCAGAGGCGCACAACAAGAAGTGTCGACATGGCAAAAATTGTTCCTTGGCGCACGTAAAGGGCACACAACACGGAGTGTCGACAAGGGAAAAGTTGTGCCTTGGCGCACGTAAGAATATGTTGACACAAATAACTTCGCGCCTTGGTACAGAAGATGTCGACATGTAAAAATGGATGCGCCTATGGCGCAGGTAAGAAACAGCAAGAAGTGTTGACATGGGCCTTTGCAATTAAAGGGCACACAAAACGGAGTGTCGACAAGGGAAAAGTCATGCCTTGGAACACGTAAGAAGATGTCAACAAAAAACAAATTCACACCTTGGCACACAGAAAGAGGTGTTGACATGCAAAAAATCACACCAAGGCACAGGTAAGAGGTGCACAACAAGAAGTGTCGACATGAAAATGGATGTGCCCATGGCGCAGGTAAGAAGGTGTCGACATGTAAAAAGTCGCACCCATGGCACAGGTAAGAGACACTCAGCAAGAAGTGTCGAAATGGTAAAAATCATGCCTTGGCATGGATGCGACCAAGGATGCACCTTCAGGAGGCGCAACATTTTGAGCGCTGACAGGAAGCAGACCCTGACCCAGATATTCAGACGGCCATAAATTTTCACAGGGAGCTCGGATTCACGCAAGGTTGGACTTTTTGGAAAGCTTACGAGGTCCTCTATCCAACTACAACTGGATATCTTTAATTGGGTGGGAAAAAGTTCTTAAAAATGCAAAATACAGTTCACCACTTTTTGGGTTTGCTAGGGTTCTCACCTACCACCATAATGAGATGAATTAAATGCAACCTGGAGGTGGTTGGGGTAGATTTGGAATTCCTCTCTCTTCCCTCTCTCATTCTTCCTATAAATTGTAAGGAGGGGCTTCTTTCTAAAGGTTGGACATTCTTGTTTTGCCCCTCCCTTCTCCTCTTGCTGTAGGTGGATTTTGTGGAGTTCAAACCTCCCATCTAAAACTGTAATGCAACTTTGCCTCTTGGCATTTTGTAGTGTATTGTATCAACCTTTGGAGCAAATAATGCATGTCTGTGGATGATTCTCAACCCTCTCTGTGTTCATTTTGCATCCTTCTGATCTTTCACTGCAAATTTGGTTATCTGTGCATGATCTTGCATTACATTTTATTGGTTTGTGTTTATTGGCAAGACAGGTGTTCTTCATTCCTCGGTGCATCACCTTTGTTAGTTTAGGTTTTATTTTTATGCATCTTCTTACCCCTGTCTCCTTGGCAAGTTAGATTAGGTTTTTGAGTAAACCCTCTGCATTTTTATGTGTGCATCTGAACAGAGGAATAGGAACCGGCCTTCATCCGGAGAGCTTTTCTGATTTTGCAAGGTCCCACACTTGGGAAAAGCTCCATGTTATGCAATCGCACTGAGAGTCTCAACCCATCGAGTTGCAGACATTTAGGGGTGCTGTGATTTTCCATCAACAGTTTCATAATGTTTCTTCAGTCAAAATTCCATAGTATGTCATAGATGCCAATTATTTATCGGATGCAATATACTTCATGCTTACCATTCTAGGGAGGTCCAAGATTTTCTATACCAAGGAGACTTGAGATATATCATAGAAGATCAAATAACTTTATGATTCCAACATAGAATCCATACCCAATGGATAACTTAAGGATACTGGAATCAAGATTAGTAGGAAATCATCCCCAAAAGGTCACCAAAAATGTTATCCAATTTTACCCATGGGGTAAAATTAGACAAACATGATCCTATCATTCCTTGGAACTAGAAAAGGGCCTTCATGAGGAGTTTCATGACATTTCAACATGAATTATTTTTCCAAGTCAAGATTGGAGTTCTCGATTAGATCTCATTCACATCAGGTGTATGAACTTGTGAAAAATTATTTGGATGGATCGGTGAGATCATTAAGGCCAGAAATGATCTATTTGGTTGGCTTATTCAACTGTAATGATGACAATATGTGTGGAGGGGTACCCAGTTTTAGATATATCTCAGCTGAGTCAAAAGTGATCAAGGAAACAAGTAGCTAAATGAGTCAGTATCAAGCATAATGAGATGAGCTACAAGGACCGAATTGCAATCCTGTAGAGAGGTGGAAATAGCTTGAGTCCTAATGAGTTGGCACCTAAGTCAAGTAAGTGACACTTGAATAGATCAGTAGCTTGTAAAATATGTGATCTCATGAGTAATCTAAGACTTAGTATCACATCAAACTCAGTAAAATAAGTGAAGACTTCATCAAGGTAACATGGGATCAAGTCTTTAAATTCATTGTTTGAAAAGAAAGTTTTCACTAGAAGACTACGAGAGATGTGTGTTGGAAAAATGTCGCATGAAGGTTTAGGTGAGAAAGTAATTTGATGTATAGAGAGTAAAAATCATAGCAAAGGGAGAGCTCCAGATAACTAAGCCAAGTAAATATAAAACACTTAAAATCCCAAGCTTGGGAAATGTAAAATAAAGCTCACATGCATTGGTATAACAAGTAGCAAGCACTGAGTTGGAGTAGATCATTAGTGGGCACACAAGAAGTGAGTTTCTATTCACACAAGGATCTCGCAAACCATGATTAATGAAGTCCAATCCATGTCACTAGGATAAAATGTGATGTTGGCTGAGCCATGATCAAGCTTAGTATTCTGAGGAGTTAATGACATATTAAATTTTAACATCATAGGTATAAGCTCAGTCTTTCCATTAGGAGTCAAGGATGAGATATTTACAGAAAATAGACCAAGTCGTAAGTGATGAAAAGCTAAAAAATGATCTCAAATAGCCTAGCTCATGAAAGAAATGGGGTTCAAATGACCTCGATAATGGTTATAAGTTGTGAGAGGAAGAATATGGCTTTATTATGTATCATGGAGAGGTGCCTTTTTTAAAGTCATTACTATGTAGGGTCTCGAGCTCAAAACACAGTTCATTAAACTTGGTAAAGGATATCAGACTCAATCATGGAGATAAACATGTATTGTCTTGGTAAACAAAACTCAGAGGAAAGAACATAGATCGATAGAAACAAGAATGAGCTCAATGAGTCTTGGAAGGGTTGTAAAGTTAGTGGTGAAGTGGATCAAGTCTAATTTTGTGGCCAAGTTGATTGATGTCAAATTACATTTGGATCTTGGCTTGGGCTCATCATTGGAAGTTTTGTCGAGGCATGGATTAAAGGATGAATGATCTCGGACCTTGACTTGGAAGAAAACTGAGTTTTGCGGGATAAGTTCAAGTTTCTACAAAGAGGGGATAATATAGGTTGGTGGCCAAATTGGGCTTTCGGTGATGGTAGGAAAACACAAGGTTTCCACACAAGGGGGGTTACAAGAATCTATTTATCTAAATTGGGAGATTTGGATGAACATTGTAATGTGGGGATGTCAAGATGACAAACCAATGGAAGAATCCCATGCGTGGAGGTTTTACAGGTCTATTTCTGAGATATCAGGTAAGTTACATTGTGGTCAAAGTGGGTCATGAGGGATCTAATGCGGTTGCTAGCAAAGCACCTGACATTCGTTGAAAAAATTTCTAGAATTGGTAGGGAAGGAATTTTTTATTTAAATCATGAAGCATCTGTGGTATAGTTAGGAGGAAAAATGACATAGATTTTAATCCTGAATGTGAAAATGAAACAAGATCGAAAATGCATGTTAATGATGTTACCATTATAGGATCCAACTCATCTTAGAATGTAAAGTGAAAGAGAGGAGGTCATATAGATTGGGTCATGTTTGGAATGGTTAATCAATGCATATTTAGAAAATCTCAGAATGATTCATGAATACACATATGTAATCAGTCCTAGGATTCTATTTTCCCCATAGGGAGATGTCAAACCTATGGGATCTCATGGATAAGCTTGGTGGTTGCATGAAGGAGATGGTATCATTCAGCCTTGCCGAGTCAGACATGGAAATGGTAAGCCAAGGTGAGAAAAAACACTTTGTTTCGAGCCATGTTAAACATACAATGTAGTTTGGAAAGCCTTTTAATGATGAGCTTAGTGAGTGAAATATTTATTGAAGCATTGGAGATTGTAGAAAGTTACTCAGCCTAGAGAATGAGGTGCATTTGAGAACAAAAGAAAATCTTTAATGTAACTCAGTAAATGGGAATTGACTGGGTGACACATAAGTTCAACATTAAAAAATTATGCCTATGTCATATAGGCGGGATGAATCATGGAGCTATCTCAAATGAAAATATTGTCATACACGTGAAGATAGCTGATAGATCAGATGTGGTGCATGATGACTCGCCAGTTAGAGCCTGGGATCAAATAGTTACATGAAGACTTTTTCTAGTTAAGTTATTTGGTTGAAAGCTTGGGTACAAGCTCAACGACATTTTTGATCCCACCTATGATGAATAAATGAATCTTGGAGAAACCTTTTCAAACGATTTTGAAGGCCATGATCTTTGAAAATAAAATTTTTAGTGAGCTTAGTCATGTAGGTTTTTTTGGGGCTTGCTCAATGTATGAGGAGGTTGAGCCCTAGGATATCAATGATTGTATGGTGAATTGACTGAGCTTTCCGATCTAGCAAAGGCATTGTAAGGTTGGTTTGGGATCACAATGTGGAAGGTGGAGATTTGATGGTCTTGGCATGAAGGTATCAGTATGATGAATCAGCATGGTGAGGTGATCGTATTTGGGTTTAGCTTACAAATGAGGATCTCATATCATGGGTGACTTGTGAACATTAGGCTCAGGTGCTTGGCAATGTATTCACATGGAACACTTAAGTTGAGACATAGAGATAGCTCGAAGTTTGAGTATAACTCATACTTACATCGGAGTACCAAGTCATTTTGAAAAATGGTCAAATCCTTGTAGCTTAATCCTAAGATGTAGGTAATGAGTTCAATCAAGCTTAGGAGTGAGTGTTGGTAAGGACTTGGATTCAGTCAAGATCAGTAGGATTGAAACAATCAATAAAGTTGGGAGTACAAATGTCTTAGAGAGAAAGGCTTGATAGTATAGCAATGGTGGGCTCATTTCACCATCGTTTCATGTGAGGATGGCCTAAGTTGAAGGTTTTTCGGGGTGTACAATAATTACACAAAGGCCCAAGCTCATCTATGAAGAAATTATCTCACAAGAAGTGCAAATATTGAGTCATCGAGTGAGAGAAAATGAACATAACTTTGGAGGAGTTTTGATATTCAACTCATTCCTAAATGTTAAGTTCATAAATGTATGCATTGGTCATGAGTTGAGCTACATTAATGTGATATGGATAGGAAAAATTTTGGAACTCAGAGAAATCTAAGTTTAGGGAAAATAAGAAGCATCACACATAGGTAGATGAACCTCCTTAACATTGAAGGAATATGCAATAACCTTACGTGCATGATTTTCACTATAGCTCATGTGGTTAAGTTGGAATTGTTTTGATTTAGCATCATGGTGGAATGGACCAAGAAAATTCCAAGGTGGATCAAAATGAGAACTCAAATGCATAGGGATTAGAGTGACTGAGTCATGGAAAGGCATGTAATAAAATGTGTTCAAATTTAATGTTGGTCAGCTAGGGCCAAGCCATTTCAAACACGAATTGACACACAACAGAATGAGTCAATGGATCAACAAGCGAGTCACTCAAAAGGTGAGTAATCTCATAAAAACAATGGACTTGGCCAATACACAAGTCAACATAGCTCAAACTCAGGATAATGGTTCAACCAAGTTACTCGTGTAAAATTTTCAATGGGATCCAAGTTGAACTCAAAGTTACATTAGTGATTCATGTTTGTATGTAACATGAAGAACTCAACTTAGTGAACTAAGTTGGAACCGAGCTAGGAACAACTGAAAATGGCATTCGAGTATGAGCTCGATAGGGGTCTATGAAGCCAAAAAGGTAAATTCATGTGGGGAAAACTAACATAACATGGAGGAACTCGACAATGGTTTCATGGGTGTTTATTTCGGTCAAATGCATTCAAATGAAGGATAGTTAAATACTTATCAAATAAAGCTCGCGGAGATAGAGTTCAACGGTGAGCTTGTGTAGAGTAGCTTAGGTCTCATCAATTTGGATGTGGCAATGCAAAGTAGCTCATTCAATGCATGCAGAATGGGAGCTCAGTTGTGGTGAACGGTAGTGGTGCTCGAACCCAACTTGGTGAGTTGGCTTGATTAGCCAACCATTGAGTTGGTCTTTTTTGGCCATTTCTCATGAAAACCCTTATTTGATGCAAACCAATTCTAAGGGGGGTCCCACCTAATTTGAATTAAATTAATATTTTTATTTAAATATTTTATTAATAATATTTATTATTATTATTAAAATATGTTATTTAAATATTCCTTTAATTAATTGAGAGGATTAAGTGAATCTGGGTATTAATGGCACATGATGGAAGCTTCTAAAGTGGTTTAACCAAATGTAATAAATACATCATCTGTCTTCAATTTAGGAATGAAATTTATGAATCCTCTCTTCTATCTCAAATTCTTCAATAAATGTATGTTGGAAGCTCATTCCAAGGGGTTAGACAGGTTAGATAGTTAGACATCTTAAGAAAGTGTGTGTTTTTCAATAATCCTCTTTCTTTTGCAAGTTATTATTGTATGTTAAGGGAACTTTCAATTATCCTTTCAAGACTGTAATGGAAACCATTACCTCTTTTGAATGTATGATGCATTATGTATGTTATTGAAGTAATAAAAGTGTGTGTTTTGTGACTAATCTTGGTCCTTTCATCCTTCTATGTTTCTTTTTTCCTTTCTCATATTTATAGGTACACTGTGCAAGTTCAAATTTCTATTACAGGTTCATGGAGTTTTGTGCTTATTAAGTGGTGGAGTATTGCATGCACTTGAGTTGTGGTAATTTTTTATCCTTCTCAAGTTCATCATTCTTCACTGAAATATTGATAAATTATTTTACTTGATCGATTTTAACAAAATGAACAAATGTTTCCTAGTCTCTGGTATTTTATACCCTTTCTAAGTTGAGTTAGGTGAAGTTAACTTGTGGTGCTCACACCCTCTTCAAATCAACCCTTCCTGAGTCTGGGAACACCCTTTATTTGGTGCATAACCACTCCTAGTATAGTTTCATTTCTTACAAATATGTTTCCTTAAAATGGATGAAAATGTTAACATAAGACTAGATAACCATTTTATTACACTAGGAATAGTATAACACTTAGTTTACAAAGAGGAAGTTGGCCTTCTCATGAGGTTCACCTCGATCCCAAGTCCCATAGCTTAAGAGGTGATCCCATGTTTCCCAATCACACTAAATGTCCTATTCACATTCTGGCCATTCAGAGGGTGCAGTGATTTGGTAACAACAATCTTCATAGGAAGAATGCTCAATGTGTTTTTGTGACAGTGATTTCCAATGGTCAGATATAGATGAGGCTTAAATAGAGATGTCGAGCTCCTTCATTCCAATCTTCAACTCGTGTCTCCAAGGTTTCTAATTAAAATATGTTTTAATTAGTAATAATCATTCATTGATCTCGTTCATCACATGAACACAATCAATGAATTCCATAAATGCCCAAAAAACCCACAAATGTCGTATCCTCTCACTGCTTCCAAAATAGGTTATGAATTAATGTAGTCTAGCAAATTTTATTGTAATATTAGCTAATGTTCAGGAAAATGCAATATTAATTAGTTAATGTTCTTGCAATTACTACATTTAGTGGAGGTTGAAGGTTTGAATTTTAACAATATTATATCTATTTAGTTAATATATATTGTAAAGGAAGAATATGTAAATAAAATGGAGCAAAGTGAACTAACATTGCTAGACGTGATTTCACACTTTATAGATTATCAGAAAATAAATTATAAATCAATATCTTATTATAATTTCTTTATTGACACATCAATTTTTACATTTAGGTTCTTCAAGGTTGTTTATTCTACACATGGAAATGAAGAGAGTAAGCACAAAGATATCATGGGGATCACAAGCAACACTTGTGATGGGAATTTGTTTATTAGATTTGGTTAGGTGATTTCACAAAACATGGTTTGACTGGAATAAGATGAGGATGGTGTTGTTTAAAAAAAAATGCATCCACAAAAACCCTCTTTATATCAGGGTCTGATTTTTTCAATGGAGAGCAGTGTGTTTAGTTTAGACCAAGATAAACTCAAATGTAGATATAATTATAGTTATGTGACAATAATAATATGCTTATTGGCTTTGTTTTCTCTCACAGGTATAATTATAGGTACACGATAAGAATAATATGATTTATCATCTTTTAACTAACCTCATGGATGTTAAAAGTTATTATATTGAACCCTTATGTGACTTCAGACAGATGTTTGTATATATATTAACTTGAATCAAGATTATTTTATTACATGTATAGTAGGAAGTTAGTTTTTTATATTATTTCAAGCTTAGTGGTCACTTTCATTTAACAAGTTACAAAATTATATTTTCATCTTAGCGCTTGCTAGCTTATGACATAAAGTAATATTTAGATCTTCGTGGTCTCTAGGTTTCGAAAAAATAAACTGAGCTATTATTTGGATTTTATTGGTCAATAGGATTTGAAAAATTAAATCAACCTAGTTTTAGCTTAACGGCATAATGTATTTGAATAATATAATATTTTGAGATAAAGAGTCACTATCATTTAATAAGATAAAGAAAGAAATATTGAGTTTAGTTTCTTCTAGTATCTCCAATGTTAATCTTGTGATGAACTTCTACCTGGTTGGAGGATTGAATTGATATAATAAATAAAGGTATAGTAGTTTAGGATTGAAATGGAATTTGTGATGTGTTTTTAAAAAAAATTTACTACTTGAACACAATTGCGACTAGTGTCATAAATGTTACAATTTATTCTTATTGGAAGCATTGAAATATTTTTTAATTACTACAACATAAATTTTATGTTTTACTTATAATATGTTTTTATTTGAATGAATATATTGAGCATGTTTCTAAATTTTTTTTATGTATTTTAAATATCCTACATCAATTATTTTCCTACATGTTTTGATGGAAATCAATGACTACAACGCTTAAGTATAAGAATTGACATATCAGTTCTTGGACAAACCATATTCATTATCCGGACATATGTTTCCTTGCAATGGATTTGTAGAGGAAAAATTAGATTAAGGATTTACTCCCCGATGTCAACATGTTGTTCTGGTTAGTTGTTTAAAACAAGAGTTTAACCCTTGACAATGTGAGAAAGCATAAAATTAATAATTTGACCATGAGAAATATCCTAAAAGATAATAAAGATAATTTTTTGAAAGAGTTTGATAAATGTAATTATTCATACCCCTGAAAAGGGTAATAAATGTGTGGATTATCTTTCCAATTTAGGGGCTAAAGGAAGTAATTTTAAAGTGTGTGAGAGAGGAGATGATATCACCAATGTTGTTAATCTCATTAAGAACATTAAGTACTGATGTAACAGTGGCTCTTTTCATTTTTTGGGATTTCATCCTTATACTTATGGTTAGCAAGACCCTTCACACGTGTAGGATATATGGTGGGATTTGTATTAATTTTTCTCTTACAATTCATTTTCACCATTATTTCTTACATTTTTAATCTCGGTCAACTAAAACCATATGAGGTGGTTATTTGAGAACTGAGCCCACAAGCTATGTTTCCCTGACGGAAAACCCTTCCTTGTGGTGAATTCTTAAAATTAGGGGTTTAGGAATTTCATCTCAAAAATCACGGGGTTTAATCCTTATCTTGCATTGGAGTTTGTTCAAGTATTGTACAATGGAAACATGGTGATCTACAACATGGAAATTCAGGTTTCAAAGGATTCAATAGTGCAGGTGACTAAAATGGAGATAGAGGGCTTAAAGATATTTAAATATCGTACTAGATGCAAGCATGAAATTGAGACTTTCTTCTATAGTAAAGAAATGGTTTACCTGCTAGTATACGGTATAGTTAGATTCTACATCCCTGATATTTGGAATGAGGTCTTCCTCCACCTTATGATGTACATTACTCTTGAAGCAAATTATATAAAGATAATTAATCACCATCTTATTATGCTTACTATGTTTAGGCATAAGATTGCTATGAGCCTTAACTTTTTATTATTTATGTCACTCTCTATGTCGGTGAATGATTTTCAAAAGGGAAAAATTGATACCCTGATACACCATGGTCTAATTATTTTTATTTTTAAGAATGGTAAACTAGTGGTGGAAAATGAATTAGAGCCCAATTCCTAGGATTCAAATGAAAATTGTATTCTTGCAGACCATATGAAAAAACTTGGGAGAAATATTAGTATGACACCACAAGGGAAGGGTAATATTGTTATCAGGGCTATATGTTCATTGATTTATATGAAATATGAGTCATCTAATGGGAAAGAGAGAGTAGAGATAGGATGGAATGTGAGTTTTGATAAAATTTCTCTTAGGGAGAGTCATGTGGAAATGGATATGGATGCCTTGGGAAATGTTTAAATGAATATGGGAAACAAAGTCATGCATTACATCAGTACCTCCAAGAAAATCTGCATCAACCAAAACTATATCAAGGCTGATATGGTAGAGATTAAAAGTTTTTTTATTGGGGTTGTAGGGGTGTGTGCTAAATCTGGAGTAGGGACACAAAGTTTGTAGGTATAATCTCCCCCTTAGTAGTTCTAATGAGGAAGAGCAGGTTGAAGAAAAAATCCCTATCCTGAGTGAGTAGGATGATCATATGAAAGGACAAGAAGAGAATCAACTGGATGAGTACAAATGTTTGAAGACTAACTAGTCCATTGGCTCTTAGAGATTTTTTTGACTATTTGTATACTGTATTATTTAGGATGTTTTCCCCTCCATGTTTTGTGATTTTTCCTTGTATTGATTTGTTGGTCTATAGTTTGGAATTAGTTGTTTTAGCCCTTTTTGTCTTGTTTCATTTTTCTTCACTCTTAGTGATGCTCATGATGCATTCTATTGTAATGTTTTTAAGTGCCTTAATCCCTGTATATAGTAGACAATCATTATGTTCACATATATTTAATAAACCTTGTTAATAGTAATTTTGTTAACGACATTTTGAATTAAAAAATATATAGCGGAAAGTTCATGCCTCAAGGTTGGGATATGTGCTAGTTGTGTGATTTTTTAAAAAGTATTCTATAATTTTATGCATTATGTGCTTTATATTGCTAAAAATAACTACTTTCAAATTTTTCTAGAAAGTACAATGTACCAATAATTAATGTATAACTTATGCACATATGGTATGCCAACATCCACAAAATGTAGAAAAAAAAGAATGCCCCTATGTAATGATTTTAAATGCATAAAATATGTATAGACTGTAAGTACCCAATTTAAATGTTTCACATATTGTAAAAAACAATATGACCATACTGTAATGGCTAAGAGTAACTACTTGTAAAAAACAATAAGACCACAAGAGAGATTTAAATATTATATGGTAGAGGATTTCTGAGTGATTGCTTGTTTCAGGAAGTGTGACACTTCCTAGATGGTTGTCAATCCACTTTTTTTATCAAATTAATGAAAATAAATGTGATGAATAGAGGTCCTATTGCTAACACTTTCCTTTTAGGTGTCTCAAAATGTTATCAACACAGTAGACTAAACAAATTATTAAAGTATAAACTAATATTGGTTTAGGAATGGTATGGTTATGGTTGGAAAAGGTCACTGAGGTGTTAGGTAAGGTTTGGGTGAAGTTTTGTTCTATTTTGGGTTGTTTGGTGAAATTTATAAGATCGTTGTTCTAGGAAAAATTACAAGTCACAGAGACTGGCATCAGTTAGGAAACCAATGTCAGTGTTGGGAAAAGACCAACGCCGGTTTGGTGACCAGTGCCGGTTTGGGAAATATGGCCAAAATATTAAACTAGGTGATTTGGATCTCTCAGTGGTTACACAAAGAGTTGAGGGAGTTTGGGAAGGATGGTATGATTTATACGAAGACTCGGAAAGGGTGATAGAGGCACTAGGATGGGAAAAGTGGTTTAGATTGGTGAGGGGTGATATTCAGGATAAAGGAGAGTTAGATAATAGGAATGAATACAACACTAAAGATCAAAAACCAAAAGTAACAAATAAGAGTGATTCACTTATCTCATAACCTGTAGATCTGAAGGTTGTGGTGGTTGATGAACGTTCAAAGATAAAATAGAGTAATAACCAGTTCCATGGAAATGGATCATGTTTTCTCTACTGTGGGTGATCCAAGGTTGTGGAGGAATAAATTGGCTACTTGTTAAGTTTTAATGTGCTCTAGTTCATCGTCTAATAGCTTGAAATCTTGAGAGTTAGAATGCCCAAGATTGAGTGAATGAATGAATTGAATAACCCATGCAAAGATTTAGTAAATCTTATTTAATGTAACTGACGGTGATTATGGAACCATTGTAGGCTAAGGGATAACTTGCATTGCTTAGGGAGAAATGTTCAAATTTGCTAAAATTAGACTGATTACTCCCAGATTTGGTGTGATTAAAGTTATAGGTTCAAGTCAGAAGTGCGAGATGATGATAAATTGAGTGGGAAAGTAGTTAGAGAGATAATATGTCATTAATATTAAGGTTAGACTAAGTCCTAGTTGGTTAAGGGGAATGGGAACTTGATCTTGTGAAAAAAATGAGGTTAAAATGGGTCTAGGGTGAGGTAGATAATTAATTTAATTATGGTTAAGTAAATTAATAGGAATGTGTGCAAGGGGTCATGATTAGGTGTAGTATGGAATTAATTAGAGAAAGGGATTTAGAAGGTTGTGACCCAAATTTGGTGTCTACACCATCATCAAGATGCCTCCTCCATTAAACCTCAAAAAACTTTACAACCTTCAGGGTAAACATTAATCAATCCATCGTTTTATCTCACATCTTTCAAATCAATGTCATCCATTTCATCACCTCCTTTGAAATAACGTAAACTTTAGATGGGATCAAAACTGTAAAAAGGCCTTCGATGACCTCAAATAATACCTCATATTGCCACCTATGCTTGTACCTCCACGTGAGGGGGAGTTTTTTACCTCTACATATCCATTATTAATCATGCCTTGGGTGTCATGCTCACTTATTGAGATGAGCGCAATTGTGAACATTCCATATACTATATAAGTTGTACCCTCCATTAATATAAAACCCATTATACTGAGGCCAAAAATTTATGTTGTGCCTTACACTTCAAAACTTCCAAAAAATTTCATTACCAACTTAATCAAAATATTTACGAAATTACCAGCTTCAATTCAATTAAAACCATACACTCCAAACTATATCATAGTGACCGCATCACTCGGTGGCTTAATCTTATGACCAAGTTTGATCTTGAATTTTTCACACAAAAATCTATTGAACGAAACTTTATCTTTGATCATTTTCCAATGCCCCTCTTCCAAATAATGTGCCACCACAATAACAATTCCTTGATGAATATATCAACATTTTTTGTCACGAATACACCCCTCTCAAAATAAAACTCTTCTTTTATGGATATAATTGTCAGCAAGGGGGAGGTTCTGGCATCATTATCATACATCCTTGGGGGAATATTAATCCTATATCATTCAAATTAAATTTTGAATGTCTAAGATCATTGAAAACTTTAAATCTCTAATCATCGGTCACCAAACCCCTGTCATGCTCAATGTTCAAATCTTGGAAATTTATGAAGAGTTCTAGATTTTCATCGATCAGATCAAAGGAATTTACCAATGTAAAAATGATATTATACAAAAATATAAATCCATTTTTGATTTCCTCTTTGAATATGTTGATTGATGCACTATCCAAATAGTTATTTGATCTTCTAAACAATTTGCAAACACCATGGATTCTCTTGCATCTCTCATCCATTTATCAACTAATGATTCTAAATTGTTCATCATTGTGCATAGAATTAATCAACCATCTAAAAAAAATGAGCACCATTCTATCGATACCATTGAAAACAATCTAAATTACCTCTAGTATACTCAGACATTTAACCACCTTTTAGAATCAAAAATTCCTTCTAGCCTATCAAAAAATGCTAAGTGATCTTTTCTTCAATGTGATACCTGATATCTCATCATAGGTGGTATTTTATATAAGTAAATATTTGATGGTATCTTATTACGATTCCCAAATTCCCATGAATCTACTAAATCCATTCAAGAAGTCCACAATGACATATGTGGTGGATACTTTAACAGGACAATGGTCACAAAACATGTCCTTAGAATGGGATACTATTGACCTACTATCAATCATGATTACTACACATATGTCAAGAAATATGTTAAATACCAATATTCCAACCTCCTTCATATTACTAGTGAGGATTTACGACCTCCACAAGTCTTGTGGCCTTTTTCAAATGAAGGGTTAGACCTCATAGGTCTTATGAACCCTCGTTTATCACAAAGACACCATTTAAGCATCACAGATATTGAATACTTCAGTAAATGGGTAGAGGATATTCTCTTTATCTCTACTAAATCTAAAAAAATCATCAATTTCATCTATAAACATATCATATGTTGCTTCGACATCCCTCATTAACTAGTAATTGATAATGGAAAATATATCAAGAAAAAATAAGTTAAGAAATTATGTGACACGTTCAACATAAAACTAAGTTTTTTATCACAAAAATATTCCCAAGAAAATGGACAAAATGAGGTTTAAAATAAATAACTTACCAAAAATTTCATGAAAACCATCGATCAAGTAGATAGGAACTAACACCTTCATATCTCATTCACTCTTTGGGCCTATTATACTAGCATTTGCACTCCTACAGGTACTACACCCTTATCTCTAGTCTACATCTCTAAGGCGGTCCTACCCCTTGAATTTCAAATCCCATCACTTCATGTATCCCTCAAATATTTTATCCCTAATGAGGATTATCATTTTAAGAACATCTAGCATTATTAGAATTTCTAGATAAACTACATCTAACAGTCTTCAAACATCATCATGTTTATCAATAACACATCAAACATGCATATAACATACATGTCATGAATTTAACATAGGTGATCTCATTCTTGTATAAAATCAAAATGTCACTAATCAGGAAAGGAGTAAACGTGGAAAGTTTACCACTAATAGGATAAGTCCATATATCATTAGTCATAAGTACAGGTTGGGAGCTTACCATTTCGCCTCCCTTGATAGTACACTTTAAAATGAACCTTTAAATTCCTTGCACTTGTAGCTTTTCTACTGTTAACACATCCAACACAATAAATTTAGTCATATCAAGTATATTATTCCACCATAATTTTTTTGCATCATTACCATAATTATTTAAAAACAAATCATTTTCTCCTTCACTCTCCGAAAAAACCTTAAAGATGAACATCATAGCTCTATTCATCACATCTTTCATTTTGAAAAGTTCCTCCTTAACAGGAACCTCACAATCATTACATCCAGATCTACATTGTTTACCAACTAAAGACATGTCACAGGAAACACATGTGTAGTTTGTGTACACATCTATTCCCTTCCTAGAAATGGTCTATTAGGGATTTCTCACAACATATCAAAAATATCCATAGATGCATATCATCAAAATCCCTTGAAGGACAAATTCCTACCAAAATCATAAACTAATCCCTCTAAGGATGGCTATCCAACAAGTAAAATTCAAAAAGTCATAAATTGTATAACACTCCATTGAAGCATGGCTACCCATGTAAAAAAGGATTCCCTTATCGATCAGCCTTCAAAAAATTAAAAATATAAAAAAACATCCTCATAAATATTCCTCCATCGATTAATTTGCATTATAATAAAATGTACATCTGGGGAATCTCCCTATGAAACCATTGAAAGGAGAACCTAATCTCCCACAAAACCTACATATTTCAACCCTTCCCATATTTGAAGAAGATATAAATTTCACTTCCATCTATATTCAAGATCCTACTTGTAACTAGTCATTGTTATTCATATGTTAACATTTTTTATAAGGTAAAAAAATTAAAATATCCTTCACTTTGTTATTTCCCATCATGTATGAATAAAATATAGTATAAAAGTAATCATTTCACGTTTTATTATTAACCATGATTAAGACACATTTCAACATATATAAAATTCACTTTAAAATAAAGTATCAGTAACATATCACATAAAAACATAACATTAAAATTTATCAATATTTATCATGCTATCAACATCTATAAATATCCATAAAATTATGATCATATCTCAATATTAAATTTTTGTACCAATAACATCACATAAAATTAAAATCAACACATAAATCAAAATCATCATCATATACATCAATGTGTCTCTATACATCATCTGGAGTCTCAAAATCTCCATATATCAAAAATATACATTAAAAATATGCCTCACAAAATTTATGTATACATAAAAAACATCTACTCAATAAAATCAACATTCGACAAGAAAGTTCCTCTTCAAGCTCTACTACCCTTATCATCACCCCTTCCTCTATCATGTCCTCTACTAGGACCACATCCATCTAAACCTCGTGGTGGATAGTCCATGTTTGTTACACTAAAACTGGGTCCCTCTCTTCTTTGAGCCTAATAAACAAGAAAAAAGGGCACATCAGGAATCCTTCATTAAATAATCTTCTTATAATACCCTAACTCCTCATATAAATAATGGTATTTAGCCGAGATGGCACTACTAGGTTTTCCCATATGATCACTGATTTGAGATCTCGATTCCTATAACTTGACCCCTGATACTGATGTACATGTGATTTTGTGATCCTTTCTCAAATTATTTCATTTCTTTTAATATAGATCTCAATCATCTATGTTGAGCTCTAAATTTTCCTATACACCTACTAGCTGTTGACCTAGGCCATCTTTCTCACCTATAAAGCCATATTTCTTTGCAGTCAATATAGCCCACTCATCCAATAGTGCAGCCTTCTTGGCCTCGAAATGAGAAACGATGGCATCAAATTTGCCCTATCACCACCACTAATATCCTCTCCTCTACCTCTATCACCATCAACATCACCTCCCTGGTGAGTTTCCTCCATATGGGTTCATACTTGTCTATCACCTCTAGTAGGATGAGCTCACCACCATGATTTAAATACCTATGTAACCCTAATATGATCCACAACTATGGGTAATACCTGCTCATTTAAACCCATTTCCCCCTCCTCATCAAAAATGGAATGTGACATTGTAACCATTGGAAAAAAATGTATCTACATCCCCATCATCATACCTATACACTATCAATGCCTTCGGTACATCCTAAATCATCCAAAAATGTCTCCAGATGTGACTGAATCGGATAAAATCCCACTCTCTTATTCATCTACCCTACATATATGTATCTTGTTGGGTGACCCTAAGCTCACCCTCCTCTCCCTCCCTTACTAGATATCCAATATATGGTCTTCATCTAATATCTCCATCCTATTAACCAAAAAGGAGTTATGTATAGTATTCCTCATCGTATTCTAGCCCAACATCTCCTCTATCTGATTGTCATAGGAAAAATCAATCTATACCTAAAAGTTCCACTAGGCCTCCTAATGGTAATCCTCTAGGATGGGCTAATGAAATGTGCTCGTATGCTTAAAAATGTAGTAGAAAAATGACATCAATCCCAAACCTCTTCCTCACCCTCCACACCCATAACTCCTTATAATTCTACTCTATTAATGTAGGATCCCATGCAAAGACAATCCTCTACTCCATCATATTTTCCACTACACCTATCAATGTTTATGGAAACTGACCCCCAATAGAGTTAGGTAAAGCACAACATTGATCCTTGTCATCATCAAATTCATTAACACATGACCCTCTATCTTGGGATCTTACAAGGCCCCGTCTGAAAAACCACTTAATGAAAAATACACACAATCAACATCACCACCATATAACCTCATTATATTGTCTCCATCTACCTCATCAATCAAATATATCCCCTTTCCGTAGACACGTAACCATAGAATCTTGTGTACATCCTCTAGGGTGATTTTCATCTCACCCTTCGGCAATAAAAATATACAAGTGGTGGGAACACATCGCTCTAATAACATGAGCAATAACCCATGCTACCGTTGGATGTTTCTATAGTGACGCATCACACCCAACCATACATCATCCAAGTGAAACCCATCATCATGTGACAAATAATCCCTTACATTCTCTAGGATCATAGGAATCCTATCTCTAATGGTCAATTTTTCCCTCACATGCATCCAAAAAACAAAAAACATCCATTAGAACACTGATTTCATAATTTTTTTTATAAAAAATACACCAAAAACAAGAATTGCTATAAATTCACCACAATCATTGGTGCTTCATCAAAATTGAAAGCAATTTACCAAAAGTTTTGGTGTTTCTAGCGTCTCAACAAAATGCCCTCGTATGGGCCATAAAAACAAAAAAATAAACTAACAAAAAAAACACAAAAATATTAAAAAGGGAAATTTCCTCTCCTATGGTTTTTCTCCTCTACCTAGTTCATCCTCCTGTAGCCTCCATTTCTCACTTATTTCTCACAAATCACTAAATCAGAGCTTGAATTTTTACAATTTACAAGGTAAAAATGAATTTACCATGCATATTTGTCTATATATAGGACCCCTTTTTATTTCCTTGAAATTTCTGATGATTCCCATAATCTCTAGTGATTCCCATTATCACCAGTGATCAAGTTAAAATGGATGTGATTTCTAATAATCACTTATGATTCCCATTAATCATAAAAACACACCTTTACGATAGCAATGTTATTCAAAATACTATCACACTCCTTCAAGTGGCACATTTGTCTACTATGTGTCCCATTTAAGGGTCCCAAACCCCTTGCAATACCAATCAATTAGTCAATCAATTACATCCTTGAGTACCCATCCTAAGAATAATCTATGTCCATTCTATATATTTTTCATGTATTCATTTTTACAACCTCAGTACGAGTAAGCCATATGTCTATAGATTAGAAGCCCCTTGACTCCCTTATCACTTGTATTTATAGTCTTTTTATGACCACATTTTCTTCTTATGAATCATACATCTATAGGACATGAATCCTTTGGTTCCCTTATCACTTGGTTATATGGTGGTACCCATCTTATTTATATTCCTCACTTTAGGGAAACTTGAAATGAAACACACAAGTAAAAACTGTCCAATTAACTCAATTAAACTAGTGATCCTTGCACTTTTTTACAATCACCCCTAGTTTGAGGGGGGTCACTATAAGGATGAAAATCAACATGTTACCTTCAACTACACTCGACTCCCCAAGTTCATGCCAAGGTAGCTGATGTAGAGAATGTGGATGGCTAAGTGATGAAAAATATCGTAATGGATGAAATTTTTGTGAGAATGATAAACAACTTGGTCAAGATAATATGATGTTTTCAACTTGCAATTGTGGATTCTACTCATTAAGTGCAAAAAAATATTGTCTACCCTGGGTGGCTCGAATGGATAAATTAGAAAGGATGAAAACATGAAGACTCCAGTCAATATCGAGCTCTAGAGATATCCTATCTATTAGTTGTGGAACTCATGGGAAACTAAATGAGGCCTCGTAATATTTTCTAGATAAGGTCATGGAATAATTAAGTGTGAGAGGCATGATCTCATTCAACTCTATGGATTGTTTGTAGGTTCTATCTAGAAAGAGAGGGCTCGTTGAGCTTGCTCATTTAGGATATCTAACTACCTAATGATATCTAGTGGGAGTGGTAGTGACCTAAATACCAATTATCTCAATCCAAAATATATGGTTTATTGGCTCTTAATTCTGTTCAGTTAAGGAACCATAGGATAACAATAGTAAACTCTCTCAGGTCGTGGCCCTACTATGGTCATGCAGTGTGATGTGAAATCTATGCCAAAATGTGGTCAGGTAATCTATGCATGGGAGTAGTCCAATAATCATAAAAATGATTGGTTGCGATATTTAGCATGTTGAGTTGCTCTATCTTCAAGGTGTGTTGAGCCAGAGTTACAAGGACAAGAAGATGAAGTCTCGTATATATGTCTGTGAACTACTCTAGCCCATGTGGTCATGGAACTAGTGGATCATAGTCATATGTTTATTGTTGTTGTGGACTATTGATGGTCATATAAGTGCTTAAGGTAATCGGTAATTGATATTTGATTTTTCCTAAGAAGGTGTATTCTTTCGACTGTTAGAAATTATGCTTATAATGGATAAATTATTTTGTTCTTGGATTCATTTTTCTGAAATGTTGTTGCTTGCAAGGATTCCATTTTTCTTGAGATAGGTAAGGTTGTATACAGGTAATGTTGTTTTCAAATTTATCTCTATAATAGACAAAACCTGGATCAATTCCATTGATCCAAGGTATGCTTTAATTCTTCTTATCTGATCTGTATGACAAACTGACATTCAGAAATTAAAGGAAGTAAGGTACTGAGTCCTTAAATATATACAATTTTATTGATCTTTCTTGGAGGTCCTTGCTCTGCATTCTACTGTAAATAGTGTGCTCAGATCTTCTTGTTCTAATGGCGTAAGAAGGATAGAGGTCTACTTCAGACTATAAAAGGTAAAACCTAAGTCCTAGATCTTTAGGATCTACCTTAACTAAATTCTAATCTAAGTTAAGCTAGACCTACCTTAGATCTATTCCTAACTATGCATGTTTGCACCCTAATCTAAGTTGTATACTCTATGGGTGTGGGATGTGAAGATCGTCTAAGGTAAAGAGAGATCTATCTCTAACCTATTACCTAATATTGAACTAGTATGGGATATGGCTTAATTTATGAAGGCTTGTAACCTATAGAAATATTAAAATGACCTAGGTGAATACTTTCTACCTAACCTATGGTCAGATCCTAAACTAATGTTTATTTAACCTAAACTATTATAAGGATGGAAAGGGACCTAAGGGGTCACGTGGAAAGTAAGGTGGTGGTGACAGTTTCTAAGTCATTTATGTGATTTGATTTTGAATTTAAATAATTGTGGTACTGTCAGTTTTGGCAGAGGCATGGAAACTAGAGGGAATCCTAGTTGGCATCATCACTAGAGTTAAGTAATGCATGCTATCTTTGAAATTGGACTCGCCAACTTTAGATGGTGGTGGCATGGAGATATAGGTGGGAAAGTGGAGTTTAATGGCATTTATGGTCATCGGTTCTGGCGAGAAAACCACCTTGGAAACCATGTGAGTGGATTTCTTGGGGGTTGTTTGGTTACTCATGCATTTCAATTTTTTCTCTGCATGGAGATATCTGGTTCTTCGAACCAGCAGTTCTATTTTCAATTTGTTTCTATTTTTAGCTCCTTTGGACTATTTTCAATCCAATGGAGGTATAAGAGGCATATGAGGAAGAATTTTTTGGTTTTTGACTTTGTTTGGAGAAGAAGGAATTGTGGAGGCTTGGCTGGAAATATTCTTCAAATCGACAGAAGCACTATCAGGCATGATAGGCTCTATCCATTAAGTTGTTCTGCTTTTCTCTAAGCATCTTCATTAAAACAACTCTACTCTCATGAAATAAATGAGTTTTTATTTTTGTTATGGTTACCATGCAATCTTGCTTGAAAATTCTTTGTATTTCTTTTGAAGAATATCTGCTTGATAAAGTAGGAAATGGGTTGTTTTCCTATTCATTTAATGTTGAATCTCACCTTAAATCTAGTTGTGATTTGAGTAATGTTGAACATGTGTGAACCCTACTTGTCTGTTCAAAAGGGGGTTTATGGAAATGTAATGTTGCTTCAAGTTTTGAACTGGGTTTGTTGTTTTGGTTGTTAGAAGGTAAAATGAATATCCTTCTCTGTTGCATCTTTGTTTTTGTTGAAGTTTTGTTACTCCTATTGGAACTGTATGAATATGAATACTTTGATTCAGATTTGTGTGAACTCAAATTTTTATAGAAAAAAAATTGTAAATGAGTGACTTCTTCTTGAACTTACTATATAAACTCTCATTTCTTCGAATCTGGTATTCGATGGAAGCTGGGTTGATAATGGGTGTTTGGAATTTCTTTTTTGTGGATTCATCTTGTATGGAAACAAGAATGAATGTTTTATTATCCCTCTTATCTTTTCAGTTAAAAACTAAGTTTCTCGAATTAAGTTCTTTTATGGAAACTATGTGATAATTGTTTCTTGGACACTTAGATTTTGAAGTTATCTTGTTGAGAATATCTGTGTGTGAAGTCTTCTCTTTCTGATCTTATATATATTGTGTCTTTCTTTAAGTTCTTGAGGACTGAACTAAAGGATAATAGATGAAGTCCTATTTGGTTGAGGACATGTTGAGAGTTGGCTTTGTATCTGAGTCGATAGTTGGGTTACTCTCGTAGCTTTGTTTGAGATTTTTAGATGTCAATCACGTTGTCTACTTCACTGTGGAGTTAGATGTTGTTGATTTAGAATACCCATCACTGATCTGGGTTAACCTCTTGAGTAAATTACTAGAGTAAACTTGTTAAATCCTTCCTGATTGGTATCGTGAAGCTTTAAGGATGTTATTCAGACTTTTGGTTGATGTTTCATGATTTGGAACTAACCAAATCGGTTCTGAATAAGGGGTTTTCTAGAACTCTTCCAATTTCTTTGATCTCTGGGTAAGATTGGAAGGAATAATTTACCTTGTCAATTTTGTAGAGGTGTACAGTTTAACTTGTCCATAGAAATGTAATGAAAATAATTTTTATCATCTATGTTGATAGCTTGTGCACCTGTAGCTAAGCCATGTCAATCTTGTGTTGCACCTTCTTTGAAATCAAATCACGATGGATAGTCCATATAAGGATTTCCTCACCTTGAGGATTCGAAACTTTCTCACCATGATTGTTGACTATTCTTGAAGGAATGGAAAGAATATGGTTCCTTTGAAAACTTTGACGATTTTGAATTCCCTTATTAAAGTTAAGTTTTAGCAATTCTTGTTATTACATCTCTTTCTTGATGAGAATAATAATATTGTTACTACTTTTGCTTCATGTTTGGATGAACCTTATTTTGAAGCTTGACTTGCATTTTGCAGTCACATGATTCAGTGTGACAGTTTTTGGTGCATGATTTCTACGTTTAAAAAAGTTAAAGGATCTTATGATTGGGTCTGTACCAATCCTTTATGACCATCCTTTCTTGTGAAGGAATGTTGGAATCCTCCTCTAACCATGTCGTTTGACTCCTTTCTCTTTTATTCTCTGAGGTAAAGAGTCATTGCTGTCTCCTTTGGAAACTGTAAGAGATTTGTGTTGTATTCTCTTTTCTTAGTTGTGAAATGATATTCAGATTAACTGAATTAGAAGGGAAGTTCTTATTTGATATCTTTTTCATCCTTTCCTCTTTTGTGTAATCTAGTATATATATAACTGGATCAGTTTATTGCATTACTCTTTAGAATGCATCGAGTAGTTGTTGATACTTCTATCGTATTCACTTGATTTGTATTGAAGGGATTAACGTTGTTTTGGATCATTAATGTTATATGCCTTTTATTGAGTGAATATTTTCCTAATTCTAAGGTATGACCTAACTTGGGAGCTTAGGTTATATCATGGACTATGAATTTGGGTATAGCATATGAAATGGGATTCTCTTATTTTTATGTTGTAAATGATTCATCCTAAAACCTTTCAAGAAGTAGGAATTTGCTTGGCTGTAGATGTCTTTTTATGGAATTTTGTAATGTTGAGTTTGTTGGTTCCTACTTCATAAAGTAACTCTATGTTTGGAAAATAGTGGAGTTAGTTTCTGTATTACTAATTCAGATTGAATTATGTAAGAAATAAGTAGTAAGTACTTTTATTTGATGTAGATAAGTAAATTGGTTGAAATATTACTTATCTAATATAATGCTGAAAATTGTTGATTATATCATGATCTTTTCTTAATGTTATTTTAGGTTGATCAACTGTTCTTCTTTTATGGTTGTTATTACTTATGATTTATTGGTTTTCTTGGCATACTATTTCATAAAAGTAGAGTTGGTTTTATGAAACAGTTAGTTGAAAGCACATCATTTTAATGCTTAGTGCTTATCATGCTCAGTTCAATGAACTGACCCGTGCTAGCAATTTTTGTAGATGGAATTCGTAAGTGATAAAGGAAGGAAATAACTTATATGATGTATTGGTTTCTTAAAGTCTGGATCTTTTATAGAGAAATATGATTCATTATTGAAATGTACTGAAGGAAGAAAAGTTGTATTCTTTAATGATCTTGATGTTGGTTGACATGAAATATGTCTGAAATTCATCGGTCTTGCAAAATATGTATTTTACCATGATGAATTGAAAAATATTTGGAGTTACTTAAACTTATTATGTCATTTTCTCTTATTCATTATATGAAGGAATTTTGTAATCTTATCTTTGTGGTTTCCATTCTTACCTGATTTGATCCTTATTTCCAGTTGTCATTAAATGAGTTGGAGGGATGGGATTTAATTACAATATCCCTTAAATTGAATGCAACTTGTTAAGTTGGCATGCATGGAAGTTCTTTTATCTAATCTATATGGTTCACTAAATGATGTTAATGAAAGTATAACTTAACTATCATGAAGTGTGAAATGAAAAAGGGTATAATAAACCCCAACACTTAAACAAGAAAGAGGAAGGTTCATCACCTCTTGAGCAATACCTCCATAGGTTTTAAACAAACATATGGTACATAAGATCGTTAATAAATCTGACTTCATCTCTATGAAGTCTACTATAATGGAACCTGTTTTGGATCTTAAACACACCATGAATGGTTGAGTTGTACTAAGTAAATCATATGATGGATGTTGTTTCTATTTTTGATTAACTGAATGTTAAGAAAAAATTTAATGAACATAAAAGTAATCCTAAGTTTATGAAGTTATGTATTAACTTAACAACTCAATTAGATATGAAAAACTTAAGGGTTGTTGGAATTAAGGTTAAGCAGGGTGTTGTAATTTGAATCTTAATTAGAATATAAGTGGATGAAAATGACCTCTTCTCGAGGTGTGTACATCAAGATGGGTAATTTTGTTAGATGTTGGCACACACCAACTGTAGGATTGTACCTTCATGAAGGCTAGGGTCTTCATGAGGATACAGTGTTGCAATTGACATGTTGCAACACCCCTCAGCATTGGTTCATCTAGATCTACTCAAACTTAGACTTGATCTTAGTTTCTCTCTAGGTCAGATTAGGAATGTGATTTAGTACAGAAAGTGATTCACGATGACTTAGGATAACTAGACACACCCAATTGACTTAGGTCGATTGAGTATGTCTATATACCCTTAGTCATCATGAATGGGTTCCTATACTAAATCATGTTGCTAACCAGATCTAGGGTCAAACCTTGAACAAGTGAACTGACAGAAGTCAGTAAAGACCATTCTAGATAACAGATGAGTGGGGTGAAGGACATATTCCATTAGATGAGTATGTCATCTAGGAATAGTAACATGAACAGTATGTTGGAAATCTTTGGCCAAAGTATCGCAAGCTATTGGTTACGTTGTCCTATGTCACCTAGTTTAAGAAATGAGATTTCAGATGAATATTGGTAACAAACATTCAGATAGGTTTCTTAAACAGAACACTCAATACCCAGAACAGGGTAAGAGAACCAGTATACTTAGTATACACGTAGTATTCAATACTTTAAGTTAACATGAGAGATCGGTTGGAAAACTGAGTCATGAAATGAGAGATCGGTAGTTCACCGAGTCATTTACAGCTGCATATGGTTATCTGTTATGAGATTGATTGGCATGGAATGTGTGTTCTAAATTATGATTATTTAGAATAGAGAACATTATGTATAAAAAAATTCCCTTGTTTCTAAAGTCTTAAAATGGGAATGTTACATCTTGGTATCAGAGCTGAAGGTTGCAGCTCTTGGACCTATTGTGTCCATAATCTGATAAAACTTAAATTTTCTTGTTAACAGAAAATGGTTAGAACAAGAGGAAATGCTGCAAACAACCCACCACCTGGTGGAGAAGCAACAACTACCCAAAAACTCGATGAGATCCTTGCTTCCCTGTTGGACACAAGAGATCATTTGGTTGTACTTGAACAACAAGTAATGGGAAATGAGGAGGAAGAAGATGCTGGTAATAACAATCAGCCACCTCCTATGGACAATGCCAATTTGGGGAATTTAGGTGTTGATAACAATAATGTAAACATACCTGATCAGCCAGAAAATAAAAAGGCAAGGCTGGCAGTTGAACTCACTAATGATATCAAAAGGATAAGTCCACCTAAGTTTGATGGCACCACATTAGGAGATGGAGCTGAAAATTGGCTCAGTGAAATGGAGAAGTACTTTGTGATAAGGAATTTCTCAGAGGAAACAAAGGCAATATGGGGAGCATATCAACTTTCCCATGAAGCATCTTCATGGTGGGACAGCCATAAGGCTGAGTTGAACATTGATGAAACAAATATTACTTGGGATCAATTTAAAAGTTATTTTAGGCAACGCTGGCTGCCACAACTTTACTATGATCAGAAAATGACTGAATTTCAGAACTTAGCCCAAGGAAAATTAACTGTAACAGAGTACTGGGAACGGTTTACCAAACTCCTTAAGTATGTACCTCAGTATCAAACTGATGAGAAGTTCAGGATATGGAAATTTATCATGGGACGAAATCCCATTATAGGGGAAGAGATGGATGTTCACATCCCAACCACTATGGAAGGGGTTGTTGAAAAATCCATAAGGCAGGAACATAAATTAAAGGCAATTTCTGCTCATAAGGAGGAATTTAGAAAGAAAGTTCCAAACTCCTCTTCATCATCTCTTGCACCTAAGAAAGGACCATGGAAGAAGTTTGATATGAAAAATAAGTTTACAACAGATAATAATAAGAAAACAACAACAAATAAGCTTGTTGCTAATGTACGAAATAACTTTGCCAAGAACAATAATAACATGCAGAAGCCCTATGGAGGTCAGAATGATAATTTTAATGCTGGAAATAAATTTGAGCCTAAAAAGGGACCTCTATGAGGTTATTACAATTGTGGCAAGGATCTTTATGTAAATCAATGTCCTTTGAAAAAGGATGACCATAATCAGCAGCACAAGATACACGCTGCAGTGGCTGACAAACAGGCTGAAAAGCAAGTCACACCCATAGAGGTTCTGGGTAAGTTATTTGGCATACCTGTAACTATTATTTTTGATACTGGAGCTACTGAATGTTTTATTTCTAGTAAATTAGCATCAAAATTAACAAGAAAAGATGGAAAAATGGATAAAACATGGGTTGTACATTATGGAAATAATGTTGTTCATACAGTTAGTATGTGTCTTTTTGGGGCAGTCCTTGATTTACCTAGTTTTTCCATGGAAGTTGATCTTTATGTTGCTCCTTTGGGGTCTTATGATGTAATCATAGGTGTTAATTGGTTAGCTGAGCATAAAGAAAAAGTTGACTATTTTGAAAAACATATTAGTTGTTTAGATGACCTGTAGAAAACAACAGACATTCAGGGTGTAAAACATGAAATTTTTGTTAGGAAGTTGTCAGCTATGCAACTTAAAAAGGCCAAAAATAAGGGTTGTACCTTATATGCAGTAAAAATTTCTGAATCTACTAAGGAAAACAGTGATTTCTTAGAACGTTATCTGTTGTTACGAAACTTCAGTGATGTGTTTCCAGAAGAATTACCAGGTCTTCCACCCAAATGGGAATTTGACTTCACAATTGAAATCAAACCTGGAACCGAGCCTATTTCTAAGGCACCTTATAGGATGACTACTATTGAATTAGTAGAGCTTAAGGCTCAGTTACATGAAATTTTGTCAAAGGGTTTGATTAGACCGAGTGTCTCACCTTGGGGAGCACCGGTAATTTTTGTGAAAAAGAAAGATGGTACACTTAGATTATGTATCGATTATAGAATGTTAAACAAGGCAACGATTAAGAATAATATATCCACTTCCTAGAATTGATGATCTGTTTGATCAAATGCATGGTGCATCGGTATATTCTAAGATAGATCTTTGATCTGGATATCATCAATTATGAATTAAGGATGAGGACATTCATAAAACAACTTTTAGAATGAGGTATGGACATTATGAATTCACAGTTTTACCATTTGGATTAACAAATGCACCTGCAACTTTTATGAATTTAATGAATAATATTTTTCAAGAATACTTGGACAAATTTGTGCTTGTATTCTTGGATGATATTCTCATATACTCTAAAAGTATTGAAGAACATCATGAGCATTTGAAGATAGTCTTGGAAATCTTGAGGAAGAGATGATTGTTTGGTAAGTTGTCTAAATGTTCTTTCTATGACATGGAAGTGCACTATTTGGGTCATGTTATAAGCAAAGATGGAATAGTTGTAGATCCCTCTAAAATTGTAGCTATAACTGAGTGGCCTGCACCAAAGAATGTACATGAAGTTAGAAGCTTCATGGGTCTTGTTGGTTACTATAGGAAATTTGTTAAAGATTTCTCCAAAGTTGTTGCACCAATAACTTCATTGCAGAAAAAGGATAAGAAATTTGTGTGGAATGAGAAATGTGAATCTGCATTTAAAACTTTGAAGGATCAGTTAACATCAACACCTATTTTGGTTGTACCTGACCCTAATGGAGACTTTACTGTTGTAACAGATGCATCCAGGGAAGGTCTTGGAGGTATTTTGTTACAAAACAATCATGTCATAGCATACGAAAGTAGAAAACTCAAGTTACATGAGCTGAATTATGCTCCACATGATCTAGAGCTTGCTGCCATTGTACATGCACTTCAAGTTTGGAGGCATTATTTGCTTGGTAAGCCTTTTGAACTAAAAAATGATCATCTTGGGCTGAAGTATATTTTTACTCAGCCAAATCTGAATGCAAGACAACGAAGATGGTTAGAGTTTCTATCTCAATATGATTTTGACATAAGTTACATTAAAGGTAAGGAAAATAGGGTAGTTGATGCTCTAAGTCATAGGAAGCACATTTATGCTCTTATAACGTTGAGAACTCAGTTTAAGGATGAAGTAAAAAGTGTTATGGAATCTGATTCTTATTTTTAGCAAGTAAAAACAACACTTGTTGCAGATCCAAATGATGTGAGATATAAGGGTTTTCACTTTGATAATGAAGGAATCTTACGATTTGAAAACAGGGTATACATACCTTTGCTAAATGATTTAAGAAAGAAATTATTAGTTGAATTTCACAATTCACCTTTTTCTGGACACCCTGGTATTACAAAGATGCTTGCTGATATAAAACAACAATATTTCTGGAAAGGGATGAAAAAGGACGTGATTGAGTTTGTGACACACTGCTTAGAATGTCAATGAGTTAAAGCTGAGCATATGCATCCAGCTGGTTTATTGTATCCTCACAGCATACCGCAGTACAAATGGCAAGTGATAAGCATGGATTTTGTACAAGGGTTACCTATGTCAAGAAATAAACATGATGTTATTTTAGTTGTTGTTGATAAACTAACAAAGGTAGCACATTTTATTGTTGGTAATCTTAAGGATGATTCACCTGTTTTAGCAAAAAGGTTTGTACATGAGATTTTCAGATTACATGGAGTACCTGAATTAATCATATCTGATAGAGATCCAAGAATGACTTCAAGATTTTGGCAAACACTTAACGCAGCTCTAGGAACTAAGCTGAATTTCAGTTCTGCGTATCATCCAGAAATGGATGGACAGACTGAAAGAGTTAATCAAGTTTTAGAGGATATGTTACGAATGTATTGCATGGATCAGTAGTATAAATGGGAAGAGTACCTTCCATTAGTTGAGTTTGCATACAATAACACATATCACGCCTCTCTGAAGATGGCACCTTTCGAAGCATTATACGGAAGGAAATGCAGAACCCCTGTTAGTTGGGACAACATTGAAGATAGAGAGGTGGTTGGACCTGAAATCCTTACGGAAATGGAACAACAAGTTAAAATGATTCATGAACACTTGAAAGGAGCAGCAGGATAGGTAGAAGAGTTATGCTGACTTGAAAAGGGTTGATAGGAAATTTGAACTTGGTGAGAAGGTATTTTTTTCAGGTTAGACTGAAAAAGAGTTCTATAACTTTTGGCAAGGCTGCCAAGTTATCACCTCGTTATGTGGGACCCTTTGAAATTGTTGAAGTAATCAACCCTGTATCTTATTGTTTAGCATTACCTCCTACTTTGTCATGAATGCATGATGTTTTCCATATTTCTTTGCTTAAGAAATACGTTTCAGATTTATCACATGTGTTAAATTGGAATTCCTTGCAGGTCCAAGACCCAGGAATAATCATGGTTAAACCTATACGAGTGCTGGAAACTCACCAGTTGCACTTAAGAAATCATGAAATAAGACAATGTAAGGTCCAGTGGGATCAGTTTAATGAAGAAAGTGTAACCTGGGAAAATATGGAAGATATGAAAACTACTTTTCCATATTTATTTGAACAAGATTGATTCTATTGACTGATAAGTTTAAGTTTTTATTCTTTTTATGTCAATAAATCTGCCAGTTTTGGGAAGACATTTCATATTTAAAATAAACAGCTACGTAAATGCTGATTTTGGAATTTTAAAATCCAGTTTTGTTTGGAACATATGAAAGGTAATAAAATAATTTGATTTGTCCTTAATGTAAATAGTGTAACTAAGTAAATCATCGGGATGATGATTCTTTTAGGAGGGAAGTATGTAACATCTTTGACAAACTGTTAAACTTTTCCTCTTTGCATTGCAAGCGTTGATATGTGATTTTTCCTAAGAAGGTGTATTCTTTCGACTGTTGGAAATCATGCTTGCAATGGATAAATTATTTTGTTCTTGGATTCATTTTTCTGAAATGTTGTTGCTTGCAAGGAATCCATTCTGCTTGAGATAGGTAAGGTTGTAAACTGGTAATGTTGTTTGCAAATTTATCTCTCTATAATAGCAAAACCCTGGATCAATTCCATTGATCCAAGGTATGCTTTAATTCTTCTTATCTGATCTGTATGACAAACTGACATTCAGAAATTAAAGGAAGTAAGGGACTGAGTCCTTAAATATACACAATTTTATTGATCTTTCTTGGAGGTCCTTGCTCTGCATTCTGTTGTAAATAGTGTGCTCAGATCTTCTTGTTAATCTCTTAGGACACTTGAATGGCGTAAGAAGGATAGAGGTCTACTTCAGGACTATAAAAGGTAAAACCTAAGTCCTAGATCTTTAAGATCTACCTTAACTGAAATTCTAATCTAAGTTAAGCTAGACCTACCTTAGATCTATTCCTAACTATGCATGTTGCACCCTAATCTAAGTTGTATACTCTACGGGTGTGGGGTGTGAAGATTGTCTAAGGTAAAGAGAGGTCTATCTCTAACCTATTACTGAATATTGAACTAGTATGGGATATGGCTTAATTTATGATGGCTTGTAACCTATGGCAATATTAAAATGACCTAGGTGAATACTTTCTATCTAACCTATGGTCGGATCCTAAACTAATGTTTATTTAACCTAAACTAGTGTAATGATGGAAAGGGACCTAAGGGGTCGCATGGAAAGTGTAAGGTGGTGGCGATGGTTTCTAAGTCATTTATGTGATTTGATTTTGAATTTAAAAATTGTGGTACTGTCAGTTTTGGTAGAGGCATGGAAACTAGAGGGAATCCTAGTTGGCATCATCACTAGAGTTAAGTGATGCATGCTATCTTTGAAATTGGACTCGCCAACTTTAGATGGTGGTGGCATGGAGATATAGGTGGGAAAGTGGAGTTTAATGGCATTTATGGTCATCGGTTTTGGTGAGAAAACCACCTTGGAAACCATGCGAGTGGATTTCTTGGGGGTTGTTTGGTTACTCATGCATTTCTATTTTTGCTCTGCATGGAGATATCTGGTTCTTCAAACCAGCAGTTTTGTTTTCAATTTGTTTCTATTTTTAGCTCCTTTGGACTATTTTCGATCCAATGGAGGTATAAGAGGCATATGAGGAAGAATTTTTTGGTTGTTGACTTCATTTGGAGAAGAAGGAATTGTGGAGGCTCGGCTGGAAATCTTCTTCGAATCGACAGAAGCACTATCAGGCATGATAGGCTCTATCCATTAAGTTGTTCTATTTTTCTCTAAATGTCTTCATTAAAACAACTCTGCTCTCGTGAAATAAATGGGTTTTTATTTTTGTTATGGTTACCATGCAATCTTGCTTGAAAATTCTCTGTATTTCTTTTGAAGAATCTCTACTTGATAAAGTAGGAGATGGGTTGTTTTCCTGTTCATTTAATGTTGAATCTCACCTTAAATCTAGTTGTGATTTGAGTAATGATGAACATGTGTGAATCCTACTTGTCTATTTGAAAGGGGGTTTATGGAAATGTAATGTTGCTTCAAGTTTCAAACTGGGTTTGTTTGTTTTGGTTGTTAGAAGGTAAAAGAATATCCTTCTCTGTCACATCTTTTTTTGTTTGAAGTTTTGTTACTCCTGTTGGAACTATATGAATATGAATACTTTGATTCAGAGTTGTGTGAACTCAAATTTGTATAGAAAATAGTAAATGAGTGACTTCTTCTTGAACTTACTGTATAAACTCTCATTTCTTCGAATCCGGTATTCGATGGAAGCTGGGTTGATAATGGGTGTTTGGAAATTTTTTTGTTGTGGATTCATCTTGTATGTAAACAAGAATTCATGTTTTATTAATCCTCTTATATTTTCAGTTAAAAACTGATTTTCTCGAATTAAGTTCTTTTATGGAAACTATGTGATAATTGTTTCTTGGACACTTAGATTTTGAAGTTATCTTGTTGAGAATATCTGTGTGTGAAGTCTTCACTTCTGATCTTATATATATTGTGTCTTTCTTTAAGTTTTGAGGACTGAACTAAAGGTTAAATAGATGAAGTCCTGTTTGGTTGAGGACATTTTGAGAGTTGGCCTTGTCTGAGTCGATACTTGGGTTATTCACGTAGCTCTGTTTGAGCTTTCTAGATGTCGATCATGTTGTCTACTTCTCAGTTGAGTTAGATGTTGTTGATTAGAATACCCATTCCTGATCTGGGTTAACCTCTTAGGTAACATGATAGGGTAAACTTGTTAAATCCTTCCTGTTGTGGTATCGTGAAGCTTTAAAGATGTTATTTAGAATTTTGGTTGACGTTTCTTGATCTGGAACTAACCAAATCGGTTCTGAATAAGGGGTTTTCTAGACTCTTCCATTTCTTTGATCTCTGAGTAAGATTGGAAGGAATAATTTACCTTGTCAATTTTGTAGAGGTGTGTAGTTGAACCTGTCCATAGAAATGTAATGAAAAGTAATTTTATCATCTCTGTCGATAGCTTGTGCGCCTGTAGCTAAGCCATGTCGATCTTGTGTTGCACCTTCTTTGAATCAAATCACGATGGATCTTTCTCTTGTCCATTCATAAGATGTATTTCCCTCACCTTTGAGGATTCGAATCTTTCTCACTGATTGGATAGTCTCTTGAAGGAATGGAAATCTATGGTTCCTTTGACTGAAACTTTGATGATTTTGAATGACTGTTGAAGGTTGTTAATTCCCTGTAAGTTGTTTAGCAATTCTTGTTATTACATCTCTTTCTTGATGAGAATAATAATATTGTTACTGCTTTTTCTTCATGTTTGGGTGAACCTTATTTAGAAACTCAACTTGCATTTTGCGGTCACATGATTCAGTCTAACAGTTTTTGGTGCATGATTTCTACATTTAAAAGAGTTAAAAGGATGTTATGATTGGGTCTGTACCAATCCTTTTACGACCATCCTTGCTTGTGAAGGAATGTTGGAATCCTCCTCTAACCATGTCGATTGACTCCTTTCTCTTTTATTCTCTGAGGTAAAGAGTCATCGCTGTCTCCTTTTGAAACTGTAAGAGATTTGTGTTGTATTCTCTTTTCTGAGTTGTGAAATGATATTCAGATTAACCGAATTAGAAGGGAAGTTCTTATTTATTATCTCAGTTCATCCTTTCCTCTTTTGTGTAATCTAGTATATATAATTGGATCGGTCTATTGCATTACTCTTTCAAATGCATCAAGTAGTTGTTGATACTTATCTCTTATTCACTTGATTTGTATTGAAGGGATTAACATTGTTTTGGATCATTAATGTTATATGCCTTTTATTGAGTGAATATTTTCCTAATTCTAAGGTGTGACCTAACTTGAGAGCTTAGGTTATATCATGGACTATGAATTTGGGTATAGCATTTGAAATGGGATTCTCTTATTTTTATGTTGTAGATGATTCATCCTAAAACCTTTCAAGAAGTAGGAATTTGCTTGGCTGTAGATGTCCTTTTATGGAATTTTGTAATGTTGAGTTGTTGGTTCCTCCTTCTTAAAGTAACTCTATGTTTGGAAAATAGTGGAGTTAGTTTCTGTATTACTAATTCAGATTGAATTATGTAAGAAATAAGTAGTAAGTACTTTTATTTGATGTAGATAAGTAAATTGGTTGAAATATTACTTATCTAATATAATGTTGTAAAGTGTTGATTATATCATGATCTTTTCTTAATGTTATTTTAGGTTGATCAATTGTTCTTCTTTTATGGTTGTTATTACTTATGATTTATTTGTTTTCTTGGCTTTACTGTTTCATAAAAGCAAAGTTGGTTTTATGAAATAGTTAGTTGAAAGCACATCATTTTAATGCTTAGTGCTTATCATGCTCAGTTCAATGAACTGACCCATGCTAGCAATTTTTGCAGATGGACTTCGTAAGTGATAAAGGAAGGCAATAACTTATATGATGTATTGGTTGCTTAAAGTCTGGATATTTTATAGAGAAATCTGATTCATTATTGAAATGTACTGAAGGAAGAAAAGTTGTATTCTTTAATGATCTTGATGTCAGTTGACATGAAATATGTCTGAAATTCACGGTCTTGTAAAATATGTATTTTACCATGATGAATTGAAAAATATTGGAGTTACTTAAACTTGTTATGTCATTTCTCTTGTGCATTATATGAAGGAAATTTGTAATCTTATCTTCATGGTTTCCATTCTTACCTGATTTGATCCTTATTTCTGGTTGTCATTAAATGAGTTGGAGGGATTGAATTTAATTATAATATCCCTTAAATTGAATGCAACTTGTTAAATTGGCATGCATGGAAGTTCTTTTATCTAATATGTATGGTTCACTAAATGATGTTAATGCAAGTATAACTTAACTATCATGAAGTGTGAAATGAAAAAGGGTATAATAAACCCCAACACTTAAACAAGAAAGAGGAAGGTTATCACCTCTTGAGAAATACCTCCATAGGTTTTAAAAAAATGTATGGTACATAAGATCGTTAATAAATATGACTTCATCTCTATGAAGTCTACTATAATGAAACCTATTTTGGATCTTAAACACACCATGAATGGTTGAGTTGTACTAAGTAAATCTTATGATGGATGTTGTTTCTGTTTTCGATTAACTGAACGTTAAGAAAAAAGTTAATGAACATAAAAGTAATCCTAAGTTTATGAAGTTACGTATTAACTTAACAACTCAATTAGGGATGAAAAACTTAAGGGTTGTTGGAATTAGGTTAAGCAGGGTTGCTGTAATTTGAATCTTAATTAAAATATAAATGGGTAAAAATGACCTCTTCTCGAGGTTGTACATCAAGATGGGTAGTTCTGTCAGATGTTGGCACACGCCAACTGTAGGATTGTACCTTCATGAAGGCTAGGGTCTTCACGAGGATACAATGTTGCAATTGACATGTTGCAACACCCCTCAGCATTGGTTCATCTAGATCTACTCAAACCTAGACTTGATCTTAGTTTCTCTCTAGGTCAGATTAGGAATGTGATTTAGTACAGAAAGTGATTCACGATGACTTAGGATAACTAGACACACCCAATTGACTTAGGTCGATTGAGTATGTCTATATACCCTTAGTCATCATGAATGGGTTCCTATACTAAATCATGTTGCTAACCAGATCTAGGGTCAAACCTTGAACAAGTGAACTGACAGAAGTCAGTAAAGACCATTCTAGATAACAGATGAGTGGGGTGAAGGACGTATTCCATTAGATGAGTATGTCATCTAGGAATAGTAACATGAACAGTATGTTGGAAATATTTGGCCAAAGTATCGCAAGCTGCTGGTTGCGTTGTCCTATGTCACCTAGTTTAAGAAATGAGATTTCAGATGAATATTGGTAACAAACATTCAGATAGGTTTCTTAAACAGAACACTCAATACCCAGAACAGGGTAAGAGAACCAGGTATACTTAGTATACACGTAGTATTCAATACTTTAAGTTAACATGAGAGATCGGTTGGAAACCGAGTCATGAAATGAGAGATCGGTAGTTCACCGAGTCATTTACAGTTGCATATGGTTATCTATTATGAGATTGATTGGCATGGAATGTGTGTTCTAAATTATGATTATTTAGAACAAAGAACATTATGTATAAAAAAATTCCCTTGTTTCTAAAGTCTTAAAATGGGAATGTTATAATCTAATAAATGAATCTAAAACAAGCAATTAGTCAGATGTAGCTAAATGTTTATGCAAATGATGTTAATATAAACCCTAGAAAATTAACTAATTGAAATATTTCAAATGGAATATTCGATTTTACCTCTGAAACAGAGAATAAATCACAACCTCAATGATTCTATTATTCCCTATAACCTCCTTAGTGGTATTAAAGAAAAAAATTCTAATTTTATCTAATCTACTAATTAACTTGATAATTGAAACAATAAAAGGATTTATCTATTGTATTTGATATGAATTTTTGAATGATAACTTCAGAATTGATAATTTGCATAAATGAATCAAACAAAACCTCTAAGTTGGATATTTTAAGAACTGTGGCAAATCTGGTTACAAGAGTATTGTCCCCTAAGTTTATCCTTTCAATCTTCATTTCCACGTGAGTCTAATAGGTGGGAGTGCAGTGAAAACAGAAGAAGAAGGATGCAGGAGCGAAAAAAAATGGCGGACTAGGTAAAAATGCAAGTGGAATAATGTAAGCACAATTGAACAACGATTGGCTTTGGGAATTTCCAATAAGAAGGAAAGAATTTTACAATACGAAGAATACATTATTTTTCTAGTTTTTTCTTAAACACAAACATGATATTTATAGGAATTTAGTTAGGCAATGGTTGAAGGAATTTGGAAGCCAAAAGAGGACATAAAATAATTGAAGAGTGATTTCAAACTATTAATAACCATCAATCATAAATAGAAGTGCAAGAATAGATTTCCAGAAGGCAGTTAGGCCTTGGAATCATCTAAAACTTACAAACATCATGTCTAAAAATTGAAGTTGAGTGAGAGAATTTTGTGACAAAACACGAGCGAACTCTCGGGAATATTCACACATGACCGCTACCCTGTGCAGGGTAGTGGTTTTAGGATTGTTTCCTTACCAAATGTTGTGATGGATGAACCTCCACCCTTCCTAGATGACAATCACAATATAGCCACTTAGGAAGGGTGGCATTTTTGACGTTAAAGGTTAAAACTACTCTAAAAATAAGTGAGAAGCTAAGAAAAATAATTCAAAGGCTAAATAATGATGTCCAGGCTATAAATATACACTGGGAATGGGGTTTAGAGATCAAACATATTTTGAAATGATATGAATCATCATTGGGGAATTTTATAACCATTTTCTATCAATGTAGCACATGCAATTTTTGGTGCATACATATTTTCCCCTTGGAGAAGCATCTTATCCATGAAGAGGCATAAAAGGTAGAGTCTAAGTATGGAATTCTTGAAATTGGGTTAGAAGTTATACCTAACACACTCGTGTGTCAAAAAATTTCCATATGAACTCCCACTACCTGCAAGAGGAAGAGAAGACTCAAGTGCAGATAGATAAGATATAGAAAAATAAATGTTAAACTAAAATGACAAGAGAACTTACCATTTTTGTGGGGATATAGAAGTATACTTGTTCCAATGCTCCATCCCTATAGACACACACTCAAAAGAAGGTTCAAAAATCATATATTTATCAAAACAAAGTCATTTTTCAATTCATCTGTGCATATTCATTTAGCGATTTTTGAGCTTTGGACACACGGTGACCATTTTCAACAAGAGTACAACAAAATGTTTGTTATGATTTCATGATCATGCCTCTGCAAGCGAGAGATCAAGCTGCATGGTCTCAAGTTACTTTTCCTCATTTGTTTTTCTTAAAACCTAAAATGTCAAAATGTCAAAATATTTTTCTAGGAGGGGTCATTTTTAAAATTTCTTATTTTAAACTAGTCTCTAGGGGGGCACCGATAGGGTAGTCATTTACTTCATGAAAAATGGTTAATTTTATCATTTATAGGAGTTTTTTAGGGCCATGTAACTATACAAAAAACTAGTTCATAATCACCTCCCTATGCAGGGTGGTAGTTACAGGACCGCCAAATTTAGAAGGTGACACTCACAAAACTACCGCCTTGCACATGGCAACAATTTTGAATAGAATTCCAAAACTATGTGTTGAATCTATTTTTTTTGGATTTTTTTATGTTTACAATGTTTTGATGAGCTTTCCTATTGAAAATGTTACTAACTTTCTCTTTTTGTGTTGTTTTGGTGGATTTAGAAGGAGTAAATTCGATGGAGGCATGAGTGGGAGTGTTATTGGCTCCCGGATTTCCTTGATAAGATCACTCAAGCTAAGATTGATAGATTATAGAGAGAAGAAATATGGAGGATTTCATGGGTACCACATCTTACTCTTACAAGTCATATTATTTATGACCTATTTTCTTATTAGGATGTAGACCAGAACACTTTCTAGTTTTTGAGTTATAGGGGTGAGTTGACTATTACATTGGAGGATGTGTACCAGATACTTAGAATCTTGATACTTGTGAGGAGGATGGCCCTTGAAACAATGGGTTTTGGAGCCATGAATCCGTTATAGGATACTTATATTTGTTATGTCACGGTGTCAGTTGCTTTGGAGAATGGTATGAAGGTATTATCTGTTGTCACTTCTCCCATACCCACTATCTGTAAGGCCATCATGGTTATTCTAGCCTCGTGGTTTATAGTGGATAAGGGAGGTTATACATTGGTATACAAATGGGATTCCATTATCACAAATATTGAGGTACATGTCCATAATTATGCTTAGGTAGTTGAGATCCTTGGGACTACTTACCACAATTTGTATCCAGTGGTTCGTTTGCAAGGTCAGTCACTTAGCCATCCCACACTTGTGATGAGTTCGGTGTATGAGAGTATTATCCCCTATTAGAAAGGATTTCTAGTACAAGATCTAGGGACCATCTGAACCAAAAGATGGATATAAATTTTAGTGCTTAGATGGCAACATCAGCTAGTGGCTTCATTGGCTACTGATGACCTAGTTGCTACTCCTTATTATGCTATGGAAGGAGTTTGAGGATAGGACAATACTGTAGTGGTGACGTGTACCACTACTAGCTAGTTAGTTGATATGAAAAGGAAGGTGGAGGTACATCCATTCATCTAATTTCCTCAGTAGTTTGGTCTTCCTTACATTTATATGCTTCCCCCAATGGAACCCATATATAAGAGTCTCAAGGAGTCCCGTCAGGGCCCTAGTAAAGATCCTAGCTAGACAATAGTGAATCCAGAAGTTCTTCTTATAGTCAGGTGAGCTGGTCATTCCCGACAGGTAGTTGGTTCCATTTAGGAACCTTTACTTCAGATTAAGATTTCCTACTTATAGTGGGAAGGAGGATGATTCCATAGATGTGGAATTTGATTTTGAAGAGAAGACAAGGGATGATACTAGAGAGGATTCATGTGATGAAGAGACTAATGATGGATCAGATAATGAGCATTTAGGTGGTGAGACTAGTTGGGTAGTTCACATTAAGGAGGAGGAGAGTGGCCTTGAGTGGAATGACACCTAGGATATGTTAAGAGTGGAGCAAGAGGAAAAATATGTGGAGATGAAGACCTTAGTCTCAGAGGATCCACTTCCATGAAATGAGACATGAGATGCGAGGCCTCTCATGGGACAATGCATAGCCTCAGAAAGAGAGGAGGAACACCAGGTACCTACAGTAGTAGCTCCAGTTGTACTAGATGAACCCACCTAGATGCATGGAGATTTGATTTTTTAAATACTCATTTCTTGACTTTGTTAGAGAGAACTATGAATCCTGCATCTAACATTTCTCTCTATTTTGTTTTTGGTATTTGTTTTGTAATTTTCCAACTCACCATTGTCTCTTTATTTTACAGCATCTATGGAGGGATGGAAAGATATTATTCATCAGGTTTACATGGACACCTTGTTTATCCCCTTAGGGAATACCCAAGCCAAGTAGACCAAGGACATGGGAAAACTGTTATTAGCCAACAGACACACTTACGTTTTTGTACCTATCTGGAGGGCAGAAAATATCATGACTTATCTCCACACTCATGTTGTTCCATACAAGACAACTGAGGGGTTGATGAGGTAGATCCATTCTCATAGTGAGACCTTAGCCAATGACCTCCATTACATGCATTCCCACCATTACATGCATACTTGATTCCATAGCTATAGTAGGGGTCTTGGGCATAGTCATTCACCGTCTCAGGGATCTCACAGGGATTGATAAGACATTGGGTATTTTATTATTTAGCTTCCATTTTGTGGGGCATTTATATGATTTGTTTTATTTTTTAGGCTCCATGCAAGTTTTTTTACCATGCCTAGTGTGTGATGGCATTGTATAAAATTGACTTATTATGATATACATAAAGATGTAGCTCTTTTTAGTTTAGTTATTCCTTTCATAGAGTTGAATTACATTCATGGTCTAATTCATGTGTGTACTCTAGATGTTTATAATTTTTTGTTTTGTATACTTTTTAGAATGTATGCGATGGATATGAATGCTAACAAAATGATTTCTTTTTGTTGTTTTTTCCATGCTAATATATGATGATGTAAGTATAATGTAATGATAAAATTTAGTTTCCTTAAGAAATATTTGATAGTTCTTATTATTTTGGGAAAACATGATGAAAATTTCATAACATAATGGAATGAACTTACCCCACTCCCAACCCCACACAACTAGCGATATGTGAGGGTCAACATCAAGAGCTAGAAGGTACACATGTTATAAAAATGTTTTTATTGGTAATGATGAGAGAAAGACAAGGATTTTAACTCTTTTGGAATTTTGAACATCTAACTCACTTTTCTTTGATTTCATGATTTTACAATTTCCTTTATTGAACGAATTGATTTTATATTTATAATTAATTTATAAATACCCCCTACACCTTGCCCCATGCTACTAGTAAGAATAATGGGCTCATTACCAAGGACAAGGAATAGGCGAGCAAAGGCACTTGACTCCTTTCCCAACCTCATGCCACTAGTAAAATACGCGGGTTCAACACCAAAGGTTGGTGGGGAAAAGAAGTGTGTAAATAAATATTTTTTGTTGATTTGTGTTGGACATATATGTCTAGATAAAAATTTTAGAGTGTTCTTATTTCCAAAGAGGTACATATGGGATAGATGTGACACCATGAAGCTTCTAGAACAAACTATAGGTAAAAAAACCTCATCTAGAAGAAGACTGTTAGTAGAACCAAGTATGCAGGCCTTGGTATGATTACTGTAAAAAAAGTGTCTTATCTTATTCAAAATGATGAAATGATTAAAAAAAAATGATGATAATATGAAAATTTGAAGAGATATGATTTGAATTTTTCCCAATATTTTCATAAGCTTTTAGGAATGTTGTAAGAATAAGTCTCTTGATTAAAAATTTTATGAAATGAACTGGTAGATGAAAATGCAATACAAAAGTAGTAATATACACGTGTAAATGCAGGTGAATCACATGTAATAATACCTTTTAAGATGCAGAGAGTTGTAACACCCTGAACTATTGTTACTTCCTCCTGAGCATTCAAGTGTTGATATATGATTTCTTCTATATAAGGACGTGTTCCTTTGATTTTTGAAGTCATGCTTGATATGGATTGTATCTTCTTTATTCTTGAAGATCTTTGACTGAGTCAGAATATGCTTGGACTCTTTTATTTCTTTCATTTTTAGCACCTGAGTTCAATTTGATTTCGGGATGAATTGTGGATTTATCCATCTTTATGACTTAGCCTTGGATCAGTTGCATTCATCCAAGAGATGTTTTAACCTTATTCATGATGAACAAAAATTATTGACCTACGAAAGTTGCAAGGTCTGAATGAGTTGAATGAAAAATTCTGGAGTTTAACTCAGGTTGATCGTGTTAAATGAATTTGGTTCCTGATATTGTAATATCAGGAAGGCCTAGACCTTAAGCCAGTTAAGATGTTCTTGGGTATACCGTAAGCTTAATTTAGCTATTCCTGATAGGATCCTTTACAGGAATGTTTTACCCTGTTTGGTTCTAATACTGAATGGTCCTACTTGGGAGACCTAGACTGGATTCATTAAGATTAATAACCTTAACCTAAACTATAACCTATTGGTTAAATAATTGCTAATCTAACCTAGCCCTAAACTATAAGCTTAATGCTCCTAAGGTTAGCTACACCTAGCACTATGGAAGTAAGACTAATGTTGTACCTTATGATCTACCCTATGATTTAACCTATCTTAACTAATGATAAGGATGGAGGGGGGCCTATGAAGGGGCGTGAGTCATGGGCGGTGGTTTCCATGGCATTTATGAGGTAGATAAGGATGGAAAGACTTGGGATGCTGTCAGATTTGGTGGAGGTTGCAAACGGCTAAATGACCTAACGTGGCAGTATCACCAAATATGGGAATGGTTGTTTGTTTTCATTTGGCAATCACCAACTTTGGTGGTCGGTGGCAATGGAGAATAGGCGGGAATATGGGAGTTAATGTAATTGATGAACTTCGGTTCCCTAGCACGGATTGCTTAGGAAGGCATGCAACTAGAAAATTGTTCGGTTGTTTGGTTTTCCATGCACTCCATTTTTCACTCTGCTTGAGCACTGGTTCTTTGAACCAGTCATCTACTCTGTGTTGCATGGAAACTTTGAGAATTTTTAGCTCCTTTCTCTGTTGGGGAAAGTTTATAAGGCATGAAGGTAACAATTTATTGTTGTTTAATTTATCATGGAAGAAGAAGAGAAGGTGCGAGCACATTCAGAGGTCTTCTTCGTATTTTTAAGCAACACTATCAGGCATGATAGGCCCTAAATTTTAAAAATATTGCTTTCCTTTAAATGCTTTCATTAAAACAACTCTGTTCAGGTGATCTTAGCACAGTTGGTTTGAAGTAATGTATTGGGTTCTTCTTTTCTTGTGGATTTAGGAATCTCTGGTTATGCGAAGACTCTGTTGAAATATTTTGTTGTATTTATTTTTTTCTATGGAATCATCTTCGGCTGAAGACCCGATTGTGTTAGCTTGTTGTTGAAATTTTGTTGAATTTTTGCGGGGTATACTTAAAGATTCTTTTGATTCAAATTCTTGTTGTGTTTACATTTGGTTCGACTCTGTTGAATCTTTGCTGGGTATACTTAAAGATTTTGAATTTTTTTGGAATGCTTGTTGAGTTTGCATTTGGTTTGACTCTATTGAATCTTTGTTGGGTATACTTAAAGATTTTGACTTCTGTTGGAATGCTTGTTGTGTTTGCATTTGGTTCGACTCTGTTGAAATGTGTGTTGGGTTTACATATGAACACGTTGGACTTCTGTTGAAGTCCTTACTGTGTTTTCATTTTGGTTAGACTCCATTGAAATGTTTGCAAGGATTATATATGAAAATGTCTCTGTTGGAGCTCTTGCAATGTTTTCATATGATTTCAACTTCTATCAAAGCTTTGTTGAGAATACTTGTTGGAAATGACTCTGTTAGAGTCCTTGCAATGTTTTCATATGATTTCAACTTTTGTCGAAGCTTTGTTGTGAATACCTATTAGAAATGACTCTGTTGGAGTCCTTGCAATGTTTTCATATCATTTTGACTTCTATCGAAGCCCTGGTTGTGAGTACTTGTTGGAAACGACTCTGTTGGAGTCCTTGCAGTATTCTCATGTGAATGTGACTCCTGTTGAAGTCCTTGATGTGTTTGCATGTTGGCTCAACTTCTGATGTAAGTCCTTGCTATGCATACATATTGATTCGACTCTGTCGAAATGTTGTTGTGTTTGTATATGGGTTTGACTATAGTTTTGATGTTACCTAGTCTTTTTTTCGACTGAGGTAATGAGTTCCTAACTGTGCCATGACAGGAAATGGCATTGGGTAATTTCGTGTTTGAGGAATGACATGGAAAGAATTGTTGGGTTTAATTTGATTGTTTTATAGATTATTACTTAGTCACAAGAACTCTTGTATTACTTAATAGCTACAGGTGAGTTTTATAATTGAATTTTGATGAAATTGTAGTTTCTTCTTTTGATCTCGACTGATTTAGTCGCAAGCATATAATGTAAGTTATATTTGAGCCTACACCTCTGTAAAAAGGCTCTAGATGGTCAATGAATATAGATTCTGTATATGATGAAAAATTAATGTGATTATGGTTTTCTTTACAACCTTGCTTGGTTAATGGGAACACATCCTGACTGAGATAAATCTTGCTTGAGGAACTCTGATTTAAAAAAAAATGTATGTGTAATCCTGGACCTACATGGATGGAAATCAGGTTTGTATTTGGAAGGAATGGGTGTTGATTTTCTTTCCTTCTCTTTTCCCTTATTGAATTCAAGCTTGAATGTATATGCGTTATTCTTGAGAAGTCGGTACAGTCCTGAACATGATTGGAATGGAAATCTGATTGCCTCTGTTTCTTTCTCCTAAGCTGTAAAGTATATGTTGATATATAACTGTAGGAATAAGAAAATATTCTCTCCTTGTCTAGAAACTTTGAGTGCTTTCTTCTTTGTATCCTTATGTGAACTCTACGGTACGGGCTTAAGAAGAAAAGACTGTTAAATTGTATGGAGAGACTGGTAAAATTGTATTGCAGTATAAGTTGGTGTATTTGTCAATACCATTGAAATAATGTAATGTTTATAAAGGAATCTCATCAGTTGAACTTGCTAGATGTTATAATATGCCTTTGCGGAATTTTTAAAAACATACCTGTTGGATACACGAATTGATAGGATATTCATTTTTGAATGGAATAATTTGTTGGATTATTGTTATTCTTGGGATTCAGATGGATGGATGTTTTGGATTCATTTTGTGCTTCTTAGTCTCTAATATATATGATGAATCATCTGAAAAATATTTAGGTTTAATTGGCAGCTATAATATGAGTCATGCGTTAAAGTCATGTTAGAATTGTAGAAAGCTGATTAGCCTGATTCATGTATAAGGATTTGAAGAAATGATTTCATTTAAACAGGTTGTTTAATGAGAGAAATTGGTAGAATGCAATTGTTTTAAGAATTAGTGCTTATCATGCTCAGTTCACAGAACTGACCTGTGCTAGCAAATTTTACAGATGGACATTGTAAGTAATAAAGGCATGCGGATCTGATATGATGCTCAGATTGTTTAATCTGGTTTTATGATGAATTCCTATTTGATATCTCTAATTGTACTATAGTAAGAAAGTTGTTCTTTTACTGTTGAGTATTGTATCCAATATGCCGAAGTGCATAAGTTGTAATTGTATGGCTTGGAAATAAATGAAAAGGGGAAAATTGTTACTTATGTGGCTGCATTTTTAATTGATGGAATTGATCTTCTTAGGTTCGATTGATTTTAAGTGCATTTTTATTATTTTATACCTTAGAGTTATTGGATTCTCTAAGTAGGCCTTGTAAAGATTATGTGACTGAATACTTCGTGAATGATTAGTAATTCTTTTATGTTTTGAATAAGGCTAAATTGTAAAATTAGTCCACTTTTAACGGGAAGTTAACGTTAAACTACATCTCTATAGGTAGCTGAAATAGGAAGAGTAATCTATTACTTCCTATCCATGATCTAAGTCAAGACAACGTAACTGATGATTTTAAATCACTATATCTTAATAACAATAAGTAAGATATATTTCAGTTTTGAGAACTGATATAAACTCATATGGGTATAGTTAGCATCCTTATGAGAGGACTTAGGGCTACTGCCCAATTTCGTTGATTAAGATTATTTTGAATCAATGATCTCCTTGACGAGATCTCAAATTTATTAAACTTCTCTCTGTGAAATGGATCTTAAATAAGTAAGGCAACTCAAAGGTGAGGAACCCAGGGGTTGGGAAAAGACTACCCAGATAGGAGAGTCTTAAATTATAATTTCAACTCAACGTAAGTAACACCTTGAAGTTAAGTAAATCTTTCCGAGGTGGTTTTGTAGGATGACGGCACATGTCAACTGCAGGGTTGTACCTTCGAGAAGATTAGGATCTTCTCGAGGATACAACAATGCAGGTGACTTATGGCGACACCCTTTGCATTGATCGTTAATATTTACACCTTAAACTCGAACAAGTTTTTACTCTGGGACTGGTTAGGAACATGGTCATGTTATGAGGCTGCCCTTGGAGACTCGGGGTACCTTGACACACAGGGTTAACTAGGGTTGACCCAGTATGTCAGCTTACCCTAGTCCTCGAGAGCATCCTTATAACGTTGTCATGTTATTAATCCATTCCTGAGTGAATGACTTGGGACAGGGGAGGCTGACAGAAGTCAGTATAAGACATTCTAATTAACATCGGAGTGGGGTGAAGGACGTATTCCAGATTGACGAGTATGCTGTCAAGGAATACGAGATATGAACAGTATGTTTCAAATCTTTGGCCAAAGTATCGCAAGCTGCTGATTGCGTTGTCCTATGTCACCTAGTCTGAGGGACGTGATGCCGATGAATAATGGTAACAATTATTCAGATAGGTTCCTTGGACAGAGCATTATGAAATCCCAGATTAGGGAAGAGAACTGCAAGAGTGAAGTGTTAAAATAAAAACGCCAACTCTATGATACCCATGAATAGATCGGTAGATCACCGAGTCATGGAATGAATAGATCGGTGGTACACCGAGTCATTACAGCTGCATATGGTTATCTGTTATAAGAATGATTGTTATGATCTCTGAGTTCTAAATTATGTATTTAGAACTAGGAAGCACTTATCAAAAAAAATTTAAAAAATTTGTTTTAATGTACTAAATTGGGAATGTTACATCTTGGTATCAGAGCTGAAGGTTGCAGCTCTTGGACCTATTGTGTCCATAATCTGATAAAAACCTGAATTTTCTTGTAACAGAAAATGGTTAGAACAAGAGGGAACATTGCGAATAATGCTCCACCAGAAGGAGGGGTGGAAACAACCCAAAAACTTGATGAGATCCTTGCTGCCCTATTGGACACAAGAGATCGTTTGGCTGTACTTGAACAACAAGTAATGGGAAATGAGGAGGATGATGAAGCTGGTAACAACAATCAGCTACCTCCTGAGGACAACCCTGATATGGGTGTTGATAATAACACTGGAAATGTACCTGTCCAACCAGAAAACAAAAAGGCCAGGTTGGCAGCGGAACTCACTAATGATATAAAAAGGATAAGTCCACCTAAATATGATGGCACCACATTAGGAGATGGAGCTGAGAACTGGCTCAGCGAAATGGAAAAGTATTTTGCAATAAGAAACTTCTCTGAGGAAACCAAAGCTATTTGGGGAGCCTATCAGCTTTCCCACGAAGCATCTTCGTGGTGGGACAGCCGTAAAGCTGAGCTAAATATTGATGAGACCAATATCACTTGGGATCAATTTAAGGGCTATTTTAGGCAACGTTGGCTGCCACAACTTTTCTATGATCAGAAAATGACATAATTCCAGAACTTAGCTCAAGGGAAGCTAACGGTAACTGAATACTGGGAGCGGTTTACGAAAATCCTCAAGTACGTACCGTAATATCAAACTGACAAGAAGTTCAGAATATGAAAATTTATCATGGGACTAAATCCCGTGATAGGAGGAGAGGTCGATGTTCACAGCCCAACCACTATGGAATGGGTTGTTGAAAAGGCCATAAGGCAAGAACAAATATTAAAGACTATTTCTGCTCATAAAGAGGAAGTGTGGAAGAAGATTGCAAACCCTTCTTCAACTTCACTGGCACCCAAGAAGGGGCCATGGAAAAAGTTTGGAAACAGAAGTAAGTTTCTAGTGGATAATAGTAAGAAAACAATAGTGAATAAGCCTGCTGGAAATGTAAGGGATAGTTTTGCCAAAAATTATAACAATGGGCAGAAGCCCTATGGAGGACAACGTGATAATTTTAAGGCTGGAAGTAATTTTGAGCCTAAAAAGGGACCTGTAGGAGGCTGCTACAATTGTGGCAAAGACCACTACGTAAATCAGTGCCCTTTGAAGAAGGATGATCGTAATCAACAGCATAAGATACATGCTGCAGTAGCAGACAAGCAAGCTGAAAAGCAAGTGACACCTATAGAAGTTCTGGGTAAGTTATTTGGCATACCTGTCACTATTATTTTTGATACAGGAGCTACTGAATGTTTTATTTCTAGTAAAATTGCTTCTAAACTTAAAAGAAAAGCTAGAAAAATGGATAAATCTTGGACTGTACAGTATGGTAATAACTCTGTTCATACAGTGAGTATGTGTCTTTTTGGGGTAGTCCTTGACTTACCTAACTTTTCCACGGAAGTTGACCTCTATGTTACACCTTTGGGATCCTATGACATTGTCATCGGTGTCAATTGGTTAGCTGACCATAAAGCAAAAGTAGACTGCTTTGAAAAGAATATAAGATGTTTAGATGATCGGCTGAAAGCAGCAGAGATTCAAGGTGTGAAACGGGAAATTTCAGTTAGGAAACTGTCAGCTATGCAACTTAAAAAGGCTAAAAACAAAGGATGTACCTTATATGCAGTAAAGATATCTGAATTTTCAGAAGAAGATGGTGATTCCATGAAATGATTCCCACTGTTGCAAAGTTTCAAGGATGTATTTCCGGAGGAATTACCAGGTTTACCACCCAAGAGGGAATTTGATTTCACCATTGAAATCAAACCAGGGACGGAACCTATTTCTAAGGCACCTTATCAGATGACTACTACAGAGTTAGTCGAGCTTAAGGCACAATTGCAAGAACTTTTGTCTAAGGGCTTGATTAGACCAAGTGTTTCACCTTGGGGAGCGCCAGTAATATTTGTAAAAAAGAAAGATGGAACACTTAGGCTGTGTATTGACTATCGGATGTTAAACAAAGCAACAATTAAGAACAGATACCCACTTCCAAGGATTGACGATCTATTTGATCAGATGCGTGGGGAAGCAGTTTATTCCAAGATAGATCTTCGATCTGGTTATCATCAATTAAGGATTAGAGAAGAAGATATTCATAAAACAACTTTCCGAACCAGGTACGGACATTATGAGTTCATGGTTTTACCCTTTGGATTAACTAATGCACCCGCAGCTTTTATGAACTTAATGAATAATATCTTTCAAGAATATTTGGACAAATTTGTGCTTGTATTCTTGGACGATATTCTCATATATTCTAAAAGTGTCAAAGAGCACAATGAGCATTTGAAGATAGTTTTGGAAATATTGAGAAAAAGAAAGTTGTACGGTAAGTTATCCAAATGTTCTTTCTTTGATACTGAAGTTCACTATTTGGGTCATGTTATTAGTAAAGAGGGAATTGCAGTAGATCCTTCAAAAATAGTGGCAATAACCGAGTGGCCTGCACCAAAGAATGTACATGAAGTAAGAAGCTTCATGGGCCTTGCTGGTTATTATAGAAAATTTGTTAAGGATTTTTCTAAAGTGGCTGCACTGATAACTTCATTGCAGAAGAAGGATAAGAAATTTATTTGGAATGATAGGTGCGAAACTGCTTTCAAAAGTTTGAAAATCCAGTTGACTTCAGCACCTATATTAGCTGTACCAGACCCTAATGGAAGCTTTACTGTTGTAACAGATGCTTCTGGGGAAGGCCTTGGAGGTGTTTTGTTACAAAATGATCAAGTCATAGCATATGAAAGTAGAAAACTTAAGTTACATGAGCTGAATTATGCCCCTCATGATTTAGAGCTTGCTGCAATTGTTCATGTGCTTCAAGTTTGGAGACACTATTTACTTGGGAAACCTTTTGAGTTGAAAACTGATCATTTAGGGCTGAAATATATTTTCACTCAGCCCAACCTAAATGCAAGACAGCGAAGGTGGTTAGAGTTTTTATCTCAATATGATTTTGATATTAGCTACATCAAAGGGAAAGAGAATAGAGTAGCGGATGCTCTAAGTCGTAGGAAGCACATTTCTGCTCTTATAACATTAAGAACTCAGTTTAAAGATGAGGTAAAAAGTGCCTCAGAATCTGATATATACTTTCAGCAAGTAAAAGCAACACTTGCTATAGAACCAAAGGATGAAAGGTATAAAGGTTTTCATTTTGATAATGAAGGAATCTTACGTTATGAAAATAGGGTATATGTACCTTTGTTAAACGACTTGAGAAAGAAATTGTTAGTTGAATTTCATAATTCACCCTTCTCTGGACACCCGGGTATCACAAAAATGCTTGCTGATCTAAAACAACAATACTTTTGGAAGGGTATGAAAAAGGATGTTATTGGTTTTGTAAATCATTGTCTGGAATGTCAGCGGGTTAAGGCAGAACACATGCACCTTGCTGGACTATTATATCCCCATAGCATACTGCAGTATAAATGGAAAGTAATAAGCATGAACTTTGTACAAGGGTTACCTATGTCAAGGAATAAACATGATGTTATCTTGGTAGTGGTAGATAAACTAACTAAGATAGCTCATTTCATCGCTGGAGATCTAAAGGATGATTCACCAGTGTTAGCCAAAAGGTTTGTACACGAAATTTTCAGGTTGTATGGAGTTCCTGAATTAATTATATCTGACAGGGATCCTAGAATGACATCAAGATTTTGGAAAACACTTAATGTAGCGCTAGGAATGAAACTAAACTTCAGTTCTGCATATCATTCGAAAACGGATGGACAAACTGAGAGAGTAAATCAAGTGTTGGAAGATATGTTGCGAATGTATTACATGGATCAACAGTATAAATGGGAAGAGTATCTTCCATTAGTTGAGTTCGCATACAACAACACTTATCACTCATCTCTTAAAATGGCACCTTTTGAAGCACTTTATGGAAGAAAGTGCAGAACCCCTGTTAGTTGGGATAGTATTGAGGATAGAGTGGTAATTGGGCCAGAAATCCTCACTGAAATGGAACAACAAGTTAAAATGATTCGTGAATGATTGAAGGAAGCAGCGAGACAGGCAGAAGAGCTATGCTGACCTAAAGCGGGTTGATCGAAGGTTTGAACTTGGTGAAAAAGTTTTTCTTCATGTTAAACCCAGAAAGAGTTCTATAACTTTTGGCAAGGCTGCCAAGTTGTCACCTCGTTACGTGGGACCTTTCGAAATTGTTGAAATAATCAATCCTGTAGCTTATCGATTAGCATTACCACCTGCTTTGTCTCGCATGCATGATGTTTTCCATATTTCTTTGCTTAAGAAATATGTTTCAGACTTGTCACATGTTTTAAATTGGAATTCCTTGCAGGTCCAAGACCTAGGAATAATCATGGTTAAACCCACACGAGTGCTGGAAACTCACCAATTGCATTTGAGAAATCATGAAATACAACAATGTAAGGTCCAGTGGGACCAGTTTAATGAAGAAAGTGCAACTTGGGAAAATCTGGAAGAGATGAAAATTGTTTTTCCCTTTCTTTTTGAACAGAATAAAATCTGTTGACAAAAAAAAATGATTATGAACTTATCTTTTTCATGTCTTTATGAAAGCCAGCTTGAGGCAAACATTATTCAGGTTGAATAAATTATATCATGACATTGATTTAAGAAATAATTCATGTTGGAATTGGTCTCTTGTATTGTGAACTAATAAATTGGTTGACCTGAAGGTAAATCAAAATATGTAATCATCGGGACGATGAATCTTTTAGGAGGGAAGCATGTAACACCCTGAACTATTGTTACTTCCTCCTGAGCATTCAAGTGTTGATATATGATTTCTTTTGTATAAGGACGTGTTCCTTTGATTTGTGAAGTCATGCTTGATATGGATTGTATCTTCTTTGTTCTTGAAGATCTTTGACTGAGTCAGAATATGCTTGGACTCTTTTATTTCTTTCATTTTTAGCACCTGAGTTTAATTTGATTTCGGGATGAATTGTGGATTTATCCATCTTTATGACTCAGCCTTGGATCAGTTGCATTGATCCAAGAGATGTTTTAAGCTTATTCAGGATGAACAAAAATTATTGACCTTACGAAAGTTGCAAGGTCTGAATGAGTTGAATGAGCAATTCCAGAGTTTAACTCAGGTTGATCGTGTTAAATGAAATTGGTTCCAAATATCGTAACATCGGGAAGGCCTAGACCTTAAGCCAGGTAAGATGTTCTTGGGTATACCGTAAGCTTAATTTAGCTATTCCCGATAGGATCCTTTACAGGAATGTTTTACCCTGTTTGGTTCTAATACTGAATGGTCCTACTTGGGAGACCTAGACTGGATTCATTAAGATTAATAACCTTAACCTAAACTATAACCTATTGGTTAAATAATTGCTAATCTAACCTAGCCCTAAACTATAAGCTTAATGCTCCTAAGGTTAGCTACACCTAGCACTATGGAAGTAAGACTAATGTCTTACCTTATGATCTACCCTATGTTTCTAACCTATCTTAACTAATGATAAGGATGGAGGGGGACCTATGAAGGGGCGCGAGTCATGGGCGGTGGTTTCCATGGCATTTATGAGGTGGATAAGGATGAAAGACTTGGGATGCTGTCAGATTTGGCGGAGGTTGCAAACGGCTATTGTGACCTAACATGGCAGTATCACCAAATATGGGAATGGTTGTTTGTTTTCATTTGGCAATCACCAACTTTGGTGGTCGGTGGCAATGGAGAATAGGCGGGAATATGGGAGTTAATGCAATTGATGAACTTCGGTTCCCGAGCGCGGATTGCTTGGGAAGGCATGCAAATGGAAAATTGTTTGGTTGTTTGGTTTTCCATGCACTCCATTTTTCTCTCTGCTTGAGCACTGGTTCTTCGAACCAGTCTACTCTGTGTTGCATGGCAACTTTGAGAATATCTAGCTCCTTTCTCTGTCGGGGAAAGTTTATAAGGCATGAAGGTAACAATTTATTGTTGTTTAATTTATCGTGGAAGAAGAAGAGAAGGTGCGAGCACATTCAGAGGTCTTCTTTGGATTTTTAAGCGACACTATCAGGCATGATAGGCCCTAACTTTTAAAAATCTTGCTTTCCTTCAAATGCTTTCATTAAAACAACTCTGTTCAGGTGATCTTAGCACAGTTGGTTTGAAGCAATGTATTGGGTTCTTCTTTTCTTGTGGATTTAGGAATCTCTGGTTATGCGAAGACTCTATTGAAATAGTTTGATGTATTTATTTTTTTCTATGGAATCATCTTCGGCTGAAGACCCAGCTGTGTTAGCTTCTTGTTGAACTTTTGTTGAATTTTTACGGGGTATACTTAAAGATTCTTCTTATTAGAATACTTGTTGTGTTTACATTTGGTTCAACTCTATTGAATCTTTGCCGGGTATACTTAAAGATTTTGACTTCTGTTGGAATGCTTGTTGATTTTACATTTGGTTCGAATATGTTGAATCTTTGCTGGGTATACTTAAAGATTTTGACTTCTATTGGAATGCTTGCTGTGTTTGCATTTGGTTCGACTCTGTTGAAATGTGTGTTGGGTTTACATATGAACACGACTTCTGTTGAAGTCCTTACTGTGTTTTCATTTTGGTTAGACTCCATTGAAATGAAGGATTATATGAAAATGACTCTGTTGGAGTCCTTGCAATGTTTTCATATGATTTCGACTTCTATCTAAGCTTTGTTGTGAATACTTGTTGGAAATGACTCTATTAGAGTCCTTACAATTTTTTTGTATGATTTCGATTTCTGTCGAAGCTTTGTTGTGAATACTTGTTGGAAATGACTCTGTTGGAGTCCTTGTAATGTTTTCGTATGATTTCGACTTCTATCGAAGCCCTAGTTGTGAGTACTTGTTGGAAATGACTCTATTGGAGTCCTTGCAGTATTCTCATGTGAATGTGACTCCTGTTGAAGTCCCTGATGTGTTTGTGTGTTGGCTCGACTTCTGCTGTAAGTCCTCGCTGTGCGTACATATTGATTCGACTATGTCAAAATGTTGTTGTGTTTGTATATGGGTTCGACTATAGTTTTGATGTTACCTAGTCTCTTGTTTGACTGAGGTAATGAGTTCCTAACTGTGCCATGACAGGTGATGGCGTTGGGTAATTTCATGTTTGAGGAATGACATGGAAAGAATTGTTGGGTTTAATTTGATTGTTTTATAGATTATTACTTGGTCGCAAGAACTCTTGTATTGCTTAATAGCTACAGGTGATTTTTATAATTGAATTTTGATGAAACTGTAGTTTCTTCTTTTGATCTCGACTGATTTAGTCGCAAGCGTATAATGTAAGTTATATTTGAGCCTGCACCTCTGTAAAAAGGGTCTGGATGGTCAATAAATATAGATTCTGTATATGATGAAAAATTAATGTGATTATTGTTTTCTTTACGACCTTGCTTGGTTAATGGGAACACATCCTGACCGAGAGAAATATTGCTTGAGGAACTATGATTTTTAAAAAAAACGTATGTATAATCTTGGACCTGCATGAATTGAAATCAGGTTTGTATTTGGAAGGAATGGGTGTTGATTTTCTTTCCTTTTCTTTTCCCTTATTGAATTCAAGCTTGAATGTATATGCATTATTCTTAAGAAGTCGGTACAGTCCTGAACATGATTGGAATGGAAATTTGATTGCGTTTATTTCTTTCTCCTAAGCTGTAAAGTATATGTTGATATATAACTATAGGAATAAGAAAATATTCTCTCCTTGTCTAGAAACTTTGAGTGCTTTCTTCTTTGTATCCTTATGTGAACTCTACGGTACGGGCTTAAGAAGAAAAGACTGTTAAATTGTATGGAGAGACTGGTAAAATTGTATTGCAGTATAAGTTGGTGTATTTGTCAATACCATTGAAATAATGTAATGATTATAAAGGAATCCCATCAGTTGAGCTTGCTAGATGTTATAATCTGCCTTTGCAGAATTGTTTAAAAAAAAACATACCTGTTGGATACACAAATTGATAGGATATTCATTTTTGAATGGAATAATTTGTTGGATTATTGCTGTTCTTGGGATTCAGATGGATGGATGTTTTGGATTCATTTTGTGCTTCTTAGTCTCTAATATATATGATGAATCATCTGAAAAATATTTAGGTTTAATTGGCAGCTATAATATGAGTCATGCGTTAAAGTCATGTTAGAATTATAGAAAGATGATTAGCCTGATTTATGTTTAAGGATTTGAAGAAATGATTTCATTTAAACAGGTTGTTTAATGAGAGTAATTGGTAGAATGCAATTGTTTTAAGAATTAGTGCTTATCATGCTCAGTTCACAGAACTGACCTGTGCTAGCAAATTTTGTAGATGGACATTGTAAGTAATAAAGGCATGTAGATCTGATATGATGCTCAGATTGTTTAATCTGGTTTTATGATGAATTCCTATTTGATATCTCTAATTGTACTATAGTAAGAAAGTTGTTCTTTTACTGTTGAGTATTGTATCCAATATGCCGAAGTGCATAAGTTGTAATTGTATGGCTTGGAAATAAATGAAAAGGGGAAAATTGTTACTTATGTGGCTGTATTTTTAATTGATGGAATTGATCTTCTTAGGTTCGATTGATTTTAAGTGCATTTTTATTATTTTATACCATAGAGTTATTTGGATTCTCTAAGTAGGCCTTGTAAAGATTATGTGACTGAATACTTCGTGAATGATTAGTAATTCTTTTATGTTTTGAATAAGGCTAAATTGTAAAATTAGTCCACTGTTTACGGGAAGTTAAGGTAAAACTACACCTCTAAAGGTAGCTGAAACAGGAAGAGTAATCTATTACTCCCTATCCATGATCTAAGTCAAGACAACGTAACTGATGATTTTAAATCACTATATCTTAATAACAATAAGTAAGATATATTTCAGTTTTGAGAACTGATATAAACTCATATGGGTATAGTTAGCATCCTTATGAGAGGACTTAGGGCTACTGCCCAATTTCGTTGATTAAGATTATTGTGAATCAATGATCTCCTTGACGAGATCTCAAATCTTATTAAACTTCTCTCTGTGAAATGGATCTTAAATAAGTAAGGCAACTCAAAGGTGAGGAACCCAGGGGTTGGGAAAAGACTACCCAGATAGGAGAGTCTTAAAGTATAATTTCAACTCAACGTAAGTAACACCTTGAAGTTAAGTAAATCTTTCCAGGTAGTTTTGTAGGATGTCGGCACATGTCAACTGCAGGGTTGTACCTTCGAGAAGATTAGGATCTTCTCGAGGATACAACAATGCAGGTGACTTATGGCGACACCCTTTGCATTGATCGTTAAGATTTACACCTTAAACTCGAACAAGTTTTTACTCTGGGACTGGTTAGGAACATGGTCATGTTATGAGGCTGCCCTTGGAGACTCAGGGTACCTTGACACACAGGGTTAACTAGGGTTGACCCAGTATGTCAGCTTACCCTAGTCCTCGAGAGCATCCTTATAACGTTGTCATGTTATTAATCCATTCCTGAGTGAATGACTTGGGACAGGGGAGGCTGACAGAAGTCAGTATAAGACATTCTAATTAACATCAGAGTGGGGTGAAGGATGTATTCCAGATTGACGAGTATGCCGTCAAGGAATACGAGATATGAACAGTATGTTTCAAATCTTTGGCCAAAGTATCGCAAGCTACTAATTGCGTTGTCCTATGTCACCTAGTCTGAGGGACATGATGCCGATGAATAGTGGTAACAATTATTCAGATGTGTTCCTTGGACAGAGCATTCTGAAATCCCAGATTAGGGAAGAGAACCGCAAGAGTGAAGTGTTAAAATAAAAACGCCAACTCTATGATACCCATGAATAGATCGGTAGATCACCGAGTCATGGAATGAATAGATCGGTGGTACACCGAGTCATTACAGCTGCATATGGTTATCTGTTATAAGAATGATTGTTATGATCTGTGAGTTCTAAATTATGTATTTAGAACTAGGAAGCACTTATCAAAAATAAAAATAAAAAAATCTTGTTCTAATGTACTAAATTAACCCCGAGTGGTAAAACCTCTTATACACTGAATACCAAAGAAAAGGGGGTTTCCCCTGTTGGTGTTCTTATGGATGTTCGATATGCCTATAAGGTTGGGCATAACTTTGAATTCCAATACCATTTGTTCTCCTTGACATTTTTAAGGAGAATGGATTTTAATGTCTTGTTTTTTGCCTCAACCTATCCATTGGCTTGAGGGTAATAGAGAGAAGTTATGTGATGATTTATTTTTAACTTCTCCCACACTTCATGAACTTCCTCATTTTTGAAAGATGTGCCATTATCAAAGATAATAACTTGTGGGACCTTGTACCTACAAATACTTTGGTTTAGAATGAATTTAGCAATTATGCATCTAGGAATGGTGGTAAGAGGCATTGCCTCTACCCACTTAGTAAAATATTATGTGGCTGTGATTATGAAATTGTTGTTGTCAGTTGATGAGGGAGAGAATTTACCTATCAAATCTAGGCCCCACTTGGAAAAGGGCCATGGTTTTGTAATCAGTTGTAGAGCCTGTAATGGTATGTGGATCTCATTAGAGAACTCTTGACATTTATGGAACTTACGCAAAAACTCAACCGCATCATGTTCTAATGTGGTCCAAAAGTAGCCCATTCGATGTATCTTTTGAGTAGTGGCATGGCCTCCAAAATGACCTCCACATACTCCGCTATGAGATTCATAAAGAATATTCTTGGATTCTTCTTCATGAACACATCTTAACAACATTACATCGAAGGATTTGTGATAGAGAAATTATTCTAAGATAACATATTTAGTGGTTATGATGTGTAGTTTCCTCCTCTATCATGATGTTTCCCCTTCATGGTACATATGGTCCATAATAAAATTAATGATATCATAATACCATGTACACTCAAAAATGGGAGGCCTAGTTTCAACAACATACAAACATTCATAAGGGAAGTCCAAATTTACTGGATCACCTCCATTTAATGGGTTATTAGCCAACCATTTTGGAATGAATTTTCCTTTGACAAACTTTTGATTAACAAATGTTAGCTTGAATTCGGTCATCAGAGTTATAAAAATTCCAACTTTTTTAGATAAGGACCCTTATGTGAGAAACATCCATAAATGATCTATCTTGAAAATAACTCTTGGTTTTTTGTTACGCATGTAGTGCCTTAAATTTTTTTTTGTGAAAATATGGCCAAACATTCCTTTTCTTCCTGATTATAATGGGTCTCATATTGGAGCAACGTTTGACTAATAAAGTAGACTACACTCTCTTTTATCATCATCCTCTTGAACTAGCATACAAGCCAATGAGACACCCGTAGCCCATGAATAAATAATTAATGGGTTGTCAAACTTAGGTGGAATGAGTGTGGGAGGAGACAATAACAATCATTTGACTGAATCAAACCTCATTGCAATATTATATCCATATAATGCAGAAATCCTTCTTTAATAAATTGTTTATTGGGTGAATAGCGAAGGTGAAATCAGAGATGAACCTTTGGATTACACTAAGCTTCCCGAGGAAAGACCTAATAATAGACTCATCCAATGGTGGGATCATGTCTAATACATCTTGGATGTTGGATAGATCCACATCAATTCCTCATAAGGAATTAATGTATCCTAGTAATTTACCTCCCATCACACTGAACATGCATTTTTCCAGATTTAGTGTGACACCATATTCAATTAGACAAGAAATGATGACTCGAAGAACTTTAGGGTGATCAGAGCACTTTATATCCTTAGCTATAAACTAATCAACATAGTATTCCACAATCTTATCAATAAGATCATGGAATATGTAATCCATAGCCCATTAGTAAGTTGTTCCTACATTCTTAAGTCCAAACGATATGATGAAATAATATTACAATCCCAAAGGAGTAATAAACATGGTTTTCATCTGATCTTCCACATATATTTTAATTTGGTTATATACATAAAACCCATCCATAAGGAACAAAAACCCATAACTAGTTGTTGTGTCGATAATAACATCAATGGATAGTAGTGGGAAATCATCCTTGGGATAGGGCTTGTTTATATCCTAAAATTCTAGGCTGTAACATTCCAAAAAAAAATTTCATAATGTTCTCTATTATAAATAATCATAATTTAGAATATACATTCTAAATCCAATTAATCTTATGAGAGAAAACCATATGCAACTGTAAATGACTTAGTGCAATATCGATCTCTCATTTCATGTCTTGGTGTAATGCCAATCTCTCATGTTAACTTCATAATTTGTATACTATGTATAGTTCATTCCCTTACCCTTTATGGGGTATTAAGTGTTCTGTTTAAAAGGATAATTTGAATATTTGTTACCGATATTCATCTGAAATCTCACTTCTTAAACTAGGTGACATTAGACAATGCAACCAGCAGCTTGCGATACTTTGGCCAAATATTTTAACAAATTGTTCATGTTTATATTCCTAGGTAGCATACATGTCTATTGGAATACATCCTTCACCCCACTTGATCTATTATCTAGAATGGTATTCATTGACTCCTATCAGTCCACTTGTTCAAGGTTTAACCCAAGTCAAGGTTAGTAATATAGTTTAGTGTGGAGGCCTGTTCGTGGTCACTAAGGGTACATAGACATACTCAATCAACCTAATTCGATTGCATGTGTCTAGTTATCCTAATTCATCATGAGTTGAGCTCGACACTAGATCATGCCCCTAACTCTACCTAGGGCAGAACTATGATCAAGTCATAATTTATGTAGATCTAGATGATTAAACTCTGAAGGGTGTTGCAACATGTCAACTGCAACAAAATATCCTCATGAAGACCCAAGTCTTCATGAAGGTATTACACTGCAGTTTGTGTGTGCCAACATCCAATTGGGTTCTCCTCATCTGGATGTACATACCTTAGAAAGAAGTTAATGACTTATTAATTTTCCTTATTAAGGATTAATTGTAGTAGTCTTACTGAACAACTAGGTTCATTAACCATTAGGGTTATAAGTTAAAACTATAATTGGAGTGGGTATGTGCCTCCTATCCATTTCATAAGTTATATTTTTATTACATTAACATTCTAATTTATTATTTACATAATCGATTCAGCATACATGACAGTGTTATTGCTTACTCACATACTCAAGCCTTAGTTTACATAAGTTTAGAGCAAGTTCTTTTTATATTAGACTTATATGGAATGAAGTCTATTTCCATTTATATCCCTTTTCTTCATTCCTATTCTTGTTATAAAACTAATCAAGAGGATTAACACCTTCCACTATCCAAGGATAACATTCGGATTCATTCCCAAAAGGTCTTAAAACAAGTCTATGTTTTATTGTATGGAAGTTATTTTCCCTTTTTCTTATAAAGGGTAAATGTTTATTTATAACCCCATAGTATATTATAAGTTATTATCATATATTTATTCACCCACAAACATTTGTTTTAATATAGCCATAGTAATCTAGTTAAATATCAATGCACACATGTCAACTTTAATAAGTATTGTTTCATTACAGAGGGTAGTACATCTAGTATGCTTGACCTCTATTCAATTTAATCCAACCCAAGAGGGTATATTACTAATAGAAAAATTAGAGAAAAAATTATCATTTCCATTCACAGAATACCCAAAAAGATTATACATCAAGTTTAAACAAGTCCACAAATCTTTCATTCATCAAGGGGATTCATATGTTATAAATCCAAACAATTTTGACATTTCTAAAGTCAAACATCAATAACAAGATCAATTACAAGTACAAATTTATTTTGTAACAAAAACATTTCAATAATGATCCATATTTCATCATAAAAGATCTAGTCTCTTTGGTAAAAAAATGTTACTTCTTATAAATATTTTCTCCTTTCATCATTTACGAAGTCAATCTACAAAATTTCTAACATGGGTTAGTTCATTGAACTGAGCATGATAAGAACTAAACATTAAAATTATGTGCTTTTAGCTAACTATTTCATAAAGAAAACTTTGTTGTAATGAAATAGTCGTGAGCAATACAGAAAGACATACTAAAAGGAGTTACTATTCACAAATGAGAGAGAGAGATAAAAAGTGATAAACCATAACATAAGGAAGAGTATATCATGATGTAAAAAACTTCAAATTTCATACTATTATCTTACATAAAAAACAATTATGAACGGAACACAACACAACAATTCATCCAATCATACACTACTTCAGCAATACTACCCTAGCACAACCTGAACTCAATCTTATTAGATAGGTCCAAAATTTTTATGAATGGAACAAATCCAAGAAGGAAAATTCCTTCATCAATTTTGATACAGAAATGAGATTAAAGGAAAGAGAGAGAGAGAGATAGAGAGAGAGAAATTATGTGCTCAAATTTATAAGCACGATTGGGAAGAGACCAAAAGATAGTCATGAACAAATTATTGCCCAAATTAGTCTATATTGTCCCAAACCAAAATCCTAAAAGAAAATTAATAAGGGATCAAATAGAAAGTACAAAAATATAGGAGAAGAAAGAACGATGAACAACATTAAAAGAAATGATAGTAGTAGCTTCAATATCCAAAGATAGAAAGTAATTCATTTCCCTTAGTTCTCAAAAAGAAAATAAGGAGATGATTAGGAGGATAAGTCTACAACAGACTTCCAAAAACTTAGATTCTCAGAAAGAAGATAATAATGTATAAAAATATTGCTAAGCCAAGAATAGCTATTTCTTTTCAATGTATTTACGCTTGCCTTAGTTCATAACCAAAATGAAACCGAGTTTGATAGCCCATGGACCAAAAGTTGGTTAACTTAAAATAACCACTTGATGATAAGGAGATTTCATGAAGTTTAAGATGACAACAAAACCCATTACACAGATAATTAAAACTCTAGAGAGGTTTCCATTCTTAGAATCAAATGCCTACATTTCAGAGGTTACACAAATACTTAAAATAATAGAAGACATAATAACACTTCCTTTAAATTACACTTTCACAAGAATTAATTCCTTTCAAGGAGCTAACAAATTTATTCTTTCCAGATCCTCCATTGATTAACAAAAAATTTCTAACATGTCTTAAAATATGAAAAACTCCTTTCGAAGCAAAACCCAAAACAATGTAACTTTCCTTGATACTCACAGGAAGAGACGAATGAAATAGGAAGGTTAAAACAAAACCCATAATCACAACCACATAAATTATAAAATTCACACATGATTTCAAAATTTAAATCCTTCCATCAAAACTAAAAAATAATATGCCAGAGATAGAGTTGCAGAAGTTTAATCCCCAAAAGGATTCAAGTAAGATCTAGAAATAGTCGAGATATTTAAATGGTTTAATACTTGAATATTTTCCTAGTGGTGAAACAAGGTATTGTAACCAAGTTCCACATGTTAAGAAACTAAGTTATTACCATATTTACACAACTCACAAAGATTACCTACAATATCGATTTCATCTCAAGCTCCTGCTGAAAGCTTAAAGCATAATCCAGTAAACCAAATAAAGACAATTGAAACCCATATCATTATTTCAACAGGGTCGATAAATAATAAGCAATAAAAATCACAAAATCACATGAATAGAGATCATATCAACTAAGTAAATCCATATTATTTCCAAAAACAAATTTCTTTTAATGAATCAATTAAGTAAAAGCAAAACAACTTGATGAGTAGAGCATGTCATGCCTGATAGAGCTTCTTCTTAACAAATTTACATAATATCTTCCTTTCCAAGAAAACATCATTAAAAATTTAAACACTTCCACTTTCTTCTAATATTTTACACAGTGTCCATTAATAACTCTTTGTTATGCAAGAATAACAGTCATGCAATAATTAAACTAAAGGTTTGAAGGACTGAAACAACACCATAAAGAACCCAAGCTCGAAACAACAAAAGATAAAAACAACTAAACCCCTCATGTATCTTCTTAGGAATTTTTTTCCAAGCTCAAAAAAATTAAATGAAAATGAATGTCAGTTCCCGAAAAATTCCATACCACTCCCATATCTATATTTAGTGAAGACTGAATTAAAATTTGCATGCAACCAAATTTGGTGGAGGTTCCAACTCAACCTCCCCTACATTTTCAAATTTCCATGCCAAATTTCATAGAGGGAAGAGATACAAAAGAACTAAATCTAATTAAATATATAGAAACCAATTCCACCTACCACCCAATGTCCATGTCATTTCATAGGCCCCCTCAAGGTTATCCATACTTTAAGTTAGGTTAACATTAGTTTAGGAAATCCACATAGGTCCATCGGTAGGTCTTTAGTTTAAGTCACCACATCTTAATTTCAAAAGATTACAAAGATATATGTTAGACTTAGCTTTAAGCTATAGTCACTTAGCATTAAAATATATAGTTAAAATAGGTTACCATTCAAAGCAAGCATTGTAATCTAATAAACGTAGAAGAAACAGCCAAATATAAAAATTCAAATATGTAGTAGGGTCTAAGGACTTCATTCTCTCCTTAGCACAATCATAATATAGAGATCACCTGATCTAACTGACTTGGTTGAATTAAAATAATACCTTGGATCAATGGAATTAGTCAATGGTAATGTTGTTCTTGAAAGAAGAGTTTAAGAAAATAGAAGCTAAATTTCTCAATTTAAGCAGTGAATTAATTTTGCATTAGGAAGTAGATTGCTCCAGTGAATTTAACAAAAGCACAATAGAATGTACATATTCCATAGATGAATTATTTTCTACTACAAACATGATTTCTAAATTTGTGAGAGTACACCGTCATAATGAAAAAATCACCTATCAACGTTTGTACCTTCTAAAGTATAAATCATCGTAGGTACTAGTCATGTTTGGAGGTGTTACATAGGAAAATAAAGATTTTTCCATTTTTCTTTAGAAATGGGATGATGTTAGATTCCCAATGTGATTAATCCACTTTTTTAATGATCCCCACTTATAGGAATTTCATCACTTCTTCTTTTTCCATGAGAGCCACCTTGGGATTCACGGGCCATGAATTTTTCTTAATAGGTTTAGCATCTAGTTTAGTGACGAGATTATGGACTGAAATGTGAGAAGCAATCCTTTTCATTTCCTTGTAGAAAAACAAAAAATATTTTGAGTGTTCTTTAAGAATTCGTGTGTGTATCTCTATTTCCTCCAAAGTTAGAGAAGATCCTAGATTTAAATGTTTTGGTTCCTCCTCCATCCCAATGTTTATATCAATTGTTCCTTAAATTAAAGGGGTGTTACCCTATTCAAATTCAGTTGGGGCTAGAGGTAGCTCTAAGTTCCCCTCTTCTCTTATCTCATAGACCTCAAGAACTTATATTGAGGAAGGTTCCATTATAATATCACCAAAGTACAAGGAAGATCTTGGGATGAGAGAGAAACTAATCTTATGGTGAGAAGGATGCATGTCTATGTAGGCATTCATGTACCCTAGGATGGCCTCATCATTTTTAGTATAGTATAGGGTGATAGGGTTTTTTTAATTTTCTACGTATTCTAGAATTGTATTAGTTGGTATCTTGCAAACTAAAGGCTTGGCATGAATTAACACTGTAAATATTGTATCTTCTAATTCTTTTCTTAGAGTGAAGCAAGATGCAGAAGTTGTAATAGAATCAACCAAGAGATTTTGTTCTTGAGGTATGGCTTCAATAGAAATGAAGTAAAACCCTTTTTTATATTAATTACCATGGATTTGTAAATTTTTAGATGTTTGGATATAGTCTCATATACTTTGGACACTTGATTTGTGACTAGTTGTGAATCACCTAACACCTGAATGTTACAAACACCCATCCTTTTGGCTACAATGAGACCAAAAAGGAGATATTTATATTATTATCTATTATTTGTATATTCAAAGTTCATCTTAAAGGTGAAAGGTATGGCTTTCCCCTTACGGAAGTTAAGAATCATGCCTTCCCCAACACCAAAGTGACAATTTGCTTCATCGAAACGGAGAGTCAAACAGTTATTTGGAAAGATATTTTCTGAATCATTATTTATGTCCTCTTCCTTTACTTCTGTTACTTCTACCATGAAAAATTCATCTTCTAGAAGAAAGCCAAGTCCTAGTGCATGTCTAATGCCCATAGAATCAAATGGGTGGAGAATAGGTAGATCATTCTCCAACAACTCGACAATATTTTCCATAGTTTCTAATGAGAATATTTCTACAATAACAATTTCATATTTTATTGTGGGAACTCCTTCAGTTAAACCCATAGTTTATAACTCCGTTGTGGGAACTAGACTTGATTTAGGTACTAAGTCATTTGGCTTGTTTATCTAGTTTCCAGGAAGCTAAAAGTCAAAATGAACTCCTGGTCTCTTTTTTATATTGGCTAGATGTATGTCGAATGGTTTGGGATCACCTTGTGCAATAAAGACCTTCCCTAAATGTAGGAATCTTACTCTCTCAAACAAAGTAGAGGGAATCAACTTCATGCAATGTATCCATGGATGACCGAGGATCATATTATAGTTAGTTTTCCCATCTATAATATAAAATTCAGTTAGGATCATCTAGGGACTAAGGGTGACCGGTAATACTATTATTCCAATTGACGTTGCTTTGAGGATTTCATAGGCTCTTAGCATGTTTCATGTTGAGGAGAAATTTCTTTCCCTATAGCCTAAATTCTTGAGGAAAGAGAAAGGTACAATATTGATTATTTCCCCATCATTAATCAATGCATTCTTTACATATTTATTATAGATCCAAACTTGTAAAAAAAAAGGCCGAATCACCTCTACAAGTTATTTTAATGTCCATTGACATCTTACTGATGTCAAATACGAATCCAAAAAATATTTTAGGTTTCCCTATAGGATATACATTAAACTATATGTGGTTTATCTATGCTTCTGGAGGAGGTGTTATATTAATAAAATGCCCAAGACCTAGTGCTTCTAACAAAGCAACTTTGTGAGCAAGGGAATTCTTTAACAGATCCAAGAAGGAAATGTGAGAAAATGTCTTGGTTAGATCATTGATAAAGTCATAAGCTTCTATTGGTTTATCAAGTGTTTCAGGAATGTCATCTGATATAGTCAGGTAGATTAAGATAGGATTTGAAGATTAGTCTTTGGTTCTAGTGGTCACATTTATTTGAGGCTCAGTATCCACTTCTACAAGACCCACTATTTTAGTCTATTGATGCCCATCTAATGGAGGTGCGACTGGATGTTTTGATAAAGTCTAAGCTTCATGATTATTAGTTTCTACCATTATACCCTTGTTTGATCCATTGGGATCTAATTTATCATTGTTGGGTCGATTCAAGAGAGGATCATTGAAAATCCTAAGTGGAATATTTTGAGGGGACATTGGTCATGTGTTGGTGTTTTGACTGAGTGCAGTAGGATTTTCTGGAAACATGTCGATGAAAAGTTACTTTTGGTCTTCTGGTAGATTTTATAGAAACTTGTTGCAGTCCTGAAATGTTCTAGCATCGTGACCTCAGACTCTTTTGCAACCACAATACAAGTCAAGGTTGTAATCCTAGGATCTTTGGTTTGTATTCTATTATGGTCCGAAGATTCAATTATTATTCAACTATTGATTGTTATAATCAAAGTTTGGGCCTGGGTATTGGCTAGGACCTTAGGACTGCATTTGTTAAACTTTTTTTTGTTGTTTTTGTTGTTGTTGTTGCTGTTGAGGACGATTGAAGTCCACAACATTGATTGTAGGACTAAAATTGTTACTTATTTTGATATTGTCATTTATGTTGTTTTTAGTAGTGTTTTCATTGGGGGTGTTAATAATGGGTGGCTTATTTTCCTGATATGTAACACCATCAATCATAAATCCATGATTCTTGTTGAGGGATTTTGGCCCTTAATTTTTGTTCATGTTATTAGGGTAACCTGAGTTACCTTGGTTAGGAGTGATCAGTATCCCATTTTTCCTAAAGGTCTTGTAACCACTGTCTATTACTACTTGGTCTATTCTCAGAGCACCCTCTAATAATTTTTCTTAACTCCTAAGTGGGAAATTCTTGACCTCCTCCTGTGTCTCTTTTTTGAGAGAGTGAAGGAACAAGTCATAGATCTTCATTTGATCCATGTTAGGAGTGTTGAATAAGGAGTAGAGAAAACATCACCATATCTATATGTAATTTATGGTAGAATCATTGTGCTCTTGTTTGATATGAAGGAATTATCTTATTCATGTTCTCAAAATTTTATTCATATCAAAATCTTTAAATAAAATCTGATACAATTTGCTTGAAATAATGTACCAAGGCCTTCGGTATTCTGTAATACCAATCGAGAGCAATACCTTATAACGTCTTAGGGAATATCTTTGCAACTACTACATCCCATGGGAGAAAATCTCAAATGGTGGTTGTATATGCCTTGATGTGTGCATTAGGATCACCTTCCCCTTTAAATTTTGGAAGTTCCGAAAGAGGTCTTGGGAGAATGACATTCCATATGGAAAAATATAGAGTATCTTTTAAATATTCTGAGTAGGTGCCATTGCGTAAGACTCAACCATTGATGGAATTTATTGGGGAAGTGTAGGAAAATTTTTTTATTGGAATGGTTCAGTGTATACATTTGTCTGGGAATAAGGCATCCCCTGTGGCTGACCATAGGGGCCTGGGTAAGAATACATCTCCCTTATGATGTCTTAGCATACATGTGTACATAAAATGGAGGATAAATTTGATATGAATGTTGAGGTACGAATATATGGAATGCTACATTTCCAGATGGTATGGCGTTTGAGAACACACTTTTAGCTAGTTCCTATGGAGGGTTTATATATATAGTAGGAGGAGCCATACCCAAGGTACCCAGCCAAGTTAAAAGGTCCTGGGACTAAGAACACCCATGTAAACAGAAGGAATTATCACAATAGGAACTTGGCCATAGTTATGTTAGTAGTGAGAAACCTTCCCTTGCCCAGTATACGAAATCTAAGTATTTTGGGAAATTTCCAACTCCTTGACCTTATCCACCAATGTTGAGATGAATTCTCCCATTGATGGCGTGGTGTTCTTCTTTAGCATATGTTGTTGAACCTTTGTAGATTATTGAGGAGTATGATATCCTACTATAAACTACTCATTGTTTTTCCACCCCTCTTTAGCAATATTTTTTGCCACAGGATGGGTAGTGGTATTGTTTTGAATAAAGACATCAATATGTCCTTGTGGCCTAGCAAAAGGTTAATTCATTATCTTTTGGAAGCGTTTCTCACTTCTAGCATAATGTGCTAAATAATCCTCATCTAAATATGGGAGTTCGTTAGATTGCATGTTGATAGGCGTCTGAACAAAAATTGAGGAGATGATCCTTACTCTCCTATCATATTCATATTGTTAGAGTTTGAGATCTTAGGCTATTGTGTTTATGTAATTTGGTCAATCTACTTTATCCTTACTGAAGAACAAATATTTTTCCCTTGAAGAGGAGGATTTTGAAGATGGGCAGTTGAATAGTTGTCTGCCCATGTAGAAAGTGAGGGTGACTATTGTTTTCTACCCATCTAGTGGTTATATGCTTCAAGAAACAAAATAGGTCAGTCGTATCCATCATATCTTGATATATTTAGGGGGTATATGAACACCTAAAGAATAATTGGAGAAATTAAGATGGATGAAGAAAGTGAAAATGATTAAAGACTAGCTCTTCAATTCAGGTTCACCAATTTATACAGATGAAAATTAACACGTGACCTTCAATTGCACTCAACTCCCCGAGGTCATGTTGAGGTGACTAATGTAGAGAATGTGGATGGATAAGTGATAGCAAATACGGTAATGGAAGAAAGTTATGTGAAAATTTCAAGTGAAGGTGGTCAAGGCAATATGATGTTTCTTGACTTGTGATTGTGGAATATGCTCATCAAGCACTACAAAATCATATCTAGCTTTGGTGACTCAAATGGAGAAATTGGAAAGGATGGCGATAAAGAGGCTCCATTCTATATCAAGATTCATAGATATCTAGTTTATTGGTTGTGGAACTCATGGGAAAATAAACAGGGCCTTGTAATTCTATCTAGATAAGGTCATGGAACAATTAAGTGTGAGAGGCGTGATCCCATTTCGCTCTATGGATGGTTAGCAGGTTCTTTCCAAAATGAGAGGGCCTAGTGAGATTGCTTGTTTAGGACATCTAACTACCTAATGATATCTGGTGGGAGTGGTGATGACCTAAATACCAATTCTCTAACTCCAAGATCTATATTTGATTGGGTATCGGTTGCGTTCAATTAAGGAACTATAGGATCACAACTATAAACTCTCTCTTTTATCATGGCCGTGTTATGGTCATGCGGTGTGATGTGAAATATATTCCCAAGGGCGTTTAGGTAATCTATGCATGGGAGCATTCCAATAAACATAAGCCTGATTATCTACAATTTTTAGAATGTTGAGTTTGTCTATCTTCATGGTATTGAGCCAGAACTTTGAGGATAAGAAGATGGAGTCCAATATCTATGTCCATAATAAAATTTGGCCCGTTTGGTTGTGGAACCAATGGATCAAAACCATAGGTTTTCTTTTGTTTTAGAAAATTTATGGTCATGTATGTGCTCAAGGTAATCAGTAATTTGTTTTCTTACCAAAACTCAAATGTTTTATCATCTTCAATATTTAGTGCATCTAATTATCTATTGATTCTTTGCATATCTCCAGTTCATTTGAAAACATTTTACTTAAGGCCTTGATCTATGTCAGCTAATGGTACTGCTAGATTCAGTTGAGGTATTATTGGTTTGAAAAAAAAAGGCTCTCTTAGTCGTATTATTGTCATGCATAGAATTACTGAACTAAATAACAAACAAAACTATGTAAGCAAAGTAACTTTAAACTACATTTTTGGTATTTTCTAATATATGAATGAACAAAGGAAATAAAAAACTAATCTAATAAAGAAAATATTTTTGATTTTTTTCTTGTATTTTTAACAAAGCTTTCTAATGTAATAAATGAATCTAAAATAAGTAATTACCCAGATGTAACTAAATGTTTGTGTAAATTATGTTAATTTATACTATAGATATTGAAATATTTTAAATGAAATCTTCAATTTTACCTCAAAAATAGAGAATACATCATAGCTTCAATGAAGCTATTATTCAGTGAAACCTCCCTTTGCAGTATTGCAAAAAAAATTCTACGTAGATCTAATCAATTGATTAACTTGATAATTGAAACAATGAAAGGATTTATCTATTGTATTTGATATGAATTTTGGAATGATAACTTGATAATTAATAATTTACATGAATGAATCAAACAACACCTCTAACCTTGATATTGTAAGAACTGTGGTAAATATGGTTGCAAGAGTATTGTCCCCTAAGTTTATCCTTTCAATATTCATGTCCACATGAGTCCAATAGGTAGGAGTGTAGAAAAATGAAAGAAGAAGGATGCAGGAGCAACAATAGCTTCAATGGATGGACTAGGTAGCAATGCAAGTGGAAGAATGTAAGAACAATTGAATATAGATTGACATTTGCAATTTCTAGCAAGAAGGCAGTAGCTTTATAATAACAAGAATATAAATTTTCTCCAATTTTTTCTTACACACAAGCATGGTATTGATAGGAATTTAGTTAGGAAATGGTTGAATCCATTTGACATCCAAAGGAGGACATAAAAAAATTGAAGAGGGAGTTCAAATTATTAACAACCATCAATCACAAATAGAAGTACAAGAATAGATTGACACAAGGCAGTTGAGCATCAGAATCATCTAAACTGGAAAAGCATCTCATCTAAAAAAGATGATACAGGTCTCCTCGCAAGGTGTTTGGGATCCAAAAAATATTTCCAAGTGTGCGTTAACATCCCGCATGCCCCACTTAGCCCTCGCATGCTTTTTTTTTCCCTTTTCCCCTCTTTTCTTGGCCTTTTGCTCTTTATTTAGGAAACCGCCACCCTGCCTAGGCGGCGGTCTCGTGACCGCAACGATGAACAGGGCGGCGGTCCTGTAACCGCCGTGATGCTCAGGGCGGCGATCCTTTACACATTTTCTAGAAATCTCTTTTAACATGACTCACATAATTTCAATGTTTTACCAGCTTTCTTTCACCGCCATAAGCTTGCATTTATGATTCTGGTTCCCTAGAATAGTGTTTTTCCATTGTTTATAGTTTAAGAGTTCTTTTTGGTTTTTACCTTGGGTAAATGCAAATGCTATAAATAGTTGGCTTGTGCTCAAGCAAAGGGCCCCTCAAATTTACCTCTGAATTTCTCATTGCAATAGATTAGTCTCTTTTTTTGTAGATTCTTAGTTTCTTTCATTGCATGCCTAGTTAGTGTTGTTTTGTTGTTAGGAAACCACATATCTATCTTGTGCAGATGTTGTTATCATTTAATCCAATACATTGGAGTAGAATAGTTTGTTTTCAATAGGAAGCCATTAAAGTTACAGGTTTTGTTCTTCAAATAGGATAGTTTTAGGTTCTGGATGTTTCATGTTGCATGACTCATAATAAATCCCGCTAGGAATTGCATAAGGCAAGGTCTATACTCTTGTGCTATCCCTCTCCTACTCGCATTGTATTCAGTCTATATCTTGAGCTGCCTTTGTCCCAATATCTAGTTCTGTTGATGCTAGCATTACACACTTTTCTGAATCCACGTGAATGCAAAGGAACGAGGAGATCACACTGAGGGGACAAGATCACACACCATCAGATTCACCACTATTTTGCGGAATCTAGGTTCTAGCTTTCAAAGTTCTAAATTAGAATCATATCAAATAGAGTAGTTAATTGCTTTATTTCAGTTAATTTTACTTTCGATATTGCCGGGGAAGTTATGGGAATCGATAGTTTCTGAGAAACTATGATTCATTCCTCACTTCTGAGGTATGATTGACAGTCTTGCAAATAGATTAGATCAATTATTTCATTATTCAGAATAGGCTCACAGTTGCACATACAAATAGCTATACTCGGTTATCTTGTTTGTTTTAAATTCTTATTTTTAGCCATCAATTCTAGATATGTTAAACATTTACACTTATATTTATTCGAATAGTTCATCAGAAAATACAAAAATAGAGAAATCATATATGCTATAGATATATTCAAAGTAGGTAAATTTCACTTTGTTGTAGTTAATTTATATTGTTGCTTATGTATGACAATCACGAGACATAGGGAGCCCAGAGAATACATATTCAAGCCAATCGTGTCTCAACCTAATCTCATTACAGAAATAACTGATATAGATCAGAATCTTAGAATCCAAGTCTTCCAAACAACAACAAACTTACAACAGATCAGCTCTCAGTTGAGGGGATTAAACATAGAAGACAATCAAGCAAACACGTTTTGGTCAAATCAGCCAACTTACAGATTACCCTAGAAAAATATCCACATGAATATAGAAGGGATTAAAAGAGAGAAAATGTTTGGTTGTAATCCTTTGGTCCCACAACCAGACACAGGAGACATTCTCACAGACATAAATACTAGCCTAAGAATTCAGGTTGCGAGAACACCTGTGAGATACTCTGAGAAGATCACACAACTATTAATTTTGAATATAGAGGCTAAGAAAGCATATGATTATTGGATACTAGGGATCAAGGACTAAATTCGTATATGACCATAGCAGGACCACAACAACCAAGGGTCTATAGTTGCGATCCAAAAATCCTACAACCCAACGAATCCGTAAGTGAATCAGACATAGACACTAGCCTACGCACACTAGTATTCAGATCCACTCCACTTCCACCTATCATCATCAAATAGTTATCCTTGCTAGGCACAGTAGCTAACGAAGCTAAGGAGTTCTTGACTAGGCTAGAGAATCACCCATAGAGTCAATTATACTTACCATCCACCCTATGACCTTATTTGGAGACATACACGAAACTATCCCAGGCCATTTTCCATGTATTCCACAACCTATAGACCGAATCACGCTAGAACTTGATATTGATTGGATTCTTCAAGCAGTAATCCTTGTTGATCGATATATCACACCAGTTAAGGTTAGGAGGGCCTTCTTTACCTTAGATTCACAATTTCCACTAGTGCGTGTAGAAGACATTAGATTGCCTAACTAGTTTGTCTGTATCCCACACATATTCCATCCCCATTGGCTATCTCGGCACGACCTCGAGAGGTCAGGTGTGACGAAGAGTTACTTGCAGGTTCCCACACTCATTTGTCACCTTTCCATCATACAAAATTGGCGAACCCAATGTGAACTTCCTACTTTATTGTTTGGAGTCATATTTTTACTTTCTCTTTCAAATAACATTTATTTCGTCTTATCTACCTCATTAGCTTTCTCTACCACACTTTCATTCCTTCCCATTATTCTGCGGGTACTCATATACCCCCCAAATATATCGGGATTCCATGTATATGGCAGACCCCTCTTGGGCCTTGAGGCATACTACGCCCAACAAAATAGGGAATCATCACCCTCACTCTCAGTATGGGGTGACAACTACTCAACTAACTAGTTTTCAACACAAACTCCAAGAATCAGATATAACTCATCTTTTCAAACTGAGGATTTAGATCAGCTCGCTCAAACATAGGAGAATCAATATGACACTCATAAGAGAATAAAGTTCATCTCCTCAGGTACTACTTAGACCAAAAACTAGTAGATAATCAAACTCATACCTGGGTTTAGGTGATGAACATTCGGTATGTTATGCCAAGAATGAACAACGAATGTACCCACCTATAGGAGGTTTACAAACACAACCTGAAATCTCTTTCCAAGAAAATACCTCCATACCACGTCATATAGGAAATGCCCTTGGGGAAACTTGGCAGGGCAGTGATTAGTTCATAGTAGGATATCACATGCCTAAACAACACCCTGATATACAACAAACACCATCAAGGCAAAGTATTTTGACTTCACCAAATGAAGTCATTTCAGCTCTAGTAGAAAAGGTTAGGGAGTTAGAACTTACCCAAGCAAGCCAAACTTCGTAATTTATGTAGGCAGGAAGTTCCAATCCTCCACACCATCGTAGCTAAGTAGACCTCCTCACAGGAGTAGGCATGTTAGGCATGACTCCTCAGTATTCACAACAAACCCCAACAAGAGCTGCCATTTCTAACACCACTCCTCCCGGTCTAATACAAAATAACCCATTCTTGGACAATACCCCCACATACTTAAACATGTACTCCAAATCATCACAAGGGGATTTGTTCTCCTCTCCTAGCATGGTTCCTCAAACGCATGGGTTTCCTTACACCCCCACTAACATGTACGCTATGCCATGTCAACAACTTATTCCACCACCACTCCCTCAATAGGCACCATCAATGGTCGAAACCTATGCGATAGGGACCTACTTAGAATATTTAAAAGATCCCTTAGATTTCACCATACGAAGTGTCATGCTTCCAAGACCACTTCTCGACTTACCCAAATACAAAGGTGAGGGAGATCCAAACACACATATCAAGGCTTACACTACAACCATTCGAGAAATACTCCCATGGGATGGGGTTGTTGCTAAAATATTCCCCAAAACCTTAGAAGGCATCGCTCTCGATTGGTATTATAGAATACCTGAGGCTTCCATCCATTCGTTCAAGCAACTCGTGTCAGAATTCATCAAGGCCTTTGACATGAACAAATTATTAAGGACAGGAATCAGAGAATTTTTACACATCAAGCAAGAACACAATGAATCTGTCGCCCATTTCATCCAAAGGTGGTGTACAGTTATTTATTCTTCGGCAAGTGCTCCAAACATGGATCAGATGAAACTATGTGATTTATTCCTTCATTCTCTTAGCAGAGAGGTGAAGGAAGAAGTCTATAAGTTCCCATTAAGAACTTACAATGAAGTACTTGAGAGTGCTCTTTGAATAGATCAAGCGGCAATTGATAGTGGTCGCAAAACATATAGAGCAAATGGGAGGTTAATCACATCCAACCAAAACACTACAACTTATCCTACTACCACAAACGTCAATCAAGGACCTAAAATCCTTAATAAAAATCAGGGTGTAACAACAAATGGAGTAACTGACCAGCCTAAGAAGGTAAATGTTGTCAATACTCCATCACAAATAAACAACCAATGAAACAACAACTTTACCCCGACAATCAATACAATGGATTTTAATCATCCACAACAACAACAACAACAACAGAAAAATCCCACACAGGGTCCAAGCTAAAATTCAACTAGGTACCAAAACTAGAATTCAAACAAAAGACAATCAACACAAAATTTTAATCCTAATAGGCAACGGTTTGATCAAAATTTTGGGCCACAATACACACCAAACCAAAAAACTAGGAATCACAATCCTAATTCGTATTGTGGTTTCCACAAAATTCAGGGCCATGACGTGCTAGAACGTGCCATGACTACAATAAATTCATGCAACGCTTGCCAGATGAACAAAGATAACTTTTCATGGATATGTTCTTGGCAGATCCTACGTCACCAGCATCAAATACTTTTTCTGGGGCAGTTTCCCCTCAAAACACACCCCTAAAGATCTTTATGATCCACTCCCAAATCACGATAACAACAGGATAAATCTAACTGGGACAAACAAGAGCATAATGATAGGAAACAATGATCATGAAGCTCAAACTTCGCTAAATCCATTAGTTGCGCCACAACTAGGAAGTCAGCCATGACCTAGGATAGTTGGTTTAGTAGAGTTAGATGCCGAACTACCCATCGAAGCTGTAACAAGGACGTGAGAGTATTTCTCTCAGCCAAGTCCAAGCCACCTACCAGGGACAGATAAATTCAAACAAATAATAGGAAATCCTATGGGTGCCTATGATTTAATTAATGACCTAATAAAAACCTTCTCGTACATTTCATTTTTAGACTTACTAAAGAACCCTCCTGCCCACAGGTTTTCTCTTTTAGAAGCATTAGGTTTAGGTCATTTAATTAACATCACTCCACCTCCTGAAACATAGGTAAATGATATAGACTTTGATGTTCATCCTCCGGGGCAGGTGGATAGGGATGTCGAATTCGTATTCGAGATAAACAAAATGCCGATAGATGCTGAGATCACACGCTAAGGTGATCCAGCCTTACATTTACAACTATGGGTTTATAACAACTATGTAAAGCGTATAATGATAGATGATGGGGCAGCGGTCAACATAGTCCCTTTCTCTTTCCTTCAAAAGCTAGGGTATGGAGAAACCAATTGTTCCACAACTCGAAACACACTAAGGGGCTATGATAGCCTTAAAGCCACCTTGGTTAGAACTATAATATTACCGGTCACCTTAGGACCCAAAACCATCTTGACTGAGTTTTATATTATAGATCGGGAAAATAACTATAATATGATCCTCAGCCGACCATGGATACACCGCATGAAGGTAATCCCTTCTACGATATTTAAAGAAGTAAGGTTTTTACACTTAGGAAAGATATTTGTAGCCAAAGGTGATCCAAAACCATTCGATGTACACCTAGCTGACTTAAAGAAAAGACCGGGCATGCACTCGGAGTTTTAACTCCCAACAAACCAACTTAATAAACCTACCGACACAAAACCAAAAGAAAAGTTGGTACCTACGAAAAATCTTGAAGCTATGAGCCTAGCCAAGGCTACCCTATTCCCTAAAGATGAGGCTAACACTGTAGAAATAGTATCATTAGGAACTACTACAAAAATCATTGAATTGATAGAACAAGTTCTACCAATGTTCTTCCCATTTGATTTTGTAGGCGTGGGATATTCCCTGGGTGTTGGTTCTCTCCCAGCGGTAGATCTCTACATGGTAGAGGTAGAAGATGTTAACACAACAAATATCTCCACATCTATACTCCTAGCTAAATATTGGACTCTCCATTTTGATGGGGCTAGATGTCATTATGGAGCTGGGGTAGGTATAATCCTTACTTCTCCCGAGGGGAAAGTCCTACCATTTCCCTTTAAACTAAATTTCAAATGCAAAAACAACGTCACTGAGTACGAAGCCCTCCTCCTTGGCCTCATATTAGCTAAGAGAATCAGTGTTGATAACATCAGAGTCTTAGGAGACTCACAATTGGTAGCAAACCAAGTCTCTAAGATATATGAAACCAAAGCCGAGCACTTACAACTTTACAAAACAATTGTATTGAATTTAAGCAAGGAGTTTGACTTCATATCAATTGAAGCAATCCCACGAGAGAAAAATCTTTTCACTGATTCAATAGCAACTTCAGCATCATGTTTTACTCCAAACATTAAGTTAGAGGATACCCATTTCATAGTATACCTTCGTGATGAACCATTAATAAAAACAATGAAAAATTCTCTTTTAAATGGAAATGAAAACAAATCTACTATCCTAGACCAAATTGATAGTGATATGGCCACTCTGAATTACTTAAATGCCTATGCAGAGTTACATCTCACCCATCACATGGTAGATTTGTCCTTAATCCCACATTCATCTTCTTACTTTAGAAATCCCATGGTAGAGCTTCCCCCACAAAAGGAACTCGACATATACGTGGTAGAGAATGGAGAAGATCTGGAACTACCTCCAGCCCCGCCTGAGTTTGAAGAAGGTAACACTTCTTTAATTGAAGAAACGATTGATATTAACATCGGAATGGAGGAAGAACCAAAGATCTTGAAACTAGGTTATTTGTTAACTCCAGAATAAAATAGAAATACACACTCGAATCCTCAAAGAACATCAAAAGGATTTTGCATTTACTTTATAAAGAAATGACGGGGATTACACCACACATCGCGGTACATAACCTCGTCACCAAATCATATGCAAAGCCCAATTAAACAAAAATCAAGACCAATGAAACCCAAGGTAGCTTTCATGGTAAAGGAAGAGGTAATGAAGCTTCTCCAAGTAGGGTTCATCAAGCCAATGGATTACTCTCAGTGGGTATCTAATATTGTCCCTGTTCTAAAAAAGAATGGGAAGATACACATCTACATAGATTTCCAAAGACATTAACAAAGCGTGCCCCAAGGATGACTTCGCGTTACCATCCATTGATGTCATCGTTAATGCTATAGATGGATTTGAGTTTTTTTCCCTCATGGATGGGTTCTCGGGATACAATCAAATCAGAATATCTAAACAAGACCAAGCCAAAACCACATTTATAACTCCTTGGGGAACTTATTTCCTACACTGTTATGCCATTCGGTCTCAATAACGCTAGTGCTATATACAAGCGGGAAATGGACATACATATTTCACAATCTTATTCATAAAATCATGGAATCCTATGTAGATGACTTGTTAGAGCAAGGATAGGAAGCACTGTGATCACCCCGGAAGTGCTCCACATCATTCTTTCACGTTTGATTGAATACGGAGTCACACTAAACCCAGAAAAATGTGTATTTGGTGTGACAGGAGGGAAACTCCTAGGTTACATTATTTCATCATGAGGGATTGATGTGGACCCAGCCAAAATCCAGGCTGTTCTTGAGATGATCCCAACCATCAGACGACTCTGGCATTAGATTGTTTCTTGGAAAGCTCAGTGCAATCCAGGAGATTCATTCCGGACTTAAGTTTTGCTGTACATCCGATCAACAATTTGTTGAAAAAAGGATTGCTAGTATTATTTGGACAAAGGAATGCCATGAGGCCTTCGAAGCAGTTAAATTCTTCTTACTGTCTCCTCCCATGTTAATGCCACCTAGACCCAGATCATCCTTTGATCTTATATTCACAAGCTACGGATGTCTCGCTAGCTTGCATGTTGGCTCAAGAAGACGATGATAAACGAGAATGTGCAGTCTATTTTATTAGGCTGAACATTTCTCGATTATGAAACACATTATACGTAAGAAGAATGAGAATGCATTGTAATAGTCTTTGCAACAAAATGCTTGAGACATTACATGCTAAATCAAGAAACAAGGGTCATTGTAAAAATAGACCATTTACAAACTTTCCTCACGCATGGGTCTTTGTCTAGAAAGGTTGGACGCTTTATAACCTTAATGGGTGAATTTGAATTAACTTTTGCAAACTAGAAGTTTGTTAAGGGATAAATCATTGCAGATTAGTTAGCTAACAACCCGTTAGATGGAGGTAATCTAGTAGATCTGGATTTTCTCGATGAATGCATATATTACATTGAAACCAGACCTACCATCTTTGAATGTCCTTGGTATACTGATATTATCAATTTTATCATGGACCATATATATCCAGAGGGTGCTGCACCACAACAAAGAAGGTGGTTACACATTATCAGAGCTAAATACGTTATTATAGAACAAGTGCTCTATCGTAAGGATTTCGATGGAATGATTCTAAGGTGTGTTGACACAGAAGAATCCAAGAAGATTCTCTAAGAATATCACAGTGGAATATGTGGAGGCCACTTCGGTGGTCACACCAACACTCACAAAATACATCGAATGGGCTATTTTTGGCCCACTCTTGAACAAAATGCAATAGAGTTTGTACGCAGATGCCATAAATGCCAAGAATTTTGCCACAAGATTCACATGTCGAAACAAGCTCTACAACCAATCGTGACTCCATGGCCCTTTTCTACATGGGGCCTAGATTTGATAGGGAAATTCTCTCCCTCGTCAACAGATGGCCATAACTTCCATAATCATGGCCACCAAATATTTTACCAAATGGGTAGAAGCTATGCCTCTTTACCACTTGTACCAAGTGCTGTGATCGCCAAGTTCATTTTGAACCAGATCATTTGCAAGTACGGTGTCCCACAAATCATTATCTCAGACAATGGCATGTCCTTTAAGAATGACAAGGTCCATGAGCCTATGTAGTAAATTTAAAATAAACCATCATATGACCTCCCTTATATTACCCTCAAGCTAACGAGTAGGCTGAAGCAACAAACAAGACATTAAAAGCTATTTTACTCAAAACAGTAAAAGAAAACAAATGAGATTGGAATTTAAAGTGTATATCTGGCCTTGTGGGCCCACCGAACCTCAAATAAGAACACCAACATGAGCAACTCCTTTCTCATTGGTATTTGGAGTAGAACCAGTTTCTCCCACTTGAGGTTGAAATTACCCAGTCTCCGCTTCTCACTACAAGGGATTATGGATGAGGATGCTTATAGAGAGGCACGCCTCTCCTAACTAGAAAGCCTAGATGAGGGCCAGGTTAAACGCTGAACAACAACATAGAGTCTATGCTGACCGGATGTGCTGGCACTATAACAAAAAGGTCTATGAATGAGAAATATATGAAGGAGATCTAGTTTTAAGACTAGATAGCCAGAGCGATAAGAAAATCGGCGAAGCAAGAAAGTTTCGGCCCAAGTGGTTGGGCCCATATCGAGTCATGAAGGACTACAAAAAATGGTTCATATCTCTTGTGCACACTAGAAGGTGAGGAATTTGGTGAAACTGTCAATTCCTTGCACCTTAAATGGTTTTACGCATGAAGCGTCGGCACTATTTGTATAATTATATCTACATTGCATCTTCATTTAGATAGGTGTTTCGTAGAATTTGTTGATCAAGGGACTTTCTCTTAAGAAATTCATTACAAACTTCTGATGGTATTGGCAGAAGCATTCAAATCATACTTCTTCTTTTTCATAACATCATCAAACTGTTTCTGAATCATGTCATCAATTAAAGCTAGATATGACAAAGTTATAACGGTAGCCATACCAAGGCCTGCATGCTTGTTCCCACTTTTGTTTCTTCCTAGGATAGGTGTCTTGCCTATGGTCTGTTCTAGAAGCTTCATGGTGTCACATCTATCCCATATATAGATCTCTTTGGAAATAAGAACATAATGACATTTTTCTCAAATAAATAAGTCGATTAATAGATCAAACATAAAATTTTACTTTTACACATTTCCTTGCCGTACCAACCTTCAGTGATGAGCTTGCATCTCTTACTAGTGACATAGGGTTGGGAAAGGATGGGAATGCCCTTACTCACCTGTACCTTGTCCGTGGTGATAAGCCCATGCTTCTTAATAGTAGCATGGGGCAAGGTGTAGGGGGTCCTCTTGATAGTAACGTTGAAGGTCATAAGCAAATAGTTCAAATAAACCTTTGAAATCTTTGGAGTCAAAAACAAATGAATTGGATGTCTAAAATTCCAAGAGAGTCCAAAACCATGAAAACCAGATTTTGTCAATCAAGTGGCCATCTACGGATCTAAGTCTAGATAAATTGCAAAGCAAGTCACATTCTAAACTATGGAGTCACTTGAGTAGGGTAGGTTTTTTAGCGTCTTAATTTGGTTCCACCAACTCTTTGTCTATCTTTGGCATCATTATCATTTCAACACTCCTCATAGCTTGTGCCCTTTCTATCTCTCGGTGGTGAGTCCTCGCATCTTACTAGTTGCGTGGAGTTAGGAGTGGGGCAAGTGCATCTACTCATCACCAGTTCATGCATCACATTATGTCAAAAAAATGAAGTATCCAGAAAATTGCTTATAGAAACTAAGAGTTCAAAGATCACATTGTATCTACATTATCATACATCAGTATCATGAAATACAAAAAGGAAGAAAACATTTGTATCATTTGTTCTCCATTGCATACATTCTGAAAAGCAGCATAAAAAACAAGAATTCTATAAGCATCATAACATCACATGTGGAAGAAACAGAAATCTGAAAGTAAGTCATAGATACCAAGAGGTATTAGATCTAAAAGAGATGGATATATATATATATATAATGATAAAATTAGGTTCATTTACAATGCCATCATGCACTAAGCATGGTCAAAACGCTTAATGAGCCTGGGAAATATAAAATGAATGTATAAACAATCTAAAAAATCACTAGGAAAAGAGCCAAGTGGCTTCTCAATCCCTACAAGATCTCTCTAAAGGTGTACGACCCATGTCTAGGACTCTGGCTATGCTGGCGCTTTGAGTTCACTAAAGAATCACGATCCCGAATAGTAGTTGTGGTCTTGCCATGAGAATGACTCCTCATCAAGCACTCGACCGTCTTATACCCCGCTAGCTCAGTACGAAGAGTCGATACTATCCATGCCACATGTCAGACTGGGGAAAATACATCAGTATGTCTACGAGTTGCTGAGGGCTCCCCAGCATCCACAGACAACTCTGTGTGGGTCCTCCCCATGGGGATCATCAGGGTATCAGTGCATACCCTGTTAATCATGTCTCACCACTCATCGGCGGTCTCTACAAACAAAGGAGAAAACAAATTAAAAACAAAACAAGAGATTAGAAATACAAGATAAAACAAAAACAAACATTACAAGAAAGGATGGTAACTTACTCGGATCACTAGGCCTCCAGGATGGATCGCTAGGGTCAGCACCTACCACGGATGCCGCCATTGACTGAGGGGCTGCTCCTGTGACTGGAGCAATGTAGCACCCCGTAACAGACGTCATGGACCTGGGAGAGTGGCTCCTCTAAAACCAGAGTAACTCTCTCTGCACTTTTCTCGGCCCTCGCTGCCTACATAATATCTTGAGTGTCTTGCCACTCAAGATCGCTGTCCTCCTCTGTCTCTCCCCCTGTAAACTCCTCAGACTCGGATTCTATGTCAATAGGGTCATCACTGCTATGGGCAGGACCCACGGTAATTTAAAGCAAGGGTGCCTGAGGTGCACTGACTCTCCCTCTGGCACGTACTACCCTCCTGGCCGCAATAGGAATGCCAGGAGTAACCACTGTCCAACCCCAACCTCTAGGACCCCCTCTGGCCTCTCTGAGTGACCTGTGTACTGGAACTACCGAGGGAAGCATGCCCATGTCAGGTAGGCAAAACTAATGAGGAACTCGGCCAAAGGGGTATATATCCACTCACCCCACTCTATCAATAAGCTACCCTGTGGTGGAGCAGGAGATCAAAGTAAGAGCCTCCTCACCCCATATACCTTCCATAGTCTGATACGGTGTGGCCTCCATGTCAGCAGTGGTTAGAGAAGCAACTGGCTGATGAGGTGCTCGGAGCACCGACATATCTGTCCATCTAGCTGTCCTCACAGCTCCGGATTTGTCACCTCTACACCTCTGCCATAGGGGATGAAGTGCTCATAGACCCAACTCATGACCAGGGTCGGGTGGCTCAAGGACTGCCACTGTAAATCGACTACCCTGTATAAATCATGGTAGATGGTCCCAAGAATGTCTGCTCCCCAGGCATATATCAGGCCATGTCCCTCTATCTGTGTAATAATGGGGGACTAGAAATATAACAATGTGTCTCCTCCCTTGTCCCCGATCAGTATCAAGGCAAGGATCCCCATAATAGCCTAGCAAAGTAAGGGGATGGGAAAATTGGGAATAGATCAAACTCTGACCCCCTTCTTCGAACCCGTGGAGGTGACTGCATCTCCCATATAAGTGGCCCACTGTGCTATCTGGGCTCGTGAACCTGTTGTCTCTAGGGTGAGTTGTCTCTCGATGATCGGGACCTCCAGGATATGGTAAACATCCTCTAAAGTGATGGTCCACTCACCGTAGACCCCTGGTAATCGGAAGGTGTTCCAATCAGCATCCCAATATGAGAACAAGTCACAAAGAATGTGACTGGAAGGAGCAACGTGGGGCATGCGTGATATACGTAATATACCAGCCCTCTGAAGAGTATCCTCCTCATCCTGTGAGAGGGCATCTAACACTGCTGGGATCCAGTCGCACTCTCTCTCTCGGCTCCACCGAATGTACTCCTCTCTCACTTGCATACACCCAAAAACACACAAAATAGAGCAAGTTAGCATCCAAGTGATATTAGAAAAATCATGAAAACACGTAGAAATGCTAAAAATGCAAAAACAACTTCAAACAAGTACTCTTTTGACATTCTGTGAAGAACGGCCGCCCTGAGCAGGGTGGTGGTTTTGTAACCGCCACCTTAACGGTAGCAGTCATGTAACTACCACCCTGAACATGGCGGCAGTCACGGCCCGAAAAACCACACGGGTTTTGTAGCTTAAAAAGCCTAAAAACACTAAAAAATAACCATTTTAGCTAAAAACAAAGCCTACCCAGTAGGTGCCCCCCTAGATAGACCTTTTGAACCTAACATTTTCAAAAACTACCCCCCCATGACAAAGATTTTAGCATTTTAAAATTGAGGGGGAAAAAGTGGTAAATTGAAGAAAACCAACCTGTGATCTCATGGGTCGATGTTCTACTCGTGGAGGTATGATCACTATCTCGTCACAGATGTTTTGACTCTACTCACACAAGAAACCATCTCCGTGGGTCCCAGAGCTCAAAATCAATCAAATCAACACGTGCAAATGAATAGGAAAATGGGTCCACTTTCATATATATAGCAACCTAACTAGTTTAAATGCCTTTTTCGTAGGTTTGAAGTGCCGACAGAGGTAATTTTTTTATCCTCACACAAATGGTACGTCCTCATTTCCTATTATTTTAAGTGTTTATTTTCCAAATTATTATGTCTATCTGCACTTGAGTTCTCTTTTCATTTTACTGGGAACAAGAAATTTGGATGGCGTTATTTCAACACATGGACGTATCAGGTATAACTTCTAACTTCCCATTTTGGGACCGCCATACTCAGCCCACCATTTTGCACCTCTTCATGGCTAAAACGCTTCTCTGAGAGGGCAATATGTACATACCCAAAATTTTAAGGTACTGCGATGCCGGAACAACGTAACACGTGCCCCAGTGATGATACAGGTCTTCTCGCAAGGTGTTCAGGATCTAGAAAAGATGTCCAAGTGTGTGTTAACATCCCGCATGCCCCGCTTAGCCCCTATGTGCTTTGTTTTTCCCTTTTCCCCTCTTTTCTTGGCCTTTTGCTCTTTATTTAGGAAACCGCCACCCTGCCTAGGCGGCGGTCTCGTGACCGCAATGATGAACAGGGCGGCGGTCCTGTAACCGCCGTGATGCTCAGGGCGGCGATCCTTTACACATTTTCTAGAAATCTCTTTTAACATGACTCACATAATTTCAATGTTTTACCAGCTTTCTTTCACCGCCATAAGCTTGCATTTATGATTCTGGTTCCCTAGAATAGTGTTTTTCCATTGTTTATAGTTTAAGAGTTCTATTTAGTTTTTACCTTGGGTAAATGCAAATGCTATAAATAGTTGGCTTGTGCTCAAGAAAATGCCCCCCTAAATTTGCCTCTGAATTTCTCATTGCAATAGATTAGTCTTTTTTTTTTGTAGATGCTTAGTTTCTTTCATTACATGCTTAGTTAGTGTTGTTTTGCTGTTAGGAAGCCATATATCCATCTTGTGTAGGTGTTGTTATCATTTTATCCAATCCATTGGAGTAGAATAGTTTGTTTTCAATAGGAAGCCATTAAAGTTGTAGGTTTTGTTCTTCAAACAGGATAGTTTCAGGTTCTTGGCGTTTCATGTTGCATAACTCACAATAAATCCCGCTAGGAATTGCATAAGCCAAGCTCTGTACTCTTGTGCTATCCCTCTCCTACTCGCATTATATTTAGTCTATATCTTAAGTTGCCTTTGTCCCAATATCTACTTCTGTTGATGCTAGCATTACACGATTTTCTGGATCCACATGAACGTGAAGGAACGAGGGGATCACACTAAGGGGACAAGATCTCACACACCATCAGATTCGCCACTGTTCTGCGGAATCCAGGTTCTAGCTTTCAAAGTTCTAAATTAGAATCATATCAAATAGAGTAGTTAATTGCTTTATTTCAGTTAATTTTACTTTCGATATTACCAGGGAAGTTGTGGGGATTGATAGTTTCTGAGAAACTATGATTCATTCCTCACTTCTGAGGTAGGATCAACAGTCTTGCAAATAGATTAGATCAATTATTTCATTATTCAGAATAGGCTCACAATTGCACAGATAAATAGCTATACTCGGTTATCTTGTTTGTTTTAAATTCTTATTTTTAGCCATCAATTCTAGATATGTTAAACAGTTACTCTTTTAGATTCATTCGAATAGTTCATCAGAAAATACAAAAATAGAGAAATCATATATGCTATAGATATATTCAAAGTAGTTAAATTTCACTTTGCTGTAGTTAGATTTATATTGTTGCTTATGTATGACAATCACGGGACCTAGGGAGCCCAGAGAATATGTATTCGAGCCAATTGTGTCTCAACCCAATCTCATTACAGCAATAACTGATATAGATCAGAATCTTAGAATCCAAGTCTTCCAAACAACAATAGACTTACAACAGATCAGCTCTCAGTTGAGGGGATTAAACGTACAAGACAATCAAGTGCACATGTTTTGGTCAAATAAGCCAAATTACATGTTACCCTAGAAAAATTTCCACATGACTGTAGAAGGGCTTGAAAGAGAGGAAAATTTCAGTTATTATCCTTTGGTCCCACAACCAGATGTAGGATACATTCTCACAGACATAGATACTAGCCTAAGAATTCAGGTTGCAAGAACGCCTGTGAGATACTCTGAGAAGATTGCACAGCTATTAATTCTGAATATAGAGGCTGAGAAAGCATATGATTATTAGATACTAGGGATCAGGGACTGGATTCGTACATGACCATAGTAGGACCGAAACAACCAAGGGTCTACGATTGCGATCCACAAATCCCGCAACCCAACGAATCCGTAAGTGAATCAGACATAGACAGTTTCCTACACACACTAGTATTCAGCTCCACTCCACTTCCACCTATCATCATCGAATAGTTATCCTTGCTAGACACAACAGCTAATGAAGCTAAGGAGTTCTGGACTAGGCCAGAGAATCACCCATAGAGTCAATTAGACTTACCATCCACCCTATGACATTATCTGGAGACATACACGAAACTATCCCAGGTCATTTTCCACGTATTCCACAACCTATAGACCGAATCATGCCAGAGCTCGATATTGATTGGAGCCTTCAAGCAGTCATCCTTGCTGATCGATCTATCACACCAGTTCAGGTTAGGAGGGCCTTCTTTGCCTTAGATTCACAATTTTCACTAGTGCGTGTAGAAGACATTAGATTGCCTAATTATTTTGTCTATATCCCACACATATTCCATCCCCACCGGCTATCTCGGCACGACCTCGGGAGGTCCGGTGTGAGGAAGAGTTACTTTCAGATTCCCATGCTTGCTTGTCACCTTTCCATCATATAGTCACCCATCCAAGTAAAAAAATATCATCTCATACCATTTTTATCTAACAGTTTGTCCCTAAAAAACAACTCGAAAAAAGTAGGCAAGAGTTCATATCCCATTCTATCCACTTTTATCCCTTCATATTGAGTTCTAGTACATCCCGTATACTTGGTACAAGACTATAACAGTCAATCAAACCCCCTCCTCTACATACATTACTTTATTTTTCAGTTCTCATTATAATCCAGAAGAATGATAGAGTGTTTTCTCTAGATCTCTAATCAAGCACCCTCGTCTTTATATATATATATATAGATTGATGGAGATCAAGATATAGATAGATCCGGGAAGCTACTACTCATCTTTATATATCCATCTATATAGTGTAAAGATATTAGTATTCCATAGCCAACCTTAAATTTTTGGTCATAGGTTGATGATCAATTGGGGATAGGAATAAGATACCGACAAGATTTTGAGGTTGGCTAATTGGGCACTCAAAAATGGACATTGATTCATCGATTAATTTTTTAGACACTGAGAAAATAAATAAACAAGACACATTTGGGTCGACTATATAATCTCCAGTTGTTACATCTAAGAATCACTATCATTCCCTCCTCTTTCAGTCTGTGTTCCCCTCCTCGAGGCCTCTAGAGAGATGGATATTATTATGGATTATATATCAAGGTTATTCAGGATCTCTCCTATATGTATTTATGGCCCAAAAACCTACTTACTACATAGAAAATAACATGGAGTCGAGGCTCCGCAATATGTCAATCCAGACTCGATTTCCATAAGGGAGTTTCGTTCATCAATATTATTGTCCAAGTTTCTTCGATTGTACTCAAATTAATAATCTAGATACTAAAATAAACTATTAACTCATAATATAGAGGGTTTATAGTACATCAGAAGTGTGATAAATATGGATGGATGAGTGTCATGTAATTGATCCTTTCTAAAACTAATAAACCTACAAATAAGTATGTCCAAATAGAAGAATGATTACATAAGATATGTTGGAGTCGATATGTAGAAGAAGTATAAGGGAGAAGAAACTATAAAATCGAAGGAAATAAGGATTGGAAAAGGATAGATTGAGAATTAGGACCCCGGTCGACGATGTAGATAAAGTTATTTTAATGTTGAGGGAGAGACATAACACATGTAGATGTTGGCTCTAGAAGTTGGAAACACAGTTGAAGATGGTCGATTTAATAGTGACTTGAGTTGGTTGATGATGACTATAAAAGACTTGGAGTAAGGCCAAAGAAAAAAAAGTTGAAAAGGTAAGCTACAAGTAAGGAATATGGAAGAGAAGGATGATATGGTCCTTTAAAACATTATACATGATAAAATTAATAATAATATGATAATAATTAAGTAAAAAAACACAAAAATGATAATAATCTCACAAAGGATGATTGTGAGTGATGCAAGCACATTCTAAGGAGGTTAATTCACAAGTCACAAGAAAGCTCCAACTTTTGCATGCATCTGATGATTATGGAAATAAATAACTCATTTTTATAGGGTCGATGGCAACTAGGCTAGGTTGCTATTAACCATGGGGAAAGTTTCCCTAATGGGGTGGATTTTGTGCTTTAGGTCAGGATTTCATGTTTTTAAGGAGGGAAAAAGTGATTTAAAGCTTATGTGTTGGATTAGGTTGTTTAGGGATCAATTATGGGTAGTTGTAATATATGAATGGGTAGAAAAATCATAGGGATTCATATTTAGGATAAAAGAATCCTAAATAGAAATTCCATTAGGGATAGTTAAGGGATATGGATATTAATTAATTTATTAATGGGAGTTAATTATTTAATGGAGAAAGAAATGTTGAAGAAGAGGGAGATCATTCTATAGATTAGGGATGTCCACATTGTCAATGTTAAGATCACCATTCACCATCTTCAACTCTTGGCATAAATGATACACTCCGTGGAAATTTCCAAGAAAATGGTAAAGGAAGGAACTGGGCCTAAAGTGGAGATAGTTAAACCTAATTATCAGTACTGGAATCCCACCATTGCCAACCTGGTCAAGGAATGGAATGGTTTCATGCATATAGTGGGAGATCTAATAAAATAATGAATGCCTTCTTTTCCCTTAGGTGGCATGACCCCCTTTTTTTGTTTGGTTGTTAGTTCTCTAGCTCTTGTTGTTAATTTGGTTTAGTTGGAATGTTAGTATGGTTAGTATGATCATTAGATTGTAGTTTTTTTTAGGGGGTTCTAATGGGTATACCCTTGGCCTCTTTTTTGTGCTATATCTTCATATATTGTATGGGATAGGGTCCCCTCAACCCTTTTTTACCTCTAATAAAAAAAATTAGTGAATAAATAAAAATTTATAAGAATTAAATTATGATAGCATAATGAGTGGAAATTTTTATAAATATTGAAGTGGTTAGATTTAATTAAAGGAGGACCTAGATAGGATCATAGAAAAATATGTGAACACGGGTAGACAAGGGTAGAGATATTTATTTTAGGTGTCTACATTTACCCATTTTTGTCAAGTGGTTTGTGCTAGCAATCCATTAGAAAAAAATAGTGAGAGAAGAGGATTATGATGAAGATTGACAAAAGGTTGATGATGAGATCCCCCTCAAACTAGGGATCAATGACACCACAAGAAATCAATGATGTGTTTGAAAAAGGTAGATGATGAAGGATGGGGTGGGTGAAGAAAAATGGGTAAAAGGATAAGGCTGTAAGGAAATATATATCAAACAAAAAGGATCGCAATAAAAATAAAAACTATGGTCAGTGACTCCAATATCACATGGTTATAGGAAAATTACAGTCTCAATGGAGATGGGTGACAATTCTCTACAAGCCAATGAGTGGGTGAAAATCATTGCGAAAAGGAAAGAATATAATGGGAAAGATCTCAAATGGATGTAATCCATAATTATCACGGTATCATAGGCAAGCATCAATGTATGCGCAACTAAATGTGAAAATTATGATAAATCCTTCGTACACAAGGAATCGAGCAAAAAGTTATGCATCCACAAGGGTCGAGGATGAAAATAAAGGTGCCCTAGAAAAGACACTAAAAAGGGCCAAAAAGGTGAGTAGTGAAATATTATCCCCCAAGGGAGAGAGAAAGTATGGCCACGAGGTGCACTTTGTGCTCAAACTAGATAGGATTATCAAATAAAATGCCCAAACAAGGAATAAGTATGGCCACGAAGGTGGAAGTTGAGATCACAAAAGGATAAGATAAAAGTATTGAAATAGAATGCCCTAAAGAAAAAATAAATATGGCCTCAAAGGTGGAATTTGAAGAATTCCCAAGAAGAGGTCATAAAAAGGATCAGGGAATCCAAAACAAAGGCTACCAAGGTAATTCAACAATGATGAAGGCCAATCGATGGTGACCCAAGAAGGTCGACAGAGACTAGGTGTCGGTGGCTATATAAGCCTGAGGGTTGGCTAAAAAGCTCATTTTCACTCATAAAATTGATGAGAGAGATTAGATTGATTAAAGAGAAGATTGAGAAATGGAGGTTGTAAGAGTTGTAAGGAAACATGAGAGGGTGTGGAGGATGGTGAGTAACAAAACTCAAGCTTGTTTTTAGTTTAATTTTGTATTTTTTTATTTTTACATTTTTTAGAAAAAAATGGATGATGTTAGGGGTGGTTGGTGGCAAACCATCTAGGTCAACATCGACTGATCTCTAAGGCACATTGATCCACCCTTAAACACGTTGACCCAACTTGGGTCGACACTGACTAGGGTTAGATTGGATATGTTTAGGATTAAATTGGAATTTTAATGAAATTTAATGGATTTTGATCAGATTTTTGATTTTTGATTTGATGTTTGTCTGTTTTGTTTATGATTACAAGCTAGAGAGACCCTATATTTGAGAGACCGAGTGTCTATTCTATACGAGTAGATTAGAGGAGATGTGAAAAATGTCGAGTGGGATCATTTAGTTGTAGAGTGGGGTTAGGGGGATTCAAATATTATCATAGGATCCCATGAGATGTGGGATTGATGATTACATTGGTCGAGAGATGGGATAGACAGACGTGGACCTTTTGGTTTAGGACAGGGGAGATGACCATCACCCTGGAGGATGTGTATAGAATTATGAGATTTCCTATACATGGGGGAGCAGATAGTCCCCATTATAGTTGATAGTACGCTTGCAGTTTTGACACATCCATTTGAAGCCAATGTGCCCCATCTCATATTTTATTTAGGGATATTTTATTATGAGATGAGGTATGAGGTAGGCGTACCTCATAGTCGGTTGATCTTGTTAGTGATGATGGCCAGTGTATTGTTATGATTTCATAGACTTGGGTAGAGCTCAATTTCCATGGCCACTAGGTGGTGTAGTTGCAGAATAGTTGTCAACCACTAGATAATGCTCTCTTTTGGTACTTCCTTGCTAGCTCAAGTGTACCATGAGCTATCAATGTACAAGGTAGGAAGGATATCAGGGTTATATATAGGCTTCTTTCTTCACTATTGTTCCTATGAGAACATTATTGTTATTTTTCCACCAGGGATTCTATGGGTCACATAGTATAGAGCTATATAGGGATTTTTGAGATGGAGGGACCCACAATGAAGACTTAAGGTGGATGCAGAGTTGGATGAGATGAGGAAACCACAGGGGGTTTAGGAGAAACACAGGAGATGGTTGGAGATAATAAAGGCCATGAAGTTTGATTGAGTGTGATGACATTTTGAGGTCATCCAGATGATGTTTAGGGATCCTATTTTATATAAGAGGGAGGAGCTAAAAAGGGAGCTATCAGTGCCTAACATGGAATATACATTGGAGGAGACAATAGTGCCTTAGGATGATGATGATGATGATGATGTGGAAATTGGAGAAGGATTTGGTGATTGGATGACCACATCTTGGGCAGATCTGGGTTGTTGGGGAGATAGGAGATAAGGAGGAGGAGATATAGGAGATGGAGGCCCACATAGAGGTAGCTTTGAGCAGTGATGGAGATGAAGATGGAGGAGAGCCCACTGAGGTGGTTCAATTACATATATAGCTAGAATATATGTGCATTGAGAGAGATACTATGATCAAACATAGGGACAAAGTTACGCTAGATAAGGACCGGTACCAGAGATAGAGGGAGACCTATATGGTCTCATTTTGTATATCTTAATACCATATTGGCTACTGAGGCTACATGTGGAGTACAGGAAACATCGCATGGAGGAGAGATGAGACCTCTTGGTATGATTTCTATAAATAGATACATAGCCTTAGCCATAGAGGTTAAGTATTAAGAGGGGAGTGTGATCAAGAAGCTTCTGGGGATGATGCTTTAATGAGGAGCATCTACAGAGGAGAGTGACAGGTGGAGCTGGATTGTTTGAGAGCACAGCAAGTGTGGCATAGCCACATCAAGGAGAGGGCCATGGTGGAGGTGATGAGACTGATAGATAGAAAGAGGGACTTTCCTCATAGGGGAAATATTTTAGGCTCTCTGATGTCAACTTTACTATTTTTGATAGTATATCTATTTTGAGAGAGCCCCATTAGAGGGCGATGATGTATTATACACTTAATGATATATATATATATATATATATATATATATATATATATGTTGATTGTTTCGTGTTTTGGTATACATATATTGTGTAATGTTAATTATTTGATTTATGATGTTGATGATGATGTGGATAAGTGTGCACTGATGATGATGATGGTATATGTGAGTACTTTATATTGTATGGTTGGTGAGGATTAGAATTACATGCTAGTTTTGAATTTTATCTTGGTAATGAGTTGAATTGATAGAATGTGATGTGGATCGAAAATTAATGTGGATGTGATTATTGATTAAAATAAGTAAAGTTTGATGTGTTTGGGATAGATAGATAGATTGATAGGTGATTGAGATAACAAAAAATGTGTTTAAATATGGATGAGAGTAGATGTGAAAAGTATTGAGGAAAGAATGCAACCAAATGATGGTGACCTATAGGTATGAATGATTACATGGTATCAAGGCATGTATGAATAAAATATGCCTCTAATTGCATTGGAGGTAAATAAGACAGGATCCAAATAATACAAGGCACATGCATCCAAAACATGTGTTAGAACATAACCAAGGATAGTTAGTTATACCAAAAATCATAAAGAAACATGGATGGGATGGACTCATAAACCTAATGTCGACATGAAAAATGGGTTTGAGATGTAACTTGTACGTGGGAAGAGGGTTCTTCATAAGTGGCGCTCCCTAAATCTATGCCCCAACTCTGGGAAGGGGGAGAAACTAATCAATGCTAGAAGAAAGATTATCAATGTGGAAGCTTTCTTAGGATGTGAATAAAATGAAAGGCTTGATCAATGTAGGAATCCTTCAATTTCATTATAAAAAGAGTATCCATCCTTTAAGGGTATGGTCTAATTCATACATATGTAATATAGATGATAAAAGATAATATATATAATAGCCATCCTTCAAGGGATCATCTATTAATTTGATTTGAATTTGATTTTGATTTTTTTTTTTTACATGAACAACTGTCCTTCGAGGGAGCAGTCTATTTTTTAGTTCTTTGAATTTTGATTGGAGCATCCTTTGATTTTGATTTTGAGATGGGGAAGAGTTGGGAATAGCTAAGTAGACCACTTAGGAGGGGACACTGAATGTACAAGAGACACCCTTGGACCCTTTACATGGTTCCAATAGGTGAATGAGAGGGTGATGGATGTAATGATTGTAGATTTCTCACCGAGATGGGATAAACTATCCATAAGGAATATACTACAAGCAGAGTCATGGTGCTCATATTTAAGGTCACATCAGGAAAGCGACGGATGACCACATAATTCCAAATCATTATGATGAAATATGGAAGAGGCTAATGATGGAGGGATGATCTAAGGATATGACTAAGTAGCTCACTTGGAAGACATGCTAATGTAGAATGGTCAGAAGTGCAATGCATTAAGAGGTTCCACCCATCAAGGGAGGCTAATCGATAGGCTCCCAACCCATACTTATGTGCCGATAATGTATGGTATAATCTAGTTAGGGGAAAAATTTCCACGTTGGTCTCATTTCTAGAGTAGTGACATTTTGATTTTCTTTGAGATTGAGGTCACTGACATTAAAATCACATTATTTAATGTGATTATTGTAAGCATTTGATGCGCTCTTGATAAACATGATGGTGTTCAAGAGTGAAAAGGTTACGTTCATCTAATAACTCAAGTTATGCTAGACGTGCTTTGTCATAGTCTTCATCAGAAATGAAGTCACGAAGGGACACACAAAGATGCAATTTTAACTTTGAGAGGAAGGAAGGATTCAAAACCATACACAAGTGAAAAGAGGTAGCCCCAGTGGAAGTACAAATGCTAGTCTGATAAGCCCATAAAGTAAAAGGGAGATGAAGATGCCAATCACGACCAAATTGATCAATAGTTTTTGTAAAATGTTTTAAAGAGTTTTATTAGTGGCTTCATCTTGGCCATTAGCTTGAGGATAGTATGGAGAAGAGAAGATATGAGTTGGATGTTAAATGAATCACAAATATTCTTAAGATATTTATTTTTAATGGACTTTCTGTTATTCATGATGAGTTTTTGAGGAGCACCGAAGTGGAAAATGATGTGCTGGTAGATAAAGTTAATGATTAGACCAGATTTGGTTGAAGTGAGGGAAATTAATTCCATCCATTTAGTAAAATATTTAGTTGCAGTGATGATAGAGTGATGTTTTTGTGAAGATCAAGGATTAATAAGGTTAAGATCAAGGCCCATTGTGAGAAGGGCCAAAGGTCCTGAGCCAGCTGCAAAGTAGGAAGTGAATAAGATTGGAATGATGTTGACATTTTTCACATTTCTTAACATATTCAAAACATTTGTGATTGAGGGAAGGCCAATAATAGCCAATATGAAGAATGTGCTTAGTGACAACTAAGCCACTAAAGTTTCCACCACAAATTCCATCATGGATTCCTAGATAGCATGAAGAGATTCATGGGATTTAAGGCATCGAAGGAGAATACCATAAAATCCACACTTATATAGAATTCCACAAAGGATAACATAATGGTTAGCATGCTGAAGGAAATACTCCTAGCATTTCTTGGATAATATCAGGGGAAATGATGGGTTTGGATAAATAATCAAAGATTTGGGAGTACCAAAGATCTGATGAACTAGATTCAACAAGATTAACTTGGGGTAACTCATGAAATGGTCAATCACTACGATGAAAGATAATAGAAATCTTGGATTCCTCAGTTTTCTAAGGAATGAGAGATACAATAGATGTCATTGTATTAGAAATTTTTTTGGACAATCTAGGGACATATAGGATAGTGTAAGAATCAAAGACTTCAAGGAGAAGATGAAAAATTTCACAATATTTTTGAAGAGTATAATTTTTACACCCATACTCACATGTGGCTTATTTTATGATAAGTTTAGAATCTCCATAGATGTCATGAATTTGAAATCCTATAAAGAGAGTGGTTTCAAGGCCTAAGAGAAGGGCTTCATACTTTTTCATATTATTTGTACACTAATAATTTAGTTTGTTGGTGAGAGGAATAGGAGTATCCCAAGGAGGAATTAGAATGATGTCCATGCCTCCCCCTTGTTGATACTTAGAACCATATCAGAAGAGGGTCATATTAAGGATGTCATACTCATGATGGAAGTGATTAATTGATTTGTCTGGGAATTATTCATGAGGAAGATGCAAACTAGGAAGAGGGGCTTCCACTAATTAGTCTTCGATAGCTTGGCCCTTAATGGATTTTCAAGAAATAAAATTGAGGTCAAACTCAGTCATGAGCATGAGCCATCAAGTAATGTGATCACTGTGATAAGGTTTAGAATGAATTGTCTTAAGAAGATGAAATCTAGTAATGATATAATTCCTGTGATTGAGAAGATAGTGTCAAATATTAGAGGTGGAAAAGAAGACAGTACAACATATATTTTTATCTTCATCTTAGTGAGTCTTGTAGTCCTAAAGGGTGCGACTGATGTAAAAATTAGCCTTCTCCCAAATTTGGTCATCATGATGTGCTAGTATAGCCCCTAGAGCATGACCAGTAGTAGAGATGTATAGGTAAAAGGCATCCCCCTCATGGGGAGGTGGAAGCAATGGTTAAGAAAAAATATCTTGATTAAGGTCATCAGAGGATTTCTAGCAATCATGATCCCAATTAAATTCTATGTCTTTATGAAGAATATAATGAAAGGGTTGAAAATGATCTAAAATTTACGAGAAGAAATGATGGGATGATTGAAGTTGACCTTGAAGAATATTAATTTTCTTAAGGTTGCAAGGAGGTAACATGTATTTATGCTTTTCATTGATGACATCATTTAAGATATGCATTGAAATTCAACTTAACATTTTAAGTAAGGTAAAAAAAAAAAATTGGTTTCTCATAGAAATTTGGTCATCTATTCAATTTTTTTCTCATCAATGTTCAATTTCCTGAATAGGAGAAACATAGACTGTAATTATTTCAATTGAAGGTTTTGCACTTTCATGAGGATTGCTATAATTTTTTATGGTCAACTTCAATACCCCTAATAGATGCACTAAAACTAAGGAGTTTTCTAGTTATCACTCCAAACACACACTTGACTAGATTAAGGAAAAGGTATAAGTGGATAAGGTTCTCAAAAAATACCTCAATAACATAAATATGTTCATGTCGATGTTTATATTTACCTAAAATATCATCGACATAATTTCTATTGTTTTATGGATGAGATCATGAAATATATAAGTCATGACCCACTGATAGGTGGCTCTGGCATTCTTTAGACCAAAAGGCATAACACAGTAGCAAAAGGTTCCCAAAGATGTGATGAAGGAATTCTTATATTGCTCTTCTTATGCGATGAGGATTTTATTATAACCAGAAAACCTATCCATAAGGGAAAACATTTCATGACATGTGGTGATTATACAAGTTGATCGATGTTGGGAAGTGGGAAGTCATCTTTAGGGAAAATGAGATTAAGATCTCAAAATTTCGTATGTATAATAATATTTCCTGATTCTTTAGAGATGAGGACAACATTGGAAACCCATTATACATATTCAATGGGGATGATGAAGTTATAAGAAATAAGATGTTACAAATCCTCTTTGACAAGGAGGGAAATTCAAGGATGCATGCGGAAAAGCTTCTGCTTTACCAGTTTAGCATTTGGAAAGGTGATGATAATATGGATGATTATGGAAGGGTCAATACCTAGCATGTCAGAGTATAACCATGAAAATTATTGGTTATGATGAGAGAAAAAATGTAGTGAAAGACTCAAGCTCATGTGGATCAAGAGATTGACCCACCTTGAGGATGCGAGGCTCTTGAGGAGTCCCGATATTGACATCGATGGTGGATTCATTGAGAAGAGTGGATGTGTCATATGGTAAGGTCTTATGAAGATAATAATCCTTTTCCCCCATGTGGGAAATAATGACATTGTCATCAGTCACACTGAAGAATGTTAATGGTAGAAGAGTCTTCTTCTATCATCTCTAGATGGAAGAGTAGAAGGGACCTAGTCTTATTCTGACACTAATAGGTGACCAATCCCAAAGTTATGGTGGAGAATAAAATATAATTCAGAGGAAATAGACATGGTGTCATCCATATCCATGGACTCATGGGATGGAGAATACAGGAGAAGGCATTTCCATGCACAACTTATATGGTGGGATGGGGTCAAAAGATTGCTTATGATAACTAAGTCAATAAAATTTGTGAGGTTTTTGGCACTCATCAATAAATAGGTGATGTGGCCCCTACTCATAGCATCCCATGTTGAATCCCTTCTATGTGCAACAATGGAGATAGGTATGGGTGAAGGATGGTTTGTTAAGGAAGATGAAACCACTGGTATAAGGTTTTGGCATGTGGAAGATCAATGATATGTGAAGAAGGGGTGTCTAAACCACCATAGATGAGGTTGGTTCAAAGATGTGGTGGACCGAAAGGAATGATATCCCTAAAATTTTCTTGGTACATCGGAGCCTTTTTGGGTCTACCAAGATAGTGAGGAGTGGGCAAGGTGTTGAGTGTAAGAAGGTGATACTCCCCTGACGTAAGCTTATTCATTATGTTTTTTATGGAATCATCATTGGGAAGTTTGGAAGAAGGGATAAATGAACTAGTGAATGGTATCGATGGATCATAATTGGTAACAAGGACATCATTAGGTCAATAATTCATGTTGCACATCCAAAATGGAGAAGCATCCCTCAAAATATTCAAAATCTTCCCCTCATGCTCATATTTAAGGTAATAATGGAGTGTACAAGGGATGCAACACATAGCATGGATCCAAGTTCTCCCAAGGATAAAATTTTATTCAAATTCCCATTATATTATGTAGAATGCCTCATGGAGTATCTTCTCACCAATGTGGATAGGAAGAATGACCATTCCTAAGGCAAGATTGATAACATCATTAAAAGTGTGAAGGATTATGGGTGTTTGGGAAATAGAGGACTTTGGTATCTTAAGTTGATCAAAAGTATGTGATGGGAGGATATTGATGCTCATTCCACTATCAATCATGGACCATTGGATGAACGTGTCATTAATCCTAACCATGATAAAGAGGGGAATATCATGTTCCTCTGACGAGATATCTGGAATCTCAACATCATCAAATGAGATGGTAGAAGAAGATGTGACTTCTCCTACAAAGGATGCAAAGGGTTGAGCCTCATCACCGCATGTTAGAATTCACTTTAAGGATTCAACGAGAGCCTGTATCTGGTATGTGGGAAATATAATGGATTGAGAGGGGGTGAATCGATCCTTGTAAATAAAATTAATTAACTTTCAGAATTAAAACTCAAATTTCTTTTATCAAACAACCATAATAATCACTTATTAAAATTTTAATGTATGTATACCATAAACCATTAGTAACGCATGAAACCATGAAAGAAATAAAACACCATAAGAACACAAGATATAAGCAGTAAACCCTCGAGGGAAAAAAAAACCACTGAAACACATTCTTAGATTGATATGTGTCAAATTTAGTGAGGCACCAACCCCACAAGGATCCCCAACCCCTAATTTATTTAATTACTAAATCCATAAAGAGGCTACAACCCCCCAATCTAATCAAGGATGCACTCAACTACCTTACGATGTGTATATCTCTTATTTGTTGCTACCACAACTAATGGGGATCCAATTTCTAGCTCACACTTCTTCACTCAAACCCTTGCTCTCATGTTCTCTTATTTTTCTCAACCTATAACACACTTATTTTAGCTTCAAATAATTCTCAATAATCTGCAATCACACTTCACCTAGGTCACTTCACCTTGCACACACTCCACTAGTCAATAAAAGCACCCAAATTATGCTTTTTATATGAAATTCATCACTTAGACTTAGGCCCAAGATTTTCCTTCCAATTTTCTCAACTAATACATTAAGGAAAAAATATTAAATTTTAAATATAACAGCTACATATGACCTAATCAGGTTGGCCTGGCTAAAATCATCATTTCATGTGCCAAAAATTGCTCAAAACCCCATGTGAACAACCTTAAAATTGCCCTAACATGAGTACAATCATTTTCATGACCCATGAAACCCTACATATGAGTAAAAAACCTTTAAACATTCATACATGGTCACACATTTAATCAACCAATAAAAATATTTTAGCTACTGGGCCCAGTTCCCTTTATAATTCTCAAAACATTTGTTTCCTTCAATCTTCACCACCATGGAAATTTCATACAGACACCAAATGACTTAAACTGAACAAAAACATTACATGTGACTAATAAATAGAAATTTCATAACTTTTAGAACATGTGGAAGAATGTTATAAGTCATTAAACATCTTTCTATTCAAACCAAAACAAGATTTCTCTTCACCAAATCAACCTACCAAAAAATATGTCTCCAAAGGTTAGGTAATAAAACCATTTATAAAAACATTCAAGAATTAAAATTTGATTCATTAGATGCCTGATTCATCCTTATTCACATTCCAGATGATAACAATCATCACATAATCCATCTCATACTTTAAACATTGTCAAACTTTCACAAAAATAGATGTTGTCTTGAACTGCCAAAAACCTTCTTACTGAAAGAATTCCCTGGAAGTCCTATCATATGACCTCATCATGATGTAATAAATATAATATAAATATCTCTTAATCTTCTTTCCATCATAACTTTAATTATTTGAGGAATCAAGATGTAACTCATGATATGACCAAAACACTAAACCTTGCTATTTGAGATCCCAAAATTACCCTTTGACTAGTCAACTTGTTTGGACCTCAAAACCTCATGCGATAAGATGAAATATATCTAAAAAATTCTTGTACATCTATAAAATCTCACATACATCATGCAACATTGTTTCACTATTTTCTTTACCTTTTTGAAATGATGAAACATATAAGGGTAAGGGCCAAGGAGGAATACTTGTTTATGCAAGTTGATAGATGGTTGTTGCGTGCGTTCTGACTTCTTGATCAAATGCCTATTGCAAGAGCTTCCCTTTGGCTAGGAAAAGCTACCTATAATAGAAAACAATACCACAAAAAGATACTTAAAGGATACATGACAGTGGACTACCTAGCATGTGCTAGATCCAGGAAATATGATACTCCTTATATGGCTATCAATCCACTATTTAAAACCAATTAATGTGAGAAATAAACAAATTCCTACTATAGTTGATATGATTTAGGTATCTCATTCAAGGAAAAGAAGAAAATCTAATATAATTGGTTAGGTTATAGTCAGATCTAAATAATAAGTAGGTGTCAGGTTGTTGGAACTGGTCAGGGTCAGGTTCTAGGTTGTTTAGGTCAACTGGTGATATGATTGTTGGGTTTTTTCTTGGTTAAGGTATAAAACAAAGAGATCGATGTTGGTCAGGTATGAACGATGCCGGTTTAGAGAGAACCAAAGATGGTTGTACATAACTGGCATCAGTATGCTTGAGGTAAAAGAAAATCAAATAGATCAAATGGTAAGGGTTGATCTAAGGTCAAATGAGGTTGGGAGAATGGATGAGAAGGTTTGTGGAGATCTCAAAAATACATCATACAAAATTATATACCTTATAGAAATATTCCATGATCTCAAATGGATCCAATGCACTCTGTCACACCTCCTAGGTAGCATATGTGCTCCCAATAAGCACCTATAACTAAGAAAACTACTTGTACCTACACTATAAAACTACGGTGAGTTCTTAAGAACACTCAAAACCTGATATAAACCATGCCAAAATTCTTCCCAAGAAACAGCTCATATTTCCATGAAACACCTCCTAGGCACCTGTATGGGCTTGCTAAAGAAAACATGTATCACTAAATCCCAATGTAACCAAGACTGATAAGCATTTGAACCAATCATGTTGAGCATCACATACATCAGTCAGAAACTCCCTTGACGTAAGCTTATTCATTATGTTTTTTATTCATCACTGGGAAGTTTGGAAATCACAATATCTAAATGAACTAGTGCCAATATTTATCGACATGTGGGTTCATACATGGTAACAAGGACATCATTATTTCCTAATTCTTGTTGCCATTAAAATGGGTATCAGAATTTTTCCATCAAAATGAATTCAAAATCTTCTCACACTTGGAAGTTGGATTTGATACTAGAATGAAGTGTGAGTCTGTACAAGATCATTGAATTTTTTAACATCATTTTAGGTGGATCTTAAGATTCTCAAGCTTAAAGTATGAAGTATTCAATACTTCCCATGATAATAGTTTCTTGTTTAGGAATTCTCATACTTAGAGTATGATTTCTTGTCACTAATAACAGGATAGGAAGTAAAATCCATTTAAAGCTTTCGATTGATAACATTATTAAAAGTGTGAGGAATTATGAGGTAGTTAAATTGGTAAAGTTTAGAGCTCCATTGGTAAAATCATACCAAGTTGAGTACAGAAAGAAAGTAAAGTGTGAGGATATTGATGTCTTTAACCATGCTGGAATTATAAAGGGCATCTAAATGTCTATTATTTAACCATGAGCTAAATAGGGGAATATCATGTTCCTCTGACGAATATCTGAGTAACATCATAAATTAGATTTACTTGTGAGAGAAGTATGGTAACTTTCCTACAATAAGATGCAAAGGGTTGAGCCTCATTAATGTTAGTTATTCATTTATGCCATTCAACACCAGGCTAAGTCCTGTATCTGGTTAATAAAATTGACCAGCCTAATTTCTTTCAAAGAGGGGGGTTTCCACTACTATAGCAGAAATTCTGTGGGGCACTTAAAGGATTAATTAACTTTCAGGATTTAAACTCAAATTTTATCTATGGAATTATCAAACAACCATAATGAAATGACTTATGAAAATTTCAATGGGTATGTTTACCTAGGAAATCATGGTAGTATAATTGCATGAAAGCATTCCCAAGAAATAAACACACCACTAAAACAAAATATTTGATAGTTCAGGAAACCCTAAAAAGAAACTAAATTCCTCTCGGTAAAAGATGCACCAAATTCTTAGATTGATATGCCTTCATTCAAATTTAGAATGAGGCAACAACAAAAATGATAGGGCAATGATGACCACACCTAATTTATCTTAATTACTAAATCTCATTTCAAAGACCTCATTCAACCCCCCAATCTAATCAAGGATTGAGACTCCACCTACTTCTAAGAGCCATGTGTATATCTCTTATTTGGAAACCACAAAAATATATCCAATTTCTAAGCTCAGCACTTCTTCACCATAGGAAAATACCTTGCCCCTCATGTTTGGCCCTCTTATTTTTCTAAACCTATAACAGAGTTATTGTTAGAATGTTACAAATTGTTCTCCAATAGATCTGCAGTCACATTTATCAACCTAGGTCAGTAATGAAATTTAATCAGCACTCCAATAGTCAAGAAATAGCATCTGCAAATTAAGCTTTTTATATCCAACATCTAGAACAACTATAATGACTTCCTTCACAACTCCTCAAATTGGTTCTCCTTACCAGCCTTGTCTCAATCTAAAATCCATGAAAAAAATATTGAGATTTTAAGGATATAACACTGTTACATAGTGACCTCAATCCCATTTAGGCCAATGTATTGCTGAAAAATCTTTTCACCTTCTCTTTGCCAAAAATTATGGTTTTAAAAGGAATGACACCATGGATGAGCTACTACTAATCTCAGGAAGGTAGAAGATTGCTACAGTAAAATCCACTAAGGGAATGAGTACAATCATTTTCAGTCCCTTGTCTAAAATTTCCATCTGAGTTAAATGCCAACTACGATTAAACTCATTCATAGGATGGTCACCCGCATTTTTTCTATACTCTATAAAAGAAATATTTTAGTATAAATGGAGAATTTTATAGGGTATGCTCTAACAAATCCATTTGATTTTCTATCAAACCACCATGGAAATTTCATACATGTACTAGTCAACCTATGACTTAACCTGAACAAAGGACTTATTACTATGTGAATTTCATGTAATAGAAATTTCATATCTTTATAGAACATGTGGAATTCCAATGTATATAAGTTATGTGGAACATCTTTCTATTCTTACCAAAACAAGGATTTCTTTCACCTAAATCACACTCTGACCTAAGAAAATATGTCGAGACCAAAGAGACAATTAGAGTAAGAAAACCATCGAGTAAATTCAGGGTTTCTTTCAATTTTTAGACATTATATCTTTTGGTTCATTAGATGAAGGGGTTTCCAGGGGACCTATAATAATCCATTCCAATAGTATCATACCACTAATCATCACCTAATCCATCTCATACATTAAACATTTCAAGACTGGTCTATGCATGCAACAATTATTTTTTCTAACCTCCCAAAAACCTTAAAGTTACAATACTAACAAAAAATAGGAAAGTTCATCAATGACCTCATTATAATGTAATAAAGAAGTGTATTCACCTAAATACTAATTAGGATCTATCTATTCCATCCAAACTTTAATGTAGAGGAATCAACATGTCCAATTCATTAGCTAGTGACCTAAACAACAGTAAACAACTTGCTATTTAAATCCCATGGAGTTATCCTATTGTACTAGATCAACTTGTTTGACATTTATCAAAACATTTACTCTCTTACAGATGAAATATATCTAAAGTAAATTCTTGTCACGTGTGGCATAATTTAGAGCATATACGTTACCAAAATACAATCATGGAACATTGTTTTACCTATTTTCTTTACCTTTTTGAAATGATGAAACATAAATAAGGGTAAGGGCCAAGGAGAAATACCTATTTATGCTATTCGGTAGATGGTTGTTGCGTGCATGTTCTGACTTCTTGATCTAAATGCCTGAATTGTAAGAGATTCCTTTTGGCTAGGAGGAAGCTACCTGTAATAGAAAACAAGACCACAAAAATATAGTTAAATGATAGATGACAGTGGACTACCTAGCATGTGCTAGATCCAGAGAAATGTGATACTCCTTAGATGGCTGTCAATCCACTGTTTAAAACAAATTAATGTGAGAAATAAACAAATTCCTACTATAGTTGATATGATTTAGGTATCTCATTCAAGAACAATAAGAAAATCTAATATAATAGGCTAGGTTATAGTCAGATCTAAATAGATAAGGTAGTGGTGTCAAGGTTGTTGGAACTGGTCAGGGTCTAGGTTCTAGGTGGTTTAGGTCAACTGGTGAGGATGATTTTTGGGTTTATTCTTGGTCAAGGTATAAAACACAGAGACCGATGTCGGTTGGGTATGAACGATGTCGGTTTAGAGTAGGAACCGATGACGGTTGTAGATAACTCGGCATCGGTATGGTTGAGGTAAAAGAAACTCAAATAGATCAAATGGTAGGGGATTGATATAGGGTAAAATGAGGTTGGGAGAATGGATGAGAAGGTTTGTGGAGATCTCAAGCTATGCTAATAAAGGTGGATATTAGGTCAGAATGGTGATTTGGTGGTGTGGGTAAGGAAGTGGTTGAATTACAAGCTAATAAGAAATTGAGGAATGAACATGAAAAGTATGAACTAATGACAAAAATGAAAAAAGTTAACTATGCTAAAATAGACAATACTGGTAGAGATGTATACTTACTGTGATGTAGGTTTTGATGGCTGAATGGAGATGGTTGTTGATCAGAAGTTGATGGTGCTTAGAGATATCAGTAGCAGTGGTGACACTCCTGGAATGATACCGTGAGTGCAATGCTTCTGTATCTATCCTGGTGATGGCTCTGGATGTCTTGGATACGCATGAAAGGATGCTGGTTTTTCTTACATGCAACTCTGATCTCATCTCCTTTACTCTCAGAATCTGCCAACCCAAAAACAAGGTTGTTTAGGTGAATAAATGGTAACCGAAGATGGTTCTGGGTTGACCGATGTCGGTTTAGGGGTGATCGGCGTTGATTAAGGTGGGATTCCCTAGGTTTACTAAAATGGGCAAGATCTTTCTAATTTCTTTGGCCAAGTTTGTTTGTTCATCACATGGATTAGAATGGAAAAAGCTTCCCTTCTAATGGGTAAGGAATGTGGTTAGAGAAATCTTAGGAATTGATTTTAGGGTTGGACCAAATCTTAGCTCATTAAGGCAAGTAAGATTAGGTCTTAGTTAGTTATGGAAACATGCCAAGAATAGGTCTAGGGTGAGGTGGCTGGATGAGGTGTCTAGGTGAGGTGGTAATTAGGTCAATTTATGTAATTAAATGATGAATATTGTGAGGATGGGTATTAATTTAATATAATTAATTAAATTAATAGTGATGTGGGGTGGAAGGGGCCATGGTTAGGTGAATATGTCTTTGTGTTGGTTATTTGACTAGGTGATCTAAGGGGAGTGTGACCCAATTTTGGTGTCTACATTTTTCCCCCTATTTGTTGTGTATTGCTTGTATTGGTAAGTGATGCACAGAAAAAAATAAGATGTGGTTACCCCATGTGTGGGTTGAAGGTGAGACCCCTCAAACTATGAAACTGATGAGGTAAAAGACAAAAGTCGGTGAGTGGTTTGATAAAAGGTGGATGTGATGTAGAGGAACATGGAAAACGAAGGTAATGGGGTAAAGGTCTAATCAAGTAATCAAGATAATGGGCCATGGTAAAAGGTAGTGATAGTCAAACGTACGCACACGCATATAAACTACAACACAGGTACCAATTTGAAGAGCATGTAAACTCTACATCGTCCAAGGTCAATAGGTTTATCCAAACAAGGTTGAGGTGATTCCCGGATCCAAGGTATAGGATGTAGTGTGGAGAAGCACATCACACGTCAGGTGTATGAATGTTTAGTTATGTTTTGGTACACCAAAGGTTGGGTTAGGATAAATGACACGGAAATAGGTAAGGTAAGGTCATTAGGTCAAACAACATGGGTAACAGTGTCACAAGGTATAACAAGCACATGAGGTCATAGGTAAGTAACAATTTTCTAGGTCCATGTAGCAAGGTCGCAGACATGGGTAAGGCTGAGGTATGGGTAAAATAACAAGGTCCCAAAATGTAATTAAGGACATGTATAGGTAAGTCTAGGCATGGAGGTATGGTTCCGTAATAAGGGTGGGTAAGGTCAAATAGATGTGCTGGTTTGGTTAAGTGTTGGTTTAAAATGGGGAAAGGGTATGGACAAGAGTATGGCATGTAACTGATGCTAATCATATGCGACCGGTGATGGTCTAGGTAAGACAATCACAATTTATTAGGGTAGATGACTGATGTCAGTTTGTGTACAATCGACCATGGTTTTCTAGGGCACATGACCGATGTTGGTTTAGGTATAACCTACGTCGGTCAGGTCGACGTGGGTATATAAAAACAAAAAATCTGTATAATACAGATTCATTTATATGGTTTGGATTTTTTGAAAATGAGAGAGTGCTGAACGAGTTGTGATTTGTTAGGAGGAAAGGATGAGGGATGATATACTACTGAGATGGGGAGATCCAGTTAGGTTAGAGGAGCCAAGAAGATGGGTCCATGAGCATCAGGGGGATTGATTAGTAATTAGGTGGAGGGCAGGAGGATTGGATTTGATTGATTAGGACATGGCAAAGATGGCTAGAGAAGGTTTGGGTGGTCCAACGACACAGTGGCCAAACATGCCACTACATCGAGGTGACATCTGAGATGAGGTAGGCTTCTATATGATCCTATATTCATGTTGATTGAAATAGGCTATTAAAATGGGGTTGGGTGAAAGTCAGTTTAAGTATGTGTAGAGAATTATAAATGTTGGTAATGTATGGGTAATAAGGAAGTGAAATGAAGGGTGGGAAGGTCCAATGTAGGTGAAATAGCTAGGTTTGGGTAGGTTAGAGTGAAGGATTACGGTAGATTTTGGGAATAATTTGAAAAGTAAGGTAGGGGTTTGTGGTTGTTGACGTCGTGATAGTGACTGACACCGGTCAAGTGTTGACCGACGGCGGAAGATATTTTACCGGCATTAGGCTCAAGTAAAGGGTGAGAAATGTGGTTACACGATGATTGATTAACGGTCGTTGATTGACCGGTCAATGGCTGGCTTCTACTGGGAAAAAAGGGTAGTAGAGAGATAGGGTAAGAGGTAAGGAGATGTTAGGAGATTATAATGGACCGATGACGGTTTCATGAGATAAAAATAGGGCCGAGTAGGGTATAAATGGCATCAGATATATTGGTCTAGCAAGGGGTAAGTGGTTGGGTGGGTACGATAAGAATTGAGGTAAAATAGATAGTGAGGTTTATGAGGTGAAGGGAAGAAGTGTTAATGTAGGGGAAAAGAAAGTTTTGACAATAACGTGTGTGATTGGTTGGGTGTAGGTGAGGGACCAAATATAGATGTGGGATAGGGTACCTCCCTTGATCATGGAGGTGTAAGGGGGGTGTGATAGCTGAGGACTGGTGCTGTGTTGCAGAGGTTGACCTTATCGGGGTCAAACACTATCTGATACGTGGTCCAAGAGATGAGTTTGATTGTCACTCTCATCGATAGATGGGACTCATCAACCAATACCTTCCATTTACCGATGGGTGAGATCATAGTCACCCTGGAGGATGTATACCGGATCCTGCATCTATCGATAGTGGGGATGTAGGTGTACTGTAATCTCCTCATAGGCCTATCATGGACTTGATGTTGACTATGTTTGGCAAGGGTCTGGCATAGTTTAGGTTCCATAACACTAGTACGAGCTATGGTGATATGTACCGAGCCCATCCAGAAGGAGATAAGGCTAGTAGTATTGCTAATGGAGGCAGTCTGCTACTTTACATTACCGGATGTGGAGGGTGGGAGATTCCCATGATCAATGATGGGGGTTCTACATGACATGGTGGAGGATAGGACCCATTTGGCATGGGTGCACCTGCATTCTTGGTACAATTGTATAGAGAGCTACAGGATTATGGGTGGCTACAGAGGTTTAGCCTTGTGTTGTACTTTCCTACTTCATTGTTGGGTGATATGAGCACATTATATGTGTGTGTCCAGTCAGTATGCCCTGAGTTGATGCATTCGAGCTGGGTTTTGTTTGAGTGGGCTTTAGGAGATGGGTGTCCTGTACGATTGGGGAGTACCAAGCTACTAGAGCTACACATAATGTAACATATTACAGGTGATTGCTAGTAGGATTGTTTGGCATGGACATCATTTAGAGGCCTTATGTGGGTTTTCCATCATATGGGTGGATGAAAGAGGAGCTACAGGAGCTACATCTGCTCTCGAGTGGATAGAGAGTGTGACATGCCAGGAGAGCATGAGATGATACCTGTGGACAGGGTTAGATTGAAATTCTAGGCTACTTCAGGATATACCACCGTCATTTCCCATACTATAAGAGGGATGATGTGGAGAAGCCTCTATATCTACCCCAACCAACCATATCGATAGGGTAGGAGGAGCAAGTTGATAGATTGGCAGATTGATGATGCCAGAGGTGACTGATAGATATAGGAAATGGTGGGTTACACATTTATGAGCGGTACTACCAAGGCCAGGGAAGACAGATTTAGCCACCATCACATTACAGATGGATTCCCTATTGGGGTAGGTGGTTACCCTGAGTTACACAGTTGGGTATAGTGACAGGGGTAGCTGATAAGATCAGAGGCACATGTTACTATCTGTTATCAGGCATGGGTGGTGACTCTATAGGCCCATGTAGCGTAAGGATAAGTATCTACATAGGGTGGAGATGGAGATGGGATATAGGTGGCCACCCTATAGGTGTAGATTATAGGTTTCTAGGGCCAATTAGGCCACTAGACATGCACAGGGACAAGGTATTTTAGGATAGTCACAAGTAAAGGGACAGGGTCCTTCTTTACAAGTACTGGCGGGACAAGGTTTCGGAGAGATAGGTACACAGGGCCTGACGACTGATGGTACCACCATAAACAGTACCGATAGGCTAGGTTGATGAGATTCCTTAGGTGAGGTTTGATATTATCACAATATTTTGATGGTCTACAGGGATAGATTTTATATCCTATGGGGAGTATAGAGCACATCAGGCCTCGATGTAAGAGGACCAAGTCACATACCCACATTATAAAGAACACAAGGGGCAATTGAGCCCTAAGACAGGGTCAGGGTGAGGCCACTAGTTCATGAAGGCCAGCCCTAGGTGAGGTATCGGTAGAGATCTAGACAGGACCGATGATGGGTGGTGAGATGCTAACTATACGTTGTGTGGGGGTAGAGAATGAGGAGGATACATGTGAGACAGATATGGAGGATATCTAGTAGGGTGATGTCTGATAGCCATATGTACCTCTTGTTTTGTATAGTCGTATATTTTTTATATAGACTGGCCTACATGCTAAAGAGAGTGAGGATGTACATGAGAGTTTTTTAGATTTTTAATGATATACCGACCTGTGTGCCAGAGATGGTGAGGATGTATCTGAGTGATTTGAGATGATTGTGATTACTATTAAGATATATATTCATATGTATTTTTATACAGAATATCTTATTTATAGAGGATGGTGTTTATGTTATTGATGGTGTACATGTTTTAATTTGCATTACTGTAATTTAACAAATAGGGATGGAAGCCTGTATATTTTATTAATGTGAAATTGATTAACCATTACAATGGAGTGCTGCAATATTTATACATATTGGACAAAAATGTGCAGACAAACAAATATGTTGCACAGGTAAAACCACACTCACAATTGCTTCCAATAATACATCCGGGAAGAATATAAATTGTTATAATAATTGTTACAATTATCCCTGTGAAACAAAAAGACAAATATGGTTTAAAACCATATAACAGCTTACAATTATATTATGGTTTATAATATAACCATATAATATGATTATTTAATTAATAAAATAAATTAAATAATAAATCATATAATGCATAACTAATATTTTATCCTAACATTCCCCCCCTTAATTGTGCATTGTCTAAAGAGATGAGGAGAGGAACTCTTTGAACAACTCAAACTTGTCATGTGCAAGTGACTTTGTGAAAATATCTGCTCGTTGTTCAGCAGTTGGACAAAATTGAAGCTGGATGTTGTGCTTCAACACATGTTTGCGTATGAAATGAACATGTACCTCAATGTGCTTTGTTCTCTCATGAAAAACTAGATTGCGAACAAGTTTGAGAACACCTTCATTGTCAACATACATGGTGGTCAGTTTGTCCTGTGGTATTCCAAGTCCTTCTAGTATGTGACGTAGCCAAATCACTTCACAGACAGACTTCTCCTGCAGAACGATACTCATCTTCTATGGAAGAGTGAGAAACAAAGTGTTGTTTCTTACTTCCCCATGATATTGGTCCAGATCCCATAAAGAATACAAATCCAAGAAGTGGATTTTCTATCATCAATGTTACCTGCATGATCTGAATCCGAATATCCAGTCAAGAAGAAGTTTTCATTCTTCTTGTATTCTAGACCAAGATCCATTGATCCTTTGAGATATCTCAAAATGCACCTTGCTGCTTTCCAATGACAAACTTTGGGTTCCTGCATGAACCTGGATAGATAGCTCACTGCAAAGCTGATATTTGGTCTAATGTAGGTTAGGTAAATGAGACTCCCAATCAACTACTGATAGAGAGTGGCACTTACCTCAGGAGATGGATCTGAATGAGATAACTACAATCTGTTCTCCATGGGTGTAGCAATTGGTATAATCCATCATCCTAAATTTCTCAAGCGTAGTCTTGGTATATTTCATCTGAGAAACAAAAATATGATTCTCTTTCTGCCACACTTCCAATCCAAGACAATAGTGCATCAGCCCGAGATCAGTCATGTCGAACGATCGATTAAGATATTTCTTCATTACATCGATCATCCTCACTGAACTACCAGTGATGACTAGATCATCGACATAGACAACAAAATCACAATCTCCCCCCTTGATTTTTGAGGTAGAGATTGGGATCGTATGGATTTATAAAAAATCCATGTTGTATGAGATGCTCATCAATCTTGATGTACCATGCCCGGGGTGCCTGTTTGAGGCCATACAGAGATTTCTTGAGTCTGCATACCTTTGTTTCTTGACCAGGTACAACATATCCCTCAGGTTGAGTCATGTAGACTTCTTCTTGTAAATCTCCATTTAGGAAGGCACTTTTTACATCCATTTGGTGAACTTTCCATCCAAACTGAGTAGCTAGAGAAAAGATCATCCTGATCATTTTGATCTTAGCTGTGGGAGAAAATGTCTCCTCATAGTCAATGCCTTCTTTTTGTGCATACCCCTTTGCTACAAGTCTTTCTTTGTACTTGTCCACTGTCCCATCTGCTTTGTACTTAGTTTTGAATATCCATCTACATCCAATGGGTTTCTTCCCTGGTGGAAGATCGACAAGCTGCCAAGTGTTATTCTTCATCACTGATTGATATTCAGAATCCATGGCATCTTTCCAAGCTTTTGACTGTAGGGCTTCCTAGACTGTAGAGGGCTCATCTAATTCAATAACTCTACTCATCAAATCAAAGTTAACTTCTTCTCTTGCTTTACTGTGAGTTCGTGGTCCAGGGGTGGATGTATCCAGTGGAGCATCCAATCTTGCATCTCGTAATGTACTTGTACACCATTTAGGCATACGCTGAACTGTTCCCATGGGTTGTGGTTCTATTTGATCAACACCATCATCCCCATCATCACTTTCATCTTCTAAGGGAACATTAGCTTCAATTTTTACAATAGGTGAAAAATCTACATCTTGCGAGTCTGGAGGAGGAGTCTCTGCTTCCTTCTTCTCAAAAAACTCAACATCTCTGCTGGTGTAGACTTTTCTGGTCTTAGGATCCATCAATCTATACCCAAGAGTCTCTTCACTGTACCCAATGAAGATGAGTTTTTGTGACTTCATGTCCAATTTCTTTCTGTTCTGTTTGGGTATGTGCATGCTTGCTTTGCACCCGAATACTCTGAGGTGTGCAATGGATGGTTTCCTTTTTGACCATGCTTCTTGTGGTGTGATTCCATCAAGAGCAGTTGTGGGTGCTCTGTTCAACAAATACACTGTTGTTTTTGCTGCTTCTACCCAAAATGTCTTTGCAAGTCTGGAATCATCGATCATGCATCACACCATTTCCATGATAGTATGATTTCTTCTCTCAACAACACCATTTTGCTGCGGTGTGTGTGGAGGAGGCATTTGTCGACGAATCCCGTGAGTTTGTAGGTAGTCTCTGAACTCATCACTGGTGAATTCCCCCCCCTCGATCTGAGTGGAGAGTTCTGATGTGATGACCAGTTTCTTTCTCAACTACTACTTTGAACTTTTTGAAGGTTTCAAATGCTTCACTTTTCTTGTGAAGACAGAAAATCCACATTTTCCTCGAATAGTCGTCAACACAAAGCATGAAGTACTGGAACCCAGAATGACTTGGCTGCATTGGACCGCAAAGATCAGTATGAACCAGGTCAAGTTTACCATGAGCTCAAAATGTACTCTTTTAGAATGAAGCTCTGTGTTGTTTTCCTGCTAGGCAGTGAGGACACTTGTTTGTATCCTTCTGAAGAGAAGGTAGCCCATGTACCATATTACGCTGGCAAAGTGTTTCGAGATATTTGAAACTAACATGACCAAATATTCGATGCCACAACTGTGCTAAGGTGGAATTTTTAGCCACAAGTGCTTGATCATCTCTATGAACAAAATCAAGTTGGAACATGCGCCCCACATTGGAGGCTTTTGCAATTATTTTCGAGCCTCTTGATTTATCTCGAATCAAACACGTTTTCTTGCCGGATTGACTATCAAAGTCAATTTTTAGGTTGTGATCTAGGAGTTGACTAACTGAAAGAAGATTCTTTATCAACCCAGGGACATATAGGACATCTGATAGTCTGCATTTGCATGAACCAAGGGGTAGAGAAATGTTCCCAATCCCCTGAACTGTATATGAAGAATCATCTCCCAACGAAACATGATTTTTTGATGGCGTGTCCCTCATTGAAATAAACCAGTCTCTGTGGCCGGTCATGTGTCGAGTGGCTCCTGAATCAACATACCAGACATCACTAGATGACGTGGATGGTTCACTTGATCGAGAAGTGAACAAGAAGTCTTCATTGTCTGACTGTTCTTGTTGCTCAACAATATTACCTTGCTGGTGGGGTCTTCTTTTCTAGTTCCCCTTTTTCTACCCGTGATAGTTGTTAGAATGTCCCTTGTAAGATTGTTGTTGTTGTGGTCCAGAGTTACTTGATGAACCTTTCTTATAAGTGTTATACCAACAATCTTTTAAGTCATGTCCTCTTTTACAAATTGGACATTGCTTCTTCTGTTGATTTTCCCCATGATAATGATTCTGATGTTGGGATTTTTGATAGGAATTAGGTTTTCCTTTACCTTTTCCTTTCCATTTTTGATGTGAAGACAGTGCCTACTCCTCTTCATCATCCTTATTGTGCATTGCTTCCTCTTGTTGCAGTAGGTTTACCAGCTTGTCAAAACTAACTGTCGTATCTGATCACAGTTTAGTGTTGTGACAAAAATGTGGTAAGAAGAGGGGAGTGCTCTCAGAACAATGGGAATGAGAGCATTCATCTTTGACCTGGTTCTCCTAGGGCTAGAAGTGAAGCCCTCAATTCTATAACTCTTCTTAAGAAAGCTTCAATTTTCTCATTCTGCTTGAACTTCAGTGTATGTAACTGACTCTGCAAATTTAGTATGACATTCTTGTTCTTGGCCTCATATACTGTGCTCAATTTATCCCATGCTTCTTTTGATTTTTTGGCATCTCGAATGTGGGGTTACACATCATCAGACACTCCAAACAAGATGATGAGTTTGGCCTTCTGATCTGCTTTATCAAACTATCGTTGTTGTGTTGTATCAGTGGTTGATCTGGTTAGAGTACCATTCACAACAGGCCAGATCTCTTCAAACTCAAGTTGTGTCTTTATTTTTGTCTTCCATGCAGCATAGTTGCTTCCTCTGAGTAATTGTGAATCTGGAAGAAAAAATTTGGGGGCATTGGTGCCCATTTTGTAGAGATCACTGACAGGGTTTGGCTCTTATCACTCTAGGTATTAGGTCTCCCAATCTATATACCATCAGTCTGATATACCAAACCTTTCTATATACGCGCCCTTCCGATATACCCATCGGTACATGGAAGAAGCTCACCCTTTCTATATACCCGGCGGTATGTGAAAGAGGCATTAACGTACGTGAAAGAATTCAATACGTGGTACCAAGACAGTACTGATGGGGTCTGTGCGATTATTGACACCGGCTCAAAGAAATATCCTCATACGCGTGCGTAACTTCACTATATACTTGGATAATTTCTCAGTCCGGATTTATGTCATGCAATCGTTCACAGACGGATGGGATGGTTCATAGTGTGTGCACTGTGACCTTATTACTCCCCGTCGATTTAAAGGGACGATGCCCAGATGACGTTGTTACAGCTATATTAGGCATTAAGTGCAGTAGTAGTCATGACGGCTTTACTCGTAAGTGCTTCCCAGAGGCACCGTATATACCGAACGCTGCGAATGAGATCTAGGATCTCGTGAGTGTTACAGAACCAATTTTTTATTTTTTTTATTACAATTCTGCCAGTTTTTGAGCAGTTACAAAGTTTGCAGTTGACTATGGCAACCTAAAAATTAGTACAATATGCAGCAGTATACAATTTACATTCAAAAAACTGGAAAATTTGAATGGCAGGCAAAAAATTTTGTTTCACGGATCCTGGTGGCCTCTTAAGCCCAATACAACCCAAAATGCTAAAAATTGCAAAAAAAAGCTGAAAATGTAGTTTTTAGATGCGTCTCCTTTTGCAAAAAATGTCTGAAATGAAAAACCAGGTTGAATGGGAGAAAAAACAAATTTTTACCCTAAATTAGGGATTCCTCCACTAAATTTAGTTAGTTATAACTAAACTAAAAAATTTCCACTAAATTTGGTAAATTAGCCAAATCTGCCGCTAAATTTCAAAAAATGGATTTTTGTGTGTTTGGGGGGATTTGAACCCCATGCACCTCTCATTCCCAAGGCACTTTCACTATCCAACTTGGCTCAAATGGGCACTTGGTAAACAAATGAAGCAAATAATATTTAATGAGTAAAATAAATGATTTGACCTGTTAAAAAAAGAGGTGATTTGGAACAACTGAGTTGGAGTCCACATAGTCTAGGTGTTTTAGGGTTCCATTTGCTCACAAGTAAGATCTGAAACTTAATATTTTCTTTAGCCACTCCATATCTCCTTATTTCTTTGACTTGTTTTGCACGTAGGTTCAACTGGAGTTTCCATGCCTTTTTTTATACTTTCTCACTTATATCTTTGTGCAGGCGGCTTATATATTTTTGCACGCAAGTTCGACTGGAGTAGGATGGAGATGGGAATTTTTTCTTGTGTTGTAGGTTGTGGTTGCGCCTTCTATATTGTTGGCCTTTATTTACAGCTCATGAGGACGCAGGGGTCTCCAGGGGTCTCCAAACAATGTGCAAACTATGTGTAGGATGAGCCGCTTCTGATTGTATTTCCATTGTTGTTGTTGCATGCATGCAAATTCTATGCAAATGTTGATTGAATAAACTTGCCAATGCTCAACAATATAGGGAACAATCACAACAAATGCATTTGAAAAACTCGATCTTGGAAGAACAAATGCACAGACCTCCAAACATAGTAACTTGCTAAAACTAGCAGAGACTAATTGCTTCTTTTTTTTTTTAATTTAGAGACAAAACCCCTATTGGGGAATATTTTTCTTTGTTTAAATTTCTATACCTGCAACAAATTTTTCCTAGTGCTGAGTGCACCAGTGCAAAAAAAAATTGTGTTCCAAACACCTGGAATGAACTAGGGGATGTGGGAAGGCAGAGATGAGGCTAGGAGGTTACAAGAGGCTGCACAGGCTCTCTATTACTACATACTCTTCTCCAATCTTCTCTATCTTTGCTGCATTCTCTTTCCACTCCTTCACAGGTCCAGATTCTCGCTCTGGTACCAAATGTAATTTCACAAATAGGGACGGAAGCCTGTATATTTTATTAATGTGAAATTGATTAACCATTACAATGGAGTGCTACAATATTTATACATATTAGACAGCAATGTGCATACAAACAAATATGTTGCACAGGTAAAACCATACTTACAACTGCTTCCAATAATACATCCGGGAAGCATATACATTGTTATAATAAATGTAACAATTATCCCTGTGAAACAAAAATACAAGTATGGTTTAAAACCATATAACAACTTACAATTATTTTATGGTTTATAATATAACCAATTAATAAAATAAAATAAATAATAAATCATATAATGCATAATTAATATTTTATCCTAATAATTGCTATAACTAGGTTCCTGTGCGCTCAAGTGAAGAATATAGGCCTAATTTAAAGTCAAGGTCATTAGGAATGGCGGAGTATTTAGGTGACATGGACTGGTGTACAATTCAAGGCCTGGATGCATATCAAGAATAGTTTAGGTATTTGTTGAGGCTCAAACATACATTGAGTTAAACCAGGTCTAGTTTAGCCACTCATTGAGTTGTTGATTCAAGAAGACATGATTGACCTTCTTTGGTTTAGGCATGGATCCACTGATTGATTTAGATCTCCTGGTGGAAGTAAGCTTTGTTTAGGCTTGGAGTATTGAAAATGATCTTAGCCATGGATCTTCAATTTAGGTTTATGATGGTTAAAAGTTGTGAAAGCCATTGGTTTGTGTAATTAACCATGATGTGGATTGCTTCTTAAGATGTAGGAATATGTTTGACTGCTAGGTAAAGAATTATAAACAACATGAAATAGGTATGTCTGAATTATGCTTACAAGATGTGTAACAGTTTTTTATGTTTTTCTAGGTGTAATCTCCAATTGCAATATCTGTATATGGAGAAATTCCTAGGGTATAATGTTTAATAGGAGGGAAAGAGTGAATTAGTAAAGTACGCAGTGTCTGAGTAGCTTCCAATGGGCCCGATTTGTATGTGTTTGTATTTAGTCCTAATGAATAGTGCACCTGAAGGCATCAAGATAGTTCTGCCATAGGCTAGGGACTTTGAGTGGGTGAAGTAGAGGAATGGTTGAGAGGTAATTATGCAATTGGTAAATGTAGGTCATGGCATGGTACTCCAATACAGGTCAGTATAGGCATTGATTATTGTTTTTAAAAAATCATCAAGGCATGGCTGATTTGTTATTGAATAGGAGAATCAATGGGTGATGTCCCTATCAGAAAGGTTGAATATGCATGAGTGATCATGATTGAGATGAATTGTCAAAGCATGGTTGTAGGTGTCTGTACAAAAAACTTTGATGATCTTTCTCCTGTATAGCATAATCAATAAGCAATGAAAAAGGTGAACAGGGAAGAGGTGGTAAAAGAACTGTCACCTAATATGTAAGAACCATTATGAAGTCTATCATACCTCAGATGGGCTTATGAACGTAAGACCCTACAGGCATTACATAATTAACTATTCTAAGGGTGAAGAAAATCATCATGATATACGAAATGTTGCAGTTGATAAACATCCCTTGAGTAGAGAGAGTATTAGGAAAGGAAAGATTTATTATGAGGTGAATAATGGGTTATTTTGCGTAACCTTGGTGTGATGACAGGATGCATTCTTCTGCAAGAAACCTAAGATTCCAAAATAGCTGCAAGTCCATGAGGATAAAGTTATCAGGATCCTTTTTTTTATTTTGCTTTTGCTTTTTTATTTTTATAGATTGGTCAATGTGAGAAGTCTAGATGGGATGAATATATTATCTTCTTGAGTTCTTCATGAAGTTGATTGATGCAGGAAGCTTCTGAATATTTATTATATTTTTGTAATGACTTTATATAGTTTTCCTTCAAGGGATCAGTCTATTGATAGTGTTATATAATAAAGAAGACATGTCCCTTTTAAGGGAATTATATTTTGCTGGAAGTTTGACTCAAGGAGTGAATATCCCTACTTTAGTTTTTAGACGTTTAAGTCATGGACAAGATGATAGAAGATGATTAGGCTCTTGTTTAGAAGACAAGACTGTAGCACACAAAGATTAATTGTGGAAGAGGTTATTTCAAGTGATGAATGGCCATGGGGTTCCATCATGAAGAAGATGAAAATTATCCATGAGAATCATGCTATGAGTAGAGCTGTGATACTCATATTGAAGACAAGGCTAAAATGTGATGGGTAATCACATGATTCTTGTTTAGTCGTGGATCCTCAAAATGGGTAATATGGAAGGGGAACAACACTCAAAGGATGAGTTTATCAATAGACAGGAAGTGATATAGGACTTGATTTCAACAATAAAATGGTGAAAGATGTAAGGCATTAAGGGGCTCAGGTTTGGGTTTACCTTCGACTGAAGACAAATGATAAGCACCTGATCCATAGGCATGGGTAGCGCTATAGGGTCCAAGTCAATTAGGAGAAAATTTTCCCCATTTACTTTTCTCCTCTTTGGTTACATGTTGATTTTCCTTCAGTACGAGGTAACCAACCTGAAAGGTTCATTCATGAACACATTTTTCATAGAGACGTTTGATATGTTTTTGGTACATTTGCAAATGATCAAGAGTATTGAGACAACGTTCATCTAATAATTCAAGTTGTGCCAAACGATCCTGGTGAAAGTCATTGTCATGGATCATGTCTTGTAGTGAGATGTAGAGAGATGGAATCTAGACTTCAAGAGGTAAGAAAACCTCAGTACTATAGACCAGATAAAAGGGGGTGATAGTAGTCGAAGTGCAAATGCTAGTGCGATAAGCCCACAAGGTGAAAGGAATGTGCGTATGCCAATATCCTTCCCAGTATCATTGAATACCTTCATAAGAATTTTGTTCAATGTTTTATTGGTTGATTTGGCTTGACCATTTGTTTGTAGGTAATAAGGTGAATGAGGAACTGAGTTGGATGCCAAAGGCATCACCTAGTTTGTCATAGGGTTTTGTTTTTGAATTGTTTTCCATTATCAGTGATAATGCGGTGAGGGACACCAAAATGCAAAAAATAATGTGATGGTTGATGAATTCACATATTTTCTTGGCTTTGGTTAGAAATGATGGGAATGGATTCTACCCATTTATTGTAGTATTCAGTAGCAGTTATAATCCATTGATGGCGTTGTGAAGAATGAGGGTTGATCTCACCGATAAGATCCAAACCCCATTGAGAGAAAGGACAAATATCTCGTGCGACCTGTAAGGCATGACTAGGTGTGTGATGAAGATTAGAATATTTTTGGAATTTTATGTAACATTTGACATAATGACAACATTCATGGTTTAAGGTTGGCCAATAATAGCGTAGGAAAATAATGCGCTTTGCGATGGCTAAACCACTAAAGTTACCTCCAAAAATTCCATTGTGGACTTCCTTAATGGTGTAGGGAATTTTATAACTCATAAGGCATCATAAGAGAATGTTGTCGAAGCCACACTTATAAAGAATACCACCCATGAGGACATAACGGGAGAAATTTTTGAGAAAGGCACGCTATCTATTACGAGTGAGATCATCGGGGTAGAATGGAAAGGGAAAGATAGTCTGCATATTGCTTTTACCAAAGGTCATGGGGGTCAAGGGAAATGGTTACAATGGAGTAAACTCCATGGGGTAAATAAGAGGGTGATTGTAGCCTTTATATGGTGACAAAGATTTTGGAGTCAGCGGGTGAAGTAGGTATTTGAGAAGCCAAGCAGGACATGGTATCCACAAATTTATTAGTAGAACGTGGGGTGGTTTGAATCACGTAATGGTCAAAGGTGGTCAAAAATATGTCTACGTGATGTTTATACTTTTGAATTAGCTCATTACGACACTAGTATATACCATTGACTTGGTTTATGACCAATTGAGAATCACCAAAGATATTAATTGATTTAACATCTAAGGCATAAGTATCTTGGAGACCCAATACAAGTGCTTCATATTCAGCAATAATGTTTTTACAATCAAAATCGAGTTTGAATGATAAAGGCATATGTTCACCATGAAGTGGAATGAGGAAAACATCAGCCCCATCCCCACACTTAGAGCCATCAAATAATAGTGTCATTTTGTAAGTGGGTTCATCTAGGGAAAGGGTAGTTATAGACTCATCTAGGAAGTCAAAGTTAGAGGGTTGATTCCCATAAATAGGTGTGTCGGCCAATTTCTCAGCAATAGCTTGGCCCTTGATTGAATTTTGATGGATGAATTCAAGTTAAAGATTGGATAGAATCATAAGCCAAAGTGTGGCACGTTGATGTTGGTAAGGTTTGGCATACATATAGTGTAATGGGTCAGTATTAGTAATGACGAAGGTTTTGTGGTTGAGTAGGTAATGACAGAGTTTGGTGGTGATAAAAAATACTGCTAGGAAAAGTTTTTCGGCATGGGTATATGTAGTTTTGTATTCAAGAAGGGTATGGATTATGTGATAAACAACTTTCTCTTGGTGTTAGTCATCGCAATGATCGAGCATGAAACCTAGAGAATGGTTAGTGGCGGAAATATATAGGTAGAAGGGCTCGTCATCCTTAGGAGGAATGAGCAATGGTGATTGAAGGAGGTATTGTTTCAAGGATTTGAAGGATTTATGGAATTCATCATCCCATTTGAATGAAACATATTTCTTGAGAATATGACGGAATGGTTGATAGCAGTCAAAATGCTACAAGATAAATCGACAAATTGATTGTCACTTTCCTTGTAGGCTGAAAAGTTGACAGAGATTAGTGGGTGGCAGCATTCCAAACATAGCCTTGACTTTAGTAGTATCAACTTCTATTCCTTGCAAATAAATGATGAAACCTAGGAGTTTTCTGGAAAGTACCGCAAAGATGCACTTCTTTGGTTGAAGACAAACACAATACTTGATGAGGTGGTCAAAGATAACTTTAAGAATGGGTAAGTGTTCAGTTTGATGCTTGGATTTGGCAAGCAGATCATCAACATAATATTCTAATATGCAATGCATGATGTCATGGACGATGTAAGTCATGGCTTACTGATATGTAGCACCATCATTTTTGAGGCTAAAGGGCATGAATTGATAGCAGAAAGTCCCCCAAGGGGTGATGAAGGTAGTCTTGTGATGATCCTTTGGGGCTAATAATATTTGATTTTAGACCAAGAAACCATTCATGAGTGACAACATTTCATGGCCAATGGTGAGATCGACTAGTTGGTCAATGCCTAGTCATGGGAAATCATCTTTGGGACAGGAGAGGTTGAGGTCATGGAAATCTACCCAAATGCGGAGTCCCCCTGTCACTTTTGTGATAGGAATGATGTTATAAATCCATTAGGGATAATCAATGGGTAGAATGAAGGAAATTAAGAGAAGGCGTTGAATCTCTTCTTTGACCAGAAGAGCAATGTAATTATGCATTTTACGCAGCTTTTATCTGATGGGTTGGGCATCAGGAATGGTTACAATATTGTGAACCATGATTTTTGGGTCAATACCGGGAATATCGACATAGGACTAGGAAAATGCATTGATATGGTCCCAAAGGAAAGAGGTAAAGGCTTCATGTTCAATAGTGTTTAAGGATTGGCTGATCTTTCGAATGTGTGGGTTGTCCTAAGTATTAATGTTAATTTTAATGGTCGATTCATTTAACATGGTTTGCATCATAGAGGGTGATGACCGATGAATATAAGAGTTGTTTACACCAAGGTAGGTGAGGATGGACTCATCATCCTGTCATTAAACAATGTTAATCAAAGGTATATCACCATTAATCATGTTAGATATAGGAATGGGAGAGAAGAAGGAGCCTTTCCATTGTGTTGATAGGTCAGCAGTCCCAGGGAAATGGTTTTTACAAAAAAAACGGTTTGGAGGAATAGATTCAAGATCTATGGACTTCATGGGTGAAGATGGTAATGTGGGTGAATGAGAGGGGGAAGATTTTCCATCTTGGATAAGGTCAACATGAACCTTCTTGGAGGGTGGAGCGTCAAAACCAAATCCACTACGGTCAGTGTGTTTACGATAGGTATAGGAAACAATAGTATGGCGAACTTGTTCATAAAAACCAAAGCCAAATCCTTTCCACACGCATCGATGGAGGAAATTTTGAGCGAAGAGGTGGTTAATGAGGGAGTGTAGGTCCGATGAAAATGGTTAGGTTTTGGATGGAGGTTTGGGTTTATAGATGGCCATATCATGTCCCCCATATGCTAGGTTGGTGTGAAGGTGGGTAGGGCCATAAGTGAAAATGTCACCGATGTGGATGTCAAAACCGGGGTATTGACAGAGGTTCCCATACTCTTGCGGGGTGAGGAAGGTGTCAATATTGTATAGGCGGTATTCCCCCAGAGTGAGGCATTGAAAAACACCTTCTAAGGGATCAATAGTTGGTATTTGGGTAGCGGGCATTGATGGCTCACTAGATGTTGGGGAAATAGGAGTGTCAACAGTAGAGGCTACAACTACAGTGGAGATAACAAGGTTAGATGCCACAGAAGTAGTGGTAGTTTTGGTGGATGGACTCATGGGTGAAGGTGAAGTGATGTGACGGTGGTAGATTCCTTGACCAGTATAAGCACATCATTGGGCCGATATAGCATGTTACAGGTCTTGAAAGTTGATTGGTTAGCAGGGATGGTGTAATTATGCCCCTCATGTTCAAATTTGAGGCATCGATGTAAATTTAAAGGGACAGGACCCATGGCACAGATCCAAGGTTAGCTGAGTAGTAATTTATATTGGAACTCCCCTTCTAGAACATATAAAATTTCTGAGACAGTGCAGGGGCCCATGCGGACATGGAGAACAATGATACCCAGAGTAGAGGTCATGGTGTCATTGAAGGAATGTAGCATAATAGGGTTACCATGCATGCAAATGGCAGGTATCTACATTTGGTCATATGTAGGGTAGAAAATGATGTTAATGCTAGCACCACCATCAATAATAACATGTTGCATGTGTATATTATCGATAAAGACAGAGATGAAAAGAGTGGGGTTAGGGTCGTCGGACTAGAAGAGAGAAATATCTTCATCTGAAAAGCTAAGGGAAGCCACTTAGCGAGTAGGTGGAGGTGTAGAGGAAGGTGAAGACCTAGTGAGAGAGGCTATGTGGTGAGGGCTAATGATGGAGGCTACGGGTGTGCAGTCATTTGGTAAGACTTCAATAGATTGAAGGACCTCCATGAGGGATTGATGATGTGACTCTGAGGTTTAGATGAGGTCATATAAAGATATTTTGAGGTGGGATTGGTGTAGTTATTTTAGCATTGTGTGATGTGTGACCCCATCAGAAACAGGATATGTAGGACATCGAGTGATGACTTTGGGTATAGGTGTAGATGTTATGTCAGGCACAGGGTTGGCTAATGGGCCAGTTGCCTTTTTCTTGCCTTTGTCTTTCTGGGCACAGGTGGTAATGTGAACCATGTTAATTTTGAATCTCAGGGGTGGATCAAAGGACTATGGGGATGGAGATTTTGGTCGCTGAGTAGGTAATGGAAGGATATCTAGGGAAAGTGGTGACGGCGAAATGGGGTCCTCATTAATAAGATCGTCGTTGTTGAATTTTTCTTAGGGAGGACATAATTAGACTAGGGCAGTTTTTAAGGCCTTACAGTTCTCTACATCATGTCCTAACACATGATGGTTGGCACAATTTTTTTTTTTTTTCAAACCCTTTTGGTTTGAGTTTGAGTAGGTATTAAGGTATAAGAGGTGGTAATGTGATGACATAATTTTCAAGCAGATTGGTTAAGATTTTGGCATAGGACCCTACTAGAAAATCATAATGGGAGGTGAATGTGGGTTTGGGTAGAGGTGTGGCTGATTGTAGAGAAGAGAATTTATAGGAAGGGGAATGGTTTGGTCCACTATTTTTGTGTGTGGTGTGGTCTTAGGTTTTGGTCGTATTTGCTTGGGTAGGGGCATGGTAAAAGAGCTAGGGATAGAAGGATTGGTTGGTTTAACTACCTTATTGGAAGGTAGTGGATTCTTAGCTTTAGGTTACACCTGTTTAGGCAAAGGTGACACATGTGTATGAGAGATGTAGAGGTAAAAGAAGATAGTGGAAGAGGACTGGTTAGTCATGGGGGTATTTGAGTTACTGTGGAGGTGGTTGGTAGAGGTTGAGAAGAAGGTGTGAGTGAAAGAGAGGGAAATGTTATGGGTAATGAAGTAGTTATGGATGGTAGTGGTGGTATGGTTGGTTAGAAGGTTACGAGTGATGGCAAAGGTTGTGTGGATCTCTTAGGTACATTAGAGGTTCGTGATGAGGAGGTGGGTTGTTTTGTTCTTGGTTTACTAGTGGACAGGGCTTGTTTTTCCATAGTCAAGGGGTGAGGTCCTAGGATGGATGGTAGGGGTGAAGGTGATAATGGTGTGGTAAGAGAGGTAGGTGTATGAGGTTTAGGAGGTTTGGTCATATTTTTAGGGGCCGGGGTTAGTTTAGTGTCAGTTTTGGAGGATGTGGCTAAATCCAATTTGATGGGTGTGTGAGTAAGGCTAGTTGTCAGTATGACCCTTAAGGTAGTGATAGGTTTAGGTAAGGGAGATGAAATAGGTGTGGGTAGGTGTTTGGGTGTAGATTTATGTTGGGCTATGGGTAGAGGTGTGAGTTGGGCCATGGGTAGTGATGTGGAAGGTATTTCCATAGTTTTAGTTGTTTCTAGTTTGGTTTCTCAAAACACTTTTGGATAGATAGTGGAGGTGTCAGCAAGCGACAACTCCATTTGAGTTGAAACATGAAGTAGAAGGCATCCCTAAAGTAAGGATCTATCAACATATTCCATGCCATCAGCCAAGAATGAGAATGGTACTGACATAGGTAGGGTCAACATGGATCAAGTGGCAATCCCCATAAAATGTGTTTGAGATATAGGGAAATGGCTAGCCTCAGACTTTGTGGGTAAGAGAACCAAAAGCAGATCAACAGGATCTTGAAATTCTGATGGTTAATGGTCATCTAAAGGTATTAGTACTTCTATAGTATCCTCCATGGGTAGAGGAGAGGATGGGCCAATCAAATTGGACTCTTTTTGTGTTGGGGTAGGTGGTGGACTTGCATCTTCTATGAGTAGGATAGGTGTCGCTCACAAATGCTCAGAATTTTGAGGGGTCAAAGGTAGTGTGATAATTATGGGATATTCCATGGATGAAGAAGAAAATGAAGGTGGTGACTTTGTGGGTGGAGGAGTATATGAAATAGGCTCTTGTATAGGTAAGGGATATCTGGCTAAGATTTCATCTATGGAAGGCACATGAGGCAATTGGGAAGAAACTGGTATGTCATCGAAAATAGCATGGACCACGCAAACATTGCTATCACTGTTTAAAGTGTCGCCAACTTGGCTAGAAGATGCGGCATGATTAGGGAATGGCTTCTTGAAGATGTGTAGGTTTTGGTTAGTGGGTGTATTCATGCTATCCAAGACTAGATCTCTTTTGTCTAACATTTCTTGGATGATATTCTTGAAGGTGATGTAGTTATTTTCGCTATGACCTTTGACATGATGATAGTTTCAAAATTCATGTTCCTTATGCCATGCAGGCATGGGGTACTCAGGGTCAAAACCAATATGTGGTTTTATATGTGGAAGGATAATGGTACCATCCTTAACAAGCTTTTCTAAAACAAAATAATAAGGTTCTCCTATGGAAGTGTACTTTCATTGTTCTCGTCTAAACTTGAAAGATTGGACAAGAGAGAGATTAGAAGGGGATTTGGCTAGGTTTTATTGATGAAGGGGTCCATATTTGAGAATTACGGCATTGGCAGACCCTTTTTGTTTTGAATAGTTGTTTTTGGGGTTTCAAAGATGAAGAAGCATCATTGGATAAGAACGTGATGTTCTTGTTATGAAGTTGAATCTTCTTTTCTTCGATATCACAAATTTCCAATTTCCATGCCATGGTGAATGCCTCATCAAAAGTGTGAAAGGTTTGCACTTGTAGGGTTGGTGAGATGTGTCTAGAATAAGCCTGAGTAGATATCTCTATAAGATCAGTCTAAGGTAGCTACAATGTTAGCTGATTAATTAAACTATGCCAACAAGCGACAAAGTCAGCGATAGACTCGTCGTCGTACTATCGAGTGGAATAAAGATCATTCATGGTAACCTTTATGACATTATTAATTGAGAACTGGTATAATAAGTCTCGGGATAGTTAATTAAATGAGTACATGGAATGTCTTAGTAGCTAACTATACTAGTCTAATGTAGGTCCTGTAAGGGACATTGGGAAACTCCTAAGAAGTAGAGTGTCCTCATGGGTAATCAGGTAACAACCATGTTTAAAGGACCGCAAATGTTGTTGTGGATCATCTTTACTATTGAAGCGGTTGAATTTTGGCATTTCCCAATGTATGGGGTATGATTGAATAGGAATGGACAGGTGAATAGGCTCATTAAAAATTTCATCATAGGTGAGGGAATTACGTGAGGTGAAAATTGATGCTTCTAGTGTCTGCATCTTTTCCATCATCAACTTGATGAGGTCATTAGTAGGTTGTGATAGAGGGACACCTCTTATGGCATAAGGGGGTGGATATTGAACTTGATAGGGAGGTTGAGAATAGGGCACCGAAATAGAAGGCACATATCCCGAATGGGTGACAGATGAATTAGGGGGTGATTGATAGTATGTGTATGTAGGTGGGATGGTTGTGGTGACTCTAGTAGTGATTGGGAATAATGTTTATGGGATGGAGAGGACAAGATTCTGGAATGGAGTAGGGGTCACCGACACCACGGGCGGTTGTGTTATAATGGGTATTTGTGAGACAATGGGTGTAGACTGGGCTATGGTCTGAAATGTCGATAAGGGGACAATAGATATGACATGTGTGAGTGATACAACAAATGTAATGGTCATGACGGGTATGAGGCCTAGCTACAAAACTATTGGGGGTGAAGTAGCTAAGGGCAACTGTGCATTATTAAGGGCTAATGCAGAAGTGAGAATAAGGGTAGGAGAGATGGATACTGGCATGTTGTATATCAACTAACCTGAGGAGTCTCAAGTGGAGGAGTGGGAAAGGTATAATTGTAAGGCTGTGGGATTTTGATCAAGTATTCATGCAAATATTTTGTCACATGTGGAAATGGAGATAGGCTAAGTTGGATCCATGGGTGACAAGATGGAAGGCGGTGCAGGACTAGGTTGGAGTGGTTGACGACTAGCATGAAATATGAGGGCGATAGTATGGCTACGAGTGAGCACCATGTGAACAAGTGCTAACCTGTTAATATTGTATTCTATAGATGACACAGAAAACACTACGAAGAGCGAATAATGGGATCCAAAAGGTGAATTTTGTCATTTTCTAGATTTGAAAATCAAACACAGGAAACTGATGATGGTCAGGTTGACCAGTGAAATTTGAGGGAAAACCAATGACAGTTACTGAAACTGATACCGGTCACTGTGGAAGAAAACCAGTGTCAAAGTATGAAACAAGAATGTTAGATGTGTATACGGGAAACTGTGTATGACAATAGGTATAAAAAGGGGAGAAATATGATGATTCCCTGACAGCCAGAAGAAGAACAAAAAGAGTGATGATGGTTATTCTAGCTAATGTAACTAGAAAGTAAGAAGCCGACACCGGTTAGGGTTTAACTGATGATGGTTAGATGTGAACTGGAAATAGTTGTTGGACTAACGTTGGTGACTGTGAAATTAGAAAGAAATGAAAAAATTAGGTTTTGTGAATTAAATTAAGTGGAGAATCAAACTCAAAAACTTGAGAATGAGGAGATGGGGCCCTGACACACTCAGAAAAAGTTAGAATACTCCAACAATGATGGTGGCATGTGTAAGGAAGAAAAAAATGGAGATTCATAGTCTCACACCTCAAAACACAAGTCAAGAAGAACACTAAGAAAAAGAATGATCCTAATAGTTATTTTCTTACGTTTGTTTAGATTATGCTATTTAGAACTAACTGTGTTTATTTAGAACATAATTTTTTTTGTTAGGAAGGCGTCTATACGTACCCAAAATTTTGGGGTACTGCACTACTGGAACAACGTAACACGTGCCCCAATGATGATACAAGTCTCCTCGCAAGGTGTTTAGGATCCGGAAAAGCTCTCTAAACATGAGTTAACATCCCACATGCCCCGCTTAGCCCCTGCGTGCTTTGTTTTTCTCTTTTCCCCTCTTTTCTTGGCCTTTTTCTCTTCAGTTACGAAACCGCCACCCTGCCTGGGAGGTGGTCTCGTGACCGTCACCCTGAATAGGGCAACGGTCTTGTAACCACCGCCCTACTCAGGTCGGTGGTCCTTTACACGTTTTCCAGAAAGCTCTTTTAACATGACTCACGTAATTTCAATGTTTTACCAGCTTTCTTTCACCGCCATAAGCTTGCATTTATGATTCTGGTTCCCTGGAATAGTGTTTTGCCATTGTTTATAGTTTAAGAGTTCTATTTGGTTTTTACCTTGGGTAAATGTAAATGCTATAAATAGTTGGCTTGTGCTCAAGCAAATGGCCCCTCAAATTTTCCTCTGAATTTCTCATTGCAATAGATTAGTCTCTCATTTTTTTAGATTCTTAGTTTCTTTCATTGCATGCCTAGTTAGTGTTGTTTTGCTGTTAGGAAGCCACATATCCATCTTGTGCAGGTGATGTTATCATTTTATCCAATCCATTGGAGTAGAATAGTTTGTTTTCAATAGGAAGCCATTAAAGTTACAGGTTTTGTTCTTCAAACAGGATAGTTTCAGGTTCTGGACATTTCATGTTGCATGACTCGCAATAAATCCCGCTAGGAATTGCATAAGCCAAGCTCTGTACTCTTGCGCTATCCCTCTCCTACTCACATTGTATTCAGTTTATATCTTGAGCTTCCTTTGTCCCAATATCTACTTTTGTTGATGCTAGCATTACATGCTTTTCTGGATCCACGTGAACATGAAGGAACGAGGAGATCACACTGAGGGGACAAGATCACACACACCATCGGATTTGCCACTGTTCTGCAGAATCCAGGTTCTAGCTTTCAAAGTTCTAAATTAGAATCGTATCAAATAGAGTAGTTAACTGCTTTATTTCAGTTAATTTTACTTTTGATATTGCCAGGGAAGTTGTGGGGATTGATAGTTTCTGAGAAACTATGATTCATTCCTCACTTCTGAGGTAGGATCGATAGTCTTGCAAATAGATTAGATCAGTTATTTCATTATTCAGAATAGGCTCACAGTTGCACAGACAAATAGCTATACTCGGTTATCTTGTTTGTTTTAATTTCTTATTTTTAGCTGTCAATTCTAGATATGTTAAAAAGTTACTCTTTTAGATTCATTCGAATAGTTCATCAGAAAATACAAAAATAGAGAAATCATATATGCTATAGATATATTCAAAGTAGTTAAATTTCACTTTGCTGTAGTTAATTTATATTGTTGCTTCTGTATGACAATCACGGGACCTAGGGAGCCCAGAGAATACATATTCAAGCCAATCGTGTCTCAACCCAATCTCATTACAGCAATAACTGATATAGATCAAAATCTCAAGATCTAAGTCTTCCGAACAATGGTGAACTTGCAATAAATCAGTTTTTAAATGCACGGGTTAAACATAGAAGATGACCAAGCACACATATTTTGGTCAAGTCAACCAAACTACAGATTACCCTAGATACATGCCCGCATGACTGTAGATGAAAGAGAGAGGGTTTGATCCTTTGGTCCCAAGCCAGACGAGGAACACGATATAGATACCAGCTTAAGAATTCATTGACCCAAGATACTCAAAGATCCACACTGAATATAGAAGCCATACGATTACTGGATACAGGGATTAGGGACGAATCATGACATAGCGTGTGGTTGTGAACAAATCCCACAGACAATGGATAGACTGGATATCACGTACACTAGTATTCAGATCCACTCCACTTCCACCTATCATCATCGAACAGTTATCCTTGCTAGACACAACAGCTAACAAAGCTAAGGAGTTCTGGACTAGGCCAGAGAATCACCCATAGAGTCAATTATACTTACCATCCACCTTATGACCTTATCTTGAGACAAACACGAAACTATCCCAGGTCATTTTCCACGTATTCCACAACCTATAGACTGAATAACACCAGAGCTTGATATTGATTGGAGCCTTCAATAAATCATCCTTGTTGATCGATCTATCACACCATTTCAGGTTAGGAGGGCCTTCTTTGCCTTAGATTCACAATTTCCACTAGTGCGTGTAGAAGACATTAGATTAGCTAACTAGTTTTTCTGTATCCCACACATATTCCATCCCCATCGGCTATCTCGGCATGACCTCGGGAGGCCGGGTGCGAGGAAGAGTTACTAGTAGATTCCCATGCTTTCTTGTCACTTTTCCATCGTACAAAATTGGTGAACCCAACGTGAAATTTTCTACTTTCTGATCTGGAGTCATATTTCTACTAGTTCTTTCGAATTAAACGAATATTTCATCTTTTTTACCTCATTAGCTTTCACCACCCCTTCGCTCCTTCCCATTATTCTACAGGTATTCATATACCCCCCGAATATGTCAGGATTCGATGCATATGGCAAACCCCTCTTGGACCTTGAGGCATACTATGCCCAACAAAATAGGCAATCATCACCCTCACTCTTAGTATGGGGTGACAACTACTCAAATAACCAGTTTTCAACACAAACTTCAAGGATTAGATATAGCTCACCTTCCAAATAGAGGAATTGGATCAGTTCGCTCAAACATGGCAAATAGAGCCTTCAGGCTCGAACAATATGACGCTCACAGGAGGATCAAGTTCGTCTCCTCAGGTACTACTTAGACCACAAATTAGTAGACAATTAGACTCATACCTGGGTTTAGATGATGAACATTCGGTACGTTATGCCAGGAATGAACAATGTTCCAAAGAATGTACCCACCTATAGGAGGTTTACAAACACAACCTGAAATCTCTTTCCAAGAAAATACCTCCATACCACATCATATACGAAATTCCCTCGGGGAAACTTGGCAGGGCAGCGATCAGTTCATAGAAGGATATCACATGCCTAAACAACAACATGATATACAACAAACACCGTCAAGGAAAAGTATTGTGACTTCACCAAATGAAGTCATTTCAGCTCTAGTAGAAAAGATTAGGGAGTTAGAACTTACCCAAGCAAGCCAAAATTCACAATTTATGTAGGCAGGAAGTTTCAATCCTCCACACCATCCTAGCCAATTAGACCTCCTCACCAAAGTAGGCACGTTAGGCATGACTCCTCAGTATTCACAACAAACCCCAACAAGAGCTACCATTTCTAACACCACTCCTCCCGGTCTAACACAAAGTAATCCATTCTTGGACAATACCCCCACATACTTAAACATGTACTCCAAATCACCACAAGGGGATTTGTTCTCCTCTCCTGGCATGGTTCCTCAAACGCAGGGGTTTCCTTATGCCCCCACTAACATGTACGCTATGCCATGTCAACAACCCATTCCACTGCCACTCCCTCAATAGGCACCATCAATGGTCAAAACCTATGCGATAGGGACCTACTCAGAATATTTGAAAGAGCCCTTAGATTTCACCATACGAAGCGTCATGCTTCCAAGACCTCTTCTCAACTTGCCCAAATACAAAGGAGAGGGAGATCCGAATGCACATATCAAGGCTTACGCTAATAGCCATCTGAGAACTACTCCCATGGGATGGGGTTGTTGCTAAAATATTCCCAAAAACCTTGGAAGGCATCGCTCTCGATTGGTATTATAGAATACCTGAGGCTTCCATCCATTCATTCAAGCAACTCGTGTCAGAATTCATCAAGGCCTTTGACATGAACAAATTATTAAGGACAGGAATCAGGGAATTCTTACACATCAAGAAAGAACACAACGAATCTGTCACCCATTTCATCCAAAGGTGGCGTACAGTTCTTTATTCTTCGGCAAGTGCTCCAAACATGGATCAGATGGAACTATGCAATTTATTCCTTCATTCTCTTAGTAGAGAGGTGAAGGAAGAAGTCCAGAAGTTCCCACTAAGAACTTACGATGAAGTACTTGAGAGTTCTCTTCGAATAGATCAAGCGGCAATTGATAGTGGTCGCAAAACATATGGAGCAAATGGGAGGTTAATCACCTCCAACCAAAACACTACAACTTAGCCTACTACCACGAACATCGATCAAGGACCTAAAATCCTTAATAAAAATTAGGTTGTAACAAAAGATGCAGTAATCGACCAGCCTAAGAAGGTAAATGTTGTCAATACTCCATCACAAATGAACAATCAATGAAACAACAATTTTACCCTTACAATCAATACAGTGGATTTTAATCATCCACAACAACAACAACAATGGTGAATCCCTACATAGGGCCCAAGCCAAAATTCAACTAGGTACCAAAACTAGAATTCAAACCAAAGACAACAAATGCAAAATTTTAATCCTAATAGGCAACGGTTTGATCAAAATTTTGGGCCACAATACGCACCAAACCAACAAACTAGGAATTACAATCCTAATTTGTATTGTGGTTTCCACAAAATTTGGGGCCATGATACTAGAACGTGTCGTGACTACAATAAATTCATGCAACACTTGCCAGATGAACAAAGACAACTTTTCATGGATATGTTCTTCGCAGATCCTACGTCACCAGCATCAAATACTTTTTCAGGGGCAGTTTCCCCTCAAAATGCACCCCTGAAGATCTTTAATGATCCACTCCCAAATCACAATAACAACAGGCTAAATCTAACTGGGACAAATAAGGTTATAATTGTAGGAAACAATGATCATGAAGCTTCAACTTCACTAAATCCATTAGTTGCGCCACAACTAGGAAGTCAGCCACGACCTAAGATAGTCGGTTTAGTAGAGTTAGACACCGAACTACCCATCGAAGCTGTGACAAGGACACGAGAGTATTTATCTCAGCCAAGTCCAAGCCACCTACTAGGGATAAATAACTTCCAACAAATAGTAGCAAAACCTATGGGTGACTATGATTTAATTAATGACCTAACAAAAACCTTCTCACACATTTCATTTTTAGACTTACTAAAGAACTCTCCTACCCATAGGGCTGCTCTTTTAGAAGCATTAGGTTTAGGTCATTTAATTAACATCACTCCACCTCCTGAAACACAAGTAAATCATATAGACTTTGATGTTCATCCTCTGGGGTAGGCGGATAGGGATGTTGAATTCATATTCGAGATAAAAAAAATGTTGATAGATGTTGAGATCACACACCGAGGTGATCCAGCCTTACATTTGCAAGTATGGGTTTATAACAACTATGTAAAGTGTGCAATGATAGACGATGGGGCAGTGGTCAACATAGTCCCCTTCTCTTTCCTTCAAAAGCTAGGGTATGGAGAAACCAATTGTTCCACAACTCGAAACACACTAAGGGGCTATGATAGCCTTAAAGCCACCTCGGTTGGAACTATAATATTACCGGTCACCTTAGGACCCAAAACCATCTTGACTGAGTTTTATATTATAGATCAGGAAACTAACTATAATATGATCCTCGGCCGACCATGGATACACCGCATGAAGGCAATCCCTTCTACGCTATTTCAAGAAGTAAGGTTTTTACACTTAGGAAAGATATTTGTAGCCAAAGGTGATCCAAAACCATTTGATGTACACCTAGCTGACTTAAAAAAAAGACCATGCATGCACTCGGAGTTTGAACTCCCAACAAACCAACTTATTAAACCTACCGACGTAAAACCAGAAGAAAATTTGGTACCTATGACAAATCTTGAAGCTATGAGCCTAGCCAAGGCAACCTCAGCCCCCAAAGATGAGGCTAACACTGTAGAAATAGTATCATTAATAACTATTGAAAAAATTGTTGAATTGATAGAACAGGATCTACCAATGTTCCTACCATTTGATTCTGTAGGCATGGGATATTCCCTAGGTGTTGGTTCTCTTCCAGCAGTAGATCTCTGCATGGTAGAGGTAGAATGCATGTTAACACAAAAAATATCCCAACATCTCTACTCCCAGCTAAATATTGGACCCTCCATTTTGATGGAGCTAGATGTCATTATGGACATGGGGCAGGTGTAATCTTTACTTCCCCTGAAGGAAAAGTCCTACCGTTCACCTTCAAACTAAATTTCGAATGTACAAACAATGGTGCTGAGTATGAATCCCTCCTTATTGGCCTCATTTTAGCCAAGAGGATCAGTGTTAATAACATCAGGGTGTTAGGAGACTCACAATTGGTAGCGAACCAAGTCTCTGAGATATATGAAAAAAAAGTCAAGCATTTACAGCTCTACAAAACAACTGTATTAGATTTAAGCAAGGAATTTGATTTCATACCCATTAAAGCAATCTCGCGAGAGAAAAATCTTCTCGCTGATTCAATAGTAACTTCAGTATCACGCTTCACTCCAAACAGTAAGTTAGAGGATACCTGTTTTATGGTATCCCTTCGTGATGAAACATTGATAAAAACAATACCAAAACCTCTTTTAAACGGAAGTGAAAACAAATCTACTATCCTAGACCACATTGATAGTGATACAACGACTCTTGATTTCTTAAACACTTATGTAGTGTTAGATCTCTCCCATCACATGATAGATTTGTCCTTAATCCCACATTCGTCTTCCTACTTCGGGAATCCTATGATGGAGCTTCCCTCACAAATGGAACCTAGCATATACACAGTAGAAAATGGGGATGATTTGGACTTACCTCTAGCCCCGTCCTGAGTTTGAAGAAGGTAACGCTTCTTTAATCGAAGAAACGATCGATGTTAACATTGGAACGGAAGATAAACCAAGGATCTTGAAGTTAGGATCCTCGTTAACCCCATAAGAAGTAGAAATACACACTCGAATCCTCAAAGAACATCAGAAGGATATTGCGTTTAATTATAAGGAAATGACAAGTGTTGCACCACACATTGCAGTTCATAACCTCATCACTAAATCTGATGCAAAGCCAATTAAACAAAAATTGAGACCAATGAAATCTAAGGTAGCTCTCATGGTGAAAGAGGAGGTAATAAAGTTCCTCCAAGTAGGATTCATCAAACCAGTTGATTACTCTCAATGGGTATCTAATATCATTCCCGTTCTAAAAAAAATGGAAAGATATGCATCTACATAGACTTCAAAGATATTAACAAAGCATGTCCTAAAGATGACTTCCCATTACCATCCATTGACGTCATTGTTGATGCGACAGCTGGATTTGAAAATTTGTCTCTCATGGATGGATTCTTGAGATACAATCAAATCAGAATATCTGAACAAGATCAAGCTAAAACCATGTTTATAACTCCTTGGGGAACTTATTGCTATGTTGTTATGCCATTTGGTCTCAAGAACGCTGGTGCTACATACTAGCGAGCTATGACATATATATTTCACAATGTAATTCATAAAATCATGAAATCCTACGTAGAGGACTTGTTGGCTAAGGCCAAGAAGTTGTGTGACCATCTGGAAGTATCGCATCATTCTTTCACATCTAATAGAATACAGAGTCACGCTAAATCCAGAAAAATGCATCTTTGGTGTAATAGGAGGGAAGCTCCTAGGTTACATCATATTGTCATGAGGGATAGATGTTGACCCAACCAAAATTTGGGTTGTCCTCAAAATGGTCCCACCTTCGGATGAATCTGGAATCACGTATTTTCTCGGAAAGCTTGGTGCAATCCGAAGATTCATCCTGGACTTAAGTTTCGCCATTCATCCAATCAACAATCTACTCAAGAAAGATTATAGCATTGATTAGACTGAAGATTACAATAAAGCTTTTGACACAGTTAAGAATTTCTTGTTATCACCACCTACCCTAATGCCACCTAAGCTAGATCACCTGTTAATTTTATACTCGCGAGCTACCAATGTCTCGCTAGCCTATATGCTGGCTCAAGAAGACGATGACAAGAGAGAACGTGTGATTTATTTCATTAGCCAAACATTTCTCGACTATGAAACATGTTATACACAAGCAGAATGAGAATGCCTTGCCATAGTCTTTGCAACCAAATGCTTAAGACATTATATGCTAAATCAAGAAACAAGGGTCATGGTAAAAATAGACCATTTACGAACTCTACTCAAGTAAGGGTCCTTGTCTGAAAAGGCTGGATGTTTTATAACATTAATGGGAGAATTTGAATTAACATTTGTAAATTAGAAGTCAGTTAAAGGACAAATCATCGTGGATTGGTTAGCTGATAACCCATTAGACGGAGGCAATCTAGTACATTTGGACTTTCTAGATGAGTACGTATACTACATCGAAACCCGACCTTCTATCTCTGAGTGTTTTTGGTACACTGGTATCATTAATTATATCGTGGACCATACGTATCAAGAAGGGGCTACACCGTAACAAAGAAGGTGGTTACGCATTATCATAGCTAAATACGTCATCATAGAACAAGTGCTCTATCGAAAGGCGTTCGATGGAATGCTTCTAAGATGTGTCGACACAGAAGAATCCAAGAAGATTCTCCATGAATCTCATAGTGGAATGTGTGGAGGCCACTTCGGTGGCCATGCCACCGCTCGTAAAATACATCGAATGGGCTATTTCTAGCCCACTCTAGAACACGACGCAGTAGAGTTTGTATGCAGGTGTCATAAGTGCCAAGAGTTCTCCCATGAGATCCACATGCCGGCACAAGCTCTACAACCAATTGTGACTCCATGGCCCTTTTCTACGTGGGGCCTAGATTTAATAGGGAAATTCTCTCCTTCATCTACAAACAGCCATAATTTTATAATCACGGCCACTGAATATTTTACCAAGTGGGTAGAGGCTATGCCTCTTACTACTGTACCGGGTTCTGTAATCACCAAGTTCATTTTGAACCAAATCATTTGCAGGTATGGTATCCCGCAAATCATTATCTCAGATAATGGAACTTCTTTTAAGAATGACAAAGTTCACAAATTGTGTAATAAATTTAAAATAAGCCATCATACGGCTTCATTTTATTACCCTCAAGCCAATTGACAGGCTGAGGTGACAAACAAAACATTAAAATCCATTCTCCTTAAAATGGTGAAAGAAAACAAATGAGATTAACACTTGAAGTTATATCTGGCCTTATGGGCCCACCAAACCTCAATAAGAACACCAACAAGAGTGACTCCTTTCTCGCTAGTATTTGGGGTAGAAGCGGTTCTCCCGCTCGAGGTTGAAATACCCAGTCTCCGCATTTCATTACATGGGATTCTAGATGATGCTTATAGAGAAGCACGTCTTTCCCAACTAGAAAGCCTAGATGAAGCTAGGTTAGATGTTGAATAGTGGCACAGAGTCTATGCTGACCGGATGTGCCGGTAGTATAACAAGAAAGTCTATGAACGTGACATATATGAAGGTGATCTAGTTCTAAGGCTAGACAGCCGGATCGACAAAAAGACCGGTGAAGGAAGGAAGTTCAGGCCCAAATGGTTGGGCCCATACCGAGTCATGAAGGACTATGGAAATGGTGCATACCTCTTATGTACGCTGAAAGGTGAGGAATTTGGTGAAACAGTCAATTCCCTACACCTCAAGCAGTTCTACGCATAAGCAACTAGCACTATTTATAGCTATATCTACATTGCATCTTCATATAGATTAAGATCATTTTGTCTGCTTGTTTCGTACAAAAATTGTGATCAAGGAATTTTGTTCTCAAAGCAATTCATTACAAACTCATGATGTTGCTGGCATAAACACTCTAATCATACTTCTCCATTTCCATGATAGCATCAAATTATCTTAGAATCATTTTATCAAATAAAGCTAGATATGACAAAGTCTTAATGGTAACCATGCCAAGATCTGCAGGTTTATTCTCACTTTTGGTTTCTTCTTAGGATAGGTGTCTTGCCTATGGTCTATTCTAGAAGCTTCATGGTGTCACATCTATCCCATATGTATATCTCTTTGGAAATAAGCACATACTGACATTTTACTCAAGTAAACAAGTCAAATATTGATCAAACAGAAAATTTTAATTTTACACATTTCCTTGCCTCACCAACCTTTGGTGATGAGCTTGTGTCTCTTACTAGTGACGTAGGGTTGGGAAAGGATGGAAATTCCCTTACTCGTCTATGCTTTGCCCACGGTGATAAACCAACACTTCTTACTAGTAGCATGGGGCAAAGTGTAGGGGGTCATCTTGACAAACAAATGTAAAAGGTCATACACAAACAATTCAAATCTCGAAGTCTTTGAGTAAAAAACAAATGAATCGGATGTCTGAAATTCCAAGAGAGTTCAAAATCCTAAAAGCCCAGATTTTGTCTACTATATGGCCATCTACGGATCTAAGTCTAGATAAACCACAAAGCAAGTTACATCCAAAACTATGAAGTCACTCGAGTGGAGTAAGCTTGTGGCATCCTAATTTGGTTTTGCCAAAGCTTTTTCTATCTTTCATCACTATCATTTCAACACATTTCATAACTTGTGCCCTTCCCAACTCTCGGTGATGAGCCCTCACATCTTACTAGTTTCATGGAGTTAGGAGTAGGGGCAGGTTTATTTGCTCATTATATCAGTTTATCTTCACCACTTTGCCAAAAAAAATATGAAGTATCCAAAATTGCTTACAAAAACTAAGATTTAAAGTCACATTGTATCTACACTATCATATATCAGCATCATGAAATACAAAAGGAAAATAAAAACTTGCATCATTTGTTCTCCATTGCATACATTCTAAAGAGCATACATGCATAACATCATAACTCACATGAAGAAATAAAAATGGAAAGTAAGCCATGAATGCCAAGGGTTTGATCCAAAACGAATATATATATATATATATATAAATGATCAAAGTTTTTGTATAATGCCATCATGCACTAAGCATGGTCAAAATGCTCAAAGAGCCCGGGATATACAAAATAATGTATCATACAAAATCTAGGAGAGCCAAGTGGCTTCTTAATCCCTATGAGACCCCTCTGAAGGTGCACTCCCACGCCTAGGACTCCGGCTACACCGGTGCTCTGAGTGCACAGAGGGCTCAGGAATGCCAGGAGTAACCGTCGTCCAACCCCGGCCTCTAGGACCCCCTCTAGCCTCTCTGAATGACCTATATACTAGTGATACTGGGGGAAGCATGCCCATGTAAGGTAGGCCAAACTGCTAAGGAACTCAGCCAAAGGGGTGTATCTCCACTCACCCCACTCTATCAATAAGTTTCCCTGTGGTGGAGTAGGAGATCAAAGTAAGAGCGTCCTCACCCATATACCTGTCATAGTCTGATACTATGTGGCCTCCATGTCAGCAGTGGTCAGAGAAGCAATCGGTTGATGAGGTGCTCAGAGCACTGACATATCTGTCCATCTAGCTACCCTCACAACTCCGGGATCTGTCACCTCTACACCTCTGCCATAGGGGATGAAGTGCTCATACACCCAACTCATGACCAGGGTCAGGTGGCTCAAGGACTGCCCCTGTAAACAGACTACCTTATATAAATCATGGTAGGTGGTCCCAAGTATGTATGCTCCCCAGGCATATATCCAGCCATGTCCCTCTATCTGTGTAATAATAGGGGACCAGCACTATAATAATGTGTCTCCTCCCTTGTCCCCGATTAGTCTCGAGGCAAGGATCCCCATAATAGCCTAGCAAAGTAGGGGGATGGGAAAACTGGGAATAGATCGAAATCTGACCCCCTTCTTCGAACCCATGGAGATGACTCCATCTCCTATGCATATGGCCCACTGTGCTATCTAGGCCCGTGAGCCTGCTGTCTCAAGGGTTAGAAATCTCCCAATGATGGGGACCCCCAGGATGCGATAAACATCCTCCAAAGTGATGGTCCACTCACCGCGGACCCCTGGTAATCAGAAGGTGTTCCGATCAGCATCCTAATATGAGAATAAGTCACAAAGAATGTGACTGGAAGGAGCAACGTGGGGCACGCACAATATACGCAGTATACCAGCTCGCTGAAGAGTATCCTCCTCATCCTGTGAGAGGGCATCTAACACTGCTGGGAGCTAGTCACACTCTCTCTCTCGGCTCCATCGAATTTACTCCTCTCTCACTTGCATACACCCAAAAACACACAAAATAGAGCAAGTTAGCATCCAAGTGATACTAAAAAAATCATGAAAACACATAGAAATGCTAAAAATGTAAAAACAACTTCAAACAAGTAGTCTTTTGACATTTTGTGAAGAACCGCCACCCTACCTAGGGCAGCGGTCGTGGCCTGAAAACCCACGCGGGTTTTGTAATTTAAAAACCCTAAAAACACTAAAAATAACCATTTTAGCTAAAAACAAAGCCTACCCAATAGGCGCACCCCCTAGATAGACCTTTTGAACCTAACATTTTCAAAAACTATCCCCCCACGACAAATATTTTAGCATTTTAAAATTGAGGGGAAAAAGTGGTAAATTGAAGAAAACCAACTTGTGATCTCGTGGGTCGATGTTCAGCTCACGGAGGCATGATCACTATCTCGTCACTGACGTTTTGACTCTACTCTTGCAAGAAACCATCACCGTGGGTTCCAGAGCTCAGAATCAATCAAATCAACGCGTGCAAATGAATAGGAAAATGGGCCCACTTTCATATATATAGCAACCTGACTAGTTTAAATGCCTTTTTCACAGGTTTGGAGCACCGATGGAGGTACGTTTTTTATCCTTGCACAAATGGTATGTCCTCATTTCCTATTATTTTAGTGTTTATTTTCCAAATTATTGTGTCTATCTGCACTTGAGTTCTCTTTTCATTTTGCAGGTAACGGGAAATTTGGATGGCATCATTTCAACACACGAACGTATCAGGTATAGCTTCTACCTTCCCATTTCGGGACCACCATACTCAGACCCACTGTTTTACGCATCTTCATGGCTTAAAAACTTCTCCGACGGGGCAATATGTATGTACCAAAAATTATGGGGTACTGTACTACCGTAACAACATAACACGTGCCCCAATGATGATATAAGTCTCCTCATAAGGTGTTCGGGATCTGGAAAATCTCTCTAAACATGCGTTAACATCCCGCATGCCACGCTTAGCTCCTGCATCCTTTGTTTCTCTTTTTCCTCTTTTCTTGACCTTTTTCTCTTCAGTTACGAAACCTCTGCCCTGCCTGGGCGGTGGTCTCGTCACCGCCACCATGAAAAGGGCGGCGGTACTGTAACCACCACCCTGCTCAGGGTGGCGGTCCTTTACGCGTTTTCCAGAAAGCTCTTTTAACACAACTCACGTAATTTCAATGTTTTACCAGCTTTCTTTCACTACCATAAGCTCGCATTTATGATTCTAGTTCCCTGGAATAGTGTTTTGCCATTTTTTATAGTTTAAGAGTTATATTTGGTTTTTACCTTGGGTAAATGCAAATGCTATAAAAAGTTGGCTTGTGCTCAAGAAAATGGCCCCTCAAATTTTCCTCTGAATTTCTCATTGCAATAGATTAGTCTCTCTTTTTTGTAGATTCTTAGTTTCTTTCATTGCATGCCTACTTAGTTTTGTTTTGTTGTTAGGAAGCCACATATCCATCTTGTGTAGGTGTTGTTATCATTTTATCCAATCGATTGGAGTAGAATAGTTTGTTTTCAATAGGAAGCCATTAAATTTGTAGGTTTTGTTCTTCAAACAGGATAGTTTCAGGTTTTGGACATTTCATGTTGCATGACTCGCAATAAATCCTAATAGGAATTGCATAAGCCAAGCTCTGTAATCTTTCGCTATCCCTCTCCTACTCGCATTGTATTCAGTCTGTATCTTGAGCTACCTTTGTCCCAATATATACTTCTATTGATGCTAGTACTACACGCTTTTCTGGATCCACGTGAACATGAAGGAACGAGGAGATCACACTAAGGGGACAAGATCACACACACCATTAGATTCACCACTGTTCTACAGAATCCAGGTTCTAGCTTTCAAAGTTCTAAATTAGAATCGTATCAAATAGAGTAGTTAATTACTTTATTTCAATTAATTTTACTTTCGATATTGCTGGGGAAGTTGTGGGGATTGATAGTTTCTGATAAACTATGATTCATTCCTCACTTCTGAGGTAGGATCGACAGTCTTGCAAATAAATTAGATCAGTTATTTCATTATTCAGAATAGGCTCACAGTTGCAGAGACAAATAACTATACTTGGTTATCTTGTTTTTTTTAATTTCTTATTTTTAGCCGTCAATTCTAGATATGTTAAACAATTACTCTTTTAGATTCATTCGAATAGTTCATCAGAAAAAACAAAAATAGAGAAATCATATATGCTATAGATATATTCAAAGTAGTTAAATTTCACTTTGTTGTAGTTAATTTATATTGTTGCTTCTATATGACAATCACGGGACCTAGGGAGCCCAGAGAATACGTATTCAAGCCAATTGTTTCTCAACCCAATCTCATTACAGCAATAACTGATATAGATCAAAATCTTAGGATCCAAGTCTTCCGAACAATGGTGAACTTGCAACAAATCAGTTTCCAACTGCACGGGTTAAACATAGAAGACGACCAAGCACACATATTTTGGTCAAGTCAACCAAACTACATATTACCCTAGATACATGCCCACATGACTGTCGAGGTGTTTGAAAGAGAGCAAACGTATGGTTGTGACACACAAATCCCACAGCCCAACGAATCCATGGGTGAATCAGACATAGATACTGGCCTACGTACACTAGTATTTAAATCCACTCCACTTCCACCTATCATCATCAAACAGTTATCCTTGCTAGACACAGTAGCTAACAAAGCTAAGGAGTTCTATACTAGGATAGAGAATCACCCATAGAGTCAATTATACTTACCATCCACCCTATGACCTTATCTAGAGACATACATGAAACTATCCCATGTCATTTTCCACGTATTCCACAACCTATAGACCGAATCATGCCAAATCTTGATATTTATTGGAGCCTTCGAGAAATCATCCTTGCTGATCAATCTATCACACCAGTTTAGGTTAAGAGGGCCTTTTTTGCCTTAGATTTGCAATTTCCACTAGTGCATGTAGAAGACATTAGATTTCCTAACTAGTTTGTCTTTATCCCACACATATTCCATCCCCACCAGCTGTCTCAGCACGACCTTGGGAGGTCGGGTGTGAGGAAGAGTTACTTGTAGATTCCCATGCTTGCTTGTCACTTTTCCATCGTACAGCGTCCTACGAAGAAGGATATCTAAAAGGAGAGGTTTTAGGTATGTTATGGCGGTGTCGGGCCATCCTCTGAGATGATGACTCGACAGAGGCAACGAGATGGGGAGTACCTTCCAATCTGATCATGTGATCGTGGACAAGTGTACCTAGGTAAGATGTTTAAGAAAGATGTGTATATTTTAATTTTTTGCAAGTTTGGTAAGACACACAGAGAGAGAGAACGTGCTTTCTATGATTCTTTGTGTCAACCATCATCTGGGCATGAGTTCCAGCATATAGGTTGCCCTCATTTTAATGTGAGCTAAATGTAGCAAATCAGAATGTAATGCAACGAATTTTAAGCCCAAATCGAAAGATTATGTTTGATGACACTAAAAAATGAATAGGAGAGGGTATGCTCTTTCACTAAATGCAAAAATCAATAAGAATGGTTCTTTTTAAATGAACCAAAAGAAAATCTATCCTTCAGAGAAATTAGAAAGAAGAGAAGATTACCAAGGAAGAAGATTAATGTGTAAGCCTTTTGAAGCAAAACAAACACACAACTTTTTCCCAGGAATGAAGAAAATAAAATAGAACCCATGATGGGTCCAACTGGGTGTACCAAAATGTTTCACCATTTTCTTTACCTTTTTGAAATGACAAAACAAATAAGTGTAAGGGCCAATGAGGAATACTTGTTTATGTTGGTCGGTAGATGGTTATTACGCACGTTCTGACTTCTTGATCCAATGCTAATTGCAAGAGATTCCCTTTGGCTAGGAGGAACTACCTATAATAGAAAAAAATACCATAAAAAGATAATTAAATGATATATGACAGTGGACTGCCTAACATGTGCTAGATCTAGGAAGTGTCATACTCCCTAGATAGCTGTCAATCCATTGTTTAAAACAAATTAATGTGAGAAGTAAAAAAAGTCCTACTATAGTCTATAATAAGTAAATTTAATATAATAGGTTAGGTTATAGTCAAATCTAAATAATAAGTAGGTGTTAGGTTGTTGGAACTAGTTAGGGTCAAGTTCTGGGTTGTATACGTCAACTGGTGAGATGATTATTCCGTCTATTCTTGGTCAAGGTATAAAACACAAAGATTGACATCGGTCGGGTATGACCAATATCGGTTTAGGTAGAACCGATGACGGTTGTGGATAACCGACATCGGTATGGTCGAGGTAAAAGAAACTCAAATAGATCAAATGGAAGGAAGGGGCTGATATGAGGTCAAATGAGGTTGGGAGAGTGGATGAGAAGGTCTATGGAGATCTCACGTATACTCATAAATGTATATTAGGTCAGAATGGTGATTTTGTGGTGTGGGTAAGGCAAAATGGTTGAATTCTAAGCTAATAAGAAATGGAGAAATGAACATGTAAAGTACAAACTAATGACAGGAATGACAAAAGTTAACTATGCTGAAATAGACAATGCTGGTAGAGATGTACTTACTGTGATGTAGGTTTTGATGGCTGAATGGAGGTGGCTATTGATCAGATGAAAAGTGTTGGATATCATAGCAGTGGCTCCCAGAATGATTCTATGAGTGCAGTGCTTCCAAAAGTGTTCCTAGTGATGGCTTTGTATGTCTGGATGCGTGAATGGATGCTCATTTTGCTTGCATGTAACTCTGATTTCTCTCCCTTGCTCTCAGAATGTGCCAACCTAAAAATAAGGTTTCTTAGGTCCATAAATGGTAACCAACAACGCTTCCTTCTTAACCAGTGTTGGTTTACGTTTGACCGGTGTCAGTTAAGGTGGGATTCCCTAGGTTTACTAAAATGGGTATATCTTTCTAATTTCTTGGACTAAGTTGGTTTGCTGTCACAGATTAGAATGGAATATTCCTTTCTAATAAGTGGGAATGTGGTTAGAGAAATATTAGACATTGATTTTAGGGTTGGACCAAATCTTAGCTCACTAAGGCAAGTAATATTAGTTCGTAGTTAGTTATGGAAACATGCCAAGAATAGATTTAGGGTGAGGTGGAAATTAAGTCAATTAATGTAATTAAATGATGAATATTGTGAGGATGGGTATTAATTTAATTTAATTAATATTAATATTGTGTGGAGGGGGGCTAGGGTTTAACAAGGGTTTTCGCTTTCTTACCTTCATAGCATTCTTTCATAAAAACTTGAAAATGAAATGACCTCATTATTATTTTGAAATATCATATAATCATCTTAGGAAAATATCTGAAATCCAAAAGATCCCATGTAAAGCACATCATTCACAACAAGGATCTAAAGTTTCATTTTAAGATTGATTTCACTTGTTCTTGACCCTGTCTTACCAAACCTGACATAACTTTCAAAATTCACATCATAGGCACCTGAACATTTTTGGAGAGAACTATGACACATCCCTATAACATATCCAATAATCATAAAGTCGATTAAATTTCTCAAATTTCAATTCAATCTCATTTGCATAGTGTTTCCTTTGGGATTCTCGATGTAACAATTATGAAAAACTTAAACAATGCAAGAAATGAACAAGAAACTTATGAAAATGGCCAAAAAATACCTCATATGACATGATACACCTGATATCACACATCTATGATCTCAAACAACCACAATACATTCTATTACACCTCCTAGCTAGCATACCTACTCCTAATGATCACATGTAACATGGAGATGTATCTATATCTATACCATATAACTACTATGAGTGCTCAAACACCCTAAAATCCTTTTATAAAGGATGTCAACATGATTCTCCAACATTCAAGAAGCTCTCACTATCAAACTAAACCTTTTAGGCACCTGTATAGGCTTTTTAGAGTAAGCATACCTCATTGAATCTCCCTGTAGTAGCTGAAACATGTTTGAACCTATATGTTAGCATATCAAACATCATCATACCATCATCCTAAAATATCTGATTTTTCATTAATGTGGTTTTTCATTAATGAAAACACCTATTAAGCCAAAATGCCAACATGGTCTTGTGAAGTTTTTATGAGCTCATATAACAACATCTTGACTAGGGCTTGGTGGATTTGTTTGACTATACTTTGTTCAATAGTCCTAGGTGTTACGAAGATGGAAACCTTAGGTCTTAATGATGTGGTTAACTCCTTAGGAGGAGGAATGGTGATGAACCTTTTATCTTTTGGTTGATCTATTTATTTCAGTTAATGTTGGTCAGACCAAGTGTTACATGAACAATGTCGATGAACAAGAAGGATTCATTTCAAGAGATCTCTTGGAAATTACAGGTGGAAAATACATGGCGAATATCCTCAGAACCAGTTTCGTGGGAAGGAAAACTTTTTGGGGGTCCGATAACAATATTTTCACTTGATTTTTAAGTAGTGTGACAGAAGGCTGCAGACACACGACAAGAGATTTGTTGTCGTGTGTCAACAAGGTTTATGATGCACATCAACAAACCTCACTAACATGTGTCAATAACCTTGTTGACACACAACAACAAATATTCTATCTCACATCTACATCCTCCACACTCTGGTCGCGCGGTAACCAGATCTCTGTGTCGTACATCAACAAGGTTGTTGTCGCACATCAATGAACCTTGCTGATGCACATCAACAAGGTTGTTAACGCACGATAGAAATTTTTCTATTGTGCATCTACAAGGTTTTTGATGCACATCAATGAGGTTTTTTCACATGTGTCAACAATCTTATTGATGTGTGACAATAAATCTTCTGTCACGCATCTACATCCTCCACCCTCTAGTCATGCAACGACAAAATCTCCATGTCACACGTCAACAAACTCTCTATCACACGTATACTTCCTCCACACTTCTGTAGCACATTAACAAACTCTCCTTATCGCGTGTCAACAAACTCTCCCTGTCATGTGTCAACAAACTCTCTATTGTGCGTCTGTAGCCTCCACCCTCCTATTATGCATTTATTGTACCTAATAATACATATGCCCCTAGGTGGTATGAGTGAGCTACTAGTATTCTACTTGGTGAATAATCTAGGCTTATATAGGAGATAATTTCAAGGTTAGGTGAATCTAACCCCTAAAAAACATTAAACTATAATTTTTAGCTGAAAATGTCATAGACCTGCACCAGAAAATTCAGCTTTTCAAATTTTTCAAAAATGTAATATTCATCATATTATGAATATTCACCACTAAAATTATCCCTATCAACAAGGGGGAATATCATCAAAAGAATTTTCATCTAGATGTGGGATGGATGTTAAATTTTATGAAGAACCTGGGTAATTTTTCATTTTGATAGATGAGATCAAAAGCACAAATGTCAGAGTGGAAGAAAGAGATTTATTTGGTTTGGGGAGAAGGTCTTATTCCTCAATTAAGTCACGAATGATGTTTTGGAATGATCTTCAATGCTCAGTGTCATGTCCAAGGGTATGGTGATATACACAGATGAGGTTTGTATTAAATCATAATGGCTTCTTGTTATTTAGGTCAAACACCCTAATAGGTGGAAGTGTGATCATGGAAAATTGTATTAAGTGTTGGAAAATGTCTGCATATGATTCAACCAACACAATAGGAGGTAATTTTTCCTTGCATAATGTCTTGGTATTTTAAGAAAAGTGGATGTATGAGATGATAAATTTAAATTATGTTGATGTTTTGATGGTTTGGGTTTAGTTTTGGCATAGGTTAATGTCTTAGTGTTGAATGGTTTTAGTTTGAGTTGATAAAATGTTCTTAATGAAGAGGTTGTGTTGAATGGTTTAGAGGTGGGAATGTAATTTTTCTTGTAGGAATGTGCAAGGGATTTTTGAGGTAATTTTCTAATGGTTATATATTTTTTATAAGGATGTGTCCTTAGGAGGAGTGACAAAAATTTCCACCAGAGAATCTGGAGGTGACGTCACAGCTGGTATAGGTGTAGGAAGCAATATTAGTTTGAATGAATCTAAGGAAAGTGAAGATTGATTTGATTGCACTGATTAGGTAGAAGAATAATTTGAATTTATTTGAATTTGACGTGTTTTCAAAAATTCTTCAAATGATAAACCTGGTGTTGAGGAAGAAAGTGGTGTAGATATAGTTTCAATAGTTTACGTGGGTGTAGGTAAAAGCTCAGAAAGAGGAAAAAAAATTATTTCTTATGATGGTAGAACAAGTAAAAGTGGAATAGATGTAGGTAAGGTATTCAGATCTGATGAAATGAATTTGGTGAAACTTATATAATAGGTAACGTAGTAGATGTGGAACCAATGTAAACTATAGAAGTAGGTGGGAATGGTTGTTTCATAAATACTTCTAGGGGCAAGAATGATATGTTTACGAATGGGGTCCTAGTAGTTGGAATGGATGTTGAAGTAGATGTTGATACAATTGTTACAATTGTGGGGACAACTTTTAATGGGTTTATAGATTAGCGATGAAGGAGGGGAAGTTGTAGGTTCTTGATCAATAGTGTCTAAGCTATTTATAGTATGAGCATTAGGTGATTGGGTTGTGGAAGTGGTGGCATCTTGGCGTCTTGGTGTATGATTTAGAAAAAATTTCTTGAATATGTGATGTGGTTGATTAGGTGAAGCATTAGGAATGTCAACCTGAAGGTCACCCTAGTCAATGAGACTTTAAACCAAATCCTTGAAATTTCAACATTTCTCTATGTCGTGACCTAGGGTATGGTGGTATTTGCAATAATGGGATTCATAATACCACACGGGTTTTGGTATTGACTCCACAAATAGTCAGATAGGTGGTAGTGTGATTATATTTTCCACTATCAAATTGTCAAACATAGGTCCATTTGATTCCCCGAGGGGAGTGTAGTTTGGTGTCAACTGTGGGGCTCATTGTTGAGTCCACATGTTAGATGTTGGTGTAGGAAAATATTTGACAACCACAACATTGGTTGCTCCCTTAGATTTCTTATCATTTGCAGATGTTTTTAGTGAATTCATGTTTAGTTTTGTTTAATTTTAGTTTTAAATGGCCCTACTCAAGGGAATGTGTTTCAAGCTTGTGAGCCATGGTGAAGGCTTCATCAAAGGTTTTGAAGGATTGGATTTGTAGTGTAGAGGATATATGTTTTATGCATGAACGTGAGAAGAGATCAATGATTTCAGTTTATAGAAGGGTAAATTATAGTTGGTTTATAATGTCACACCAACGTATGAAAAATTCTTTGATGGAATTGTTTTCAAAAATTTGGATGGCATATAGATCAGTGATGGTTATTTAACGCACAATTTGGATCAAAAAATGTTCTAAAAATGATTACTCGAGCTAAGTGAAGGAACATATCAAATATTGAGGGATGTTATTATACTAGTCTAATGCTGGGCCAGCCAAATACATGGGGAAAATGTGGTTCATCAAGTCCTAATCATATGCAATAAGGTAGCACGCATGTCTGAATACCCAAAGGTGTTGTTTTGGATCCTCCTTACTATTAAAATTATAAATTGTTAGTAATTCCCAATGTGGAGGATACGTCTTAATTAGTACAAATGGATGAATTAGCTCGTTGCATGTTTGTATGTATAATAATAAAACTTTGGGACATAGAGTGGTGGCCTCAAGGTTAGATAACCTATTTATGAGAGTATGCATAAGATCATTTGATATAGTTATAATGGGTTATGGCAGTGGTTGAAAAACTTATGAGGTAGTTAGATAAAAATTTTGGTGAGATTGAATGTGTGTTTGGAGGATTACTTGATGAATTTGAGTTAAAGGTTGAGTTCAAAATCTTTGGTGTTGTTTCAAGGGGATGTTATATGATTTTTGAGACTAGGTAGGAAATTGATGAGTATCGGTGGGCTAATTTTTTTGTTGAAAGGGGTTAGACATTGAATAAGGTAGAGAACCTATAAGAGGAGGTTGGGAAGCAATGTTATAATTATGTGATATGAGGTGATCTTGTTGTTAAAATAGGGTACACAAAACTCAAATTATTTTTATAAAATAGCCATAATAATCAGTGATTCAAATTTTAATGTGTGCATACCATAAACCATCAACAATGCATGAAACCATGAAAGCATAAAAAACATCATAAGAACAGAAGATATAAGTGGGAAATCCTCAAGGGGAAGAAAACCCAATGAAACACATTCTTATACTGATATGTTTCAAATTTAGTGAGGCACCAACCCAACAAGGAGCATTAACCCCTACTTTAGTAGAACATCAATCTTATAAGGAGCACAAACCCTTAATTTTTGAATCTCCAACTCCAAAAGGAGGCTACAACTTCCTAAGATGATAAAGCACCCACCCAACCACCTTATAATTTTTATATCTCTAATTTGTTGCTGCCACAACTGATTAAGATCTAATTTTCAGCTCATACTTTCAAACCCTTGCTCTCATGTTCTCTAATTTGTCTCAAACTGTAACACACTTGTTTCAACATTAAATCATCCTTAATAAATTATAATCACACTTCACCTAGGTCTTGGAAATATAGAGTAAATTATGGTAAATGATTGTCTTAATCTGGTTCTCAAGGATCAATAACAAAATCTCCTGGATGATTACCATGGTATTTTGCTAAAGAAGAGGTGTATTGGAGACAAAAATCCAGGGTCAAATGGCTTAAAGAAGGGGATAGGAATACCAAATTATTTCATATCTCTACTACCTTGAGAGCCAATTTCCTTAAAATTAATGAAATAAGAGGAGAAAATGGCGAGTATCTCATGGATAGTAGGGATATCAATGCGTCCATAATTAATTACTTCAAGGAGCTCTTCATTAGGGGAAGAGGCCGAAGGAGTTGGTCCAGAATAGAATCTTGGATCCTTTTCAAGAAGTTATCAGTCCCCTTGAAAATATAGTTATTTTAAAGATCCCCTCAGAGGAGGAAATCCATTTCATGATCTTTGATATAGAACTTGATAAATCTCCCAAGCTAGATGGATTCCCTACCTTTTTATTTCAAAAATTATGGAAGGTGATAAAACATGAGGTCATTAAAATGGTCCAAGATTTTTTTAACAATGGTCATCTATTGAGGTATATGAATAACACTTTTATTGTCTTGGTGCCAAAAATTGTTGGGGACAAGGAGGTTAAGAACTTTAGACCTATAAGCTTGTACAACACCAGTTATTAAATTTTCACTAAAATCATAGCTGGGAGGATTAGGATGGTTCTTCCTAACTTCATCTCTGGGAATCAGGAGGCTTTTGGTCTGGGTAGACAAATTACTGATAGCATCATCGTGATACAAGATGCCATCCATTCCATTGAAACCTCAGGTAGGTCAGCCATGTTTCTTAAACTGGATATGTATAAAGCCTTTGATAGGATATATTGGTCTTTTTTCTCAGCCATCCTGCTAAAGTTGGGGTTTGATATTTCCTTGGTTAATATGATATGCATTTCTACTACTAGTTTCTCAATCTTGGTCAATGGTAAACCAGAAGACTTCTTTCAAGCTAGAAGAGGGATGAGACAAGGTGACTAGCTTTCCCATTTCCTCTATGTCATAATGGCTGAATATCTAAATAGAATCTGTCATCAGGCCATGGTTTCCAACCATATCCAGGGAGTCAAAATTACAAATGGTCTCCCCTCTATCTATCTCAATCATTTTTTTTATGATAATTTTATGATGGGAAAGGCCTCTATCCATGAAGCCTCAAATCTCAAGGAGGATCTTAATGATTATGAAAATGTTTCCAGTCAGATGGTTAATTTCCATAAAAGTGTTGTCTTCTTCATTAATGTGGATAATCAGGTTCAAGCTAGATTAGATCGTATCTTGGGATGCAGAATCAAACATTTTCTAGATTCTTATCTGGGAATGCCCCTAATCCTTAAGAAGCCTAACCTCACAATTTGGAATGTTATGTTGGAAAGAGTTAATAATAAACTCTCATCTTGGAAGGGTCTCTTGCTCTCTCAAGCTAGTAAGATTCAACTGCTCCGAATCTCCCTTCAAGGCATTCCCATTTATCTTATGTCTCTTTTCATGCTCCTTAATAGAATTAGGGAAGCCTTAGAGAAAATCCAAAAGAGGTTCCTTTGGATGGGAGTTGGTGATAAATTCAAATTTCCTCTTCTGGCCTGAGATAAGGTTACTAAACCAAAGCTATGTGGTGGATTGGGGCTCAAAAACATTTCTCTCACGAATAAGGCTTTAATAGCCAAAGCTAGTTAGAGGATCGCTAGAGAGGAAGGTATTTGGATAAAAATCATAAAGATGAAATATTTTTGGAGTATAGACAGATTGGAATCCTTTTTAACCAAACAAACTCCCTAAAGGGTCTTATTTCTGGAACTCCTTTGTAGACTCAAAATAAATTTTATCCAAAGGTATGATTTGGGAAATTGGTAAGGGCTCTAGAATCAGGTTCTGGTATGATAATTGGCTTGGGGAGACCCCTTTAACAAACTTAGACCTCTGGAAAGATGTGGCTTAATACTATAAGGATTCTAGGTAATTTTGGATCTGGGACTTTTGGATCTAAGAAGATACTGTCAGATGGGAGACCATAATTCCTCCCCTAGATTTTGATGATGACATTAAACCTTTCCGTGATCTCAACATTCAACTTAAGTCTTTCCACATCCTCTTGTTCCAAACCAAGGAGGACTCCATCAAATGGAGAGAAGAAGTATCTGGAAATTTTTTGGTTGAATCTACCTATATTTCTAACTTCAAGAATGATATGCTCAAGGAATATTGGGGGAAACTTTGGGTCAAAGATATCATCCCAAAGATTAATATCTTTTTCTGGTTGGCCACCCAGAATAAAAATTTAATTGTGGACAATCTCAGGAAAAGGGGGATGAAGATTCCCAATAGATGTTCCCTCTATAAGTAAAAGGAGGAAAATGTCAATCATCTCCTCCTTCATTACTCCTCCGACATTGTCTTTTCTACTATTCTAGATCTTTTCAATATCCAATGGATCCTTCCCTCGATGATTTAAGACTATTGCTTTCAATGGGTGAGCCCCTTCCATTTTCCTATCTTGACCTGGGCCTAAAACATTTCCCTTCCACATTTTTTTAGGGTTTATGGAAAGCCAAAATTGATGGTATCTTCTACAATTAGAAATCTCTTTTATCAAAAGTTAGGAGGAAAACCTTGAGTTCCATTAAGGAAAACATTAAACTCTGTAAAGGTAAAGTCAAGAAACCCTATCTAAAAATTGAGAAGAAAGTTCTTGACAAATTCACCCTTGGTCCAGTGGATTACCACACTCCTATATAGAACTCCAGCTAGAAAAATCTTAAAGGAAATGTTGTAAAGGTAAAATTTGATGGAGCCTCAAAAGGGAACCTGGGTTCTGCTAGTGGAGGAGGAATTCTTAGGAACAGTGATGGTGATTGGTTGTTTTCCTACATGGGTCATTTAGGTCATCAAACAAATAACATGGCAGAAGCCAGATCTCTTCTTTTGGATGTCTTGCTTGTTAAAGATAAAGGCCTCAAGGACATCTAGATAAAAGGTGACTCTCTCCTCATTATTAATGCCCTTAATAAAAAATTTTCCATTAATTGGGCCATTAGAAATATCCTCAACGATGTTAAGGAAATATCTAATTATTTTTATACCATTTCTTATAATCATACCCTTTGTCAAGGTAACAAATGTGCAGACAAGATGGCCAATTATGACATCCATTGTAAGGATTATAAACTATGGTGTAAAGTTGATATATTACCCCTGGATATTAATGAGTCCATCAGTAGAGATAGAGGGCACTAAGTTCTATAATTTTGGCACAAGTGAAAATGGTGGCAATGATAACTTACTTAATATCTTGCCTTCAAATATTTTTGCCAATGCGAAAGAAGGTATCTTGTTGAATTTCCGTACCAAGTAGAAGAAGCTCAGTTTGGTGAACATGGGGGGTGATAGGATTCATGTTGATGTTGCTAGCCATAACATTGATGTGTGAAATCAAACTCTGTGAAACAGGCTTAGGAATGGGGATTTCAACAATTTCTTTGCCAAATTACATGGTCATGGTCCCTCGTTGTCTAAGGATTTTGGAAAAAATTGGAAATTGGATAAGTTTGTTATTAGAGGAATGGAAATTGAGGTGTCTGAGTCCTCCATCACTCAGATCACAGACATAAAAATGGATGGGCTTAAAATTTTGAAGGATATAACCCACAGAGAACAGGAAATTAAGCGTTTCTTTGTTGGCAAGGAATGATGTTCCTACTTTACGGATGGTATTGTCAGGTCGTGCATTCTAGGTATTTGGAGAGAGGTGTTCCTTGATATTATGAATTACATCAATCTAGAGGGTAAATACAAAAAAATTTAGACTCACCATTTGACCCTTCTGAACATGTTTTGCAATAAGGTCATGGTGAGCATCCCCTTCTTTCTGTATATATCACTGATGAACTCCTTAGAGGATTTCCAACAAGAGAAAGTGGATTCACCTCTGAATGAAGGGCTCATTATTTTGATGTATGAAAATGGGAAAACTACTCTATGTTCTCCACTGAAAGATCATACAGACGAGGATGACCTCACTCTTGATGAATGCCTCACTAAGATGAAGGACGGAAATTGTAAATTTTACAGGGAGGTTTCTAGTAAAGATATAGGTGAGGTAGGTCATGGGGGAGTGAGCACTTTGAGAAAATGGGATAGGGATTGTAATATAAATGGTTTTGAGGAGTTGAGAAGTAAGGTCTAGTACTTATAAGGGTTTCTCCATGCAATGGGAGAAACCAATGCGAGCCAAAGGGATTCAATGATGAATGTCATCAATGCTTCCAAGAAAACTGTCACCGCACAGGTGAAATCTAGGAAGAACTTCTTGAGGTGGAGGACCCGGTCAAAAATCTCAGTGATAAGATGGAAAGAAAGGAGTAGGGCACCAAAAGAAGGATTTTTGACTTGTGCATCAGCAGCTCTGAGGATGATATTAATGATAAAGGTGCTGAGAGTGGTGGGAACAAAGATAGCCACGATGGTAACAATGGGGGATCCCAGAATAATTAACATTTTTTCCCAGTCTATTGGTAGAATTTGGGAAAACTTCTATTGTTTTTCCTCTCTTGATACTATTTCTCCTTCTCACGGGTTTACCCACCTTGATGAAAAGTCTGGTCCTTCTCTATATGAGTTAAGCATGTTTAACTCCCTTCTGGGACTTTCTTGTTTCTTTTTTTCTGGTTTTTTATTCTCCTTTTGTAATGGCCTCTGGTAGCTGATCCCTATTGTTACCATATCTAATGAAAAACACTTCACCTAGGTCCCTTCACCTTGCACACACTCCACTAGTCAATAAAAACACCCAAAACATGTTTTTTATATGCAATTCATCTCTCAAACTTAAGCCAAAGATTTTCCCTCAATTTTTTTTTTACCATCACATCAAGGAAACATTTAAAATTTTAAATATAACAACTACATATGAACCAATTAGGCCATCCTAGATAAAATAATCATTTCATGTGCCAAAATGGCTCAAACCCCCATGGGCATAATCTTAAAATTTCCCTAACATGAGTACCATACTTTTTTCATGACCCATGAACCATTACATATGAGTAAAAAATAATTAAAAATTCATACATGGTCACACATTTAATCAACCAATCAAAATATTTCATTTACTGGACCCAGTTCCCTTTACAATTCTCAAAACAGAAGTTTCTTTCATCCTTTAACACCGTAGAAACTTCATACTACCACAAAATGACTTAAACTAAACAACAAATGCAATGAAAAAACAAAAACAAAATTTAGAGAACTTTTAATCATGTTATAAGTCATAATACATCAATCTATTCAAACCACAACAAGAATTTCCTTCACCAAATCATCCTACCAAAAAAGGTGTCTCTAAAGGTTAACTCGTAAAACCATTTATGCAAACATTCAAGACTTAAAAGTTGATTCATTGGATGTCAGATTCATTCCTATTAACATTCCAGGTGATATAAAGCATCACCTAATCCATCTCATGCTGCAAAAAATGTCAAACTTTTGTTTCACCAATAAGTTTACTCTTTCTATTATTAAAAAAATAAGGTAAAAGGTCAAGGAGGAATACCTGTGAAACTAAGGTGGAAGGTAGAATGCACATGTTGTTGAGTTTTTATAAGCTGATCATAGAGAACTCCTTTTTTTCTGGGAAGGACTACCTGTAGATACAAAACAAGACTGCAAACTAATATTGAATGATATATAACAGGGGACTACCTAGCATATGTTAGATCTAGGAAGTCGGGTGCTTCCTAGAGAGGATGTCAACCCACTGTTTAATAACATTTTAATGTAAGAAATAATGGTTCCTATTATAGTTGATGGGATTTAGGTATCTCCTATTAACATAAAACAAGTGAATTTAACTTAATAGGCAATCATTAAAATTAAATCTGGATGATTAAAGGGTTATTTTGGGTCTGTAGGTGTAGCAGGGGCTGTAATTGAGGTCTGGGTGAAATTAGGTAAGGTTATGGGTTGCTTTGGGGAATTTTTAACTCATTGTTACATGTAAAATTACCAGTCTCAGAGATCAGTATTGGTTTGTTGACTGATGCCAGTATAGGAGATAAAATGATGACAATTATATAACTGGTGTCAATAGAAGAAATTTGGTTAAAATATGATAAATGGGAGTTTGGGCCTCTCTCTAATTGTATAGAGAGATGAGGAGTTTTGGGGAAGGATGAAAAGGTGTTAATTAAGACTCAACAAGGTACAAAGGGTGATGGGATAGGTGAAAAGGCTATGGTTAGTAGAAAAGGTGATAAATGGGTAGAATTTGGTGATGAGACAAAGAGAAATTGTATAGAAGCAATAAATTTAATGATAAATATCATAAACAAAAAAATCAAACCTGGGAACAATGGAACTCTCCTTACAAACATTGTGTGGTGTGGAGATTATGGAAACTAGTTTTACCCCACACCATGTGGCGAGTTTGGAAAGCTCGTAATGATGTCATTTTCAGGAATACTAGAAAGTTATGTAACAAAGTCTACAATTAAATTATCATTTATGTGAAGGAAAACATTGAAAGATTTAAACCTCCTAAAAATATACTTTACCCTGAGGAAGAAGAGCACATTTTGGCTACTTGGAATATAGGCACTGTTTTACATAAGAATAATAATAGTATTGATAGATCCAATGTCTGATGGATTAAGCCTCCCAGTGCTTGGCATAAATTGAATTTTGATGGGGCCTCAAAAGGAAGTCCTGGATATTTTGGAGGTGGGGGAGTCATTAGAGATCACAAAGGTTGTTTTGTTTCTACCTTTTCTGGAAAAATGGGTAGGAAAACTAACCACTACTCTGAAGCTCTTGTTGCTCTTTGGGGTTTAAGGCTAGCCAGAAATTGCAATATTTCAAATATTATAATTGAGGGTGATTTGCTGAAAATTATCAATCTCCTAAATCAGAAACAATCCCCCAGTTGGTCAATCAGAGACTTCATTGCTAAAGCTACTGATATTTGCAAGTGTTTTGAAAATTTTGAAATCAAACATACCTACCAGGAAGGTGATAGGGTGGCAAATGATTTGGAAAATTTTGGGGTTAATAATACATTTTAGAAACTTGGCTAAGAGGTCACATTCTTCCCACTAAAGTTAATGAAGACATCATCAATGATTTACATGGCTTGGAACGTAATCACTAAAGGCTATAGTGTTGATGCTAAGGAGCAGATTTTTAAGTATAGTGTGATGACATCATCAAAGATTTACGTGACTTGGAGCATCATCATTAATAGGGATAGGGAGGATGCTAAGGAGTGGTTAAATAATTATAAAGTAAAGTCTAATAATTACATCTATTCACATGATTGGGAGGGATTCAAAAACAGAACTGAGGCTAATCCGCATAGTTTTCAATTTTTTACCGTTGCGGGTAGAGACACAGGAAAAATGGGGGGACCACCTTGCAAGACTGAGCCCACCCATAATCCAGCTTGAAGAGATGATAAATTTCTTTGGAACTACCTTCAAAAAGTGGGTCTCACGTACTTCATTGAAAAAATTCAAGGTTTTGACCAAGATCTTTCGATTAAATTTGCTTTAGAAATGGAGGAATCGCGTGGTTAAGTACAACAACGTTGAGGTTGAGATATCAGAGGAGCTTATTGCCCAAGTCACTGGACTTAGTCTAGATGGCACCAAATTCTTTAACAAGCGGGTGGACAGAGAGGTAAAATATAATAAGTTTCTTGATGAGGGGGAAAATCTTGAATTTGTGACTGCTGGCATCAAGCTTGCCTCTGTTCCCAAGCCGTTTGTTGAGATTGCAAGGATGGTAGTAAGGTATGTTACTTTAGAGGGGATATTTTTCACTATTCCCCAAAAGCATTTGATATTTCTTAATCACTTTTGTAGAGACATCATCATCAACTTCGCTCATTACTTGTTGAGCTCTTTGGAGAAATCAGTTCTGGAAGTTCAAAATCACACTAGGGCGGTTCTCCTTCATTAAGGGTTAATACTGCTTATTCACAGCCATTGCTCAGCGTATCCCCACTTGGATTCTTCTCCTCCCTCTACCTTCATTCCTCACCCTTCCCCCCTGCCTCCATTCTGCCCTTACCTGAAAGGAAGCTTGACACTGCTTCAACTAGCAATAAAAGCAAGGAGATGAAAACAAAGGTCCCTGCTTCTCGTAGGGTTCTTAGAAGTCATAAAGACCTAGAGCTTGCCGCGAATCTGTTGCACATTAGTAATCTGGTGGAGGAACCTAAGGATGAGGACTTGTTGGTCAGAATGGGTAAGATGGAAAAGGAAATTCAAGAACTTAAGAGTTTTATTAGAGATATGGATAAAGATAAGGGTAAAAGGAAACTACAAAATGATGATGAGGAGGATATCACTGCTGAAATTTTTAAGAAGCTCCAATCTCTAGATGGTAGAATTGGAAATGCAAAAGGACGTAATGACTATATCCTCTCTGTCCTTAAAATTATCTACAATTTCATCAAACAACATGTTTGTAGTATTTGCAGTCTCAGCAGTATTATTGAGGACATTTGGGGCTCCAAGGAGAAAAGAGATATTGCAATTGCTCAAGCAGATTTGAAAGACCCTTCCCAGGCCACCGCCATTACATTCTTTGTCTCACTTCAAATGATCAAAGCCAAGATTGACCGGGCTATCAAGTGATGCAAAGTTCTGTTTCTATTTATTGGCTGCGAATTTGTTGTTGACTGGTGATTTTGGTGCTATCTTTTGGCTGAGATGTCCAACGATGGTTATCTCTTGTTCATTTTTTGTCTCTTTTGCTTTTGTTCAAATCACTGTACGTCTTGATCCTGTTTTATATTACTGTTTTATATTATCTAGCTATTGAGCCCTCTGATGTTGGACGTTTTACTCTTTTTTAGGCTATTTTTACCTCATTTGATATTTGTCTTTTGAGCCTTCTGTTTAAAGGGTATAGTCCCTTCAAAACTATTTACCCATAATAAAAAAAACAAAAAATCAAAAGGTAATAAATGATTTACTTATCTGATAAACCTTGTATATCCAAATGTGATAGGAATTATTGGTTGTTTGGAGTAGGAGCTTATAGTTTCCATTACAATGTTAGAATTTCTGGTGTTCTCTATCACATCACATCAGGGTTGTTGAAGTGATGATCAGGTCCTGATGGAGGTATGATGTTCTCTAGTTTGTCATCAGGAATCCTAATTGCTGTGGACTCAAATTCCAAAGCTAGGTGTGTGAATGAATTTGGTGAACCCAGGAAAAGACTTGGAAACTCATATGTAAGGGTAACTAATGGCGGTTAGGGAATGAACATCGGCCAAGGGAAAACTTGCGTGGTTATGGAGAATTAGTTCAAGTTACAAAAAATAGCTTGATATTTACTATTTTTGGTGGGATCTTGATTGCTAATTCGGGTCTCGAATGAGGTCCGTCGCTTAGATAAGTGAGAGTGTTATTGGAGAAGTACTAGGACTTTAATTTTAGGGTTTGAAAGAGTCCTAGTTGATTAAGATAAGCAGAGAATTAGTCTCAATTAATCAATAACTTGGGAATATGTCCATGGTGAGGTGGCTAGGTGATGTGGCTAGGTGAGGTGTAAATTATCTTAATTAAAATAAGTGAATTAATTAATCACATGAGGATGAAGATTAAGTCAACTATAAGTGATTAAATTAATGTCTAGATGTGAAAGGGGAGAATGGCTAGGTGTATATAGTGCGTTGATTAATTAAATGGAACCAAGGGGAGTGTGATCTAAATTTAGTGTCTACATTTTTCCCCTTTTTATCGGTAACTTATTTTGGTAAGTGAGGTTGACAAAAACGAGGTCATTGCCCCAGGTATGAGTGAAGGTTAGGTTTCCCCTAGTATGGGTGAAAGTGATCCCCCTTAAACTAGGAAATGATGAGGTGATTAATGGATTTATTAAGTGGTTTAATAAATGTGCAAGTGATTAAAAATGAGGCATAGGTGGAGTATAGGTAATGGTGATATCGTTGTGGGTAATAGGTAGTGGAATTGTAACACAAAAACATGTATAAAGTGTGATAAGCTACTAGGTTTAAGAGCTTGTAAAATATAGTTCTTCAAAGGTCAATAAATTTATCCAAACAAGGTTGATGTGGTTCAAGTATCCAAGGTATAGGATACGGTCCTAAAACACAACTAGACTAGGTGCAGGAACTGGTATTAGGTATGTTCCAAAGAACCAAAGGTTTGGTTGGGATAAACACCACAACATTAGGCAAGGAAAGGTCATTAGGCTGGTCAACACTAGTAGTTTCACTGCAAGGTATATTGAGTAGGGAAATTCAAGTGTCAAATAGGTGTGGACCAATTGGGTAATTAAGTAAGGTCATAGGCAAGGCCAAGGGAGAGGAAAAAAACTACACCGACTGAAAAGGTGGTTAGGTTATGAGGTAATAAGGTCATTAGGTGGTGTGGGAAGGTTGGGTGCAAATGTCAGTTTTGGAAAATAGGGTATTTGGAAATCAAATGTGGTGATAAACTAACCATGGTATGCTAGTGCACATGACCGATACCAGTAAATCTAAGCCAATTTCGTTCAAGTCAATGGTAGGGTAAAAAAGTAAAAATCCATATGTTATGGATTCATTATAACTTTTCCGTTCATAGAAAATAACATAGATAATATTGTTCAACTCTTTTTCATTAAGGAAAGTAAGAGGCCTTGTTTTAGGATGAGTTAGAGGTATCAGAGTTGCTTGAGGAGGTAGGTTAAGAGGTCTAATATGGGGGTGATGTACGAAGATAGGTGATATGAATTTTTGATTTTGATATATATATACCATCCTACATTCCAAAGATGTGAGATTGTACATGAGATTTTTTAAGATACTTGTATTATTTATTCCTATATATATTGATACACAGACACTCATTGTTATATAGTTTATGATGATATTGGACTAATGATGTAATTGGTTTTATTTCTATTGTTTGATTATTTAAACTAGGTGAGTTAGTCATGATTAAGTCATGGTGTTTAGGCATGATGGAGTCTAGGTTATTTAGGCATGGTTGAGTCAGGTTGTTTAGGTGTGGTTGAGTTAGGTTGTCTAGGCATGGTGGAATCAGGTTGTCTAGGCATGGTGGAATCAGGTTGTCTAGGCATAGTGTAGTCAAGTTGTCTAGGCATAGTGTAGTCAAGTTGTCTAGGCATGGTAGAGTCAAAAATTTCCAAGTTACTGTTTTAATGGAAACTATGTGTTGTTCATTATGGTGTGGTTTTTAATTTCCAAGTAATTGATATGATGGAAATATATATGATTCTTTTATAATGTAATGAATGTTTTTACTATGGTAAATATGATGAAATGATGTATGTTTAGTTTGCTCACACATTAATTTCTAGGTTGATGTGTAGATGGAAACTAACTAGGTGATGATGTATGTGTAAAAAGGGGGAGATGGTTAGGGAAAATAGTGACCAAGCTAACCTCTAAGGGCCCCATGCCCTTGAATTGCTTCCTACATAGCCCTGGCGAAAAGGGGTCGTAGGCTGATGTAGTTCTTCCATAGGATAGGGGAGAAAATGATGAGGTAGATGAATGGGTTCATCAGATTTATGCATGATTGAGTCTAGCTCATTTAGGTATGGTTGAGTCTAGTTTGTTTAGGCATTGTTGAGTCTAGGTTAGTTAGGTATAGTTGAGTTGAGGTTATTTAGGCATGGTTGAGTCTAGGTTATTTAGGCATGGTTGATTCAAGGTTGTTTAGGCATGGTTCAATTGAATATGAGTTGATGAAATTAGATGAGAAATGTTGGGATAGGTGAAAGGAGGAGAAATCCCAGACTGTATGTGTCAAAATTCTAGTCTTATGTAGGAAAATCAATAAGTAAGACAAGAGGTGAATGATAAAAGAGGTGACTTGCTTTTTAATTGATAAGGAATGTGATGAGCATACGTAGGATGAAATTATGATCTTAAAACCCTAAAATAATTTCATGATTAAAATTCCTAAGGGTGAATGAAGTTACACGGTCATGAAATCTCACATTTTTGTCACGTCCCTGAAATAGGTGAAAAAACAAGAGGTTTTGGAAGATGATGTGGAGTGGGTTGATTAGCATAACCTTATTGTGAGACATCATTCCTCTTCTGCAAGATACCCAAAACAAAAATAGGCAATTCCATGATGAAAAAGTTGTAGTTTTTTTTATTTTTTTGTATTTTATTTTTTCTATAGATTTTGCATAGATCGATGTGGTAAGTCTATGCAGGATGAATATAATGACTCTTTGAGGTCTTCATGAAGATGATCAATGTGGGAAGTTTTATAATGTATTAATATTTTTTAACAGAAATAGTCTTCTTTTTGGATAGACTATATATAATAGGGAGAACTTTTTATAGTTGTCCTTCATGAGAGTAGTCTATTTTAGTAGCCAAACAGAAAGATATATGTCCTTTTTGAGGGATTCACCTATTTAGAAGAATTTTGACTCAAGGAGTTAAATTTTAATATCCCATATATTATTTTTGAACATTTTGGCCTTTTAGATCATGGAAAAGACTATAAAGGAGTATAGAATCTTGTTATGAAGGAAAAACACCATAACACACAAAAATTAACTATGAAAGAGAGGTTTAAGTGACAAATGACCATTGGATCTCATCCCAAAAATTAAAAAAAAGGTATGCATGGGAACCATGTCATGAGTAGATCAATGATACTCATATTGAAGATAAAGCTGAAAGGTATTGGTTAATCACACGATTCTTGTTTAGTCATTGGTCCTTAAAATGGGTAAGTTGAAGGTGAATGTTTCTCAAGGGGAAAGAATTTAATAGATAGAATGTGATATTGTACTTGATTCAACAATATAAAGGTCAACGATGCAAGGTATTGAGGGGATTAGGTTTGGGTTTACCTTCGAGAGAAGCTAAACGATTAGCACCCAATCCATAAGCATGATTAACGATATAGGGTCTAAGACAATTAGGAGCAAACTTTCCCGTTTAATTTTCTCATCTTTGGTTACATGTTGATTTTCATTCAGGAAAAGATCACTTATCTTGAAGGTGTATTTGTGGAAATTTTTTCTCATAGGCACGTTTGATACATTTTTTATATATTTTAAGGTAATCAAGAGCATTTGAACAGTGTTCATCTAGGAGCTCAAGTTGTGCCAAATGGTCTTGGAAAAAGTCATCATCTTTGAGAATATATTTGTGTGATATAGGAAGAGATGGAATTTGGACTTTGAGAGGTAACACAACTTTGGTGTCATAAACCAAAGAGAAAGGTGTAGAAGCACTAAAGGTATGAATGCTGGTACGATAAGCCCATAAGGTGAAAGAAATATGTGTGTGTCAATCCTTATCAGTATTGTCAACCACTTCCATAAGAATTTTGTTAATAGTTTTGTTAGTGTAGTTGGCTTGTCCATTGGTTTGATGGTAATAAGGTGAAGAAAAAATAAGTTGAATACTGAATGTATCACATAGTTTTCGTAGAGTTTTATTTTTGAATTATTTCCATTATCAGTGATGAGGTGATGAGGAACACCAAAGTGACAAATGATGTGATGGTTGATGAATTCACATATTTATTCAGATTTGGTAGAAATAAGAGGGATGGATTCCACCCATTAATTACAATATTGGGCCGTGGTGATGATCCATTGATGGCGTTGAGAATAATGAGGATTAATCTATCTGACGAGATCCAAACCCCATTAATAGAAAGGCCAAATGTCCCTAGTAACCTGTAAGGCGTGACTAGGGATATGATGAAGGTTAGAATGTTGTTGTCATTTCACACAACATTTGACATAGTCAAAACAGTCTTGATTCAGTTTTTTCTAGTAATAGCCAAGGTGAAGAATGCATTTAGTGATGGTGAAGCCACTAAAATGACATCCATGAATCCCATCATGAATTTCCTTAATGGTGTATGGGCTTTGAGAACTTGTATGAAATTGTAGGGATATACTGCCAAAGCCATGTTTGTAGAGAAGACACCCCCATTATGACATAGCGAGAGACACTTTTGAGAATGGATCAATGTCCATTGCGAGTGAGGTTGAGAGGTAGAATTGAAAGGGAAAGGTAGTCAAAAAACTACTTACATAAAATGCCACATGGGTTTGTTTTAATTTTTTCCACAAATTCAATGTCTCAGAATAGATAAGAGGGTGATTGCAATATTTTTATTGTGACAAATATTTTTGATTCTAAAGGTGAAGTGAGTATTTGAGAGGCAAGGCAAGCCATGGTATCCATGAATTTTTTAGTGAATCAAGGAATAGTTTGGATGTTGTAGTTATCAAAGGTGGTCAAAATCATGTCGACATGATGTTTATAATTTTAAATTATTTCATTATGACATTGGTATAGACCATTGAATTTGTTGACAACCAGTTGAAAATCACGAAATATATTAATGGTCTTAACATCTAAGGAAATATCAGTTTAGAGACCTAACATGAGTGTTTCGTATTCCAAAATTTTATTATTATAGTCGAAACCCAGTTTAAAAGAAAAATACATGGGCTCACCATTTAAAGGAATAAGGATGACCCCTATTCCACCCCCATGTTGACATTTAGAACCATCTAAGAATAATGTCATCTGATAAATGGTGTCATTGAGGGAGAGAGTATCGATGGATTCATTAGGGAAATCTAAGTTAGAAAATTGATTTCCGGAAATAGGTGCATCTACAAGCTGGTCGGTGATGGTTTATTTTTTGAAATAATTTTGATGGATGAATTCAAGGTCTAGGTCTAAAAGGAGGAAGAGCCAATGAGAAGCACATTGATGTTGATAAGGCTTAACATACATGTAGTGTAGAGGGTCAGTGTTGGTGATGATAAAGGTCTTGTGGCTAAGCAAATAGTGGTGAAGTTTAGTGGTGAAGAATACTAGGGATAAGAAAATGTTTTCGGCATGGGTATATCTAGTTTCATAGTCTAAAAGAGTATGGATTATGTACTAAACTGCTTGCTCCTTGTGCTGATCATTGCGATGAGAGAGAATGACACCCAAGGAATGGTCAGTGGCAGAAATGTAAAGGTAGAATGGTTTAGTACCTTGAGGTGGAATGAGTACAGGTGGTTGGAAAAGGTATTATTTTAAGGTGTTGAAGTCATTGTGGTATTCATCATCCCATTTAAAAGAGACATCCTTTTTTAGAAGATGATGAAATGGATGACAATAATTGAAAAGTTGGGAAATGAAGTGATGAATAGATTGTAACTTGCCTTGTAAACTATGAAGTTGGTGAAGATTATTCAGTGGTAGAATTTCAAGAATTGACTTGATTTTAATAGGATCAACCTCAATGCCACGCAAAGAAAATATAAAGCCAAGGACCTTTCCCAAGAGAACAACGAAAATATACTCCTTTGGTTGAAGGTGAATGTAGTATTTGATGAGATAGGAAAAGACCAATTTAAGGACAACAAGATGTTTTGTTCGATGTTTTTATTTGGAAATAATATCATTGACATAATCTTCCAATATTCTATACATGATATCGTGAAAGATATAAGTGTAGACACCAAATTTGGGTTTTACGACACCCTATGCACTGTAACTCATCTCGCAACCTAACCCTACCTCACCACCTAAACCTTACACACTTAATTATTTATTAATTACCTTATAATTAATAAATCCACATCTCCAACCCTTCCACCTCACCTTGCCACCTCACCATGACCTAGCCCTAACCCTAAACTAACCTAATTAAGACCTATAACTTGGTCTAGACCCACACCCATGACTCATCACCCCTCACCCGCACCAAAAAGAACCTAATAGTGACTTGACCAAGCCCACAACTGACCCCTCAGAGAAAAGGAGGGAAAGTTTACTATTTTACTAAAAATATCCAACTTTGACCTAACTGAAATCGGTCCCTACTCGACCAGCATGAGTTAGGTAACCGCCATCAGTTCCCTGTAAATGACCTCCCCCAACCAAAACCAAAGGATCCGAATTAATTTGCAAGGATGCGAATTCATTTGCAAGAGAGAGATAAGTGAGAGAGAAAGAAGAGGTTGCAAAGAGAAGTATTGAGCCCAAGACTGTAACTGAGCAACTAGATCAATGTCACACTCATCCAAACATTGGGAGAGTTGGAGGATAGCTTCATCAGCTCACTTCTGATTTCTGGATCATCCCAACTGAGCCTTTCCTTCGCCACTGCATTCCTTGGACCTGAATCTACATCAAAAACTAGTAAGTAGTCTCTTTTATTACCTTGTATGCTTCTAGACACTACTTTGTGAACTTTTGATTCATAGTGATTATAAGCTCACTCCTGGATCTACCACCTGGTAGCACCCTGCACCTAACCTTCATTCATCCATCTCTATATTGCCCCAAAGATAGCTTTCTCACTCTCTGAGTCTTCTCTATCACCCTACTACTCCCCTCAACCATCTACCAACCTTCTAAACCCCATAACCACCTTACAACCAACCTCCATTTAAAATCCCCTAAATCACTGCCCCTACCAATATCGGTTATCCCCTACCGGTACCGGTTTTATAACCGTGGTCGGTTATCTAGTGACCGGCATCGGTCACTGTGACTTATACCAAAAACCAACCTTTCACCTATTTACCTCCAAACAATCTCATATCTAGCCTTGTCTATCCCTGTAACTTGATCTGAATGTATCAATAACCAGTGACCAAACAAACAACATGACATTTTATTATTGGTAGTTTAGTCTCTATTCCTTTTAGTAATGAGATATATAAATCATGATTTCGCAATAGCTTCTTTATTATCATTTGCATTAATTTGTATTAAAAGGGAACTGACCACCTTTGAAAGGAAGTCTAATATTTCCTGGGCCCAAGGTAGTTCCCTCACTTATTGTTTAACGAAAATCTGGTGGTCTTGCATTCTTATTTACAGGTAGTCCTTCCTAGACAAAAAGGAGCTCTTCACAATCGGTCTGATCTCTCTACGGTACACACACACCTTCCCAACATCAACAGGTATTCCTCCTAGCCCTAACCCTTATCTGTTTCTCAAGAGAATGAAAAGATAGAAATAACTCTATTCTGGAACAAAATTCTGTGTGAAACATTTTGGCATGCCCGGTGGGACCCTTCTCGGGTTTCTTTCTTTCTTGCTTGTTTTCATATAGGGAGCACACTTGTTGTTTATTTCTTCTAAATATTCACAAAATATTTTGTCATTTTGGTAAAATAACTTGTCTTTCTTTCGCATCTTTGCATTAGTGAAAGTCATCTTCTTAACCTCTTCTCTTTCTTTGCTTCATCGAATATCATTTTTGATTTGGGTTTAAAACACGTGCATCACATTCTTGCTTGTTGTTTTTAATTCTAGTGAACGTAGATTAAGTAACAGGTCGTACACGTGGGGGTGATATCCATGGTATTGACAAGAAATTAATCTTACTCTCACTGCACAACACATACCAAATCACATCATAATCTACACAACATCTCAAACATCCCCCCTTCCCATGGTATTCCTCCACCCGATTGAGGTAGCCTTACAAGCCAAAAAAAACTTGACATCTCCCTTAGGTCTTTTGTTTAGGATTGACATCATCTTGCGTCTAAGGCATAAGCCCAAAGTGATTAAAACTAATCCTAGGGTTAGTCTCTTGATTTTCTTGTGTATCTTGCTTTTTTTTTTCTTTCAGTTCTATTTCTCTGTTATACCCTGTCTCAGTGATCACTTCAGACAGTTTGGTGGGTATACTAAGCCTTGTTATCCCCAAACCAGTAGCCTCTTACATTCTCTCTTTTCCTTCATAGTGAACAACACCAGTCCTCTTCTACCGACATCGGTTACACTGACCGACGCCGGCTACCGTCTGACCGACATCGGTTACCAAACCGATATCGGTTACTGTGTTTCACAGTTCCTGACAAACCAGCAACCTACCAATTCCAACATTTTGTTGTTGTTTCTGTTCCTGATTGACTAATTCCCTACTGTATCCTCTTGTCCATGGTTGTTATCACCTGGAAACAAGCTGCAACCATGGTTTCACATGCTTGTTCTATGTCTTTTCCTGAGTCACCCCCTTCGCATCCTATGGGGAATCCTACGGACACCAGTGCTTTTCCCAAGATCCCTGTAGGAGATCTGGACTTTGCCAAATTTTTGGATGTTAATCCTAGCACTGTACAGTATTATTTGTCTCATACCCCTGACTATACACCCAACAGTCAGTTACTCTTTGGTATGCCTATTAGTATAGCCTCTCACTTAGCCCCTTCCCCACCTAATAACTCCACCTCACCATCTTCATCCTTAGCCCCGTCTCCCAGCTCAGTGGCTTCAGTGGTTCATACTACACCAATTGGCCTTCCTTTGGTTAATCTAGGGCCCCACATATCACTACCGTCCACTGCCCCTACCTCATCTCTCCCACAGATTTCCTCCTTCATAACTTGCTCTCTACCATCTATTCACACGAGCTTTCCCTCTCAGGCTCCGCCCACCTTTTCATTTCTGCAGACTCATCCGGTGGCCTCAACATCTTATATAGGACACCCTTACTCGGCCACCCCAACACATTCATCATCATTACCTTATCAACATTCAACCCCACCATTGTCTAGTAGCGGATCTTGGCCCAATCCTCCTCCGTTTACGATGACAACACCATCATCTAACCCAACCAATGATTTAATCAAACAAATGATGGACAAGATGTAAAATCTTGAGGCTTCTGTTTCAGGAAGCCGTAACACCCTGACATATGAGCAAGTTTGTCGGGAGCCTATTCATCCTTCTGTCCCCCTTCATACATATCCTCCTCAATGGGAATTACCAAAATTTACTCGCTTTAGTAGTAAGGAGGACCCTCAACAACACTTGCGATCATTTAGACATGCCTACTATCTGATTGCTCATGATGATGCCTTACTACTCCGTACCTTCCCCATGTCCTTATCAGGACCTACCTTGGAGTGGTACAGTGCTTTAGCCCAGCACTCAATCTTCTCCTTTAACCAGTTAGCCCAATCTTTCTTGGATCACTTCTCCATCAATATTGCCAAGAAAGTATCCATTACCGACCTCTATGCCATCCGACAATTTGAAGATGAGTCTATCGCAGATTTCGTTGGACGATGGCGGGGCCTCATCAACCAACTTACTTATGCCTTACCTCAGGCTGAGCTCATCGAACTCTTTATGTGGGCCTGCGCTAAACACATTTCTCCCACCCTCCAAATTCAAACTTTCTGCACCTTTGATGAGGCCTTTACTATGGCTTAGAAACTAGAGATTTGAGCCTTAGAGGAGGAGAAATTGAAGTTGTGCAACAAAAACTCAAATTTCCAAACCCAAGACTCCACCAACAAACCCAACACCACCAACTCTCATGCATCGGCTGCTTCAAAATCAAAAGGATCCATACACGTGGTGATGGTCAAATCTCAAGCACCATCTAATACCCAGCCAAAATCCACCTATAAGTATAAAGCCGAGCCCATCAAGTACACTCCCTTGGGAGAAACTTATGATGTGATCTTGGAAAAATTGCTTAAAGCAGGAGCTATCACCTTGCCTCCTGTTAAACCTCACTCTGGGTTTGATTCCACCCATGCTATACCTTCTTGGTATAAAGAAAATGACTTCTGTAACTTCCATCGCGTGAAGGGACACAGCCACGAAAACTGCAAGATGTTGAAAAACATAGTGCAGGAAATGGTTGATGCAGGGGATATAACCCTCAATAATCCTAATGCCCCTGCTAATCAAAATTTAAAAATCTTCAACAAACCATTTCCAAACCATTCATCTAACAGTAACACAAACCAAGAAACCTCAGCCGAGGAGAAGAGTGTGCATGAGATCCATGCGGTTTTCAACTCCCAACCAAGGGCTTCCATCGAGGAAATTCTGAATCGAGCCTCTTCACCAACGCAGGGGTCCTCGCCCCCTTCTCCTTCATCAGGACAAGAGGAAAGCCCCGCTATTCCTTTACCCATAAAGGAATCAACCGCCCAGAGTTCTCTTCTCACAGAAGATCCTTCTTACACCACATCCTTTCAAGACTATGAGTGGATGTTATCCAACCTATCTATTTCCCAAACATCTCCTTCCACCACTCTTGCTGCAAAAGAAGAAGGATCGCCACTTTTTCTATCATCCTTAGAGGAGAAACCCCTCGAGCCTACATCACCAAACTCCTTAACCATGACAGATCCTCTAGAACATGCCCTCCTCCCTATTAGTTCTTCATCACCTAAATATTTCCAGTGACCGGTTGACCTCTTAACACCCATTGATACAGTGCCTCATTCGCCCCCTGTATCACACCCACAGTGGACCGGAATCACAGCCCACTTCTCTTCCATACCAAAATTCCCATCCACACGTGAAGATTGTCATCCCCCAGAAGATAGACGAGTCTTATGGGAACGTTTGAGTACACCATGCTCTACTCAAATGCAGATGACTAATCCAGACACCTCTACCATATGCCTGAAGTTTTTACAAAAGCTCAAAATGCCTATGTCCTCACCTTCACCCCCTCATCTCTACCAAATACCTCATCCACCTCTATCAACCTAACCAAACCTTCCCCTATGCTTGGGACTTCACCAATACCCAGCCTGACGCACCCACCTAAATGGTTAGATTTATCCAAAAATAAAGCCATCAATCCACCTAGGAGATAGACCCAATCTTCTCGAGTCCAATCTATGCCTCCGCCACAACTAAAACCCTCGCCCCTGATCACACCGGTACAGTAGGAATGGTTTCAACCCTCACCATCACACCTACCTTCTATATTGGGGCCTCACCCCTCCACCTTGCCTCAATACACCATGCCTCCCACGTCTTCTTTAACACGACCTGCACCTTCTGCACCCATATAGAAATCCACGGGCGTCTCAACACCGTCACCCCAAGTATCCTGCCTACCTACCAACCCTAAGAAAACTCGATCATCGAAGGACTTGTTTGTTGTCACTCCTCTTTCCCCATGGTTGTTTCCTGCCACCACGTCATCTGTGGCCTCATCATCTAACCAGCTAAACATGACTTCTGTGTAGAAGAAGCCATGCCTAGTTAAACCCAATCATCAAAATCCCTTGCCTAAACCACCACCTGTACGAACCACTCATACCCAACCATTACCAAAACAATCAATAATCTCACCCACTCAATCAATAGCCTCATCTTCATCTAAATTTGACCCGCTCAAAGGATCTTACGCCAAGATCCTTGATATGTTGGTAGGGGATGCGACCATTTCCCTACCCCCACTCAGACCCTATGATCCATCTAAACCTCAACCTATAGGTTATGATGAATCTAAAATCTGTGCCTACCACCACACACCAGGACACAATGTAGAAGGATGCAAAGCTTTGAAAGCCATCTTTGCCAGTTGCCTATCTCAGATAGAAAATCTAAGAAAGACAACTTACGGAGGGAAAAGCCCTTAGCTTCGATCCCTTCTCCTATACCACCTGTCCCCGCCTCACCAAAATCTATCATCATTGCAACCCCACCTCTCGAGAACAATGACTTATCCCTGCCATCTTCCTCATCTCGTATTCACGAGATCAACATGATTAGCATTGCTACTCGAGGTCAGAAAAACAATGGAAAAGCTAAAGAGAGCACACTTGCGGCCTCTCTTTCTCCTTCCACCATCCTGATCGCACCACCACCTAAAGTGGTTATTCGTGGACCTGCCTATCCAGTCTCTGATGGAGTTTCCCATCACACCATGATCAAACAACTTCACCAATCTCCTGTAAAAATGACACTCTATGATCTCATTCAAACATCTGAATCTCATCGGCAAGCTCTAATTGAGATCCTCCAAGGGATAGAGGTCCTACCTAATAAAACCCTGCCCATCACCTCCATCTTAACACCCAACCACGTCACTTCTCTCACCAAACAACCTACCTCCACAACCACCTCTGTCCCTGTACAGCAAGCCGTTGCTGTCAGTTTTTCTGAAGAAGAAATTGTCGTCTTTGGTGTAGAAGATCCTGACCCCACTCTTTTCATCTCGGCTTACGTCCAGGACATCCAGGTACGTCGTGTTATGATCGACGGGGGTGCTAGCCTAAACATCGTCTCTTCCAAAGCCTTCCAACAGATGAATATCCCTCCTAGCTGCATGTGTGCCAACCCCACCATGTTGCATTCATTCAACGATGCTATTACTTCTACCCTAGGCACCGTGATCCTTAACATTCATGTAGGGCCATGTACCTTGCCCAAACTCTTCTATGTCCTTGAGGGAGAGTTCCAATACAACATGTTGTTAGGCCGCCCTTGGATCCGGGCTATGGGATGCGTTCCCTCCACCTTACATAGATGCATAAAATTTGAGTATGAGGGGAAGTCATACACCGTCATAGCTGATGCTTCCCCCTTCAAAACCTGCAATATGTTATACCACCCTAATGATGTGCTTGTACCAGTCAAGGCACCCATTGATCCGACCCAACCATCTACTTCAACCACGCCTCAACCATCCACCTTAGCCGCACCCACACCTTCGACCAATGAAACCACCGACGCGAATACCTCTTCCTTCCCCGTGGACAACATCCCAACCTCAGATCCCTTGGTAGGTGTTTTTCAATGCCTTACACTGGGGGAGTACCACCTATACAATGTTAGCACCTTCCATACCCCACAAGAGTATGGACAGTTACATGTGCATCCTACCTACGACCGTCGTGTGGGGGAGGTGATCTCCTACGGACCACCTAATTTCCGCACCAACCTAACATATGGGGGTGTCAACGCATCCTCTGTCACCCCTGAACCTCCCCTTGGTGTGGTTCCCTTCCAATCTGATTTTCAATATCTAACCAACTGTCATTTCGCCCTCACCTTCCTGACTCGCTGTGCTTGGAAAGGTTTTGGTTTCAGTCTTTATGAACAAGGCCGACATACGATCATTCCCATGACTACACGCAAACACAAAGATCGTAGTGGTCTTGGATTTTCTGAACCACCTACACCAAAGAAACCTCATGTCAATTGTATCCAGGAAGATGATGAAGTCACCCCTTCCGAACCATCATCGCCCATTTTTCCATCTTCACCCATGGAGTCGATAGACCCGGAATCTATCCCTCCTAACTTTTTTTTTTTCGTGAATGCTATCTTCCTAGGTCCTCTCACTTATCAACGTGATGGTGAAGACCCATCTTCTCTCCCCCTTTTGTATCCAGACATGATCGAAGAAGACTCACCTTCGATTAATGTTTTGGAGTGCCAGGATGACGACTCCATCCTCACCTACCTTGGTGCAGATGACTCTTATATTCAACGCGCCTTACCATCTGAAACCCAAACCATGTTGAATGAGTCGACTATAGAAATCAACATCCACATGGAGGATGATCCTCAGATTGTAAAGATCAGAGAATCTCTTGACACATCAAAACAAGCCGCCTTCACTACCTTCCTCCGTGTCCGCAATCAAGCTTTTGCTTGGTCCTACACCGACATGCTAGGAATCGATCCTGACATTGCTTCCCTTATCCATAAATATTACATCACTCTGAAATTATCTTTCCCTCATGGCCTGAAACCGAAGATGGAAAATCAAAAATAAGCCTGACTTTGTGACAACTTTCAAACCACCTATTACTATAAAAACTAAGAAAAATGCATCCACTTTGGCATTTCACCTCTTTGTTAAAGAAGGCTTCAATTACTCCTTTCTACTTTCTTGCATCTTACTCTATGGTGACTATCCTCAATGGATTTCATAATCCCTTCCCTCAGAATATCTCTCCAGGATATTCTCACCAATGATGACTTCCACCAAGAGCGGTTAGCCCAATTGGAGCTTCTTGACGAGCGTCATCTTACAGCTCTTGACCACCTTCAAATTTATCAAAAGCGCATCAGCATGCTTATGATAAGTGAATTCATGAGCGTACCTTTAAGATTGTGTGATCTTGTCCTCAAAGAGAATCAACATGTAACCAAACTAGAAAAGAGAAACGTGGAAAATTTGCTCCTAATTGGATTGGGCCTTACATTATCACTCACACTTATGGATCAGGTACTTATCATTTAGCTTCGACTTAATGGTAAACCTGAGCTTGAACCCCTTAATGCCTTGCATCTCCGACCATTCTACTGTTGAATTTAGTGTTACATCACTTCTTATCTACCTTGCGCTCATCCCTTGAGCTCATTTACCACCTCATACACCTTGTTTCATGCATCTCAAAGTAGAATCAAACTCACGTGGTTTGATCATCACCTCCTCTTAAAGATGCCTTCCCCTTTTTAGTCTGGTCCATGACTTAAAAGTATCAAAATAACAAGTTCTCAATTATACAATTCTGGGATATTCTTGAGTCAAACTTCCTACAAAACTAGATGCTTCATGCCAAACAAACATCTAGACCTCTAAGCTATAAACTAGACTGCTCCCTCGAAGGACAACTATGTGCAAAGCCGCATCTGCTACTATAAGTAGACTACTCCCTTGAAGGACAGCTATACAAATTCAGCCTCTATCAGAAGCTTCTCGCATTGATCAGCTTCGTGAAGACCTCAAGAACAACAAAATGCATATCCCATATAGACTTCCCGCATCGATCAGTCTATATCCAGAAAAATAAAAGCAGTATTCAAAAGCACTTTTGAGTCATGGACTTGTCTATTTAGGTTTGGTTCTCTTTCATCAGAATAATAACCTTATAACAAGTTCTCTGCACCCCAGTTATACCATCCACCTCACCTCACCATTCTTTAAAACAAAAAAAATCAAGGGAGGTGACGTATATCCGATATATTGTGATTATACAACTCTTTTCACCTATCGACTTCTCGCCTATGCAAGGTACCTAGGGATTCAAGCTCATCCTATGATAATATGTGGTTTGTTTAGCTCTTTCCAACTATGGGACACTTTTGCCTCTTTTACCCGAATCTAGGATTATGTGTTGACCTTAATCAAGACACGGTTTCCTATGCTTGGGTAAGCTAACCCTCACTTCCGCCAATACCTTACCAACACCAACAACATTATCCTACCAACATCAAACTTTTACCAACCAACAAATTACCTAACCACAACCAAATTGCCTGAATTCACCTCTCCCTTGTCCTAAGGGAGAACTACATCACTATAAGGCCCCTCCTTGCTTTGTGTAATGGACTATGTAGGAAGCACTTAGGAGACATGGGGTCTCCCAAGCTTAGCTCGACCATCCCCTACCATAACCTATCATGTGTTGTGTTTTACTTAAAAATATAAATATTTTTGATATCGGTAACACTACCTGCTTATTTTAACCTAACTCCTTCCCTTATCCATCCATCTCCATTTTTCAACACATCACCTACCCCCGGCTTTGCTAAATAGCCTTATTTTGAATTCATCGGCCCGACCTAAGGCCGTAACCAATCAATTGGCCTGACCCAAGGCCACAACTCACCAATCACCCCGACCCAAGGCCGCAACAAACCAATCGGCCCTGACCCAAGGCCGCAACCAACCAATCAGCCGACCCAAGGCCGCAACCAATCAATCGGCCCGACCCAAGGCCGCAACCAACCAATCGGCCCGACCCAAGGCCGCAACCAACCAATCGGCCCAACCCAAGGCCACAACCAACCAATCGGCCCGACCCAAGGCCGCAACCAACCAATCACTTGACCCAAGGCCGCAACCAACAAGGCCTACCCAAGGCCATAACCAATGAATCGGCCCGACCCAAGGCCACAACCAACCAATCGGCCTGACCCAAGGCCGCAACCAACCAATCGGCCCGACCCAAGGCTGCAACCAACCAATCGGCCCGACCCAAGGCCACACCCAACCAATCGGCCTGACCCAAGGCCGCACCAATTAAGTACCTCGACCAAGGCCCACAAATTATGATTCTATCCACCCATCATGTAGCTTGTTTGTTCAATTGAGCTCACCTATTCGTGTTTTAGCATGACTAGGATACTTGAATTGATCAGCCGACCAGCTTTGCCTAGACCAAGACCGTGACGTTTATCTCAACCAAACCAACCATTTGGTACTGCCGAACATGCCTAAACGTTCCGGTACCTTACCCATTATATCCCCTGGAGCTACTTCCTATGCCTTGGATACCAGGATTATATCAACCTTGTTTGGATAAACTATCGACCTTTGCCTATGAATTGTTTGTTTTCTCTTCAAATCATGTACCCTGGTCGCACTACTACATTTCAATGTGTGTCTGCTTCCTTGAACTTACCCCACCATCTTACCATCATCTCATCATCATTCACCCTTTATCAACCCTATCCCTGATTTCACGTCACCTCAATCTGTGATAGATTTGAGGGGGATTACCTATACCCTTAACTGGGGCAACCACTTCTTATTATTGTCAGTGCAGCTTTACAAGACAAGCTACACGACAACAAGGGGCAAATGTAGACACCAAATTTGGGTCTTACGACACCCTGTGCCCCGCATCTCGTCTCGCAACCTAACCCTACCTCACCACCTAAACCTTACACACTTAATTATTTATTAATTACCTTATAATTAATAAATCCACATCTCCAAACCTGCCACCTCATCTCGCCACCTCACCATGACCTAGCCCTAACCCTAAACTAACCTAATTAAGACCTATAACTTGGTCCAGACCCACACCCATGACTCATCACCCCTCACCCACACCAAAACGAACCTAATAATGACTTGACCAAGCCCACAACTGACCCCTCGGGAGAAAAGGAGGGAAAGTTGGCTATTTTACTAAAAATAGCCAACTTTGACCTAACCGACATCGGTCCCTACTCGACCAGCATCGGTTACGTAACTGCCATCGGTTCCCTATAAATGACCTCCCCCAACCAAAACAAAAGGATCCATCATTTACAAGATCTGAATTCATTTGCAAGAGAGAAAGACAAGTGAGAGAGAAAGAAGAGGTTGCAGAGAGGAGTATTGAGCCCAAGACTATAACTGAGCAACTAGATCACTGTCACACTCATCCAAACATTGGGAGAGTCAGAGGATAGCTTCATCAGCTCACTTCTGATTGCCAGATCATCCCAACTGAGCCTTGCCTTCGCCACTGCATTCCTTGGACCTGCATCCGCATCAGAAACTAGTAAGTAGTCTCTTTTATTACCTTGTATGATTCTAGACACTACTTTGTAAAATTTTGATTCATAGTGATTATAAGCTCACTCCTGGATCTACCACCCAGCAGCACCCTACACCTAACCTTCATTCATCCATCTCTATATTTCCCCAAAGACAACTTTCTCACTCTCTGAGTCTTCTCTATCACCCTACTACTCCCCTCAACCATCTACCAACCTTCTAAACCCCATAACCACCTTACAACCAACCTCCATTTAAAATCCCCTAAATCAATGCCCCTACCGATATCGGTTATCCCCTACTGGTACCGGTTTTATAACCGCGGTCGGTTATCCAGTGACGATCATCAGTCACTGTGACTTATACCAAAAACCAACCTTTCACCTATTTACCTCCAAACAATCTCATATCCAGCCTTGTCTATCCCTGTAACTTGATCTGAACGTATCAATAACTAGTGACCAAACAAACAACATGAAATTTTATTATTGGTAGTTTAGTCTCTATTGCTTTTAGTAACGAGGTACCTAAATCATGATTTCACAATAGCTTCTTTATTATCATTTGCATTAATTTGTATTAAAAGGGAACTGACCACCTTCGAAAGGAAGTCTAATATTTCCTAGGCCCAAGGTAGTTCCCTCACTTATTGTTTAACGAAAATATGGTGGTCTTGCATTCTTATTTACAGGTAGTCCTTCCCAGACAAAAAGGAGCTCTTCACAATCAGTCTGATCTCTCTATGGTATGCGCACACCTTCCCAACACTCAACAGGTATTCCTCTTAGTCCTAACCCTTATCTATTTCTCAAGAGAATGAAAAGATAGAAATAACTCTATTCTGAACAAAATTCTATGTGAAACAATAAGTCATATCCCGCTGATATGTAACACCATATTTTTTAAGGCCGAAAGGTGTGACATGATAGCAAAAGGTCCCTTAAGGGGTAATGAAGGTGGTTTTGTGCTGATCTTTTGGGGTGAGAAATATTTGGTTGTAACCCATGAAACCATGCATGAGTGATAACATCCCATTTCCATTAGTGAGATCAACAAGCTGGTCAATACTAGGTAGAGGAAAGTCATCCTTAGGGAAGGATAGCTTTAGGTCATGAAAATCCATGCATATGTGGAGTCCCCTTGTCGTTTCCATGACAGGAATGATATTAGAGATTCAATAAGGATAATCAATGGGTGTAGTGAAGGAAATAAAAAGGAGACATTGGCGTTCTTTTTTCACAAGAAGGGAAATCCAAGGATGTATTTTTCACTACTTATGTTTCACTAGTTTAGTATTGGGAATAGATATGATATTATGGACCACAATATTTGGGTCAATACAAGGCATGTTAGCATAAGACCAAGCAAAATGGTTACTATGGTCTCGGAGGAAAGTGGTGAAAGCTTCTTGTTTAACAATATCTAAATATTGGCCTATCTTTAGAATGTGAGGGTCATCCTAACTATGAATGTTGATCTCGATGGTAGATTCATTTAACATGGTTTGTGTCTTAGAAGGAAATGACCAGTGAATATAAGAATCTCTACACCAAGTTAGGTGAGAATAGACTCATTGTCCTAACATTGAATGACATTGATAGAATGTGTGTCATTGTTGATAATATATATATGTAAGAAGGGAAGGAAAGAGGGAGCCTTGCCATCACGCTGATAGGTCAGAGGTCCCAGGGAAACAATGTTTAAGAAAAAAAATGTTAGGAGGAATAGATTATGGATCCATAGACTTCACAGGTGAAGGTGGTGAGGTAGGTGAATGGGATGGAGAAGGTTTACCTTCCTAAATTAGTTTGACTCTAGCCTTCTTTGAAGGTGGTTCAGGAAATCCAATACCACTATGGTTTTTGTGCTTATGGGTGGTGTAAGGAATGATGGTATGAAGGCCTTATTCATAGAGGCCAAAGACAAAACCCTTCCACACACAAAAGTGAAGGAAGGTGTGGGAGAAATGGTGATTGGTGAGACAGTGGAGATCAGATGAAAATGGTTGAGTTTGGGAAGGTGGATTAGGTGAGTAGGTTTAAATATCAAGTCCCCCATATGTTAGGTTAGTGTGAAGGTGGGGAGAACCATAGGGAATAACTTTTCCTACTTGGTGATTATAGTGTGGGTGTTAATGTAATTTTCCATACTCCTAAGGAGTAAGGAATGTGTCAATTTAGGTGGTACTCCCCCAGAGTGAGGCATTGAAAAACACCTTCTAAGGGATCAGTAATTGGTATGTTTGTAGCTAGAATAAATGAATCACTAGATAGTTGTGAAGAAGAAGCATCATATGTTGGGAAGGTAGGTGGGTTAGTTGATGGGCCCACAGTAGAAGTGGCAGATGTAGTGGGAATAGAGGAGTTTGATGTGGAATATGTAATGGAAGGAATAGTGGATGAGGTAGTGGTGGAAGAAGATGCAGTAGTTGTAGTATATGCCTTAACTAGTATAAGAACATCTTTAGGTCGATAGATCATGTTGCAAGTTTTGAAGGGTGAAGGACCTTCCGGGATAGTGACGTTATGCCCTTTATGTTTAAATTTTAAACAATGATGTAACGTTGAAGGAACACAACCCATGGTATAAATCTAGGATCAGACAAGCAAAAAATTTTATTTAAATTATCCTTATAAGACATAGAATAACTCTAGAATGGTATGTGAGCCCACGTGAATGTCAAGAATGATGGTACCGAGGGTGGAAGTTATGGCATCATAAAATGAACAAAACTTAATTGAGTTATTATGCATACAATTGGCATGGATGTGCATTTTTCTATATGCATGGGAGGAAATGATGTTGATACTAACACCTCCATTAATCATAACATGTCGAATGCATATATTATTAATGTAAAAAAATATAAAGAGTGTGGGGTCAAGATCATCTGATTAGACAGGTGCACTATCTTCATTAGAAAAAATTAGAGTGGAGACTTGGTGAGTGGTAGTTGGAGTAGAAGATGGAGGTGAAGTGGTGAGAATAGCCACATAATGAGGAGTGATAATAGCGGAAAAGGTGTGGGGTCATCAGGTAGTCACTTAATAGATTACAAGACCTCAATGAGGGCATGTTGATGAGACTCAGAGATTTGGATGAGGTCATACAAATACATTTTATAAGGTGACTGGTGAAATTATTTTATCATGGTACAATGTGTGACTCCATCAGAAATGGGATATGCATGTCCACAAATGGTAATTTTGGATGAAGACATAGATGGAATGGTGGGTAAAGGTGTAGTAGATAAGGTGGTTTTCTTATCTTTACCTCTTTCCTTATGAGCTCGAGTGACAACTTGAACCATATTAATTTGAGGTGAAGAAGAAGGTATATCCTGAAAGGTGTGGCAACATGACGGGAAAATGAATGTTGAAGGAAAAGAGTCATATGCAAGGATTATGGCGTAATGGAAATTTGGTGGAGGTTTGGCTAGCTCTCTTATATAGACCATCTTGATATCAAAGGTTAGAGGAGGGTAAAAGGGCAGTGGAGGTGGAGATGGAGGTTGTTGACTAGGTATGGGATAAGGATATGTGGTGATTGACAAAGGTGGAATATGGTCCTCTTCTAAAATATCATCATCATCAAATTTATCTTCAAGAGGACATAGTTGGAGAAGAATATTCTTAAGAAATTTATAGTTTTCTACATCATTCCCTGGCACATGATGGTAAGCGTAAATTTAGCTATCATCAAACCCTTCTGCTTTAGGTTTTAGTGATTTGTTAGGTCGAAACAGTGATAATGTGATGTGTAGTGCGCACATTTTTATAGCTCCAGTTATCTATTGGTTCCTTTATGCATAGACATGTTTTGATTGAGACTATGATAGATTTTGGACATTTGATATGTTATCTTATCCTCATGGACATTATGGTATTTTGGGTGTGTAGCGCTAATTGGACTAGATTCGTATATTGATATATTTCTTGTGATGTTGATGACAATAACAGGGGTACATGATAGTGATATTCATTGGTTAGATGTTGTTTATTGTGGTCAATTTGATTAATGATATAGTTTCCTGGATTTAATAATGGTAATCTCATGCTAGCCTAAGTGTATGTTGTAATTTTATCTGTGGATGATTCATGGCAAACTATGTGTATAATTGTATGCATTGAACTATCAATTGTATAATAATGTTAGGACATTATAAGTTTGATTGAATTTGTGATGTATAGATGATGTTCATTATATTGGACAGATGTAGTTAATGTGTGCAATGAGTGTGCAGGTGACAAGTATAGGAGAACATGGGTTTCAGGGTGGCTACGCAATTGTGCATGATCAGACCATAGGCTGAGTCCTAACCATACTAAATGTTTGAGGCCTTATAATAGGTGTATTAATTGGGCACCATGGTTGAACCCTCAATTGTAATGTATTTGTCTTGTAAAATTAATTATGTTTAGGGTGTGTTTTATTAAATAAAGTAGTTTAGGGGTTTAATGATCTCATCCTAATTTAAGTGATGGTTTTTGGTAAGTGTGTGTGTGTTGGTAGAAGGGATTGGGGACCACATGTGAACCTTGGGTGGACCCCACACCCTCTACCCTTGTGCCCAAGCATGCCAAACCTAAAATTGAGTTATTTTAGGCATTTTTAGGGACCCTTTTGAGTTTGGGACTTCCCTTAGCATGAAAATGGGCCCTTGAACCCTACCTATTAGGTAGGGGGATTATTTCCAAGGTTTGGAGGGAGTTTCCCTCCCATTTTCCCCTCCTTAGTCAACATCCATGTAACATGGTTGGTTTGTGTGTAATTGTTAAAAGTTGCTCCACTTTGTTTTATTTTCATTTTTAGTATTTTGGGTGATAAGGGCTAAAAGGTGAGTTTACTTTTACTTTTTAGGTTTTTGTAATCTTTCACTCATAAGAGGAGAGGGGGTGATACTTGTCACCTTCCCATTGGTGAGGAAACTTTTGAGTTCCTCTTCTTATTATTCCTCATGTGGAAGGAAGGGGTTTTCTTTGCTCATTTTTTTAGGAGAACTTGGAGAATTTTGGGGGCTTAGAAGTTTTCTTGGAAAAAGGAAAAAGCTTAGAGTCTTGGAAAGAATTGTAGAGGTAGGATTATTAATCCTTTTCTTTCCTAGTTGTGCCTATCTTGTTAACTATGCATTGGTCAATAAAATGATGTCTGTGAAATGGTGTGTTCTAAAGTGGTATCATGAATGTAGTTTTTTTTTTTGTTACCTTGTTGTTTTCTTTTGTTTTCTCTCCACCATCTTTTGGATTGATCGTTTTTGGAGAATGTAGGGGAAGAGAGTGTGATTTCCCTCTCAAACCTTATGGTTGTTGGTCAAGCCATGAAGGTCCCTTCTCATCCCCTCATATGGTTTGAGGTGGGAGAAATGTTCATATGGCTTGAACCTTTCCCCATTCTTGGTGAGGAAACCCTTTTGGATTTGAAAATCCTCCCAAGAAGGATTTCTATGACATAAAGGAGGAATAAGGAGGATGAATACTTAGGAGGAATAAGTTGTTTTGTAAACATGCTTTTGTTGGTGTTCCTATGGTTGGACACCTTTGATTTGGGAATCATTTTTCTTCTCTTCCCCCTTTGTGAGGTTTACCTTGTTCTCCTGATGTTGTTTTACCATGTGTAGTTTGTCTAAGTGTTAAATTGTCCTATGTATTTCTTGTTGTGTTTTATCCCCATTATACTTGTGCACATTGTGGAAGTTTATTCCTCTCTCCCATGGGCTTGAGGGAGGCTAGCATGGATTCTAACCATGGAAAGACATGTGATGATGCTTATTGATTGGGTGGTAAACAAGCCTTGTCTCTTATTTCAACATCCTGGGAAGAACACTCAAGTTTGGAGATAGTTGGAGCCTCTTGCCATCTTGGTCCTCTTGGTCATCTTCATCTTTTGAGGACATTACTTTCATTTTATCTCTTCAAATGTAGCTTTGTGAATATTTACCTTCTTGTAAATACATATTTTTGTACTTGATGCTACTTATAAACTTTAGTCATTGCTATGGAAGTTTTCCCTTCATTATCGCAAGAATCTTGTAAACAAAAAAAAAGAAAGGAAAGATTACCATATTGAAATCATGAGTTTTCTTTTAGTTACATGTCATATTTTGAAGGTCTTGTTGTTTATAAATCTGTAAAGGATGGTCATGCATTGTACATTAAATCTGTAATTCTTAGTTGTGTCTACTTTTCAAGTTTGGTATAAAAAAACTCTATGAAATGGCATATGTACATATTTATTATATGTATATAAATATGAAATTTACAAGCTAAACATTCTTTTAAATCTAAATTTTTTTTATGGCATTACATTTTGGTATCAGATCCATGGTTCAAACACACAGACTCTTTGGGTAATTTCTGTTTTAGTTATCTTATTGCTTTGTTAAAATAATAATAATAATAAATAATTTTTTGTAATTTTTTTTTTTGAAGGAAATTTAGTGTTATAGATTTGTAGGATTTATTGAAATGATTCTATTAGCTGATTTATACTAGTGTATCTTGCAGTTGGTAGTACTAAATAAGGAAATGAAAATAGATTTTATATATATACATTTTTTATGTTCCTAACTTATGACTATATTTTTCCTAGAATAAACAAAATATATATATATATATATACTGATTTAGTTGCAACAAATATTATACATATTATATAATATATATAATATATACTATATATTATGTAATATATATTATATATTTTATATATATATATATATATATATTTTACATACTAAATAATATATATGGATTCAAAAATGTATATATATGGTTGTTTTTATATTAAAAAGTAAATAAAACAAAATAAAACAAAAAAATTATATAAAAAAAATTTGTTTGGGGGGGGGGGGGGGGGCGAGGGACCCCCCAATCCCCCACATGACACACAGGTTTTCCGAACCCCCCCCCAATTCCCCCCACACACAGATCTACACCCCCTCACCCATGCAGACCCCCCTTTGCCTCTCCCGAGTGACCCATTGTTCCCCTTTCATGCACGACCCTCCCTATACCACCCCGTGCTTGCACCTTCCTCCGTCGTGCCCCTAACTGCATTACCTCCCCATGCCAGCACCCTCCTTCTTAGCATAGCCGTTGTCCCACCCCCGTGGCCATCTCCCCAAACCCCCCCACCACTTTCAAGACTTCCCCTTCCTCCAAAAAATGTGGCCGATGCTTTGGGGTTTTTTAATATATATATATATAGATTAAACAAAAAATACATGTTTATCTTCATTGTATGAATCTTCAAACAATACAATGCAAAATCAATAAAACTTCATAGCTCCTCCACCTGCAATGACAAAGAAAACAAAATAAGAGAAATAGAAAGGAAGAAGAAACAAAATGAATGAGAAAAGGAATGGAAAAGAAAATAAAATACCATAGAGAAATTTAAGGAAAATTTAGGGTAAATTTGGAATCAAGGGCTTATATTTGATTTGACCCAAAGGCCCATTGTCAGTCCTACACTTTTAAGTCATTGGAACTTTGTGGGTATGGAAGGGAGAATTTTAGAAGGGTGTAATAAATTAAATAAAAGGGTGTGTGTGGATAAACTAAGTTAAAAGGGGGAAAACAAATTAAATTTAAAGGGTGTGTAAGGAAATTAATCAAAAGGGGGAGACGAATTATTTACATGGGGTGTAAACTTTTACTTATGACCCTAGGGAGCTTGTTAGAGTAAAATAATTAAACTATCATTAGGCTAGTGTTTATTCGATTTCAGGTAATTTAATGATTAATGTAAATAAGTATTAATGGGAAGGGGTATTGCATCTGGTTTTACATTATATAATGATAATAACAATATGCATGTTCATCAAAGTTATAAATCCATGAGACCAATTAAGAAAACACTATCTCAAGAGGATCCATTTAGATAAATTAGATTGCTTTCAAGGAGTTGAGGTTTACAACATATGTGGTTGAGGATGGCAAAATCTACTAAGAAATGTAGTGTGTCATTTGTAGTTGGAGCTTCGTAGGTTGATATGTACACATTGATAGTAGCCTCTAGTCTCACTAGAATTTGGGCTTTAAAGGAAAATTTGTGTGGGAACTTATTAACAGATTGATAGGCGTCGTGTAAGAGTGCCTATCCACCACCATTTAAGTTATCCCAAGAGAGGAGTAAATTGATTTGGGAGACGAGGAGTTGTTTGGCGAGTATGCACATAAATGATCAAAATGAGACGAAAGAGATCACACAAGAGCTTCACATTATTGGCAAGAGGATGGTACTCATGATTTGTATCGCAGCTGATCTTACATAGCTTTGAGGGATCCATCTAGAGAAAGGTGACCCCTTTCACCTATTAGATCAGATTAGTCTTATAATCGTAAAACATAGTCACTAAGGTGTACATTAGAGACCTTCTTCCACATTTTGGCCATTTGTGCATATGATATTTACTAGTTCCACATATGGCATAGTAAAGTAGAGATCCTAAAAATATTTAGCCTAGATAGATGAATAAAATATGCAAATCTGAATGAAAAGGAAAATCATAAAACCAAGTTCGTCATAGGCATAGTCCTTGTGAGATGTAGCAGGCATTTTGTGGAGGAATGAGGAGCAAAAGCTCCATCTGATATGTGAGATACATTACTTGGGAGATTATTCGAGGAGTAATTTAGATGCCGAGATATAATGTCAAAGCACTTTGTTTAAGAAGAGGATTGATGAATTCCACGACTTATGATCAGAGATCACGACATAGTGGTGCAAGTATGAGTCTAGGTTCTAGACCTCTTACAGTATGGAGATTATCTACAAGATGAGAAGTTCCATAGGTGAACATGTTCATTCAAGGGCCTGAATGAGATATTTGCAAGGAATTATAGGATGTTATCTCGTCAGATTCTTGAGAAGGTGATGGAGAAGGATTATTTGGAAAAGGAGAATAGGGAAAGGTGCAAGGAATATTGTGACAGGAACAAGATTAGGATTCAAGAGATAGGATATAGGTAATTTCAGGTCATAGAGGGCATGAGGTGCAGCTCCACCACCTAAAAGGAGGTTTCTAGGCTTCTCCAGCAGACATCTAAGACCTCCATCACACCCATTAACAGATTCATAACATGTTCACAGACATAGAAATCAGAGGACTAGGTAGACTACAGAGGACATGTAGAGAGGTAGAGGTCTAGAGGATGCTATTGGTTTTGATCTAGGGATAGGATACTGGGTAGTCATCACTACATAGCTAGCACTACATCATAAAAGTATACTAGGGTTGGAATGGCAGGTTCAGTTTGCCAAAGTATATGTGTGAATCACACATCAGAGAGAGTCACCAGGAGGATGTTACATTTTTGGGGGCTATGATCATTATGTTCATATGTTTCTATACAAACCTTTTACTATGGATATGCATAGATGATACATAGATCCAAGAAGACGATGGGTAGATGTGGGACATGCTCACTGTGTCTATGCCATAGTTGATAACTACCATGTTGAGAACTAGGCCACTAGTATTGAGATGACAGGTATTATCAGGGGTATTTCTATCTCAGTGCTATTTGATTCTAGGTGCTTTAGATTATTCTTGTATTTCACTTCTGTATTGGACTGGTATGGGCTAGTGACATGGCTAGGCAGTCAAATAGATGGCAGGTTGAGTTAGCCTATATGGCTAACATCAATGTTGAGACTCATATGAGGAGAGTTGCATACTTGATTTAGGAGTCTTCTCCACTACACTTAGACATCTGAGTTTTAACCTTTAGGATCCTATCAGATATTTTGGGTATGGATTGTCTCGATTCTCATCAGGCCAAGGTTGATTATCAGAATAAAGGATCATTGAGTTTCAGGATGATCTTGGGTATTTTAGTTATGATTAAGGGTATTCAGAGGCTTATTTACTTACGTATAATTGATCCTTAACAAAATAAATTCTTGAAAATGCATAAGGAGATGCTAATCTTCATAATAAACTATCAGTAATTCGAAATATTAGAATGAACTCTAGAGTTCACCCCTTGATGATCACTTATAGTTTTGAGGGATTATTTTATCTAAAATGTGTGCTCTATATTAATTATGCATTCCTAAATTGGTTTGTTACCTCCTAGTAGAACATTTCACCATTTTGAATTAAGGAGCCTTTTGAAAGCTCCTTACACAATTTCTAGAGAACCCTAGGATAAACTTATAGCTTCATGAGCTCAAGATTTAGTTAGCTCTTTTAGAGAAGGGTGTCATCCGACCTAGTGTATCTCCTATGTGGAGCGCTAGTCATGTTTGTAATAATAATGATGGATTCCTTAGTTTGTGTATACTTCAGGATAGCTCAACAAAGTCACAACTAAAGAATTGTCTATCCATTTCAAGATTGATGACTTGTATTTGAACAGATCCCAGGGACCTTAGACTTCCTCCAAAATTGATCTCACACTTGGGTAGTGCGAGTCCAGTTGTCCTATGATTAGATGCAGCTATTCATAAGAAAATTACTACTCACACTTGTTAAAGTAGCCTTATGAGTACTGTTGTCCCCTTTGAAGTGTAAATTTTTACATACTGTTATTCATGAGCTCTCATGAATGGAATATTCAGGACCTTGGAATCGCTGTCATAGTCCTTCCTCTTTGAATTTACGATATATTCTCAATCTTGATAAGGAACATGATTACCAAAAAATTGAGAGGTGTGATACTTTTGATAGAGTACAAGTTGTTTGGGAACTTGAAATAAAAGTAGCAATTCTTTCACACATAGATTCAAGTACTTGAGGCACCAGAATTTTGAGGTGAAAGAGTATCTCTGTAATAACTAAGTAAAACTAAGTCTTAGTTTATTAATTCATGCCAGTCACAAGAATTAATTTATGAGAGTAAGGTAACTCCATGGGTTAAAAAGGTATTTCCATCCCAAAGGTTTATGTAGGAATTTACTAGGATTGTTCAAACTATTAGGGTCCCTACATAGGAAAATGTAGTCATTTTAACTGAGGTCAGAGGGAGTTATGAGTAATAACTTTCAATTGCTTAAGGAAAGGTCAACCTTGGCATTATTCTTCAGTAGTTCCAGAGATAGTAGGATTTTTTTGGGTATGTCATCAACTAGAGGGTTTACTAGAAGTTTTTCATGTTGGAGCCTCGGGTTGATGTGGCCTTTGAGTCACTGTAGAGCTCAGGTCTATGAAACCAAATTATCCTACTTCATTGACTCAGAGCATTGCACCTAGTTGTTCATTCACTTGTGATTTTACATTGTCTCTGCCTCTAGAACTGGTCATCTTGAGGACAGAATTGTAGCTTATAGCATATCCTTGTGGGTTTTAGCTAACCTCAATGCCCTCCAACGGCATTGGATGAAGTTCCTTTTTTATTATGACTCTTGGGGGAGGATCTACCCATGTATATCAATATTATTGGATAATTTTGTCATTTGCACTTAGTAGGTAATCCAAATGTGCCAATCATTGACACCAGCCTATTGTGCTATTATGAGAAGGTAAGGATAATTGAGCATTTCCAGAGGACATTGTATTATTTATGGTGCTAGGTATTGTTGGATTCCTTTTGTTTTTTTAAGGATTGTTAAATTGGGTACCTACACCTTTTATTTCATTGCATTTTCGTTTTACAAAATTGATATAACCACAATCAGGACCAAACATTATGTGAAATTTAAGGTAGACATTATCTACATAGTTTCATTCATTCCATTCATGAGGCTCAGGAAGGCCCATACGAATCACTTCCTAGAATTAAGAAATGTAATGCACTAATTTGGGGGCCTATATTATTTTATCAGGTCTTTGTTCGTGATCAGAATAGAAATTACTTGTAACACATTATCTTCCCAACTGCCAGAGAGTCAAGGTAGAGAATATTCATCCCGTAGGAATCTTATACCCTCATCAATACCCATATTAGGATATGTGGATGGTGAAATGGACTTCATAGTCAAGACTCCAAGGATTCCTCTTCCGTCATGAATGCCATTGATGGTCACTAGGTTTATTAAGATGATCCAAGGTCTATTCAAGTTTATGGCCAAAAACTCACCTATAATATATAGGCCATTGTTCTAAGTATCCTATAGGAAGAGTCATAATGTTACATTGCATGGGTCCCGATAGAAATCATCAATGAGAGAGATAATCTATCAAATGCCTTCTGGACTTCATATATGGATGGGAGCTCACAGATTAACTATCACATGAATCGTGACTTAGTCGAGGAATTTATTGGTCAAAACTAAAAGTTTTGCGATTGATCTCAGTTACATCACTAGTTAAAATTCCTCCTTGTTCACCAGATGCTACTAGTAGATGATATCCGAAGAATTATTTTACAGGTTATTGTTGTTGCAAATCAGCAGCACCCCTGGATGTTGATCAAGGTTCTGAATTGATGTTTTAGGCATCCAGTGTGATTGCACAACATGGAAACCTCTCTCCAAGTGTGGGACTTGTGAAAATGAGAGAGGAATCTCCAGATTAGAGGCTGGTTCCTCAAAATCCTCTGATTTAGATCTATATTTTGCACAACTACAGAGGTTCAGATCCTAATTCTACTCCTAAATTGCAAGGAGACAGGGATAAAAATGTAAAAATTGAAACTAAACTAAAGATGGTGATGCACCAAAGGAGTGGTGAAACATTTTTTGCCATGTAAATAGACACAAATTCATGAAATGCAACAAGGGAAAACATACACAAGCTGATAGATGTAATTAGAGGTCTTAAAATGAAGTAAAACAATACAAACAGAGGACTGAAAGCATTCACAGAGTTTGCACTGTCATTTCCATGTAAAATCTCTTGCATTCCACCACTCAAAGAGGTATAAACCTGTTACAATACTTGAAAAAGGTCTGATTCTTGCAACTATCACTTGCTGGAGGTGAAAGAAGAAGTTTTCTATGCCAAAAAGTGTTCAACCATGAAGAAATGAGCCAAATCTGGCTTTTACAGTACATGGGTCGAGCCCAGGAGAGAGAAAATGTGAAAAACACATGGGAGCCATCCCTCATTGATGGAAAATGCATTAAAACAGCATGGAGGTCCTTACAAACCCATGCCCTGACATTTTTGACCATACTGGAGAAGAATGCGACCCATTTTGTATTAAATTTGGTTGTTGAAATGTCATTTCTGGCCATGGACACGTACCAGAAGTGTTTTTGAATTTTCTCTCTCCAAACTGAACCAAAATTATAAAATTGACCATGGAATCATGTAGATAATTTTAACATAAGCTTTCCAATGATATAAAGAAAGTGAAAATCTAATCTCTGGATCAAAATTTATGATCGTTTGAAGATTTAGGGCAAAAACGGGCCAAAAACGGATCGGCGGGAAAAAATTTTGAAATTTACCTATTTTTTGTCTTTGGAAAAAATTTCAAAAAAATCCCACACTCCGCTGGTCGGATGCCACATGTCAGCTGTGCTCTGATTCGCCACTGGAATTCTCTCTCCTTCCCTTTCCGCGGGTTTTCCTTTGAAAATTTGACATTTTTATACTTTGGGAAAATTTCCCGATTTTCCCCTCACCCCGCCACTTGTGGACACTTGGCATGATTTGGTTGGTCGACAAGGGCACGGGCTCATCCTTTTCCTTTTAATTTTTGACCAAAACTTTTGCCAAATTTCCCTAAATCCTCCCCGAGCTCCGAACTCCCCTTCCCCTTAGGACACGTGTCCTGTGTCTATTGGCTCGGGCCCTCTGTTCCATTTTCCCCTTTGAAACTTTTACCGACCACTTAGCAACTTTTTTCCTTTCTCCCCCTGCGCCGTGAGCTCCCTGCCACTTGTGCCACCTATCATGCCCCTATTGGCTGCAGGAAAATCCTTCCAAAATTTTCCTTTGAAAATTTAGCAAAACGCTTAGTATTTTTCATTTTCTCCTCTACTGGTTCAGGCTCCATTGGACACGTGGCCCATTTTCATTGGGCATGGGCTACGCGGGACAAATGTTGCATTTGAAAATTTTACCAAAACTTAGCAAAAATTTCAATTTTAACCCCGATGCCCGCGACCCTCCTTGGCCACGTGGCGAGTTCCTATTGGCCGCGGGCCAAAATTCAAAATTTTTCCTGCTCAAACACTTAGCCAATTTTTTCACTATGCCTCCCCTTGTGACACGTGTCACACTGTGATTGGTCCACGGGCCCCGCGGGAAAATTTTTCCATTTAAACCTTCTACCCAAACTTGGAAAATTTTTCAAGTTCACCTCCGACCCCCGAACTCCTTGCCACGTGGCAGCTTCCTATTGGCTGCGGGCCTCAAATGGGAAAATTTCCCACAAAAACTCCACCAAGCCATAACTTGAAAAATATAAGGAGTTAGGAGGAAAACTTTACCTTTCTAGAAAGCTGAGAGAGAGCTCTATCTGATGGTGCCATTTTCAGAAAGAATTGAGTGTTTTAAAATCAAAAAATGAAGACTGAGGCACAAGAGAGGTAGGAACACAAGGAGTTAGCCACAAAAATGAGCAGGGGCACATTTTGGATAACAATTTTGGTGACTCAGAGGGGTCATCTGCCTGCTAGATGAAAGTACCAGTTGCCTGAAGCAGTCCATTGGGCATGGACTCATCAATTTTCTTTTTGGAACCCCAATTGACTTAGAATGTTACAAGGAGGAAGATCGAATATCACCTGATGGAAGCAAGGACTGCAAAACATCTCCATGGACAGCAAGCTGTGCCAAAGCACTTAGGGGAAACAAAACTAACCTACAGCAAAACAATGTGCAAAGCACTTGGAGGAATGAAAATCTAATCTAATATTTACAAGGTGGAGAATTTCCCTCTAGAAGCAATGCTTGAGATAGATTCCATTGACTGGAATCTGCAGTTCTTCACCATCCAATGAGGCCAATTGGAAAGCATTGTTGTTCTTGCACTTCGTGACCATGTATGGGCCACTCCAAATGGCATCAAATTTTGAATGCCTTCCCGGTTTTTCTCTATCCACATCCCATTTCAACACTAGATCTCCAACTTGAAAAGATCTATCCTTGGCCTTCCTATCAAAGGTCTTCTTGATCAAAGCTTGATTCTTCTCCATTGCTTGGGATGCCTCATTTATAATCTCTTGTAGCTCCATCAACTCTGCATATCTCACCTCCATGGGCCCAAACTCTAGCAACTCTAACTGCTTCATGAGTTCCAATGTTGGCAACTCGAGTGACATGGGCAAGATTGCCTCTCTTCCATAAACAAGCTTGAATGGAGAGTTACCTGTGGATCTCTTGGGAGTTATCCTATCAGCCCATAAGGCTGATTTCAGTTTGGTATGCCAAGACCTCTGATTCTCATCAAGAGTCCTCCTAATGATCCTCAACAAGTTCTTGTTTGTAGACTCGGCCTGGCCATTACCTTGAGGGTAATAGTTTGATGAAGTGCTTAGGTAGATCCCGTTCTTGACAGCCCACTCAGTCACCTTGGATCCAATGAATGCCAATGCATTATCTGAGATTATTGTAGCAGGTATACCAAATCTGGTTGCTATCCCCTCATAAAAGTCTAAGATGCTGGACTCATTTGCTTCTTTGAGTGCTACTGCTTCAGTCCACTTGGTGAAGTAGTCCGTGGCTGTCAAAATCCATTTGTGCCCTTGACTTGAATTGGGATTAATGACTCCAATGAAGTCCAAACCCCATTGCATGAATGGCTGGTCAACTGAGATTGGATGCAATGGAAGGGCAGCAAGTCTCTCTTTTCCTGTGAAGAATGCACAATTCTTACACCTCTTGATCCATGCATAGCAATCACTGAAAATTTTAGGCCAATAATAACCAGCCTTCATGATTTTTAGAGCTATCACTCTTGGTGCAAAATGACCACCAGCTGGTCCACCATGGAACTCTTCCAACACCCTATGAATCTGATTTGTGCTAATGCATCTCAGCAGCACTCCATTCACATCTTTCTTGAACAAAACTCCATCAACAATGGCATATGGGATAGCCTGCAATCTGAAGTGTCTTCTTTGGGTCTTGTTCATCTCCGGAGGGCATAGGCCTGTGCTTAGGAAGTGCATTATACCTTGGGTCCAGCAAGGAGTGGGGGCAGCATTGTTTTCTTCTTGAGTGCCACATGGCTCATGGCTGTCTTGAACTGTCAAAACAGCCTCTCCTTCATTGCATGCTTCTTTTTGCTTCCCCAAAACTAGCTGCTCACACAATCCTTTTCCTCTTACCAGCTTGGTGATTTTGATCTCAATGTCATACTCCATGACACGGGTGATCCAACCTGCCCTTTTCTCATTCAAATCTTTGTTGAGGAGGAAGTCCTTAACCCCAGCATGTGAGACCAGCAACTGGACCTTGTTGTTTGAGACTAAATGCTTGAATTTCTTCAAGCTTCTGATTACTGCCAGCACATGCTTCTCAATAAAAGAATACCTCACCTCATAGTCATCTAGGCTCTGGCTGAAGAAAGCAATTGGCTGCTCATCATTGTCCTTGTTCTGCTGTACCAAAATGGCAGAAATAGTGTCATTACCTCCAAATGCATAGAGGATGAAATCCTTGGAGAAGTCTGGGTTGATGAGAGTTGGTGCTTGAGAGATGGCTTCTTTGATTGCTTCAAAACTCTCCTTGCCTTCTGTTGTCCACTTGAAAGTCATGCTCTTCTTTAACATTTTGGTGATGGGCTTGACAAGGGCTGCAAAATCTGGGACAAACCTCCGAACAAAGTTTATCCTCCCCAAGAAACTCTGAAGGGCCTTCTTGTGGCTTGGCAATGGTAGTGCTCTTATGGCTTCAACCCTCTCTGGATCAATTGCTAATCCTTCTTTAGAGACAATATGGCCAAGGAGCTTTCCTTCATGTGCCAGAAAGATACACTTCTTAGGATTCAAAGACACTCCAAATCTCCTGCACCTCGTGAAGACTTGTCTCAAATGAGAGAGGTGGTCTGCTGCATTTTTGGAAAAAATAGTGATATCATCAAGGTAAATCAGCACCACGTTGTTAATCAAACCTTTGAACGCCATGTCCATTGCTCTTTGGAAGGTAGCACCAGCGTTGGACAGCCCAAATGGCATTTTCCTGTATGCATAAGTTCCCCATTTGGTTGTGAAGGCTGTCTTGAACTGGTCTTCTTCCTTCACCATAATCTGATTGTAGCCTGAGTAGCCATCAAGTAGTGAAAACCTCTCGGAGCCAGCCACAACTTGCAAGATTTGCTCCATGGAAGGGAGTGGGTAATGGTCCTTGAGAGATGCTCTATTCAAGTCTCTGAAGTCAACACACAATCTGATCTCTCCACTCTTCTTTCTGACTGGAACCAAGTTGGCAACCCAACTAGAATGCTTGATTGGGAATATGATCCTTGACTCAATCAGCTTGTTCAATTCTTTCCTCATGAGAGGCTCCATGTGTGGATTGACTGGTCTTTGTTTCTACCTGACAGGCTTAGTATTTGGATCCAATTCAATGGTATGCTGAGCTAAGTTGGGATTGAAACCTTTCAAGTCTTCATAGCTCCAAGCAAACACATCAGGGAACTCTTGACACAGCTGTATGAACTCATACCTTTCTTGTTCAGTTGTCATCTTTCCAATTTGCAATGGTTTGTTCTCTTCCACCAAGATGGATACTGAATCTTCTCTCTTGACCTGAATGTTTGCTTTCTCTTTCCTAAACTGATCATTGGGATTAAAAATGGACTCCAAAGTGATAAGTCCCTTGGGCAGCTTGTTAGTTCTCAGCTGTACCACTTGGTCACCATACTGCTGTTCCAATTTTCTTGATTCTTAGCTGAGAACTCAGCTTCTTCTTGCAAGAAATGGATGATTTGCTGGTCATTCTCAAATACTTGCCAACTGACATTGTTATCCGGCACTGAAGGCCTCACAATCACGTGGATGTTTGGCTGTACCTTGTCTTTTTGAATGCTTTCCACAATGTCAAAGGCTGCCCCTACTGCTGCAAGCCTGTCAGCAGCTTGATTCTCTTTCCTAGGAATGGATTTGATGCCAAAACCCTCAAAATCTTCCATGAGGTCCCACACCCTGTTCTTGTAGCACTTGAGTAGATCATTCTTGGCAGCATGCTGTCCCTTGACCTGATTTACAATCAATTCACTGTCACCAAAGACTTGCAAGTTCTTTATTTTCTTCTTGATTGCCCAATGCATCCCTTGCACCAAGGCTTCATATTCAGCAGTGTTATTGGAGCATGCAAACTGAAATCTAAAAGCTGAATAGTACTTTACTCCTTGAGGTGAAACAAGCATAGCTCCACCTCCTGCACCTTGTCTACTCCTTGATCCATCAAAAAACAGCTGCCATACCTCATTGTCATCCTTGTGGTTTGGCTTGGTGATGCTAGGAATAGGCTGATTTTCTTCATGTATACAATAGACCCCTAGCTCAGATTCTTCTACTTCTTGATAAGGATCAAAAGCATGTACCTTGTTTTCCCATTCATCAAGAGTTAGATCCGGGATGCTCCCAACCTTGGTGTCAGCTTCATCAGTGCTTGGGTGATCTTCTTGATCAAATGCTGAACAATTGGCATTAATCTGACTTGGAGTGTAAGGCTCAATGTGGAAGTTTGCAATAGGTTCAGACCTGATTGTAGCTTTGGTTCCATACCTCGTTCTGAACAGCATGTGTGACCAATCAGCAGACAAATATCCTCCAATCTTGGCTGTGAAGTCCCTTGACAAGCATAGGGCAAAGAGTGGTGGAAGGTCTATGACTGATACATCTTGTAAAACAACAACATTTGGACATGCATGCAAGGTAAGACTCAAGTTTCTAATCACTCCAACTGTTGTTACTGCTGTCCCATCCAGCTGCACTACCCCTTTGGATATGGTTTCATACTGGAGCCCTAGCTGATCAGCTATTTGTTTAGGCATCACTGAGCTACTTGCCCCGGAATCTATCATGCAATTGTGCACTAGCTGATTTCCAATGATTAATGAAACATAGAAAGGAGGGGGCTTCAACATTTTACCTTGCTGTCCTCCATGATTCCCCTCAGGCTGGGCAGCATTTGTGAGCACTTTCTCTTGCATCTGAACTTGCTGATTCGAAGTTGGCCAGTCCTTCATGGCAGCTTGTAGCAAATCTCTTTGGCCTGGGATAGATAGGGATTCCCACATTGATATATTAACATTTGTCTTCTTCATCTGATCAATGATACTGAATGGTGATGAAGGATCTCTTTGCTGTCCCTTTGTTTGCACATTCACTCCTTGCATGTGGGCAGCAACAACTGGTATTTGAGTTGGCCTAGGAGCTGTTCTTGGCTGCCCTTGTGCATTTAAATTGGATTTTGTTTGCCAACCATTTGTGGAGCCATAGAAGGTTGTGAGATTGGTTGGAGCTAATGGTTGTTCTTCACCCAAATTCCTTCTTTTTGACCTTGTGTTGGCTGCCACACCTTGAGAAACTGTTTGATTCATGCCACAAAAATCCTCTGCTTGCCAATTTACCAACGTGGTGTCATTTGGAGCTGATTGCTGTTGGAATGTTTCTTGTTGTTGGTTGTTTCCTTGACTGCCCTCACCCTCCACACCAGTAGTTGTCACCATTAATGCTTGATTCAAAGCACCATTGAAGCACATGGATTGGTTATGAGGTTCATTGCATGGAAAACACCAATCATACTCCTGAGCAATGTTGTTTTGTGTTGGCACCAATGCCTTAGAGGCAGATATGGCATTTGGATTATAGGGCTGAAATGGTCTATTGGCAGGAGGCCTTGTTTGATTTATATTTGCAGCTGGATTAGGAGGTCTTTGTGGTTGGTATGGCTGCCTGTTAGGCTGAGCTTGGGGCTGGTAAGAAGGTCTAAAACCTTGGGCTTGTTGCCTCTTGAGAGTAACCAGCTCATTGCCTAGGTTTTGCAATTGCTTCATGACTTCTTGAAGCTCATTTGGGGCACTTGGAGATGAAGTAGAAGCTTCATTTGAACTCTGATTTCTAGGAGTGGGAGAAGGAGCCAAATTAGGTGCTTGATTGGTGTTTGGACTCTCTAAACTTGGAAACAATGGCATGGGAGGTCTAGGGGCTAGTTTGCCAGCTTGGATCAAACAATTTTCAGCCCTAATGGCAATGCTATAAGCCATAGGGATAGTTATGCCTCCCATGGACTGAATCAACATAGAAATATCAGAATTTAGAGCTTTGAGATAGTAGAGAAAAGCACCTTCTGCTGTTGGCCTGACTGCCACTGGAATTCTCTCCCAAGTCTTTTGAAATCTGAAGTTGAAATCAGTCAGCTGCTCATTGGGAGCTCTCTTGATGGTTGTCAGCTGCTCCAAAAGAGACAAGTTGTCTCCCTTCTCTCCAAATTGCTCATGAAGTGCTATACATAGCTGATTCCAATTTGTGATAGAACCAGCTCCAAGGCTTCTAAACCATTGCAATGCTTTCCCCTTGAATGAAGATGCCAGCAATTTGACAGCCACTTGCATCTCATTGATTTCATGAATTGCACAAAGATTGGCAATGTCTTTAACATGATCACCTGGAGTAGTCTGATTTTCTCCAGTGAAGTAGGGAATGTTCTTCAAGGCTGCAATTGGAATTGGATGTTGTGCATTGAGGGCAAGTGGGCTGCTGCCTGTGAAGTTGACATAGGGGTTGTTTTGTGCCATTCTAATTGGTCTTAAAACCCTTGTTGACTGAATGAAAGGCCTACCAGGTGGAGGAGTTGAGAGAGTTCTGTTTGGTGGAGATGGAGACCTTTGAATCCTTCTTCCTCTTTGCCTTCTTCTTGGAGATAACTGCAGGTATTCAAACAACACTTCTTCTTCTCCAACTCTTGACCTTGTGGTGATTCTTCTCATGAGTTTTCAGGCCTGCACTGCTGAAACCAGTTGATTCTTCCCCTTGGAGTCGCCAGATATGCAAATTATAGCTCTTTTCAAGCAAGAAAATTGCAGTAGATGCACATCAACTTTGCTGCAATAAAAATGAGACCTCTAAGGTCCCACCGGGCATGCCAAAACTGTTGTTGCAAATCAGCAGCACCCCTGGATGCAAATCAAGGTTCTAAATTGATGTTTTAGGCATCCAGTGTGATTGCACAACATGGAAACCTCTCTCCAAGTGTGGGACTTGTGAAAATGAGAGAGGAATCTCTAGATTAGAGGCTGGTTCCTCAAACTCCTCTGATTTAGATCTATATTTTGCACAACTACAGAGGTTCAGATCCTAATCCTACCCTAAATTGCAAGGAGACAGGGATAGAAATGCAAAAATTGAAACTAAACTAATGATGGTGATGCACCAAAGGAGTGGTGAAACATTTTTTGCCATGTAAATAGACACAAATTCATGAAATGCAACAAGGGAAAACATACACAAGCTGATAGATGTAATTAGAGGTCTTAAAATGAAGTAAAACAATACAAACAGAGGACTGAAAGCATTCACAGAGTTTGCACTGTCATTTCCATGTAAAAATCTCTTGCATTCCACCATCAAAGAGGTATAAACCTGCTACAATACTTGAAAAAGGTCTGATTCTTACAACAATCACTTGCTGGAGGTGAAAGAAGAAGTTTTCTATGCCAAAAAGTGTTCAACCATGAAGAAATGAGCCAAATCTGGCTTTTACAGTACATGGGTCGAACCCAGGAGAGAGAAAACATGAAAAAAACGTGGGAGCCATTCCTCATTGATTGAAAATGCATTAAAACAGCATGGAGGTCCTTACAAACCCATACCCTGACATTTTTGACCATGCTGGAGAAGAATGCGACCCATTTTGTATTAAATTTGGTTGTTGAAATGTCATTTCTGGCCATGGACACGTACCAGAAGTGTTTTTGAATTTTCTCTCTCCAAACTGAACCAAAATTCAAAATTGACCATGGAATCATGTAGAGAATTTCATAATATTTTTGTTGATATAAAGAACATGAAAATCCAAGCTTTGGATCAAAAGTTATGATCGTTTGAAGATTTAGGGCAAAAACGGGCCAAAAACGGATCGGCGGGAAAAAAATTCAAATTTTACCTTTTTTTTGTCTTTGGAAAAATTTTCAAAAAAATCCCACACTCCGCTGGTCAGATGCCACGTGTCAGCTTCTCTGATTCACCACTGGAATTCTCTCTCCTTCTTCCTCCGCGGGTTTTCCTTTGAAAATTTGACCTTTTTATACTTTGGGAAAATTTCCCATTTTCTCCCCGCGCCCCGCCACTTGGGACACGTGGCATAATTTGGTTGGTCGATAGGGGCGTGGGCTCATCCTTTGCCTTTGAATTTTTGACCGAAACTTTGCCAAATTTCCCTAAGTCCTCCCCGAGCTCCGAACTCCCCTTCCCCTTAGGACACGTGTCCTGTGTCTATTGGCTCGGGCCCTCTGTTCCATTTTCCCCTTTGAAACTTTTACCGACCACTTAGCAACTTTTTTCCTTTCTCCCCCCGCGCCGCGAGCTCCCCGCCACTTGTGCCACCTGTCATGCCCCTATTGGCTGTGGGAAAATCCTTCCAAAATTTTCCTTTGAAAACTCGGCAAAACCCTTAGCATTTTTCATTTTCTCCTCCGCCGGTTCGGGCTCCATTGGACACGTGGCCCATTTTCATTGGGTGCAGGCTATGCGGGACAAATGTTGCATTTGAAACTTTTACCAAAACTTAGCAAAAATTTCAGTTTAACCCCGATGCCCGTGACCCTCCTTGGCCACGTGGCGAGTTCCTATTGGCCGCGGGCCAAAATTCAAAATTTTTCCTGCTCAAACACTTAGCCAATTTTTTCACTATGCCTCCCCTTGTGACACGTGTCACACTGTGATTGGTCCACGGGCCCCGCGGGAAAAATTTTCCATTTGAACCTTTGACCAAAACTTGGAAAATTTTCCAAGTTCACCTCCGACCTCCGAACTCCCTTGCCACGTGGCAGCTTCCTATTGGCTGCGGGCCTCCAATGGGAAAATTTCCCACAAAAACTCCACCGAGCCATAACTTGAAAAATACGAGGAGTTAGGAGGCAAACTTTACCTTTCTGGAAAGCTGAGAGAGAGCTCTATCTGATGGTGCCATTTCTAGAAAGATTTGAGTGCCTAAAAATCAAAAAATGAAGACTGAGGCACAAGAGAGGTAGGAACACAAGGAGTTAGCCACAAAAATGAGCAGGGGCACATTTTGGATAACAATTTTGGTGACTCAGAGGGGTCATCTGCCTGCTAGATGAAAGTACCAGTTGCCTGAAGCAGTCCATTGGGCATGGAGTCATCAAATTTTCTATTTGGAACCCCAACTGACTTAGAATGTTGCAAGGAGGAAGATGGAATATCACCTGATGGAAGCAAGGATTGCAAAACATCTCCATGGACAACAAGCTGTGCCAAAGCACTTAGGGAAAGCAAAACTAACCTACAGCAAAACAATGTGCAAAGCACTTAGAGGAATGAAAATCTAATCTAATATTTACAAGGTGGAGAATTTCCCTCTAGAAGCAATGCTTGAGATAGATTCCATTGACTGGAATCTGCAGTTCTTCACCATCCAATGAGAATTGGAAAGCATTGTTGTTCTTGCACTTCGTGACCATGTATGGGCCAAAATGGCATCAAATTTTGAATGCCTTGGATCTCCAACTTGAAAAGATCTATCCTTGGCCTTCCTATCAAAGGTCTTCTTGATCAAAGCTTGATCCTTCTCCATTGCTTGGGATGCCTGATCTCTGATCTCTTGTAGCTCCATCAAACTGCATATCTCACCTCCATGGGCTCAAACTCTAGCAATTCTCAAGTATCCAATGAGGCCAATTGGAAAGCATTTTGTTCTTTGCAATGTATGGGCCACTCCAAATGGCATCAAATTTTGAATGCCTTCCCGGTTTTGCTCTATCCACATCCCATTTCAACACTAGATCTTGCTTGGGATGCCTGATTTCTGATCTCCTGTAGCTCCATCAACTCTGCATATCTCACCTCCATGGGCTTGGGAGTTATGACATGGGAAAGATTGCCTCTTCCATAGACAAGCTTGAATGGAGAGTTATCAGCCCATAAGGCTGATTTCAGTTTGGTATGCCAAGACCTCTGATTCTCATCAAGAGTCCTCCTAATGATCCTCAACAAGTTCTTGTTTGTAGACTCAACCTGGCCATTACCTTGAGGGTAATAGTTTGATGAAGTGCTTAGGTAGATCCCGTTCTTGACAGCCCACTCAGTCACCTTGGATCCAATGAATGCCAATGCATTATCTGAGATTATTGTAGCAGGTATACCAAATCTGGTTGCTATCCCCTCATAAAAGTCTAAGATGCTGGACTCATTTGCTTCTTTGAGTGCTACTGCTTCAGTCCATTTGGTGAAGTAGTCCGTGGCTGTCAAAATCCATTTGTGCCCTTGACTTGAATTGGGATTAATGACTCCAATGAAGTCCAAACCCCATTGCATGAATGGCTGGTCAACTGAGATTGGATGCAATGGAAGGGCAGCAAGTCTCTCTTTTCCTGTGAAGAATGCACAATTCTTACACCTCTTGATCCATGCATAGCAATCACTGAAAATTTTAGGCCAATAATAACCAGCCTTCATGATTTTTAGAGCTGTCACTCTTGGTGCAAAATGACCACCAGCTGGTCCACCATGGAACTCTTCCAACACCCTATGAATCTGATTTGTGCTAATGCATCTCAGCAGCACTCCATTCACATCTTTCTTGAACAAAACTCCATCAACAATGGCATATGGGACAGCCTGCAATCTGAAGTGTCTTCTTTGGGTCTTGTTCATCTCCAGAGGGCATAGGCCTATGCTTAGGAAGTGTATTATACCTTGGGTCCAGCAAGGAGTGGGGGCAGCATTGTTTTCTTCTTGAGTGCCACTTGGCTCATGGCTGTCTTGAACTGTCAAAACAGCCTCTTCTTCATTGCATACTTCTTTTTGCTTCCCCAAAACCAGCTGCTCACACAATCCTTTTCCTCTTACCAGCTTGGTGATCTTGATCTCAATGTCATACTCCATGACACGGGTGATCCAACCTGCCCTTTTCTCATTCAAATCTTTGTTGAGGAGGAAGTCCTTAACCCCAGCATGTGAGACCAGCAACTGGACCTTGTTGTTTGAGACTAAATGCTTGAATTTCTTCAAGCTTCTGATTACTGCCAGCACATGCTTCTCAATAAAAGAATACCTCACCTCATAGTCATCTAGGCTCTGGCTGAAGAAAGCAATTGGCTGCTCATCATTGTCCTTGTTCTGCTGTACCAAAATGGCAGAAATAGTATCATTACCTCCAAATGCATAGAGGATGAAATCCTTGGAGAAGTCTGGGTTGATGAGAGTTGGTGCTTGAGAGATGGCTTCTTTGATTGCTTCAAAACTCTCCTTGCCTTCTGCTGTCCACTTGAAAGCCATGCTCTTCTTTAACATTTTGGTGATGGGCTTGACAAGGGCTGCAAAATCTGGGACAAACCTCTGAACAAAGTTTATCCTCCCCAAGAAACTCTGAAGGGCTTTCTTGTGGCTTGGCAATGGTAGTGCTCTTATGGCTTCAACCCTCTCTGGATCAATTGCTAATCCTTCTTTGGAGACAATATGGCCAAGGAGCTTTCCTTCATGTGCAAGAAAGATACACTTCTTAGGATTCAAAGACACTCCAAATCTCCTGCACCTCGTGAAGACTTGTCTCAAATGAGAGAGGTGGTCTGCTGCATTTTTGGAAAAAATAGTGATATCATCAAGGTAAATCAGCACCATGTTGTTAATCAAACCTTTGAACGCCATGTCCATTGCTCTTTGGAAGGTAGCACCAGCGTTGGACAGCCCAAATGGCATTTTCCTGTATGCATAAGTTCCCCATTTGGTTGTGAAGGCTGTCTTGAACTGGTCTTCTTCCTTCACCATAATCTGATTGTAGCCTGAGTAGCCATCAAGTAGTGAAAACCTCTCGGAGCCAGCCACAACTTGCAAGATTTGCTCCATGGAAGGGAGTGGGTAATGGTCCTTGAGAGATGCTCTATTCAAGTCTCTGAAGTCAACACACAATCTGATCTCTCCACTCTTCTTTCTGACTGGAACCAAGTTGGCAACCCAACTAGAATGCTTGATTGGGAATATGATCCTTGACTCAATCAGCTTGTTCAATTCTTTCCTCATGAGAGGCTCCATGTGTGGATTGACTGGTCTTTGTTTCTGCCTGACAGGCTTAGTATTTGGATCCAATTCAATGGTATGCTGAGCTAAGTTGGGATTGAAACCTTTCAAGTCTTCATAGCTCCAAGCAAACACATCAGGGAACTCTTGACACAGCTGTATGAACTCATACCTTTCTTGTTCAGTTGTCATCTTTCCAATTTGCAATGGTTTGTTCTCTTCCACCAAGATGGATACTGAATCTTCTCTCTTGACCTGAATGTTTGCTTTCTCCTTTCCTAAACTGATCATTGGGATTAAAAATGGACTCCAAAGTGATAAGTCCCTTGGGCAGCTTGTTAGTTCTCAGCTGTACCACTTGGTCACCATACTGCTGTTCCAATTTTTCTTGATTCTTAGCTGAGAACTCAGCTTCTTCTTGCAAGAAATGGATGATTTGCTGGTCATTCTCAAACACTTGCCAACTGACATTGTTATCCGGCACTGAAGGCCTCACAATCACGTGGATGTTTGGCTGTACCTTGTCTTTTTGAATGCTTTCCACAATGTCAAAGGCTGCCCCTACTGCTGCAAGCCTGTCAGCAGCTTGATTCTCTTTCCTAGGAATGGATTTGATGCCAAAACCCTCAAAATCTTCCATGAGGTCCCACACCCTGTTCTTGTAGCACTTGAGTAGATCATTCTTGGCAGCATGTTGTCCCTTGACCTGATTTACAATCAATTCACTGTCACCAAAGACTTGCAAGTTCTTTATTTTCTTCTTGATTGCCCAATGCATCCCTTGCACCAAGGCTTCATATTCAGCAGTGTTATTGGAGCATGCAAACTGAAATCTAAAAGCTGAATAGTACTTTACTCCTTGAGGTGAAACAAGCATAGCTCCACCTCCTGCACCTTGTCTACTCCTTGATCCATCAAAAAACAGCTGCCATACCTCATTGTCATCCTTGTGGTTTGGCTTGGTGATGCTAGGAATAGGCTGATTTTCTTCATGTATGCAATAGACCCCTAGCTCAGATTCTTCTACTTCTTGATAAGGATCAAAAGCATGTATCTTGTTTGCCCATTCATCAAGAGTTAGATCCGGGATGCTTCCAACCTTGGTGTCAGCTTCATCAGTGCTTGGGTGATCTTCTTGATCAAATGCTGAACAATTGGCATTGATCTGACTTGGAGTGTAAGGCTCAATGTGGAAGTTTGTAATAGGTTCAGACCTGATTGTAGCTTTGGTTCCATACCTCGTTCTGAACAGCATGTGTGACCAATCAGCAGACAAATATCCTCCAATCTTGGCTGTGAAGTCCCTTGACAAGCATAGGGCAAAGAGTGGTGGAAGGTCTATGACTGATACATCTTGTAAAACAACAACATTTGGACATGCATGCAAGGTAAGACTCAAGTTTCTAATCACTCCAACTGTTGTTACTGCTGTCCCATCCAGCTGCACTACCCCTTTGGATATGGTTTCATACTGGAGCCCTAGCTGATCAGCTATTTGTTTAGGCATCACTGAGCTACTTGCCCCGGAATCTATCATGCAATTGTGCACTAACTGATTTCCAATGATTAATGAAACATAGAAAGGAGGGGGCTTCAACATTTTACCTTGCTGTCCTCCATGATTCCCCTCAGGCTGGGCAGCATTTGTGAGCACTTTCTCTTGCATCTGAACTTGCTGATTCGAAGTTGGCCAGTCCTTCATGGCAGCTTGTAGCAAATCTCTTTGGCCTGGGATAGATAGGGATTCCCACATTGATATATTAACATTGGTCTTCTTCATCTGATCAATGATACTGAATGGTGATGAAGGATCTCTTTGCTGTCCCTTGGTTTGCACATTCACTCCTTGCACATGGGCAGCAACAACTGGTATTTGAGTTGGTCTAGGAGCTGTTCTTGGCTGCCCTTGTGCATTTGAAATTGGATTTTGTTTGCCAACCATTTGTGGAGCCATGGAAGGTTGTGGATTGGTTGGAGCTAATGGCTGTTCTTCACCCAAATTCCTTCTTTTTGACCTTGTGTTGGCTGCAACACCTTGAGAAACTATTTGATTCATGCCACAAAAATCCTCTGCTTGCCAATTTACCAACGTGGTGTCATTTGGGGCTGATTGCTGTTGGAATGTTTCTTGTTGTTGGTTGTTTCCTTGACTGCCCTCACCCTCCACACCAGTAGTTGTCACCATTAATGCTTGATTCAAAGCACCATTGAAGCACATGGATTGGTTATGAGGTTCATTGCATGGAAAACACCAATCATACTCCTGAGCAATGTTGTTTTGTGTTGGCACCAATGCCTTAGAGGCAGATATGGCATTTGGATTATAGGGCTGAAATGGTCTATTGGCAGGAGGCCTTGTTTGATTTATATTTGCAGCTGGATTAGGAGGTCTTTGTGGTTGGTATGGCTGCCTGTTAGGCTGAGCTTGGGGCTGATAAGAAGGTCTAAAACCTTGGGCTTGCTGCCTTTTGAGAGTAACCAGCTCATTGCCTAGGTTTTGCAATTGCTTCATGACTTCTTGAAGCTCATTTGGGGCACTTGGAGATGAAGTAGAAGCTTCATTTGAACTCTGATTTCTAGGAGTGGGAGAAGGAGCCAAATTAGGTGCTTGATTAGTGTTTGGACTCTCTAAACTTGGAAACAATGGCATGGGAGGTCTAGGGGCTAGTTTGCCAGCTTGGATCAAACAATTTTCAGCCCTAATGGCAATGCTATAAGCCATAGGGATAGTTATGCCTCCCATGGACTGAATCAACATAGAAATATCAGAATTTAGAGCTTTGAGATAGTAGAGAAAAGCACCTTCTGCTGTTGGCCTGACTGCCACTGGAATTCTCTCCCAAGTCTTTTGAAATCTGAAGTTGAAATCAGTCAGCTGCTCATTGGGAGCTCTCTTGATGGTTGTCAGCTGCTCCAAAAGAGACAAGTTGTCTCCCTTCTCTCCAAATTGCTCATGAAGTGCTATACATAGCTGATTCCAATTTGTGATAGAACCAGCTCCAAGGCTTCTAAACCATTGCAATGCTTTCCCCTTGAATGAAGATGCCAGCAATTGACAGCCACTTGCATCTCATTGATTTCATGAATTGCACAAAGGTTGGCAATGTCTTTAACATGATCACCTGGAGTAGTCTGATTTTCTCCAGTGAAGTATGGAATGTTCTTCAAGGCTGCAATTGGAATTGGATGTTGTGCATTGAGGGCAAGTGGGCTGCTGCCTGTGAAGTTGACATAGGGGTTGTTTTGTGCCATTCTAATTGGTCTTAAAACCCTTGTTGACTGAATGAAAGGCCTACCAGGTGGAGGAGTTGAGAGAGTTCTGTTTGGTGGAGATGGAGACCTTTGAATCCTTCTTCCTCTTTGCCTTCTTCTTGGAGATAACTGCAGGTATTCAAACAACACTTCTTCTTCTCCAACTCTTGACCTTGTGGTGATTCTTCTCATGAGTTTTCAGGCCTGCACTGCTGAAACCAGTTGATTCTTCCCCTTGGAGTCACCAGATATGCAAATTATAGCTCTTTTCAAGCAAGAAAATTGCAGCAGATGCACATCAACTTTGCTGCAATAAAAATGAGACCTCTAAGGTCCCACCGGGCATGCCAAAACTGTTGTTGCAAATCAAAAGCACCCCTGGATGTAAATCAAGGTTCTAAATTGATGTTTTAGGCATCCAGTGTGATTACACAACATGGAAACCTCTATCCAAGTGTGGGACTTGTGAAAATGAGAGAGGAATCTCCAGATTAGAGGCTGGTTCCTCAAACTCCTCTGATTTAGATCTATATTTTGCACAACTACAGAGGTTCAGATCCTAATTCTACCCTAGATTGCAAGGAGACAGGGATAAAAATGCAAAAATGAAACTAAACTAAAGATGGTGATGCACCAAAAGGAGTGGTGAAACATTTTTTCATGTAAATAGACACAAATTCATGAAATTGCAACAAGGGAAAACATACACAAGCTGATAGATGTAATTAGAGGTCTTAAAATGAAGTAAAACAATACAAACAGAGGACTGAAAGCATTCACAGAGTTTGCATTGTCATTTCCATGTAAAAATCTTGCATTCCACCATCAAAGAGGTATAAACCTGTTACAATACTTGAAAAAGGTCTGATTCTTACAACAATCACTTGCTGGAGGTGAAAACAAGAAGTTTGCTATGCCAAAAAGTGTTCAACCCTTTGAAGAAATGAGCCAAATCTGGCTTTTACAGTGCATGGGTCGAGCCCAGGAGAGAGAAAACGTAAAAAACATGGGAGCCCATTCCTCATTGACCAAAATGCATTAAAATAGCATGGGGGACCTTACAAACCCATACCCTGACATTTTTGACCATGCTGGAGAAGAATGCGACCCATTTTGCATTAAAATTGGTTGTTGAAATGTCATTTCTGGCCATGGACACGTACCAGAAGTGTTTTTTGAATTTTCTCTCTCCAAAATGAACCAAAATTCAAAATTGACCATGGAATCATGTAGAGAATTTCATAAGCTTTCCGTTGATATAAAGAACATGCAAATCCGAGCTCTGGATCGAAAGATATGATCGTTTGAAGATTTAGGGCAAAAAACACCCAAAAACGGATCGGCGGGAAAAAAATTCAAATTTTACCTCTTTTTTGTCTTTGGAATTTTTTTTGAAAAATTCCCATGCTCTGCTGGTTTGATGCCATGTGTCAAGCTCTGATTGGCTCTGCGAATTCTCTCTCCTTCCTCCTCCACGGGTTTTCCTTTGAAAATTCAACCTTTTTATATTTTGGGGAAATTTCCCATTTTTCTCCACGCTACGACCTTACCGGGACACGTGTCGGCATGATTTGATTGGTCAACAGGGGGCATGGGCTTCCTTCACTTTTTAGTTTTTTGGCCGAAAGCTTTTGTCCAAATTTCCAAAGTCCTCCCCTGGGTTCTGAAAAATCCCTGCCCCTATAGGACACGTGTTCCTTGTCCTATTGGCTCAGGCCAACATGGAATTGCTTTTCCTGGCTTTGAAACTTCTTGGCGAAACTTAGCCAAATTTTTTCCTTTTTCCCAAGCTCCCCCGTGAGTGCAGAATTTCTCTGTTTCCTATCCGGCCGGTTTGCGTGGGCCGCTCTCCAAACATTTGTTCCAACTGAAGTACTTGGGATGCCGCCCTGATTCGGCCGATGTTCCATTTGTCCCATGTGGGCGCTAAAGCAGTTGGCCAAAATTTCCTCTTTGAAACTGGCTTTTGGCAAGACTTAGCCAAAAATTTCAATTTCTAAACCCCGACGCCCGCGCTAAAGTTCTCTTTGGACACGTGGGTGGTTCCTATTGGCTCGCGGGCCAAAATTTCAAAAACTATTTCCTTCTCAAACACTTAGTCAATTTTTTCATTGCACCTCCTCCTTCCCACACGTGTCGGCACTGTGATTGGTCCACGGGCCCCGCGGGCAAAATCCCTTTGCATTTGAACCTTTGACCAAAACTTGGAAAATTTTCCGTTCATGCTCCGATGTCCCCCACTCCTCTGCCACATTGCGAGCTTCCTATTGGCTTAGGGCCTCAAATGGGAAAATTTCCCACAAAAACTCCCAAAGCCATAACTTGAAAAATATGAGGAGTTACCTTTCCTCAAACTTTACCTTTCTGGAAAGCTGAGAGAGAGCTCTATTTGATGGTGCCATTTCCAAAAATGATTTGAGTTGCCTGAAAATCAAAAAATGTAGACTGAGGCACAAGAGAGGAAAGAACACAAAGAGTTAGCCACAAAAATGGGCAGGGTGCAATTTGGAATAACAGTATCTCCTATATGAATGTATAATTATGTTGTTGAAAGAGACACTCCGCAACATAGTTTTTCCAATTAGGGGAGGATTTGAATATGACGCTGTTGAAAATGTTTTGCAGACTTATCATGAAGCTAGGACATTGACTTGGATGAACTTGAATTTTAGTTTCTAATGACGAAGCTTATCTTGATCATATTTAGAGCAGCAGGTCATTCTGATTAGACAATGACTTAAGCAGGCTAGAGCATGCCAGAAGTGATATGTCCTCACCAAGATTGTTATAGGATCACTTGGAAAATGGATGAGATGTATTATTCACAGGGTTCAACCTCATAAAAAAATCCTTTATGGAATTAGTATTCTAAGGCAACATAAAGGATAGATTTGATTAGTGATACCCCTTTTGATATCCAAAGAAATCGGTCAATAGATTTACCTATCAAATCTAGATTTGATGGCACCTTACATGGGGCCCACAATGTTAGTGATGTTTGTATAAACTCATCAACTAGATATGGACAAATGTTGTCTCATGAAAAGATTGGTAAAATTATGCAGGTAGAATAAGGAGTGGAGACTGGATGTTGTACACATACTGGAGCACTAGATTGGGACCAATTAAGGGGTGGGAAAGGTTCTCAACATTATATCTTAGAGTACATGAGGAATTATATAACATGCATCATAGCTAGGCCTTTCTGTTGTTGAGGATGCTTACTTGCACTAAGGGCTAGATAAACTTAGGAAGCTCTTCCAATGGGTTGAAGGATGAAGTTTGTATTCTAGGACTAAAGGATGATATTGTAGTGCCCACATTTTTATAGCTCTAGTTATCTAAGAGGTTCATTTTATGCATGACATGTTTTGAGAATGAGACTATGATAAATTTTGGACATTTTCTATGTTATGTTTATCCTATGGACATTATGGTATTTTGGGCACGTAGCGCCAATTGGACTAGATTATGTATATTGATATATTTCTTATGATGTTGATGACACTAACATTTTTTACATGATAGTGATTTTTTTTGGTTAGATGTTGGAATGCTTGTGGTCGATTTGATTAATGATATAGTTTTGTGGATTTAATAGATGGTAATCTCATGCTAGCCTAAGTGTATGTCATTGTAATTTTATCTGTGGATGATTCATGGTATTGACTATGTGTATAATTGTATGCATTGCAAGTATCAATTGTAGAATATATGTTAGGAGAATTATAAGATTTGATTGAAGTTTTTGATGTGTAGATGATGTTTATTATATTGGATATTTTGTATGTTGGTTAATGTGTGCAATGAGTGTGCAAGTTGACATGTATAGGAGAGCATAGGGTTTCAGGAACTGGTATACGCAATTGTAGTTACGAGATAGCCCATGGGCTGAGTCCTAAATGGGACTAAATGTTTGAGGCCTTAGAATAGTAGTATTAATTGGGCACCATGGGTGAACCCTCAATTGTAATGTATTTATGTCTTGTAAAATTAGTTATGTTTAGGGTGTGTTTTATTAAGTAAACTAGTTTAGAGGGTTTGGATGATCTCATGGAAATTTAAGTGATGGTTTTGGGTAAGTGTGTGTGTGTTAAGTCATGTGAAGGTAGAAGGGATTGGGGACCCACATGTGAACCTTGGGTGGATTAGTGACACCCTCTACCCTTGTGCCCAAGGCATGCCAAACCCGAAATTGGGTTACTAATTTGGGCATTTTTAGGTTGACCCCTTTTGAGTTTGGGAGTTCAATTAGCATGAAAATGGGCCCTTATTCTGGTCAATAAGACTTACCTAATAGGTAGGGGGGCTTAAGTTTCCAAGGTTTGGAGGGTAAACAGTTTCCCTCCTGAACATTTTTGGCTCCTAGTCACCATCCATGTAAGATGGTTGGTTTGTGTGTAGCATTGTTAAAAGTTGCTCCACTTTGTTTTATTTTAGAAAGTATTTTGGGTGATAAGGGCTAAAAGGTGAGTTTACTTTTACTTATTTGGTTTTTGGAATCTTTGACTCATGAGAGGATGTGGGGTGACAGGATTGTTCACCTTCCCATTGGTGAGGAAAACTTTTGGGTTCACTCTTCTTATTCTTCCTCATGTGGAAAAGGAAGGATGTAACTTCTTGATATTTTTTTTTTGGAGAACTTGGAGAATTTTGGGAGCTTGGAAGTTTTATTGTGAAAAGGGAAAATCTTAGAGTCTTGGAAAGCATTGTAGAGGTAGGATTCTTAATACTTTTCATTCGAATTTGTGCTTACGATCTTGTTAACTATGTACAATGGTCAATAAAAACATGTGAAAAAAACTGATTGGGTTGTTTAAAGTTGTATGGTGAATGTAGTTGGTTGTTTTGTTACTTTGTATTTTCTTTTGTTTTCTTATCCACCATCAAATGTGTATTGATGGTTTTGGAGAATGTAGGGGAAGAGAGAGGGATTTCCCTCTCAAACTTCATGGTTTTGGTCAAGCCATGAAGGTCCCTTCTCATCCCCTCATATGGTTTGAGGTGGGAGAAAGGTTCATATGGCTTGAACCTTTCCCCATTACTTGGTGAGGAAACCCTTTTGGGTTTGAAAATCCTCCTCACTTTAAGGATTTCTTTGACATAAAGGAGGAATAATGAGGATGAATATATACCGACAAATAAGGAGATTATACTCAGTAAACATGTTTTTGTTGGTGTTCCTATGGTTGGACACCTTTGAGTTTGGGCATCCTGGGTTTCTTCTGAATCCCCCCTTTGTGAGGTTGACCTTGGTTCTCCTCATGTTGTTGTTACCATAAGTGTAGTTTGTCTAAGTGTTAAATGGTCTATGTATTTCTTGTTGTGTCTTATCCCCATTATACTTGTGCATATTGTGAAGTTTGTTCCTCTCTCCCATGGGCTTGGGGAGGCTAGCATGGCTTCCAACCATGGAAAGGCATGTGATGATGCCTATTGGTTGGTGGTAAACAAGCCTTGTCTCTTATTTCAGCATCCTTGGAAGAACACTCAAGTTTTTTGAGATAGTTGGAGCCTCTTTCCAAATCAAACAACCAGGTAAATCTTCAGCTGATGAATTTAAAAAAATTACATTCACCTTGTAACTCTACAATTAGCTTTGAAAAAAACATGAAACTTGTAAAAACCTATTGTGAAGAAATTTAATGCTAAAACAAAACACACCCAATCACTGGTAAGTTGGCCCTTCATTATCGCAAGTGATCTACTAGACAATGAAAAAAATAAATATTTTATTGATAAATTGAAAAAAAAGAATAAGCTTCTGTCGTCCCACTGGGTGTGATAGAATGTCTTGAAGCACAATTTATACCTCTAGGGGTTTGGTCATGCATTATACATTCAAGGGGGTAAAACTTAGAACAAACTCAGTATGGCAAAATTTTGTTTCCAAGATACCCACGAGATGTGATGGATGTATGAGGTTTTGCGCTCTGTGGAGAATGTAATAGACTTATTTCCCCTATAGGTAAGCTTGTAAATCAAATACACTACCAAAAATAGAGTTAGTAAAATAGGATGGGAAAGATTCCTGGAAAAGGCTAGTTTCAAGAATTTAAGGGACTTCCTTACATGGACGTCAATAAGTTTGTAATGTGGTTGGATGGTTATGGTGCTTCATCATTTTGGGAAATGTAGTTATGATTTGCATCATGTGCATCATGTGGTTTTGTTTTCTTTTTATCAGGGTGGGGATTCATCATTTTTTATGGGAGGAATAAGGTGTAGCTAGTGAGTTGGTTATTAGAGGCAGTATAGGTTTAACTACCTCTTTAGAAGCTAATGGGGCTTTGGATTTGGGTTTCACTTTCTTAGGTGAAGGTGTAGAAGGAGTGTGTGTTGTAGAAGGGAAGGCATATGTGAAGGGGATGGGTTAGCCAAGGCGATAGTGGAGGTGTGGTTAAGACTATGATAACATACAATGTGGTACGGACTAGTTGAAAAGAAGGGAGTGATATGGGTAATGATGAGGATATAGGATATGGTGTAGGTATGGGAGGTAAAAAGGATGTAGGTAACAACAAAGGGGTAGGTTTTGTAGGGAATCTGGGTGAAACAAAATATCATGATGAGGAGGTGGGTTGCTGTGTTTTTGGTTTTCCTTGGGTAGGAGCCGGCTCAGCCAAGGTTGATGGGTGCAGACCTAAGATAGATGAAGATGACATCGGGGTAGTGGGAAAATATGGTGTATGTAGCCTAAGAGGTTGGGTATTCCTTTTAAGTGGGGGAATAGTCTTTACAATCGCTTGTGAAGACATGGTTAAATCGAGTTTGAAAAGTGGTTATACTAGTCTTGTTGTTAGCATGACTCCCTATGTGGTAATCAGTTTGGATGTGAGTAAAGGTATTGGTGCAGATAGGGTTGTAGGCATAGGTGAAATTTTGGTTAGTGGTAATAGCATAAGTATGGGTGAGGATGATGAAGAAGAAGTGACTACTATGGGCAAGGTGGGTTTAGTCTTCTTAAACACGTTTGGATATATTGTGGAAGTGTTAGTGGACAATATCTGCATCTGAGTGGAGACAGGAAGCTTAAGTCATCCCTACAACACGGAATTGTCAACATAATCCAAGTGGTCAGAAAAACATGAGAATGGCACAGAAGTGGAGGGGGATGATGTTTATTTATTAGTAATCCTCATAAAGATTTTCTGTGAGATAGGGAAATTGTTTGCTTTAGACGTTTTTGGTAAAATAGATGATAGAAAATCGATAGGGTCTTTAAAATCTAGTGGGGAATTATCACCAATACGAAGAGATGCCACTAGCAGGTCCTCTATGGGTAGAGGATGAGGCAAGGTTTCTTATATAGGTTCTACTTGTGCTAAAGAAGATAGTACACTAGGCTCTTCCTTAGGTAGAAGAATGAGTAATGCAGGTTGCTCGACAGGTGGTGAGATGAGTGAATTAGATGCATATGAAGATATGGTAGAATTATCTATGGGTAAAGAAGAAGGTAAGGTGGAATCCTCCATGGGTAGAGAATAAGGTAAGGTAGAATCCTCTGTGGGTAGACGAGTGAATCAAATAGGTGCCTCCATGGGTGGAGGAGCTTGTGTAATAATTTCCTCAATAGATGGGATGGGAGGAAACTGAGTGGAAGGAACCAGTATGATATCAAAAATGGTGTGGACCTCTCGAAATTTGTTGTCATTAGTTGAGATTTTTTTGTCTTGATTAGATGATTGCGTATGATTTGGGAACGACTTATTTAAGATATATAGGTTTTGGTTAGCTAGTGCATTGGGATTATCTAAGACAAGATCACCATTATCTAACATTTCCTAGAAAATGTTTTTGAAAGTTATGCAATTACCATCATTATGATCTCTAACACGATGATAATTTTAATAATTTTTCTCCTTCTACCATGTAAACACAGGATGGGAAGGGTCAAAACCAATATGTGATTTGATGGTTAGAAGATTTATGGCTCCAAATCTTACAAGATTTTCCAAAATTGAGTAGTAAGGTTTTCTGATGAGAGTATATTTTCATTGTTCCCACTTGAATTGGAAAGTTTTAATAGGAGAAAGATTAGAAGAAGTATTTGATTGGTTTGATAGATGAGAAGGTCAAGATTTTAAAACCACTGCGTGGGTAGATCTTTTTACTTTGGAATAAGTATTTTTTTGTTTGAACAAAGAAGAAGAATCATTGGTTTTAAAAGGATCATTTTTGTTACGTAATTGTAACTTCTTCTCCTCGATAGTGTGGATTTCAAGTTTTCAAGACATTGTGAATGTGTCATTGAATGTGTGAAAATTTTGGAGTTGGAGAGTTGGAGAGTTGGCGAGATGTGTCTTGCAAAATCTCTGGTGAACAACTCTTTTAAATTAGTTTGATATGGTTGGAATGTGAGTTGGTTAATGAGGCCACTCCAACTAACGATAAAGTCTAAAATAGAATTGTCCACATACTGACATGTTGCATACAAGTCGGTCATTGTAACCTTGATGAAAATATTAGTAAAAAAGTGGTCTAGAAAATCGTAAGCTACCTAATTTAATGAAAATATGGAGTGCCTAGGTAGAGTACTTTATCAATCTAAAGTGGGTCCCGTCAAGGACATTGGGAATGTTCAGATGAGAAAAACATCATTGTGAGTGATAAGATAACACACATTTTTTAATGACTGCAAGTGTTGTTGTGGATCTTCTTTGCTATTGAACTGGTTGAATTTTGGAATTTATGAATGCATAGGGTATGGATGAATCAGAACAAAAAAGGGAATAGGATCATTATAAATCTTGTCATACATCAGAGAGTTACGTGAACCAGAGACAAATGCTTCTAATGTTTACATCTTATCCATCACCATCTTGATGAGATAATTTGTAGGTTGTGATGAAGGAGCACCCCCTGTGGTGTAAAGGGATAGATAGGATGATTATGATGTCGATGAAACTCCATTATGTGGTGGTGCCAAATATGAGGAATGTGATGAGGGAATATGAGGTGAAATGGATGTTGAGGGGAAATACCTTTAATAAGCAGTAGATGAAATAGGTGGTTGTTGATGATAGGTGTAGGTAGGTGGGATAGACGTAAAGAATCTCATGGTGATTGGTGGAAGAGACTACGGGATGAAGAGGATAAGGTTTTGGAATGGAGTGTAGGTTGTCGACACTAGAGGTGGCTGGGACATAAAAGGTATATAGGAAGTGGATGATGATATAGTTGACATTATAGGGGTGATGGATGTCGGGGACATAGTAGTGGCCATAGGTGCGATAGATACCAATAAGGTGTGCTCAAGCTGAGAAACCAAAGGTGATGAGGCAGGAGTGGGTAATGATGTACTAGTAGTAGCCGATGTAGAGGTGGGTTCCAAAGTAGTAGGAATGGATACAGGTATGTCATAAACTACCCTAAGGAATATTAGGTGGATGAGTGAGTGAGGTAATTTTGTAAGGGGATTTTATCAAGGAGTATTGTGAACTCCTCATCATTGGTACTAATGGTAATAGGTAGGTTAGGGTCCATAGGTGATAAAATAAAATGTAGTGATGGGATACGTGGGAGCGGTTGGTGGCTAGCATGAAACACAAGAGTGTTGGCTTGTCTACAAGTCAGAACCATGTGACTGGTAGTAGAATTGGTAATTTGAGATTTGTTAATGATATAGAAACACATAAAGATGGAGAAAAATGGATCTAAAAGGTGGAATTATTCCACTATTTTGATTAAAAAACAAAAAATAAGGAAAATAATGCCATTTAGGTAACCGATGGCGGTATAGGACTAGCCAATGTCAGTCGATGAACTGATGTTAGTTACTATGGATGAATATAATAATAAAATATGGAGATGAAAATGTATAAATGAGATTGATCTGAACTCTGTAAGTGATAACAGAACATAGAAAAGATGATAAGGTGACATAATAAGTCATAGAAAGAGCTAAAATGTAGCTTGAATGCTTCTTTCACAAAAATGACCAAAAAAACACAAAACCAATGTCGGTTAGCTAACCGATGTTGGTGAGATGATATAACTGATGGTAGTTACTGGACCAATACTGGTTACTATGAAATCTATGAAAAGATAGAAAAGGTGAATTTTGGTGATTCAGATCAAATAAAATGACCAACCCAGAGACTGGGTATGACATTGATAGACCCTAACACACTCAGGAACAGTCAGAATACACCAAATCTTATTGTGGATTATGTAGGGAGATAAAAAATGGAGAAAAAAACACACACCTTAAAATAATAATGAAGTAGAAGCTAATAAGTTGGAAATCCAATGTTGTATATTTTATGTTGTGGCTTATGCCATTTAGGACTGACTTTAAGTAGAATATAATTTTTAGTCAACAAATGTGCCCTATAGAAACTAACAACTATGGCTGGTTTTAGGTAAATTTTTTCTTGGGGTCTCCAATATATACTTGCAGTACATGAGGCCCTAATCTGATATTATCACTGGCCAAAACACCGACTAGCTCCACTGCTAATCCAATTATTAGTCGTTAATGATAAATATAGGGAGTAAAGATGTTTAAGTAGTGAGTTTTTTGTTTCAGTGATTTGGTTAGAGAGCGTGTGCACAAAGTTAACGGCGATTCAATTTTTCAACCATCAGCTGGTCTTGACTTCCAGAATATAGGTTTCCCACAATTTAAATGATCTAAAATGCAACAGTAAAAAATGATATGCAAGGATTTTAAACCTAAATCCAAAAGTATATTTGATGAGAGCAATGATGAATACATAAGAATATGTCCTTGACTAATGTAATACAAAATAGAAATAATTATTCCTTTTAATCCAAAATATGAATTTCAGTAAGACAATATAGAAGAAGAAGAAGAATGTTACCCAGGAAGAAAATTTTAGTGTGAAAGATTTCAAGAAAAATGAAATAAACACACAATAATTAACTATGATTGAATCAATGTAAAAGTAACCCAAAGAAGGGTCCCACCAGGCATGCCAAAATGTTTCACCAATAAGTTTACTCTTTTTACAACAAAACATATAATATAAAAGGTTAAGGAGGAATACTTTTAAAATGAAGGTGGAAGGTAGAATGTGCACAATGTTGGCATTGTCCAAGTTGATCATAGAGAAATATTTATCTGGGAATGAGCACCTGTAGATATAAATTAAGACCAAAAAATAATATCAAATAGCACATGATAGTATACTGCCTAGCGTATACTAGATCTAGGAAGCGGGGTTTTTCATAGAGAGGTTTTCAATCCACTGTTTAATAACAATTTAATGTAAGAAATAATAGTTCCTATTGTAGTTAATAGGATTTAGGTATCTCTTAATAGCATACAAAAAGTGAAGTTAAAATTAAATCAAGATTATTAAAGGTCTGATTTAGGTCTGTAGGTATAGGAGGGGCTATAAGTGAGGTCTGTGTGAAATTAGGTAAGGTTTTGGGTTATTTTGGGAAAGTTGTTAACTCACTGCTATAGGTAAATTTGTAACTCTCAGAGACCAGTATCGATTTATCGACTGATGCCGGTATAGGAGATAGACTGACATTGGTTAGATAACTAGTGTTGGTATGGGAAATTTGGTTAAAATATGATTACACAGAGAGTTAAGGAGGTTTGGGGAAGGATGGAAAGGTGTTAATTAAGACTTGTCAAGGTACAAAGGGTGATGATATAGATGAAATGGCTCTGGTTGGTAGAAAATGTGATGAACGAGTAGAAGGTGGTAACAAGACAAAGAGACATTAAATGAAAGTAGTAAATGAAATGATTAAGATAAAAAAACACAAACTTAACAGGTAAGAATGATTTACTTTTCTAATAAACCTTACAGATCTGAATGTGGTAGGAATGCTTGGTCATTTTGAGTAAAAGTGTATCATGTCTAGTTCAATATTAGCAGTACTTGTGGGCTCTGCCATGTTAATTTGGAGCTATGGAAGTGAAGATCGGGTGTTGTTGGGGGTATGATATGCTCTCATTCATCGTTAGGAAGCCTAATTGTTGGAGACTCAAATGCTAAATCTAGGTGTGTGAATGAATTTGGTGAACCTAGGTAAAGAGTTGGAAAATTTCTCATATTTAAGGGTAAGTGATGGTAGTTAGGGAACCAACACCGACTGAGGGAAAACCATAGTCGATTAGGGAGAATTAGTCCAAGTTACCAAAAATAGCCTACTCTTTACTATTTTTGGCGGGATCTTGATTGCTAATTTGGGTCTCAAGTGAGTGTTGACACTTAGATAAGTGGGAGTGTTATTATAGAAGTAACATGAATCTAATTGTAGAGTTTGAAAGAGTCCCGGTTGGTTAAGATAAGTTGATACTTAGTCTTAGTTAATCAATAGGTTTGGAATAGGTCCATGGTGAGGTAGCTAGGTGAGGTGTAAATTAACTTAAATAAAATAATTTAATTAATTAATCATGTGGGGATGAATATTAACTAAATTATAAGTGATTAAATTAATATCCATGTGTGAAAGGGGAGTATGGCTAGGTGTATGCATTACATTTATTAATTAAAGGGGTCCAAGGGGACTGTGACCTAAATCTAGTGTCTACAACTTTCACAAAAATAGATGTTATCTTGAACTACCAAAAACTTTCTTGGTAAAATAATTCCCTAGAAGTCTTTTCATATGACCTCATCATGAGGAAAAAAATATATCAATGGAAATATATATGAATATAATTTCCAACACGACTTTAATCACCTCAAAATTCCACTTGTAGCTCAAGCTATGGCCAAAACACAGGACCCTGTTATTTGAGACCCCAAAACTGCCCTTTGACCAATCGACCTGTTTGGACATCAAAACATTATGAAACTACATGAAATTTTCCTAAAAATATCCATGGAGAAATCAATTAAAATTCCCATTCATCATGCCACATTAATTTTTCATAATGCTACTTCATTTGGACCATCTGTGTTCCTATAAATCTTACTTCTCCAGAAACTGTCTATTTTTAGGTTGGAGAACCACTCATCATCATGTCCTAAACCATACATTTATAGAAATCCTGAGGGATTTCTCTACATCATTAAGATCATAACTTTTTCACTATCCAATATAAAATCAGGTTGAATATAATTCACGTTCTGCCAACTACTCATAGCTAGGGTTTAACTAGGGTTTTAGACCTCTTTACCTTCTTAGCATTCGTTCATAAAAATGTGACGATAAAAAAAATCATTATTTTTTTTAACATCTAAACTCACCTTATAATTATCCTTTAAATCCACAAGGTCCCATTCAAATCACATTGTTCATAACGAGCATCAGAAGTTCAAATTTGAGTTGGACTTTTCACTCTATTCTTAGACCATGTCTCACAAAAGCTAGTCATAACTTGAAAAATTCTATTCATCATGGGAACCTGAAATTTTTCTGAGAGCATCATGAATCATCCCTCTAACATATAAAATCATCATAATTTCAATTCCATTGTTCAAAATCTCTGGTCACTAAGACTTACCTATGCTTGCATGTTATATCCTCATTATAGAAGCTAGGGTCAACTAAAATAATGCAATAACTGAATAAAATACCTATAAAAATGATCCAAAAATACCTCATATACCATTATACAATTTAATTGATACTATCATGATCTCATATAGCTCCAAACCACTTTGTCATGCCTCCAAGCTATTGTACCTACTACCAATGAGCACTTGTAACCCAGTGAACCACCTATACCTGCATTATGCCACTATTGTGAGTGCTCAAGCACCCTCAAAATATGCTATAAATCATGTCAAAATGTTTCCCAATCATTCAAGAAGCTCATATTGTCATGATGCATCTCCTAGGCACTTAAATAGGCTTGAAAGAGCAAGCAATCCTCATTGAATTCGATTGTATCAGCTCAAACACATCTAAACCAATATGTTAGCATTAATTACAACATCATAATTCAACATTAATTTTTTCATTAATGTGGTTTTTCATCAATGACAACACCTATTAGGACCACATGTATACAATAATCTCCCCATTTGTCATTGATGGAAAACACCCTGAACTTCTCCCCCTTTTTACATTAATTACAAAGGCATACTTGTAGCTCACCTTCTTCACCTTATTCAAATTCATACCTTCATGCTTTGGTTATAAACATCAACCAAAGGTCTCAAACAAGCTCCATCTCTTGATTTTTTCTCAAAATTTGATTCTTTCCTTCATTTTAGGCATGCAAACAACATGCTCCCCTTGGAATAAGCACTTCAACATCTAAAAAACATTAGTAAGGCATGAAAGAAGCAAAATCATACCTTATTAGGATCTACAACATCATATTCCATATCCTAAGCATGCAAACAAGCATATTTTCACATATAATCCTATTTTGAGCTTCTTGAGGTCATTGTAGCAGTCCTAGAACAAGGGCATCAACACCTTTAGCATGCCAAAAATGACATGAATGCCCATTTCATACCCATTCTCCATCTTCTTTGAAAAAACTCCATCTAGTCTAGGCATAAACCATGCAATACCAGCCATATACTTACTCTTCATACCAAGAACAACATTATGAGACCAAAATAGACTTCTTAAAGAAAATTTGACCAATTTCAACATACAACCACATGTCAACCAAGATTTGAATCAAGCAACTATCATTCCCCCTAGACACAATAGCTCCAAAACTATCTCAAGAGTAAAAATTCGAGCTACTATCACTGCTATCATACCTTGAAATAAACTTTATCACTTTATCATGGTCCAAAACACATTTTTTAGTCTTCTACAATCATATTTGACTGATATATGCCAATACATACCATCATAAGCATGGAAAAAGAATCAAACATTATTTTCTCACCTTGAATGGCCTTGAGAACACCATGTCAATCTCATGAAAAATCAACCAAGCACTCCCCTATGTTTGGATGCCTCCATTCACAACACACACACCTTCTTGAGCAACATTTTTCATTGTTATGACTGAAAATTTCAACACCACTTGATGCTTGCATGATAGCAAAAAGTCATATCAAGTTATTCTTCCATCTAGGTCAATTTAGACACCTATATTGAGGCACTAAAACACAGCTTTGACAAGGGATGAAACATAATCTTTCCATTTCATGAATCCCTAACATATCTAAGAGACACTTTGTCCTCCATACGCACTAAGATTATTAGGTAATCATCCCTGTAATGATAACTAAAGACTTTCCATTTCAACTTATTACACACCTTTGTTAATGCAAAGCTTCATCATTGAGACAACTTTCAAGGCACTAAATGTCTTTCCACACTTCAAGGGAATAACTTCACAAGAATATGAAACCACTACCATACCTGATAATTTGCATACCCTGCCTATAGAACCTACCCTACATATAGGTGCACACTGTAATCAAATTTTCCATGCAATTTCTTAGCCTCATCAAGATCAAAATACTAACCACATAAGCAACTCAAGATCCATTATGTTGATACTTGGGATTATTGTGAAGATGTAACATCTACAAAATAATGGGAGCTTGAACATATGAATGGACTTACATTATCACATAAGGACAATACTGTAACCTGTAACAACATTTCTTCTTTCAGATTATATCATAGAGTGTAGAACTGAAAACCTCATGGGATTAGGAATCCTTCACTACCTTGTTCTTCTCCTAGGAACCAACCATTTTATTCCATAAAGACTCATATTATTGCACATACCTTTTGAGTGCATTCTCAAGCTTAGAATAACACTATCATACAAGCTGTACAAGATGCTCATTACAGGCCTTCTAGATCTATGGTCAACATCTTTCTTGCTAGAAGTCCTATTAGTACTCTTGTCTATCCACAGTCACTAGATTTCATAATCAACTAAAGTAAGTCACAAGCTACATGAGACACCACAGAAGATCACAAGAACCTTAAAAATATACATCCTTCCTTTGATGAACAAGCAAGCTCTATCTCTCATGTCATCATATTCATGTAGCAAGCTAAGGATGCATAGACTATTAATATTGTGTGAGTTCTAAGCTACACACTCACATTTAGTGAGATCACAATAGCTCCTTTATACTAATTGATCCTTGAATTCCTTTTAATGTGTCAACTAATATATTTCCTTTTCATGCCTTTGAGAAACCCAAGAGTTAGGGTTTTAATGAGAAAAACCCTCTCACTATGCATCAAGAGCACTCTTTCTCCACACTGTCATCAAAATTCATAACTGTTTATGCATACCTTAACAGCCTGTAAAAAACTTCATCCTTTCTGAGCCCCCATATTACATCCAAGATAATATGTTCCAAATTTGATTCCTAAAATTCAATCATTTAACCCTTCAAAGCTGAGTTTTCATGAAGACTGTCACAGTCACTGTGACAAAACATAGTATATAGCAGGAAATGCTTCAAAGTACATCATTTGATATCTTTGATGACATCAAACATTATCTTAGCATGTAGAGAAACATTCTTCCAAGCATCTAATGGCACCTTCAATCATGGCTATAAAGCACAAAACATTGAAATCATACCTGTTACACCTCAAGATTACTTGGAGAACCTTGATATTAAGGTACTTAGGTTATTAAACATCCATTTTCTCCATAAAATTGATTAAGTTATCACTTGATCACATCCACCATCTTCTCTGAGATACTTTAGCTTATTGAGAGAGAAGAATAGATGCATGTGGATCCCATGACTAGACACAAGAGATCAACACAGACCCCTAGAAACTGACAATACTCATGAATTGGTATGCAAGACCACCTCTTTCAATGGATGGAACACAATTATATCTTCATATACATAGATGACAGTGTGGTACATATGTCAAGACTATTTATACTTCATGACAACTCCTTATAATATCATGATAGCTCAAAGAGGACACTAATACCTTCACAGACCAAAACAGATGACTAGACTCATAATGACCCTTGACACAAACTTTGATGACCTTTGACAACAACTTCATACTACTCAAGGACATAAAATACACTTAACATACTCCATTAGACCACATCAACAACTCAAACAAGTCACCGATTATACTATAATTCAATATTGTCAAAAAATTGACAAAAAGACCTATGAATCAAGCTTCATGGACTCAAATACCATTATATCATGACTAAAAGACTCAATAACATATTCACCCCAACTCATACTATGAGATAATGAAGGACATCACCATAAAAACTTACACTCAGAGACTCAAGACAGATTTCAAGATTAGCACACAAGACTCATCTCAGAGTTCCAAACATTGTTATTTGGACTACATGACACACTACTATGAACCAACAAGACTGAATATAGCATGATTACACATACCTTGACCTTATGGTGGAGTCACATAGTTACTTAGACAACTCCCCCTCTCCTAGATGCTCCATATGCAATGATATGCCTTCAAGAATCATATTGAAGGCATATAGGTTCTATGAAGACCTAAAATAAGGTCTTGAAGAGGTGCCAAGCCTTCTTGGGCACCTTTGAAATCCTTCATCCTCTTTTTTCTGATCTAAACATTGTGTTACATTTATCTTCTCAATATTAATTGCTCTTGATGGGAAAATATTGTCTTTCCTTGGTTCCCATGTTCTTCTATAGTCATTACCTTGCATTCTATCTCCTTGAAATTTGTTCTCATATACCCTAGACCTTTGATTTATCTGTTTTTGTCTTGAATAAGTATGAAAACAAACTGTTGCCACATGACCAATCTCATTACAATAATAGTAAAAAACTAATTTTTTCCTTTTGAGTCCTTCATTTTGACGAGGTCTATTATGTAACCAATACCTAGCAGTGTGTCCTTGTTCATTGCAATTATAGCATACAATTATTTTAGAAAACTCACTTCTATTGTCTCTCCAAGGATGATCATCTCTAGGATATCTTCTACACTCATTATCTCTATGACTAAAATCATTACAAGTAAAACAATGACCATTGAAAGTTATTTCATACCTTGAAGCATTGGGTTGTCTAATGGACCTTGACTTTTCATTGTTCTTGATAGATGTCACCTTCTTTTTTTCTCTCATAATAGGTTTATCTAATTCCTTTCTTGAAGCACCAACATCTTTCTTTAGTTTTTTATCTTTATCTTGTTCTTTAAAACCCAAACCATTCCTATCATATGTATCTCTTTCGTTGTCAAGTAGGTCATCTAGATATTCAGTACTAATTTCAAATTTTTGGAAGGAAATAGTCTTTTTACTGATTTATAACAGCTTAATCCCTCAAAAAATTCTATGTTTTGTTCATACTTGGTGCACATATATTCTCCTTATCCTCTAGGTTCAGTGACATGAAAATTTATCGTTGTCTTCCAGTAAAACTATGTTTACTTCAATCAGCTTAATGGACTCAACCACATATTACACATCCAACTTATAAAAACTAATGCTCATATTCCTTAATCTACGAAGGGTAGAGTTTTTTATTATCTTTTTCAGCTTGTTCAAGTTCCCCTGTTTGACATTTTTAATATGATCCATGTCATCTTCACATTCTTTATCGGAATAGTTCACCATAACCATAAATAAAATCCCCTTATAAAGAAGATATATGTTCTTAAGACCTCATTTAGCTTCATAAGTCATGAATAAGGCTCTTCATTTCCTAATGCTTTAATATTCAGTTTCAGATTCAGAGTCTGATACACCACTTCTTACATATAAAAAATCATTATATCGATTTGAATGAAAATGTTCTTTTATCCTCTTTTATATTTAGGCCTATTAAAACTTCTTCTTAACTGTTCCAATCTTGTAATTATTCTTCTTAGGATTATTCTTTTTGATCCTTTAACATCATCATTCTCCTTTCTCATGCCTAGGAGGAAAATTAGTAGTAAAAATGTTCTACTTCCTCCACAATTGAAATCATTTGAATGGAATTTTATCCTCTATACTTACCAGAACCTAGCTTCATTATTATAGTCACATCAAAGCAAAGAGCTCTTCATCTTCAATTTTTAGAGTTTTATCATCCTTCCTTAACCTTGTTCTCTTTTGAATTCATTTCATATTTGAAAGTGAAATCTCCTTTCTTAGATTATTTTGAATCTCCTATTCTCATCTCATAAGCAAGTCAAAAGTACCATGTAACTCATCTAATTTTTAAAGTGATTATATGTTTTTCCTCTTCTATAGCTAGAAAATTTAGATTCAAACTTGGGAGTTAAATATCTTAGCAAATTTTGAACCACATAACTTCCTATTTTAGATATTATCACCTAAACCTTTTCATGTTGTTGAAAAATTTATTAACTATAATGAAGGTATGCATAAAATGACTCTCATCATCATTCATCTTAATAGGATTTCAAACTCATTTCTAAAAGTTTGAAGATATTAGCAATTTTTACCTTTGAGTCTCCTTCATAGAGTAATTGAATTTTGTCCCATTCCTCCTTTGCATTATTGAAATGTATCACCTTTCCCATTTTATATTTCCTAACTCCACCTAAGATAGCACAGAAGGCCTTTGATTTTTTTGGTTTAGTCCTTCTTGTCCTCATTAGTAAGTGTAGAGCAAGTAGAACCATTATAACCTCTTTCAATTTGGTTCCAAATATCATACCCTAGAGCCATGATGTAGGCCTTCATTATCAATATCCAAAAGGTATAATTCACACCATAAATATTGGTATCATTCCAACCACATTGTTTCCTACCATTTTGTGCTTTAAGGATCTCCTTTCAAGTTGAAAAACTTCTACAGAAGGACCAACTCTGATACAATTTGTCAGAAGCAAAATGTATTGAGGGGGGGGTGAATTAGTCCTTATAAATTTTTTAGTTACCTTTTAGATCTGAAGCTCAAATTACTTTTATCAAACAACCACAATAATCCCTTATTCAAATTTTAATGTGTGTATACCATAAATCATTAGCAATGCATGAAACCCTGAAAGAATAAAAATACAATTAGAACACAAGATATAACTGGGAAACTATCAATGGGAATGAAACCAACTGAAATACATTCTTATATTTATATGTTTCAAATTTAGTGAGGCAACAACCCCATAAGGAACACCAACCCCTAGTTTAGTAGAGCACCAACTCTACAAGGAGCACCAACCCCTCCTTATGTGAAGTACCAACTCCATAAGGAGGATAAAACCTCCCAAGATGATCAAGGGCCCACTCAAACACCTTATGATGTGTAGATATCTGATTTTTTTTCACCACAACTGATGGAGATCCAAATTTTTAGCTCACACTTCTTTACTCAAACCTTTTCTCTCATGTTCTCTACTTTTTCTCAACCCTCAATAGTTGTTTCATATCCAAATAATCCTAAATAACCTTCCATCACACTTCACCTAGGTTTCTCTTCCTTGCACACACTCCACTAGTCAATAAAATCACCCACAACATATTTTTTATATGCAATTCATCTCTCAAACTCAGGCCCAAGATTTTACTTACAATCCATGCTACCAATACATCAAGAAAACATTTAAAATTTTAAATATAATAACTAATTATGACCTAATTAGGTCATCCTAGGTAAAATCATCAATTCATGTGCCAAAAATGACTCAAAACCCCATGGGCACAATTGTTAAGTTTCCCTAACATGAGTACCATACTTTTTCAAAACCCATGAAACCTTACATATAAGTAAAAAATAATTAAAAATTGATACAGTTTCATAAATTTAATCAATAAATCAAAATATTTTATTTACTAGGTTTAGTTCCCTTTACAATTCTCAAAATAGTTGTTTCCTTCATCCTTCAGCACCCTGGAAACTTCATACTGCCACTAAACGATTTAAATTGAATCCAAAAATTCCATGTGACCACCAAAAATAAACGTAAAAACATTTATAAAACTTATAATAATGTTATAAGTCATAAAACATCTTTATATTCAAACCACAATAAGATTTTCCTTCACCAAATCAACATGCCAAAAAAGTGTCTTTAAAGGTTACCTCATAAAACCATTTATAAAAACATTAAATAATTAAAATTGGATTAATTGGATTTAAGATTCATCCCTCTTCACATTATATTTTATAGGAATCATCACCAAATCCATATCATGCTTCAAACATGTCAAACTTTAACAAAAAAAATGTTGTCTTGAACTGCCAAAAACCTTCTTGTGTAAAAAATTCCCTAGATTTCCTATGATATGACCTCGTCATTAGGAAAACCATATATCACTTTAAATATCTCTATATAATATTTCCAACACAACTTTTATCAATATGACCAAAACACTCAACTCTTCTATTTGAGATCCCAAGATTTCCCTTTGACTAGTTAACCTATTTGGAGCTTAAAACCCAATGAACCTACATGAAATCTATCTAAAAAATCTATTTACATATATCAAAAGTCACATAAAATAGTCAACATTAATTTGGCATATCATTTCTTTAGACCAATTTGTCCTAGACTGAAACTCTTCATAAAATGATGTTTTCATGTGGGGCATACTCATCACCATGACTTCAAACTTACATTTATATAAATATTTCAGAGTCCTATACAACATAAAATCATTGAATTTTATTAATCAATCAAAATTTGGTCACAATTCACCTTTTTCTGATAACTACTGCTAGTTAGGGTTTAACTAGGGTTTTTGACCTTCTTACCTTCCCAAAATTTGTTGATAAAAACCTAATGATGAAACAAGATCATTATTCTTATAAAATATTTTAGACTCACCTTAGGAATATCCTTAAAATCCACAAGATACCATGAAAAGAACGTCATTCACAACAAGGATCTGAAGTTGCATTTTGAGCTTGATTTTCACCTGTTCTTGACCTCGTCTCACCAAAACTGACATACCTTGTAAAATTCACATAATAGGCACCTGAAAGTTTTCTGAGAGAACTATGAAACATCCCTATAACAACTAAAATCATTATAAATTAAATATCATTACTCAATAATTCTATAAAATCTCATTTTCATAGTCTTACCTTAGCGATTCTCAATGTAGCAACTAGGACCAACAAAAACAATACAAGAACTGAACAAGAAACTTTGAAAAATGGACCAAAATTACCTCATATGACATGGTACACCTAATATCATGCATCCATGACCTCAAATATTCCCAATATATTTTGTTACACCTCTTAGATAACATATATTCTCCCAATGAGCACCTATAACATGGAGTTGTACCTATATCTCTACTAGAAAACTATTATGAGTACTCAATCACCCTCAAAACCTACTATGAATAATTTAAAAATGCTTCTCCAACATCTAAGAAGCTCTCACTATCAAACTATACCTTCCAGGCACTTGTATAAGCTTGCTAGAGTAAGCATACCTTAATGAATCTCCCTGTAGCACCTTAAATATTATCATACCATCATCATACAACATCCACTTTGTAATTAATGTGGTTTTACATCAACAAAAAAACTTATTAGGTCTACATGCCAACATGGTATGGTGAGTGTACGTACCCAAAATTCTATGGTAATGCACCGCTGGAAAGAGGTTACACATACCCCAATGATGATACAGGTCTCCTTGCAAGGTGTTTGGAATCCAGAAAAGCTCACCAAGTATACATTTGTATCCTGTATGCCTCATCTGGACTCCACGTGCTTTTTTCTACCCTCTGCCCCCCTTTTTCCTTACATTTTTGTCTGAAGTGATGAGACCGCCGCCCTGCCTGGGCGGCGGTCCCGTAACCGCCACACAAGACAGAGTGGTGGTCCTATAACTGCCACCCTGCACAAGGTGGCGGTCCTATGTGCATTTTCTAGAATTTTTTTTACGATCTCGTAAAATGTAAAATTCAAATTTCTATCTGTATTCTTCAGCTAGTTTGCTTTGCATTAATGTTTTGGCCGCCATGTGAATAGTGTTTTCTCTTTGTTTAATGGTAAAAGAGTTCCATTCCAAGTTACCTTCTAGTGAATACATTTTTTATAAATAGCCAGCTTGTTTTTAGACAAGGGGCCTCTGTCCTTCTTTGTTTAATCATTCAGTATTTTGAGTTTCTTGCTTAGAATTCCAATAGTTTCATGTTTTGCATCCATTGTTAGCTTTCTCTTGCTGTCTAGAGGTCATTTGATCTTCTTGTTTCAATATTGCTTCATTATTATTCCATGCAAACCAGTTTAGAATAAGATAGTTTCATTCCTAGGTTAAAATCCATTTAGAGTTGTAGTTCTTGTTTCATCACAAAATATAGTTTCTAGAACTCTTGGTGTATTTGTGCTGTATTCCCGCAATAAATCCCGCTAGGATTTACACAGTTAAGCTCTATTAACTTTAACTATCCCTCTCTTACTCACATTATATTTGGTCTATATCGAAAGCTGCCATTCTTCGAGTACCTTCTCCTATTGATGTTATCATATACATGCTTTTTTGGATTCACGAGAACATGAAGGGGCGAGGAGATCACACTAAGGGGATAAAGTCACACATAACTAGATTTATCACTATTTTGTAAACTCCAGGTTTGAGTTGTGAAAATTCTAGTTATATCAAATAGAGTAGTAAATTATTTCATTTCAATCAAAGCTACAAAGATAAAAGAATACATGCATTTTCTTAATATATGAGAATAGATGCTCTTTGAATTCCTTTAAAACACTTCATCAAAAACACAAAGATAAAACAATACATGCATAGTGTAGATACATCTTTCATAATTACTTTACTAGTTTTAATTAAAGTTGAATCATTTTTACATGACAATCACGGGACCTAGGGAATTCAGGGAATATGTGTTTGATCCAATAGTGCCTCAACCAAATCTCCCCACAACACTAGTTGATATAGATCAAGACCTTAGGATTCAGGTTTTTTGAACAACGGTAGACCTACAAAAAATTAGTGAACAATTGAGAGAGTTAAATATTGAAGATGATAAGGCATACACATTTTTCTCAAATCACCCTAATTACAGAATGCCTTGATAGGATGTCTGCATGATTGTACAAGGACTTGAAAGAGAACAAGTATTTTGTTGTGACCCTTTACCTCCACAACCTAATGAAGGAGACCTCCTCATTGACATAGATACTAGATTATGCATTCAAGTTGCCAGAACACCTGCAAGGTATTTCGATAAAATTACACAACTTCTAGTTCTAAACATAGAAGCTAAAAAGGTGTATGATTACTGGATAATTGGAAGGAGAATTTAACTCCTTATATGACCATAGGAGGTCTGCCACAACCATGAACTTACGGTTATGATCCAAAGGTCCCACAACACAACAGACCTACTGATCAAATAGACATTGACACTAGTTTACGAACACTAATATTCAGGTCCTCACCACTCCCACCAGACATCATTACACAATTCTTCATATTAAACGTAACAACTAATTAAGCTAAGAATTTTTGGACTAGACCAGAGAATCATCCATAAAACCCCAGAGGATCCACTACACTTCCCATCACCATTTTCATGACCTTATCTGTAAATATACACGAAACACCTATAGGTCACTTCCCATGTATCCAACAGCCAATAAATGGGATCTCGGTAGAGCTCGACATTGACTGGAGCCTCCGAACAACTATTATATCCAAGTAATCCATTACACCAATTTAGGTTAGGAGGGCCTTCTATGCCTTAGATTCACAGATTCCACTATTGCGTGTTGAGGATATAAGATTGCCCAACTAATTTGTCTGTATCCATACATATTCCACATTCACTAGCAATCTCAGCACGACCTCGGGAGGTCGGGTATGAGGAAGATTTACTTGTAGATTCCCATGCTCGCATGTCACTGTTCCATCATACAAAATTGGTAAACCCAACATGAAACAAACAATTATTCCCCTTTCATTTTCATTTCTTTCATCCACCTTCACTCTTTTCCATTATTTTACGGGTATCCATATACCCCCGAATATGCCAGGATACAATGCATATGGCAGGTCTCTCTTTGGTTTTGAATCAAATTATGGTCAAACAAATAAACAACTGTCACCCTTGCTTTCTGCATGGGCTGATAAATATTCAAGTAAATACTTGTCATCTCAAACTCCCCCTCAAATAACTAGTTCTAGTTCTTCGTTCCGAATTGAGGAGTTGGATCAGCTTGCACAAACACAACCAAAGCCCTCAGGTTCTAACAATATGACATTTAATGAAGAATCCACTTCATCTCCTTAGGTCTTATTCAGACCACAGATATGTAGACAGTCAGATCCGCTCCCATTTTTGGATGAGGAGTACTTAGCATGCTATGCTAGAAGCGAACAACACTTCCAAAACATGTATCCACCTATAGGGAGTTTTCAATCAAAACCCGGCACTCTGCTCCAAGAAAGCACCCCCATTCCTCTACCTATGGAAAATACTCTTGGTGAAGCTTAGCAGAGAAATGATCAATTCATAGCAGGGTACCATACCCCTTGAAACGTCAAGGGGTACCACAATAACCACATTGATAGAACACTGTATCATTTCCAATTGAAGTCATCTCAGCTCTAGTTGAGAAGGGTTGGTGGAAGTAGATGACGATGTCTTCGATGAACATGTTCATGGTAGAGGTGGTGGACAGGGTCACTCCGCTAAGACATGGGCAAAGACCGAGACAAATAAATATCTCCCATAGCCTCCGCAGATATAGATGCCCCAAGTGTGCATATTAGTTAGGATCCAAGGACCATTATGGGAACAGGTGCCTCCATAAGACATGCAGTGCTCAACATGGTCATCTAGCTATCCACAACAGGTGCACCAACTAAGAACCACATTTGGTAGCCCACCACATGCTCCAGTTAGTGATAATAGGAGACCTTCTAATTGATGAAGCAACACAAATATCACAAATGCAGCAGATGGAATACTCAAATTCCTACATGTGAACATTAATATTCACATTTACCATAGGGACCCATGCTATAGCAAGCCACCTGTCAGATGTTCAATAGGTCATAATATAGAGAGGTTTCCTTACGCCAGGGTGTAAGTTCATATGTTATGCCATATCAACAGAGGGATGTTCAACGTTCAACCGAGTCAATAGTGGCAAAAGTAGATGGTTGAAAGATGTTTATACGGTAAGTGGCTTACATTCTGGTATGCCGATGGAGTTGTGGGATGGAACAGAGCTCACATGGATTTCAGCCTGAGCTAGTGGAAATGCATGCATGCTACCAAGTCACTATATCTTTGAGGTTGTCCTAAATTCAAGGGGCCAGGAGAATACCAGATTTTAGTCATATCAATGAGTAGGTCTATGAGATCACAACGAACCATTCAAGATAGACTAAATTGGTTGGTCTGGTTATTGCTAAAATATTCCCTAAGACCTTATAAGGCATTTCCCTTGATTCATATCTAGTAGGGTCCACATGTGATGGGTCTACACATTCATTCAAACAACTTGTAGTCCCCATGAATTCATCAAGCCATACGTTGACATGAAAGAAATTGATTAAGACATGCTGGATCAGTATGAATGCCTTACATATCAAAAATAGAGCACAATGAATCTTTGTACTCAATGTATTCACAATATCATTCAATTTAGTATGCTTCATGATGAAGGTGCCTCGAAATTACATGGATCGGATGGCATATTATGTAAAACTAATTGTCATTCATGTAAAGAAAGACTTTGTATACTGGAGGAATTTGAAATTAAATGTTCCCGCTAAAATTATTATGATGATGATTATGAGATCTTCTTTTCTGAGATGCTGTATGCAGCTGATATCACAGTTTCTTGCCGTAAAAATTAGTAACAAATGGGAGATTAATCACTCCTAATCAGAATACTTCATACGACTATTCTTAACATGGGCAAAAACCAATCAAGGACCTAATGCATCCTTAACAAGAACTATGGGGTTACAAGTGATGGAGTAACTGATCAAGTTTGAAGGGGGGATAATGTTGTACAACATTTCACCACCTTGCACAACAATATTATAAGCAATAGACTTAACACATGTTTAGATCCAATATGATCATGCAACTGAATTTTAGTCATCTTACCTTGACCATAACAACAACAATAACAATGAAGAAATCCAAGATGAGTAATGTCTATTAGTCATAAACAAACTGTATATCAATCAAATATAAGGCAACAACCTCAAAATTATTAAAGGTATCAAAATGACCAACAATTATAAAACATTTTGGGCCACAACAAGATTTAAATTCAAAAACCATGAATACAATTTAATGAACCAACTTGTATTGGGTGATGTTCCATCAAAACCTTAAATTCCAACGATACTAGGACTTGCTGCAACTACGATAAATTCCCTGTGGGGCAGTTTTCCAAAAGATCAAAGACAACTTTTTGTACATATGTTTTTAGTCAAATTATATAGCACTTATGCAAAACTGTACACACGAGGGTAGTTTCCCCTCAAAATGCACCCCTTAATATGCCCTTTAACGATCCTTCCCAAACCATTCTAATGTTTTTACATGGGTTAGATCCAAGTGGAACAAATAAAGGTGTGTAATAGGAAACAATTGAATCATGAAGCTTAGACTTCATTAAATCCACAAGGTCACAAATCGCCAATTAGGAACTCTAAACAATGACCAAGATAGTGAAACCTCTGGTAAATGTTAGACAGCGGCTGAAACTAACCAAGTAGAAACCATAACAAGATTACATCAACTCCACTCCTCTCAACCAGATCCAAGTTATGCAACTTCTGGAACTAGACAACATTCAACAAACACTAGGTAAAACCCAGTAGGTGCCTATGATTTTGAAGATGAAACTAAAAACCTTCTCTCACATGATCCAAATCGTGGACTTGTGAAAGAACTCTCCTGCCCATATAGTGTTTGCTCTCTTAGAAGCATTAGGCCTTTTCAGGTCATCTAATTACTATCACCCCTCCTTTGAAATGTAAGTAAACCATGTAGACTTTGATGTTCTACAACTCTGGGGCAGCCAGATAGGGATACTGAGTTTATATTTGATCATAAGATAAATGCCAACGGATGCTTAAATTGATCACGCTAGAGGAATTCACCTCAACATAGTACCACATATTTTTGGTTTATGACAATTCATTGGTTTCCCTTTGAATTCGTGCAATCCATCTGACACCATGGGGCAGCCGAGTTAACATAGTCCCCTTCACTTTACTTCACAAACTAGGATATGGAGAAACTGAACTGTTCCTCAACTGCGAAATGTACACTAAGGGGCTCCTGATAGCCTCAAGATTGTTTCAATTGGCCGACCATAGTTTTACTAGTCAGAGTCTAGGACCCAAGGGGACCATATCTCTCTACTCGCCCCCAAATTTATATTATAGATCAGGAAACCAACTATAATATGATCCTCTATTGGGCCATCGGATACAGCCACATAAAGGCAATCCCTTCAATGTTATTCCAAGAAGTAATATTTCTACATCCAATAGGAAAATATTTGTGAGCACAAGGTCGAGGCCAAAAGCCTTCGATATACACCTTGCTGATTTGAAGATTGGAAGACCAGAGTGATCCATTCTGGAGTTTGAACTCCCAACAAATCACCTCAGTTCAAATACAATTAATAATCCAGAAGCAAAGCTAGTAGGGGTATAGATCCGGAGCTTGATAGTCACCAAAATGATGGAATAAAATCTGGTCAAGGTCCCAATTCTCAACCTCAAAGATGAGACCATCTTTCTCCATAGAAACAATTTCATTAGGAATAGCCACAAAAATTGTCCATTACCAGAGAAATAACCTATTCTCTACCATTTGATTCTATGAGTATGGGATACACCCTGGGAATTGCTTCTCTTCCATCATATGAAGTTTTTATGGTAGAAGTAACTGAGGAGAAAGAAAAAAATACAACAAATATCCCAACATCCATTTTTCCAAGCAGATACTGGACTTTCCACTTCGATGGAGCTATATGTCACTTTGGAGTTGGGGCAGGAGTGATCTTTACTTCACCTGAGGGAAAGATCCCACCTTTCACCTTTAAATTAAACTTTGAGTGTACAAACAATAGAGCTGAGTATGAAGCTCTCCTCCTTGGCCTCATCCTATCCAAAAGAATGGGTTTTGATAACATTAGAGTGCAAGGAGACTCGCAACTAGTTGCAAACCAAGTATCTGAGGTATATGAAACTAGGGCAGCACATTTACAACTCTACAAAACAACGATATTAGATATAAGCATGGGATTCAACTTCATATCAATTAAATCAATCCCACGAGAGCAGAACCTTCTCACAGATTCAATAGCAACCTCAGCTTCCTGTTTCACTCCAAACAGTGAGTTGAAAGATACAAATTTCATAGTATCACTTCGTACTGAAACATTAATATGTAAAATACCAAAAAACCCGACTCCTGACTCATGGAGAAGTTAGAGAATGATTTTCCTATCTTGTATCACTTTGACGGTGATAGAGGTCACTCTTGGAATATCTAAATGCCTTCTGTGGAGCTATATCTCACTCATGTCACATAGTGGCAATCTTTCCCTAATACCACATTCCTCTTCCTATTTTGGAAATCCCATGATAGAATCTCCCTCCATAAAAGGATCTCGAAATCTACAAGGTAGAATGATGGAGAAAGTTTGGAACTACCTCCAGCCCCACCTGAATTTGAAGAAGGTAACACTTCTTTAATAGAATAAACAATTGACATAAACATCGAAATAGAGGAAGAACCAAAAATTTTGAAGTTGGGATCCTCGTTAACTCTAGAGGAGATAGAAATACACACCCAAGTCCTCAAATAACATCAAAAGGCTTTCACATTTAGCTATAAAGAAATTATAGGCATTACACCACATATCATGGTACATAACCTTGTCACTAAACCAGATGAAAAACCAATTAAACAAAAGTCAAGACCAATGAAGCCAAAGGTGTCTCTCATGGTAAAAGAGGAAGTAATGAAACTTATCCAAGTGGGATTCATCAAACCCATCGACTATTCACAATGGGTATCTAATATTATCCCAGTTCTCAAAAAGAATGGGAAGATACGCATTTACATTGAATTTTAGGATATTAACAAAGTTTGTCCCAAAGATGACTTCTCATTACCATCCATTGATGTTATTGTTGATGTAATAGCTAGATTTGAATTGTTGTCCCTTATGGATGGATTCTCAGGGTATAATCAGATTAAAATATCTGAATAGGATCAAGCCAAAACCATGTTTATAACTCCCTGGGGAGCTTATTGTTACGCTATCATGCCCTTCGGTCTTAAGAATGGCGGTGCTACATATCAGAAGGCAATGACGTACATATTCCATAATCTTATCCACAAAATTGTGGAATCCTATGTGGATGACTTATTGGCCAAGTCCAAGAAGTGTTGTGATCATGCAAAAGTACTCTGTATCATCCTCTCACAATCGATTGAATATGGAATCACTTTAAACCCAGAGAAGTGCATGTTTGGTGTGACGAGAGGTAAACTTCTGGGTTTCATTATATCTTCACGAGGGATTGATTGGACACTTGACCTAATCAAAATCCAGGATGTTCTCGAAATGATTCCACCATCAGACGAGTCTAGACTCAGGTCATTTCTTGGGAAACTCAGTGTAATCTGAAGGTTCATCCCAGATTTAAGTTTCACTATTCATCTAATCAACAATCTATTAAAGAAAAATTATAGCATTGATTAGATTGAAGAATGCAATGAGGCCTTCGAAGTAGTTAAATGCTTCTTGTTGTCTCCACCCACGCTAATGCCTCCCAGACCAGACCACCCTTTGAAATCTGTTAGGTTGTGGAGCCTGTTTTCATGTGTGAAACGTGGCTCAAGAAGATGATGATACTAGGAGTACTATGCAGTTTTCTCATATGGGCGACGTTTTTTGACCCATAGGTTTATGGGACAGGTTTTTGCCCATGGTTTTGATACCCACAGTTTTGTAAAAAAATGCTTAAGCAGTTGTCTATTTATATGGTCTTATGCATATGATAGATTGTCAAGACAAATGTATTGCAGATGTGTTTTGAATTTGGGTGTGAATTCTGTAGAGTTTGTTGAGCATAGCTCCAAACAGATCTGGGTATTATATTGAGAGAGTGGTGGCTTGTAATAAAATATGAGCAAGTGATTCTTGGTGGACATAGCCCAAATTAGGTGAACCATGTTAAATACTGTCTCTTTGTGTTGTGTTATTTTATTCTACAATTTTATTTGAGATCTGTAATATTTTCTGCATATTATTTTCTACTGTTGCGATTCTTTGAGGGATTATTCCGCATATTTTATCCCTTATTTCCTAACAATTGGTATCAGAGCCTGGATGTACCCAGGTTTGTTGAAGTGTTGAATCACAGGGAAATACGTTTTAGCTTGAGTGGGAGCTATGGCAGATGAAGGAAGATCTAGGGTTGATAAATTCAATGGACAGAATTTCAGTCTTTGGAAGATGCAAATGGAAGATTACCTTTATCAGAAGGATCTTTATACTCCATTGTCTAAGAAGGTGAACAAAATCTCGAGTATGATAGATGCAGAATGGGATTTGTTGGATCGGAAGGCACTTGGAATGATCCGACTGAGTCTTGTGCATCTTCGGTATTATTTAATGTTTCAAGGAAAAGATTACAAAAGATCTCACATGGATGCATTAGGGAAGTTTTATGAAAAACCCTCTGGCCTCTAATAAGATAGACTTTTTAATGAAAAAGCTGTTTAATATGAAGATGTCTGAGAATAGTTCAGTAGCAGATCATTTAAATGATTTCAATATGGTAGTGAATATGCTAGCTTTGGTTACAATAGAATTTTATGAAGAAGTTAGGGCTTTATTAATTCTGTGCTCTTTACCTGAGAGTTAGAATAGCCTGGTAATGGCGGTAAGTAACTCGGTTCCTTACTAACTTGAAGTTGAAGTTTGAGAATGTTGTAGGGGTGATTCTAAACGAGGAAATGTCGAAGAAAAAGATCTGGGGAATCTTCTACTTCAAGGAATGCCTTTGACAGTGGAAACTAGAGGGAGACAGAAGAATAGAGGAAACCGTGGAAAATCAAAAGATTGGGCAAGGTCAAAATCAAAGAACAAGATTAGTATGCTGGAATTGTGGAAAGCCTGGGCATGCAAAGAAGGACTATTGGGAACTTCAGATAATAAGAAACAACAGGAAGAAAACAAGGAGGAAAATGTGGCAATGGGTAATGTATGTCAGGATGCTTTGATTCTTTCTTTGAATAATATTACTGAATCTTCGGTTTTAGATTCAGGGGCTTCTTTCCATGCTTCTCCACATAGGCATTATTTTGCTGATTATGTTCAAGGAGATTTTGGGCATGTTTTAATTGGTGATGATGAGCCTTGCAGCATAGTTGGAAAAGGTTTTATTCAGGTTAAGATGCAGAATGGGAATACTTGGCTATTGAAGGATGTCAGACATGTGCCTACATTAAGACAAAATCTGATATTGGCAGGGCAGTTAGGAAGTGATGGTTGTACTGTGATATTTACAGCAGACTCTTGGAAGGTTACCAAGGGTGCTCTTGTGGTGGCAAGAGGTAAGAATGTTGGAACCTTGTATTTAACCACTGATATTACTAATGATTGTAATCTTGTGGCTTCAGATGCAGATACAACATTATGGCACTATAGGCTCGGTCATATGATCCATAAGGGCATCAACATCATAAGAATGAATTTTCCTGGATATATAGAAACATGTTTAGAGTTTCTGTGAGAACTGCATATATGGGAAATAGAAGTGAGTAAGGTTTCTCAAGGTTGGATCCTACAAAGAAAGAGAGTAAGTTAGAGCTGGTGCATTCTAATGTGTGGGGGCCAGCTCAGGTATCATCTCTTGGGGTTTCAAGTTATTATGTTACTTTTATTGATGATGCAACAAGGAAAGTTTGGGTTTATTGTATTAGAAACAAATTTGATGTATTTGACACTTTTCTTAAATGGAAAGCCTTGGTAGAGAATGAAACAGGTCTTAAGCTAAAATGTCTTAGGTCAGATAATGGAGGGGAGTATTACAATAATGAATTATAATGATTATTTTTCTAAGAATGGAATCCATAGGAAAATCCATAGGTAACAAAAGATTGGGGTACTCAGAAAGGATGAATAGAACAATAATGGAATGTGCTAGGAGCATGAGGTTACATGCAGGACTGCCTCTTTCTTTTTAGGCAGAAGCGGTGAGCATAGCTGTGTACTTGATAAACAGAGGACCCTCAAGTGCCTTGGATGGAGGCATACCTGAGGAGGCATGATATGGTAAGAAACTTGATTATTCATTTCTTAGAGTCTTTGGATGTGAATTGTTTGTTCATATAGACAAGGATGATAGGACCAAGCTAGACGCTAAATCAGAAAAATGTACTTTCATTAGTTATGGTGGTGATGACTTTGGATTTAAATGTTGGAGTATTAAGGACAAGAAAATCATTCGGTCTAGGGATGTGGTCTTTAATGAGAAAGTCATGTATAAGTAGTAGTTACAGGAAAATAGGGAAGAATCCAAGAAAGAATATGCAGTGGTAGAGGATCTTCCGGATGGGAAAGTGACCCATGAATCAGTTCAGGAACCTACTCAACAAGAACCCCAAACTCCTATGGAGTGAGGAGGTCTTCTAGGGTAAGAAAAGAACCTGAATGGTTTTCTCCTTCTCTTTATTATTTACTACTCACTGATAGTGGAGAGCCAGAGAGATTTGATGAAGCAATGCAGGTAGATGCCAGTAAGAAGTGAGAGCAAGCCATGGATGAGGAGCATAAGTCTCTCATGGAGAAACAGACTTGGGATTTGGTGAAGCTACCGGAAGGAAAAAAAGAATTGCAAAACAAGTGGGTGTACAGAGTTAAAGATGAAGGAGGAAAGAAAAGATATAAGGCCCAGTTGGTGGTCAAGGGGTTTGCACAGAAAAAAGGTATAGATTTTGATGAGATTTTTTCTCCTGTAGTAAAAATGACTTCTATCAGAACTGTTCTTGGAGTGGCAGCAGAAGACTTGCACTTAGAACAGTTAGATGTAAAGACTACATTTCTCCATGGTGATTTGGAGGAGGAGCTATATATGCAGCAGCGAGAAGGATATGAAGTCAAAGGTAAAGAGGAGATGGTGTCCAAACTGAAGAAGAGCTTGTATGGCCTGAAACAAGCTCCACGTCAATGGTATAAGAATTTTGATAGCTTCATGATGGAGCAAGGTTATATTAGATGTCATTCTGACCATTGTGTGTATACAAAGAAATTTGAGTATGGAAGTTATATTATCCTGTGTTTGTATGTTGATGACATGTTGGTTGGAGGTAAAAACATACAGGAAATAAGAGTACTCAAGAAATAGCTAATTGAATCCTTTGATATGAAGGATTTAGGGGCAGCCAAACAAATCCTTGGTATGAGGATAACTTGGGATAGGAAGGAACAAAAGTTGACTTTATCTCAGGAAGAGTACATTAACTCAAGGTATTAGATAGGTTTCAACCATGTAGGATGCTAAACCGGTTGGGAATCCTTTGTTCTAGGCCATTAGATCAAGTTATCGAAGGAGTAGTGTCCCATGACAGAGCAGGAAAGAAACCAGATGTCCAAGGTAACTTACTCATTAGCAGTTGGCAATTTGATGTATGCTATGGTATGCACTAGGCCTAATATTTCCCATGCAGTGGGAGTTGTGAGTAGATTTGTGAGTTATCCAGGTAAAGAGCATTGGCAAGCAGTAAAGTGGATCCTTCGGTATTTGAGTAAGTGACCATGGGGATAATTTTGTGCTACAGTAGGATCAAACACCACTTTATGTGGTATAGGATGTATCATTCAGATATGGCTGGAGATGTAGACAGTAGGAGGAGCACGATCAGGTTATATTTTTACACTGTAGGTGGGACATCACAGTGAGCTGGATTTCAAGACTACATAAGCTAGATAGTAATGCTTTGTCAACAATAGAGGCTGAGTATGTTGCTGCCACATAGGAAAGCAAATAGATGATTTGGTTACAACAATTGCTTGAGGATTTGGGGCATAAGCAGGAGGAATGTAAGTTACATAGTGATAGTCAGAGTGCTATACACCTAGCTAAGAACTCTACTTTTCACTCTAGGACGAAGCATATATAGTTAAGGTACCATTTCATTAGGACAACTTTGGAGGAAGAGAAGTTGAAGTTGGAGAAGATTCATACTAGTCAGAATCCTACAGACATGATGACCAAGGTGGTCACAAGGGAAAAACTAAAGTTGTGTTCAACTTTGGTTGGTCTTCACAGACGAACTAGTGAAGGGTTGAGATAGCTTGCTCAGAGGAAAACTAGTCTGCAAGTGGGAGATTGTTAGGTTGTGGAGCTTGTTTTCATGTGTGAAAGTGTTGAAGACTGTACACTAAGAGTACTATACACTTTTCATGTATCCTCGCCAGGGTTCGGGGGCACAGCCCCCGAGAAAAAAAAATTTAGGCTCCCCAAAAATTTTTTGGCCTCGAAAAATGCACCCGACATATCGGGAAACGTGCTTTTCTCATATGGGTGGAAGTTTTTTGACCCATAGGTTTATGGGATGGGTTTTGGCCCATGGTTTTGATACCCACGGTTTTGTAAAACTACTTAAGTAGTTGTCTATTTATATGGTTTTATGCATATGATAGATGTACAAGTAAATGTATTGCAGATGTGTTTTGAATTCGGCTATGAATTCTGTAGAGTTTTTTGAGCATAGCTCCAAACAGATCTGGGTATTGTATTGAGAGAGAGGTGGCTTGTAATAAAATCTGAGCAAGTGATTCTTGGTGGATGTAGCCCAAATTAGGTGAACCACGTTAAATACTATCTCTTTGTGTTGTGTTATTTTATTCTACAATTTTATTTGAGATCTATAATAATTTCTGCATATTATTTTCTACTGTTGAGATTCTGTGAGGGATTATTCCACATATTTTATCCCTTATTTCCTAACAAACTCATGGGCCACTGATGTCTCGCTAGCCTGTATGTTGGCTCAAGAAGACAATGATAAACATGAACGTGCAGTCTATTTCATTAGCTGAACATTGCTCGATTATGAAACACGTTATACACAGGAAGAGAGAGAATTCCTTTCCATAGTATTTGCAACAAATTTTTTAAGACATTACATGTTAAACCAAGAAACAAGGGTCATTGTAAAGACAAATCATTTATGAACATTCCTCACACAAGGGTCTTTATCTAAAAAGGTTAGGCATTTCATAACCTTAATGGGAAAATTTGAGTTAACATTTGTAAACCAAAAATTCGTTAAGGGACAAATCATTATAGATTGGTTAGCTAAAAATCCATTAGATGGAGGCAATTTGGTAAATCTAGACTTTCCTGATGAGTGTATATACTTTGTTAAAACCAGGCCCCACATCTCTACATGTGTAACATCCTCATTTCAGAACACCAGAACAAGGGAAATTTTTTTTTTTTTTTTTTGATAACGTTCACTGTTATGAATTATAAAATTCAAACACACGTTCAAGTTTTAATAATTGTTCTCTGCCCAAACAACACAGTTTGGATCACACAATTTCTTTTTAAAACGAATGTTCCCTGTTCGCATATTTACAATATGGAACACACATTCAATGCCATTCAATCTTATAACAGATTCTATATGCTGCTGTAAATGACTCGATGAACTGCCGATCTTCCATTTTCATGGCTCGGAGTTTCAACGATCCTTCATTTCATGACTCGGCAACAACCGATCCTTCATGTTCATGACTCGGCAACAACCGATCCTTCATGTTTGTTTATGCATAGTATATTATATATACCTGTTCTCATAACCTTTCCCGGTTATCGAAGTGATCCATTTAAGAAGCCTATCTGAATATCTGTTACTGATATTCATCTGACATCCTGCATCTTAAATTAAGTGATAAGGACAACGCAACCAGCAATTGCGATACTTTGGCCAAAGATTTTCACATGCTTTGCATGATCATATTCCTGGATGTGATACACATCTACGGAATACGTCCTTCACTTCACTTCACCTGTTATCTAGAATGGTCTTTCCTGGCTCCTACCAGTCCTCATCGTTTAAGGTCAGTTTTAAACTTTCAATTCCAGCTAGTAATATGAACGGGTATAGGAAGGCACTCCTGGTAACTAAAGATACGCAGACATACGGTGTCGTTACCCCACGACTCCGTGTGTCTATTTGTCTTTAGTATTCCGGAGTCACTCCGTATACCAGATCATACCCTATTCCCCTGCTAAGATCTACACATTCAGCCTATGTATTCTAAATGTTTTAATTCGGGAGGGCATTGCTATATGTCAGCTGCAACATTGTGTCGTCATGAAGACCCCGTCTTCATGAAGACACCTTGCTGTAGCTGGCGTATGCCAATGTCCTGCAGAATCCACCCATCGAGAATACACATCCTGCTCAAGTGACTTAGCCACGAGTTAATAATTAAAATCAACTTTCAGCATTCGTGCTGATCCCTTGATCCTCGTTTCCGTTGCAGTTGTATATAACTAAGAGGGACTAAACCGTCCATTAGTTTGTTATGTATCTTCTCCTTCGTATCGAAGGGCTACAATTCCTTACTTGGTTTATTTCTTAATCATTGGATTAAGCAGTCCGTACCGACGGACGTGATAAGTTTAACCTATTAAACTTAGCCAAGATTTTTCCAACTGCAACTAATTTCAGAATATTAACTTATTAGACGTCATTCAAACGAGGTCTAAACTTCGAGAAATGAATTCATTTGTTCTCCTTAACGTTATATAGTTAAGGTCCATTAGTTGTGGATATATTTATCCTATATCCTTTATTCTGAATTTTATCAAACGGGATCATAAATGGAGTTCGAAAGCGAAGTTCGATTACTCCGAAGTTGAATTGATATTCCTTAGCTCCTAAGCTAATCCTGAATACCTTCTGATTATGGAATCATATTCTTCTTAATCCTTTCTAATGTCAATTAAAAATTCATCTTTACCCAAGTATGAACTAATTGCACTTTTCAACTTAAAAGTTGCATTTAAGTAAGAACAGATATCAGTTTCAATTCAGCATCCATCCAAGGACAATGAAACAATTCCAAATCAAGAAATAACATCATATTTCCAATTTAAACAACAATATCAAACTGATATAATTATTGAAAATATCACACTTGTAATTGTATTCAATATTTCAAGTCATAATTTGTACATTTGCCAATCCAACTGATTGGGCATAGTTTATACAAAACATCCATACAACTCATGGACAGAAGAATATATTTTCTTCTTTTCACAATTCCTCGAAGAGGAATAAAAGCAACAATTACAATTCATTATCAAATCAAAAGCATCAGAAAATAGCCAAGTCTTCATTCTAATCAAATTCCATCTGCAAAATGAATTGCACGGGTCAGTTCAATGAACTGAGCATATTAAGCACTTATCCTTAAAATAAGATGCTTCAACTAACTTTTTCAATAAAAGAACCCTGCTTTTATGAAACGACAGTTAAACATCAATCACGAAATAGGCACAAAAGAAAGATCAGCATAACAACTGAACTATCAAAACTATCATCACAATCAGCCAAGGGACTGCTGTCCCGTTTCCACATAATCATTGCAAGTATCAATTTACAATATTTGTAAAGTTAGGAATACAAGTAGCTTGCTGCCTATATAGCATCCAGTTATCCTTTCCACGCCTTTCATTAATAATAAATGCAAAGGATGAAACTAACTGAAATATAAATCCATTACTTTCCTTTCAGTTCATGAAGCATATTAAATTCAAAGCATTCAAGTACAGACAAGAAAGCGAACAGCAATGCATATAGTTGCTCCCATCTAAGCACTATAAAATTCATTATTCACGAATTCCAGATTTCCAACTAAATGAAAGAAGAAAAGATCACTTTTCCAAGTCATTCATTCATATCTCTATTTCCTTCCACATAACTGTCCTAACAGTGGAACCCAAACGAAAGACAATTCAAGATAACAGTTCAGAGTGAAACTTACAAAATCCATTCGGAATTCACTTTCCGGCAGCAAGGATAATTTCATTTATAATCAGCTTTAAATGAAAACAGGGAAGAATTCATCATCCATATCCATACTTCATTTGAATCAGACTCATATAAAGATCCGAAACAGGTTAGTACAACATTAGGTACATCCAAGATCAAACAATATAAGGCTGCATACCATATATTTACCATAATAAAAGAAACCATATTTCTTTCACTGCATACTAAACAGACAACAGTATTTCAATCATGCAGTCAGTTAATCACATGATTTCTAATCCTAGGAACGTATCCCCGTTCAAATAACATTTATTCATTGTTGTTACCTACAGCAAGTCCATTATTCACATGACTATGAATTTCATCAAGTTAAAACAGCAGGCAGAAGAAGGATTCCTTCCAACAATGATTCTACCCAATCCATTTTCCATTTCATAACAGTATGCAAATTCCAGAATGCAACACTCAGACGTCATTACCTTTAGCAAAATAACCGACAGGATGGCAAAATATGAACCTAGTACAGTCAAGGCAACTCCCATTTCTCATGACAAGGCAATTCATTGCATAGCCTTACCCAGCAATTCAATCTAATTCGTAACACCAAAACAGTCCATTCTCAAAGACCGTTCAGCATTGATCAACATAACTAATCTTCATACTTTCCTAGCAAGATCACCTTATTCATTACAATTTCAGAGGGAAAGCTATTTCTTTTCCAATTCCCATAAACACTCATATAAAAGTCTAATGCCCATTCCCTTTTAAAATACAAGATGCCATTTCCTCATAATTCAAAACAGCAGAAGGAAGAGGAAGTCTTATTTCCCTTTTAAGCAAGAAAGGAAAGAACAGTCAAAGACATATTATCATTTCTTTCTCCATGGCAATTTGTATGCTCAAACAAAAGAAACAATGTTGTATTCATCACAATCAACACAGCAGAGAGAGAGGAGAAACTATTTCCTTCAAAGAAAGCTTCAGTAGGAGAAACGACCTCAAGCCGTTCTTACAACCAATACAATCATATCGCAGTTCCACAACAACAATAATACAGCAATAGAATAACCCATACTAGCTGTACAGTTTTACCTTCCATTCCACAAGAATAACCAGTTAAAATTTTCATACAATACCCATAACCAGCACCTCATGGAGGTATTTCCATTCAAGAAGAGCAAGACAGTTAGACACAGCAACGGGGAACGATTTTCCTATCATTTCCAAAAGAAAAGACAGCAAGGGTCGACAAACCCAAATCATAGCGACACAACTCATATAACATGCACAGTCTTAAGATATATATGACGTTTTCCCATTACTGTTAAACATCTAGCTCGACAGGAAGGTATTTCATTCAATAAAATACAAGGACAGTCGAACTCAGCGACCAATAACGATGATTCATATTATTTCCAAAATAACAGCAAGAGTCATCGGTTCCCAATCATAGCAATATAATCACGACTGTATTTCCATTTCCCTTTACATGCAATAGCAGTTCCAAGCACAACAGCAAAGAAAACGATTACACTATAAGGAAAAGATTAAACAGCCTGTTCCACTTCATACAACATGAACAGTGAAGAAAATATCTATTTCATCCCACCATACAGTCAACAACCACCGCAGTAAATCATTCCCAACTTGATTCGAGCAAAAACACACCAAACCAAGCAACCAGAACGATTCATCATATCATTTTCCAACCAAAAAGAAAGCAAGAATCGATGAAAACCAATTCAAATCGACTCAACAGCAAATCACACAATCCAAACCCAAGAGCAGGGTTGTTTTAATGAAACACTTAATCAAAGCAAAGATTTTTAAAGAGAAGGGATTAACATGCCTGAAATCTCTTTTCCAGAGCTCAAAGAAAACCTTATTTGCCGCGTTTTTCCTTCCACAACGACAACACAAACTTCCCAACACTTCTTTCTCCTTCAGGCTTAGCAACAGCCTCGAAATCTCCAAGAAAAATGTCAAATGCCAAGAGCTGGTTCGACTGAACCAGACCAAAAAACCAAATGCAGAGCAACTTCGGCCAAAACCAAATCGAACAATGAAAAATCAAATTCCCTCATGCTGTTTCCAAGGCGAGCTGGTCGCGAGGACCGAAACAATCAATGCATTAAAGGCTCTGCCTTTTTCCTTACTTTCCACGCCACCGCCACTTGGGTTGGCGAATTCTAAATTTCAAAATTTCCATGCAAACTGAATTTGGCTCTATTTCTAAATAGATGCCTCTAATCCCTTACCTGCCCCGCCAAAACTGGCGCTGTCCACGTAGGGACAGTTCATTAAATGCCAATGAATGCCCTTTCCCATCCTTATCCCTTTCCTCCCAAGGGTCTGCGCACCCCTTAGATTAGGATTAGTTTAGGTTGCATAGTAGTATTCAACCTAGGTCTTAGTTTAGCCTTAGGTTTTAGAACTTAGGTTCCCCCTTTTTTTTTTTTTGAATTTAAAAATCCACTTAGGATAGTAGTGTAGGATGTATGTTAGGGCTTAGGGTTAGTTTAGGTTTAATTCACACTAACCACTAACACTAACAACTTCCATCCAGCCTCCTTACTAACATTCACGTTAATGCAGAGCAGGACGTTCCGTCCTTCAGATTACGTGCCAAGGCCACCCGTGTCCAGGAATTTCTTGCCTCACGAGGTCCCAAATTCGACAGTACAGGGTTCAAGAATCGAACCCCTGTCGTTGGCATTTTCGTGCTAGCTGTTCACACCTGCAAACAGGCGCTGCACGCTCATAACAATCTCAGTCCGGTTCAAGTGTGAATCGACACAGAAATCACAAGAGGACCTCAGCATACTTGAATCAATGGAATTGATTCAGGGTATGCTGTCAATCAGCAACAAGAGCTAGCAAGTATACGACAATTTGTCGTCACATCAGCAAACACACAAGTACAATATTTGCTGTCCCATGTAATAAATCACAGTATGCAAGAATCCAAATTAGCAACACATTCTCTTAAGATCAAAACATATCTTAACATGTTTGCTTTCATTTCAGCAGCTATAACAGTATGTAAAACAGTATGTAAAACATTCACCAAGTTAACATACAAAATCAGAGTGTTACATTCTTCCCTCCTTAAAGAATCATCGTCCCGATGATCAGATTAACAAATCAAGGAGTTCCTAGGACAAAGTTCAGTTATTGTCCTTTCGTTCATAAGTTCATACCAAAAACAGATTCTCTCTTAAAAACAGCGTTTTAAGACAACTGTACAATAGACTAATAATTGTCTAAATTTGGTAAAATTATCAGTTCTCTGAATTTCAAATTCAGTTAAACAGGTGTGGAAAAGTAGATCTCATTTCTTCGAGATTCTCCCAAGTTGCACTTTCTTCGCTGAACTGGTCCCACTGGACCTTACATTGGTTCACTTCGCGATTTCTCAAGTACAACTGGCGAGTTCCCAGCACTCGAATGGGCTTAACCACGATTATTCCTGGGTCTTGGACCTGCAAGGAATTCCAATTTAGCACATGGGATAAATCTGTCACGTATTTCTTAAGCAAAGAAATATGAAAAACATCATGCATTTGAGACAAAGCAGGAGGTAATGCTAGACGATAAGCTACAGGGTTGATTATTTCAATAATTTCAAAAGGTCCCACGTAACGTGGCGACAACTTGGCAGCCTTGCCAAAAGTTATGGAGCTCTTTTTCGGCTTCACCCGAAGAAAGACCTTCTCTCCAAGTTTATAATGCCTGTCAACCCGCTTCAAGTCTGCATAGCTCTTTTGCCTATTGGCAGCCTCCTTTAGATGTTCCCGAATCATTTTGATTTGCTGTTCCATTTCCATAAGGATTTCTGGCCCAATTACCTCTCTGTCTTCAACGCTGTCCCAGCTGACAGGGGTTCTGCATTTTCTTCCATACAATGCTTCAAAGGGCGCCATTTTTAAAGAGGCATGATAGGTGTTATTGTAAGCAAATTCTACCAGCGGAAGGTATTCCTCCCATTTATACTGCTGGTCCATGCAATACATCCTTAGCATGTCCTCTAAAACTTGATTAACTCTCTCAGTCTGTCCATCCGTTTCTGGATGATATGCAGAACTGAAGTTTAATTTAGTTCCCAAGGCTGCATTAAGCGTTTGCCAAAACCTTGATGTCATCCTCGGATCTCTGTCCGATATGATTAATTCCGGTATTCCATGCAATCTGAAGATTTCATGTACAAATCTTCTTGCTAGCACTGGTGCATCGTCCTTCAAATTACCAGCAATGAAGTGTGCCACTTTGGTCAATTTGTCGACTACAACCAGGATAATGTCATGTTTATTTCTTGACATAGGCAATCCTTGAACGAAATCCATCGTTATCACTTGCCATTTATACTGCGGAATGCTGTGGGGATACAATAATCCAGCAGGGTGCATATGTTCCGCTTTAACACGCTGACATTCCAAGCAGTGTGTTACAAACTCTACCACATCCTTTTTCATTCCCTTCCAAAAATATTGCTGCTTAAGATCAGCGAGCATTTTTGTAATGCCAGGGTGTCCAGAAAAAGGTGAATTATGGAATTCAGTTAACAATTTCCCTCTTAAGTCATTTGCCACAGGTACATATACCCTGTTTTCGAACCTCAGAACTCCTTCGTTATCAAAACGGAATCCTTTATACCTGATGTCCTGCGGGTCTGCAGCAAGTGCTGATTTGACTTGCTGGAAATAAGGATCTGATTCCAAGGCATCTTTTACCTCATCCTTAAACTGAGTTCTTAACGTTATAAGAGCAGAGATATGCTTCCTTCGACTCAGAGCATCTGCTACTCTATTTTCCTTGCCCTTAATGTAGCTTATTTCAAAATCATACTGAGACAGAAATTCTAACCATCTTCGCTGCCTTGCATTCAGATTTGGCTGAGTGAAAATATACTTCAGCCCCAGATGGTCTGTTTTTAATTCAAAGGGCTTGCCAAGAAGGTAATGCCTCCATATTTGAAGCGCATGAACAATGGCAGCGAGCTCAAGATCGTGTGGAGCATAGTTCTGTTCATGTAACTTAAGCTTTCTGCTTTCATAAGCGATAACATGGTTATTCTGTAACAGAATACCTCCAAGGCCTTCTCCTGAGGCGTCCGTTACAACCATAAAATCTCCATTTGGATCAGGTACAGTCAAAATAGGTGCTGTAGTTAACTGTTCCTTTAACTTTTTAAAGGCAGATTCACATTTGTCTGTCCAGACAAATTTCTTTTCTTTCTTTTGCAACGAAGTGATTGGGGCAGCAATTTTTGAAAAGTCCTTGACGAACTTTCGATAATATCCAGCCAAGCCCATGAAGCTCCTCACTTCGTGCACGTTCTTAGGCGCAGGCCACTCAGTTATAGCTGTGATCTTTGAAGGGTCAACAGCTATCCCGTCTTTGCTTATAACGTGTCCCAAATAATGCACCTCTGCATCATAAAAGGAACATTTGGACAGTTTGCCATACAACTTCCTCTTTCTTAAGATTTCCAGCACTATCCTGAGATGTTCTTGGTGCTCTTCGACATTTTTAGAGTATATAAGAATGTCGTCTAAGAATACAAGCACAAACTTGTCTAAGTATTCTTGAAAAATGTTATTCATTAGATTCATGAAGGCGGCAGGTGCATTAGTCAGCCCAAAAGGCAACACCGTGAACTCATAATGCCCATACCTTGTTCTAAAAGCTGTTTTATGAATATCTTCCTCTTTTATTCTCAGCTGATGGTACCCTGATCGCAGGTCTATTTTTGAATAGACTGATGCTCCTCGCATCTGATCAAACAGATCATCAATCCTAGGAAGTGGGTATCGATTTTTAATGGTTGCTTTGTTCAGCATTCTGTAATCAATGCACAGCCTCAAGGTGCCATCCTTTTTCTTTACGAAAATTACCGGCGCTCCCCAAGGTGAGACGCTCGGTCTGATCAGCCCCTTAGTCAGGAGTTCTTGTAACTGAGCCTTCAGCTCTACCAACTCAATGGTAGTCATTCTATAAGGTGCCTTAGATATGGGTTCCGTTCCTGGCTTGATCTCTATAGCGAAGTCAAACTCACGTTTGGGCGGAAGACCTGGCAATTCCTCCGGAAATACATCACGAAAATCCCTCAACAATGGATATCTTTCCATGAAATCATTATCTTCCTCTTCATTTTCTGTCATTTTTACCGCATACAAGGTGCAGCCTCTGTTTTTAGCCCTCTTTAGTTGCATAGCCGTCAGTTTCCTGACTGCAACTTCCCGTTTTACACCTTGAATGACTGCTGCTTTCTGCAGGTCATCAAGGCAACAGATTTGTTTTTCATAACAGTCGACCTTTGCCTTATGTTCAGCCAACCAGTTAACTCCAATAATGATATCATATGATCCTAGAGGAGTGACATACAAATCAACTTCGGTGGAGAAACCAGGCAGATCAAGAATTGCCCCAAAAAGGCACATTTCGACTGTATGGACAGCATTATTCCCATAATGCACTGTCCATGTTTTATCCATTCTTGCAGCCTTTCTTTTTAATTTCAAGGCAAGTTTAGCAGAAATAAAACATTCTGTAGCTCCAGTATCAAAAAGTACAACTACAGGTTTACCGAATAACTTACCCGTAACTTCTATGGGCGTCACTTGCTTTTCAGCTTGTCTGTTAGCCACTGCAGCATGTATCCTATGCTGCTGTCCGCGATCGTCCTTCTTCAGAGGACAGTGATTCGCATAGTGGTCCTTTCCACAGTTGAAGCATCCTCCAGCTGGCCCTTTTCTAGGCTCAAATTTATTTCCAGCCTTAAAGTTATCATTCTGGCTTCCATAGGACTTCTGTCCAATGCCATTAACTTTTGGGAAGCTGTTCCGCACGCTATTTACAGGTCTGTTCATCACAGGTTTCTTGTTGTTATCTACAACAATTTTATTTTTCACACCAAACCTTTTCCAAGGTCCCCTTTTTGGTGCAAGAGACGAAGAAGGATTGGGAATCTTCTTCCTTATCTCTTCCCTGTGAGCAGATATTGCTCTCAATTTCTGTTCCTGTCTGATTGCCTTTTCGACAACTCCATCCATGGTGGTTGGGCCGTGGACATCCACTTCGCCACCAATGATGGGATTCAGTCCCATTATGAATTTCCGTATTCTGAACTTCTCGTCAGCTTGGTACTGCGGCACATACTTAAGGAGTTTAGTAAACCCTTCCCAGTATTCCGTTACCGACAGCCTTCCTTGCGACCAGTTCTGAAATTCAGTCATTTTCCTATCAAAATAGAGTTGAGGCAGCCATCGTTGCCTAAAATAACCCTTAAATTGATCCCAAGTTATGTCTGATTCGACAATATTCAACTCAACCTTGCGGTTGTCCCACCATGATGATGCTTCATGAGAAAGCTGATATGCTCCCCATATCGCTTTAGTCTCTTCGGAGAAGTTTCTTATTGCAAAGTATTTCTCCATTTCACTGAGCCAGTTCTCAGCTCCGTCCCCAAGAGTTGTTCCATCAAACTTTGGAGGACTTATTCTCTTTATATCATTTGTAAGTTCAGCTGCTAATCTTGCCCTCTTATTTTCAGGGGGATTAGGAGCAATTACATTATTATCATCAACACCCGGATTCCCTCCGTTGATGTTGTCCACAGGAGGCAGCTGATCATTTATTTCAGCTTCATTCCCCTCCTCTTCATTGCCCATTGACTGCTGTTCCAGTACAGTCAAACGATCCCTCGTTTCAAGTAGGGCAGCAAGGATTTCATCCAGCTTTTGGGCAGTTGCTGCTTCTCCACCCTGCAACGGGTTATTCGCAGCATTCCCTCTTGTCCTGACCATTTTCTGTTCAATAAGAAAATGTAAACTTTATTAATATCGTGGACTCATTAGGTCCAAGAGCTGTAACCTTCAGCTCTGATACCAAGATGTAACATCCTCATTTCAGAACACCAGAACAAGGGAAATTTTTTTTTTTTTTTTTTTGATAACGTTCACTGTTATGAATTATAAAATTCAAACACACGTTCAAGTTTTAATAATTGTTCTCTGCCCAAACAACACAGTTTGGATCACACAATTCCTTTTTAAAACGAATGTTCCCTGTTCGCATATTTACAATATGGAACACACATTCAATGCCATTCAATCTTATAACAGATTCTATATGCTGCTGTAAATGACTCGATGAACTGCCGATCTTCCATTTTCATGGCTCGGAGTTTCAACGATCCTTCATTTCATGACTCGGCAACAACCGATCCTTCATGTTCATGACTCGGCAACAACCGATCCTTCATGTTTGTTTATGCATAGTATATTATATATACCTGTTCTCATAACCTTCCCGGTTATCGAAGTGATCCATTTAAGAAGCCTATCTGAATATCTGTTACTGATATTCATCTGACATCCTGCATCTTAAATTAAGTGATAAGGACAACGCAACCAGCAATTGCGATACTTTGGCCAAAGATTTTCACATGCTTTGCATGATCATATTCCTGGATGTGATACACATCTACGGAATACGTCCTTCACTTCACTTCACCTGTTATCTAGAATGGTCTTTCCTGGCTCCTACCAGTCCTCATCGTTTAAGGTCAGTTTTAAACTTTCAATTCCAGCTAGTAATATGAACGGGTATAGGAAGGCACTCTTGGTAACTAAAGATACGCAGACATACGGTGTCGTTACCCCACGACTCCGTGTGTCTATTTGTCTTTAGTATTCCGGAGTCACTCCGTATACCAGATCATACCCTATCCCCTGCTAAGATCTACACATTCAGCCTATGTATTCTAAATGTTTTAATTCGGGAGGGCATTGCTATATGTCAGCTGCAACATTGTGTCGTCATGAAGACCCCGTCTTCATGAAGACACCTTGCTGTAGCTGGCGTATGCCAATGTCCTGCAGAATCCACCCATCGAGAATACACATCCTGCTCAAGTGACTTAGCCACGAGTTAATAATTAAAATCAACTTTCAGCATTCGTGCTGATCCCTTGATCCTCGTTTCCGTTGCAGTTGTATATAACTAAGAGGGACTAAACCGTCCATTAGTTTGTTATGTATCTTCTCCTTCGTATCGAAGGGCTACAATTCCTTACTTGGTTTATTTCTTAATCATTGGATTAAGCAGTCCGTACCGACGGACGTGATAAGTTTAACCTATTAAACTTAGCCAAGATTTTTCCAACTGCAACTAATTTCAGAATATTAACTTATTAGACGTCATTCAAACGAGGTCTAAACTTCGAGAAATGAATTCATTTGTTCTCCTTAACGTTATATAGTTAAGGTCCATTAGTTGTGGATATATTTATCCTATATCCTTTATTCTGAATTTTATCAAACGGGATCATAAATGGAGTTCGAAAGCGAAGTTCGATTACTCCGAAGTTGAATTGATATTCCTTAGCTCCTAAGCTAATCCTGAATACCTTCTGATTATGGAATCATATTCTTCTTAATCCTTTCTAATGTCAATTAAAAATTCATCTTTACCCAAGTATGAACTAATTGCACTTTTCAACTTAAAAGTTGCATTTAAGTAAGAACAGATATCAGTTTCAATTCAGCATCCATCCAAGGACAATGAAACAATTCCAAATCAAGAAATAACATCATATTTCCAATTTAACAACAATATCAAACTGATATAATTATTGAAAATATCACACTTGTAATTGTATTCAATATTTCAAGTCATAATTTGTACATTTGCCAATCCAACTGATTGGGCATAGTTTATACAAAACATCCATACAACTCATGGACAGAAGAATATATTTTCTTCTTTTCACAATTCCTCGAAGAGGAATAAAAGCAACAATTACAATTCATTATCAAATCAAAAGCATCAGAAAACAGCCAAGTCTTCATTCTAATCAAATTCCATCTGCAAAATGAATTGCACGGGTCAGTTCAATGAACTGAGCATATTAAGCACTTATCCTTAAAATAGGGTGCTTCAACTAACTGTTTCAATAAAAGAACCCTGCTTTTATGAAACGACAGTTAAACATCAATCACGAAATAGGCACAGAAGAAAGATCAGCATAACAACTGAACTATCAAAACTATCATCACAATCAGCCAAGGGACTGCTGTCCCGTTTCCACATAATCATTGCAAGTATCAATTTACAATATTTGTAAAGTTAGGAATACAAGTAGCTTGCTGCCTATAGCATCCAGTTATCCTTTCCACGCCTTTCATTAATAGCAAATGCAAAGGATGAAACTAACTGAAATATAAATCCATTACTTTCCTTTCCGTTCATGAAGCATATTAAATTCAAAGCATTCAAGTACAGACAAGAAAGCGAACAGCAATGCATATAGTTGCTCCCATCTAAGCACTATAAAATTCATTATTCACGAATTCCAGATTTCCAACTAAATGAAAGAAGAAAAGATCACTTTTCCAAGTCATTCATTCATATCTCTATTTCCTTCCACATAACTGTCCTAACAGTGAAACCCAAACGAAAGTCAATTCAAGATAACAGTTCAGAGTGAAACTTACAAAATCCATTCGGAATTCACTTTCCGGCAGCAAGGATAATTTCATTTATAATCAGCTTTAAATGAAAACAGGGAAGAATTCATCATCCATATCCATACTTCATTTGAGTCAGACTCATATAAAGATCCGAAACAGGTTAGTACAACATTAGGTACATCCAAGATCAAACAATATAAGGCTGCATACCATATATTTACCATAATAAAAGAAACCATATTTCTTTCGCTGCATACTAAACAGAAACAGTATTTCAATCATGCAGTCAGTTAATCACATGATTATCTAATTCTAGGAACGTACCCCGTTCAGAATAACATTTATTCATTGCTGTTACCTACAGCAAGTCCATTATTCACATGACTATGAATTTCATCAAGTTAAAACAGCAGGCAGAAGAAGGATTTCCTTCCAACAATGATTCTACCCAATCCATTTTCCAGTTTCATAACAGTATGCACAACTTCCAGAATGCAAAAATCAGACGTCATTACCTTTAGCAAAATAACCGTACAGGATGGCAAAATATGAACCTAGTACAGTCAAGGCAACTCCCATTGCATGACAAAATTTCATTGCATGTATTCCTTGCCCAGCAATTCAAACTAATTCGTAACCACCAAAACAGTCCATTCTCAAAGACCGTTCAGCATTGATCAACATAACTAATCTTCATACTTTCCTAGCAAGATCACCTTATTCATTACAATTTCAGAGGGAAAGCTATTTCTTTTCCAATTCCCATAAACACTCATATAAAAGTCTAATGCCCATTCCCTTTTAAAATACAAGATGCCATTTCCTCATAATTCAAAACAGCAGAAGGAAGAGGAAGTCTTATTTCCCTTTTAAGCAAGAAAGGAAAGAACAGTCAAAGACATATTATCATTTCTTTCTCCATGGCAATTTGTATGCTCAAACAAAAGAAACAATGTTGTATTCATCACAATCAACACAGCAGAGAGAGAGGAGGAAACTATTTCCTTCAAAGAAAGCTTCAGTAGAGAAACGACCTCAAGCCGTTCTTACAACCAATACAATCATATCGCAGTTCAGATGACAACAACAATAATACAGCAATAGAATAACCCATACTAGCTGTACAGTTTTACCTTCCATTCCACAAGAATAACCAGTTAAAATTTTCATACAATACCCATAACCAGCACCTCATGGAGGTATTTCCATTCAAGAAGAGCAAGACAGTTAGACACAGCAACGGGGAACGATTTTCCTATCATTTCCAAAAGAAAAGACAGCAAGGGTCGACAAACCCAAATCATAGCGACACAACTCATATAACATGCACAGTCTTAAGATATATATGACGTTTTCCCATTACTGTTAAACATCTAGCTCGACAGGAAGGTATTTCATTCAATAAAATACAAGGACAGTCGAACTCAGCGACCAATAACGATGATTCATATTATTTCCAAATAATAGCAAGAGTCATCGGTTCCCAATCATAGCAATATAATCACGACTGTATTTCCATTTTCCCTTTACATGCAATAGCAGTTCCAAGCACAACAGCAAAGAAAACGATTACACTGTAAGGAAAAGATTAAACAGTCTGTTCCACTTCATACAACATGTACAGAGGAAGAAAAGGTCTATTTTATCCCACAATACAGTCAACAACCACCGCAGTAAATCATTCCCAACTTGATTCGAGCAAAAACACACCGAAACCAAGCAACCAGAACGATTCATCATATCATTTTCCAACCAAAAAGCAACAAGAATCGATGAAACCCAATTCGAATCGACTCAACAGCAAATCACACAATCCAAACCCAAGAGCAGGGTTGTTTTAATGAAACACTTAATCAAAGCAAAGATTTTTAAAGAGAAGGGCTTAACATGCCTGAAATCTCTTTTCCAGAGCTCAAAGAAAACCTTATTTGCCGCGTTTTTCCTTCCACAACGACAACACAAACTTCCCAGCACTCCTTTCTTCTTCAGGCTTAGCAACAGCCTCCAAACTCCAAGAAAAATGTCAAATGCTAAGAGCTGGTTCGACTGAACCAGACCAAAAAACCAAATGCAGAGCAACTTCGGCCAAAACCAAATCGAACAATGAATGAAAAATCAAATTCCCTCATGCTGTTTCCAAGGCGAGCTGGTCGCGAGGACCGAAACAATCAATGCATTAAAGGCTCTGCCTTTTTCCTTACTTTCCACGCCACCGCCACTTGGGTTGGCAAACTCTAATTTTCAAAATTTCCATGCAAACTGAATTTGGCTCTATTTCTAAATAGATGCCTCTAATTCCTTACCTGCCCCGCCAAAACTGGCGCTGTCCACGTAGGGACAGTTCATTAAATGCCAATGAATGCCTCCTTCCCATCCTTATCCCTTTCCCTCCAAGGGTCTGCGCACCCCTTAGATTAGGATTAGTTTAGGTTGCAAGTAGTATTCAACCTAGGTCTAACCTTAGGTTTTAGAACTTAGGTTTATTTTCCCCTTTTTTTTTTTTTGTAATTTAAAAATCCACTTAGGATAGTAGTGTAGGATGTATGTTAGGCCTTAGGGTTAGTTTAGGTTTAATTCACACTAACCACTAACACTAACAACTTCCATCCAGCCTCCTTACTAACATTCACGTTAATGCAGAGCAGGACGTTCCGTCCTTCAGATTACGTGCCAAGGCCACCCGTGTCCAGGCATTTCTTGCCTCACGAGGTCCCAAATTCGACAGTACAGGGTTCAAGAATCGAACCCCTGTCGTTGGCATTTTCGTGCTAGCTGTTCACACCTGCAATCAGGCGCTGCACGCTCATAACAATCTCAGTCCGGTTCAAGTGTGAATCGACACAGAAATCACAAGAGGACCTCAGCATACTTGAATCAATGGAATTGATTCAGGGTATGCTGTCAATCAGCAACAAGAGCTAGCAAGTATACGACAATTTGTCGTCACATCAGCAAACACACAAGTACAATATTTGTTGTCCCATGTAATAAATCACAGTATGCAAGAATCCAAATTAGCAACACATTCTCTTAAGATCAAAACATATCTTAACATGTTTGCTTTCATTTCAGCAGCTATAACAGTATGTAAAACATTCACCAAGTTAACATACAAATAGCAACCCCGTGGCCCTTCTCCACACGGGGTCTAGATTTGATAGGGAAATTCTCCCCCTCATTAACCGATGGCCATAATTTTTTAATTATGGCCACAAAATACTTTACCAAATGGGTAGAGGCCATGCCTCTCACCACCATACCAAGTTCGGTAATTGTCAAGTTACTTTTGAACCAAATCATTTACAGGTATGGTATCCCACAATTCATTATCTCAAATAATGGCACATCCTTTAAAAATGATGAGGTCCATGAGTTATGTAGCAAATTCAAAATAAACCATCACATGGCCTCTCTTTACTACCCTCAAGCCAATGGACAAGCCGAAGTAACAAACAAAACATTAAAAGTTATTCTCCTTAAAATGGTTAAGGAAAACAAGTGAGATTGACATCTAAAACTATATCCGGCCTTGTGGGCCCATAAAACCTCAATAAGAACACCAACAGGAGCAACCCCTTTCTCATTGGTATTCGGGGCAGAAGTAGTTCTCCCATTTGAGGTTGAAATACCTAGTCTCTGCATCTCATTACAAGGAATTTTGGATGAAGAAGCTTACAGGGAGGCATGCCTCTCTCAACTAGAAAGCCTTAACGAGGCCAGGATACATGCCAAACAATGACACAGAGCCTAGGCTGACCAGATATGTTGGCAGTATAACAAAAAAATTCTATGAGCGAGATATAGTTCAAAGACTAGACATCCGGATTGATAAGAAAACTGGTGAAGGAAGGAAGTTCTGGCCCAAGTGGTTGGGCCCATACCAAGTCGTGAAAGACTTTAGAAATGGTACATATCTCTTGTGCACACTAGAAGGTGAGGAATTCAATGAAACTGTCAATTCCTTATATCTTAAATGATTTTATGCATAAGACATCAGAATCGCCACTTGTACATTATAGCTACCTACATTGCATTGGTCATTTAGCTATTTCATTTTGTCCACTCATTTCATAAAAGTTGTAGTCAAGAAACTTAGTCTTAAGCAATCTATTACAAATTTATGAAAATATTGGCAAAATCATTCAAATCACATCTCTTCAAACATCATCAGGTAATTTCAAATCTTCTCATCAAGTTTGATAGACAAGTATTGACGAAAACCATACCAAGGCCTACATACTTGGTTTTTCTCTTTCTTTCTACTAGGTGAAGTTGTCCTTACCTACGGTCTATTCTAGAACCTTCTTGGTGTCACATCTATACCTCTTATGTCTCTTTGAAAGAAAGGATATCCCAAAGTCACATATCAAAAGTGTCCAAATCAAATAGAATAAAACATGCCAAGCAAAGAGAATATTTTATTTTACACACTTCTTTACCCCACCAACCTTCGGTGATAATCTTACATCTTTTAATAGTGGTACGAGGTTGGGAAAGGAAATAAGTGCCCTTACTCACCTATATCTTGCCTTTGGTGACAAACCCATGCTTCTTACTAGTGGCATGAGGCAGGGTGTGGGGGGTCCATTCACAAAAATTAAAAAATCTTGGTATTCTAGAAATACAAATCAAATTATATTAAGTGAAAACAAGTGTCCAAATTCCAAAGAGATCAAATCCTCAAAACCAAATTTTGTCAACCAGGTTACCATTTATAGATCTAAGTCTAGATAAACTAGAAAGTAAGTGGCCTTACGAGATTGGTGGTAGTTCTGAGTAGGGTAAGTGTGTATGTCTAAGTTTGGTTTCTATCACTGGTTTGTCTATCTCTCATCATTCCATTCAGTCAAACTCATACAATTTTTTCCCTTCCCAACTCCTATTGTTGAGCCCTCGCATCTTACTAGTTGTGTGGAGTTGGTAATGGGGCAAGTTCATCTTTTTATCACTATACATTCATCACATTTTACCAACATAAGAAGAAATCATAGACATTCCCCAAAGAGGCCAAAAGTTCAATACTACAACATGTTATTCATCACATATCAGCATTGTAAAACCAGAAAAAGTAAAAACATTTTGTTTATTATTTATTATCATTTGTCATACATTGCATACATTATGAAAAGCATGAAAAAAAAAACTCTAAAAACATCTAGTATACACATTGGAAATGAGTCACAAAATTCTAGACACTAAATAGTATAGATCCAAATATATATATATATATATATATATATATTGTGTTTCATGTACAATGCCATCATGCACTAAGGCATGGTCAAAAAACTCAATGTGCCCAGAAAATACAAAAATAATCTGTAGACACCTAAAATTGGTTATCCAATTTAGTGTCCCTTGTGTGCGTTTGCTCTCTCAGGTAACCTGGGGCACGTTTATATCACCACTATCCCCTTGGGGTATTATTCAATTTGTGATTTAAAAACACCTATCCTAAGTTTAATTCACACCATTATGTTTTACCCGTGAGTAATTAAATATTAACTATTTAAGTACACCTTTTTACATGTATCCTAACCACTTATCTACCCCATATCTATTCTATCCATATATCCCCCCTATTTCTCCTCCTCCCAAAGTGGGATATTTCCCATATTTGAGGTAGAGGGATCACTCTTATCTTTCTAGAAATCGCTCCTTTTGGCTGTCTCGGGAGTCTGTTCCGTGATTGGCGCCGACCGGTACTCGGTCGATGCCAATTTTTCGGAGCGGCGCCGATTATAAATAGAGGCCCAGAACTTAGTTCTGGAGAGACACAGATGGTAAGAGAGGGACACCGATTGTAAGAGAGAAAGCGAGAGATCTTTGAGCATCAAGTGTGAACATTATCTATCGAATAAGAGCGGATCTTGTCCAAATCAATCCCTGAGAGGAGCACCGTTACTCTGCTCTTATCACATCAACGTTGCACATCTCCATTGATTTTCTGGTGACTCTGTTCCTGCATCCAGCATAGGTGGAGCCTTGATAGTATCTCTCCAGCTTTTGCAGATCCAACAGACGTTGACGATCTTGCCTTCATTTTTCGATTCCCAAATCTTCTCGCACTTTGTCTCGGATCAACGCCGATCCGGACCAGTCGACGCCGATCTGAACCAGTCGATGCTGATTCTACATAATTGACGCCGATAATCCTGGAGACAGGTAAAAAGACACAGGTAACAAAAATCCAGCTTTGTTTTCACAGTTCCCTGTTTCCTATTGCTTTCTATCTGCTGTTTAGATTCTGTTTATTACTTTGATCAGAAAATCTAGTCCTGTACGTACATCTTTTATAATGTATGCTTCTTTACTTAATTGGAAACATGGACTGACATCCATCGAGGGAGCTTATCACTTCTCGGATCTGCTTCTCGAGCAGTCCACCTAAATATATTTTAACGTGGTCTTTTTCTGTCAAGCATCTGTGTCTCACAGGTTACTCGGATCTACTCTACAGAATTACTCGTGTGCGCCCGTCTTATCTACATCAGCTTCCATATCCGTCTACGTCTTTAGATCTTGTCCATCAGGTATCAATTTAATTTGAGTTTTTCAAGGTTTTTGTGTTTAGTTTGGTACATTAACTTGGACAGGTAACAAAGCGTGAAATTCTTGATCAACATTCTGGCACGCCCGGTGGGAGCCAACCAAAGTCCCTTATTGGTAAGTTCATCTTTTTTTTTTAGTTTTGAGCTTTGTTATTTTTCTTCACTGATTTTTATCAGTTCTGCTTAAGCATTTCCTTTCATCATTTCAATCTTGCTCTTTATGCGAAATTTTTATTTCCTTGAAATTTTTCTAGTTCCTTAAAATAGGAATTTTTGTTTCACCATTATCTGGATATATCTTTCTGGATTTTGTTTGGTGTTTGCTTAACCTTTTCCTGTGGAGCACTTTGCTTGTTCGTGGGATTGTTTGAGGGGAAGAGGTCAACAACGCGCTTTCTGAAGTCCACACACCTTGGAGAACTAAATCTACAGGTATTTTTTTTTTATGGTGTTTGCTCCTTTTAAGGAACTAAAAAAAAAACTTTGTTTGTGGTCTATCACATTCGAACATTTCAATTTTTGGTGCCTAAAAATAATTTAATCGCATTTGGGAAAGAATCTGTTTGACTTGTCTTCATCGAAATCAAACACTTCGTTTTTAAGTGCTTAAAAAAAAACTCTTTCTTTGTCATTTTTGCTGTATGTTTTTCATCTAGTTTTCATTAGGCTGGAAAATTGATCAAAATTGGTAGTGATAGTATTTGATTTTTATTTGTCACCCTTGCACATAAATCCAAAATCACTAGGTATAAAGCATTTAAACAAAAATTCTTTCCCTGGCCTCACCTACTTGGAAGTGACATCCAAGAGGAAGAGCCTACACGGTACTCAGGCCACGCTATAAATTCACGGAAGTTCTGGTATATATTGGCAAAGCACCCGACTCCATTATCGTAGTGGTATGTGAAGTGCAGGGGTAGGCCCCTATATCAAGCCACATACTGTTCTTTTACTGAAGTGCCTTCGGGACTCCTCACCAGAACATCCCCCAAACCATCCTTAGTTTGGCTATCTGAGTAGTTCCTGTTCGAAAAGGCCTTCCCTAATATTTTCTTTCTTAAAAGCATAAAAACTTAAAAGAGATAATCACCTACGCTGCTTGAATTATCTATGCATTAGTTAGGTCAATCTTCTTTTCTGCTTGTTTATGACGGTCATCACTCGGTTACAATCTAGAAGAATGGCTCAATTAGCCCCTTATTCCTCCGATATCACCACTAGTGTGGAGGTTTCGGCACCCCCTAGGTCTTCCTCGGGACCACTGTTAGTTGGTTCCTCATCCTGGTCATATAATCCTTTCTATTAGGCCAAAGCAACCCCATCACGTCTAGCTTCCCCTAGTCCTTCAGAAATATCATATACTTCCGACTCAGAGTATGTTCCTCATGGGGATCTTGAATTTCAGGTGCTCCTTGATCGCAATCTAGTAGCCCTCATGGACTACCTAGTACACAAGTCTATTCAAATATCTGATCAGGGACCACCAATCCAGCAAGTGTACGATTATTCTCGTGAACCATCCCAAGATTTCATAGAATAGTTAGCATCATTTTTCTTGCCTCGAGCTAAGGAGGAGGGTGGCACACCTATGCCTCCTTTTTCTCTTCCACCGACCATATCGACTAATTCTCAAATAGTCTTACCTATTCCTAATGCCACCATTACCTCGACTATTCCACAACCTACTTCTGAGAGGTCCTCTTCTCTGGTTGTAATGAGTGTGTCTATGCACCCGCATATTGCTGTTAATTCATCCATGCCATCCATTGTGTCCCAGGGTCAGTACCCCTTTATTAGTCAACCCCCTTCGACTAGTCAGTTGGTTCCTGCTTCTCGTCCTCCAGTGGGTTTTTCTTCCAATGTTCCAACAACAGTGACCTTCTCCCATCCTCTAGCATCGACGCCCTTAACAACCAATCCGGAAATAAAAAGCCTCTTTCAGGTCTTGTTCCCCACCATGTCCAATCAGATTGGCACCCATGTTCCTTAATCTATTCCAATTCAGTCAACAAGCATAGGAGTCCACCAATCACAGGCTCCGTCCGTCATCCAACCCTCATTTTCTCAACCACTTATTATCCCACAGTCTGCCTATACACAGGCTCCTTCATAGCAAATACCCCACCAGGCATCACCCAGAATGCCTGGTTACTCCTCTTATCATCCTATCAATCAACAAATGAATCCCCTATTGACACCTCAACAAAATCCACCATTTACTTCTTATGTAGGACATGCCAGTGTGCCTCCTCCTCAATCTGACATGGTTCAAATTCTTTTCAAGAAAATCGTAGACTTGGAAGCCTCCACCAAAGGGGCTCGTCCTTCATACTCTTTTGAAGAAGTGTGTAATGAACCCATTCACCCCTCAGTGGCTTTTAAGCCTTATCCTCCCCAATGGGAACTTCCTAAATTTTCAAAATTTCATAGTCGGGAGGACCCTCAATAGCATTTGGAGCATTCAAACATACTTGCTACCTCATAGTCTAGGATCAGGAGCTTATGCTCCATACTTTTCCTATGTCTCTAGCAGGTCCTACTTTAGACTGGTACAATAACATTCCTCAACATTCCTTGTTTTCTTTCTCTCAATTGGCTCAGATGTTTTTTGAAAACATTTCAATAAATATCGCACATAATATCTCGATTACAGATCTTTATAACATTCGTCAATTCAATGATGAGTCTATTGCAGACTTTGTCACTCGTTGGAGAGGGATAATAAACCAATTGTCTTTCTCCCTTCCTCAATCCCAACAGATTGAGTTGTTTACTCGATCTTGTGCTAATCATATTTCTTCCACTTTAAGGATCCAGACCTTTCATACATTTGAAGAAGCCTTTACGATGGCACGTAAACTTGAGTCTCGTGCTATTGAACAAGGGAAGTTAAAACTTTTCTCTAAATCTAAACTAGATTTTTCTCGGTTTATCAAATCAAATCCTTCCACTTCTAAAGACAAGAATCAGGGATCCACCAATGCTATTGTATTAAAAACATCACAAGCCGATACCACTTCTAATCAAACACCACGAAGAGACTCCTCATCTTCTCGAAAAGGGACCTCATCATCTCAATCTTTCACTTCATTGGGGGAATTATATGCTTCTATCCTGGAAAAAATGTTGGAATTCCACATGATCGAACTTCCCCCCATCAGGAATATTTATGAAAGCCAAGAACGTCCATTCTAGTATAGGGAAAATGACTTCTGTCATTATCATAGAACCAAAGGTCATGACATCAAACGATGTCAGACCTTCAAAAATCTTGTCCAGAAATTCATTGATAAGGCGAGCTCATTCTGGATAACCCAAATGCTCCCCTAAATCAAGCGCTGGATGTCTTTAAACAACCTTTTCGTAATCATTCCCTGAACCATGATGCTTCAGAGTCTCAGAAACCAAACACCCATACTATCAGCTTCATCTCTACTAAAGAATATTCTTCTAAAACTAAGCCATCTACGAACACATCGACCGAATCAGAACCTCCTTCTGCTTCGTTAATCGTTGGGATTCCACCATCTTCAGATAGCTCATCTTTGAATATTCCAACATTGTTAGATACGGATTCACCTCTCTGTGCTTCTTTGTCTGATCTTCCATCCATACCTGAGACAGTGTCATCCTCATCTATCTCATCGTCAGACATTATTTCAATGCTCGAGGCAATTACATCCCTTCGAGTTTCCACCGCAGATACATCTACTTTTGTTTCTCCCATTTTTACTGTGACTATGCCCTTGGTGAACGTACCTATAGTTGTGCCGACTTCGATGGAAGCATCTTTGATTTTGACTCTTCCTATTTCCTTTCCTACAGTAGTTTCACCCATAATTATTGTACCAGAAGTAGTTCCCTCGCAAGGAACTACTTCTTCATCACTCACTTCTTCCATCACCAATGTTACTTTGCCTATTAAGGGGAAATCTAAAGAAGTAGCACCAACACCTATACCCTCGGTTCCTGAACTTAGACCGAGACAACCGAAATCTAACGTTGCACCATCAGTACCTCCCCATTTGCTTCCCCTGAAAAGGTTACAATCACCTTATGTGGTTGAAATTGTCACCATCCCTGAAAAAGGAAAGCCCATATTTCGAACCATCAAGACTCTTGGTGCTTTCCAGAAAAAATCTCTCTCTACGCCTCATAAAAGATTGGATTTTTCTGCTGAGAAGGTGTCTTCTTCTATAAACTTATCAAAACCATCGTCTTCTTCTACAACACATTCTTCACCAACACCTCGAAAAGTGGACTTACCTACTAAAAAGACATCACCTCTTTTATCAGAGTCATCATCTTTGTTACTAAAAACCAGGGGACCCTCTGTTCCTCTGATTATACCTACTTTGGAAGCTTCTCCCTCATCTAAATCGACATCATCTAAATCATCATTAGTTTCGACCAAGCAACCTCCCTTATCTCTGAAGACCACAACACCTGTCACATCTCCATCATCTTCAAAATCTATTTTAGGGGCTCCTCCTCCATCGAAATTAATCATGTCTCACTTACTTCCATCTCAAGCGCCCAAGGCTGCTCCTCCAGATGTCCAAAAAAATAAGATGATCCCTAAAAATACTGTCAAACCTAACATGCAGGTTCTTTTAGCTCGGCAGTCTGTTAAAGTAAAAGAGGCACCTTCATCATCTCTGTCCTCATCTTTGTCTACCAGGTTCTATACTGAAATCTTTCGCCAACTTATCCAATCTTCTTCCATATCTCTTCCTCTGATTAAACCCTATAACCCTAAAGGAGGTAAACCTACCTAGTTTAACTCTGATTTGATTTGTGCTTACCACCATACCCCGGGTCATGATACTGAGGGATGTAAAGCTCTTCAATCTGTCGTCAACAGCCTTTTGGAAGAAAGTGATCTTCTACTGGAGGAGGAGGAACAAGTATCTCCTGTCATCTTAGCTCCATCTGAGCCCCAATGATCTACTCAAACCTCTACTTCTAGTGATTCCACTCTAAATGATCTTCCACCTTCTCAAATCGACACAATTCATATCGCCACTAGAACCCAACAGTATGATAATCCATCCTCATCTACAGCATCTCAACCACGGGTTGTCATTTCTGCAGCCCCCGAAGGAGTTCCTCCTTCCTCATTAGCCCTGAGACCTTGGGTCTCTATTCGTGTTGCACCTCGGGCTCAAATTCCCATGTCAGTTGAGGAGAGTGTTATGAAACAACTCACCTAGGCTTCGGTCAAAATGTCTCTTTTTGACCTCATTCAATCCTCTCCGCAACATCGCCAGGCTCTGATTGATAATCTGCATCGCATTGCAGTGAATTCAAATGAGCCCCAGCCCTTCGAGATGATTGTTGGATTGAATAGACCATCAACCACCATTTCTTTTGAAGATTCAGAAATTCCTTCCCTTTCTTCCGAGGATTTGGAGGCTCCCCTCTTTATCACAGTCCAAATCAACAACACTACATTAAAACGCATTATGATCGATAGTGGTGCTGCACTCAACGTCATCTCCTCGCACACATTCGAGCAACTTAAGTTACCAAAGAACGTAGTGTCACCCCCTCCTTTCACTCTTCGATCATTTAATGATCAGCTAGTAGTTACTTTAGGAACTGTGGTCTTACCCATTCGAGTAGGTAAGAAGTTGCTTCACGAACTCTTTTACATTATTGAAGGGATATTCCACTATAATATGATCCTCAGATGCTCCTGGATTTTTGCAATGCATTGTGTCCCATCCACCCTCCATCGATGCTTAAAATATCAATATGAGGGAAAAATCTATACTCATGCAGGAGATCCTTTTCCTTCCGCACAATGCTACATGACCACAGGGTCTGCCCCTCTAAAGGAAAATGCTTGTTCTCCTGATGGGGCCTCATCTTCTTACATACCTAAAACCAAACTACCAGATTTATGAAATTTAGAAGAGACATTGCAGCATTTCTCACTAGGAGAGCTTCCTCTCCTTTCTTTTGACACCCATCTCAAACCTAGTGAGTATGGTAGACCAGACAAATAACCTGAATATCAGCCAGGTCTTGGTCGCATCGTCACCATTGGTCTACCCAATCAATAGACTAATTTCATTTATGGTGGTCTTGATACACCTCACTATCGCCTGGATTCTCCTCCTAGGACCAAACCTTATTTAACAGGGTTCGATTGTCTACAGAATCCCACGTTTGCAAAAACTTACTTATATCAATGCGTGTGGAAAGGATTTGGCTTGGGTAAATATGAACAAGGTGTGCATGACCTCACGTCCATTCCAAATCTCAAGCCACATCAAAAATTTGGTTTAGGATTTAAACCTCTTTCAAAAGCCACCGTCACTGTTCTCGATGAGCCTCTTCCTATTGAGGAACCATCTTCTCCTGCTAAGTCAGAAGCATCACTCGATGTGGACGATGCCATTTCCATCCCGTCTAACTTTTTTTTTAGTCAATACCATTTCCTTGGGGCCACTAGCCTATAAGACTAATGACAGGTCCACTTCCATACCGTTAATTTTCCCTGAAATAGTTGGAGACGACTCTCCTACTATCAACACTATCCACTGTGCAGATGATGATTCTGTCCTCACCTATCTGGGGGCAGAGGATTCCTATCTTCCTAAAACCATTCCTTCTGACACATCTATGCTTCTCAACGAAGTCACTGTCGACCTTAATATAGGGACTTCTAAAGACCCTCGCATCATTAAGGTCAGCCAATCCCTTAATCCACAGGAGTTAGGAGACTTTACCACTTTTCTTTCCAACCATCGTCAAGCCTTTGCTTGGTCATATGAGGATATGCCAGGACTCGATCCCGATATCGTGGTCCACAATATCGTTACTCTTCCCGACATCAAACCGGTTAAACAAAAATTATGTAAAATGCACCCTTGAGTAGCCCTTCTTGTTAAAGAAGAATTGTAGCACTTGCTATCGGCTAACTTCATCCAACCCATCAATTATCCAAAATGGGTTTCCAACGTAGTAGCAGTAACTAAAGCTACTAGGAAAATTTGAATTTGTACTGACTTCCGGGATCTTAATCTTGCTTGTCCAAAAGATGATTTTCCTCTACCTAATATCGACCAACTCGTGGATTTAACTGCGGGTCATGAGATGCTTTATCTTATGGATGGTTTCTCTGGGTATAATCAAATTCTCATCACACCTGAAGACCAACATAAGAATTCTTTCATAACTCCTTGGGGGACCTTTTGTTATAGTGTCATGCCTTTCGGTCTTAAGAACATAGGAGCAACCTATCAGCGAGCAATGACCTACATCTTCCATGATCTCTTACAAAAAACTGTGGAAGATTACGTTGACGATCTCCTCGGTAAATCCAAACGTCGTCAGGATCATCTTTTCATTCTTGCACCTCTCTTTGAGAGGCTTATTCACTTTTGTCTTTGTCTAAATCCATCTAAGTGCGTGTTTGGCATTCTCACTGGTAAACTTTTAGGTTTTATCATTTCCATTAGGGGTATTGAAGTAGACCCCAAAAAAATAAAAGCTATCCTTGAGATGCCTCCCCCTTCTAACTTAAAGAAACTCCGCAGTCTCCAAGGACGTCTTCAATCAATGCATCATTTTATCTCACAATTGTCGGACCTTTGTAAACTTTTTCATCATCTCCTCCGTAAGAATGTTCATTTTGAATGGGATGAACATTGCCAAAATGCCTTCAATGATATCAAAGCTTATCTTGTTTCTCCACCTGTGCTTACACCTCCACATGAGGGGGAGCCTTTCTATCTTTATATCTCTGTGACTAACCATGCTCTAAGAGCCATGATCTCGCATCGGGATGCTTGCGGTAAAGAACAAGCTGTCTATTACATCAGTCGCACCCTCCATGAGTATGAAACACGTTATTCCGAAGCTGAAAAGCTGTGTTGTGCTCTCTTCTTCGCAACTTCTAAGCTTCGTCATTACCTCCTTAATCACAAAACTTACATTGTCACAAGTTTCAATCCACTCAAGACAATTCATGCGAAGTCTTATCACAATGATCATATCACTCGTTAGCTCATGCTTATGACAGAATTTGATCTCGAGTTTATCCCACAAAATTCTATCAAGGGTCAGGTCATTACAGATCAATTAGCTGATGCTCCTCTTCTAGATACTCAAGTCCCCCTTGCTCAATTCCCCAATGAATATATCCAACAAATTGATTTTGGTCTGTCTCCATTTAAAGTAAAGCTCTTCTTTGATGGATCTAAATGCTAGCAAGGGGGAGGTGCAGGTTTTGTGATGATTCCTCCTTGGGGTACGCCTATCCCATTCACACACAAATTGAACTTTGAGTGCACCAATAATATGGCTTAATATGAAGCTCTTGTCTTGGGTCTTCAAAATGCCATTAATCTCGGCGCTTGTCATATTGACATCTTTGGTGATTCTGAACTCATCGTTAATCAAGTGACGGGTGTCTATCAATGCAGGAATGATATCCTTAAAAAATATTGTGATATCGTTCTCGTTCAACTCCAATATTTCAATAAATTCACTATCCAAGCTATTCCTCACACTGCAAATTGATTCACAGATATAATGGCTTTGTTAGCCTCACTTATCCCGCCCTTTACCAAGGACTCGCGACTTTATGTGGCTGTGCAATGATTAGATCAACCATCTCATCTTAGGTAACTAACTTCAATCCATGCTGTCACAACCCATACTCAGAATTAGTGGTATCAACAAATCGTTGACTATCTATCTCATTCAGTGCTTCCTCCTGATCTAACTTCCAATGGTAGAAGATCTTTTATCCTATGCACTAATCGCTATACTATTCTAGGTGGGATCCTCTACAAACGTGGCTTTGATGGTATTTTGCTTCGGTGCCTCAAAACCCTTGAATCATCTAAAGCTATCCAGGAGGTCCATGATGGTATCTATGGTGGCCATTTTAGTGGCTTGGCTGTAGCTAAATGCATCTTACATTTAGGATATTATTAGCCTTCTCTTAATCGAGATTGTTGTGAATACACTAAGAAATGCGTCAAGTGTCAACAACATTCCAATCTCACACATATCCCTAGTAAAGCTTTACAACCTACAACGGATTTGTGGCTTTTTTCACAATGGGGTCTTGATCTCATTGGTATCATCAATCCCCATTCTTCACAGTGTCATCATTCTATCATTACTGCCACTGAATACTTTACTAAGTGGGTGGAAGCTATCCCTCTTTCTTTAACAAAAGCTAAACCCATAGTTTATTTTGTCTATCAACACATCATTTGTCGCTTTGGTGTTCCACACAAACTCGTCACAGATAATGGTAAGTCTTTCAAGAACGTTGATTTATAGAACCTCTGCGACGCTTTCAATATCGAACTCAGCTTTTCTTCTCCATACTATCCTCAAGCTAATGGCTAGGCTGAAGCTTCCAATAAAACTTTGCGTAATATCCTCGCAAAGGTAACTAGTCGAGCTGGTAGGGATTGGCATTTACATATCCCCTTTACTCTCTGGGCTTATCAGACTAGCATTCGTACTCCTACTTGTGCTACTCCCTTCTCTCTCGTCTATGGGTCTGAGGCTGTTCTTCCTTTGGAAGTCCAAATCCCATCTCTCCGTGTTTCTCTTAGAGAATTTGTCTCTGATGAGGACTATCATCAAAATCATCTAGCACAACTTGAATTATTAGATGAGCAGCGTCTCAACGCTCTTGAACATCATCAAGTCTGTCTTGAGCGTGTCAAACGTGCTTATAACAAGCACTTGCAGCACCGTGACTTCAAAATTGGTGATCTTGTTCTTAAATAAAATCAAAATGTCACTACACTCGAAAGGAGTCAGCGTGGTAAGTTTGCTCCCAACTGGATGGGTCCGTACGTTATCACTCATAAATATGGGTCAGGGGCTTATCGTCTATCTTCCATGGATGGTATACCTGAAGTGGAACCTCTTAATGCCTTGCATCTACGGCCCTTCTACTGTTAAAATCTATCTTACACAAATCTAGTCACAAGACAGATATTTCATCCGTCTAACAACCAGTCATATACTTTCATGGTGATTCAAAATTATGTGGTTCTCCGCCTATTGTCTTTTTTACCCTAAATATGAGTATCGCAACTCTACTCATAGCATTTTTCTTCTAGATATGTTTCTCCTCATGGTAGGAATACCTTAATCACCGCTTCATTTGTCCCAAGTGCTTATCTTAATCAGATCTACTCGGGGCATGAGTGCGTGCTCTTTATACATTTTCTTCCCCTCTGTCTGATCTATCTAGGTCTAAACTTAGCTTCTTCCAAAAAAAAAATTCAAAAAAAAAAAGAAGAAGAAGAAGAAGATGCTATCCAAAAAAAAAAAAGATAGACTGATCCCTTGAAGGACAGCTATCCATACATTATCAAATGAAGAAAAATATATAGACCATGCCCTCGAAGGATGGCTATCATTAAAATTCAAAATACAGACCGCTCCCTTGAAGGACGGTTGTTTCTCAAAGGAATACTCAAGGCTTCTTGCATTGATCAGCCTTTTAGTCAGTTTATACACTTTTTAGCATCACTGAAAGACTTCCCGTATTGATCAGTCTTTCCATATCTAGCAAACTTCTCGCATTGATCAGTTTGCTTTTCTGCCAAAAATCATGAAGCTGAGATATAAGACCTTTTGTCGATCATATGGATAATCCTATTTTCCCAGTATGAACATGCATTCTGTCCCTTGTAAATTTCGACGAGATACCTACTTACTGCTCCTTCCATTTCCCTCCTAAATCTGGTGTGCAGCTAGTTAGTGTCAGGTTTATTTTAATCTCATATAGGGCCTTGTATGCATGATCTTTTGGTTTCCTATCCAGATTCTATTTATGGTCAGTTGGGAGTCCAGCTTCTCATTTTTCTTCTTATCTGGGTGTATATCCTTTATTTCCAATCAAGGTCATTTTCATTACGTCCTTGTCTCTCACATCGAATATTTCCAATTATTTCATCCAGTTAAATTAACATTTAACATGTTAATTTAATCAAACTCTATCATTTATCTAATTTCATCTGATCTACTTTGTCCAAAACACATCACATCGCCTCTATTATAAATACATGTGGGTCGATCTATCTATTTTTATCAAAATTTAATTAAAAATCTCAAAAAAAATCAAATCCATTTCAACTATCAACTCCCATCTAAGTAACATTACATCTATCTTTATCTATTTTCTCAATCAAGTTAAATCCACATATCAATCACATAAAATCACATCTATTTATGTCCTATACATCTATGTCTATCCAATTATCTATCAGTCTATGTCTATATCCATCACAATTATGCTACATCTATCCAGGTATATCAAAATTAAAAGCATGAGAACAATTATATGACAAAGGAAATGATGAATATATATATATATATATACATGAGTGTCTGTACAACAAAAAATGGGTGGCTCTCAATCAATCCATCTATAAAATGCCTTCCAATCGAGGCTACATCACTACACTGATACAAAATACATCAATCTCTATATCATAAAATCTGATGCGTGGAAGACAGTATCTCCTGCACCCTCCTCTGGACCAGGCTGTCTCTCCTAGCCGCCACCTATCGAGCTAGACACACCTACTGCTGGAGGCCTCTGCCCACCTCGGTCTCTCCCGGTGCTCCCTCCCTCTGATGCCCCTCTCATTGTCGCTGTCACTGATCTCCTCCTCGCCCCATACCAAGGCACATTTGGGGCATGCTGCGCTAGGGCATCCTCATAGTATCTCACCTCAGCGAGGAGAGACTAATATGTACTCAAGCTCACGGTACCAGGTGCTTGTAGTGGTGCTATTGGTGTTGCTGGTGGTGTCCCTCCTATGGTCGTGCCCTATGTCCCAAACTTTGACATGGTACCTGTCTCATCATATTTGGCCCTGAGGGCCTCCCTATGTCGATGGTAGCGATCCCTCTGCTAGATCGCTCTATCTCACTCCTGGCGAGTGGTTTCTCTCTCCAAAATTAGGGCATCCCTCTCCATTATCAGAGCTTTGATCTCTTTGAGAGCCACTTGGTGTGTATGTGTCAGGGTGGCGTGCTCTCCCTCCAGTCTCTCCAGCACTGTATCCATATCCTCCTCATCAGCATCTATAGATGTTGGAAGGTGTCGTGGTAGCTCTGTCACATACCATGCCGCATAACCATCATCCACCCCAGTGTCATCATCACTGTCTATGGAGGGTGGGGCCTCTCTCAATGGATCTACCGGGATCAAAATTGGTAGATTAGTCTCTCTGTTGTCTCGCCTATAAGGCCTGTAGGTGGTCGGCATTGTCTGTACTAAGCCGAACTGTCTCAATACCCATACAAACGGGACGCACTCCCACATATCAGGCCTGTGGCCCCTAACCACCCTGCTCCATCTCAATCCCACCAGGTGAGCATCCTGACCGGCCCATGTCAGAAATACCTGATATGGTCTCCAGATGACCTGCTCTGGTGTCAGCGTCCTGAAATGCTCTGCATACCAATATGTGAATCTCCCTATATCTCCCAAGGCCATATCGGCCCGCCATCACTGGAATCCGTAATCAATAGCCCCCATTGCTGCTGGCATCCAAAGAAGCCCGGATGGCCTAATCACTGCTATATGCTCATATGCCCAGCAATGGAGCACAAAACTGACATCAATACCTGTCCTCTGGCCAGTGGTATACATCCATAACTCATAATATATCTGAGCTATCAAGGCATCAACAAAGGTGAACACCTGTCTGAACTGCAGGATGTCACAAATGCAATCTAGTAACAACAATGGGAATCTCCCACCTCCTAAATCTGGTAGAGCAAAGTAGGAGATCTCCATCTGAATCAACACTATACGTCTGCTACTGGGAACATCCTGTCTGTACTGCAAGGCTATCCTCACTGCCCCGGACACTATCTCTGAATCATCTGCCCTGTCTCCATACAATTGAACTCGGGCCCTCTGCTACTGCTCTCGTGGTGTAATCTCTATCGGGTCCCCAGTGATCGGCAGCCTCAAAATCCTGTATATGTCCTAGTGGGTGATGGTCATCTCACCCGTCCTGAACCAAAAAGTACAAGTCTAGCTATCCCATCGTCACACTAGTGCTCGCATCAACTCTACATCTCGCGGCACTCGTCTGTAGTACCGAAAGCCCCCGAGCCCGGCTAACTCTAAGTGGTGCTAATTTGTGTCAACGACGTCAGGGAGAATGGTCTCCAGTAGCTTGGGAATCACATCCCTCATGTGTAGTACCTCTCGTGCCTGCATCCATGACATCAAGAGCAATATTAGCTTCATATTTACCCAAATCCGAACATCCAATTTTTTTTTTATCATTTTCATCCAGATGTCTGTCCAATCGGCGTCGATTAAATACAATCGGCATAGATCTTATATAGTTGACGCCGATTGAACTCAATCGACGCCGCTTACATTACATCGACGTCGATTATACCAATCGACGCCAATTTTCAGGCCAGAGGTAAAAGACACTCTGGCCTCCCACCAAAAAAAAACCAAAAAAAATAATAATAAATATGATGGGTTCAAGAAGAACCACTTACCCTAGGTCGTGTCCTCCTCCACTTCTGACCGCTTCCAAAGGCTTCTATGGTGCTCAAATCCAATTTTTGACTCTCTCTGAATCAATCGTCATGGTGTAAATAAATCGTTCATGTTTTCCGTTCACATATTTATATGTGCTATGAACGGTCGGCGCCGATTTGTTTGGTCGGCGCCGTTTATTTAGGTCGGCGCCGATTAGTGTGATCACTGCCAATTTTCCATATCTCTTTTCCATAGTGTTGATGCTTGGCTTATTTATCTGGTCATTATTCTGTGCTGAATGTTTCCTTTTAGCACATATTTTCTATATCACCGTCCATTTCGATTTTGTTCCCTTTGCATGGGGCACTCGTACTTTTTCGTAGCTTAGAGTTAGTGGGTCTGTAGGCACTAATGTCATCTACTTTGCAGACCATCTAGTTGTCCCTACCAATGTGTCTCTCTTTAGATGTTGACTATTTTGCTGCTCTCCTTACACTCATGGGTCTGTAGGTACTAACATCGTCTCATGAGGAGACCGTCTAGTCTGCCCTACCAATGTGAGTTCCTTAGGTGGCTACCTCTTTATTCATGTTTGTGCATCATTAATGATCAGATCTACTCCAAACATCTAGCTGGGGCATCCCGCGTTTTCATCTACCTTTTTCAAACTTGGGATCGTTTGTTCTATCACCCATCTCATCCCTAGTTTGAGGGGGATCATATCATCACTTTTTCTTCCTTTCTTCCACCTCCTTGTTTTTGTCTCATAACCTTGCTTATCGCAAGTTACTTGACAAAAAGGGGCAAAATGTAGACACCTAAAATTGGTTATCCAATTTAGTGTCCCTCGTGCGCGTTTTCTCTCTCAGGTAACCTGGGGCACGTTTATATCACCACTATCCCCTTGGGGTATTATTCAATTTGTGATTTAAACACCTATCCTAAGTTTAATTCACCCCATTATGTTTTACCTGTGAGTAATTAAATATTAACTATTTAATTACACCTTTTTACATGTATCCTAACCACTTATCTACCCCATATCTATTCTATCCATATATCCCCCCTATTTCTCCTCCTCCCAAAGTGGGATATTTCCTGTATTTGAGATGGAGGGATCACTCTTATCTTTCCAGAAATTGCTCCTTTTGGCCCTCTCGGGAGTTTGTTCCGTGATCGGCGCCGACTGGTACTCGGTCGACGCCGATTTTTTAGAGCGGCACCGATTATAAATAGAGGCCCAGAACTTAGTTCTGGAGAGACATAGATGGTAAGAGAGGGACACCGATTGTAAGAGAGAAAGAGAGAGATCTTTGAGCATCAAGTGTGAAGATTATCTATTGAATAAGAGTGGATCTTGTCCAAATCAATCCCTGAGACGAGCACCGTTACTCTACTCTTATCACATCAACATCGCACGTCTCCATTGATTTTCTGGTGACTCTATTCCTGCATCTAGCATAGGTGGAGCCTTGCCAATATCTCTCCGGCTTTTGCAGATCTAGTAGACGTTGACGATCTTGCCTTTGTTTTCTGATTCCTGAATCTTCTCGCACTTTATCTCGGATCGACACTGATCTAGACCAGTCGACGCCAATCTGAACAAGTCAATGCCGATTCTACATAATCAACTCTGATAATCCTGCAGACAGGTAAAAAGACACGGGTAACAAAAATCCATCTTTGTTTTCACAGTTCCCTATTTTCTGTTGCTTTCTGTCTGCTGTTTAGATTCTATTTATTACTTTGATCAGAAGATAGTCTTGTACGTACATATTTTATCATGTATGCTTCTTTACTTAATTGAAAACGTGGACTGACATTCGCAGAGGGAGCTTATCGCTTCTCAGATCCGCTTCTCGGGCAGTCTACCTAAATATCTTTTAACGTGGTCTTTTTCTGTCAAGCATCGGTGTCTCACAGGTTACTCGGATCTACTCTGCAGAATTACTCGTGTGCACCCATCTTATCTACATCGGCTTCCTTATCCATCTACATCTTTGGATCTTGTCCATCAGGTATCAATTTCATTTGAGTTTTTCAAGGTTTTTGTGTTTATTTTGGTACATTAACTTGGACAGGTAACAAAGCGTGAAATTCTTGATCAACACAATCATACAAATATCTGACCAAAAGTCACTACAAAAGGACACTATGATCTCTCAATCTCTACGAGATCCCTCAAAAGGTGTATGACCATGCCTAGGACTCCTGCTGTGATGAAACTCTAAATGGATGAAGGGCTCATGATCACAGACAGTAGCTGTGGTCTCACTATGAGAGTGACTCATCCTCATCAAATGCTCAAAAATCCTATATCCAAAAATCTCATTGTATAGGGAGGTAATGATCTTTGCCACCTTCTAAACAAGGGCAAAGATGTCTATATGCCGACTAGCTGCTGAGGGTTCCCCAATGTCCTCAGTAAGCTCAACACAAGTACCATTAGAGGGGAGAAATAGAGTGTCAATGCACACCTGGAAAATCAAGTCTCACCATCCATTAGAAGTCATTTCAAATAAAAAGGAGAAGCGCACAATTTAGAAAATTTTCTAAAATAATACCAAAGATAAAAAAACAAAAAAAAAGAAAAGGGGGAAATAACACCTAAACAATTATAACTAAAACAAAGTCAAGAAAAGAGTGGTAACTAACTCAAATCTCTAGGCCTCTAGGTGGGATTTCGCGCCTACCACTGATGTTGCCACTAACTATTGTCCCTCTCCCACATTTGGAGCAATGTGATGGCCTTCCACGAACTAGTCATCTCCCCCTAAATCCTGAGAAGGTAACTCCTCAAAAATCAGAGTCACCTTCTATATGTTATGGTCTGTCCTCTCAGCCTACTAGATATCCTGAGTGTCATACCACTTATAATCACTATCATCCTCCTCACCTGTCCCGCCAGCTCTGGTCTCCACTTCCTCTATCTCCTCCTCTATCTCCCCCAGTGAACTCCTCAAACTCAGACTCCATGTCTATAGGCTTATCTTTGCTATGAGTAGGACTGATGCCAATATGAAGTAAAGTTGCTTGAGGAGCACTGACTACCCCTCGAGCATGAACAATCTTCCTAGATGTGATGGGAACACCAAGAGTGACTGTAGTCCAATCCCAGCCTCTAGGACCTCCCCGATCCTCTCAGACAAATCCATACATTGGCACTACTGGAGGAAACATGTCAACATATGGGAGGTTGATTTGTTGTAGTACTCTGTCAAAGGGGTGGATCTCCAACTTCCCCATTCTGTCTACCAGCTGACTGGTAGTGTGGCAAGTGATCAATGTGGGTGTCTCCTCTCCCCATAACCTTGTCATGTCCTGATAAGGAGTAGCCTCCATGTCTGCAGTAGTCAAAGAAGCCACTGGCTGGTGAGGCACTCTAATAACGGTCATTCCTATCCACCTCGCTTCCCTGATAGCCCCAGGATCCTCTACCTGTACTCCTCTCCCATACAGAATGATGTGCTCATACACCCAACTCATGACAAGAGTAGGGTGGCTCAGTGACTATCGTTGTAGTCTGACCACCCTATATAAATCATGGTAGGTGGTCCCGAGGATGTGTGCTCCCCAAGCGTAAATGCAGCCATGACCCTTAATCTATGAAATGATGGGAGCCCAATAATTTAAGAGAGTGTCCCCTCCCTTGTCCCCAATCAATCTCAAAGCAAGGATTCCCATGATAGCCTTACAGAGCATAGGAATATCTAACTCAACAATGGAGCAGACCTTCACCCTCTTCTTTAACCCCATGGAAACAATGACATCCCCCATAGAAGTGGCTCACTAAACCAACTGATATATCGACACTGCTATCTTGAGAGACAACCGTTTCCTAAGGATTGGAACCCCCAGTATACGGTAGACATCATCCAGGTTGATGGACCACTCACCCCTCACACCTGGTAATCGGAAAGTGTTCTGATCTATGTCCCAATATGAAAATAAGTCACATAATATGTGACTGATAGGTGTGACATGAGGGACCTGTGTAATCCTCCAAATGTCAGCCCTCTGTAGAATGTCTTTTTCCGGCTGAGATAGTGCATCTAAAACTACTGGGATCTAATCACACTCCCTCTCTCTACTCCATCTAATATACTCCTCCTACATCCACCCAAAAACACAGAAAAAGAGTAAGTTGGTAACAAAATTTGACTAGAAAAATTACCAAGAACATATAAAAATGCTAAAAATGAAAAGACAATCAAAATTTACATCCTTTTTTGCATTCTATTCAAAAAAATTTCCCTGTGTAGAGCGGTGGTTTCCTAACCGCTGCCTTCAGAGGCAGCAGTTCCATAACCGCTACCTTCATAGGGCAGCGGTCCCATGACTGCCGCCTTGTGCAGGGTGGCAGTCCTATCCCAAAATTTCAAATGGCTCGAAAGCCCTAAAAGCACATTACAAATGTAAGAAAACACCATTTTAAACAAAATAAATACCTACCCTATGGGTGCCCCCCTATGGACTCATTTAAAACTAGCATTTTTGAAAATGATCCCCCCATGACAAATATTTCAACATTTCTATGTTTTGGATTTAAAAATGATAAATTGAGAAGAACTAACCTAAGACTTCACAGTCTAATGTTCCACTCTCAGAGGCATGATCACATTCTCGCAATAGATGTTTTGACTATACTCTCGTCGAAAATGGTCAGGATGGGTCCCAGAGCTCAAAAACCACCAAATCGACACGTGTAAATGAATAGTAAAATGAGTTATATATATATAGCTTTCTAAAATTGATTTTGAATTTATTTCATAGGGTTGGAGCATTGATGGAGGTAATTTCTAAACCCCGCGTAGATGGTAAGTACTCATTTCATATCAATTTAGTTTTGTTTCTCAAATTATTTTATCTATCTGCACTTGAGTCCCCTTTTTCATTTTATAGATAGCAGGAGTTTTGATGGGGACTCTCCGACACACAGACGTGTCAGGTATGACTCCTAACTTCCCATTTCAGGACCACCATACTCAAATCCACCGTTTTAAACCTCTTCATGGCTAAGATGATTCTCTGAGGGGGCAATATGTATGTACCCACAATTGTAGGGTACTGCACCACTGGAAAGAGGTTACACATACCCTAATGATGATACGGGTCTCCTCGAAAGATGTTTGAGATCTAGAAAATATTTCCATGTGTTATGTTTGTATCCCATATGCTTCATCTAGCCTCCATGTGCTTTGTTCTTCCCTAAACCTAAGACAGGGCAGTGGTCCTGTAACCACTACCCTGCACAGGGTGGCGGTCTTGTGTGCATTTTGCAGAATGTTCAGAAAATCTCATCAAATGTAAAATTCAAACTTCTATCTAGATTTTTCAGCTACTTTTCTTTGCATTTATGTTTTGGCCATCCTGTGAATACTATTTTCTTTGTTTAATGGTAAAAGAGTTCCATTCCAAGATACCTTCTAGTGAATGCATTTGTTATAAATAGTCAGCTTATTTTTAAAGACGGGGCCACTCTCCTTATTTGTTTAATCATTTAGTATTTTGAGTTTCTTGCTTAGAATTCCAATAGTTTCATGGTTTACATCCATTGTTAGCTTTCTCTTGCTATTTAGAGGTCATTTGATCTTCTTGTTTCAATCTTGCTTCATTGTTGTTCCATGCAAACCAGTTTTGAATAAGATAGTTTCATTCTTAGGTTGAAATCCATTTAGATTTGAAGGTCTTGTTTGGTCACAAAAGATAGTTTCTAGAACTCTCATCGTATTTGTGTTGTATTTCCACAATAACAAGTATTTGGTTGTGACCCTTTACTTCCACAACCTAACGCAGGAGACCTTCTCATTGATATAGATACTAGCTTACACATTCAAGCTTCTAGAAAACCTACAAGGTATTCTAAGAAAATTACACAACTTCTAGTTCTAAACATAGAGGCTAAAAAGGCGTACGATTACTAGATAATCGAATGGAGAAATTAACTCCTTATATGACCATAGGAGGTCCACCACAACCACGAATTTATGGTTGTGATCCATAGGTCCCATAACACAATGGGCCTACTAATCAAAAAAACATTAACACTGGTGTACGAACACTAATATTAAGGTCCTCACCACTCCCACCAAACATCATTACACAATTCTCTGTATTAAACGTAACAGCCAATCAAGCTAGGAATTTCTGGACTAGACCAGAGAAGCATCCATAAAACCCCAGAGGATCCACTACACCTCCCATCACCATTTTCATGACCTTGCTTGGAAATATACATGAAACACATACATGTCACTTCCCATAACCAAATAAAACACAGCAGTAAGAGGGCCACAACAAATAACAACCCAATGCGAGTAAAATATATAGTTCTTATGTTCTTAGCCCATCCAAATTCTCTTATCAGTAAAGGGGAGGTGGGCCAAGGTTGGAAGCCTTATATCTATATATTTTTATGTGGCCCTGCTCAACTAAACCACACTAATAAAGGGGTGTTGTTAGCATGATAACCATGTGATAACCAAAATATATACAATCATATCAATATTACTGGTAGGATGGAGTTCCCATATCCCTAGCACACAAATATATAAATAGTGGCTATAGCGGAAGATATAACGGAGTTCCATCTTTATCCCATAACCAAATAAAACATAGCAGTAAGAGGGCCACAAAAAATAACAACCCAACGTGAGTAAAATATATAGTTCTTATCTTCTTAGCCCATCCAAATTCTCTTATCAGTAAAGGGGAGGTGGGCCAAGGTTGGAAGCCTTATATCTATATCTTTTTATGTGGCCCTGCTCAACTAAACCACACTAATAAAGGGGTGTGGTTAGCATGATAACCATGTGATTACCAAAATATCTACAATCATATCAATATTACTGGTAGGACAGAGCTCCCATATCCCTAGCACACAAATATATAAATAGTGGCTATAGCGGAAGATATAGAGAGAGGGCTTACCAAACCCAAATAAAAGGGAAGGGTAGTTTGCAGTTAGGATTGAATCTAACCTTATATAGATAATGTGGTGACTCAATCAAATAAAATAAAGGAAATTTCGATGCGGATGGAGAACTCCTCTGCCCAGATTCTCAAATTCCCCATATATAGATATTTGGGGCCCTTATATATATAATAAATAACTTACATCATGGTGTTTGTCAGTAGAGAGAGAATCCTGTACTAACCTCTACTCCCCATGCAAATATTTATGGAAGATATTAATCTATTATTTTGCCTAATGGTGGCTCTATATCTTACGGTCCATATCAAAATGAGAGATACAGATAAAAAGGTTTGTCCCTTTTCTCTGATCTTTCTTCTATACCTTTTTCCCCTCACCCTAGTATTATATTGGGTATTATCATATTAAATGAACAACCCATTATATATATATTATTACAAGTTAGACCAGGAGCTATAGAAGAGTGAGAAGAAACAATATTCCAAGAAGGTGGTGATATATATATCATTTTATATGGGTCTCATCTATCATATACTTAAAGGTTATGTTATATACCACCATTTTCCTATGACAAATGATAGCCTAGTGGAAATATCAGCATGTCACTACTGATATCATCCTCTATTATGTGGTAGTGTAGAATCAATGATTCATACTATCCTAATCCCCCATCTAGATATCTCACTTGACCTTAGAAATGCAATTTAATGTGACTCCTTTAATATTAGATCAAGCCATCCTTAAAAAATAGGAATATTTTCCAAAAGAGTTGTGTCTTCAGTTGGGAATGTTGGGTTATGTGACTACATCTCTTATATGTTATGATTTTCCACTCCATAGTCAATCATATAGGTCATTCCCCCTTCTATCTACAGATGAGGAACATGAGTTGTGTTCTCAACATTCCTACTAGAAAATTGGAGAGTCAAACTCCTAACAAAAATATATAATATCTTACTTGTTACATTTCCTACCTTTCTCCTCTTATATGGTATAATCATGCCTAGGAGCATGCATCTTCCCCCAAACCCCTCTTCCCCTAAGGGTAGAAGGGTAAGAAATCATATCTATTAACAACAGGAGTGGGATTATGTGAGTAAATGGGGCCCATACCAGTACTAGTGCAACTAAACTAGAGAGGGCTAATGGGGTGATTTGATTTCCAGTGATGAGTGCAAGAGTGGTATTTTGCCTAGACAATAGATTATCATACCGATGGTGATGGTATATAGAGAATTGTGGTCATTTCATATATTTTCTATATAGGGGTCCACCTGGGTATTAACTAAAGACAAACTACTTAGGGACCTTGATCATCTAATATATCTAAGGGGTCTCGGGGAGTCCCCCAAACTCATTGATTGAATTAGTTGATTAGTCAAGTGCCCCATATATATAGATAAGGAGATATAGATTTTGATCTATTTTCCTTCCTATCTAGATATATGGGTGATTACCATGCCATCAACTATCTAATAAACACCAAATATATAGATATGGTTGGCCCAAAAAAATCAATACTGGCGGTGTGCTCAAAATATAGAGTATAGGCCCTTCATCCGGTATCACCATTTGGTCCAACATCTATATCTAATAAGGGCCAGTGGTGCCACCTATTTATTACATGCCCTATAAGAATCTATAGAGAATGCATGTGGTGTCATATCTATATAACTACCTTATCTATCTATCTATACATATGGAAATTACCACATGTATATGGGATCGATCGACATTTCAGATTATCTCTTATCTCACATAAATGTCATGCCCCTCTCTCGTATAATCTTGGGTTATGTGACTACAACTCCTATATGATATGATTTTTCACTATGGAGTCAATCATATAATTCATCTCCCCTTCCATCTATAGATGAGGGCCATCAGTTGTGTTTGAAAAATTCCTAAAATAAAATGGGAGAGTCAAAATTCTAACAAAAAGAAAGAATATCTTACTTGTTATGCTTCCTAACTTTCTCCTCTTATACGGTATAATCATACATAGGAGCATGTGTCTTCCCCCGAACTTGTCTTCCCCCAAGGGTAAAAGGTTAATAAATAATATCTATTAAAAATAGGAGTGGGATTATGTGAGTAAAGGGAGCCCATCCCGATACTTTCCCAACTAAACTAAAGAGGGCCAATGGGGTGATTTCATTTCCAGTGAGGAGAGCAAGAGTGGTATTTGGCCTAGCCAATCAATTATCATACCGATGGTGATGATATATAGATAATTTTGGTCATTTAATATATGTTCTATAAAGACAAATTATTTAGGGACCTTGATCATATAATCTCTCCTAGGGGTCTTGGGGTGTCCCCCCAACTCATTGATTCAATTAGTTGATTGGTAAAGTGCCCCATATATATAGATAGGGAGATATAGATTGTTGATCATTAAAACTTTAGTACTTAGTAAAGAAAATACATCAAGTTCATGTGGGAGAGCAGAGCACATTCAAATGCATGGAATTATCAGAAAGGGCACGAAGAATAGAAACAGGTTCAGGACTTAGACATTTTGATGACAAGCATCTATTTTTGGAGATAGTGTGCGTAGCACTCAAACTAATTAGATACTTGAGCATCACACATTTGTTATTTTTGGAGGACTAGCTACAAAGTGCTTTACATGGACACATGCCAGGAAAATATCTGCTACTATCAGTTAACTAACAATATTCTATTGTTAGCGCACTTGCATGTGTGGCTATTTTTGTAATGGAAGGTGGCCAAGTAATAGCATGCGACCTATTTTGGGATTAATAAGTGGTGAAGGGATAAGTCCCCACCCTTATATATATGTAGTGAACTATGTAGTAGATAGAGATCGATAGATATTTCATGCATACATGAGAGATAGAGAGATAGAGATAGATATGTGTGAAGAACTAAAATTTATTACATGCATGAGCATACGAATACTATTATTGTAATGAAGCTTTTGTGTATTTATTGACAATTTAATATAATGGAGGATATGTTCTAGATCTAAGTGTTAAACCATGTTGTATCAGAATCTAGTATTTGCTTGATTTCATCATGGTTAAAATACTTAAGTTTGTTCTTCCCTAAGTATAGATCTAACTATGCTCTGTAGAATGACAATGTTAATTAATAGATGGAATTACATGCATGAAGTCTACATCATGCTAACATCCTACAAAAACAACCCTAACGAGGGACCTAGTACCATTGTGAGCTTCAGGTGAGCACTCACTCTAAGATGAGTGATGTGCTAGCATGCCTGGGTTTGTGTATCACTAAATTCTAGGCTACATCATTGGTTCCATTATTGGGATCTCTTTTTCAATTGTTTTTAGGATGGTTCATAATGAGGACATACCGGTTGACCTTAGAAAGTGTTGAGGAGTGGATACAAGATCTGGAAGAAGAATACACATATTTTTTCAACACTAGATTTGAGTTTAACGCATGCATATGGGTGGAATAGAGCCTGTGTGATAGTTTATATGAGAACTTCTTTGTTATTTTTCTAGTAGAATTTTTGGATTGGCTGATTGCTTATGCATCTAAGAAAAATTGGAGGTATCGCGCACTTGTTTGGACATAGGAAGAAGTTTAGGCCCTTTATGATGCTGATCAGATTTGGACTTGAGCTGTAGATTTGGGTTTCATGGTGTTTTAAATAGTAATATCTTTGAGTACTTAATTCCACTTATTCGTGTCCAAAGGTAGTTGAATTCTAGTTTTTATGATATCTAACAGGAACTTACCTGCAAGGAATTCTATTGAAATCAAGATCCTGATGGTAACTTTAAATTTGGAGAGTAAACCAATGGCTAACTAAACCTCACCACGCATGGGGGACATGAGCAGGTTTGGTGATGGATGGAATACCTTATGACCAAAAGGTAGAGAGAGGAGATGCGGATTAATTATAATGATGAATGCGAGAGGGAGATCGAGAAATAGTGGGAGGTTACAGAGCAAATGGCATTGTGGAGAAAGATAGTTCAGGAAGGAGTTGAAGTTCACATAGAATACATGGAAAACATGATATAGGGAACTCCCCCATTTGGGAAAACATGATATAGGGAACCTTCCTCAGCCTCACATAAGATCACACCAGCAAAGACGACCTAGGTCATGGGCACACATCTTAATCCACCTAGCAACCTTGCACTTGCACTTGGTTTTATAACAAGTGATCAGCACTCTAATTACATTAGTAGAAGAGTAGGAGCAAGTATTATAAGAGGCACATTAATGGAAGTGCAAACAACATTGATGTTATATGGGAGTAATATTTTGGGTACATCATCAACACAAAATACAAGCGCACTGATTTTTGGACTAACTACTGGGAGTGGTAATGCTTCACAGACTTTCAGGGTACACTTCAATTTTACTGTTGGGACATAAGGAAGTACATCTTCTGGTCTGATCTTAGCTATAGCTTTGGGATCAAGAGGCATAGGTAACTCTGGTTTAGCTGGATTTGGAGGTTCTGGAGGCAAGGGAAACACATGAGATTCTGAATCAGGTGGGCAAGGTCTACACCTACCCCATAATTTTTACATGGAGATGTCTCTTCATCTTCTAGAGTATAGGGGCATAGAAGATGTTATTGAACATGTGCATACGTGTGAAATACTATGGCGTGTAAAAGGAATCATGGTTTTTGAGCGTAGGGCAAGCCAATTTGCTACTGCATTACAAGGGTGCTCACACAGTTAGTACAAATTTTTTGACCCTGATCAGACTTGTGTTGACTATTCAAATTTAAAATATGCATTCCTTAAAGAGTTTCACATCGATGAGTTTAAGCAAAAGAGTATATGTGTGCTCAAGGATATTAAGCAAGGCACTACTAAACGTGTTAGAGAGTATGATGCATGTTTTAAAATGTTGTTATCTAAGCTTTCTTATGACATTCACGCAAGCCAGCATGCACAATGGTTCAAATTGATTACACCTTTTAGGAGGGCATTATCACATAAGACATACACTGATCTACATGAAGTGGCATTTGAAGAAGCCTTGAATGCTGAGGTAGTTGGAAGGCATAACATTACTAATGTGAGCCCATTTTTAGAAGCACAAATCACAACTATGGAAAAGAAGTTGGAGAAACTATTAGAAAATTTCACACATGAGACACACAAAGGGATTTGGTGTAAAATTTTTGAAGTAGAAGGTCACATAAAGGATAGTTTTCCTCATAGAATAGTACGATCGTTGCTGATGGATTGTGAAATCAAGGGTCATTTAAAATAATGATGCTAGGACCACTGTCCAATTATTACAATGCACGATAAAGAATAATGTTTCAAGCTATAGTAAAATATACAATAATCCACGATTCATGACATAAGACTTTACCGAGTGATTGGATAGATGATGATGCATAGAAATATTGGTGTATACAAACAGAAAGTTTCAGATAACTCTAAAAAAAGAATGAGCATTAGGACTGGGGATCACAAATAAGCAAGCACTATGATCATGAATGAAATTAGATGCATTTTGAAGGAGGTCGTGTCTATCAGAGGTCGAAAATATCATAACCTGGATATGAAGAGGATGAGGTACATGTGGTAGTGGAAGAAGTGAATTCCTCATGGAACATGTTATACATGTAAGATCTCTTGACCTTTTGTAGACTGTGAATGTCCTTAGAATATTGCATGTTCTTTATACAGAAATAACCATAGCTATGAAGAGTGCCCAGACTTATATAAGCATCTGAGTAAGCAACATAAACAAGAAAATCAAAGGTGCAGGGATGGTTAGGATATAATGCGTTGTTTAAAATCAATGGATTCCTAAGATTTAAGTAGATCCAAGGCATTGCAAGTGAATATCATGACCCACCTTGAGGTGACATGTGCCAATAGGAAAACATTAAAACCAGAAATCCTACCATCACTAAAGAAGAATCCTTCTTCATGCATACCCAGATACTACCTAGACCTAGGTTTATTATGAAACCATGGAATTTCTCAGGAATCTTCAAGGTGAGATACAATACTTATGAGACTTCACTAGAAAACAAAGAAAAAATAAAGTGTCAGAGATAGGTCCAAACTGATATAGATGAATTAAGAAGCAAGTGTGTAAAATTTTTGCGCTAGGAAAATATCATTCCATTGTTAGGGTATTGGTTAAAAGGAAACATTCTACGTGCAAAGTATTGAGACTGAATGACATATTTTGCATGCAAATCTTCCCCCTCATAGCCTAGATTATGACAATTGAAATCACTTCTGAATTTTGTTGTGGATGGGTGGTTATTGAGTAATATACTTATTGATAAAAGGGAGGCCAAGTTTGATGTTCTCTAACTTAGATGCATGGGTACATAATGGGAACTACCCCCAAATGCAGTCATCCTCTAATGTAGAATTCAATGTTGAAATTTTAATAGTAAGGCCACTGGAGCATAGAGTGCATGATAAGATCAATCCATTAATACAAGGAGCCAAGTTCATTGGAGATTTAGAAGTATCTTAGATGCATGGAACAGAGATAGTGGGATATTTCCCATAGGATATATTGGATATCCTTGGTGCTATTAGAAAATAATCATGAATCTTCGAGTTCAACAAGGGCTATATTAGTTTTGAAAAACAAAGAGGAAAGAGTTATTAGCAGTTGCAATGGAACCATAAATAATGATTTTAATCCCTTTTGCTGAGCCCTCTAATGAAGAAGGTTTATCTGAATGAGGATTTTATGTAACCGCCATCCTAGGCTCAGATCCAGTATATTGATGCCAACTTCATAGAATTAGTTGCATCATTTTGAGAAAGATGCAAAGTCTCATTAGTGAATTTATCAAGTTATAATGTTCCAATGATTTGCAGCTATGATAATCACTTATTGTTGAAGGATTAAGCATGAAGATATTGACAAATGATTATATGAACAAGTCCTGTGGGCACATAGTGTTTCAACCTTGAAGATATATAGAAGAAATTAAGTGACTTCCTACCTATCTAATAGGAGTGAAGAATGATCATACATGTAAATGACTTGGTGCTATGCTGTGGTACCCAAATTTGTTCTCCTTTTAAGTCTGAGAACATCAAGAAGTATGCACATGACAGCTTGAAGGCTAGATAGATCATGATGTATGTCATTTTGTAGCTGGGGATGTGATCTAACTTGGCACTCAGATTTGTGGAGAGATGGATAACACTTGTGCAAGAGGACTTTGATCTTATCCTCACTATTTTAGGTTGTGCCTTTCAACCAAGGTAAGAGAACCTATATTGTAGCCCTTAAATGGTGAAGGAGATGAAGATATCCCTCAATTTATGGACATATAGTATGAAAATGACCTTGAGAAAACAGGATCAAGTATCCGCTATTAATTGCATTCCACTTTCACAAGTTGTCACTACTAAATGATGGAAATGTATTTCAACTCACATAAGGCAAGGGGTACTAAAGACATTGTAAAATCCTGATGTTGCCCAGATATGCATTTTTGTAAATGGATTAATTCTTTTGTTGACACACAATGCAATGCAAGGGGTATTATGGGGTAGGATTAGTTTGTTTGAATGAAGATTTTGGTGGACAGATTATTAGACAAGACTCAACCTTAGAATTTATCAGAATTCTTTGAGGACATCATTTTCAAAACGCTTAGTTAAAACCTAAACAACCAAATGCTTTAAATGAATTAAGTAGATTATTTCAATGCAGGATATGTGCACCGAATGGAAGCCCAGGTTGGAGCACTCTTCACACAATCTTTGATAGCTTGCCACAAAATCTTGAAGAAAATGAACTCAACAAAGCATCCAGAATCCCTGGATTTTATCATGACCTAAGGTGCACCCAAAGGTTTACAAACAATCTCTAAATTGCAAGGAAGGTAAAGTGATTTTAAATTTGTTTATCTCTTTATCAGATGAAAGCTCATCTGAATAGTTAGGGGAGATTATCAAATGCCATTAGATTATCAAAGAAGAATGAGTGTGCCCAGTGTATGATCAAGAGATATTACATTAAACACAAGATTTCAATCAGAAGTAAGAAACAAAGATTGAGAACATTTTAATATAAGTGTATGTAAGTACTTGCCAAGAGATAACACAAGTTAATCCAAGAATTTGATCAGAATTTATCATGCATGGTTATCAGTTATAAGACAATATCACGGGACTTGTTGATGGATTTACAGGGATCTGAATACCAACTCAATCATGCATACGCCAATCTCGACTGCAGGAAATAGTTGACATAGAAATGAGTTGCTTAGGTGTGTTTCTCAAAGAATCTTCCTAGATTTTCATAGATGGGATTCTACAATTATATCAGACTCATCGGATTGATAGGAGGATCAAATTCATAGCAATACGTTAACTACTAACACGTTTTGGGTCATACTACGTACCCAAAATCAGGGGTATTACCCTTGCCAAAATAGTTATTCACATGCTACCAATGATGCTTGACAAGTATCGTTTGCAAACATGACAGTTGTGATCCTTTGGTCAAAAAGCTCTGCCAGTATGTTCTTTCGTAGGAACATCCCACATAGACATAGATACTTAGCCCTTGTGGGGTGCACATTTTTGCAAGATCTTCAAAGCATGCAGGCCCTCTTTCAAGATTGCACATTTTAATCCTTGAAGATAGATCCCGAAAGGCATATGACCCTGCAGACTAGGCTAGGTGATTAGTGACTAATTCCACACATTTTTGCCATGGGCTAGGTCCACAACAACCATGAATCTACAGTTGTCAAAAACACAAATCCTACAACCCATTGATCCTCACCAATTGCAATCTGGTCCTTGACACTAGCATTATCGACATTAATTTTAACGATCCACTCCATGTAAATTGATGCAAAATTTGCATCTTTACCAGCTTCCTTGGAGCTTAACGTAGCAGCCAAAATGAACAAATGCACAGTTACAGTTGATTCTGGTTCTCCCTAGAATTTGTGTTTTTGCATAGTGTCATACTATGATTAGAAGATTTCAATTTGGGATTCACCTTTGGGTAAATGGGACTTCTATAACATTGGCTTGTGGAAAAATGAAAAAATGGCCCAGGCTCATTTTTCTCACGCCCCTCAACCCTCTGAGATTTGAATACACGCTAGAGTCTTTCAATTTTGATCTCAGGCCTTCATTAGAAGTCACAACTTTGTCTGCATGCGCATGGTTCCAGTGCCTTATTTAGGTGTTAGGAAGCCACATAATCTTCTTGTGATAGTGTTGTTACTATTTCATGTAATTCATTGGAATAGGACTAGTTTGATTTTCAGTAGGACGACCATTAGAGTTGCAGGTCTAACTAGTTCGTCAAACATGCATAGTTTTAGGTATTCTATCCCCATTTTATGTCTCGGCATTGAATTCAGGAATAAATCCTGCTGAGGAAGAGTTACTTGTATAAAGCCATGCTCACTGTTCTCTTGTGCTATCCATCTCACACTTGCAAAATTGTATTCAGTACCCATCCATTGCAACTGCCATTGTCCTCTAATACCTACTTCTGTTGATAGACTAATCGATTACTAAGGCCACTCCTAGATTCACGTGAGCACAGTCTTGAAATAAGAGATCCATTACCATACAAGGATCTAATTCACTGGATAATTTGAATTTTTAGCACTAGCAAAGTCAGATAGCTTCCCATATCTATTGGGGTGTCCTTGGTGCTATGAAAATAATGTTGATATTTAGTTCAACAAGGGCTATATCAATTTTGAAAACAGTAGTCAATCATTTCAGTCAGTTAATCTCACTTTAACAGATGGATTACTCTGCGCCCTATGTTGAAGCCCTTAAGTGATTGATAGTTTAATAGAGAAACTACGATGTACACTCCTCATTCGATGAGGTAGAGATAGATTGAGTCTTTTCAAATAAGTATTAGATCAGTTATCTGGTTATTTAGAATAGTCTATTAGCAACTACACTAGGCAAGTAGCTATACTCGGCTACTTGTGATAATTGTTTTCACAACACTTATGTTAGTTAGTTTAGTTGTGAATTAATAGAGCATACTTAAATAGAGGCACAAAAACCAAGTTATCGTTCAGGAGGATAGGTAACAAATCGATAAAAATGGAACACAATAACAGAGAATCAAAATGGGCACTAACACCATGGAAGAACAATGGATAGATTTTTACTTTGCTGAAATAAAAAAATATGCTAACATCTACACTACATGGCACAACATCACGCTGGTGGGTGGCCCACATGGATAATCTTGTTGGATGGAATGAAATTAGAATTTCTCTTATTACTAGGTTCTTAAGGATAAACACACCTACTCAAATCTACACTTATCATGGTAATCAACATGTTCAACACCACGTTTAGAAGTGTGAGAGAATCTAAACAGAAGGGTAGGAAGCTTTACCACCTTCACTATAGGTGCACAAGTTTTATTCCACTTTACAAGGTTGCACGGTGATGCTTGGTATGTATATGCGAACTCCATAGAGAAACTAGAAATTGGTAGAATTTAATTATGGGAATGGCCCATACATTTGACTTCTTCTCTACAAATCCTCTAGTGGAAGAAGCATTGAAATTTATCAAGTTCTTAACTATGGGGGATAGTACCAAGGCTGAAGAACTCCTTCAGGATTTATTAGATAAAGAAGATTCAAGAGCATCTTGATGAAGAACCAGAGGATTATGTAACATTACTTCAACACACTTGCCTTGAGAAAGAGAAAGGAAAAATGGTTTACTTAGTGGATGACGAAGAAGTAGACAATCCTAGATGTAAACCATTCAATAGGTAGGCATGAGGTATTGGACAGTGCAGATAAGACCACACGCCATATCATGAACCTATGAAGACAAAGAAGGTGAATATTGGATCAGATACTGAGCCTAAGGAAGCCATAATTGGAGATTATTGGTCAGACTCTGAAGTGGCAAAAATCATAGAGTTACTAAGGGATTACCAGGACTTATTCCCTAGGGGTACCATGAACTTAAAGGTGTGCATGAATCATTAGGAAAGATGAAGATAAAGCTTAAAGAGGGTGCACCCAGTTAGAAAGAGACCTTATAGAATGAACCCCAACTTACGTGAAATGGTAAAAGAAGAGATTGATAAAATGTTGAAGTCTAGGATTATCAAGCCCCTTGATGAGTCAGAATGGGTTAGTCCAATGGTGATCAGTATAAATAAGGATGGATGGATTAGGATATGTGTGGACTACAGGGAGTTGAATGATACATGTGTAATTAATCCCTTTCCAATGCCATTCACTGAGGAAATACTAGAAGGTGTTGCACAGTGTGAAATTGATTCATTTATAGATGGGTTCTCTGGGTATCATTGGGTTTAGATTGCCTAGGAGAATAAGGAAAAGACTACTGTTTACTATTGAATGGGGTAGCTTTTCCTATACTGTAATGCCTTTTGGTCTGAAAAATGCACCTACTATATTTTCATGCATAGTTATTCAAGCATTCAAGGAATTTATTCACAACTTCTTACAGGTATATTTAGATGATTGGACGGTGTATGGATTAGTTAAGGATCATTGTGACAATTTGTGCTTAATGTTTGAAAGATGTACACAATTGAGTATCTCTTTGAACATCAACAAGTGCATATTTTCTACACCATTTGGAATACTTTTAGGACACATAATCTGCAAGGAGGGTTTGTTAGTTGATCCAACAAAGGTTGCAATCATTATAGGCCTAAGGGAGCCTACCAGTCAAAGTGAGATGCATGAATTTTTGTGTCATACAGGATATTACAGAAATTTTATCAAAGGATATGCCAAATTTTTTGCACCATTAGAAGAGTTACTGAAAGGGAAAGGTACGTTCTACTAGGGAGAACAACAGCAACGCACATTCAATACATTGAAGGAGAAACTTACTACCACACCTATTCTATGTTTTCCTTCATGGGACAAACCATTTCATGTACATGTTGACGCCTCTGGCATGGCCATTGGTGTGGTGTTGGCTCAACCTAGGAGAAGGTATTGTAGATCATCCTATCTGTTTTTCTAGTAGAAAGTTGACTCATGCAGAGCAGAATTACACAACTACAGAGCACGAAGCTTTGTCAATGATCTATGTGCTACATAAATTCTGCTAGTACCTACTAGCTACACCATTTGTCTTTTATACAGATCACATGGCATTGAAGTATTTGGTAAATAAACCTATTTTACAAGGGCGCATATGTCGATGGGTGCTCTTATTTCAAGAATTTGATTTCACAATTGTGGTAAAACCAGGGAAAAGTAATTCTGGACTAGACCATTTAACAAGAATAAAGTCAAGAGAAGAAGCACAGGAATTGAAGGATACCATGCCTCGATGCACAGTTATACAGGTTACAATGAGTGCCCATCAGAACTAGAGGACATTGTTGTCTTTCTACAAATACCGGATGACACTAGAAGGAATGAAATCCTTGGAAGAAGAAATAACTTGCTATACGCACCGTACCTTATATGTTAATCAGTGGTGACTTGTACAAATTGGGATGAGATGAGTTATTGCGCCTTTGTGTATTGGAACATGAGCACATAGGGATATTATGGAAGAGGCTCATGGTGGTATTGTAGGTGGCCACTATGCAGGTGATGCCACTGTGCACAAGATTCTACTCACTGGATTATGGTGGGAGACCCTATATAAATATTGTAAGGAATTTTGTAAGGCATGTGATCATTATCAATGTCTTGGAAAACCAGGTCAATGAGATGAAATGCCTCTGAGACCTATTACTAGTGCAGAACCATTTGAGAAATGGGCTATAGATTTTGTGGATCCCATTTCACCAATTACACGTAGAACTGAATCATGCTACATCATAACTTACACAGATTATCTGACAAGGTAGGAAAATGTAACACCTACAAAGGACTATACAGTGGCTACAACATCCAGGTTTCTTTAGTAAAATATTATTACAAGGTATGGATGTCCTTTGAGTTTGACCAGTGATAGGGGCACACATTTTCTTAATGAGACAATCAGAATTTTATTAGATGAATTCATGATTGCACACCATAAGACTACACCCTATCATCCTCAGGAAAATGGAACTGCTCAAGGCTTTCAACAAAATTTTGAGCTAGACATTGACAAAAATATGTGATGTTGGAAGAGAGGATTGGGATGATAAAGTTCTATGTCAGTACTTTGGGCATATCAGAACAACATATAAAAGGTTGAACAAAGCCACACCATTTCAGTTAGTGTTTGGCAAAGAAGCAGTTCTTCCTATGGAATTTATGTTACCTTCTTTGTGTATTGCGTGCACTGGAGGTCTAGCTGATGAGCAAGCATTAGAAGAATGGATTGAAAAGTTAATTAAGCTGGATGAGTGACGAGCAATAGCACGTTGGAGTTAGAAGCAAGAAAAGTCTAGGTAGAAAGCATGGCATGATAGAAACATAAGGGACAAGAAGTTTGAGATTGGACAAATGGTGCTTCTCTATGACTCTAAGTTCTTGTGCCATCCAGGAAAACTTAAGGTACATTGGTTGGGGTCATATGTTATCACTTACATCCTTGAAACAAGTGCTTTCCAGTTAGAAGCACTTGATGGAACACGGTTACCCAGTTACTTCAATGGGAGTAGGCTGAAGCCCTACTATAAATAAGTCTTCTTGGTGTTTGTAATAAGGCAGTATTGCCATTTAGATTAGGTTTTCAATTTTGCATTCCCTTAATGTGTTTCCTTCTTTGTTGCTATGATTTGTCAATTTAGTTGGTGTGTTGTGTAATAAGCGTGTTTACGTGCCAGAAGCTAATTACTATTTGAAGAATTTTTATGTGCAGAGGACTGCACATACTTTTAGTGTGGGGTGGATTGTTGGTATCTAGGTACAAGATTGTTAGAATTAAACGAAGAAAGGAATAAGCTACTATGGGTGCTATTCAAGTCAAAGGATTGCTTCTAAAAAGTGACCAAAAGCTGGAGATGGATGAAGGGACAGTATAACATGAGGTAAGTGGAGCCATAACAACTACCAGTGGAAGGTGTAGTGACAAGGTACTCAGGTGCAAGGAAGCATGCTGAAGAGAAGTCTGTGACCAAAGGGTAGGAAGGCACACTAAAAGGTTATAGCTGGGGCATGAAGATGTACCACATGGAAAGAAAAAATTTGGTCAATAAATGAGAGGACATTGGGTAGGTGAAGGAGCAATAAATGCATCAAAATTTTGAAAATCTATATAAGGATGGGATGCAAGTTCATTCTTACCATTGCAATTAATATAATTTGACAAGATCCAAGTGAAAAGAGCCAAGAAATCATGTTGAGGTGTGAAGAGTGTGAAACTAAACATGGAACGGAGGTTTGTGTGAAGAAGAAGATTGAATTCCCACATGAGGAGGGTTTGAGCGAAGAAGATGTGTTACAACCAAGAGCTAGGGCACATGATTTCCACTAGGGCATGGAGATTTGAGCTAGGGTTTGAGTTGCACATTGCATAGAAGTTAAAAGATGAGTATTTTCAGAGGATTGCAGGGTAGAAATGGCACCAAAGAAGGCAGTTACAGTAGGAGTTAAGGGAAAGAATAAGGTGGTCGTCGAGGAAGAATAAATGACCCCTGAAAGCAATTTTTCAGAGATGTAATATCGAAAGGGGGTTATAGTAGGCCAGGAGTGGGATTCCCACATTTGAAAAAAAGATAAGTGAGTGCAACCATCGTACCATAGAAAAAAGGAGCTGGATGCACTATTGAACACGAAGACAAATAAGCGCACAATGGAGGACATGTCAGTTTATGATGACATTGGGGAGAAGTTATTAAATAAGATTGGGGTATATCAATTATACAAGCTCCCCTACTTTAGAAAATATGATCCCTTGTACCAATGACTCATGAGAAGACTACATGAAGACTTATTCTACTTTGCAAGATGCAAAGTAAGGATTTCAGCTATGCTAATCTCAAAAGTTATAGGGTTAAAGGCCATAAGTGAAGACCTAAAGGAGGACTTAACAGAAAAGTCCGTAATTCTATAGACTAGGAGGGAACTTGGGTACACAAAGGGTCCATGCGGCATGGACATAGACAAGCTGAAAAAGTACCCAGTTGTGCAGGCAGCTACACACCTTGTGACAAAAGTTAAATGACCAAGAGAGGTGGTCACAAGTGAATACCATGTGGCTATGCATGTGCTAAGAAGGATGTCTGAAGGAGTGATCTATAACATTTTAGGTTACACTGTGGAAACTATCATTGAAGAGGCACTATCAGGAGGAAAGATTACTTTTGGGGTTGTTCTATTGTCTCTGGTATTCTTGGAGATTGGGGTGCCAAATGGACCAAAAGAGAGAGTCTGAAAGTATCCTATGGAGAAAAAGTCACTTATAGAGTGATTCAGTAAGTACTTGTGTGAAGGATCGATGGCCAAACAAGTCAATCAAAGGGATGAGAAGTGGTACGATAGGCTCTGTGCATTGACATTCGAAGAAGAGTGGTGCATACCAAAGGATTTACCATCAGTGGTGGGTAAGGCAGTTCAGTTTTCCGTATACCAACATTTTTACATCATGTGATTTGTGATGAAGGATGGGGCTTGGAGCCCATGGTGCAAACTACCGTATGCCTTCACAATAAGGTATTTTCAGGCATCGGTTCATAGGTTCTCAGACGTGGGATGACTAACATTCAATGTTAGACAAGGTAGACTGTGACTACCACACACTGAGGAAGAAGTATGTATATCCAGGACATAATGCATATATTGAAAGGCTCATCTCAGATGTGTTGAGCATAAAGCCAGTAAGTTTGGTTATTGGAGACATTGGAGCAGCACTGGTGTACCTCCAATTGAAGCCTAAGCTAGAAAACAACAAGTATGTGGAAGATGAGTTCACACTTCCAGAACCACCGAAGGGTAAGCATACCATGGAGAACATTCCAGTGCCTAAGCCCATAGAGACAATCGAAGTAGAGGATGAGGAGGATGAGCACGAGGATAGTGGTGGTTTGGAACATAGAGGTAGAAGACATCCTATAAATAAGGATGAAGTTGAGCGTGCAACTACACCACCTCAGCCATAAGAGGGGGATGATGAGGACTTGGATGCAGTCCAAGGAGAGCACTGATTTAAGAGAGTGTTCAGGAGAACAAGGACCCAAGGTGCTACTCCAAAAATAGTGTGCAGATCACACCGAATCTCTCCACAGAAGGAGACAACCGAGAAAAGGAGAAGGAAACTAAAATTTAATGAGGAAGTGGAAGAGTCAGAGGAAAAGCATGCCATAATTCTCCTACACCTAAAGATAACGTAGGAACAACAAGATGAAGAAATAAAGGAATGAGAAGAGGAAGAAAAGGGAATGGATGAGACAACTATCAAGACTGCTGAGGACATGGAAACACAAATCCCAAATTTGGAAGCTCAAGTTCCCAAGCAGCCTAGTTCAAGAAGAACAAGTGGGGAGAACATTCCACAAGACATGGGTTATGCTGAGGACACAGGTAAAATTTTCCACACCTGTTTCTAGAGCACACTGACACAAAAGGAGTTATATGGCTATGAGTTAATAGATGAAGATATGGCAATAGTGCACAGAAGGAAGAAATTATCATGGCTAATGAGCACACACATGGATGAGTCATATTTTATGTGTGTGAGGAGTCATGCATGTCAAGGAGGTTAAAAAAGACACCTCAGGCTAGACACATAATAGTAAAGCCTACTATTATGTCAGATGAATAGGTGAACAATGCATTGGTAAAAGTCTCAATAGAGGTGGCAAGGTAGAATATGGACAAAGCTACCACAATTAGGGTGCTAAGGGAAGAGATAAAAACTATGGATGAGGAGATATCCTGTGTAACACATGAAATATACTTAGCACAAAAGAAGAACGTTTTATTTATCAACATCGTAGAGGAAATTGGTGATAATTTCATGAAGGTTAGGCCACACTTAGAGCCAAAGGTACCAAAGATGTTTCCTTTGGTAATACACTATGTAAGTACATTGGTGGACTTAGTGCTTGAAGATGAACCTCTGCACATGCCAGTGCCAAAGGATCCAGCACAAGATGCAGAGTGAGAAAAGGCTTCAGTGATGCAGAAGATTACATCATATGAAGGACTACTACAAGTCCTATGGGAAGAACTAAAGAAGGTAGACCAAGCCTTGACCATTTGTATAGCTCCAGAGGAACTCATCAAAATAAAAATGCTAGAGGAGAATAATGAGGTCCAGAAAGTGATGAGGGATGACACATTGGGCCATGCAGAAAGATTAACAATGGTTAAACAGAAGTGCAAGGCCCTGACAACAGCCCAAGAACCACACAAGGATTGGCTAGAGAAGCTTGGTAAACTCATTGCATAGAAGATGGATTTTTTAGAGGGAAGGATGACTGCAATGTCCAACATTGTGTTGGTCTTACAAAATGAGAAAGGAGAGATTGCGAAGGATTAAATGGAGTCCATTGCTATGGAAATCCCAGAAAAAGTAGAGGAAGCACTCATTGAGTGGCAGACCTTAGAGGTCTAGATAAAGGAGGAATATCCTGAATTAATTTTTTAGGTTATAAAAGAAGAAACTACACGTTAAAAACATTCTTTCATTCATCTGAATTTTTTATATTCTTCTATTCTTTGATTCATTTTAGAGATAACCATTTCCAGGGAAGCAATACAACTAGTATGGGGTAATGTTGATCAGCCAGACCCTAGCTCTTATTAAATAAAATATATAAGGTTCACATGAGAGAGTATATTGCATTCAAAGGTGAGGAATTATCAGAAATGATCGCGCACGTGAAGAACAGAAACAGGTTCAAGACTTAGCCATTTTCACGACAAGGATCTATTTTTGGAGATAGCGTGCAGAGAACTCAAATTGATTTGAGACTTACGCATCACGCATAGAATATATTTGGAGGACTATCTATGAAATGCTTTGCATGGACATGGACCGAGAGTATATTTTCTACTATTAATTAACTAACGATACTATATTATTAGCGCACTTACATGTGTGGCTATTTTTGTAATGGTGTGTGGCTAAGTAATATCATGCGACTTATTTTGGGATTAATAAGTGGTGAAGGACAAGTCCCCACCATTATATATATGTATTAAACTATGTGATAATATATATATATATATATATATATATGCATACATGGAGATAGAGAGAGAGCATACAGGTGTGAGGTGTGAGAACTAAAATATAGTGAGATTATGCTGCTAAATCTGTTACATGCATGAGCATATACTATTGCTCTTGTAATGAAGCTTCTATGTATTTATTGTAATTAATATAATGGAGGTTATGGACTGAATCAAGGTGTTATCATGTTTACAGTTTAGTATTGCATGCTTGATTTCATTATGGGTATCTCTTAAGTCTGTTATTTTCTAGATCTAGATTTGACTATGCATTGTATGAAAGACATGTTAATTATAGATCTAAATGATTGAATTCTACATCATGCTAACGTACTATAATAAAAACCCTAAGGAGGGACCTAGTACCATTACGTGCTTCAAGTGAGTGTTCAGTCTATCCTGAGTGATGTGCCACCGCCCTTGGGTTTGTGTATCACTGAATTCTAGGATGCATCATAGATTTTGATCTATTTTACTTCCTATCTAGATATATGGTTGATTACCATCCCATCAACTATCTAATAAACACCAAATATATAGATATGGCTGGCCCAACAAAAATCAATACGGGTGGTGTGCTTAATATAGAGAGTATAGGCCCATCATCTAGTATCACCATTTTGTCCAACATATATATTTGATAAGGGCTGGTGGTGCCACCTATTTATTAAATGCCCAAAAATAATCTATAGAGAATGCATGTAGTGTCATATCTATATAACTACCTTATCTATCTATCTTGATTATTAGCCCATATAAACTCCTAGTGTGGGGGTGGGTCGGAAGCCTTATATCTATATTTATGAGTGATTACCGGCCTATCCCAATCAGATATATAGAGAGGGACCCCTATAGAATCTATATATGGCAATTACCACATGCATTTGGGATCAATCATCATTTAATTTTCTCTTTTATCTCACATAAATGTCATGTCCATCTCCCATAGATATGGCGGTCAGGGGCTTCTTATAGATATAGACTCTTACCCCTATCTATACTCAATCTAAATCTAAATATCCACATGGCCCCTATCTATTCTCTTAACACTATGAAAATTAAAAGCTATATAGTGGGGGGTAAAAACTATGAATGCCCTATATATATGGGCAGACTTGGGGTCAGCCCATATATAGGCTTCCATAGATACACCCTTATCCTTATATTATATATCTAATCTTTTGATCCAATCCATATCCTGAATGATTATAGAGTACTTTTCAAGATCATCACCTATCTATGCACCATATATATAAATATGTTTACTCGATTAGATATAAAGAGTTTGATATCTATAGTAGTCATAGACTCCCCTGACTCTATATAGATAGTTGTATTCTCCCCTCCTATTGATAGGATAAATATATAGATAGGGATAACCCTATATAACAATGGGAGAGAAACCCTATATATCTATATGCCTATATATCAACTTCTATTTAGGGGTTCGTATTGATACTTATTCACTCACACACTCGCATATCTATATAAAGGGTGGGGTGCCAATGAAACTCTCTATATACTGTGCTCACCCTATATATAGTTATGGAAACTGGAGAGGCCATATATATATATATATATATATATATATATATATATATATATCTATATATGTATGTATCTGAAGAGGAAGTATAGGTTCCAACCTCCATATGGCTTCATTCCCTTCATACACCCCTATAGATCCAAGGATGTCATCTATCTCTATTTTGGCCACCCATATATCGATAGGGCCCCCCTCTACTCTATATAGTTGGTATCTCAATATAGAGAGATACTCCACCCCCTTTTACATGACTAGGATATATTAGATTCATTATCTCTAGATGGATGGGGGTGGTGGCCATAGACTATAGAATTTATAGGGGGCCAACTATTTAGGGTGGCTTCCCCAGAGATAACTATTGGCTAGATCCAACAAGATAGATAAGATAATTCATCCTGTTACCTCCCATAAGATCTATAGAGCCCAAAGGATCAAACCAAGAATCACCAATCCCCCTAAATATCTCTATAGAGTATCTTCACACAATTATTACACCCAACTTCAGTTCCATAATCTATCTAATATGGAGATGGAACTATAATATAGGACCTAAATATGGCCATGTGGTACAAATCCACCTGCATATAGATACATCACACAATATATATATATATATATATATATATATATTATAGTCTGTAGTCACTATCCATCCACCATCCACCATCTACCATCTATAGTTATTATCATTCATTTTTTATGCATGATATATTCATGGTTATATGCTAGTAAATATATAAGGGGGTCCATACTAAATCATATATAAATGAGATGAGATGAAGAGTGATGGAAATATCTAAATAATTTGATAACCCATGGATCAGAGTAGGGGACCATCATGCAATGGTGATCCAGACCATCATGGAAATCCTCCATAATCCTATTTGTAATATCCATCCCATCTAAAGATATATAAATAGGGTCCCTCCTCCAAATATATAGATAGGGGCCCATCTCTATATATAGATCCCTCTCCCTTCCACTCCTCCCTCTATGTCAATTGACCTATAGAGAGTCTTCATTGGGTCAACCATTAGGTTTTTGGTGGGATGAAAAAGGACCATAGAGATATGAGTATAGGTGTTTCTTAAATGTGAGAATGAAACATATAAGAAATGAGAACATAAAAACTTAGACGGGGATGGGGACAAAATCTTACATCTGATTCTATTTATCTAATAGCACTGATAGTAGCTTGGACATTTAAATGAAAAGACAACCAATTCTACATAGATAGTGAGATTTCTCTCTACATTAATAGAGTGTTCTTATTTAGGAAGGAAAATAATCTCTATATGGAGGGGGCCTGAATCAAGGGACAAATAATGGTCCTCTCTTATAGTAAAGTGAAATTTTTTTGTTAGATCTTGGCCACACAAGATTGTTCAAAAGGGGCTAGCTGGAGCTTACACATAAGATTGTTCAAGATCATCGTTGAATGCCTACCCCATTTATATATTAATTCTATATAGGAAAAATATTATATCCCTCTACTCCACTCTAATATATAGATGGGTCATATTTCTTCATCTCTTATATATTTCCTATATACTAGGTATCACATTTCATGATGATCTGAATCCTTGTGTGGTTCTCTACATTGCACGTAAGATCAATATGTTGTATACATGAAAAATTTATTAGGAGATGGGCCCACCTCTCTTTATATAGTTAATAGTTGATGGTTACCCACTATCCATATATATTCATCATCATATATCAAATACATGTAGGGATCCTCCCCTTTTTTTGACGGAGATGGATATTTTATATGGGCATCTAATCCTATATAAGACACTACAAATCACAAAAAAATTATTTCCATGTGGGGTGACTATCAAGTGAGTGAACCCATAAATAGAGAGGGCCTATAAAATTATAGTTTTCATATAAAAATAGGGCACCTACCCTACCTATCGGAACCCCTATGTATATATGAGTTTAATATTGCTCACTCCTACCCTAGATAAGATGAGGTCCTTCAGATCCTTAACTCTATATGAGTTATACTTCTATATAGATAGATAACCCCAAATATTAGTTGTGGGTGGGCCATATATAAATAGATGGTGGTTATCTACTCTGTATATATGTATGGTCCTCCTATAACTATATATATCTATAGTATTCCCCAAGGGTTTCTCAATATATATTTTACCCATCCAAGAAATGATTAGTTATATATATTCAGTCTACACTGCCTATGTGACTATCATAATTTAGTAAAACATCAAACCCTCTATATAGATACGGAGATATGGATATCTATTAGATAGAACAAGATATCCCACCTATGGACTATAGATATAGGGTATGTGGTCCTTAGGGAATTTTATATATTTTTCCTTGTGGAGTTCTATATAGATATAGAAATTCATCAGTTGTATAACTCCTTTAGATAGTTTAGAATGCATTATCTGGATTGAATTTCAACTTGATGAACAAAAACCTAACAATGGTGTTTAATGTCCTATGTCAATGTAAACTATAATGAAAGAGTAGTAAATAAAAAAAACTTTACTATGAATAAAAATTAGCAAACTCCATGAGAGAGATGTATTCCAAGAGATATGTATCTTTATTCAAAAATCAAAAAAATTAAAGCTATACAAATAATATGAGGGGTTTCAGATGGGAACTAAAATTTCATGCTACATGAGACCATTCTTATCCACTTTAGGGGTGGATTCAAAAATATAAAAGTTAAAATAACTAAATTATTTCCTATTATCACTTATTATTTTATTAAGTGTCCCTTGACGGGGCCATATCTCCTAGCATGTTGATCTATTTTGGGAACAAGATGATTCATTAGAAAGAAGAGTCATGTACAAAGTTATACTATGGATCTAGTTAATAATTCTCTTGCCTAAAATTTTTGTAAGTCCAGAAAATGCTCTAGAAACCCTAAATATGCAAAATAAAAAAGCTATTAAAAGTTGTAAAAAATAGACTTTCAGGAATTTCCGTGAAAACTACCTAAAATAGAAATTTTAAGACTTTCCATAAATAGACCTTTGGAATCCTTGTTATAGATCAATGAGGGATGAAAAGGATGGATAGAGGTAGGCCCTTATCCATCTAAAGAGTCTAGAGGAAGGGGAGTTCCATATAGTTCTATCTAGAGGCCCTATATGTATAGAGTATTTGGGGGTGCTTAGGCTACACTAGAACTTTTCATCCCTCTATATCGAACATATATAGGGAGGGGGTGACCTTATACATATTTCTATATGGAATGGATCCTTCTATATATATATATTGGGCCAAGGGCCAACCGAAGCTCCTATGTATCAATATAGATAGACCCTCATCTAATCCTCACCTTTATGGTCTATCTCAGCCTGACTATAGACAGACTATAGCCAACTGAACCTAACTATCTTTTATCTTATCTATTATAGTTGGGCCCCCAACCCTGACTATGGTAGTTAGTTATGGATGTAGTTGGATCTAGGCTATCATATAGAAATAAGGCTCCTCCCTCCCCAGTTATAGTCTACCACTCCTTCCAAAATAGACAAGGCTACTCATTGCATGCATCCACCATACCCTATATAAAGATACTCTCCCTCCTTATGTTAGGTTGGGATAAACAAACCAACCTCTATTCTTCAAGTTAGTTCAAGTGTATCTCACCTCCCTGCATATCGGATCAGATGGATTAAACTGTCTATATAGAAGGAGAAAAGGTGGGTGACCCCCTCTGTATTGATTATAAGGTTATCTAGAAGAGTATTATTCGTGTCTTGGTCACTATTGTATCCCTCCCCTACCCCTATATTTATGATATGATATGGAAATGTGGATTGTAGAAATATAAATAATAGCCTTTATAAAAAGAATAGGGGAAATTGGGAAAATTGGAATTCTCAACATGGGACAGGAAATATATCCCAGTAACCAACACCAACATAGCATTAGCATATTTATTTGAAGCTATTGTGTAGAAAAATTAACATCAAGGAACATTTACATATTTATTCCATTGGATCCCCATCATCATTCATTATGTCCATTTCCATCCATATAGTATAGATCAACCACAACACTATACACTTAGATACTCTGTCAGCTACGGAATACCAAATACTGAATACTGAATATATATAGAATCCTATAGGAACCCATAACATAAAAATGAATGAAATGAGGGAGGTGGTGAATATTCAATATAAATGGGTGATAGGTCTCACACCCCACCCCTAGAAATTGAAATGGTGTGGGGGTGCCCCATTCTATATATTTGGTTCTAGTTCATACCCTATTCTCCCTATCCATCCATCTATATATATAGGCATCAGCCCCACTCTATCTATATCTCTATTTGAACTTTGTATCTCTCTCTATTTGAACTTTATATCTCTATTTGAACTCTGAAATATGATTGACACTATTAAAACTATATATCTCTCTATATTTTTATCTATATCTCAATGAAAATATATCTCTGTATATTTATATCTCTCTATATATCTATATGTCTATATATATATCTATATCTCTCTCTATCTGAATGAGAATATATATATCTATATCTATATACAGGCTGACTGACAGGGTAAGAAATAGTTTCCTCATGCTACCTCATATATTGTATTAGAGCCATGAGAGTTGGGTGAGATATAGAGATAAGGGAGGGGAAGGGAAGGTTCTTTAGATCTACCCTAGATGGACTAATCCCTACCCATCCCCTGAAATATATTCTCGATATACCTCTGAGGGATAGAGAATCAACTTCCCAACTTCAACCTCATGAGGTTGATAACCTTGTGGGCTTGAGGCCTTGCTCCCCCAAACCAGATACCAAATATTAAACTACCTAACTCCATCTACTGAAATAGAGAATACTCCATCCCTTCATAACTCTATATATATTTGTTGGGGGATTTATATGATATGAACCTTTTGTATAGAATACTTTTCAAGCTATGTCAAATATTCCATGAGGAAGATGAAGTCTCTTCCTCTATCATCTACATTGTATCCATAGTCTCTTCTAGAGGGCTCTGCCTATCCATAGATAGCACAAATTCACTGTGGCAAGTCAGAGGTGGTAGGAACTGGTGATGCCCTATATCTATATATATAACTCACCATAACTAATCAACTAATATATATATATATATATAGATAACATAGTCGACCTGATCGCCTTATCTTATCTTATCTTATATGGGTGACCCTTTTCTATGTATAGGGTATGTTTATGTATATTCCATATAGGGGTTAATTATCCATAGTTATTGCATAGTCTAGTTCCCATTGTCCATTTTCAAAAACTAATATATGGGTTATTGCCCCTATAACTATAAGCCATCACATCATCCTCCTCCTTCTATATGGGCCACATGAGATTCTCATTACATATCTACATATAATGGGTTGGTGTCTATCTCCCATATGAAGAGAGAGATCCCAATTAATAGTAATATGCACTCAAACTAAATATCTCAATAGATAAGATAAGATAGTTGAAGGAGGGGGTTTGAGGTAGAGGCTATATAGAAATAGTAGGACACCCTATCTGTATATATGCCTATTTATTATCCCTAGTAGACTCATCCCTACCCCAATTCTAAACTAGATCCTCATGAGAAAACCTAAATATATTTATATGGGCCCTATAGCCCTATAGATCTAAGGGGAGGGAATGGTATCCGTATCTATAATCTATCTGGGTTATTTTAATTCCCTAACTATATATATCCCATCTTCCCTACCCTAGAGAAAGTAGAGATAGCCCCTTTTAGATATATGGGTAGATATATATCTTGAGAGAACTATAACTCTATTGGCACCCTATCTAGATAAATATCCCATCTCTATATGTGGGTGGTAGGAAAGCATGATGGGACCCTCTCTATATGTGGGGGTTGGGTTGGGGCCATCTATTCTAGCTATCCCATCTATCTATAATCGGTTAGTCAGAAGATTGGGACCAATCTATTGTCTAATCTGGTCAATTTTTCTATATAATATATATATATATATATATATATATATATATATATATAAGATCTATATTCTCTGTCTAAGAAAGGTGATGCCCATATAGATCTATATGGCTCTCCATTCTCTTGGAGAATAGATATAGGTTTCACATATCCTATATCTAACAACCCAAGTTCTCACACCCTCTCTATATGGGATATAACTCTCCCCTAAATATCATATCTATATGGCACCTGAAAGTGTTTGGCCTTATAGATTTGGTGATAGTTTAGAATTTTTTACCCAACCCTAGAATTATTTATGTTTTATATAGAAATGTTCATGTCGGTATTTTATTTTTATGGATATGTGATAAGTATGAGGCTTACGTAAAGTCCTAATCTATATTAAGTTACATTATATGTAGAGATTGTGAAAACCTGTTTATGATAATAATGTAAGCATGATAACAAGGAATTTTGTATTCAAGTTAATATGGAGATGAAAGAGAATCGATTACTGAGGATTTTATACTTTCACAACTTAACAAATTATTTATTTATATTTTGGATCACTTTTTATTATTTATAATAATTAATTACATGCCATTACAAACATAAATTTATAGATATGCTTTTGAAATATGGAAGTATACAGAAGCACCTAAGTTTTTCAAATTATTAAACTAGAATCCAGGAAGTATCCAGGAAGTGTTTTGATGTTTTTAACTAATTAATCTTGTAATTTGGAGCTTCTTAGTGAAAAACCTTCCCTTATTTTACCATCATCATAATCATTACACCTTCTTTTGGTGCAAGTACTATTTTAAGAAACATTTTCTATTAAAAATTATAGACAATGTGAAAACAAATATGTGTATAAACCCCATAAGGAATTTGCAAAGTATGTAATTATTAGTTATTTGGAAAAGATTTTAAAAACATACTATACATTAATTTTTTATTTTAAAATAATGATGCATTACCATTAAATTTTTATTACTTAAACTAGATTTTCAGAAGTTTTAATTTTCGATTTTATTTTTTCGAAGGGGTTTTCCAAAAAAATACAACACATTAACTTTTTAATTTCTAATTCAAATGTATTATTTTTTATTGTTTATTATTTTATATTTTTTTTCACAATCTCTTTATTAGTTTATTAGGTTTATTTAAATATTCAATGTCAAATATGTTTGAGATGGAGTAGTCGTTGTGCACATTAAAAAAAATATAAATTAGGAAGAACAAAATATAATTTTGGTATGTTTACATAGCTCGAGTTTACGAAATTGATTAATTCTTTTACAAAATCTTCCTTTTGGACGATGATTAGATTGTTTGCATAGCTATTTTTTATGTTTAATTTTATAAATTTACAACATATCAATATATTATTTACAAATCAATATAATTTTGTTATAATATAAAGTTGGCTTGATAGAAGTCATATTTCAATATATCCGTGTTAGAAAAAATACATAACTCAACAACAAAAAAAAATGTAACAATTGATAGTTAGGATACTGAGTCTACAAAATGCAGATAGAAATAAGGGAATCAACTATAAGAAATAGTAATATTGGAAGGTAGGTGGAGGGTCATCTTAGGGAGAGACGGGGAAAGAGCCCCCAAGTAGGCTACTCCACTAAAGTATTTGAGGTAGCACACCGATCGAAACTTTGAAAATTTTCCTCCATAGCTAAAGGCATCATGATCCTAGGTCTAGTGGTGGAGAATCAAAAATAAAAAATTTATCTTACACCAAAGAGGGTCAATATGAAGGACCAATAATAGACATCCCTTGAGGTGGTGGTAGGCTCTAGTGTCCCCACTAAGGAGGTGGGGTAGAAAAGTGTCAACAAATAGGGGAGGAAAACTCATTTCACAATTCACATCTCCATTATCAAGTGGAAAGTCATGAAGGGACCAGATATAGACGATATAGAAAAACACAAATCATGGTGTAAGAGGAACTCCCCAAGATATTTAAATGCTTTGGTGTAAATACTATATCTTTAGATCCACATTCTCAACTTATTCAAAGAAAATAATGACAATGGTTTCCTCATATAAGTAAAACTACTCAAACAAAATTATAATGAAAAATGGCATCGTTTATGATTTTTCTACAATTGAAATAGAATTATATATCTAAAAATTATAAAATGAAAACTATATATGTTGTCTAGTGGGAGTACTATTTAAACAAAGGTCATTTTCCACATGAAGAGGTTAGGATGGAAAGTCCTTAAGGGGGATTAACCATAATTCCAAGTGCATCTAACATGAGGGAAATTCTAAAAATGATCTTTAAGAATCATTAATCTACAACAAGCAAGATATTTGGGACTAGAAATACCAATGTATTTAAGCCTTTTGGCTAGATAGAGACCTTGATAAATAAAGAACTATATAAAATACATAATTTAATGCTCAATTATAGAATTCCAAAATTAATTGAGGTGGGAGAGAACAAATATAGTCTAGAAAAAGAAAAACTCTAACAAGAATTCAATTTATACATAGCATGGGAGAAAGATCTCATGATCTAGTAAAGTAAACTAGTAGAATATACTTTTAAATTAATGTCAACATTCCATAGCTAGTATCCCCACCACATGCTATTGATTTAACAAATATTGAATTTGTAAAAAACCCTATATATTTCAGAGTCACACATGAGAAATAAAATGCTAAAGCATAGATCTGACACAAGTTATAAGCTAATGTAAATTGAAACCCTAATTTCAATAGAGGTAATAGAAGACATAGCTAATTTTGCAATAAATCCCAAAGTGTGTTGTATTGAAAACCTTGTAAACAAGAGGAGCATAGTGTCACAACCGCACCTAAAATAATTTGTTGCTTCCAAATAAGCCTGGACTAGGGAACCTAGACTAGGTCAGTGGCGCGTGGGTGCTGAAGACCTCTGATGGGTTCCCGTGATTATGAAAATGGTTAGAAATTATTATTCTTGTGTCACAAGATATTCGTTAACCTTCACTATTGGTCTCATGTATGTTGTTGGATGATGACAGAGTTCTCTTGTAACCTGTGAAAAAATGATATCCTACAAAACCCCAAAACACAGAAAAACCTAAAAAAGAAATATGCAAATGGGGAGTTAGACTGACGCTGAAAAAGTGAACTTACGAATGAGTGTTGCACTACATCTCAAACTCTATGTAGTTCTTATGTGTGTGTTTATAAATCATGCCTTAGGAAGCTCTTATACAAGATGCATTTCATAGCGAGCAATAGCTATATGTAGTAATGTAAATAGATATGTGGATGAAAAAATGAGCCTCCACTCATATGCATGTATGTATAAAATATAGTGCCTTGTCCCTTGAGTGAGTGTTAGATATATGCTTTAATGCTCTTATAATGCCTTTGGATACAACCTTAAGTGATGATAATAGATGTTTAGAACTTGGTCCTGTATAACATTCACATATATTCATATTTACATTTTTCCCTTAGTTGAATTTCGTAATTGACAACTAAAATTCTGACCCATAAGAAAACAATATGTCCAAAAGATAAAATATGCCCAAAATAGGTGAGTAAGATACAAAGAGGTCAGGGGTGTCTAGAGGGGATGAGGGTGCCTATGCGCTGGTATCTTGACTCAAAAAAGATAACGAAATGAAGATCATATTGGGTTGTAGAGTGTGTAAGACCAAAGAGGAAACAAGAAAGACAAAAAAGAGGCCAAATATAGATGTCAATTACTATTTTTCTTGCTTATAAATCATATGAATAGTAATATGTTATTAGGACCTAGAAATTTACCCAAGTGCATGATTTTATGTCTACAATTTTTCATATGCTTGATAAACTACTACATTAGGGGAACATAAACTTTGTTTATATACCAATTTTTTTCATTGCTTTTAATCATTACCATATGTTTTATTTCTTATTTATTGCCCCTTATATGAATGGGAGGGCCGATCTGGTGCAAATATATTGTGACCGGGTATAACACAACTGGTGTTATGTGAGACTGGTACAACATAACATATAAATATGATATGAAAAAATTTACATGGGCCATATATATATATATATATATATATATATATATATATATATATATTATATGATCTAATATCCAATAAAGGATTCTAATGTAGGGGGTCCCAGAAATCCATGCCACGGATTGCACTACTGACAATTTTGGGCCTAACTCTTTATTGTTATCACTTTCCCAATGGTACGTAAGTGTCTTAATGAGTTTTGTGCATAAAATGAGATAATTAGATGCAAATGGCCATTTATAATGGATCAACTTGAATTCCCCTAGCATGAAAGTTCCATTCTAGGGAAGGATGACATACTATGATACTTTAAATTTCACTGAGCCCTATTTTTGTCCCTAGTTTGATGGTTATATGTGTCAATAATCTAGGACATCTCATTTTTTCCTCCATCCCAATATTTCACAACAAATTAGGTTTACCCATTTCATTAGGTCCTAACGCCCCCCCCCCCCCCCCCATCATGATCTCCTTGGTGGTTTATACAAGAGCTAGTGTCATTTCATCCTTACCTGTGGTTATGATGTCAAATATTCACAAAAAGGTATCATGATATCCACTAGTGAGCAATATTATTGGATTGATCCTTTAGTGGAAATACCCCCTATCTTAGATAATGATCACATTTCATTATTACCAATGATCATAAGTATAAAATCTCTTAGATATACAATTCATGCTAGAGAGATATATGGTTAGACTGATTCAGAAACATTAGGTAGTTCACTTCATACCTAGTATTTTGTTTGGTTTTTTGTTTCTACCACCATTCCATCAGTATCCATGGTTGGGGTTATACTACTTACCATGCATAGGACTACTAGAGTGAAGAGATAGGATGTATTTTGACAAAATTCTATTAATTCTAAGAAGACTATGATGAGGAGGAGGATAGAATAATACCAACTAGATATTAGATTGATAGTTGGAGAGAGTGGAGTTTTTATTATCGATCATGAATCATTTAGAATGAATAGATGGTTGTGGTGTTGTATCAAACTAGAGTGGGGATGTGGGCTACACTTGCATGGTATGCATGTCTGATCCGTTATGGCCTGAGATAGTCCTGGATACCTAACAATTATAGATAAGATGAGATGAGATGGGATATATATAGATTCTATAAGGGAGAGTGGGTCACCCTCATATTTAGATAGGGATATAGATAGACCTCACAATTATAGATATAGGTGACCTTCGGTCTTTTCAAATATATATATATATATATATATATATAGTGTCCCCCAAAAATCAATAGTTAGTTACATGAATGAATGACCTCAATTCTCACCCTGGGTTTGTGGTCTTCAGCTCCCTCTTTATAGAATAGTTCAAGATGGTGGTCCCATCCCATAGTTGTATGGATGGATTACCTCGACCACGTATATCTATTTTAGAGAGTTACTTATATTTTTTCTGAGCCATGAATAAATTCACCATGAAGGTTAATATAGTGAGGTGGACCAATGAGTTATCCGAGAAATAGATCAACTATTCTTGATTCCTAGTTTGGGTTTTCATGGATAACGTAAGGATGAAAATAGAAACAACATGATTATAGCTAGATGGATAATATCAGGGTATGAATCATACTATATCATGTTGATTTCACCATTCTATGATAGGTTCGGGGGTTTGGTACTAATTTTACAAATAAATCAAATTGCTATACTATTACGGGCTATTCTAGTACTCTTAGAATTATCACATCCACATGCCTATTCCATAGCTCATCCTTAAAAGATCGGTTATGATATTCCATGTTTTTCGTTATGGGTTTTTTTGGTATTGAATGAGAATGGGAAGAGGAGTGACCATCTATTTATTGAATGGCTTCAAATATATGGGGAAAATCCCACCACAATCCCATGAAAGTCTAATCCCAAAATATATCTAGGTTGGGTTAGCTCTCTCCCATTATATATTTAATTTTATAGATGTTCACCAGATATAGATAGGTGGATCACCTCGATGGGCTATATATTTAAAAATATATAGAGATATTTCCCCTATCCCCATGGGCTCCCAACCCTATGATGGTGGCTTCCATATCTATATTGGGGGGCCTATATAACTATATAGATCTTGGGGAAGCCTCCCCTAGCTATAAGCTATATAGAGAGCCTAGATAGATTTGGTAACCCATCTATATAGATATAGAGCAGGGGCCATATCCAATCACCCTCTCTCTATATGGGCCCGACTAACTAACTATATATAACCACCCACTATATATATATATATATATCTTATTGCCAAGTTTTTTCCACCCTCCTTGGAAATTTAGATAGGGGAGGGTTACAGATATTATAATTGATAAATGATTGGAGGACTCAATCTATAGTTGAGGTTGGGTACTCACCCATATATAGAGAGGGGGGTTTCATAGTGAGACAATCCTTGATATTTAGCCATAATATATGGATAGGGGATTCCTCATCATACTCACATAGTGATAGAGGGGGGCTTCAAAATGGGTATTAGCCTTGGAGGACCCATGTTAGGCCCATATCTATATAAATTTCCTCAATCTCCCATATATATAGAGAGGGAAATCCTCATACCATCATTAAACAATTGGGTACTCACCTATATAGAGACTGGGGGATTTAGTCTAAAGTGAAGGCCTATCTATATAGGAGTGCCCCATGTATAGATAGGGGGCATCCCTTATCCCTATCTCTTTATTATTTTGATGGATACATGATCTATATGAATCAAATTCTCCATCTAGTGCATAGATATAGAATATGTTGAGTTTACCCTCTCAATACTATATATCATTTACCTTAGTTAGCATGAAAGATCAGTAGATCACCAAGTCATGAAATGATAGGTTGGTAGTTCACCGAGTCAATTAAAGCTACATATGATTTTCTATTATGAGATTGATTAACATGGAATGTGTGTTCTAAATTATGTTTATTTAGAACAAAGCACATTATGTATATAAAAAAAATTTCACTTGTTTCTAAAGTCTTAAAATGGGAGTGTTACATCCTAGTATCAGAGATGAAGGTTATAGCTCTTGGACCTATTGTGTCCATAATCTGATAAAACTCAAATTTTATTTTTAACAGAAAATGGTTAGAACAAGAGGAAATGTTGCAAATAACCCACCACCTGGTGGAGAAGTAGGAACTACCCAAAAACTCGACGAGATCCTCACTTCCCTGTTTGACACAAGAGATCGTTTGGTTGTACTTGAACAATAAGTAATGGGAAATGAGGAGGAAGAAGATGTTGGTAATAACAATCAGCTATATCCTATGGACAACTTCCATTTGAGAAATTTGGGTGTTGATAATAACAATGTAAACATGCCAAATTAGCCAGAAAATAAAAAGGCAAGACTAGCAATTGAACTCACTAATGATATAAAAAGGATAAGTCCACCTAAGTTTGATGGCACCACATTAGGAGATGGAGCTGAGAATCGGCTCAGGAAAATGGAGAAGTACTTTGTAATGAGGAACTTCTCAGAGGAAACAAAGGTAATATGGGGAGCATATCAACTTTCCCATGAAGCATCTTCATTGTGGGATAGCCGTAAGGATGAGTTGAACATTGATGAAACTAATATTACTTGGGATAAATTTAAAATTATTTTAGGTAACGATGGCTGCCACAACTTTACTATGATTAGAAAAATGACTGAATTTCAGAACTTAACCCAAGGAAAATTAATAGTTACAGAGTAATGGGAGCGGTTTACTAAACTCCTTAAGTATGTACCTTAGTATAAAACTTACGAGAAGTTTAGGATACAAAATTTATCATGGGATTGAATCCCATTATAGGGGAGAGGTAGATGTTCATAGCCCAACCACTATGGAAGGTGTTGTTGAAAAATCCATAAGGCAGGAACAAAAATTAAAGGCAATTTTTGCTCATAAGGAGGAAGTAAGAAAGAAAGTTCCAAACTCCTCTTCATCATCTCTGGACACCTAAGAAAGGACCATGGAAGAAGTTTGGTATGAAAAGTAAGTTTTCAACTGATAATAATAAGAAAAAAACAACAAATAAGCCTGCTGCTAATGTACGCAATAACTTTGTCAAGAACAATAATAATAGACAAAAGTCCTATGGAGGTCAGAATGATAACTTTAAGGCTGGAAATAAATTTGAGCCTAAAAAGGGACCTGTAGGAGGTTGTTACAATTGTGGAAAAGATCATTACACAAACCAATGTCCTTTGAAAAAGGATGACCGTAATCAGTAGCACAAGATACATGCTGCAGTAGCTGACAAACAAGATGAAAAGCAAGTCACACCCATAGAAGTTCTGGGTAAGTTATTTGGTATACCTGTAACTATTCTTTTTTATACGAGAGCTACTGAATGTTTTATTTCTAGTAAATTAGCATCAAAATTAAAAATAAAAGCTAGAAAAATGGATAAATCATGGACTGTACATTATGGGAATAATGTTGTTCATACAGTTAGTATGTGTCTTTTTGGAGCAGTCCTTGACTTACCTAGTTTTTCCATAGAAGTTGATCTTTATGTTGCTCCTTTGGGGTCTTATGATGTAATCATAGGTGTTAATTGGCTAGCTGAGCATAAAGCAAAAGTGGAATTTTTTTAAAAACATATTATTTGTGTAGATGACTTGTAGAAAACAACATAGATTTAGGGTGTTAAACATGAAATTTCAGTTAGGAAATTTTCAGCTATGCAACTTAAAAAGGCCAAAAATAAGGGTTGTACCTTATATGTAGTAAAAATTTCAGAATCTACTAAGAAAATAGTGATTTCTTAGAACGTTACCCATTGTTACAAAATTACAGTGATGTGTTTCTAGAGGAATTACCAGGTCTTCCACCCAAAAGGGAGTTTGACTTCACAATTGAAATCAAACCTAGAACTGAGCCTATTTCTAAGGCACCTTATCAGATGAATACTATTGAATTGGTAGAGCTTAAGGCATAGTTGCAAGAAATTTTTTCTAAAGGTTTGATTAGACTGAGTGTTTCACCTTGGGGAGCACCGGTAATTTTTGTGAAAAAGAAAGATGGAACACTTAGATTGTGTATTGATTACAGAATGTTAAACAAGGAAACAATTAAGAATAGATATCCACTTCCTAGAATTGATGATCTATTTGATCAGATGCGTGGAGCATCGATATATTCTAAGATAGATCTTCGATCAGGATATCATCAGTTATGAATTAAGGATGAGGAAATTCATAAAACAAATTTTAGAACAAGGTATGGACATTATGAGTTCACAGTTTTACCTTTTGGATTAACAAATGCACCTATAAATTTTATGAATTTAATGAACAATATTTTTCAAGAATACTTGGACAAATTTGTGCTTGTATTCTTGGACGATATTCTCATATACTCTAAAAGTATTGAGGAACACCATGAGCATTTGAAGATAGTTTTAGAAATCTTGAGAAAAAGATGGTTATTTGGTAAGTTATCTAAATGTTCATTCTATGACATGGAAGTGCACTATTTGGGTCATGTTATAAGCAAGAATGGAATAGCTGTAGATCCTTCTAAAATTGTAGCTATAACTAAGTGGCCTGCACCAAAGAATGTACATGAAGTTAGAAGCTTCATGGGTCTTGCTGGTTACTATAGGAAATTTGTTAAAGATTTTTCCAAAGTTGTTGCACCAATAACTTCATTACAGAAAAAAGATAAGAAATTTGTGTGGAATGAGAAATGTGAATCTGCATTTAAAACTTTAAAGGATCAGTTAACTTTAGCACTTATTTTGGCTTTACCTGACCCTAATGGAGACTTTATTGTTGTAACGGATGCATCTGGGGAAGGTCTTGGAGGTATTTTGTTACAAAATGATCATGTCATAGCTTACGAAAGTAGAAAACTTAAGTTACATGAGCTGAATTATGCTCCACATGATCTAGAGCTTGCTTCCATTGTTCATGCACTTCAAGTTTGGAGGCATTATCTGCTTGGTAAACCTTTTGAACTAAAAATTGATCATCTTGGGTTGAAGTATATTTTTACTTAGCCAAATCTGAATGCAAGACAATGAAGATGGTTAGAGTTTTTGTCTCAATATGATTTTGACATAAGTTACATTAAAGGAACGGTAAATAGGGTACGTGATGCTCTAAGTCATAGGAAACACATTTATGCTCTTATAACATTGAGAACTCAGTTTAAGGATGAGGTAAAAAGTGTTATGGAATCTGATTCTTATTTTTAGCAAGTAAAAACAACACTTGCTGCGGATCCAAATGATGTGAGATATAAAGGTTTTCACTTTGATAATGAAGGAATCTTATGATTTGAAAACAGGGTATACATACCTTTGCTAAATGATTTAAGAAAGAAATTATTAGTTGAATTTCACAATTCACCTTTTTCTGGACACCTTGGTATTACAAAGATGCTTGTCGATATAAAACAACAATATTTCTGGAAGGGGATGAAAAAGGATGTAATTGAGTTTGTGACACATTGCTTAGAATGTCAATGTGTTAAAGTTGAACATATGCATCCAGCTGGTTTATTGTATCCTCATAGCATACTGCAGTACAAATGGCAAGTGATAAGCATGGATTTTGTACAAGGGCTGCCTATGTCAAGAAATAAACATGATGTTATTTTGGTTGTTGTTGATAAACTAACAAAAGTAGCACATTTTATTGTTGGTAATCTTAAGGATGATTCACTTGTTTTAGCAAAAAGGTTTGTACATGAGATTTTTTAGATTACATAGAGTACCTGAATTAATCATATCTGATAGAGATCCAAGAATGACTTCAAGGTTTTGGAAAACACTTAACGCAGCTCTAGGAACTAAGTTGAATTTCAATTCTGTGTATCATCTAGAAATGGATGGACAGACTGAAAGAGTTAATCAAGTTTTAGAGGATATGTTATGAATGTATTGCATGGATCAACAATATAAGTGGGAAGAGTACCTTCTATTAGTTGAATTTGCATACAATAACACTTATCATGCCTCTCTAAAGATGGCACCTTTCAAAGCATTATACGGAAGGAAATGCAGAACCCCTGTTAGTTGGGACAACATTGAGGATAGAGAGGTAATTGGACCTAAAATCCTTATGAAAATGGAACAAGTTAAAATGATTCATGAATGCTTGAAAGAAGCAGTAGATAGGCAAAAGAGTTATGCTGACTTGAAGCAGGTTGATAGAAAATTTGAACTTGGTGAGAAGGAATCTTTTCGGGTAAAACCGAAAAAGAGTTCTATAACTTTTGGCAAGGCTACCAAGTTATCACCTCATTATGTGGGACCTTTTGAAATTGTTGAAGTAATCAACCCTGTAGCTTATCGTTTAGCATTACCCCCTACTTTGTCATGAATGCATGATGTTTTCCATATTTCTTTGCTTAAGAAATACGTTTCAGATTTATCACATGTGTTAAATTGGAATTCCTTGCAGGTCCAAGACCCAAGAATAATCATGGTTAAACCCATATGAGTGTTGGAAACTTACCAGTTGCACTTAAGAAATCATGAAATAAGTCAATGTAAGGTCCAGTGGGACCAGTTTAATGAGGAAAGTGCAACCTGGGAAAATATGGAAGATATGAAAACTACTTTTCATATTTATTTGAATAGAATTGATTCTATTGACTGATAAAATTTGTGATTTTATTCTTTTATGACAATAAATCTGCTAGTTTTGGATAGATATTTCATTGTTTAAAATAAACAGCTACGTAAATGCTGATTTTGGAAATTTTAAATCCAGAAATGTTATGAACATGTGAAAAGAAAGTTAATAAATGGATTGTCCTTGATGTAAATTTGTTTAAATAAGTTAATCATCGGGATGATGATTCTTTTTAGGAGGGAAGTATGTAACACCTTTGATAAACTTTTAACTTCTCCTCTTTGCAATGCAAGCGTTGACATGTGATTTTTCCTAAGAAGGTGTATTATTTTGACTATTGAAATCATGCTTGCCATGGATAAATTATTTCTTTTCTTGGATTCAATTTATGAAATGTTGTTTCTTGCAAGGAATCCATTTTTGTTTGAGATAAGTAAGGTTGTAAACTGGTAAATTTGTTTGCAAATTTATCTCTATATAATAATGAAACCTTGGATCAATTCCATTGATCCAAGGTATGTTTTAATTCTTCTTACCTGATCTGTATGGAAAAATGACATTCAGAGGTTGAAGGAAATAAAAGAATGAACCTTTGTAGGTTTACAATTTCATTGATCTTCTTGGAAGTTCATGTTGTGCATTCTACTGTAAGTTGTGTGCTCATATCTTCTTGTCAACTTCTCCAGAATGCTGAATGGTGTAAGTTGGAAAGAGGTCTACTTCAGGACTATTGAGGGTAAAGCCTAAGTCCTAGATCTATAAGATCTATCCTAACGGGATTCTAACCTAAGGTAAACTGGATCTACCGTATATCTATGCCTACTCTAATCTTGTTCATCCTAACCTAAGTTGCATGTTTTCTAAGTTAGGGATTTGGAAATAACCTAAGGTGATGATAGGTATATTTCTAACCTATTACCTAATACTACATTGGTATGAAGAATGACCTATCCTAAGGTGGAAAATTTACCTAAGGAATATTAAGATAACCTAAGGTAAATATTTTCTAAACTAACCTAATGTCATACCCTAAGCTAATGATATCTATCCTAAACTAATGCTAGGATAGAAGGGGATGTAAGGGGTCGTATGGAAATTTGGAGGCATGGCGATGGTTCTATGTCATTTATTTGATTTGATTTTTGAATTTAATGGACATTAGTACTACAGTTTAGGTAGAGGCATGGAAATTTGGCGGAATCCTATGTGGAATCATCACTAGAGATAAGTGATGCATGTTCTTCTTTGAAATTGGACTCGCCAAATTTAATTGGCAGTGGCATGGAGAAATAGGTGGGAGATTGGAAATTAATGACATTTATGGTCATCAGTTTTGGCGAACAAACCACCTTGGAAACCATGCGAGCAGATTTGTTGGGGGTTGTTTGGTCTTTCAAGAATTTCAATTTTTTCTCTACATGGAGCTATCTAGTTCTTCGAACCAGACAGTTCTACTTTCAGTTTGTTGCTATTTTTAACTCCCTTGGTCTATTTTTGATCCAATGGAAGTATAAGAGGAATTTGAGAAGGAAGTTTTTGGTTGTTGACTTCATTTGGAGAAGAAAGAGTTTGGAGGCTCGACTGGAAATCTTCTTCAAATCGACAGAAGCACTATCAGGCATGATAGGCTCTATCCATTAAGTTTACTGATTTTCTCTAAGTGTCTTCATTAAAACAACTTTTCTCTCTTAGACATAATTGATGTTTTTATTTTTGTGATAGAGGGTTATTTTGGTTTCCTTGGCTTGAACAATTTATATAGATTCAAACACAATGAGTGAATCTCTTTTTAGGGAAAGGAATTCATTGTCGACTTGTTTTCCTCTTTATAGTTATTTTTAAATTCCCCCTTAAATCTAAAGTGGTACTTTGAGGATAACAAGTGCATGCTCTGAAACTAATTATTATTGTTTTGTCATTGTCGTGAGTTAACCAGACAATGATACGTGTCTCTCTTTAATCTCCTTCACAACTTGAGTAGAATCATGGAATTTTCAAGACACTCAGAGGTAGATAAATAATTTCTTTGTCATTTTGTAGCCAGGGAAGCAATTTATGTGACTTTTTAGCACTTAGGATTTGAAGAAGTGGGTAGCACCTTAAAAGGATTTGATCTTATCCTAACTATTTTAGGTTGTGCCTTTCAACCAAGGTAAGAGAACCTATTTTGTAACCTCTGTTATTGAAGGAGACACATATACCTTTCTTTTGCACAAATTTTATAGAGAAGACCTTGGGGAAAATATGATCAACACACCAAATCTGACTCTCACGAGTTGTCACTTCCAGATTATGGAGATATTTTCAAACACAAGGCTAAGGTTACTGAAGACATTTGGAATCCTAATCTATTTTGCATACTTTAGCAAATGGATTTTGTTCTTCTATGTGGATATACAGAGCAAAAACAGGGGTAGTTAGGGGTAGGATTGGTTATTTGAATAATTTTTTGGTGGGAGATCAACAAGATAGATTGGACTTTGCCAAATCCTTGAGAAACTTCACAACAAATGGAGAACTCAATAACAGAAAGCTTCAAAATAGTTAAAACATTCCTTCAACCAGAAGGTGTGCATCAATGGAGGCCCAGACATGCACTTTTTCACACAATATTTGAGATTCTAGCACAAAGGCTCGAGTTAGAAGACCCAATAAAACATCAAAATCTAAGATCAGTCATGCCTGAGGTACACCCAGAGGCTTACAAACAATCTCTGTCAACAGATGAAAGAAAAGTGATTTTAAATCATTTATTTCATTCCCAGATGAAAGCTCTTCTGAAAAATGAAATTGCAGATGCCACTAAACTATCACAAGGATTGAGATCTGTGTGATTCAAAGAGATTTTGATACAAGATTGCAATAGGAACAAGAAAAACTACTTGCAGACATTCTGAAAGTGAAATAAACACAAAATTTGCCAGAGATTTGACACAAATTAACTCAAAATTCATCAGATTCATCAGCAGGGGAGAGTTATTTAAACAATCTCAGAGCTTGTTGATGGCTATACACTTGTAACCAACTCAACATGAATGAAAATCTAACACAGAGGAAGTTAACCTGGTTTCTCAGAAATTTTTCTCAGAGGATGAGCTTTTCTCAAAATTTTCTCGTGAAAATGAACCCCGACCATTTGCATGACAAATTCATGCAATATATAACGTTTACTCACTCACTCACTTTTCCCCTCAAATCTTCCCTCCAAAAGTGGAATATTCGAAGCACCTTTGCTTTGCAATATTTCTGGAAAATGACATTTAACAAACTCACAAAAAGTTTCCAGTTGTTCTTTCAAAAGGTGAATCATTACAAAAATTTCATCATTCTTCAAAGTGGAAGCACATTTTTCATTTCCCACACATGTAGATCCCTTTCATTTCATCATTTCAACTTTTCCCTTCCCAATTTTTACTCTGCAACTTTGGATCTGGTAATTCACATTTTTCACAAACCAGAGTAAAAATTCATTTGAAAAATGCCTTGGATTCACAAATTGAACCCCCAAATTGATTAATTCAGACCCTGTAGGCCAAGACGACACGAATTGGTAAAAAATTTGATGAAGATTGATGCAAAAAATGCATCTCCAAACTTCCTGGAGCTCAAATGGTGGCCAAATTGGTGAAATGCATAGCTACCGTCGATTTGTTCCTCAACTTCAAATTTGAGCCCTTCACGTGGCAGATCTAGGTAAAAATGGGCCTCAGGACGTCTTTTTACCTTTTTACTACTTTTGGAAAATTTGCACAATTTCTTGATTTCCTCCGCCGCTCCGCCGATGAGATTTGGGCCTGACACGTGGCACAATATGACTGGATATGGAGTCGCGGCTCAATTTTACACATTTTGCATCTTTCTGGAAAAAGGAAAAATTTTCATTTTTCCTCCGCAACTCCACCCTCCTGCTAGGAAAGTGTCCTCATATGATTGCAAGGGGCAGCACTCTCATTTCATATTTTAATCATATTTCACAAAATATTTTTAACATTTCCTCCGCCAGCCCGCACCTCCGCTATTGACTTCTCAAATGAATTTTGACTTTTTACCCTCAGGCTTGTGGGTTAGTTTGATACTTTGAGTCATTTGAATACAAGAGGAAAAATTTCCAAGTTTCCCCCAATGGTCCACCTCCCCACCTCTTTGACTTTTCAAACTGCCACGTGTCACCATGGCGCACCTTGAGGTGGTCCCAAAAATTTGATACCTTGAACGAGCGCAGGCTCGCCACGTGTCCTGTTCCGGCAAGATTTATCTGAATGCTTGAAGCTCAGTGGAAGGCACCACATGTCATACTCTGAGGTAGTATCCTTTTGGCCATTGAAAAATGTAAGTAAAATGCAAAGAAAGTGTAGGCCTCCACATGTCACCTTGGTGCTTCTTTAAGATGGTGCCCAAAGCGGAGACCCTGAATGAGCGTGAGCTCACCACGTGTCCTGTTCTGCCAAACTACTCCAACTGCATAAAAAAATTGTCCAAGTCTAGGCCAAGCAGTGGAAGCCTCCACGTGTCCTCCCGATGCTACTCCAAGGCCAAACCAAAAAGTAAATCTTCAAACGAGTGTCATTCACCCACGTGGACAGATTTCTGAGTTGAGGCTTTTTATAGAATTTTTGAAGTGTTTAGCCAAGCCACGTCCAACCAAAAGGTGCCACATCCCCTGTAGATGCAAGGATGCAAGTTTGACTAGGAGAAATGCCCGTCAAACCATAAAATATAGAAAAATGACCATTTGATCCTGAAAATGAATTTCCTTCAAGGACAGAGAGTTTAGAAAGTTACAAGGCTCAAATACATTCCTCAGGGACATATCAACTCATTCTTCTTCAAGTATTTAAGGTAGAAATGACAAGAACAATAAATTCTGACTGTGGCAATAGAGGGAATGGGAAAACACAAATTTTTGAAAGGACAGAGCATGGGGGACTCAAAATACAGACCTTTCCAGAGGAACAAAGAAACTAGGAGACAAATATGGACCCATACATGATCTTTGACCCAGGGGAAGACTAAAAATGGCAACAAAGACCAGCCAAGCACAACATGGGGAAGGATAAAATGATAGAGGCTGTAAATCAATAAATTTCAAGGGCACAAATGGGGCGAGACAATTTTGAGCACCAACACAGGCTCCGACTCGGGGATGGGCACTCCCTATGAGTGCCACAAGAACAAAAGTATACCAAGTGCCAAAAATTATCCTTTGGGTAGCAGAGTCATCTTTGCAAGTAGAGAAACAAACCATCTCCAAAAAATGAATAGAGAAACCAACAAAAATAGGTCACCAAGGACCATGATGAACCAAAACACAAAACAGGAAACAAAAAAATAACTATACATTGAACAAAAGATTTTTACCTTGATTCAGAGAGAACAATCAAGGAAAAATTTCAAGTGCCTACCATCCTAGATATGACCATGCCAAGAGGTTCTGATATGTTTTCCTCAACTAGAAATATACCTCTTTTTCTTCTCTATGTTTGTTTGTAAACCATCCATTTTCTCTGAAGCTCTTCCATTGTGCCTAAGTCACATTCTTCAACATTTTTCAAGGCTGAATCATAGACCAAATTCCCAGAAAATACAACATACATCAGGAGCTCTGTTTTCAACACTTTCATATTCCCTGAAAGTCCACAAAACTCACAAAGTTGTTAAGATCAACATCTGCTTGCAAAACTTCATAAGATGCATTGTTTGGGTCTTCAATCAGATATATCATCTTCTTCTCTCCATATAATTTTACAAGGCTACCTCCAATGGGAGTGGTGGAAAAATACATATCCATTTGGACACTCCCTCCAACACTTGCAGCCCACTTTCTTGACAATAACATACCCCATTTGGCAGGGCAATCAACAATTACAACATCAAGTTTCAAATTCTTACCCAGATAGGCTGCAAGTTGCACCACCAAACCTTTGACACACCCAACCACTAGCACTTCCCTAGAATCCATGGCAGTACACTTGCCATAATTGTTGTTACTTTGATATCTAACTCATTCATAACTTCCAAAGGCATGACATTGCATGATGCCCGGAGTCAAACATACAATTATGTAACAACTTATCCTTGATGATCAAAGTTGTAAAGAAAGGGTCAACACTCAGCTGAGATTCAACCAAGGATGTTCCCAAATATACCTCTGGTGGTTCACCAAATTCTTCCAATACTTGGGGTGTCTTTCCTACCTCTGAAATAGCAAGTGGAGCCTCTACAACATTCACATTCCTTTTCATGGCAGCCTTCTCCTCTCTTCAATCCCAAATACTCAAGTGCTCTCTTCTTGTGCTCAGGGATTCTAAGCAGCTCAACAATTGGAACACTGACCTTGATTTGACTCAAAACTTGAGCTATGTCATATGGAATGTATTTAGGAAAACAGCAGTGGAAGGTGGGCTAGAAATTTCCTTAGATGGAAAAAGGTTTTTAGCAATTTGAGCTTGGGGTGAAGCATACCTTTTTCTTGGGAAAGAAGGTCTCTTAGTAGATGTTTCTTTCTTAGGAACCTCTTTTTGCATATTAGAAAGTAATGGGGTTTTATTTTGGCTTGAGGCCCTAGCTCCCTTTATAACCTTACTTCTTGTATTATACTCCTTCTCTTGGGCCACCACAACATTCATAAGCAACTGTCTATCCTCTTCAGAGGGTATACCTCCATCATACTTCTTGATCATCAATGCCCTCAAGTATTCAAAATCATTATTGGGTAATTCAAAGGCTTGTACATTATCAATTTCTAAAACATGAGAAGGAGGAAGAGATGTACCTAGTTGGATGCAATCCCAAAAGCTAGTAGCAGTCCTTGCACTTATCACTCAGTGGATGGTTCTCCTTGACATGAGTTTGTAGGGAAGTCCATCATGCAAGCATCATCATCCATATTACAATCATCATCTTCCTCTTCAATCTTGTTGATATACTTCCACATGGAGGATGGGGTAAAAACATCTATCACACCAATCAATCTGATTTTCATCATCAACAACAACCACTCTAGCATTTAACAGGATCAGGCACTACCCTACTTTCCTTGGCCTGGGATTGTCCTATTTCCAAATCCAATAGGTCCTTTACCTTTGTCATCAAATCTCTGCTCATTCCTATGGTGATTGCCAAATCTATCATGTGCTTTGTGCCTAGGCTGACCTTGTGAAGTTTGTCCAATTCCTTTCTCATCTCTTGCCAACTTTGTAGGAAATTTCTTTGACATCCCCTACCAAATTTTTCACCACTTCCTCCAAGTCTACACTCTTGCTTGCTTGAGGCTTCTCAGGGTTTACCAATTTAACTCCATCTCTCTTAGGAGGTTTCCCAATAGCCTTGATATTGTTCTCAATTTGAAGTGCCATGGTGAAGGCCTACCTTAAATTGCCAGGGTTCTTGTCCCTCAAGTAATATGCAGCCTTCTTATCAAATGCATCAGAATATTTTATCAAACAAGATTCATCACATGGTCTTAAATTCACCTGCAATATCCTCAAGTTTTATTAAACCTTGTGTTGAAGTCATGGACCGATTTCATTTGGGTTTTTCTTGATATTCTCAAACTCTAATAAAAGGAACCTGGGATCAGTCTTGTCACCATATTGCAGCCTGAATGCATTTTGTATTTCAGCCCATGAATCAATAGAATTATTTGGCAAGGCCTTGTACCAATCCCTAGCATCCTCCTCTAAAGTGTGGAAAAACAATTTAATGTACACATCCTCAAATCCAATTTCAAAATCCTCCATCATATTAATAAAGAGTTTCAAATGTTGATCACCTGTTATGGCATTATTCCCTTGGAACTTTGGAAATCTACTTCTAACATCCTGAGGCACAACATTAGGATAACCAGCCATTCCCCTAAAATTTATTGGGCCAAAGGTATTGACCACAAATGGAGGCCTAGGTGGAGGCTGAGCCATGTTGTCTGGTGGAGGTGATCTTGGGGGTGACACAAGATGATGAGGAGTGTGAGGTCTTTGGGGCTCAAGAATGTGGTTCACAAGATTGGTATTCTCTAGGTGTTGATTTTCTTGGAAATTTTTACTAGAATTGAAACACACAGGTGTAGATTGAAGAAGGAACTCACCAGGTACAGTAGAAGGACCTTCACTAGTTGAAGTAAACAAGTTTATGAGAAGATTGCTTGAATCAGAATCACTGGAAGAAGAGTGATAATCCTCTATTAAAGGCTGATCTCTCTCACCAATGGATATTCCTTTGCTTGATGTCTGTCCTTCAAAAACCTTCCAAACTTTTCTCTCCTCTAAAACTGTCTTTCCAAATTCTTGAAATAAATTTCTACTTGGGTCTCTCCTGAAGAAAGATCTTCTTCCTTCCAAGTTTGCAGATTTTATGTGACAAACTTCACTTAATGTGTGATAAGGTACTGGTATTTATAAAAATATATAACAGCCAGGAATCACCACTAAGGACTTTCACCCTAGTTTGTGCAAATGCACTAGGAAGATCTATCAAATGACTACAAATATCAGCACTATGCAAAGCTTTAACAGATATGATCTTCTTTCATTCAATTTCTTAACTATGGTGCAAAGTTTGAAACAAAAAATTGGAGACACTTGAAAATATCAAACTCATAATTACTACTTCATTCCAGTCTTATAAATCTGATTAGAAAATGATGCTCAGCAATGTAGTTGCACATAAATCACATAAAACGTATTACCAGGGCTTTTGAAATAATTGAAATACTCAAAAAATGTCCCCTGAATATTGCATGGCGCCAGAAGCATGTTGACGGGCTCAAAAGAATATGAACTAGAAGTAGATTAACAAATTAGTCTAGATATTGCATTCTTCATCCATGGTAATGGCACCAGAAGCGTGTTGGTACCCAGATTTAATCTCCTTCACAACTTGAGCAACATCATGGATTTTACAAGACACTCAGAGGTAGATAAATGATTTATATGTCATTTTGTAGCCTGGTAAGCAATTTATCTAACTTTTTAGCACTCAGGCTTTGAAGAAGTGGGTAGCACCTTAAAAGGATTTGATTACATCCTAACTATTTTAGGTTGTGCCTTTCAACCAAGGTAAGAGAACCTATTTTGTAACCTCTGTTTATTGAAGGAGACGTAGATACCTTTCTTTTGCAAAAAATTTATAGAGAAGACCTTGGGGAAAATATGATCAACACACCAAATCTGACTCTCACGAGTTGTCACTTCCAGATTATGGAGATATTTTCAAACACAAGGCTAAGGTTACTGAAGACATTTGGAATCCTGATCTATTCTGCATACTTTAGCAAATGGATTTTGTTCTTCTGTGGATATACAGAGAAAAACAGGGGTAGTTCAGGGTAGGATTGGTTATTTGAATAATTTTTTGGTGGGAGATCAAGAAGATAGATTGGAATTTGCCAGATCCTTGAGAAACTTCACAACAAATAGAGAACTCAATAACAGAAAGATTCAAAATAGTTAAAACATTCCTTCAACCAGAAGGTGTGCATCAATGGAGGCCCAGACATGCACTTTTTCACACAATATTTGAGATTCTAGCACGAAGGCTTGAGTTAGAAGACCCAATAAAACATCAAAATATAAGATCAGTCACGCCTGAGGTACACCCAGAGGCTTACAAACAATCTCTATCAACAGATGAAAGAAAAGTGATTTTAAATCATTTATTTCATTCCCAGATGAAAGCTCTTCTAAAAAATGAAATTGCAGATGCCACTAAACTATCACAAGGATTGAGATCTGTGTGATTCAAAGATATTTTGATACAAGATTGCAATAGGAACAAGAAAAACTACTTGCAGACATTCTGAAAGTGAAATAAACACAAAATTTTCCAGAGATTTGACACAAATTAACTCAAAATTCATCAGATTCATCAGCAGGGGAGAGTTATTTAAACAATCTCAGAGCTTTTTGATGGCTATACACTTGTAACCAACTCAACATGAATGAAAATCTAACACAGAGGAAGTTAACCTGGTTTCTTAGAAAGTTTTCTCAGAGGATGAGCTTTTCTCAAAATTTTCTCGTGAAAATGAACCCCAACCATTTGCATGACAAATTCATGCAATATATAACTTTTACTCACTCACTCACTTTTCCCCTCAAATCTTCCCTCCAAAAGTGGAATATTCGAAGCACCTTTGCTTTGCAATATTTCTGGAAAATGACATTTAACAAACTCGCAAAAAGTTGCCAGTTGTTCTTTCAAAAGGTGAATCATTACAAAAATTTCATCATTCTTCAAAGTGGAAGCACATTTTTCATTTCCCACGCATGTAGATCCCTTTCATTTCATCATTTCAACTTTTCCCTTCCCAATTTTTACTTTGTAACTTTGGATCTGGTAATTCACGTTTTTCATGAACCAGAGTAAAAATTCATTTGAAAAATGCCTTGGATTCACAAATTGAACCCCCAAATTGATTAATTCGGACCCTACAGGCCAAGACGACATGAATTGGTAAAAAATTTGATGAAGATTGATGCAAAAAATGCATCTCCAAACTTCCTGGAGCTCAAATGGCGGCCAAATTGGTGAAATGCATAGCTACCATCGATCTGTTCCTCAACTTCAAATTTGAGCCCTTCACATGGTAGATCTAGGTAAAAAGGGCCTCGGGACATCTTTTTACCTTTTTACTACTTTTGGAAAATTTGCACAATTTCTTGATTTCCTCCGCCACTCTGCCAATGAGATTTGGGCCTGACACATGGCGCAATATGACTGGATATAGAGTCGTGGCTCAATTTTACACATTTTGCATCTTTCTGGAAAAAAGGAAAAAAAATCATTTTTCCTCTGCTAGCTTCCACCCTCCTGTAGGACATGTTTCCTCATATGATGGGTCCCAGGGGAACCACTCTCATTTCATATTTTAATCCCTTTTTCCTCAAAGGGAAAATTTTTCACATTTCCTCCGCCAGCCCGCACCTCCGCTATTGACTTCTCAAATGAATTTTGACTTTTTACCCTCAGGCTTGTGGGTTAGTTTGATACTTTGAGTCATTTGAATACAAGAGGAAAAATTTCCAAGTTTCCCCCGATGGTCTGCCTCCCCACCTCTTTGACTTTTCAAACTACCACATGTCACCATGGTGCACCTTGAGGTGGTCCCAAAAATTTGATACCTTGAACAAGTGTGGGCTCGCCATGTGTCCTATTCCAGTGAGATTTTTCTGAATGCTTGAAGCTCAGTGGAAGGCACCACATGTCATACTCTGAGGTAGTCTCCTTTTGGCCATTGAAAAGTCTAAGTAAAATGCAAAGCAAGTGGAGGCCTCCACGTGTCATCCTGGTGCTTCTTTAAGATGGTGCCCAAAGTGGAGACCCTGAATGAGCCTGAGCTCACCATGTGTCCTATTTCAACTGCATAAATTTTTTTTCCAAGTCCAAGCCAAGTAGTGGAAGCCTCCACGTGTCCTCCCAGTGCTACTCCAAGGCCAAACCAAAAATTAAATCTTCAAATGAACATCATTCACCCACATGGACAGATTTTTGAGTTGAGGATTTTTATAGAATATTTTGAAGTGTTTAGCTGAGCCACATCCAACCAAAAGGTTCCATGTCCCTTGTAGATGCAAGGATGCAAGTTTGACTAGGAGAAAACACCTGTCAAACCGTAAAATATAGAAACATGAGCATTTGAGCCTGAAAATGAATTTTTCTTCAATGACAGAGAGTTTAGAAAGTTACAAGGCTCAAATACGTTCCTCAGGGACATATCAACTCATTCTTCTTCAAGTATTTCAAGGTAGAAATGTCAAGAACACAAATTCTGACTGTGGTAATAGAGGGAATGGGAAAACATGAGTTTTTTGAAAGGACAGAGCATGGGGGACTCAAAATACAGACCTTTCCAGAGGAATAAAGAAACTAGGATAGAAATATGGATCCATACATGATCTTTGACCTGGGGGCAGACTAAAAATGGAAACAAAGACCTACTAAGCACACCATGGGGAGGGATAAAATGAAAAAGGCCGTAAATCAATAAATTTCCAAGGGCACAAATAGGGCGAGAAAATGTTGAGCACCAACAGAACTATGGGATAGTTGTTCTTAGACCCTTAGATTTTGATGTTACCTTGTTGGAAATAATTTTGTGTGAAATCTTTACTTATGATCTTATTTATAATGTGTTTTTTTGTAAGTCCTAGAGTAATGAACTAAAGGATAATTGATGAGACCCTATTAGTTGGGGACATTGTGATAGTCAACTTGTTTGAGTCGATATAGGGGTCATTCTCATAGTCCCGTTTGAGCTTTCATTAAGTCAATCGTGTTGTCTACTTCTCAGTTGAATTAGAAGTTGTTGATTTGATTACTTGTTCCTTATCTTGGTTAAGCACTGGGTAACTTGTTGGAGTAAACTTGTTAAAATCTGACTATTGTGACTTCTTGGTAATTTGTTTAATGGGTATTTAACTTTTGGAGATAACAGTTACTTAATTTAGAACTAACCAAATCAGCTTATTCTGATATATTTTCTAGATCCCTGTGGGTGTTGTAAATAAAATAATTTCTTGTCAATTTCTTATATGTGTGTAGTTAATTCTGTACATGGAATTGAAACAAAAGGAATTTCATCATTTCTATTTGCTGACTTGAGTACCTGTTGCTAATTCTTGTTGACCTTTTGTTTTGCATCTTCTTGAAATCTAATCTAGATGGATTCTACTTTGTACATTCTATTAAGGATTTCTTTCAACTTGGAATGGTTGTGATTATGATTCGACCTTTCTACCATTTAATCTTCACTTGGAAGAAAAGAAAAAGATTGGTTTGCATGACTATAAATTTGTCAATTTTTGAATGTCTATTGATGACTGTTATTTCATCTTATGGAAATTAACAACTTTGGTTAATGCACATCATTTTTGTTATGGGTTTATATCATTGTTGATGGTTGTCCATGATGGAAAACCATGCTTAAATTTGTTGCAACCACAATAGTCACACATTTTATTGATATCTTCTTATATGTGTTTTCTTTTATAAAGTAGTTTGGGGATGTAGTGAATAGGTTTGCATTGTCATTTACAAAATTCTTCCCATTTGATTGAATGTCAGAATTCCCTTCTGATCATGAAATTTGACTCTTCTTTCAGTCTCTGAGGTGAAGTTTGACCACAACCCCCTTGGAAATAATAGGAGTTTATGGGTTGTGTTCTCTTTTTAGAAGTTATGTATGGGGACTCGAGCTAACAAAATTATAAAGGAAGCTCTTACTATTCCATTATTGTCATCCTCCTTCTGTTGGGTAAATATTTTATTAAAATTTATTTGGTTATGTTGCACTATTTTCTTTAATGCCTTGAGTAGTCGTCATTGCCAATTGCTTGTTCTCTTGATTTGTGTCAAAGGATTTTAATATTTGTGATAGAAGACTAACGTGAGATGTTGTACATTAAGTAAATTCTATCTTAATGTTTTTATATGGTCTAACTTGATAAATTAGGATATGCCTTGGATTTGGGATTAGGATGCCACATCCGATGTGTGAGACTCTTATTTCTATTGTATTTCAAATTAAGATGATTTGTGAAGGAAATAATTAGAAGGTACTTTTATTTTGATATGGATAAGTGTATTGGATGGAACATTATTTACCTGATAACATGATATGTAGATTATTAGTTACATCATGATATTTCCTTCAATGTTATTCAAATTGATTATTCTTCTTCTTTTATGGTTGTTATTGCTATGATTTATTTGTCTTCTTGACCTCATTGTTTCATTAATGTAAAGTTGGTTTAATGAAACAGTTAGTTGAAAGCATTCTATTTTAATGGTTAGTTATTATCATGCTCAGTTCAATGAAGTGACCCATGCTAGAAATTTTCATAGATGGACTTCGTAAGTGATAAAGGGAAGAAATACATTTTATGATGTCTTGGTTGTTTAAAAGTATGGACCATTTATAGAGAATTTTGAGTTATTATTGAATTGTACTGAAGGAAGAAAAGTTGTATTCCTAAATGATCTTGATTTTATTGACATGAAACATGTCAGTAATGCATAAGTTTTGTAAGAAGTGTATTTTATTTTGATGAATTGAAAAGACTAAAGTTACTTAAATTGATTAAGTTTATTCTCTTGTTCATAATAAGAAGTAAAATTTGCAATCATATCCTTGATGTTTTCATTCATATCTGAATTAATCCTTATTTCTGATGTCATTGAATTGGCTAGATGAATGGGAATTAGTAAAATTTCCCTTACTTGAATGAAACTTACTAAGTTGTATGTATTGATTTTCTTTACTTAATCTCATATGGTTGATTATGATTTTATGAGCATATATTTATAATTTCCGGATGTGTGAATTAGATATGGGTATAATAAATCCTAATACTTAACCATAATGAGGAAGGTTCTCATCCTCTCAAAAGGATACAAAATAAATGAATGGTATATGAGTTATAACCATTTAGACTTCATATTTATGAAGTCTTTTATAACAAAACCTATTTTGGTTCTTATACTTTCCTTGAATGGTTGAGAGACATTAATTAAATCTTATGATAGATGATGTTTCTAATTTTGATTAATTACACGTTAAGCAAAATTTAATGAACATAAAAGAAATATTTAGTCTATGGAGTTCCATATTAGTTAACCAACTCAAATAAGGATGGAAACCTTAAAGGTTGTTGGAATTAGGGTTATGTAAGGTTCCTGTAATCTGAATCTTAATCCTAAACTAATTAAGTGGATATGACCTCTTTGAGGTGTGTACGTCGTGATGAAGTAGTTCTGTCAGATGTTGGCACACACCAACTGCAGAACTATACCTTCATGAAAAATTTGGTCTTCACGAGGATACAAGGTTATAGTTGACATGTTATAACACCATTCAACATTGGTTCATCTAGACCTACCCAAATTTGGACTTGAACTTAGTTTCTCTCTAGGTCAGATTAGAGCTATGATTTAGCATAGGAAGTGACTCATAGTGACTTAGGGTAACTAGGCACATCCAATTGACTTATAAATATTGGGTATGTCTATATACCCTAGGTCATTGGGAGTGATTTCCTATTCTAAATTATGTCACTAACCTACGTTAGGGTCAAACCTTGGACAAGTGGACTGACCAAAGTCAATGAAGACCATTCTAGATAACATATGAGTGGGGTGAAGGATGTATTCCAATTATACGAGTATGTCATCTAGGAATAGTAACATGAATAGTATGTTGGAAATATTTGGCCAAAGTATTACAAGTTGCTGGTTACATTTTCCTATGTCTCCTAGTTTAAGGAATGTGATTTTAGATGAATATTGGTAACAAATATTTAGATATGTTTCTTAAACATAACACTCAGTACCTAGAATGGGTAAGAGAACCAAGTATACATGGTATACATTAAGTATTCAATACTTTTAGTTATCATGATAGATCGGTATATCACCAAGTCATGAAATGACAGATCGGTAGTTCACCAAGTCAATTTTAGCTGCATATGGTTTTCTGTTATGAGATTGATTGGTTTTGAATGTGTGTTTTAAATTATGTTTATTTAGAACAGAGCACATTATGTATAATTTTTTCCCCCTTGTTTCTAAAGTCTTAAAATGGGAATGTTACATATATAGATAGCCCAGATGGATTGGTCCCCCATCTATATGGATATAGAGTGGGAGCCATATCTAGTCACCCTCTCTCTATATGGGCCTTACTAACTAACTATATATAACCACCCAATCTATATATATCTTATTGCCAAGTTTTCACCACCCTCCTTGGAACTCTAGATAGGGGAGGGTTAAAGATATTATAATTGGTAAAGGATTGTAGGAATCAATCTATATTTGAGGTTAGGTACTCACCTATATATAGAGAGGGGATTTTCAGAGTGATATTGAAGGATTTACATTGGGTATTCATCCCATATCTATATAACCATCCTTGATATTTAGCCATATTTTAAGTTATGTCCTCTATCTCCCTTATATATCGATAGGGGATTCCTCAACATACCCACATAGTGATAGAGGGGAGCTTGAGAGTGGGTATTATCCTTAGAAGACCCATGTTAGGCCTGTATCTATATAAATTCCCTCAATCTTCCATATATATGGATAGGGGAATCCTCAAACCATCATTGAATGATTGGGTACTCACCTATATAGAGAGAGGGGGATTCAATCTAAAGTGACGGCCTATTTACATGGGAGTGCCCCATATCTAGATAAGTGGCATCCCTTATCCCTATCTCTCTATTGTTTGGATGGATACCTAATCGATATGAATCAAATTCTCCATCTAGTGCATAGATATAAAATAGGTTGAGTTTACCCTCTCTATATTATATATCCTTTACCCACTTGTCAATCAGGTGATGAAAATAACCAAGGTATAACTATGAGGGGGGTAATGTTAGAGTCATATCATGTATATAAGATTCCCACTACCTCTACTCTATCTATATGGCATAATTTCTTATCTATGTTGAATTTTATTGGTTCCATGTTTGTTGGTTCTCTGAGCCAAGCCATATAGATCAGATGGATTCCTACCCCTTCCCCATATAGAAATTAAACAAAATCAGATGTCCTCTATCTGCCCATAGATAGAGAGGGACACACCTTGATAAGGATATATGGGGAAATTAGGGACTATAGAAAGAGATTCTAAATAGATCTAATATTTATAGCCCATATATAGATCCATCTATATGGAGCTCATTGGTTTCATGCCCCTATATTCAATGAGGCCACATATAGATCTAGATAGGGGTCAATCATTAATTGTAGAAGTATCATTCATTCCTAGACCTCTATAGGGTGGGAGAGTGGAGCGGGATAGTGGAGTGCCACCTCTAAATTTTATCTTTTCTTGTTCTCAAGAGCCTATACAATTAGATCTAAAATGGTAGTTGAGTTTAGAATGGATGGTAGTTGAGTTTTAACTTATCCCATCAGTAGAAATGATATGTTCATCTCATCTCAGTTAGGAAATCACTATAGTTTTATTTGGGGCAACATTATAGTTTATCGATACATTCAAAGAGTAGTTTTTAGCTTATATTCTTATCAAGGGGTTACCACTTACCACATAAATCAAGATAGAAATATAGAGGTGCTTTGTTTAGATATGAGGGTATAGAAATATCTCTACGGAATACATATAGAATAGGGAGTTGGATCCATATCTATATATCAGATGGGGGTGATATCCAACCATACATATAGATGACAATGGGAGAGGATTCTAGATTCTATAGAAAATTGGGTGATATAGGAGCATCCTCAAGAGAACCTTTGCAAAAGTTCAAAATATTTTTGAGTCAAGTGTCTTGTACAAGATCTCTAGAGGTGTTGAAGGGTCATATGATTCATTACAAGTCATTAGTAGATTTGAGAAAGTTAAATTGTTCTTTCCTTGTGTTTCCCTCAAAAGGGATTATTTGAATATTAAAATGAATGAAATTCTTGTAGAATTAAGTGATATTAGGTGTGTTAAGTATTATGTTAGTAAGTGTGATTCATTTTTTGTGTTTATGTTCTTTTCATAATGTGTGAGGGGAGTTACAAGTTTATGTAAGGGGAAGTTCAATAGTCACTACTAAATGGAAGTTCAAGAGTCACTAAGTTGGTAGGTTGAGTGATAATAGCATGTGTAAGAGAAGTTACATTTAGGAAAATGATATTCATGATGATAATTTCGAATTTAGGAGGAGATATAGATTTTTTTTTATATTCCATGTTGGGAGTGGAAGAAGGACATTGTTAGAACGGATAATGCCTCAAGTTACAATGTAATACAATGATAAGTAAGGAATTTATGGTTTTTAGAGTATGGATGACTTTTTGATAGAAAAATATCCTTTGTATTGTAATGCTAATGTATTCTAACACCCTCTTACAATATTTTTGGGACTGATAACAAAAGGAAATTTTTGGTGAATCTTGGTGTGTAAATGGAAGTTGAAATTTGCGCATGTCTTTCATATATAGTCTTGTTATGATTTGAACTATTAATCAATATTGAGCTTGTGTGCGTATAGTGTGTTAACAATTTTGGAGTATGGAGAGGTGTATTATGATGTTTTTACTGATTTGTAAATGTGGGAACTAATTCCTTGAACTTTTAAAGATCTCAGTCAAAAACTAATTAGTGAAATCTTCATGAACTTGCATGTATGACTGTGAAAACTTATATGTGCAAATGAGTCTGGGGACAAGATTCATAACTTTTGCATACGAGCTCCAAACAATCTAAATTTTTTAACATAAGAGTATAATATAATTTTTCATTTTTATTTAAAACGGTTTTAGTTTTTTATTATTATTTATTGAGATATGACTTGTTTTAACTGTTGTTTTGAGGTTGCATGATACTTGTTTGACAAAATGTTTGCCATGTTTAAAGGAGTATATATCATCTGTTTTTAGGAGGTAAGGTCTGAAATTTGGAAGAAATCATGGTAGAGAAATATATTAAGAAATAAAAAAGGATTTTTTTATTGTTTATTTTTAATTTTTAATATATTTATGATAGTCTGAGAGCAAGTTCTGAAACACAGTTTAAGGCTAGTGACTTGTGAGATTGCAAACAGTCAAATATCATGAGTTGGAGATTAATTAAATTTTTGAAAATATAGGAGAATATTTAAATAGTATAATGGAAACTAATGAATCTTACATATCCATCTGGGTTTCTTGGGAAGTGTGCAAGTGAGGTTGGAGTAAGAAGCATTGATTGAGACCTTTACAGGGTAGTCTACAAAAGAAGAAGTAAATGAAGATTTTGTGGTTTTTGAATGCATTTATATATTGAATATAACAATGATGAAATTTTTTGAATAAAGAATAAATGTCACGAATCCTTTAATATGTCAATAAGAGAGCTAAAGTAAGAAGATAACAAGGCACAGGTATGGTCAAGTGATGGCAGGTGAGTACAAGAATGATGTGGGAGGTGGTTTGAGGAGATTTAGGATCAGGGTATAAATGTCATAATCTCATTAAAGGCACTTATAGTGTTAAAATATCATAATTTGAGAAAATTACACAAGTTTTTGCCCTTAGAGGCTTATAGAAAGATCCTATGTGTAGAGAGACTAGTTAGGAGTTTTGTTTTATTCCTCTTGAAATCAGTTATAAGCATGATTTTAATTTCTCTATACATCAATGGGGTTGGTTATGGTAAACTCTTGTATGACAAATCTCTGAAGTGATACTGGGGAAGATATATATATATCTATATAGATAGGGTTTGAGGATGGGATTGCACTTAACTATCCATATGGAAGTTTAGAGACTATTGTATAATATGAATGATTTCCCATATTCATAGATAGATATATGGGATTGATCCCCTCCCCTACCCTCCATATATAGATTTAGAGGTGCCCACCCCATACCCAAATCTAGTTATAGGGATATCTCTATACATCCATGTTTCTCCCCTATCTATCTATATACCATTGAATGAGGAGTATATATAAATTAGATATAGAACATAGATAGTCAACCTCACCATATACTATTTAGTCAAGAGTTTAAAACTGAGAGTCACTCATGTATATCACTTTATATATAAACTCTATATCTCTCTATATCTAAACTCTATATCTATATATAAGAAAGAATGTCGAGGCCATATAGTTCTATCTGGAAGAGGACGACAACCCCTATATCTATATAGAACCTCATCCCACCCCCTAAACTCTATATGGCACCCCAACCTTCCCCATGGACTCTATATGAATATATGGCTATATGAAGTAGTCTCACCCTGAAATATCTATGGATATATGACACTTGATTCCATATATATATATATATATGGAATTTGATATCAAGGAGGATTCCTATCTACATGATATGAATATGGAACAAGTATTATAGATGTTGTACAGAGAGTAAAACCCTTTATCTTTTGTATACAGGAAAGGAAAGAAAGGGTGTTCATCTATTTACAGAAATAAATTCAACCCCTCATATGGCATTTCTTATCTCTTTAGTTCCCACCCATTATTAGGTAGCCATAAAGGATGTTCCCATGCATCTCTATTTTATTTAGTACTCACTCATATATTATCTATCTAATCCCACCTATTCACAACATATGTAATCTATCTATATCTAATCTCTTTTGATTAGGAAATAAGGAACCCCACACTGGGTATATCTATAGGGTAACCACATAGGTTGGAACACCCACCCTTCTTTCTTCACTAGATAGATAAGCATATGGATTATTATTTCCTAAACACATACATAGATGAACCACTCTCATGATTTATATCTTTCCCAAAATCACTTGCACTATATATTTTTTAGATGGGTTGCGCTCTAACCAAGAGAGAAGAGACCATCTTGTCCATATCAATCTATACTCTAAACTAACATTAATCTAGATCTATCTAGGCACTATTCTAGATCTGGATGGATAGTTATTAAATCTAATATGGAACTCTCAGATCTAGTATCTATATTCTATATTTCCATATAGAACTATAGTCATTTTCCATATCCAGTATATTTCATGGGGGAATGATCTGGAGTGGAATATCCCTAGACCAAATATACAATATAGATATAGTTTTCTTGGGATCCCCAATAGAATAGAGAGGTGGCATCCATAAGATCATTTGTGGCCATAGGACTATATAGGGAGGGAGAGGTAGGCCTCTATATCTATATGGGTCCATATGTAGATAGGTCATCGACTGATCCCCTATCCTTTTCGATATCCCTATAACTATTTGGGATATTAGGTATAGGGTGGGCCCCCATAGATATATGGATCTCTCTTGGGTAGGTATGAAGAGAGGCGGGTCCCTACATATAGATTGATGGGTCCATCTATAGAGAGGGAGAGGGTCATGCCCTATCTATATCCTATCCTATCCTATCCCATATAGAGAGATGGGAGATGGTTGATTGTAGATGGTAGATGAGAGACAGTGTCACCCTTAAGAAATTAACTATCTCCATGGCGAATAGAATACATTTCTTCATGGCCCCATATAAATCTATTTGTGGCATGCCATAGTCTCTAGCAATAGTCGATAGTTCCTATCCCTATATAGATGGATTATTTTTTGGGCTTTCCTCTCTATAACCATCCTCTACCCTCACTATATAAATAGATGGGGGACTAAGGGAGCTAAGATATAATACTTATGTAGGGTCTCAAACCCCTATACTCAATCAGGACCACTCTAGTTCTATGTAGATAAGGTTCGTTTCCCAATGTTCTGCATATTATCTAGAATATAGTCACCCCATAAATTATCCATATAGACAAGGTATAGAGCCGACATACTATCTTATCCCTATAGCTAGGATGGGGAAAGAGGCCCTATAGATTTCTATATCAAGTACACCTATCTATTTTATTTTTTTGTCTTACATGGGTGTCATATCCAAATATAGGGTGTTCAGGGGAACTTCCCCTCTAACTGAGATCTAATAAGTATATGGGGGTTAGTAAATTAGGAAATAAATACTTCTATTAGAGATAGATACATACATGGGTAAGAGGCTCGCCACATATCTCATAGCTGGTGATAAGAAGGATTAATTATTGATTAAAAAGGTATAGATTACCCCACAAATGAATTCCCCCTACACATGGACATCATTCAAGAAAGAGGTTGAGTCGAGGTCAAAGGGGGATTCCAATCACTTAAAATGAGATTCCCATATTCCTGGAGTGGGGACTTATTCTATATCATTCAAGGGCCTAAGAAAATAGAGAAGCACATGCTGAGTTGGTAGAGCCATGGAGATGGGGAGGCGTTTCACTTATAATATAATTCATAAGTTATTGTCCCCCAGTCACTATGAATCATTTAGTTCTTGTTATAGGGTAGACTAGATGGAAGGTTTCTCTACACTGGATGAAACTAAATTTGACAAAATCCTACTAAGATACTATCTATATATAGGAACTCAATGACTATGGTAGCTTACTATCCTTATAAGCTATCGGCTATAGGGGAGGAGTGCAAAAAGATATATTGGGACAAAATACCCAACCCCATATATAGACATGAACCTTTACCAAAATCCTCAGATATAGATAGATCTCGAGTGCCCCAGATAGCTCTAGGGTCTCTAGGTCTCTCTAGACATTTTTTATCGCCCTAATATTTATTGTGACCGAACCCTATCTAAGAGATGGTACTAGCATTATAATCAACAAGATGAGTAGGATGGGATGATAAATAGATAGATGACATAGTTTAGATAGGGTGTGCCCCTATATAGAGAATATAGGGGATGACATGGTACCCCCTCTCTATATATGATATATGGATGATGATAGATGGATGCGATAGTTTAGATTGTGGGTACCCTAAGTAGATGGATGATGTTTATTCCCCTATTTATTTATTAGATAGGCACCAATTATCAATCCTATCTATAGTTAGGAAACCCCCCAACACCTCCCCTCTAGATAGTTTAGGCCTCTCCTCTCCCTATATAGATTGAGATGGTATCGCCTCTCTCTATCCTTTCTATTTATATATGTGATATGACTGGTTTTTATATCTATATAGAAATTATAACTCAGATGCTCCCCAAGGTATATGGGGTAGGGACATGACCTCCCCTACCCACTCTATATAGATAGTTATATTTTCAAGAAGGATATTAGCCTCTAATTTAATCATAGGACTGGACGATCTTATACTATAGGTATGTGTAAGCCATCTTCCTATGCTAATGTGTACTAGATACCCATTCTAGTAAGAAAATAGATTTTTTAGTCAGTGAGTAAATCAGACAGATGGTGCCAAGGGATGTGGGAATATATATGTCTATATGGGTGCTAGAGACTATGGGTGATCTTGAAGTTTGGCTCAGGAGAAGGGTGAACTAGACCACCTATATATCTCATTCCATTTCTAGGGAGATTTTGAATTGGGAGGGCCTATGATTCATTCATCCAGATGGCCGTATAGTCCCTAGCTCATTTCTATTTGCTGGAAATCAAGATTATTCCAATTGGCCACTGATTCAATTGGTTGTTATGCTAGCTTACTCTAATCATTGATATGTAGATAGGTTCTCTTATTCCTGAAGTCAACTAATTGATCAAGCGATGAGATCCATCTGCTCACTATTCTAAGGGATTTTGCATCGATATGTTGAGGTTCATATGGCATCACTAGATAGAATTTTTGTATCAAAGGTCTCCCTTTAGAGTAGACTATAGAATAGGACATTTATTTTTGAGTTGGTATAGAGTAGTTCTATTTGTGAGAGGAAGAGGAGTGTTCGGTCTGAACTGAATAGTTCAAGATCTGGTGCCCTTATATCTCTATCTCTATCTAGAGGGTAAGGATAATCTATAGCTATCTATAGTAAATGTGCCCTTGACATTTATTTATAGGGGCATGCCTAATTGATTCTTAATATATAAGATAAGGCATGAGATATTACATATATGGATTAGATCATTTTACTATTCACGATAGTAGGTGGAGTGTGAATGTCTAGAGATTATCAAATAGTATAGGGCCTTAGTACTCACCCATGGGTATTGACTCACTTCTCCTAATGCATAGAGAACTTTATTCATGTTATGATCATTCCCAATCCCCACTCACTTAACTAGAAACCATTAGAACAATTTTTCTAGATCCCTCCGTATCCCCATATAGTTAGAGATGAGACGATATGACATATAATACCTTTCAATTTAATCTATTCCACATAAGACTATAGAGAGTCTGCTCAACCATAACTACTCACAAAGTGGACGAGTGAGCATATATAAAGAGAATATATGAGAACTCAACATCATCACTTATAAATAGAGGGATCTAACTTTTATAGATAGTGGTTAGGAGGGCCCTGTATTAAATTTATAGGGCCATATCCACATATATATAGAGGCAATCTCATAATTGATCACATATAAATAACATATGGAGGGCCCCATATCTAGACTGAGACTATTACCATTTACATGTCTGCCCTACTCTATTATATAACATTAATCATAGATCTAGTAACGAGATGAATGATGAAAGTGAGGAGAAGATAGAGGTTACATCATCAGGCTGGGGACCTAATCCTAATTCCAATATAATAGGTTAGGGGATGGGTTTGTCATCCCATATATATGGGTTGGGATTCATTCATGACTATAGAGTGGAGGTTGTTTCTATATCTATATAGATATGGTTCTCCAAGACATATAAAACTAGAATGGGTTATGGGGGAAAGCTATATATAATCAAGGTCATCATCTAGAATTCGAGGAGGGCCCCTATCCCTATATATATATAGGCCAATAGGAGATGATTTTATACCTATATAGTAGATTTTCCCTGCCCCAAATTTCCTTCTATATTGGGCCATCGGGAGAGGGCATGAAAAGAACTATATGGGTCTGCCTCAACTGACACCATATATAGATAGGGGGTGACATCCCTAGATGGATATATAGGTTACTATAGGATCCAAACTCTAATCTCCAAAGAAATATATACATATAGAGGAGGAGCCCTCCTGATTGAGTATAGATAGGCCCCATAGATATATATCTATATCTATAGATCTATATATGGATCTATACCTCCGGAGAGAACTATGACTTTCTATAGTGAGAAATGAATAAAATATTTCCCTATCTCCATATCGGCCAACTAGAATGAGAACCCAAAACATATTGAATCAACGTAAATTTATAATACTTACCATATCTTTCCATTTCTCCCCCGACCTTCAAAATCAAGTGATAACAGTCTCTATATCTTCCCCTATCTATATGGAGTGAGTACATAGGAGAGTGAGTAACTGGGGTCCTTTAAATAATTGGGAGAATTAGGGATCCATATATTATCTTATCTTAAGATATTTGGGGGATATCTATCTATACTAGTCAGTGCGCTCATATCTATATTGGCCAATGGGAGAGACCAACCCTATCTTACCTATATATGGGGACCCCTCTCTATAGATTATATGATGATTGGGAAAGAGCCAAATGGAGGCCTATAGATATTGGATTAGATGGGATATGTGGCCACATAGATATAGGGTCTAGGGGTTCTCTCTGAATGGAAAATCTCCCCCTGAATAGAGAGATATGGGCTAGGGAAACGAGCCAATAGTTACAACCAAAAACCAATATCTATATAGGGTAGATCTCTTTGATCCATTATATCTCCAGCGCTACTCGTATCTCTGGTTATGGCCATTTATATCATATTATATTTGGGATTATCCTATTATTTGATATGATGATAGTATCTCTATATAAGGAGGGCAGAGCATCCATCCATATATTATATATAGATAAGGGGCCATAGATATATAGGTAGGGCTCACATATAGATAGATGTCCCCACTTTTTACTCTCTATATGAGGAGATATGGACCCCCTTATTTCTATAGATAGGGCCTCACCCTACATAGATATATGGAGAGGAAATATGCATATGTCTATATGTATATAGATATTTATACATGGGAGGGGATCGATCAATCACTCATATCAAAAATGAAAAATTTATACTTGAACTGGTGCATAAATGAATGACCTGATCGAAGCCATCGATCTATACTAGTGCACAACTCATTCCAACATATATAGATAGAGGCCCCAAGACCACCATATATATATACTAGTGCAAAACTCATTCTTCCATATATAGATAAGGTCCCAATCTAGATAGATACCCTCTCCCCCCTACCCTCTATATGGGCATGAGCACCCTAGTTCTCTATTTTCCCCTATATATTCCTATATATAGAAGACGCCCTATCTATAAAGGGACACCCTATATAATATATTTATATATACTTATATATTCATTTAACATCCTATCTATTCTAAATATGAACTATGGTGTAGGGGGTGGCACCCTATGCCTCTATATGCCTAACCTATCCCCTATAGAGAGAAGGGGTACATCTATAAGCTAACTAGGATGGTATTGTTATCCATATATATAAATGGCATGGGTTTCCCCAAATAAAATAATATATAAACAGGGGGGCCTATATATATATATTGAAGCATAACCTATCACCATATATGTAGATGGGGACATGAATATATAGATAGTGTGCCCACCTATATAGAGAGATTAGGGTAGTGTCCTATATAAATATAAATAGTAGTATAATATCTCATTCTCCATTTTTATATATAATTAGAGGCACCCACCACATAAAAAATAGAGATAGGTCTGGATGGCACGCTTAGCTAGGCTCGATGGAAAGTACAGGTTCAAACCACCTGGAGTTCTCTATATATGGAGGGAGATCTAGCATAACCTTATATTTATCGAGGATGTATTTTTATATGTATGGTATGATGGAATGATTAGTATCACATATGTAATATATATAATTTGATCCTACGATATGATGTGTCTTCACTCCACCCATTTCTCATATTGAGCCCTCAATATTATCTTATAGTTATAAATAGGGCTATATATTGGCCCCTCATTATATATATAGGGGAACCCTATCTTCTATTAGAGAGGGGTTGGGGCCCACCCCTCTATTCTATCTGAGAGGAGACAAAACTATAGGGTGCTTAGCCCCCCATATATAGATTTTTAGTAGGGGCCTTGAATGACCATATAAAGATATGGTTCCTAACATATATAGATAAGGGGTTGAGTGATTGCCCCATCCATATAATTTTAGATATCTACCCTATATAGGTATATATGTGTTCACATCAAGAAGAAAGATTGTCTCTCTCATATATATTAGATATTCTTGCTTCACTCTCATGTCCCTCTATATAGATTTTATTATATGAGTAAGATAGGGGTATCTCACCCATAGAATAGAATAAAATCTATAAAAATGGTGGATAGATAGGGGTGACATCACCATAAATATATGGGGGAGGTGAATCTTCATTACCTATATTTCCCGCTCAATCAAAGATGTTATTCTCTTTAATAGTTATACAGAGTATACCACCCGAGCAAATCTTGATCGATCTCTTCTAAAAAAATAAATGAATGAATAAGTTTTAGTCAATTGAAAGAGCGTAGGGTCATGGTATATGACTTTCTATCTAATATATATTAGAGGTGGTGGAGGATGTTAGGATATAGAGGGTGTATAATAGAATCTAGATAGGTGGTCTCACTCCATATCTCAGGTTTGGTCTCCTATATATATTGGGTTACTACATGAACTAATAGGGCTACTTGCCCTAACCAAACCCAAGGGTCAAATGGAAATTATAATTCTCTATAGTAGAGAGGGAAAATATGGATCTTGACTATGAATTTCTATTATATAGATTCCCTTTACTCATATCTAATCTATCTGGGCACCTCCATATAGATATAGAAAGAACCAAAACTCTAAGTGGGGTGAGATGTTGATGCCTTGATCTATAAAAATTTCCATACTTAGACCCACCCCTACCCTATCTAGATAGATTCTATCAATAAGATAGGGTTTGATCTCCCTATCTATATGGATATAAATCATTGTGAAAATAACATATAGATGTGATGTTGCGCCCTTACTCAATATCTTGAGTCTATAAATGAGTCATCGACTATCTATCTCTCTATATAGCTATCGGTAGCACAAAAGGATCTTCCCCTGAGGTATGCCTATTACTACAAATCAGTAGCACCCCCTGGATGTTGATCAGCTTTCTAGTTTGATCATCCTCCAGGGGGTGCTGCTGATTTGTAACAATAATTTTGGCACGCCCGGTGGGACATAGAGGTCTTCACTTTCATTACAAAAAAATTGATGTGCATTTTTTGCAAGATTCTTGCTTAAAAGATCCCTAATTTTCACATCTGGTGACTCTAAGGAAGAAGAATCAGCTGGTTTTATTAGTACAGGCCTGAAAACTCATGAGAAGAATCACCACAAGGTCAAGAGCTACAGAAGAAGAGGTGTTGTTTGATTATCTATAGTTATCTCCAAGAAGAAGACAAAGAGGGAGGATAATTCAAAGGTCCCCATCTCCACTGAACAAAACTCTTTCAACTCCTCCACCTGGTAGGACTTTCATTCAATCAACAAGGGTTTTGAGGTCAATTAGAATGGCACAAAACAACCCCTATGTCAATTTAACTGGTAGAAACCCACTTGCTCTCAATTCACAGAATCCAATCCCAGTTGTAGCATTGAAGAACATCCCATACTTTACTGGAGAAAATCAGACTACTCCCGGTGATCATGTCAAGGATATTGCTAACATTTGTGAGATCCATGAGATTAATGAGATGCAAGTTGCTATCAAACTGCTGGCATCTTCATTCAAAGGGAAATCTTTGCAATGGTTCAGGAGTCTTGCCTCAAGATCTATCCAAAATTGGAATCAACTATGTATAGCCCTCCATGAGCAGTTTGGAGAAAAGGGAGACAACTTATCCCTCTTGGAGCAGCTGATAACCATCAAGAGAGCTCCTAACAAGCAGCTGACTGATTTTAACTTCAGATTTCAAAGGACTGGGGAGAGAATTCCAGTGGCATTCAGGCCAAAAGTAGAAGGTGCTTTCCTCTATTACCTTAAAGCTTTAAATTCTAATATTTCTATGTTAATTCAGTCCATGGGAGGCACAACTATCCCTATTACTTATAGCATTACTATTAGAGCTGAAAATTGTTTGATTCAAGCTGGCAAGCTAGTTCCTAGGCCTCCAATGCCACTGTTTCAAAGTTTAGAGAGCCCAAACACTAATCAAACACCTAATTTAGCTCTTATTCCCACTCCTAGAAATTAGAATTCAAGTGAAGCTTCTACTTCATCTTCTAGTACCTCAAATGAACTTTAAGAAGTCATGAAGCAATTGTAAAATCTAGGCAATGAGCTGGTTACACTCAAGAGGTAGCAAGCCCAAGGTTTTATACCTTCCTTCCAGCCTCAAGCTCAGCCTAACAGGCAGCAATATCAACCCCAAAGACCACCCAATCGAGCTGCAAATTTAAATCAACCAAGGCCTCCTACCAATAGACCATTTCAGCCCTATAATCCCAATGCTACATCTGCATTTAAAGCATTAGTGCCAGTGCAAAACAATATAGCTCAAGAGTATGATTGGTGTTTCCCATGCAATGAGCCTCATAACCAATCTATGTGTTTCAACAGTGCCTTGAATCAAGAATTAATCATGACAACAACTAATGTGGAGGGTGAAGGTAGTCAAGGAAATAACCAGCAATAAGAAACATTCCAGCAACAGTTAGCTCCAAATGATACCACACTTGTAAACTGGCAAGCAGAAGATTTTTGTGGCATAAACCAAATGGTTTCCCAAAGTGTTGCAGCCAACACAAGGTCAAAGAGGAGAAATTTAGGTGAAGAACAACCATTAGTCCCAAGAAATCCTCAACCTTCTATCCACCCAGAAGTTATTGGCAAACAAAATTCAAACCCCAAACACGTAAGGGCTGCCTAAAACAGCTCATAGGCCAACTCAAATACCAGTTGCTACTGCCCATGTGCAAGGAATGAATGTGCAGGTCAAGGGATAGCAGAGAGATGCTTCATCTCCATTCAACATCATTGATCAGATGAAGAAGACAAATGTAAACATATCAATTTGGGAATCACTATCTATCCAAGGCCAAAGAGATTTGTTACAAGATGCCATGAAGGAATGGTCAGCTTCAAATCAGCAAGTCCAAATGCAAGATAAAGTGCTCACAAATGCTGCCCATCATGAAGGGAATCATGGAGGACAACAGGGTAAAATGTTGAAACCCCCTCCATTCTATGTTTCATTGATAATTGGAAACCAATTAGTACACAATTGTATGATTGATTCTGGGGCAAGCAGTTCAGTAATGCCCAAGCAGATAGCTGATCAGTTGGGAACTCAGTATGAGGTCATATCCAAAGGGGTAGTGCAATTGGATGGGATAGCAGTGACAACAGTTGGAGTGATTAAAAACTTGAGTCTTACTTTACATGCATGCCCCAATGTTGTTGCTTTACAAGATGTCTCCGTAATAGACCTTCCACCACTCTTTTCCCTATGTTTGTCAAGGGATTTCATAGCCAAGATTGGAGGCTACTCATCTATTGATTGGTCACACATGTTGTTCAGAACAAGATATGGAACCAAGGCCACAATCAGTTATGAACCTATTGCAAACTTTCACATTGAGCCTTAAACTCCAAGCCAAATCAATACCAGTTGTTCAGCGTTTGATCAAGAAGATTATCCAAGCACTGATGAAACTAACACCAAGGTAGGAAGCATCCCAGATCTAACTCTTGATATTATCAAGAAATAGAAGAATCCGAGCTAGGAGTCTATTGCATACATGAAGAAAATCATCCTATTCCTAGCATCACCAAGCCAGACCACAAGGATGAAAATGAGGTATGGTAGTTGTTTTCTGATGGATCAAGGAGTAGACAAGGTGCAAGAGGGGGAGCTATGCTAGTTTCCCCTCAAGGAGTGAAGTATTATTCAGCTTTTAGATTTCAGTTTGCATGCTCTAATAACACTGCTGAATATGAAGCTTTGATACAGGGATTGCATTGGTCAATCAAAAGAGGAATAAAGAACTTGCAGGTCTTTGGTGATAGTGAGTTGATTGTCAACCAAGTTAAGGGGCAGCATGCTGTCAAAAATTATTTGCTCAAGTGATACAAGAACAGGGTGTGGGACCTCATTGAAGATTTTGAGGGCTTTGGCATAAAATCCATTCCTAGGAAAGAGAACCAAGCTGCTGAAAGGCTTGTAGTAGTTAGGGCAGCCTTTGACGTTGTTGAAAGCATTTAAAAAGACAAGGTACAACCAAACATCCACATGATTGTGAGGCTTTCAGTACCAGATAACAATGTAAGTTGGCAGGTGTTTGAAAATTATCAGCAAATCATTCATTTCTTGCAAGAAGAAGCTGAGTTCTCAGCTAAAAATCAGGAAAAGTTGGGACAGCAATATGGTGACCAAGTGGTGCAGCTGAGAACTGACAAACTACCCAAGGGACTTATTACTTTGGAGTCCATTTTCAATCCTAATGATCAGTTTAGGAAGGAGAAAGCAAACATCCAAGTTAAGGGAGAAGATTCAGTGTCCATCTTGGTGGAAGAAGGTAGATCATTGCAAGTTGACAAGATGACAACCGAACAAGAAAGGTACGAGTTAATACAACTTTTTCAAGAATTCCCTGATGTGTTTGCTTGGAGGTATGAAGATTTGAAAGGTTTCAATCCTGAGTTAGCTCAACACAACATTGAATTGGACCCAAGTACTAAGCCCATTAGACAAAAACAAAGGCCAGTCAATCCACACATGGAGCCTCTCATGAGAAAATAATTGAATAAGTTGATAGAATCAAGAATCATATTCCCAATCAAGCATTCTAGTTGGGTGGCCAACTTGGTTCCAGTGAGAAAGAAGAGTGGGGAAATCAGATTGTGTGTTGACTTCAGAGATTTGAATAGGGCATCTCTCAAGGATCATTACCCACTTCCTTCCATGGAGTAGATTTTACAAGTTGTTGCTAGCTCCGAGAGGTTTTCATTACTTGATGGCTATTTGGGGTACAATCAGATTATGGTGAAAGAAGAAGATCAGTTCAAGATAGCCTTTACAACTAAATGGGGAACTTATGCATACAAGAAAATGCCATTTGGTTGTCTAACGCTGTAGCTACTTTCCAAAGGGAAATGGACATGGTGTTCAAGGATTTGATTAACAACATAGTACTAATATATCTTGATGATATCACTGTTTTTTCAAAAAATGTAGTAGACCACCTCTTTCATTTGAGACAAGTGTTCCAAAGGTGTAGAAGATTCAGAGTATCCTTGAATCCTAAAAAGTGTATTTTTCTAGCCCATGAAGGAAAACTCCTTGGTCACATTGTATCTAAAGAACGATTGGCAATTGATCCAGAAAGAGGTGAAGCCATAAAAGCACTACCATTTCCAAGCCACAAGAAGGCCCTTCAAAGTTTCTTGGGGAGAATAAATTTTCTTCAGAGGTTTGTCCCAAATTTTACAGCCCTAGTCAAGCCTATCACCAAGATGTTAAAAAAAAGCATGGCTTTCAAATGGAAAGTAGAAGGCAAGGAGAGTTTTGAAGCAATCAAAGAAGCCATCTCTCAAGCCCCAACTCTCATCAACCCGGATTTCTCCAAGGATTTCATTCTCTATGCATTTGGGGGTGATGATACTATTTCTGCAATTTTGGTGCAGTAGAACAAAGACAATGACGAGTATCCAATTACTTTCTTTAGCCAAATCCTGGATGACTATGATGTGAGATATTCTTTCATTGAGAGACATGTTCTTGTAGTAATCAGGAGCTTGAAGAAATTCAAGCATCTAGTTTCAAACAATAAGGTCCAATTGTTGATTTCTCACATGGGAGTTAAAGACTTCCTCCTCAACAAAGATTTGAAGGAAAAAAGGGTAGGTTGGATTACTCGTGTCATGGAGTATGACATAGAGATCAAATTCACAAAATTTTTCAGAGGAAAATGACTATGTGAGAAGTTGATTTTGAGAAAACAAAAGGAAACATGCAATGAGAAGGAGGTTGTTTTGGCGTTGCAAGACAGCCATGAGCAAGGAAGCACTCAAGAGGAGAATGATGATGTCCCCATTCCTTGCTAGACCCAAGGTATAATAAACTTCCTAAGCACAGGCCTATGCCCTCTAGAGATGAATAAGACCCAAAGAAGACACTTCAGATTGCAGGCTGTCCCATACACCCTTGTTGATGGTGTTTTGTTCAAAAGGGATGTGAATCGAGTAATGCTAAGATGCATTGGTACAAATCAGATTCATAGGGTGTTGGAAGAGTTCCATGGTGGACCAGCTGGTGATCATTTTGCACCAAAAGTGACAGCTCTAAAGATCATGAGGGTTGGCTATTATTGGCCCAAGATTTTCAGTGATTGTTATGCATGTATCAAGAGGTGTAAGAATTGTGCATTTTTCACAGGTAAAGAGAGGCTAGCTGCCCTTCCATTGCATCCAATTTCAGTTGACCAGCCATTCATGCAATGGGATTTAGACTTCATTGGAGTCATTAATCCCAATTCAAGCTAAGGGCACAAATGAATTCTAACAGCAACAAAATATTTCACCAAATGGACTGGAGCAGTAGCACTCAAGGAGGAAAATGAATCTAGCATCCTAGGCTTTTATGAGGGAATAACAACCAGATTTGGCATACCTACTAAAATAATACCAGATAATGCATTGGCATTCATTGGATCCAGGGTGACTGAATGGGCTGTCAAGAATGGGATCTACCTAAGTACTTCATCAAACTATTACCCTCAGGGTAATGGCTAGGCTGAGTCTACAAACAAGAACTTGTTGCGGATCATTAGGAGGAATCTTGATGAAAATCAGAGGTCTTGGCATACTAAGTTGAAATAAGCCTTATGGGATGATAGGATAACTCCCAAGAGATCTACAGGTAACTCTCCATTTAAGCTTGGTTATGGGAGAGAGGTAATTTTACCCATGTCACTTGAGTTGCCAACATTGGAACTCATGAAACAACTGGAGTTGTTGGAGTTTGAACCCATGGAGGTTAGATATGTAGAGTTGATGGAGCTCCAGGAAATCAGAAATCAGGCATCCCAAGCAATGGAGAAGGATCAAGATTTGATCAAGAAGACCTTTGATAGAAAGGCCAAGAATAGATCCTTCCAAGTTGGGGATCTAGTGCTAAAATGGGATGCGGATAGAGCAAAACCAAGAAGGCACTCAAAATTTGATGCCATTTGGAGTCACCTGCACATGGTCACAAAGTGTAAGACAACAATGCTTTCCAATTGTCTTCATTGGATGGTGAAGAACTGTAGATTCCAGTCAATGGAATCCACCTAAAGCATTGTTACTATATAGGTTTCCATTCCTCCAAGTGCTTGTGCACATTGTTTTGTTGTAGGTTAGTTTGTTTTCCCTAGGTGCTTTGGCACAAGCTTGTTGTTCCTGGAAATATGTTTGCAGGCCTTGCTCCATCAGATGATATTCCATCTTCCTCCTTGCAGGGTTCTAGTCAGTTGGGGTAGAAAATAGAGAAAATGATGACTTCATGCCCAATGGATTGCTTCAGGAAACTTGTAACTTCATCCATCAGGTAGATGACCGTCACCAAAATTGTTATCCAAAATGTGCCCCTTGCTCATTTTGTGGCTAAATCCTTCCATTCTTCCCTCTCTTGTACCTCAGACATAATTTTTTGCTTTTTAGGCACTCAAAAATTTCTAGAAATGACACCATTGGATAGATCTCTTTCTCATCTTTCCAGAAAGGTAAAGTTTTCCTCCTAACTCCATGTATTTTTGAAGTTATGGCTCGGCAGAGTTTTTGTGGGAAACTTTCTCCTGAAAGGCCCGTAGCCAATGAGATGCCGCCAAGTGTCCAAGGAAGTGGTAGGGTTCTGAAGGGAACTTGGTTTTTTACCAAGTGTTTTGATGAATTTTCAAAAGGGAATATTTTTCTCCGCTGAGTTGCCGGTGAATCAGGTGATGCTATGTGTCCAGGGGAGAAATTTGAAAAATTTGGCTAAGTGTTGGTGCATGGAAATTTTGGAAGGAAAGGTCACACCCAATAAAAATGTGCCACGTGTCCTATGGAGCCAAAATTTTTGGGGGCGGAGGAGAAGTTGGAATTTTGGCAAAGTGTTTCGCCAAATTTCAAAGAAGAAAGTTTTGGCCCGCTGCCCCATCGACCAATCAGATCAGGCCATGAGTCACCAGAGCTCGGAAAGGTGGAGTGCAGGAGGAAATTGGGATTTTTTCCTAAAGTGTTTGTGTGAAATTGAAGATTCTTGCGGAGGGCCCATGACCAATGATATGTCGCCACGTGTCTCGGACCGGCGGGGGGCGGGGAAAATTTGGGAAATTTTCCCAAAGGAAAAAACAAAGAAAATTTCAAGAAAAGACCGCAAGGAAAATTTTAAGGGGCAAGCCTGCATCCAATGGGGTTATACCATGTGTCCAAGTCAAAAATAGTCAAATTGGCCCTTGGAAAATTCAGGAAGGACAGGCCCGTGTCTAATCAGCGCATGCCACGTGTCCTCAGCTCATCGGCCCGGCGGGGATTTTTTGGAAAATTTCCCAGAGAGAAAAGTGATGGAAAATGAAGCATTGAAGGCGTGCATCCAATAAAAGCATGGCACATAGCACCTGGGAAGGTGGAGTGTGGAAAAACTTTGGAAAATTTTCCAAATGCAAAAAAGGTGAAAAATTTCAAATTTTTGCCCGCTAACCCTATTTGGCCCTGTTTTGCCCTAAAACTTCAAATGGCCATATCTTTTGATCTAGATCTTGATTTTGGGTGTTCTTTATATAAATGGAAAGCTGGTGAAATTATATACAATGATTCCAAGGATCAATTTTTGAATTTTGATGGATTTTGGAGAGATAAAATTGGAAAACACCTCTGGCACGTGGAAATCAGACATAAATGACGTTTCAACCACCATTTTTAATGGAGAATGGCTCACATGCTCTCCCAGCATGGTTGAAAAATGTCAGGGAATGGATTTTTAAGGATGTCCCATGCTATTTTGATTGAATTTTGGTCAATGGTTGAAGCTCCATCTCATGTTTTCCTACGTTTCTCTCTCTTGAGCTCCTCCCTTGCATTGTAAAAGCTGAGAATTGAGCTCATTTTTAAAAAAAAGTTGAGACATTCTTTGTAGTATCTGCAGGCTTCCCTTCTTCTTCCTTGGATTAGTGAATTTTGTGGAATTTCAGACCTTTTCATGCAAATACTGAACACCCCTTTTTGCCTCTTAGGTCATTGTAATGCAAGTGATATTGGACCTGTTAAAATGATAATGTATGCTATGTGATTAAAATTTTCATCAATCTGCTTGTCATATATTTGTCATTGTTTCCTGATCTTTCATTACATTTATGGAAATTTGTGCATGAATTTTATGCTGTGTTTTCTTATGGATTGTGTCAATGTTTTGCAGTAGCAGGTGCTCTAATACTCCTTTGGTGCATCACCTTATTTAGCACTAGGTTTCAGTTTTTGGCATTTTCTCAACCCTGTCTCCTTTGGCAAAATTTAGATTAAGATTGTGAGGTTGAAACCCTTGTACAGAATGTTAGTGATACATCTTGAACAGAGGAGTTGAGGAACCAACCTCTAATCTAGAGATTCTTTTCCCATTTTTACAAGTCCCGCACTTGGGGAGAGAGATTCAATGTTGTGTAATCACACTGCATGCTAAGAATGATCAAACTACAAATCTGATAGAACATCTAGAGGGTGCTACTGATTTTCAACTAACACCATGCCATTGGAGGGAAAATCTTGAACTTTGGAAATATGAAAAATGAAAGTAACTTGAGCTATGGAGGATGCAAACTTGCATGACCTAAATGAAACTTGACTATTGAAGCCCATAGTCTCTAACTTTTTGAGTTCTCGCAATAGAGCCTGGGTTCATGAAGGACAAGTAGATGTGCAACCTGAAAAAATCATATCAAATGTGGCAATCGGGAGCAACTGAAGATTGTCCTATACTCAACCCCATACTTGGATTATACTCGATGGGAGAAGAGTGAAGAGTTTCTCTATATGGATAATCTCAGATGCATAGATATGTGGTGCTCAGAATGCTCCGATTAATCGATATAGGGTCTCAATGAATCTTATTTATGTCTTTATGAACTCAAATTCAGCTTGGTTAAAGCCACTTAGCCTTCTAGAGCTTGACGTAAAACTTAACATGCCATAAGCAACCCAAGGATCCAATGAAGAATCCTATAGATCTTTGCAACTCGGATGGGGATATCTGAAATAAAAGATAGCTTCATGATTTTGTGTAAAACCAATTTTAATGTAACTCTTAGGAAAATGTTGGGCCCTAGAACTGTATATTAAAAAAATCTATATTTTTCTGAGTCAATGGATTTACAATGATCCTAGCTGTCTAAGAGTTATGATCCTTATTATCTTAAATGGAGACAGATTTTATCTTGAGTGAGCGAGCATTTGGAATCCTATCCTGTTATTTCTTATTGTAAATTGATCCAAAACCTCCCTAGATCTTCCTAAATATGCACCTAACTAGATTTGGATAGTATAAGCATGCTCTAGGATACTAAATGATTAAAAAACATAGCTCATCATGGAAAGATAGCTAGAGTTGAATAATGCTCAATAATATGTAAAATTACATTAGATGAGAAACCAATTTTGGTTGTAATATTTATCAAATTCCCACAAATGGAATAACAAAGTGGGTACATGTATAGAATTATAGACCCTAGTAAGCAACAACACTCCATTAACATAGTGTAAAGAATTCGGAACCTAAAATAGAATGACAGTAAATTGCAAGAACAATTCTCTAATTGTCGACACAGATAAGACCTGACTCACGATAAATAGAGCAACATCCCACATGAAGTATGCAACATTGCATATCAATGAAACTTTTGAAATAGCGATTATCCACGTGTACTCTATTGATAGCTAATGATGAATTAAACCCATTATCAATAAAAATACCCATTAAAATATTTGGTATCATACATGTGGTCCTTTGAGATTAGTGTTTAAGACTGCTACACCATGTAAAGAATTTTTGATATGACAAGTCTTCCATTAATAGTAAGAAATAGGAAATGTTTCTATTGTGTATATGTTTGTTTTTTGTTGCCCAATATAAGATACTCATTTTTAGAGCTCTATTTTAAGAACAATATATATGTTGATCCTCACTATTGGTTGGTTGGTAATTTCAGAGGGAAAAGAGGATTCAAAGAAGTTAGGTGGATTTCTCCAATGGCCATTACACTTTCTACACATCCATATGTTGAAAAAATCCGATCACATGGGGTGGTAATATAGAAGTTAGATTTGAAAAGTCTACATATTTTCTTTCCCTCTCATGAGATAAAAATCTATATAGATATGAGAAACATAATAAGTACATCTTTATATTTTAACCATTCTCAATAGCATGGGTTTGATCATGCCTCAAGAAAGTACGATCTCATTTTATTTCTGATTTTAATATGATTTATCTTGCTAGACCATCTTCTCTATTCATTCCAATCGACGAGTCCATATCGATTATGTACAGAAATCGATTTATTTGAGCACATATAGTTATAGGGGTCATTCCCCCTCTCTAATCATTGTAAATTATCTAGATCAAACGGGCCTCACACTCTCAGATCAAAATGGTATAGTATTATAGACTATAAAGACAATAGGTAATATATCTAGAGGGTAGCCTGACTTTCTCATCAAAATGTTAGATAGGGCCCCGAAATGATAAGTATGGTTAATAAATATATTTAATTTTAAAAGGTAGCTAGATGTGATTAATAAATGTAGTTATAATTGTTAGAAACCATTTCCCATATATAATTTACAATAATGAAATTAATATGATGTACATTAAAATATCAGAATTCTATTGAATATTCTCTAGGTTTGCATTAAAAATCTCACTTTTGGATACTGAAATCAAGTCTAAATAATGGTTTATATTATCTAGTTTATGTTTACACCCTTTTCAAAAATTATAGAGTCTAAAGGACCTCTAGAAACAATTATGTCCCCCTTATACATAAATTATAGGAAGACATAGATAACGCCTCTCCCTCTTTATGGGCATGGGTATGTGGGATAACAACAATTGAACTATATATATGATGCTCACTGTTGTATAGAGATAGGCCCCCCATATATAGTATATAGATATCCCCCCTCTATATCTTGTCTCTATATAGGGGGATAGGGGTGACTATATAGAAAGTGGTGGGTGCCAACTCTATCTACATATAACTACCTTCTACCATGCTAATTGAACTATATATACTACACTCACACCCCCACCTGAACTATCTTATCTTATATTTATAGTCCTAGATAAATGCAACTAGATATATTTGGTTATCACCATATATCTACATAGGGGAGAGGAACATGAATGAAATTACCTATCCATAAGAGTGCATAAATTACCTTCAGATGGTGAGGGGTTTAGATAACAATGCTCTTTCTATGGACCAATGTTCATAGATCCAGAAGAAGAGGATCCAGGATATACCAGTACTGAGAGGGAGAAAAACCATCTAAATATTCATCGTGTAGAATATGTAGTAAGACTATGAATGGAAACTGGTGATCCAGACCATACCAAATAAGTTCCCGAGACATCACGTGAAAAAGTAACAATATTGGGAAACAAGGTCTAGAGATAAACTTTGGGTAAAATAATTGGATGAATACGAGTTGTGGATAATACCCAACATGTGGGAGAAGAATTTTATATAGGATCCTGAAACAACCTGACATCCCTAACCTAATCCATGATGAGGCCACGGTTGAAAACCATCAACATTTTAGGATCCAAATTTGAATTCATTCCTGGTTCTTCCTCGGGTCAAAGACCACTATGTTCACATCAGTGGTCTGACATAGAGATCCTTATTCCACCATCCCTATCTAGAGTATCTATATCTAAGGGCCATATGTACTAGTTGGGTGACTGAGTGCCTTGACCTCCCCCTCCCATATGAAGTAAGGTGATTTAGATAGGGTTCATTATATATCTATATCTAGGGTTGCATGTTATATGTATATATTTCCACTCTCTCACCATATCTCTAAATAGGGCACCAAATCTAGAGAGTTTCTCTTCAATCCTTATATCTAGAGGATTTCAAGTGTATGAATGACCTCCATAGATATAAAGGGGTTGTTTATGGAGAGAAGAGCACTTGACCACACCCCCACTTATTGGGACTCCAATGCATCTGATGGAGTAAATCACTTCATTCCCTTCCTTTGGCATTGGTGAGTAGAGTGCCACAACAACACTCATCATTTTGTATATACATGCACCAAATCCCGTAGAGTTGGTGACATCTCTGACATAAATGTAAGGGGGTGTATATCTAATACGGGATCTTCTGGAATTGGATTTGATTCTACAAGATATTTAGTATGAAAGAATGAATTCCAAACAAAAGGAATGGAAATTTTAGATGGTAAAAGAGGGGAAAACAAAGCAATGTCAATAGCTTTAGAAATCTGTTGTTCATATCTCTTCAGAATCTCATGCCAATTATAATAAAAAGTTTCCTTTTTCTAAAATTAAGCTTGCAATCCACTCAAGTCCCCATGGTGAAGCAGTAGGCCCTGGAGCTCCCCTTTCTATATATTATCCCTACTGTTTATATGGGGGACAAGATACATAAAAAGAATGTTTAGATATCAGTTTCTTATGGGATGTGAAATGAAGTTTTTTCCTATTCAAAGTATTCCTCAACCTTGGGCACTCTATATAGCCATGATATGAAAGATAAAAAAAAATTCCATCCTTCTTACAATACATTATGGGGTTAGACCCGGTAACAAAAGGGGAATATGTAAAAATTTGGGATCCAACATCATGGTGGAATACTACCCCCCTTATTAGACCATGTCCCGGTGATTTGATAGGTAAAAGGTGCATTAGCATTGGAGTTGGTGAATACATTGTTATTAGGAGATTTGGATGGAGTATGATGAAATGAAATATTAATGAGAGAAAGAAGAGTGCAAAAAAAGTGAGGTGAAACACTAAACACAGGTGGCTATTTCATGTGGTAAGCGAATGTAACAAAAAGACCCAAAAGTAATGGATAAAGGTATAACTCATTTATTTATGTCATTCCTTATTCATTCCCAATCTATTATTCTTCTCAGATGATCGCAATCAAGGTAGTAAGATTTGAATCTATGAACAAGCCCCACCCCATCCCTTAGAACTAAAATGACCGACATCAACCCCTCTCTATGTCCCCATCCCCTATCTCTCTATATATGGTTAGGGGAGAGGGGGCATATACACTGTAGAGAGAGAGGGGATTCCCTTCCCCCCAATGATGGCTCTTTATGGCAGAGAAAGAGCCATGAAGAGATAGGGTAGGATCCTCGATGAGGGTCATAAACCATAGATCTTTAAGGGTATTTCCATATCTATATAGAGGGATATAGATAGTGGTTCTCTATCCTTCAGCCTCAATATATAGGGATTTATTGATCTATCAATCACCTATCCCCCATAGCATTCTATCTAAGGGAATATATATGATATAGAGGGTGGGTGCGGAAATCATGAGGCCATTCCCCAATTATAGAGAATTATCCTTAAATTAAATTTATTTCAGAAATGACCTCGACGCATATCTCTATAGTGGTAGCCGAGGTTCCATATATATCATATATATATATATATATATATATATATATATATATATATATATACAGGGTTCCCCATAACCCCTATATTAATAGACCCTCCCTCTCCATATAGATGGGATATTTTATTGATATTGACGCAATTGATATATGTATTCCCCCTTTCAATTTAGAGCCCCCTAAATCCCTATATAGGGCGATATTTCTATAAAGTGATAGGGGATCTACTCTACCTAGCTATAGAGATATGGGGGGTATACACCTTCCAAACGAATCCCATTGATTTAATTTAATTTTAATTAAATATAATATTGAAGAGTCGCTACTAAACAAAATAATTTATAAATGTTGAAATATATGAATGACACAAGTATTCTAATATTTCAAATATGAAACCCTAAGAAAATAAGAAGGAGAGAGGACTTAGTTAATTTACACTCAATCTAGGACTGATCTGGACCGGGAAAAATGTTGAACAAGATGGGAAACATTTCTTAAATTCTCATTATACATTTTGAAATGCAAGAATGAGGTTGGACAAATATTCGTAGGATAGGTCAAGGGCACCTGGGTACTTGAGATTGCTTTTAGGAATTAGTTACAACACAGGAGCTCAAGAACTACTTTCGGTGTTTTACAAGGCCTTTGCTATTTTCCTCTAGTAATTTCTTGATAGTTAGGAAATGATCATTGAGGGTACCTATAAACTACAAAAGAAGAGTTCACCTGCATAAGCCCATAAACCATGTCAAACCTAAAAAAGTAAAATACATAATGGGGAGTCAGACTGACCCTAGTGCTCACTCTGAGAGTGAACTTAAAATTAAGCATTGCACTACATCTCATACTCCAGAATGTTTTCATGAGTGTGTGTAGAAATGATGCCCTAGGATTCCCTTGTATAAGTTACACTTGATAGAGGGTTGCAGATAAAATGTAGAAATGTAGTAGTATGTTTAGATAGAATAGAATGAACTTCCCCCTCCTATGTAGTGTATACAAAGTTGATGCAACCCTTATCCCTTGAATGATGATTAATGGATGACTTCACTACTTTATGTGCATTTTAGATGAAATATTAGGTGATAATAGTAATGCTCAGTTATTGGTCCTTTATTTTGAACACATAACTATGTTGATTAAGTTTAATATGTAAAATAAATGGCCAAATCTAATGCAATTTTGCAATAGTAAATAAATGAATAAAGAAATACTTAAACTAACCTAAGAAACTAAGTAAAAATATGAAAACCTTAACTATAAATAGGGTTAGAAGATCCTTAGTTGATTTGAATAGGTTGTTGGAATTTTTCACAGTGATGACCATTGAACAAAAATAGAGGACCATCACACAAGGGCCTGAAAAAACATAGATCTGGAAAATTTAGCCATACTAGGGAACTTGGAAAGGGATGGGAGCACCTAGGGTGCTCTTATATGAGATATGGGTTCCATGGTATGTAGAAAAAACTCTATAAACATCCTATGAGGTATCCCAATATGCTTTACTATGTTCACCTTTTGTCACGTGTATGTCACTACAAAATCGACGATGTACTTGTAAACTTGCAATGAAGAAAGAACCTATAAAGCCCTCAAATAGACATCAAATTCTAAGAGAATAAAGATACAAAATGAGGTGTCATATTTTCCTCATCCATCACAATGGTGTACTTACAACTTAGTGTTACACTACATAATAAACTCAATGTAGTTATGTGTTCATGTGTGTGGAATTGCTCCCTAGGTTGGTCTTCTACATGTTAAACTTAAAGTAATAAGTAGGTAGATGTAGAATATAAATAATGTGTGTATGGAATAGTATATTCCCCTCCTCTGAAATGTGATGCAGAAAACTAGTCTTTGTCCCTTGTGATGGAGCTAGATGGATTCAAATATAACTATAGATGCTTGATGGATGTAACCTTAAGTGGTGACATGTAATGCTTATATTTTGGTCCCTTATTATGATCACATAACTTCATATTTATATGATTCCCTTATTTGAATTTCATAATTAACCCCCAAAAGTCTAACTACCAAGAATATAAGATTTTCAAACAACTATAAAGTACCCAAAAATTGTGAACAAAGTGTAAAGAGGAGAGGGGCATCTAGATTGGACAGGAGCGCTTGACACTACTGTTCAGACTGGGTTGTTTTTTCTAGGATGATAAATGTTGAAAGGTAAAAAGACAGACTGAGCAAGTAACAATGCAAGAATAAAATGAAAACCATAAAATAAAGAAAGATAGCCAAAGACATGGGTTAATCATTACTTTTCATACTCAGGAATCATATCAGTAGTAATATGTAATAAGAACTAGATGATTACCAAAAGTGGGTCATTTTGTGCCTACATTTTCCCTAAATTTATGTTGTCAAGAAGGATATTTAGTAGCATAAAACACATAGATATACATACCTGATATCATGTAGATTGATGTAGAAAGTGTTCTGAGGGACTAGACAAAGTGTGGAGTGTTTAAAATGTGGAGCATGGAGAATAAAGATGCAAAAGTGTAAAAATGTTAAAAGAGTGAACCTAGGGAAAAAGTGCATGTGTAAATTCTGATGTGTGTGATGTATTTATTTTCAATGTAGATGTTGATGATTTTGAGTTTGAGATTGACTACCTTTTCTCATACAGACAAATCTGTAAGGAGAAAATGATCAAGTAGTCAAATACGCATGTATATAATAAAAATGCATAGAAAGACACATGTATATGGTATGTAAAAAGTATGTAAAGAAAGTATGAAAATGTAAAAGGAACATGTGCACCTGATCCATTATGAGATGAAGGGTGTAGAAAGGATCCTGCCAATGAAGTACAAGTATTTTATGAAATTTCACGTGAATTGAAAAAGAAGTATAATAGGGAAAGTTTGATTTATTCTCACACCTTTAACTATTTCCTAATACTCTATATATCTCTATACAGTTCGGTTTTCTAGGTGATCCGACTTCGTGACAAAATTAGTGTAGAGAGGAAGATCTTGTGTTATCCTCTAACCTTTAACTACTCCCTAGAATAAAACACCATTGCAAAAGGTGTGTACGAATAAAAATTCCAAGGATAAAATTCCCTCTAAAATAAATTTTGTATACTTTTCTGAACCCACTTGTTATGTAACTTCCCTCTAGTTATAGGTGCTTCAGGAATGGAATCACTTTATTAAAGACCCAAGTCTTTTTCTGAGCCTCAAATTGTTTAGTACGGGTACTATGGTATGTTATGTATTATATATATACTATTGTATAGGGTGACTGATTCACCCAAATGATTCCCCCCTTTGGGGGTGCATGTGATGTCATTGTAGGAGTATGTAACCCAAAAGAGGACCAACTATTGAAACTATGCCCCTATAGGGGGAAGGGGATGTGTTTTATAGAAACCAAGGCACATGGAAAAAAGTGGTTGGGAGATCATTTTTTTGTCACTACTATGTTATATTGTGTACTCTATATAAACCATTTTATTGGGTAATTTATTCACTGAAATGATGCCCCCTTTGGGGGTGCATGCGACATCGTTATATGAGTGTGCAGCCCAAAAGAGGACCAACTACTCAAACTATTCCCTGTAAGGGTAAGGGTATGTGTTTGTTAGAAACTAAGGAACACACAAACAAGTGGATAAGAGACAAGTGTTAGTAAAATCAAAGACAAACATGCATGTATAAATTGAAATATAAGCTAAGTGGACTATGTGTAAGCTAACACATACAAGAAGTAATGTAGACCATGAAAAGAGGGTTATAAACATGGGACATCACTCATGATGTTGGGAGACAATCAAGGCCTCCGTGGCCATAAAATACATGTGTGCACCCAAAAAAAGGTCTAAGCCTACATACAATAGCAAACAATGACAAGTAAATACAAGCAATGTAGTAGATAACCATGGTGGAAAGTGGTCCGATAAAAAAATGTTTTACATGAAGCACCCATTAGCATGTTAGAGGATAAAATGTATTTCAAAGTCTTTATAATATAATAAATTAAAGTGATAAGTAAAAAATGAAACAATATCACATGTAGTGTATGAAATTGGATGCTCCAGGAATCACTATGGGATTGAACTAGGTAATGTACCAAGCATCCATACTACGTGTAGTGGATCTATATAATCTATGATCAAAAATAGAAAGTAAGTGAATGTTCATGTGTGTATGATAAAGATAATGACATAAGATATATATCTATCATGTCTAATAAGATAAACATGAACAAGCAAATGTAAGTAAGAGTACACACAACCAAGATATGCAATAGGTTGTGGATGATATGGAATGGAATACAATATGAATGATAGGAGCCACATGCTCCATGGGTGATAGGAATTATATACAGTAAGGTTCATTTATTTATGCCCCCTAAGCATTCAAGAATGAATCGTAAATGAGAGTGTGTCATCAAGAAATGGTTTAACTATGTGTTGTGTGTAGTGTGGTGTGGTGAATGTGTATTGATGATATGCAACATAGAGATGAAGTGTGAGAATGTGTGATGATTTATCCTAAGACATATATCACTATAAGATGAGTAAAATAATTGATGATTTATCCTAAAGAATATATCACTACAAGATTATATAAGAAGTGATGATTTACCTTGTAATTTAAGTCACTAATCTATGAATTCTATGTGAGAAAAAAGGATTGAATTATGAACATGTGGATGTGAAGAGTTGAATTTGTGATGCATACTTTGAATAGTCTAGTATGGACCATGGGACTATAGTAAATCATAGGGTACTAAGTTCAGCATGTATATGTAGATGATTTAGATGTGTGATATGTATAAAAAATGTATTGTCATGTAGTATGTAATGTCAGATGTATCGATGATATAAGTATGGTATTTTAAAGTGAATTAAAATATATAAGAGTATAGTGTGTATGTACAATGTGTAGATGTAGAAAGTAAAAAATGTGAACAATGTATAAGATTTGTGGGATGTAAGATGTGGGAAGATGCATGTTGTGTAGTATGTGAGGTTCATGTGTATATGATGCCGTCAAGAGTCAAGTGTGAACTAAAGTACAAGAGTACCTAATTAGGTAATGTTGAAGCCAATGTGTATCAAAGTGTGAGAGTTGTGAGTGAATATTTAATTATAATGTAATGAAGTAAGTTCATTAGATTCTTCCTCTTCCTTTAGTATTTGTTTCTTCTCAAATATTTGAATTTAATCTTCATAGTCTTTTGAAGGTACATTTCAAATTTTGACTCTTTCACCTACATAATTTCAGTTCTTCATGAGCACAAAAAAGTTCACATTCTAAGTTCATATTAGCCTCTTCTTCATAAGAATCATCATAAAAAATTGTGTTCTTTCCTTTGGTCCTTCTTTTCTCATGGTCATCCATGGCCATAAAAAAGATTCAGAGTGAATTTCATCATTCTTGTGATAAGAGTTTCTTGAGTTACTCGATCTAGAGTCACTTGATTTCTCCTTGGAGTAGAAGCTTCTCGTATTATTGAAAAATCTCTTCTTACCTTCCTTATTTTTGTAATTCTGATTTGGCTTGGTATTTTTGTGACCTTCTCCAGTTTGAGCTTCCTTATTCTTGTTCAGACATTTAGCAACAAAATAACCTACATGACCATAATCAAAAAAATTGAATGGAAGTTTTCCTTTGTACTTACCCGATCCTTTCTCGAGTCTTCTTACAAATAATGATTCAATATTCTCATCATATTATTCATCCTCCATATGTGAATAATCTTTTTCTTTCTTGGATTGAGTCTCTTTCTTATCTTTGAAAGTTACTTCCTTCTTTGTCAACTTGGTTCCCATAGTCCTCATTTTATATGCTGACAGGATGATTTGAAGTTCATCAAGTGTTTATGTTTTCATATCTTTAACTTGTTCAATAGCTGAAAAATTTCCAACATACTTAGGAATAAGAGATATTAGTACCTTTTAGACTATAATAGATTCTTTTTTCTTTTCACCTAAACCCCTAATCATATTGATCACTTAATCAGCCCTCTGCATGTAGGTTACAACATTCTCATCTTATTTCATCTTTAGGCTTTAAAATTGAGCTCTGTAGGTCTGCACTTTAGCTAGCTTAACCTTGTGATATCCTTCATAAATACGTTGAATTTTAGTCCAAATTTATCTGGCAAAGATATAGTTTATTACCTTTACAAATTCAGTCTTTTTCATCCCACAAAGAATAACATTCATAGATCTTTAATTTCTTTCATAATCTGACTTTTTTGCTGTAGTGCTGATTGGAGTAGGTGGAGTATAGCCATGTTCAACACACTATCATATATCAACACCTAGTGATGTCAAATAGGTCTTCATTCTTATATTTTAGAATGCATAGTTTTTTCCAATGAAAAAAGGTGATCTTGACATAGATAATCCACCTTGTTCTTGGTTTGATGTCATTCTTGTGAAGATAGGATCTCCTTGAAGATGTTAAGCTTCCACCAGAAGGACCTACTCTGATACCAATTATTAGAAATCACAAACACTAAGAGGGGGGTGAATCAGTGCAGATTAAAATTCTAAGCACATCTAACTAGTTTTAACTTAAATATGAGAAATATATATAACAACAACACACTATTAACCATATGCAAGAAATAGAGAACTCAAGAGGCAGAATTTATTGTGGGAAACCCATTAGGGACAAAAAACAACTTTCAAACAAAAGTTTTATTAAGAACACCAATTCCTATGTTTACAAAATTTTGGCTCTGTTGAGCACCCACCCAATTACTGAAGCACCTACTCCATATTCTCCAATCATCCACTCAAACTAAGATAAACACCCACTCAGCTGATTTAACAACCTACAACTTGCAAGGAGCACCCTAACCTAAGATCTAAGCATCCACTCAGATAAGATTTATAATTTTATTGATCACACATAATAATATTTCTTAATACAATATATCATGATCAATTTACTATTATATTCAAAACAAAATATTCATGTAATGGTATTCAGATCACTCTCATAATCCTGAAAAATAGTTTTGGCTCTATCTTAGGTTTTCATGCATAATTATCTATTGACTCAAGAGATCAAGTGTTCATATTTAGGTACAACTCATGATGATTTAAAATAGGTATTCAAAACTCTCTATCTCATACTCACCTTCTCTCCTTGATCAACGCTATGATAATCATGAAACCTTGATTAAATAGACACGCTCTAGCTTTTGTTTTTTTTGTTTTAGTGTATTTTGAGTATGTATATAGGTCACTTTGAAATTATCCATTTTTAATACTCCTTTGTGTTTTAAAACATTGATTTATTACTTTCATTGGATGGAGGATGATCTTCCCTTTCCAAAAATTCCACCCACACACAAATCTGATTTTTGGATCTCAATTTATCTCTATTTTTAACACTCCTTTTTGTTTTAAAACATATCTTTTTACTTTAAAAATAACTTCTTGAATAAGAGATATATCTATTATATGATCTATTTTTATAAAATAAAAAAGCACAAAAAAAAGAAAGCACTAAAAACTTTTGTACAAAATCACAAAAACATCGGCACCATGAAACTATTGTACAACAGTAAAATAACATCAAAATAATAGTAAAATCTTATAGCTATCCAGAAACCATGGAACATAACTTAAACACCTCATAAACTTTGGAGATACCAATTTCACATATTATTACACCTATTTGATCCTTTTCAAAATGTTTAACCATTTCCTTTATTGATTTGATAAATAAGATTTGTTCCATATTGACAACGTTCATCCTCTACATTGCATATCCACACTAGATTATTTACTTGTATCGCAGATTTTTTCTTTGATCTATATATTTTTTCTAGTTTTTCCATAGATTTTCTAGTCTTTTATGGTTTTTCTAGTCTTCTGTGTCTTTTTCTGTTCTTTTTTAGCTTCTCTCATTTACCTGCGACTTCCTCTAGAATCCATTTTCTTTTGCAGTGTTTCTCTCTCATCTGCGGCTTTGTCCTCTTCACCTGTTGCCTTTCTGGTCTATTACGTCTTTGCTTCTTTACCCACGACATTGTTTCTTTTTCCCATGGCGTTGTGCTTTTACCTGGCTTTTAATAATCCTTTACAGCTTCCTCTAGGATTTGGCGGATATCCTTAGAATTTGGTGACTATATTCTTATAACTATAGCTTATATAAAATATTATTAAGTCCCTTATAACTTATCAAGAATTCTTTGAGAGCTAAAACTACCAATCAAAATTCACATTCATAGACTTTCTAACATCTATTTAGTACATGGTTGATCTTTCTTGAGATACATGCACTATAATTTTTGCCACTTTTGCCTTCAATGACAACAAATATTAAAATGAAAAATATCCAACAAGATGCCCCCAGGAGCCTCAGTGGGACTAGAAAAGGATACAACATAATGAGGATAATTACAATGTTTACAAATCTACAAGAGACATTCATTCACTCCAAAAGACAAAATGAATGCACATGTGTGTATATAGAAAGATAATGACATACCAATAATCTGACTAACATAGTAAGAAAAGTGCATCATGTAAGTATTATAAGCAAGAAAGAATAAGTGCAACCAAGATATGTAAATGTTGTGAATGAGTGTGATGGAATGGTATTTAATGTGTGAATGGGATAATATCATTGTTCCCCCAGTGGGTGTGTGTGAGATTAGGTTCATTTATAAAATACCCCTCAATAATCAAGAATGAACCATAGAACAAGAATGTGTCATCAGAAAATGGTTTGAGAAAGTGTGCTAGAAAGATAGACCATGAAGCATAACATGTGAGAAGTGAATGTGGTGAGGTTCATTTCAGATTTAGATCCTAAGCGGTAGACTATGAACCATAGAACTAGAGTGCGTCATAGGGTAATGATGATACAGGGTGTGTATTAATATGTGAAAAATAGTGAGAAATATGAAATGTAAAACATGAAGCATGATAGTATATACTATAGAAAACTTGCAATGTTAGGAGGGGGAAGAAATCATGATGCCCCCGAGTGTGAGAAGGATAGAAGGCTATCTAGTGATAGTGAAGGGAAAGGTCCCTCCATCCCATATTGAGGAGATAAAGGCATGTGATGATGTTGTAAGTTTGGAGGAGTATGAGAGTAACAATGTACATGTAATGGAGACATATGTGGTTAAGGATGAGGTGAACACCTATGTGAAGGGGTTTCCTGAGTAGGGGAATTATACTAATGGGATGGGTTAGTGTACCTATGATGATGTGTGTGAATAGAAGAACTTGGTGTTGAATGTTCCTTAGATTTGAGAGGCCCTTGAGGTCTATATGTTATAACTAGTGTAAGGATATAATTAAGACTAGGTGTAGGAAATTGTATACATGGTGGGATGACTTTGATAGTGATAAATTGTTTAATTTGAATGAATTTGAGAAAAAAATGTTCATGGAGGGAATATCTTGACCGACACAGAGCCAAGGAATACCTAAGATCATGTCAAAACATTTGATTAAAGACGTGATAATGAATGCAACTAATATGGTAAGAGACCCAAATATAACAGGTAATCTGATGTAGCTAAAATAATTAGGAACTAGATATGTTATTATAGATATTAGACATTTAATATCCATAAGAATCACAATTCAACACACACTAATAGGATCCGCTCAATATATCATGGTATTTTTGATAGTATATAAACCAATAGAAGCATTAATATGTACTGAATCAGAAGAGAATGTAGCATGGTAATCATGATCGGTAAATGAAATGGTTTTTGGGGATGCATTAGAAAAAGAAATAAAAAAAATAAGGGGCCCCAATGAATGATTGGAAGAATCGGAAGCTTTTTTGTTATGCTTAGGAAAAGGTTCATTAAATATTATAGTTTTTTGAAAGGGACTATACCCTTGAATACAAAAGAAGGCCTGAGAGCCGGAATAAGAGTGAGAAACAGAGAGAATGGATCAAGATCCAAGTGTTACAATGAAGCTCTAAGTAGCTCAGAAACAACTACTCAAACGAGACAAAACAGCAAAACAACAGCAAAAAAACAGTAAACCGACCACAGAGAAACAGCAAAAAAACAACTAAAAGCAGCAGAAGCATCCAGAACTACTTCTTGGCAGCTTTATCGATACTGATCTTGACTCTCTTCCAGGCATGAAACATACTCAAAGTAGTCATATGGGCAGCATCAGTCTTATCAAGCTCCTCAATGGTTCTTTTGCTTTCTTTTTCGTTGCCCCAAAGTGCAGCCGGGACACCGCTGAGGTTGGAAACACTTTTGGCATGACCCTCGATGAACTCCTCAATCACCCTAAAGGCTGCAATGTTGTAATCATGTCTAGTCTTGGCCTTCCCTAAGCGGGAGTCTAAGGAGGTCAGCTTCTTGTATATGTCTTCAATCTGACTGCTATCAATGTTCCCCTCCTCCTCCATGCTTTTCTTGCCTTTCTGTTTAGCTAGGTTCTTGACCTCATCCTTCAACAATTTCATCTCAGCCTCTAAGGCCTCCAACCTCTTAGAAGAGCTATCCATCCGCACTTCCCGGGGACTGGCACTACTGATATTCAGCAGGTCATGTGCAATCTCAAGTTCAAAAGGCTCCTTCTCCACAGCAAGAGTCTCAAGGTTGAGCCTCCTGGAAGCCCTGGTGACTGGTCTTTTAGAGGTAGAGGCGAGGTGGGTGACGGGAGCAGCAGCAGGGGGAATGGAAGGAGAAGTTTGTGCAGCCGGCATGGGGGTGGCAGCAACGGTGGAGGGGGCAGCAGCAGGGGCAGCAGGAGAAACAGGGCTGGCAGCAGCAGAGCCCATCAAAGGGGGAGCCGGGCTAGGAGAGGAAGGAAGACCAGGGTACTTAAGAAGGCAGCATTTATGAATCAACAAAATAAGTCCTTGATGCAAGGGAACCACCCGGGTGTGCTTCTGAAACTCCAAAATGGAGCGTTCAAGGGAGTTCAGCAGATAATGGGGGAAGCAAACCAATCGATTCCTACGGAAGTGGTTTAAAAAGATAAGATGTTTAGCAGGGACAGTGACAAACCTACCTTCCAAGGAGATGAATCGAATCATCATGCGAGTGACCTCATCATAGGGTGGTGGAATTGAGCTGACAAGCAGGCCCACTGTGCCAAATGTGAGCTTCTCAGTTCCCTCCACAAATCTTCTTTCTTCAGCATCTCTGTCAACCCTTTTGTTGAAGAAGCGGTACCCCTCCAAACTAAGGCCGGTCGCTTCAGCAATAAGATCTTCATTGACTAATATCTTCTGTCCCCCATAGTCGACAGTCCGCTCTTTCCACTCCTTAGCAAAGCGTACAGAAATGCTTTGGTCATGTCCCTGCACCTTATCAACGAAGTTGGTGAAGCCTCCTTTGCTGAGAGTGTTCCAAAGCTCTGTATTTTCCTTCCAGTCGGGGTCCACGCATGGCTCAATTTGGCAGGGAGGTCCTCCCATCTTCTCTGTGATATACTGGTTACAGCAATTTCTCAAATGTCTGTGAGCGTAGAGAACTGTCCGCTTCTTGCTGTTGAAGGCCGCACAAAACTGGGAACTATAGCCGTTGGTCTTCTCACGAACGGCTGCGTAACTACTGAACTGAGCCTGCGGGAAGTCACGTGTGAGAGTAACCCTTTCCCTGTCAACAATCACATTACATCTATCATCGGTTTCCGAGGAGCTATGAATCCGGATATCAACAGCTGTAGTACATCCCGCATGCGCGATTTTCAAATCTAGATAACTCCACTTGAAGTTCCCCAAATAATTCTTACTATCATGTATATTTGATATTATTTGCCTCATCATATTCATTAAAGCAACACGTGTGAGAGTGTTATTGATGTTGATCTTCCTCCAAAGATTAGGACTCATCTCTAGGGATTGCTTGCATATGAAGGTCCGCATGAATGCTGTTGTGTAGCTGATTAGGGATACTGTTATTATCCCAGACGGTGAAATTTATATTAATGCCATAATTGGCCAGTGCATCCGCCAATTTATTGCCCTCCCTGTAAGTATGCATGATTCTGATGCTATTGAAGGTATGACTGATGCTTATGGATTCAGAGATAAAATCCTTAATACTCCAACTAGGAGATGAGGACTGATTAAGAAGTTTAATGATATTTAGGGAGTCCCCTTCAACAACAAGGTTCTGAATATTTTGAGCCCGTGCAACTCTCAAGCCCCAGAGAGCAGATAATGCTTCGGCAAAATGATTGGTTTGAATTCCCATTTTTCCAGCATATGCAGCAATCAAATTACCTTTGTGGTCCCGTATTGCTCCTCCTCCTGCTGCTGTCCCAGGGTTTCCCTTAGAGGCCCCATCAAAGTTCAGCTTGTACCAATTAGAATCAGGAGGATGCCATTTGATCGAAGATCTATCTATACTATTCCTAGGATTGCTCCAATTTCCAATCTGCCAATTGGATAAGATGTACTCTTCATTCTCAGGATAACTCTTGTTCTTGGGAGGTTTGAATCTGGCAATATCCTCTTTGATACCTTTAGAAATTTTGCCAATACTGAGTTTATAATTTTGTTTCTTATTTCTGAAAATGATATCATTTCTATCCTTCCAAATCCTCCAGATTAAATGTGGGATAGCCAATTTCCAGATCCTTTTGATAACACAATGCCTGAAGGGTGGGTTCCATTGATTCCATAGCTGATTAAGATCCTTCGGCAACACCCAGAGAGCTTCAAATTTAGAAAGGACAAAGTTCCAAATTCTATTGGCATAATCACAATGTATGAACAGGTGACTGATATCTTCATAGTCATTCCTACAAAGATGGCACCAATTAGGAATTATAAATCCTCTTCTCATCAAATTGTCAGTGGTGAGAATTCTACCTCTGATGGCCAGCCAAAGAAAGAAATTTATTTTGGGAGTTAATTCAGGCATCCAAATCTTGTTCCAATTAAAATCAGATTGATTACTATGAAAAAGATTGATATAACCAGATTTGACTGAGTACTTCCCATCATGGGAATTATTCCAAACCAGCTCATCCTTGGAATCCAGCTGACTTAAAGGAAAGAGATCTAAAAGATCCTGAAGGGAGGAAGTAATTTGTTTCAGATCAATTTGCTCCACAGTAAGTTTTTTCCAATTCTTGTTGGTGCCATTTCCTTCAATGTAGTCCTTGATTTTAGTACCATACTTGCTTATAAGGCTGTCCTTAGCCATCCCAAATCTATCCATTAGATTACCACTAAACCAGTTATCCTCCCAGAAGTTTATCTCCCTGCCATCCCCCACTTTCCATTTGCTACCCTGCTTGATGAAGTTTCTGCTCTTGACCAAATTATTCCAAAATATGGAGCCATAGGGGAGGTGTTCATCATGCAGATAGGAGTAAACAACTTGATGATTTAAGTATTTTGCTTTAATTAAATCAATCCAGGGTTGTTTCTCAGACAACATTCTCCAGCCCATCTTAGCAATGAGTGCCTCATTCATTTTCTCAATATTTTTTATGCCCAGCCCTCCCATAGACTTCGGGGTGCAGACCTTATCCCAGGCCACTAAGTGAAATTTGAACTTCTCTTCCATGCCTTGCCATAAAAAAAATTTCTGAGTCCTCTCAATTTTCTCTCTGAAGGAAGATGGGATTTTGAAAAGTGACATGATATAGATGGGCAGACTTTGGAGAGTACTTTTAATGAGTAGGCACTTACCAGCACTAGAAAGAGTGGCACCTTTCCAACCAGCCATTTTTTTCTGAAATCTCACCAATAATTCATCCCACACCTTGTGAGAGACTTTCTTAGTGCCGAGAGGGAGGCCTAAGTACGTGGCTGGAAGTGCACTTATTTGACAGCCCAGAATTTTAGCAATTTTGAGCTGTCTTTCCACAGGGGTGTTGAAAAAGAATATGGTGCTTTTATCATAATTAATCTCTTGCCCAGAAGCAGATTCATAGAGTTGTAATAGAGCCTTAATAGCCTTAGCTTCCACAACTGAAGCCAGAAGAAGAAGGATAGTGTCGTCCGCAAACTGTTGATGGGAAACAGCTTGGCTGATGGAAGTGGGTTTAGATCCATTTAAAAGGCCGTCTTCAACCACTTTTCCAATTGTTCTACTAAGGCTGTCAGCTAAAAGAATGAAGAGTAAGGGGGAGATGGGGTCTCCTTGTCTTAGACCTCTGCTGCTGGTGAAAAAACCCACAGGCTCCCCATTAACAACCACCGAGAACCTGGCTGTAGATATACAAGACTTAATAATTCTTCTAAATTTTTCCGTGAACCCAAATTTAGTTAAAACTTTGTCAAGGAAGACCCAAGATACCTTGTCAAAAGCTTTATTCATATCAAGCTTAAGGACCATATTTTCCTTTTTATTATTTTCCATGGAATGTATAGTCTCGTGAACCATAATCACTCCGTCTTGTATTATCCTGCCTTTAATAAAGCCACTCTGCTGCCTTGAGATGAGATCATTCATTATGAGCTGAAGTCTAGTAGTAATGATTTTGGTAAAGATTCTAAAAATGGCATTAACAAGACTGATAGGTCTGAAGTCCTTGAAATCTTTTGCATCCATTTTTTTAGGTGCCAGCACAATGTGAGTGTTATTGAGCTCTTTTAGAATATTTCCCGTTCTATAGAATTCATTCACCGCTTTGAGAAGATCCTCCGAGAAGATTTCCCAGAACTTCTAAAAAAAATTAATAGAGAACCCATCCGGTCCAGGAGCCTTATCCCCCTCAAGAGAAAAAACAGCCTTTTGCAGTTCTTCAAGCGTGACAGCTTTAGTGATGTCTCTGAATTTCTGGTCCTCGATATTATTCTGAGGGATGGCCTCCAACATAAAGGAAATAGCTTCAGAGTTGCTGACATTTCTCTCTTCAAGAAGATTTTTGTAGAAGTCAAGCGCTTCTTTCTTAATGTTGTTGGGATCTTTTATGATACTCCCGTTGTTTTTAGAAACCTCTAAGATCCTGTTACAGGCTCTGTGTTTCAAAGTAGTCATGTGAAAGAACTTCGTGTTCCTGTCTCCCTCTTTAAGCCAGATAGCTCTAGATTTAAGGCGCCATAAAGATTCTTCTCTACTGCAGATCGTATGCAACTCAGATAGAATATTCTTCTCATTTACTTCATCTTCAACCGATCTCCCCAAAGTATCCATTTTTAACTCCAGATCCTGAAGCTTCTGTTTTAACTCTTTCTTTTTTTCAAATACATTTCCAAAAACACTTTTATTCCATATTTTGACTTGCTTTTTGACATTTTTGAGTTTTTGAATCAATCTAAATTGAGCAGTGCCTTCACCATTCCATTCCCACCATTCTTTTATCTTATCATAGATATTGTCATGCTCCATCCACATCTTTTCAAATTTGAATGAGCTTCTTGCGGGTTTAGTCCAATTGAGAAAGTTTAGAGCAATCGGATTATGATCCGATCCAATTCTGGGTAGGGAAGAGAGATGGAAGTCTTGACTGAGAATCCAGCTTGCTGAGATTAGAGCCCTATCCAATCTCACCTGAATGAACTCCTTTCCCAACCTTCTATTATTCCAAGTATACTTATTACCATGTAGATCCACATCTAAGAGGTTTTGTTCAGTAATAAAATCAGCAAAATCCTCCATTCCATTAGAGAAGGTGGAGGTACCTCCAAAATTCTTGCTTGGGTTTAGTGGGGAGTTGAAATACCCCATGATAAGCCAGTTAGTAGAGCAATGTTGGTTTCTAAAGTTTTTAAGATCAGCCCAAAGTTTTCTTCTACCACTAGCAGAGTTAGGGGCATAAATGTTAGACAAGATCCATTCACTCTTATTCTCAATAGTGAAAAATTTGATTGCAAGATGATTAATATTATCATTAAGAATCATACCAGTACAGTGCCTTCTGTCCCAAAGAGTAGCCAGCCACCCAGAAGCTCCCTGAGAGTCAACAGCCGCCATTTCAGAGTTATCCCAATTTTTTTTTTAATATTTTCAATGGTCTTTGCTTTCATCTTAGTTTCTTGTAGAATCAAAATGCTGGGGTTACTGGAATCCCGTAACTCCTTGATGGTTCTTTGCTTGGAGTTTCCATTTAGGCCTCTAATATTCCAAGATATAATCTTCATTTGGAATGATTGGTGGTTGGAATTGCTTGCTGGTTCAGCTGACGCTGAACACCATCTGCAATATCCCTCTCCATTTTTTTAGATCTAAGAGTCTTTTTAGAAGGTCTTCCTCTTTTTGAACTTCCTCCAAAATCAGCTATTCGTCTAGCAGAAGACCTAGTTGTTCTGGAAGTAGAGGTGTCCCAATTGTCTATTTCTTTTTTTTATCACTATATAATGATTCTGGGATCCTTTCAAAACCTTTCAATCTTTTTTTCTTTTTTGAAATGACCATTGTGAATCCAGAGTCTGGATCTTTCGTTTCCATGGTAGGCGTAACTTCCCCCTCTTCTCGTTCTTTATGAATCCTGCCAGGCATGTGAACAGAAGCTGATATGGTGCTGCAGCAGACTGGCGAAGCCACTGTTGTAATGTTGGGACACAGCAGTAGATCCGCATTACCATTCTCCCCAGAAGAGAAAATATCCAAAGGTTCTTTTGTAGTCATATCTTCCTTATTCCAATCTTCCTCCCTAAAGAATGACTGGATTTCTTTCTCCTCTGACATGTTATGAGAATGCCCAAGAGGGACTAAATTGACCTTCACTGAGCCATCTTGGTCATTCACTTCCATGGATACCTTAACATAGTCTTCTTTATTAGATGCTTCAAAAGGTTTATCCAAGGATGCCTTCATAGATTTGTCCAAGACTTCTTTGTTAGGAGCTTCAGGAAAAGCTAATGTTGTGGCTTTGGGGCGCCAGACGAGATGCTTTTTTATTTGAGTTCTAAAACCCCTTTTTTTTTTACCTTTTCTATTTAGCTCCAAATCCTTCTGGCTAGGAGCTTTGTCATTAATCTTCCTATCTGTGCTTAGATCCCTGCTAACTTTGTTTAGATATGTGCCTATCCCAGGCTGTTCAGTATCCAAAGGAGGGGTCTTCTTCTTGGAACAGTTTTTGTCAGAGTGACCAATGCTATGAAAAAGTTTACATCTTAAAGTTTTGACCTCAATTTTTTGGGTCCAAGACCCAAATCTAGTTTTCAAGATTATGTGCTCCGGAAACTCCTTATCCATAGCTGAGAAAATGCAGAACTGAGCAAATGTAAGCCTGGATCTGTTTCTTGTGGGTCCATCCAACCCAATAGATGCACCTAGGTATTTTGAAATATTTAGCATTATTTCATCATCCCATAAATGTAATGGCAGTCCTGGTAACCTACACCAAATTGGGATGGTGTTTATATTTTCAGTATTCAGATCAAAACCTGGATACCATTTTTTCAAAAAAAAGACCCATATTACCCAGCCACCAGGGGCCTCCCAGTAGCAATGAATCCAAATCCTCTTGCTGATTAAATTTAGCCAGGAAGAAACCTTTTGGCATAATGGTAATATTTAGGGCTCCCTTAGGTTTCCATTTTCTCAAAGCACATTTTCTAATGAAATCAATATTAGGTCTAGAGCCAAGAAACTTACCAACAAGGGAGAGATTCGCTTTGTTTAAGGCTCTATCAACAAATCCATCTGGGACCCTTAGACAGGTGGCACCCTCTTTGTCCATTTCCCATGTGAACTAATCAGTTATTTTCAGACCCTCCTTGAGGTTAGGGCTTTGAAATAGCTTATTCCAGGCCATAGGTCCCAGCATTTCACCATTTTCATTTATAGCCATCCGATTGTGGCCTGAGATCTACTTTTCCTCAGTAAACTTTGTCATATTGCGCAGACTTTCGGTGGCCAGAACTGCAGAAACCGCACTGACAGTACCTCCAGCTTTTTCTGCGTTCATACTTGTGCCCACAAGCGTCTAATTCTGGCTATAGATCAGCCTTTCCTCAGCATTTTTAACCTTAGTTCGCAGACATTCTCCAGCCAAAACTGCAGAAACCGCGTCACCATAGTTTTCTCCATCGCTAGAATTCCCGATACATTGGTGATAGTCACATTTAACGTTTTCATCATTATTACATCCATGGGAGTGAGTTGGATCAAGATTCAGATGTGGTAGAAGAGTGATTAGATTTCTTTCAGTTATTTGAGGTAATAGAAATTGAGGTTCATATGGTAATTTGGTGAAAGCATGGTTTGGATGTTTCCATTAAATCTTTTCACATGAAGAGAATACATTAACAATTTCCTTTTCTTTTGTATGCTTGGGAGATTGTTTGAATGTTTATTTATCTTGAAACCTAATAAAAGATGATGAAGTATCTTGATATTTGAGTTTACCCATAGATAGAAGTTTGAAATCATGTGTTTTAAGCGTATGGAAAAATTGATCAAATGAAGGAGAGGTCTCAAAGATAACACTCTCCTAGAGTGGTTGTAATAGACTTTGAACAAAAAGATCTTGCAATTCAAAGTCAGAAACCACATTGGTAATCTTAGCTAGATTGTTCTTGTATCGGAAAACATTCACATTTTTTCTCATTATATCTTTTTTTATTTTATAAATTTTTACATAAGATATCTTGGTGTCGATATTGATTGAAAATTGAGAAATAAAAACATCGGATAGATATATAAAATAATTTAACTGAAAAGGTATATCATAAAACCAACACACGGTGTAATCTTAAAGACTCCTAAGAAATAACTTAGCTAGAAATGTATGATTATTTGTGTAATGAAGGCATGCCACATGAAAATCTCTGAGATTATCTTAAGGGTCACCATGGCCATTGAAGGTGGGTAGACTATGGGTGATGGAGTTTACATGAAGTGAATAAGTAGAAATAATAGGTGCAATAAGAGTGTGAAGGAGGAATTAAGAGATGGAGAGGAGCATGAAGTATCCTACTGTAAGTCATTAATTTCAACTTGTAAGTCCTAATATAAAGAAACTAGGTCAATGGGGGGCAGAATAAGAACTGGGTTGTGTATTAGAAGCATTCAGATGTAGGAGAGGAGTGGTAGAAATGGGAATGGAAGTAGGGATAGAAGAAGGAATGTTAAGTGGTTGGGTGGGGGCCATGGCAACCAAGGAAGAACCTAAAAGAGGTATAAAAGTAACATGTGGAGAGTGTTTTATAGCAAGTAAAGCATTGAGAACATGAAAAATATGTGAAGGATTAACGTGTAAAGATTGTTGGAAATAAGTGATCTTATCTAATTGTTCTTGATCATAATTAGTGTGCTCATCATAAGATTGTTCAGTATCATAGGTTTCATTTTTTTCTAGATTAGTATTTTTTGAATTAGTAAAGGGGTTATCAAATTCAGCCATTGACTTAAAGGACTTGTGAATAAGGGAGGAAGATTAATGTATTCAAAGGAACCAAAATTATCACTACAAGTGACGTGCATAAAATGAAAATCCTAGAGGGAAGGTTGGATTCAAGAGATGGGTTCACTAAATAATTTTATTTAATTTGAATTAAATCTTAATATTATAGAGTCACTACTGAAATAAATAACATATAAATGTTTAAATAACGGAATGACACAAGTAAGATAATATTTAAAATAAGAAACACCGAGCAAAGAAAAAGGAGAGAGGACTTAGCTGATTTACGCTTGTCTGGAACTGATTTGGACCAGGAAAATGTTTACAATGCTAGGTAGTGTGTCATAAATGCTTATTATACATTGTGAAATGTATAAATGAGGCTGGAAATGGATTCTTGGGATAGGTTAAGGGCATCTTGGTGGTGGAGACCACTTATTGTCACTGGTGACTACATAGGAGCTCAGGATCTACTTTCTAGTTTGTCGCAATGCCTTCACTATTATCCTCTATTAATCACCTGATAGTCACACAATAATTGATGAGGGTACTTGTAACTTGTGAAAGAAGATATCACCTACACAAGACCATAAATCACATCAAACCTATAAAGGAAAATTTAGAATAGGACGTCAAAATGACCTCATCAGTCACCCCAAGAGTGAACTTATGACTGAGCACTACACTACATATCAGATTCCATGTAGTTCTCATGAGTGTGCATAGAAAATATCCCTTATGATTCCTTTGTGTAAGTTTCACTTGATATTAGGTTGTAGCTAGAATGTAGAAATGTAGTAGTGTGTTTGGATGAAATACAATGAACTTCCCCTTCCTATGTAGTGTATGCATAGTTGATGTATCCATTATCCCTTGAATGGATGTTAGATGGATGCTTTGGAGTACTTTAGGTACCTTTCAGATGTAAGCTTAGGTAATATTAGTAATTCTTAGTGTTTGGTCCTTTATTTTGAACACATAACTCTGTATTTATATTATTTCCTTGGTTGATTTTCATAATTGACAATTGGAAGGCCAACCCATAACTGAATAATATTGCTAAAAGATAAGATAGACCTAAAAGGAGTTAGGTAGCAAAGGGTCAGGGGTGTGCATATGGAACATGGCCACTAGGTGCTCCTATCCTGGCTAGGAGTAGATGTTCTAAGCCATGAAAGATAAACAAGTAAAGTTTTGACTGGGTTGTAGGGTGTGAAAGAATGAATAGAAAACAAGAAACAAATAAAAGAAGCCAAAGATAGTTTTCAAAAACTAGTTTTATTTCTTATGAATTATATAAATGTTAGTATGATTTAAGACCTAAAAATGTACCCAAGTGTGTGATTTGTGTCTACACCCAACTATAACTATATGTGATGGATGAAAGGTTGGTTTTTTCCCTCCCCATATCCCCCATTTCTATATAGATTAGGAAAATGACTAATTAACCCTCCCAGATAGATAAGATATATAGAGAGGGGAGAGGGGGGCTCAACTGTGTTCTTGTTCACTACTCATATAGAGATAAAGGGGGATTCTCACTTGTATCCCCCTCTATCTTTAAATATACGAGCTAAGATAACCCAACCCATATCTAAATAGAGGGGAGGTGCCCATATCTCTATATATAGGGAACCTCAGTTGTATCATGTATAAAATATATGGATGATGGTAGATGACGGTGGAACAGATCATATATTAGATGAATATAGATCTAGTTATCTCCCTAATATATATATATATATAAATATATAATATAGGTGAGATATATAGGGATTTGGGTCCTAGATAGATAAGATGAGATCAGAGCCTCCCAAAATAGATATATTCCATTGAGGAGTGTCTTTTCCTTCCTTCCCATATTTAGAAATAAGATGTGGGTCAAGCGTCTATGCCTACTCCATACCTAGGCTTGGATATATAGAGAGTAGAGAGAGTAGAGTAAGCATAAGATCTATCTATGTATGGTTTGAGTACATATAAAGAGGGAAGTTAGAGTGTTCTTAATCGATCAGAGTGCTTCAATTAGAGTGCTCTCATATTTCACAAAGTTTGTAGCTCACAAATCCATATATATATATTGCAGGTTCTTATCTTAGCTCACTCACAACCAAATAAAGGGAGGGTCACCATATCTATATACATGGCTTGATAGATAGTCTTTGTATTATGACTTGATCATCAAGCTCTCAAACTAAGGTATATATAGTTATAGTGAAACCACATTATGCCCTATAGACCTATCCCGAAGGCCACCTATTAGAACTATACGAGAGAGGAGGGGTCAAGCTCTATATATTCTATCTTTGTTCTTCCATGTGCACCAACCAATCAATGTAAAGAGTGCTCGACCTATCAACTATTTTTTTATAGAACTCTCTTAATCATTTAGCTAGTAATGACCTCAATCAAGAATTACCCATCCCTAGACTAAACAATAGGGTCCTCAGCCTCCAAATAGAGATATAAAGAAATAGTATCAATTGATTGGATCTTTATGGTAGGTTCCAACCCCAATATAGATAGAGGACTATGACTCCATATACATATATCCTAAGCCTAGTATCCCCCAGGTGCATAAGATGTCTAGGGGAAACATATATATATATATATAGGCATTTCCCACTTGAACTACCTCTTCTATCTACGTAATCATTTTATACAAAGAATATAGAGAGGGTTGAGAAATTACAAAATAACATCTCTACTTGGTGGGACACTTCCATATAGCTATAGGTTTTTAAAATGTCCTCCATTCATCACAATCCCCTCCTATAGATAGGGCCCCACCAACTCAAGGGGATCCTCCCTGGTATTCTAGATGAGATTCATTTTCCCATCCCCAGATCCCTAATATTACTATCTATATGTTACTTTGTTGGCTAGAGAACCATACCTTATAGGTATTGATGATGGATGCCTATACCCTATATACCGGAAGGGACTACCAAAATTCTATACGATATGTCATCTCATTATTGTTATATATCTATTGCCTATCTGATCAGCCCTATCTAGTGGATCTACTATGGGGTGGGGGTCTAAATAATTATAGATGGTGATGGTACACTCAACCAAACAAAATTTTATGCCCCTCATCCTCCCAAGTATGACCCATATCTCTATATGTCCATATAATGCCTTCGGTATCCAAGATAGGGGTGAGTATGATCTGATATATTATAGTAATCTTGATAAGGACCTACCTACTTACCTACCTACCTATCTGTGTGTGTTTTTGTGTGTTCTACCCGCCCCTCCTCGATGGGATATTGGTCCTACCCCAATAGATATTGATATTATCTAAACTCCCAACTCTATAGGATAAAGATGACCCCTATATAAATGGGATATTGTATTGATATTTTCCTCGGATGGGGATGCCTAATGGAGACCGAACCCTATATAGAGTCTATATAGATTTACCAAGATAAAGAATATACTACTGCACTATAGATATAGATCAATGTCTATATTTTTAAGCCATATAGATCTATATTTATAGGGCAACCAACCTTCACTTAAGTTGAGATATGCTTCAACCACCCTATCTAATATGTATAATCCCATAGTGTCACTACATTACATATGTGATATCAATGTTTTTATTAATCACCCTCCCATTTATTCTATTTGTAGGGTGAGGGCCCTATATCTAAACTATTCTATGGGGCACTCAATTTAGATGTAAGATAAGATAGTTCAGGGTGGGGGAAATTGATATATATATATATATATAAGATCTAACTTGGATATATCTACCTACCTAATGATGATGTGAACACTAGGATGATTCGATCATCCCGTCCTAGTGACTATATTCAAAACCAGATGATAAATCAGATTGAGTCCCCCATCCCTAAATATCTATATGGGAAAGATAGGGGAGTAGAGTATAGATAGGGCCCCATATCTCTATATAGGTATTCCCATATCTATATATAAAGGAGCAGATATATTTTATCACCCCTTCTATAAAATATAAGGGAGATGAGATATAAAGGGACATATTTATTTAGTCTTCTGATGGCGGATCCCCCATTTATATAGAAGGGTGAGATATGAGGTTCACTTCATTATGCCCAGTCTCTATATAGATCTCCTAAGCATGCATAACTTGACTATGACTTCCCTTTATATAACTATATATATGGTATGGAGGAGGTCCTACTATATAGAACTAGAACTAGAATTCTATATGGGTAGGGTTGGGGGTGGGTGGCCCCTCTCTATATATTGCATATTAGATTTCAAATCAAGTTGGTAGTCACCCGATGGCAATAACACTGTTGGGACCCTAAAATATTGACTAAGTACAAAAAGTAACGTGGGAATGCAAGGCCTATTTAAAGAAGGGTGCACAACGAGAAAGTGCACAAGACAAGGTTTTAGAATGGTTTAGAAGAAATAGTGGTGCCCGTGTGTAAGGTAGAGCTAAGGTTTTGGGACTTATCCATTTATGGCATATCAAGAAGAACATGAGGAAATCATGACCCGACAGTGCATGCGGAGTGGATAAGGTGTCATTTTTGTAACTTGAAGCCCACACAAGGAATATACCTTACGCTAGAAGATTCCAGAAGGTCATCATGATAAAGGATGGAGAGCTCACATTTTAAGGAGCATGATTCCATGGAGGACCACTTAGACACATGACATTTGATCTAAAACTTTAGAAAGGCATGATAGTTCTTGCTAAGGCTATATCTATAAGACCGTAGTAGAAGAAAAGGAGACAGATGCATAGATAGAGAATGCAAAGATGCAAAGCTATGCCAGAATACTTTGAGAGATCTATGGGTTGGGTTTAGAGGATATGAAGGAGTATGTTGTATCAAAGGGATGGATCTGAATATTTTTATTTGTACTATGAAGGGCTTATGTCCATTTCTGATGCATGATAATGGTATGCACCATTATATGGACCTGGGATTGCCTTAGTCAATGTAATATGGTTATCAACATACTTAATATGAATATATGTGTGGTTCCAATTTTACTTACATATATATGGATCATTTTTTATAAATATTTCATCTGAGTGGGTGTAAGCCCCTATGCATTTCCTTTCTGTTATAATTCAGATATATGTTCTATATTGATTCTGTTATCTGAATGCATACATTGGTCTAGAATATCGTTCTGAGCTCTAAGATGAATGTATGGTTTGTTTTCATTCTCCTTGCTTAATTTTCTATCATAATTAATGCATTCTCACACAACTTGTATAAAGGAGGGGCTCAGTGCCTACACGTGCCTCGGGTGAGTTCCTGCTGGGTGATAGGTCGACGCGCATGGGATATCCTAATTCTTTTAAAAGGGCATGAAAATGAATAAATCTTGGTTCTGTTGCTAAGACCTCTTTTCAAAGTTGTTGTGAGAAATGGCAAGATTTTTTGTCTTTGTGATGTGTGATGACAGAGTACCTAAATTTAGAAAGTGTTGAAACATGGTTCAAGAGCACGGAGGATGAGTTTTCTCAAAGATTAAACACTGCACCTATGTTCAATACAAGTGGATGGGTAGAAGAGAACCTATACCATGAGCTATATGAGACATTCTTTTGCTACTTCCTAGTAGAGCTATATGAATGGATTTTAGCATACGCATCTAGATCAAGCTAGTTCTATAAATCACATGTGTGGACCCAAGATGACTATCAGAGGTTGCAGGATGTAGATCTGATTTGGATGTGTGCTATTGATCACTTGTGGAAGGGAGTGCTAGCTAGTTATGCTTTAGAATATTCCATTTAGATGTATTATTACCCAAAATTTGTTGAGTTTGAGTTTCTAAGGGATCTTAGAGGGTCATTTTTAAGTGTTATTCCTCTGGATATGAAGATCTTGGTCGTTAATTTGGGTTTAGAAGCATTCCCCATGGCCGACTAAGCTACTATGAGGACTAGGAGAGGAAGCTAGGATGGAGGAAGAGGACATATGTTACAGATAAGAAGGAAAGGGGGAGAGACGACTTAACTATAGTGAAGTGCGTGAAAGGGAGATGATTAAACAACATGAGCTTTCAAGTGTGATGGATTTATGGAGGTAGATTTTTCGAGAGGGTGTTGAAGTTTATGTGAAGGATGTGGAGCCTAAGAAATATGTCCTACCCCATCTTGGAAAGCATAGGAGAGAGGCCCCTTCATATTCTGATGAGAGTTCATTACATGGAGAAAGAAAATTCATCAACGTACATCTGAACCCACTTGATGACCAACCCTTGTTGCTTGGTTTTCCAAATCAAAGGAGAAGTATTGATAACCTAGTATTTATCAATGGGAGTGATCAATCGATGCCTATGAAATATAATTTTTCATTTGAAACATCCATGGCTGCACATACCATTTTGGTGTTTGGATTAATTTTTGCACAAAGTGGAAGTATGCAAGGTTTAGGAAATACATCTTGGAGTGGCACGAGATACACTTCTGGTAGTGGAGCAATCTCCCAGATCATTGTCACATAGTTCAGTGGGATGTTGAGGAAACTAGGCGTGACCACTTTAGACCCGTTTCTGGCTACAGGATGATCTGGAGGAGGAACTGGTGGATCTGGAGGCACAAGACATGGTGGATCTAATGGATCTAGCAGAGGGAACACCAGAGGAAACATTAGAGGAAACAAATGATATGGATCAAGAGGAAAAGGACCCTAACCACCTCCCCAAGTGTTTTTTGAAATATCTTTAGACTTACTATATTATAGTGGTATTGAGGATGCTGCTGAGCATGTGCACAAGTGTGAGTTACTATGGCGCATGAAGGGGATTACTACCCTAGAGCAGAAGGAAAGCCAATTTGCAACTACATTGCAGGGGTGCACACATAGATGGTATATGAAGTATGACACCTATCAGATGGTAGTAGACTATACCACATTGAAGAATGCTTTCATCATAGAGTTCCATATTCTAGAGTTTGAGTAGAATAGTATCAGAGCTATGAAGGAGATCTAGCAGGGAATGGAAAAGATTATGTAGGAGTATGGCACATGTTTTCAAGACTCTCTTGTCAAATCTCTCCTATGAAATTCACCCTTCACAGCATGATCAATGGTTTGTTAAAGGGTTGATCACTTCATTTAGGATGGTATTGTCCCATAAAAAATTTACTGACGCATGCGAGGCTCTAGAGGTTGCCTTACCTGCTGAAGTAGTTGGGAGATTTAATACTGGTGTGAGCCCTTTTTTAGAGTCTCAAATCACTACCATGGGCAAATAGTTAGAGATGTTTTCTACAAAATCTGCACATGAGACTTGTAGTGGTCTTTGGCACATGGATTTTTAAGTAGAGGGGCATGTTAAGGATAGTTTCTCCCAAAAGTTAGTATGTGCCATAGTATTAGATTGTAAAATTCATCATGGGGACCATGATGCGAGTAGATGTCCCTTGTTACCGCATGCAATCCAAAAGAATGTGTCTTGCTACTACAAGATCAACACCTCTAAAACCCATGAAACTAAGGATTGTAGGCTTATTGACCAAATCCATGACACCATTGATCATGGTGTACCCTTGACCAGGATTACCACTAGTTCAAAGGAAGATGACCGTTGTTATGAAGGGTGCGCAAATGGTGGGGCACATGGAAGGGGTTTTCATGGGAAATTTCATGGTTGTGGTAACCACAGCGGAGGGAGAAGTGAGTTCCCATGAGGAACATGTTATAATTGTGGATCTACAAAGAATTATAAACGTAAGTGTCCTGTTATTTTACAATGTTCATGGTGTAGACACTAAAATTAGGTCACACTACCGTTTGGTCCCTCGACGAATAAACACCGTTCATCATATTCACCTAGCCATGGCCACCTTCACCCCACTAATAGTAATTTAATTAAATTAATTAATTATCCTCACTATATCTATTATATTAATATATTATTTTAAATAATATCCACACATACAGTTCACTTAGACACCTCACTAAGCCAACTCAACCTAAGACCTCTTCTTAGTAAGTTGACATAACTAACTAAGACTTACCCAAACCCTAAAAATCAATGCCTACATTCCCTCTAACCACATTCCCATATGCTTACAAGAACCTCCCAGTCTAATCCGTGGGTTAATGACACGAGATCTGAGGAAATCAAGAGTATATCCCTAGTTTAGTAAACCTAGGAAATCCCACCTTGACCAACTCCGGCTACCCCTAATCATCGCCGGTTAAGCCGGAACTACAGTCGGTTACCCTTTCAACCCCAAAACAACCTTATTCTCAAGTTTGGAGGTTGGAATTTGGAAGGAATAAGTAGAAGGTTGGTGAGCATTATCACATATTAAGAGAGTGAATTCCAGTTAGAATCCACATGTAAGGAAGGAGATCAAACATCTTTTCCTGGATAACCATGATCTGATCTAACCAAGCAAAGAGGAGTGCACATGCACCCCATGTAGAATCTTTCCTTCAGTTGGTGGTCACTTGCATCCTTTAAGCCTCTCATCAACACCTCCATATTTCACACACAGGCATCTAGGAATAGAATCCAAGTAGGTATAATGTCATACTTCTTTGGTTTATTTCATTTAATCATTATTCTATCATCCATTGTTTACCTAGCAACCTATTGACCTTCTCCAACATTTCCACCTCTGTATACCCATTAAAAACCTCGTGAAAGCCTACCCTATTCACCCAATACCTCATCCTGACCAACCAAAGTCCTTTGTGTAATCACAAAGGGGACCCAAAGCTTGTTCTATGGCATTTCCAAATTTCCACAGTAACCAGCACCAGTTACACTTGATTGTTGTCGGTTACCCTTAACTGACTTCGGTCTCTATATTTACCCATACAGCCCATAATAGAGACCTACCCACAAAATTTCATCTCACCCTCATCAACATGTGATCTACTCGAGACCTCTGTCAAACCTACAGAACCCATAACCAATCATTTGACCTTTGGATTCTATTCTATCTTAGTCTGTTAGATTAGATCTATTTCTTATTGTGTTTAAAGTGAGAATACTAAATCATTTTAAATTACAATAGGATTTACTTTGTTTACAATATTTAATTGTTTAAAATAGTAGACTGGCATTCATCTAGGAAGTATCACACTTCCTGGATCTAGCATACATTAGGCAGTTCACTGCCCTTATTGTTTAATTCCCTCTGGTGGTTTTTCTTTGCATTACAGGTAGTTCCTCCTAGCCAAAAGGATGCTCTCATAATCAAATGTGGATTCCGAAGTCATACGCGTCCAACAACCCATCAATAGCATTTGAACAAGTATTCCTCCTAAACCCGTTATCCTATTTGTTTCGTCAACACTTTAAAGAACCAATCTAAGAAAAAGGTGAAACATTTTGGCATGCCCAGTGGGACCTATATGGGGTTCCTTGCATTTCATTCATTCCTAGGAAAAATTGTGTGTTTGTTTCTGTTCTAAAAATCGTACACACTAATTTTCTTCCTTGGTAACCAACCTCTTCTTTCTATTTGCTCTAAAGGAAACTTTTCTTTTGGTGTAATTAAAACAAATAATTTCTTCATGTTTTCTACATTGTAGTGAAAGAGCATCCCTCTTCCTCTTCATCTTATTGTGTCATCCAATTTCACATCTCGATTTGGTCTGAAAAATAAGTGCATTACATTCTAATTTATCGCATTAGCTCCCATTAATTGAGGGCAGCCTATACGCTGGAAGTCATGCCCAACTTATGGTTAACAAATGAATCGTAGAAAAGAACTTATTTCCTTTTATCTTTCTCTGAGTCTTACCAAACCTCACAAAATTTCAAAATACACACATTCTCAAACAACATCTTACCTGGAAGAAGCTGTAGGTGATCACATGATCACATAATATTGGGCACCCATCTCGCTACTCTATCAATTCATACTTCATAGCGAATCTTGCCCCAACCATAACATACCTAAAACCTCACCTTTTAGATCTCCTTCTTTGTAGGAAGCCATCCTCACCAAAAAACTCTATTTCACAATTCATGTGTTAGTCCCTAAATAGCATAAGCTAAACAAACATAATAGAAAAGGGCACTCCTAGGATCATATTTTTCTTAGTGTTTCTTCTTGGCTTTCGTTTTGAGGTGAGAGATCACGTTCTTCACTTTTTTGTTCATCCTTGCATGCTCCTCATCACAGCTGGTGTATTCTAGCTTCACCTGAGTGTGCCTGGGCCATATCACCATCATTCTCTGAATTCTGGGTCTAATTCCACACTAGAATTTAATTCACAACCACTTTTCTTTCATCACTATTTTAATTTCACAGTAACCTTCGTCGGTTACCTTTGACCACCATCGGTTATACCCAACTGACGTCGGTTCTAGGCCTTTTTGCTAACCTACTCAAAAGGACATTTTTATTCATTTTCTTCCACTTTTCACAGTCCTTGTCACTACCATCATATCCATTGACATTATAAACATCATCAGATTTGGCATACTTGTCAAATTTTACCTTCTGCATGGGTTTTCACTCACTACCCATTTTCTACAGTGACCGGCAGTAGTTACCCCTAATCAGCATCAGTTTTCCATAACCAGCATCAGTTATCCTATTTCACATTCTAACCACCATTTGGTACCTAATCCACTTTTTGCCACCCGACTCACCTATTCCTACTATTCTCTGTGTAATTTACAGAGAAGCAGCCATACCTGATCAGTACTATTTCACATGGTGTTGACCCAAAGACAAGTAAGTGCACTCATATTTCATGCCAGTTATCAACCACTCCCACATAGTCCTTCACCACCTTCCATTTTATCACCAGCCATGGAGCCCATCTAGCCTATTACTATCACTACAGGAGATGAAAATTCACATGACTCCTTGACCAAAACCCTACCGCCTTATAGTTTTACCTTTCCAACTCATTCACTTGAGATGCCTCAGGTCAGTTGATATATGGAATGCCCGTATCTATCCCCCTGATTATCACACCCACTCCCGCATTGTCCCCATCTTTCTCCGTGCTACCTGCATCTACCTTACCCCAGTTGTTTTACAGTTAGGTCCTATACCTGCTATGAATGCCACATCTGTTACCTCCGTGGCACCCATTACATCCACCGTACCATCAACAACTATCCCAAACACAATCTCATATTCCCCTAATGTGTGACACATACCCATAGCTACATTACCACCTCTAGTGTCGGTGACCCCTACCCCATTTCAGAATGTGGTCCTTTCCATTCCACAACCATTAGCCCCTATTGCCACTAGAGTTACCACGACCCTTCCACCCCCATATACATACTATCAACAACCTTCTATTTCATCCATTATACACTCCAAGTACGTACCCCCTATTTCACTACCTTCTTCTCAATCAACCTACATGACAGCCCCATACACTAGAGTGCCACCCCTGTTATATGCCCAAAACCAACCCTCTAATGCTATAGGAGGCACCCAATCATCGCAACCCACTAATGACCTAATTAAATTAATGTTGGACAAGATGCAGACATTAGAGGCATTAGTTTCTGGCTCCTGTAACACTCTCACCTATGACGAGATTTGTAACGAACCCATTTACCCATCCATTCCTATCTTCTCATACCCCATGCATTGGGAAATTCCTAAATTCAATCATTTCAAAATCAAATAAGACCCGCAACAACATTTGTGGTCGTTCAAACACGGGTGTTATCTAATCACTCATGATGATGCCTTACTCTTAAGGACGTATCCCATGTCCCTCACTAGACCTACATTAGATTGGTATAGTGGGTTACTAAGAAATTCTATATTCTCATTCAATCAAGTAGCCCAAGCCTTCTTAGATCATTTTTCTATCAATATCATCAAGAAGGTTACCATGACCGATCTATATTCCACACATCATTATGAGAATGAATCTATCACATATTTTGTCGCTCACTGGCGTAACCTGATCAACCAACTTACTTTCCAACTGCCACAAACAAAAGTCATCGAGCTCTTCACATGGGCTTGTGCTAGGCATATCTCACTGACCTTACAAGTCTAAACCTTTTGAACATTTAATGAAGCATTCACTATGGCACGAAAGTTAGAGACTCGGGCCATCGAAGAAAAGAAAATCTAATTACGTAATAAGAATTTGACATTCAAGTTGAATGATACCTCTTCTTCTTCCAAACGTTAGACCAATTATTCAAAAGCTAAGGGCACTGCTAACATAGTGGTACTCAAGGCCGGCCCAGCTCATCTGTCAAATCAGGCTACCCCCCTCATCTAATCTCTCATTTGTCAAGACTTCTCAAGTTAGACGAGAGCAACATAAATATACCCCAATTGGGGAGCCTTACTCTTCTATCTTAGAAAATATTATCAAAGTCATAGCCATCACCCTTCCACCTATAAAACAACACACTAGTTTTGACCCTAGTCGCCCCATGCCTGCATGGTATAAAGAACATGATTTCTGTAATTATCATCGAGTAAAGGGTCATTAGTGATGTCAACTAAATCACTTTAAAAAATATTTTCCAAGAAATGCTTGAGAAAGATGAGTTAACCATGGATAATCCTAATGCACCTGCTAACCAAAACCTACACATCTTCAAGAAACCATTTTCCAACCATGCCCCTTCGTCTGATCAAACTGGTGAGACCTCAATTCATGATACCCATACCCGCGAGGTCCACGCTATCTTTAATGACGTACCTGTCACCTCCCAATTACCCCATATTCCTTCCATAGAGAAGATTCTAGCCCGAAATCCTCCTTCTGCATTAGAACCAACCTCCCTTGTTCCTTCACCAATAGAGGAACACCTTTCATCTCCTTTGTCACCTACAGAGGAGTCTTTTGCTAACATTGAGACCATCTCACCCCTGGCTTCACCACTTAGAGATCCTTTAGCTATAGTACCTCCACCCATAGAGGAGAAACCATCATCTCCACCATTTATCATATACCTAGTTGAGATACCTTTACCTCTTGGGGAGCATTCTCCGTTAGCTACCCAAAATCCTATAGACCTACTTTCGGCTCTCTTACCCATGGAAGCTGAAGCTAGCCAATTCCCCATCTCTAAGAAACATTTTATGGGAATTTCCATTAGGTCCTCACCAAATCCACCTACAGATGTTCCATTCTCATATTTGGTTGATCAATTAGATTATGTGGATAGGGCTCTACTATGGGGTCACCTTTTACTTCCGGTCTCAACACAGATGCAGATATCCCTTACTGATACCTCCACTATCTACCCAAAAATATTTCGACCAATCGAACCAAACAAAACCAACTCTATCACAACCCCTTCGAATACACCTATTATAGCTCAAACCACACCCTTACCCATAGCTCAACCTACACCTAAACCCAAACCCATACCTACAACATTTTCCTCAAATAAACCCATTACCACTTTAGGGGTCACACCAACCACCAGCCTTACTCATCCACCTATCAAACTGGATTTAGCTACATCCTCCAAATTCAAAACCATACCTACTCTGACACCCAAACAGAATCACCAAACCTATAAAACTCATACCCCGGCCTCATCAATCACACCTACACTTATCTCATCCGTCTTAGGATCTTAGCTTCCCCACATGGTCAAGAAACCTCCACCCATCAATAAACCAAAAACACAACATCCCATTCCTTCCTCACAAACCTCTTACCTACCGAGATTCCCAACCTAACTTACACCTACACCTATAACCTCTTTACCACCCATACCTCCAATACCCTCAGCTATTGCTTCACTACCCACTACACTCCAGTCGTTGTCTTACACACCTTAAGTATGACCCACATCATCTACCTTCACAACACCCCCATTATCATCATGGGTAACTCGCCCTCTTCCTCCATCTACTTTTCCTTCTAGACCTCATACATACACATCACCTTTACCCAAGAAGGTGCAACCCAAAAACAAAACTCCACTACCCCATAATAAGGAAGTCAAAACAACCATGCACCCTCCTACCTGTCCATCTACTATACCCATACCTAAACAAACATGACCGACACCTAAAACCACAACATCACCCAAAACCATGGCTCAACCCCTTCCTCCTCTAAAGACCGTTCCTCAACAATCACCTAAACCTACACCCAAACCCACGTTCACATCCCATTGTGATCCACTAGCAGGGTCTTATGCCAAAATTTTAACCAATGTCCTTGAAACCTTTGTCATCACATTACCACCACTCAGACCTTACGACCCCCTCAAACCCAAGCCAAAAGGGTTTTATGATACTAAAATTTGCACATATAATTGTGTGTCGAGGCATGATGTGGAGAATTGCAAGGCCTTAAAAATCGTCCTTATCTAATTGTGTCCACCAGAAACCAACTTTAACGACGACAACCTTCTTGACGAGGATCCTGCTTCACCAAAACCCATTCCCATAACACCCACTCAATGACCACAACCTCCACCCTCACAGCTCCTAGAACCACACCCAAGATTTGAAATTAGCATGGTTAACATCAGAGAAGTTTCCACGCCACCACCCAAATGTTGTTGCACCCAACTGACCTCACAGGGTTTTTCTCCTCTGTTAGGGTTTTACCCATCGTGTCATTATACCACTCACCCTACACCTTCTCCATTTGCCAACTCCACTCAAATCAACATGATAAATGCCAATACACATGCGCAGAAGGGTAAAGAAAGGAAACTAACCCACCAACCAATTCTATACCCAACATACCATCTACACCCATACCTAAAATAACTATCCGCTACCCCACATACCCCATTTCTAATGGCATCACACATCACACCATGATGAAACAATTAAACCAATCACCCCTCAAAATTTCCTTATATGACCTCATCTAAACCTCGTAATCCCATCATCAAGCTCTCATGGAGGTTCTTCAATCTATCAAGGTTTTACCCAATGACCCTACACCCATAGCCTCTATTATCACACCCCATCATGTAGCCTCTCTCACCAAATTACTACCTTCATCTTCACCCCTTGTTGTTCACCAAATGGCCTCCCTTAGCTTCTCATAGGAAGAGATCCCACCACACCAAAATGATGACCCAAACCTAACCCTCTTCATCTTTTTCCACATCGACGACATATGGGTACGTCATGTGATGATTGATGGGGCACTATCATTAACATCATTTCATCCCATGCATTCATTCAAATGTACATACCTGATAATTGCATCCATAAACACCTGGTCATGTTGCATTCATTCAATGATGCTATCACCTCTACACTAGGCATTGTCATCCTCCACATTTGTGTGGGCCCCCGCACTATTCCAGAATTGTTTTAAATTTTGGAGGGGGAATTCCAATATAACCTGTTGCTTGGTAGACCATGGATCCGTGTCATGGGTTGTGTTCCTTCTACTTTGCATTTTTGTGTAAAGTTTGAACACAAAGGACACACCTATACCATTCCATCTGACCCATCACCTTTTAAAACATGCAACATGCTTTACCAACCCAATGATGTGCTCATACCTATCAAGCTATCTACCTCCACGACCACTACCACTTCACCTACACCTCTACCTACCAGTACAAATACTGCTTCTACCACACATACCTCCTCCATTCCTACCACTTCCATAACCTCCATGGCTACCTACATACCAACCACTGATCCCTTGGATGTGTTTTTCAACGCCTCACTCTAGGGGAGTACCGCCTATATAGTGTTAAACATTTCATCAACTGCTCAAGAATGATGCCTCCTTTAAATGGGATGATGACTATCACAAAGCTTTTGAGGCCTTAATACAATACCTTCTCCAACAACTCATACTCATTCCACCTAAATATGATCAACCTTTTTATCTATACATATCCGTGAACAATCACTCCGTGGGAGCCATGCTCACTCATCACGATGAACAACACTGGGAGCAGAAAGTTTATCACATAAGTTGTACTCTTTTGGACTATGAAACCTGATACAACAATCCCGAAAAACTTTTCTAAACCTTAGTTTTTGTTGCCACAAAACTCTGTCATTACCTACTCAACCAAAAAACCTATGTTGTGACCAACACTGACCCATTAAACTTCACGTATGCCAAAACTTATCAAAATTAGTGTGTCGTATGATGGCTTATGCTTTTAGCTGATCTTGACCTCAAATTCATTCATCAAAAGTCCATCAAGGGTCAATCTATCTCTGACCAATTGGCCGATGCACCTATTTTCGTGGATCAACCCTCTAATTTCAAATTTCCAGATGATTTGATTGCTACCCTTTCCTTGGACAAACCTCCTTATCAAATGACACTCTTTTTTAATAGTTCTAAGTGTCACTATGGGGGTGGGACTGGTATTATCCTCATTCCTCTTGATGGAGAACCCATGCCTTTGTCTTTCAAACTATATTTGTAATGCACCAATAATATTGCCGAATATAAAGCACTCGTACTAGGTCTCTAAGCTACGTATACCATAGATGATAAATCAATCAACATCTTTGGTGATTCTCAATTGGTCATAAACCAAGTGAATGGTATGTACCAATGTCGTAACAAGATACTTAAAAGTATAAACATCATGTAGACATACTTTTGACCACCTTTGATCGTTACACCCTTCAAACCATCCCATGTTCCACCAACAAATTTACAGATACAATGGCTTGCTTAGCTTCCCAAATACCCACTTCACCCACCGATTCAAAAATATTTGTCACCATACAACACCTTCATTCACCTTCTTATTTACCTCATGATGTTTACTCGATCGGAACCAATACCCCTGACCAAAGTGACATTTGGTATAAACAATACTCTGACTACCTTTCTTTCTCCATCTTACCTCCTAGTCTCACCTGTAACGAAAAATGTTCCTTCCTTAAAAAGCTATCTCATTACGTCATCATGGGAGGAATCCTTTATAAGTGTTGCTTTGATGGTATTCTCTTACGATGCCTCGCAAGTTCTTAAATTCCTTATACCATTAAGGACGTTCATAATGGCATATGTGGAGCTCACTTTGTGGCCTTGCTGTTGCTAATCCTATTCTTTGCCTAGGCTATTACTGGCCAAACCTTAACCATGATTGTTGCAACTATGTCAAATTTTGTGTAAAATGCCAACTACATTCCAACCTTCATCATACACCCAGTCATTCCTTACAGGTCACTCGTGACCTTTTTCCCTTATCTCAATGGGTTTTGGATCTTATTGGAGAAATCAATCCTCATTCTTCCCAATGCCATCAATGGATCATCACTGCTATCAAATACTACAAAAAATTGGTAGAATCCATCCCACTCATTTCCATGAAATTTGAGAAAATATGTGAGTTCATTAACCACCACATCATTTTTCGCTTTGGTGTTCCTCATTACCTCATCACTGGAAATGGAAAACAATTCAAAAACAAAACATTGCAAAAAATCTATGACGCCTTCGGCATTCAGCTTAGTTTCTCATCACTGTACTACCCACAAACCAACAGCCAAGCCAAATTCAGTAACAAAACCCTCAACAAAATTCTCATGAAAGTGGTTGACGATACTGGCAAGGATTGGCATATGCACATTCCTTTTACCCTGTGGGCATACTATACTAGTATTCACACTTCCACTGCAGCCACACCCTTTTTTCTGGTCTACGGTACAGAGGTTATTCTTCCTCTTGAATTCTAGATCCCCTCACTATGTATTTCTCTCCATGACATGCTCACTGATGATGAATTTTGTCAAGACCTCTTAGCACAGCTAGATTTATTAGATGAACATCGTCTTAACACTCTAGATCACCTTCAAGTTTAGCAAAAATGTATCAAACATGCCTATGACAAATTTGTTCATGAACAAACCTTCCAAGTCGGTGACCTTGTCCTGAAAGAAAATCAACACGTAACCAAAGTAGAAAAAAGTAAACGAGGAAAATTTTCTCCTAATTGCCTTGTACCATACATCGTGACTCATACCTATGGATCAGGTGCTTATCATTTATCTGCTCTTGAAGGTAAACCCGAACTTGGGCCCCTTAATGCCTTACATCTTTGACCATTCTATTTTTGACTCATCATCCTAACTCACCCTTTATCTCTTCCCCTACTCATCCCTTGACTGCCATTCACTGGATACACCTCCCTAATGATTAAACACGAATCATGTGAGTACCCGTCCCTCGTTATCTTCTCTTAAATATGTGTACCACAAACATGCATATAGCATGATTCTCATGGATACTTTTCATCTACCTTTAGATGAGTTCCCATGGTCATTTCACCTTTCCCTTTGAATAAGATTTCTATCTTTCACCTTGGTCTTGTCCATGATTGCAAAGACCTTACAATGGGACCAAACTCCTTGAGTCAAACTTCAAATAAAAAATATGACTCCCTCAAAAGGACATCTTGCTCTCGACCAATTGTTGTTATAAATAGACTACAACCACGAAGGACAACTATGTAATGCTCTTAAAAAAAATGAGAGCAATCAAAGCTTCCCGCATCGATCAAATTCACGAAGACCTCAAGGAGTTCCATATTATTTATCTCATATAGACTTCCCGCATCGATCATTCTATCAAAACAAAACAATTTTTTAGTCATGGATTTACTCGTTGTGACCTAGGACCTCTTGGCTGAATGGCCTGCTACCTCATACCATATAAAAATTACCTACTCTTCACCCTGTGAACTATGCCCACTCTTATTTCTTATTGCCTCAAAGGACTTCTTGGAACTTAGACATTTGGTGATCATATGACTAGTTTTCATCATATAACAGTCCATCGTGTAATGTCTTTAGGGTCTTATGTTCATCACCTCCTCCAAGGTATGATCTACTTGGTATGATCCTAACCAATCATGTGGCTTTATTACCCCCTTTTATATTTTAACCATCTTTGTTTACTATTTGATTACCTTATACATGACTTGGTCCTCGACGCTTACCTTTGGGGTAATCCTACTCACCATCGTTAGTTTTCCTCTACTGACATCAGTTATCCATGACCGCCATCGGTCATCCTCACCTACACATTGCCCTTAATTAATCCCCTTTTACCCCACCCTTCACCCTGATCCTTTCCCAAACCAAACCTTTACCCAACCCATTGACCTTACCTTTCCTGACCTCATCATTTCCTACCTCCCTTTGTCCTCCTTTGGGGACTCATTATTTTACCCCTACCTTGGCCTTACCCATGCTGTGACCTATATATTTAAACCTGGACCATCACTAGTGACCTTTGACTTCATGTGTTTGCTATACCTTGTGGCATTGTTACCTATGTTGATTGACCTAATGACCTTACCTAGCCTATTATCATAACTGTTTATCTCAACCCTACCTTTGGTGTATCGGAACATACCAAAACATTCATGCACCTAACCTATGTTGTGTTTCCTACCATATCATATACCTTGGATACCGAATTCACTTCCACCTTTTTTGGATAAACCAATCGACCTTAGACTATGTAGAGTTTACCTTCTCTTCAACCCAGTAGTGTACTATAGTTTATTCATGTGCATGTGTTTGAATGTTTCTACCTTTGACCCAGACCCATTACCTAGATTGCCCACATAGACCTTTAACTCTTTCTCCCTCATGCCCACCTACCTCTTCCTACCATTTACCTTTTATCAAACCACTCACTAATTCTCCCCTCTGCCTCATCAGTTCCTAGTTTGAGGGGGATCACCTTCACCCAAACATAGGGAAACCACATCTTATTTTTGTTAGTGTCACTTACCAATACAAGCTATGCAACAAAAAGGGGAAAAATGTAGAGACTAAAATTAGTTCACACTACCCTTTGGTCCCTCAATGAATAAACACCCTTCATCACATTCACCTAGCCATGGCCCCCTTCACCCCACTAATATTAATTTAATTAATTAATTATCCTCACTATATCTATTATTTAAATATCTTATTTTAAATAATATCCACACGTACAGTTCACTTAGACACCTCACCAAGCCAATTCAACCTAAGACCTGTTCTTAGTAAGTTTCCATAACTAACTAAGACTTACCCAAACCCTAAAAATCAATGCCTAAATTCCCTCTAACGACATTCCCGCATTCTTACAATAAGATACCATTCTAATCCACGGGTTAATGACACGAGATCCAAGGAAATCAAAAGGATCTCCCTAGTTTAGTAAACCTAGGAACTCCCACCTTGACTGACACTGGTTACCCCTAACCATCGCCGGTTAAGCTGGAACTGCCGTCAGTTACCATTTTAACCCCAAAACAACCTTATTCTTAAGGTTGGAGGTTAGAAGTTGGAAGGAAGAAGTAGAAGGTTGATGAGCATCATCACATCTTTAGAGAGTGAATTCTAGTGAGAATCTGCATGCAAGGAAGGAGATCAAACATCTTTTCCTATACAGCCATGATCGGATCTAACTAAGCAAAGATGATTGAACATGCATCCCATGAAGAAGATTTCCTTTAGTTGGTGATTACTTTTAGCCTTCAAGCCTCTCATCAACACCTCCATCCTTCACACACAGGAATCTAGGACCAGAATCCATGTAGGTATAATGTCATACTTCTCTAGTTTATTTCATTTCATCATTATTTTATCATCCATTGTTTACCTAGCCACCTATTGACCTTCTCAAAAATTTCCACCTCCATATACCCATTAAAAACCTCACCAAAGCCTACCCCAGTTACCCAATACCTCATCCTGACCAACCAAAGTCCTTTGTGTAATCACAAAGGGGACCCAAAGCTTGTTCTGTGTCATTTCCAAATTTCCACATTAAGTGGCACCGGTTACACCTGACCACCGGTGGTTACCCTTAACCAAAATCGGTCTTTTTATTTTCCCATACATCCCACAATAGATACTTACCCACCATATTTCATCTCACCCTCATCCACCTGTGATCTACTTGAGACCTCTGTCGAACCTGCAGAACCCAGAACCAATCATTTGACCTTTGGATTCTATTCTAGCTTTGCCTGTTAGATTAGATCTATTTCTTATTGTGTTTTAAGTGAGATAACTAAATCATTTCAAATTACAATAGGATTTACTTTGTTTACAACATTAAATTGTTTAAAACAGTGGACTGACATCCATATAGGAAGTATCACACTTCCCGGATCTAGTATATGTTATGCAGTTCACTACCCATATTATTTAATTCCTTCTAGTGGTCTTGATTTACATTACAGGTAGTTCCTCCTAGACAAAAGGAAGCTCTCACAATAATTTGTTGATTTAGACATCATACGTGTGCAAAAAACCATCAACAAGCATTTGAACAGGTATTCCTCCTACACCTGTTACCCTATTTGTTTCGTCAACAGTTCAAAGAAACAATCTAAGAAAAAGGTGAAACACATGGTAAGGGAAGAAGCACAAGTACAAACAGTGTCCATAACTCTATGAGAATATGAACCAGTAGCTTCAGAAAGATAAGAGTGTTGCTATGGTGAGCATAAAAAATTCTGATTCATAATGGATGCCAAGAGTGGTGCATGAGTTAGAGCTAGAACCTATACTAGTGACAACACGAGCAAAGGCCGCATGCGCTAGGGAGATACCAAGACCAAGATAACTAGTTTCCAGAGAGGAGGTGCTACATGGAAATTACCTAGACCCTACCCATCAAAAATAAGTATACTAGGAGACTATGGACATGATTAAAATTTTACAAGGGGAGATATAGTGTCTCAAGGAGAAATCGAGGTAGGTTGGGAAACAAAAGGATAATGAGGTTACAAGGAGTTACCTAGATGAGGTTAAATAAGTTTGTAATATGTTGAGGCATGAGAATATTATTCCCTTACTGGGAGAATGGATGAGGGAGAAGGTACCACGCGCCACATTAGAGTGTGAGAGACAATTTTTACACGTAAACCTTCCTCCTCACAACGTTGAATATGACAAGGAGATTACTTTGAATGTGGTTGTTAATGGATGTCTTCTGAGAAATATCCCCATCAATATGGGAGCATAGGTGAATGTTCTTACCTTACATGCTTGACATCAAATGGGAAGGCCCACGTTGCAACCATCTTCAAATGTGTTGTAGATGGAAAAAAAGACTAAGGCAACACTCATTGGATTCCTGAACGATGCATTTATCACCATTAAAGGGTCCAAGTTCGCTAGAGACTTTGAAGTATTGGCACTCATTGAGGAAAAAAAAATTCCATCATTGCTTAAGCACCTATGGTGTTACGAGAACAATGTCGACATAAGGTTTAACAAAGGGTATATCAGTTTAGAAAACAAGGAAGAATGAGTGGACATCTCTTTGATGGATGGGAAGTCAGCTCCCTATATGGAGCCATTAGAAGAGGAAGTGCTTGATAGAATCTATGTGCACTCCATTAGATATCCTGGGATAATTCACCCCACAGGAGGAGTTAAACAGTTTGAGGATGCTCAATCCTTAAGTGATACCACTAGTGTGGCATGTAAAAATTGGGTGTATAGAACCAAATATTTAATTAGGTGACAATTAAAAGGACCTGTAACAAGTGTGATGAAGGTGTGCTCAGTCAAGCTCATGGGAGGAAATAAGTTTCCTAGTTACTCTACCAGGGCATACCATGGAATTTTCCTATAGGAAATGGAAGTTCAGTGGAAAAATGAGGATGAAAGAAGAAGAATTCTTATCTATAACCTACTCGGGACTGAAATGTGCTAGTGGGAAACACATCAGGAGAACCTCTTGGAGTGGCATGAGGTGAGGATCACATTTTTTGTAAGGTTCTCTTGGATCAATGTGCCCATGGTTATGCAAGACTACCATGGCAAAGAGACCACTACGTTTTATATCCAAGTATGCGAGGAATCCTAGATGGGAAGAAAGGAGGCATTACCATATTTTTTGTGGGTACACAAGTTTTAATCCACCTTGCAAGGATATGCACACATATGGTACATTCATTTGGAGATGCTTCATCAAATGGGTAATGTGAAAGAGTTGGCTGCTAACCTCATTGAAGCATTTGAGTATAGGAGTACCAAACCATCAGTGGATAAGGCGTTGTAAACAATAAAGCTCCTTACAATGTGAGATAGTGCCATGGCTGAGGATAGGTTGCTAGAATTACTAGGAAATCCTTATTTGGAGACAAGCCTTAATGAGGAAGAATCAAAGGAAGTACATTTTCAGCCTGCATGTGTATGGAAAAAGTAAAAGGAAAAAGGAAAAAGGAAAATGGGGAAGAGATGGAGATGTTGGATATTGATCATTCAGAGGGTATGCATGAGGTCATAGATAATTTTGATGAGAAATCACATGCCTACCATGATCCTTTGAAGATAAAGTAGGTTAACATTGGGTCGGAGGAAAAACATAAGGAAGCTATCATTGGCAACTATTGATCAGAAAAGGAAGTTTTAAAGATCATTGATCTATTGCATGAGTTCCAAGATTTTTTCCCTCATGGGTAACATGAACTCAAAGGTGTCCACCACTCCTTTGGGGAAATGAAGGTCAAGTTGAAAGAAGGTGTGCACCCAATTTGGAAGAGACCTTATTGAATGAATCCAAATTTTTGTGTATGGGTTAAGGAATAGAGAAAAAAAGATAGCGTTATGTATCATTAAGGCTGTGGAAGAGTCAAAATGCATAAGCCTAATGGTCATCAACATAAAAAGGATGAAAGGATTAGGATTTATGTTGATTATGGTGACCTGAATGCAATATGTGTCATTGATCCCTTCCCAACCCTGTTTACTAAAGAAATCTTAGAGGAAGTGGTTGGGTGCGAAGTCTACTCCTTCACGAATGGATTCTCAGGATACCACCATGTGCAGATTGTAAAGGAAGACAAGAGAAATACTAATTTCACCACTGAATGGGTAAGTTTTTCATATACAGTCATGCCTTTTGGACTAAATAATGCACCTATTATGTTCTCACACATTATAGTACAAACCTTTCAGGACTTCATCCATAAATTTCTTCAGGTCTATCTGGATGATTGGACTGTGTAAGGTCTAGTCAGATACCATTATGATAACTTAAGATTAATATTTGAAAGGTTTCGGCAATTGAGGACATCCCTCAGCATCAAGAAGTGTGTATTTACTACCCCATTTGGAACCTTATTAGGGTATATCATATGCAAGGAATGCTTACTAGTAGATCCCACCAAATTTGTAATCATTGTGGATTCAGGGGAGCCTACTAATAAAAAAATCATGCATGGATTCCTTGGACACATGGGGTATTATAGGAATTTCATCAAGGGGTATGCCAAGATGGCCATGCCCTTAGAAGAATTGTTGAAACACTAAAGTGCCTTTCATTGGGGAGAGGCGCAACAAAAGGCATTTGACACTGTAAAGGAAAGGCTCATAATGGTGCCCATATTACATTTTCCTTCTTGGGATAATCCTTTCCATGTGAATGTGGATGCGTCAGGGACAACAATGGGGGTAGTACTAGCAAAACCTAGCAAAGGAATTGTCGATCACCCCTTGATATTTTCAAGTAGGAAATTGACACTAGCAAAGAAGAATTACACAACTATTGTGTGCAAAGCATTGTCAATGATCTATGCACTACATAAGATTAGGAATTATTTGGTGGCAATGCCCTTCATATTCTACATAGACCACATGGAATTAAATTACTTAGACAACAAACCCATTATGCAAGGGGGCATATGTCGTTGGGTCCTTCTATTTCAAGAGTTTGAATTTACAGTGGTAATGAAGCTATAAAAGAGTAATTTAGGGCTTGACCACTTGTCAAGGATTGATTTGGGAGAGGACATGCAAATCATTGAGGATACCATGCCATACATGCAACTATTTATATTATGGTGCACACCCTTTGACTTGCAAGATATCGCAATGTTTTAAAAAAAAAGTGTGGCATCTAAAGGGATGAAGGCTACGGAGAAAAAGCAATTAACAATACATGTCACACCCTACATGCTTATTAGTGGAGACCTGTACAAGTTGGGTCATGATGAGGTTATGCGCTGATGTGGTTTGGAACATGAGTGCATAGCCATTATAGAAGAAGCACATGTTGGGATTGCAGGAGGACACTCTGCAAGAAATGCTACTATGTAGATTTTTTTATTAACAAGGATTTGGTGGGAAACCATCTACAAATATTGCATTGAGTTTTGCAAGGCCTGTGACCATTTCCAGTGCCTGGGAAAAATGGGAAAGAGAGATGAAATTACCTTGTGACTAATAGCTAGCGTTGAACCATTTAAGAAATAGGCAATCGACTTTGTAGGACTAATTATGCCATCCGCATGAAGGACTGGTTCATGTTATATCATCACTTGCACCGATTACTAGACACGGTGGGAAGAGGCAACACCTACAAAGGATTGTACCATGGTGATAGCTGCTAGATTCTTATGGGAAAACATAATCAGTAGATATGGTTTCCCTTTAAGTTTAACAAGTGATAGGGGTACACACTTCCTCAATGAAACAGTAAGGATCTTGTTGGAAGAATTTATGGTGGCCCATCATAATACTACCCCATATTACCCTCAAGAAAATGTGACTACTAAGGAATTTAACATAATACTAAGTCATACGTTAACTAAGATCTGTGACGTCAGAAGAAAAGATTGGGATGATAAGGTATTAGTCGTTCTATGGGCATACATGACAACCTATAAAAGGTTGAACAAAGCGACACCGTTTCAATTGGTGATTGGCACGGAGGTTGTTTTACTAGTGGAATTCATGTTTCCATCACTACGTATAGCATGCGCAGGAGGTTTAGTTAATGAGCAAGTGCTAGAAGAAATAATTGATAAATTGATGCAGTTGGACAAAAGGTGATCACTTGCTAGATGGAGTCAGAAAATAGAAAAATCAAGATAAAAAGCATGGCATGATTTTCATATCAAGAACAAGAAGTTTGAAGTTGGGTAAGTTGGTGTTATTGTATGATTCCAAGTATCTGCGCCATCCTGGGAAGTTTAAAGTCCATTGGTTAGGACCTTACATCATATCTTACATTCTTGATTTAGACACTTGCCAGTTACAAGCATTGGATGGGACAAGATTACCTGAGGTCACTTGAATGGGAGTAAGATGAAGCCCTACTATAAATAAGTCTTCTTGGTGTTTGTAAATAAGGCTATGTTTCCAGTTAGTTTAGAATTTCCTTTATGCATTTCATTTCTTGTGTTTCCATTTCTCTTTGTTTTTTTTGTGGCTTGGGCACTGGTAACCACATTACTTTTTGTTTTTTATTCGCACATTTTTTAGTTTTGATGAAAAGTATAGGTCACAAGTTGAACTTAGATGTTGCACCTGTTTGATAACCAGAATGAAGGAAGTGCATTACTTTTTTTTTTTGTCAAAGGGAACCATGTATAAAGGAGGAAGACGTGTAGTAACATGAGGTAAGTGAGAGAAAAAATTATTTTAAGGACCTTCGGGGCTGTTAACACATCATTTTCTGTCAGTGTGGGGTGGAGTGTAAGATTGGGCACATAAGTAAGGCACGTAAGGTCAGCTTGGTGGAAAAATCTGTATTTAGTGCTAAGTAAGGTGGTAGGTAAAACAGAGAAAGAAGGAAAATATATAAATAAGAAGTTAGGCACTTTGGTGGAGTGATGTGAAGTATAGGCCTGTAATACAAGTTGAACTAGTAGGAGGCTACGTTGAATGGCCCAGTTGCGGGTACAAAGAATACAGAAATGAAGTGCATGGAAGAAGAGGTGGATGAAAAAGGTTGGTGTTAGGATAAGACTTCAGAGAAACCACGTACAGAGGAGGAAGAAGTGCAGTAACAACATGAGGTAGGCGAGAGAAAAATTAGGTGAAGGATAGAAGAAGTGCCTTCAGTGCTGTTAACATACACGTAAGAATATTTTGTGAGGATGGATTTTTTTCATGCTAGAAGTTTGTAGAATTTTTCATGCAAGATTGGGTGCATAAGTTAAGGTGTGTAAGGTTGGATTGGTGGAAAAATCTACATTTAGTGTTAAGTATAGTGGTAGGTAAAATGGCATTTAATCTTAGAAAGAAGGAAAAGCTATAAATAAGAAGTCGGTCACTTCATTATTTTACCTTGTGTTTATAAAGTGAAAATAGTTCTCACAAACTAGGACATCCAAAGGCAATCTAGGAAAAGAAAAATTTAAGAAATCCAAGAGGACGTGACTAGTGTAGATCCACAAACCAATAGGGAAATAGATTACATGGGAATAGAGGAAGTTGTTTAGGAGTGTTGTCTTATGGAAGAAGTGTTCCAGTTAGGGTTTGATAGCTAAGGCACAGAGTTAGAGAGGGTTTCTTCGTACAAGATTGACCCTTGGGGTTGGATAGAGTGGTAGAGCAGAGCAAGGAGAAGACATTTGAAGTGTTAACCTCACCTGGAGAATGACACCAAAGAAAGAAACCATATCACCTAAAAATCATAATGGAAAGGGAAAGGGGAAGTAAATGACTTCCATCACAAACATGAATGAAGAATTATATGTGGAGATGCAATACCCATATGGAGTATTACTGGGAAAAGAATGGGAATCTCATTTATAAAAAAATGATTGTGAGTGAATATAATCAACGCACACAGCATGACATAAAAAGAAATGGCTTTGGAATTGGTTTGCCCAGAAAACAAAAGGACACTAGAGGGCATGCCCATATACAATGACGAAGTAAAAGTTAAACTTGGAGAAGACAGGGTTACTACAACTTTACAAATTACCCTTCTTTGGAAAACATGAGCACCTTTACCAGTGGCTGATGTCGTGCGTTCACAAAGACCATTCTTATTTTTTGGGGTGCAATATGTGCATAACTCCCCAGTTGATTTTGAATTTCATAGGAATTATTTGTGAGGGGGATAACATTGATGATGACCTAAGTGATAATTATTTCATTAAGGAAATAGTAGCCGCGTATGACTACAAGAAAGGATCATTATAATTTGACATCATATATATCCCAAACCCCATGATGAGGATGGACATGCACTTGGTAACCAAGCTCAATGACTAAGAGATATGGACTCAAGTGAACAAGGCATGGATAGACGTATGCCAGAAAATATCTGAGGGCACCATCTACAAATTATCCACTTTAATTATAGATGAAATCATTAGCAGTGTGTAAGAAGGTGAGAAGATATTATTTGGCAATGTCCCCCTCACAATTATTTTCTCAGAGATCGGAGTGCCTGATGGGATAGAAAGGTTTGTTTGGGAGTACCTAGAAAAGGATCCCTTGCCTGCAAAGTGGTTCGTAAAATATACTTGTGAGACCATGACACCCACTCACAAGGTGTGCTTAGAAAAGTGGTACAAGTGCATGAGGGATGTGTTAGGGGTAGAATGGAGGATTCCAAAGAAATTTCCTACACTCCTGAAAGGAGAAGTAGAATTCATAGTATATCAACACTTCTTGCATTGGTAGATTTAGGTTGACAGATGAAACAATGAGCCCCTAGTGCAAGCTTCCCTTCTCCTTCACCATGTAATACTTCTAAGTGGGGGTGAACAAGTTAAAAGAGGCCAAGAGACTAAGGTTTGACCTTATTGAGGTTGATCAAGACCATAGAGAGTTGTACAGGAAGTTAGCATACCCTAAGAAGCACATGTACGTTGAGATATACGTCTCCCATGAGCTATAGATCATGAAGCCAATAACATTTCCATTCACTAGAAGGGATGCATAAAGGATATACCTTCGCATAATGCCAAAATTTTAAAAGGGAACATACTTGGAAAAGGATGTATCCATCCCTGAAGACCTCACAAGAAGGAAGAATCTCATGCCAAAGAAGAGGGAAAGATAAGAGGTGTGGAAAGCACCAAGTTTTTAGGCTACATAAGTGGTAAGCTTTCCAGAGACAAGAACTAAGCCTAGCACTGATGTGTGGAGAAAGAAGTCCGCAATAAAATCAAAGACTCCAGAAGAAGTGTTGGAGCATGAATAACCCATCAATCAAGAGAAGTCACCAGAGGAGGAGGAAAAGGAAGTAGAATATCTTGTCATGAAGAAGTAGAAGGTGACAGAAGAAGATTACTCAGAGGGTACAAAGAACCTGGAGGCTTATATAGGTGAAAGAGATGATGATTATTATGAGATTGAGGTAGTTCAAGGCCCTCACGTATTTGAAGTACATGAATTCATAGGAGGAATGAGAGGAAGAATAAAATGAGTACATCTTTGTCAAGAGGAAGAATGACAAGGAAGAGGAGGATACTCAGGAAAAAGGAGTAAGCGAAGAAGTTACAAAAGAAAAAAGGACCCCAAGCCTCACCAAGGAATAGATAGATGAGGTCATGGAGAAAGAAGTAGAAAAAATCATCAAGGACCTATGGTAGAGAAAGATATGAAACAGAGCGTAGACCTGGTGATGAAGGAAGCAGAGGATGAAAGCATAGAAAAGGAATATGGAAACATGGGAGGGGATCCCAGTTTTGGTTGTGAGCTACCCTAAGGCCACGCGCACGGGTATAAAAATTGTAGAAGCATCACAAGTTTAGAGGATGGGCTATATTGAGGATCCAAACAAGGTGTTGGGTGCACCATTTCAAAGGACAATACCAATGGAGAAACTCTTGGCTATGGCATCCATTGATGAGAAAAGTGCATACCCTTGGATGAGGAAAATGATTTCTTTGGAATTTGAGTCCCACATCGACGAGTCGAAGTTTGAAGTAAGCCAAAGGAAAATAATGAAGGTACTAGAGTCAAAAGGAGACAACCCCTTGGTAAAATTTGAGTATGGATATCAGACAAACAAATCTACAATGCGTTGAAAAAGGTTTCAGTTGAAGTAGAAGCCAAGATCTTCGAGAGGAACAATAGGGTGAAGTTCCTAGAGGAAGAATTGGAGAAAAAGGAAGGACTCAAGGAAAGAACTAAGGAATTAAAATGGGATGAACTAATTAGCACTCAGTTAAGGTGTGATTTGAAAGAAGAGAAGTCAAGGGTGCACGAGGTTTACAAGAAAGTAGAGATGATTACAGATGCCATTTTCTTAAAGCATCCAGATCTAACACCACTAGAGCAGAAGTATGGATCTACCCTAGAGTTCCTAGAGGACTTGACCCACATCCTCACAATGGAAAGGTGACCACTAACCTTGGAGTCTACAGAAGAGGCATTGATGTGTAAATAAAATTAGGACAAGATGAAGGTTGTGGCAATTGTGGCCTAGTACAAGAAATTCCTCACGGATGTGAAATACGTCACCCAAGTCACTGAGGCTACGACAATTGCCTAGAGTGGAACAATAGCACCACCCATGATAGAGAGATCAAGGAGTTCCATGAGAATAACAAGGGGAATAGAGCAGAACATGAAAAAATTCTAGTTGAGTTTGAAAAAAAATAGAGGCTATTAAGACCTTACAGGGCTCAATCAAGAAATGGCTAAAGGATTTGTATCCCAAAATCACTCAAAGGATGGATGTTCTCGAGGATTTGGGAAAACAATTGGAGGGGATTATGGAAAAAATGAGTACCCATGGAGAATAGCTAAGCTTTCAGGAGGTGAGTTCCCTTTTCAGTGACCTTTTTCAACAAGCACAAAGAAAGGTCAATACCTAGAATAAGTTGGAGATAAACTTAATGAAATATTTCCCTCTCCTCTTGTAGAAGTAATCATAGTTTCCCCATTCTTTAAATATTTTTCAAATTCTTCATTTCTTTATTCTTTCTCCAAACTATATAGGAATAGTCATTCTTCATTCATTAAGAAGGTTTTCCCAAGGGAGGAGAATAGGCGTAATGTGGGGTGATGTTGGGCCCCTAAAATATTTACTAAGTACAAAAATGAATGTGGGCACACACGGCCTATTTGAAGAATGGCATACAAGGAGAAACTACATAGGATAGGGTTTTAGGAGGGTTTAGAAGAACTATTGGTGCATGCACATAAAGGTAGAGCTAAGGTTATGGGACTTATCCATATTTGGAATATCAGGCATAATGATAGGAAAGCATGACCCGACTATGCAATGCGGAGTGGATAAGGTGTTAGCCTAGAAACGTGGAGCCCACACAAGGAATATACCTTACACTAGAAGATTCCAGAAGGTCATCATGGCAAAGGATGAAGAGCTCACATATGAAGGAGCATGCTCCCATGGAGGACCACTTACACACAAGGAATTCGATCTACAACTTCATAAGGGCATGGTGGTGTTTGCTAAGGCTATATATATAAGCACCCAGTAGAAGAAAAGAAGACGAGTGCAAAGATAGAGAGTGCAAAGAGGCAAAGCTATGCTAGAATATTGTGAGAGCTCTATGGGTTGGCTTCAGAGGATCTGTAGGAGTATATTATATCAAGAGGATGGATCTGAATATTTTTCTTTGTACTATGAAGGGCTTATGTCCAGTTCTAATGCATGACAATGGTCTACACTATTATATGGATATGGAATTTCCTCAGTCATGTAATATGGTTATAGACATACTTAATATGAATATATGTATGGTTCTAATCTTACTTACATCTATATAGATAAGTTTTATATATATTTCATCTGAGTGGGTGTAAACTCCTTTACATTTCCTTTCTGTTATAATTCAGATCTATGTTCTGTAATGCTTCTCTTATTTGAATGCATACATTGGTCTAGAAGCCCATTCTGAGCTCTAAGATGAATGAATGATTCGTTTCCAATATCCTAACTTAAGTTTCTATCATAACTAAAAAATTGTCACATAACTCACATAAAAGAGGGGCTTGGCACCTGCACATGCCTTGGGTGAGCACCCAGTGCCTACTAGGTGATAGGCTGGCGTACATGGGATTTCCTTATTTTTAAAAATGGCATGAAAATGAATATAGATAGGCCCTCACCCTCCTAATGTAGATAGATCTTCCCTCTCTAATAGAAGATAAAGAGAGATGCCATCTCTCTATCTAGACTAGCCATTTATATATAGTTTAGGTTTAGGGCCCTATCTATATATAGATGGCAAGGGTCAAGGCCCTGGGGGAGGGTATACTCTATCTAGCTCAGCCTCCATATCAAGATCAAAATCTATATGGGGGACCATAGATAAGATATATATGGGATAATCTCCCTTTCCCCCTAATTGAATGAGTTCCCCCCATATACATTGTATTGATCTCGATCATATATTCCATGTATAGGGAATTTGCATAACTCCCCATATAATTAGGTTCCCCCATGATGGAGACTTTGTATAGGATATAGGAGTGATTCAAAAATACTCACACATATCCCCCAAAGACCTATAGGCCCTACCACCCCATGGATCTTATAGTTATAGCTATATAGGGTGGTTATGGTTTTATAGTTAAGACCAACTATCCATTTTCATAGTAGGTAGCACACCCCCATAGATCATATGGTTATAGCTTGATAAATATTATTCTAGGAGAATGGAAAGAGATCACCCTCTAGATTTGATGTATGGGTCTCAATTAAACTTAATAGTTTTAAGACAAAAAAACCCATCTCTATTTATCTTTCAGAGGGTGAGAGAGATATCTATTACATATGGGGAAGGAAATTTAATTCTCTTCAATAATGAAGCAAGATATAGAGAAATGGAAAGATATAGTGAAATGAGATTCAATTGGTGATTCTGAAGTATTTGTAGAGATTGATTTCAAGGCCCTATATTTCTATATCTTCTCATTCCATCCAGGGTGGATATAGAGATAGGAAAATATTTGATCCATTCATATATAATCTATATTTATAGAATATCTACCATCGGCTCCACCCCCACCCATATATACTAGATGAATAGGAAAATTAAATCATTAGTAGGCATGATTAAGGTAAGGAAGTTATTCATCTTTGAAATAAGAATGTTCAAGCCTCTCCCTGTATATAGTAGCTAGTAACTATAGATATTTATAGTGTCAATCAAGTGTGATGGATCAAAGTATGCTATCTAATATATACTTAACATGAGTGGAGTGGCCACCACACTTATAAAACATATAGATAGGATGGTGATGAAGACTTATTTGATCAAAGAATAGAACTTATTTACTCCCAAAAAAAATCATCTTCCCTCCATCAACTCCATATAGATAGGGATAGGTATTATTAAGTGATTCCTTCAACAATCAACATTTTGAGTTTCATATAGAGAAACAAGAGAGACTGGTACCCCCAAATATATATAAGGGAAATCAATAGGTGCTTATCTAGAATCTAAACTATATAGCGATAAGGTGGGTGCAATATAGTCTTGCCCCCATGAAAGTGTAATTTTACGGCGTATATATAGACAGTGGGTAGCAGAACCCCCTACTTCTCTATTTCATATAAAGAGACTTGAGGCCCCTAAATGCTAACTATCTATGCCTGGATCTAAAAGAAGAACACTAGGATGGGAGATGCCTATGTGATTTCTATCCTTATCAGATTATTGTGAAGTTTGAGTTTCCCTACCTCTCTATATGGCCAAGTTGTGTGCTCACACACACACACACACACACACACACACACACACACACACACACACACACACACACAGAGGGGCCCTTGAATAGACTATATACAGAAGAAAAACCCCACCCCCTTCCTCCCATATAGAACTATAGGGCCTTGCCCAGCTATATAGACTATGACACCAACTCTCTAGATTGTGTGGAGTGCTGAAACTAGTGAGTCATGCTATTTACCCATGGATTTTCCATATGGATATTTCTATCACCAATTTACATCACCCTCTAATTTTTCATAGACCATGAATTATCAATCAGTATAACTAGATAACATTGGAGTGTCTCAAGGTGTGGGACCCTTATGATGAAGGAAAACCTCTACAGGAGGATGGTTCCTCTACATGTTCTACTTCTAAAACTACTCCTAGAAAAGGGAAATGAAACTAATCTATTACTAACCTAGATTTTTGAAGGGACCACAGAATAGAGAGACACGTGAAATAAAATTTCTAAAATAAGGGAGGTGATAACACCAAGAACAAGGGAGTGGAGATATTCTAAGTGAGTGAAAATTGTGAACAAATAGAGTGAGAGAGGGTAGAAAAAAGTGTCACAGTTTGAAACAACATTTACATCTCCATCCTAATGGAGCACAACAAATTTGAACCCTGTAAAAGAAAACGGTATGCATAATATACCTACAAGTGTAATGAAAGGCAAGAAAGAAATACAACTCGAGTTAGGGAAAGAAAATCCACAAAACATCAAATTTATTGCTTAAAGTAATGCACAATCCATTACAATATACGCACATCAAAAGAATCCTTTACAAAAATCATAAATTCGAGTCTTGTAGCTCACCAAAGTGCCAGAATTTTTTTGACATATTTCCTTTACATTATAGAATGTCTCCCCTTCAAAACAAGGTGAATTTTAAAATATATAGAAGAAGATCCTTGAAATTTCCTCACCAACTGACAATTTTCATTAAAGAGGTATGAGATGCCATAAATAATGGCACTTTTATTACATAAGAAGTCCTAGGTGTCATACCTCATTAAATTGATAGATTAGTGACTTTGTATAATTTCCATTACTACCTATTTCATTTCCAAATTCGACCGGTAGCATACCATTTTATTCCCAGCCTATAACATTTTCCTACCTAGTGTCAGCTGGATGCATAAATTTAATTAGACGGTAACATGCTTTCCCTGCTACTAGTTGATAAATTAAAATCTACTATCATCTGATAACATCCGTACATGCTCCCAAAAATTCTTTTATCACCTGAATACTCCCTTGTACAACTGATTGGTAGCACAAAAATTGGTACCGTCTAGTAGCATTAAAATCCATTACTAGCGAATGCTTCATTTCAATGACCCACTGTCATTCTGATGCCCATTGGTAGGATCCGTTAATGTTACCATCCAGTAGTATTTTGAGTAATATTGACACCCTACAACATTTCTCCTATGCATCCTGGCGACCCTACTACTAGTCAGTAGCATATAAAATGCTACCAACCAATAGTATTTGGACATGCTATCGGCCAAGAATATATTACATGCTCCTAGCCGGTAGCATCTATAGACACAAAAATTAGGTCTTACTACCCTTACAACCCCATTAATTAAATCAACCATACCATACCTATTTATATCCCATAGTGCACATGATTAATTTAATTAATTATCTTAATTAATTTAATTAACATCCTCACTTGACCACCCCACCTAGCCAACTCACCTAGCCACCTCATTCTATCACCCACTCAAACCTCATTAATGACCTAAGACCAAGTCTAATCCTATCCTAACCAATTAGGAATTAGTCTAAACATAGAATTAACTCCTATTAAAAAACCTAAAAGGACTCTTACTAATCCGTATGTGACCTATCACTCAGAACTCAGATGAATATTGAAGACCATGTCAAAAATAACAACAATCGGGCTATTTTAGGCCAACCTAGATATTCCCACCTTAACCGATGTCATTCCCCTAACATTCGTCAGTTAGGTTAAATACATTTCCAAAATTATTTGTTGAGGTTGGTCATTCAATTCAGAATCTCATACAAAAGGAGACTTGGAGTACTCAAACTTTTGAAGCACTAAGGAAAAGGAAAACACCCAGGAGCACTACAAACAACCATTAACACTCATCATCTTCTTCATGATCACAGATTCACATAAATAAGCACGAAGGTTCTAAATTTCATGAAATGAACATGATGTATCTTCTCTCTTGATCTCTGCCATCACTATCCTCATCACCTACATTCTCCAGATCTATTCTTCAGTAAGTACCTAACATCTCTTCATTAATCTTTGTTTTCTTTGAGTAAGATTTAATATTCCTCTTAGTAATTTATCTTTCTATACATCCATACACCTCCTTCCTCCCAGCAACCTAGAATCTAACCATACCTAGCTCTTTCACATGTCTTCACCCTCCCCCAGTCATCCCAGTGAGCTAGTATCTTGAAATTTAGCTCAGACTAGTGAGCTAGTATATATTCCCCAATAGTTCAAAATCACTTATAATCTTTACCAGAACTTACACAGAGCCTGTACTAGACCAGAAACCCAATACCAGTCCATCACCTAACCCATTTTGACCTTTATAAATTTTTACCTAACCTTTGTTATTTGTTTTGTATGAGATACCTAAATCATTTAAATTCCAATAAGATTTTTATTTCATGTTTATTTTGAATAGCATTAATACTATTATATAAAACTAGGTTGACATCTTATTTAGGAAGCATGATGTTTCCCTGATCTAGTTTCCGCTAGGTACTCCACTCATTGTTTTGTTTAACTCTATCTAGTGGTATTGTTTTGCATTTTATACGTAGTTCCTCCTATCCAAAAGGGATCTCTCATTATCAACATTGGATAAGGAAATTAGAAAACATGCACAACCTTTGAATGACATCAAAAATAGGTATTCCTCCTTGTCCTATTACCTATTTATTTGTTTCATTAAATTTTTTAAGAATTCGGTGAAACATTTTGGCACGCCTGGAGGAACCCATTCAAGGTTCCTTGTATTTATTCATTCTTAGGGAACTGTTGTATGTTTGTTTCTTTTCAAATGGAAGTTAACATTAAATTATCTCCCTAGGAATCTTATCTCTTCTATTTGTCTAAATAACATTTGTATTTTTTGACTGAAAAGAATAATTCTTTTTCTTCTTGAATTTGCATTAGTGAAATTCATTCTCCATCCTATTCACTCTTTGTTTACATTGAATATCAAATTTCGATTTGGGTTATAAAATAGTTACATTTCATACTTCTATGCCCACATTTTTATCTCACATTAAAATTGAGGGAAACCAATAAGTTGGAAGTCATGCCCAGGTAATGGTCGATATAATTACATCGTTGAGAACTTTCTCTACTCTCTCTTTACCAAACCACACAAACATAATTTAAACATCTTCTTAAACAACACCTTACCTAGAAGAAGCTATCAATAATCACATGATCAGAGGATTGATAGTGGGCACCCAACTAGTTTCTCTAGCTAGTCATTATCAGAGAAAGGACCGCCCCCACCAAAACATAACCTGAAACAACCGTTAGATCTTTCCTCTTCATAGGACACCTTCTGAACCAAAAAAAAATGTTCTACTCACAAGTCAGTATTAAATATCATAAGCTAAAACATAAAATTAACTTGTAGGATATCATGTTTTATTATCTTTTGCTTGATTTTTGTTTTGATTTGTGATGTCATGTTCTCCATTTTCTTCTTCCTTTCACACTCTGCCATCATAGTTGGTGTATTCTTACTATTTATGAGTGTGTCAGTGTCCATTACTATCATTTCAGGTTTCTAGGTTGATATTCCATTTGAATTAATTTACAAAATCTATTTTTCTACATTTTAATCAAATTTCACAATGACTAACATCAGTCCATCGACTGTCATCAATTTACATCTTATCGACATTAGTTTACCTAACCATTTTCAGTTTCTATCTCTTTTTGGTCATTCCACCGAAAAAAACACTTATCACATCTTCTTTTCTTTTTGGAGTTATCAAGACATCATCATACCATCAAAATTTTAACATCACAATCAAATATATCTTCTTTATTTGATTTTCTTTAGTTTTTGCCTCATTAGTAAAATTGTTGATTTCCTAGAGTAACTGGTATCGGTTATCCTAATCATCATCGATCCCCATGTCACCATCATTGGTTAACCTAACTATCATTGGTTCATGTATTTTAAGTTTTAATTACAACACCGACAAGTTTCACCTCTCAAAATATATTCTTCTCCATTTTTGTTATTTTTTTGTGTCATTTACAAAGAACAATTTACTAAGTCTACACTAATTCACATGGTTTTGTCTCACACCCATGCCAATTCCCTTGTGTTTCATGCTAAATTTCATCCTATCCCACCTAGCCCATCAACACCTTCCATCTTGTCACCTATGGATCCAAATCAGCCCATAACTATTATTACTGGCGATAAGGAGTTCACAAGAATCCTTGACAAAAATCCCATTACATTACAATATTAACTCACCCACTCATCCACCCAGGACTCATTGGGACAGTTGGTATACGACATGTCTGTGTCTATCCCTCCTGGCCTTTCCCCCACTTTCGTGTCAACTACCACTAGCTCGGCATTACCATTATCCACTTTACCACCTGTGGTGTCTCAATTGGACCCCACATCCTTTATAATTGTTGCACCTATGACATCTATCACACTCATTGTGTCAACTATCCCTTCATCATCCACCCTGAGCATGGCCCCATCTTCACCCACCACCTTGTATATATCTATTACATCTCAACCACCCCTGGTGTCAGCAACCCATACCCCATTTTAAAACCTCATCCTTTCTATCCAGCAGTCCTTACCCCCAATCACTACCAGAGTCATTATGACTAACCCAAATACTTACACATATCACTAATAACCCTCAATCTCATCTATCACCTATTTGGGATATTTGTCACCTACATTTATTCCCCCTTTGCAGTTCTTGTACTCGGCACCACCATATTCTGGGATTTTTTCCACATCATACATTCATCATCAACCCCCTTATACTATAGGGGGTGCCCATTCATCACAACCCACCAACAACCTCATTAAGATGATGATGGAAAAGATGCAAACATTAGAAGCATCAATTTCTGGCTCTCGTAACTCCTTAACTTACGATGAAATCTGCAATGAGCCAATTCATCCATCTATTCCCATTCACCCATTCCCTGTGCATTGGGAAATCCCCAAATTCAACCATTTCAATAGTAAAGAGGACCCGTAGTAACACTTGTGGTCATTCAAACATGGGTGTTATCTAATATCCCATGATGATGATTTACTCCTATAGACATTCCCCATGTACTTGATAGGACCCACGTTAGATTGGTATAGTGGTTTACCCAGACATTCCATTTACTCATTTAACCAAGTGGCTCAAGCTTTCTTGAACCATGCCTCAATCAACATCGTTAAAAAAGTCACCATGACCAACCTATACTCAACACGGCAGTACGATAAAGAATCTATCGCAGATTTCATCATTCACTGGTGAAGCCTTATCAACGAGCTAACATTCTAGTTACCTCAAATTGAGCTTATAGAACTATTCACTAGGGCTTGTTCTAGGCACATCTCACTAACTCTGTAAGTACAAACCTTCTATACCTTCGATGAAGCATTTACTATGCTGGAAATTCATGTCGTTTGAAGAGAAGAAAATTCAATTACATAACAAAAATGCCACCTTTAAATAAAATGATGCCTCTTCTTCTTCAAAAACCCAAAATAATTATTTGAAATCAAAAGGATATGCCAACATGGTAGTTCTCAAATCTGGCCCATCTCATCCATCTAACCAAGAAAAACCTTCCTCCAATCTTTCTCTTGTTCAAACTTTTTCAGTTTAGACAGGAACAACGAAAGTACACTCTAATAGGGGATCCTTATTCTTCAGCATTAGAAAAACTCCTTAAGGCTGGATCTATTACCCTTCCACCCATAAAACCACATACTAGTTTTTACCCCACTCATCCTATGCCTGCATGGTACAAGGAAATTGACTATTGTAACTATCATCGCGTTAAAGGCCATAACGATGGTAATTGCATAACCTTCAAGAACATTGTTTAGGAAATGTTAGATAATGGAGATCTCTTCCTGGAAAACTTGAACATACTGGCAAATAAATTTTTTCATATTTTCAATAAGCCATTCCCTAATCATACTCCGTCATCTAATCAAATTGGTGAACCTTCAACCAATGATATCAATGTCCATGAGGTTCATGTTGTGTTTGACATCATACCTTCTATTCCTCAATTTCCTCCTATCCCCTCTATCGAGGAGGTCTTGGCACGACCTCCTCTAACCGGGACAAGCCTACCTCATCTACTCCTCCACCCATAGAGGAGTCCCCTTCATCTCCCCCTTTACCCATGGAGGGGTCCATAATTTCTACCAATGTCGCCTAACGAACAACCAACGGTATTAACTCTCCTATCCGTGGGAGTGTCATCTTCACCTTCCTCTCCCCTGAAAGAGGAACTTATTTCATCCCACCTAAACATCTCCCTACCCATAGGGGATCCTTTGGATGCACCACTTCCTGTTGGTGATAATTCTCCATTAGCATTCCAGGATCCTGTTGATTTACTCTCAACTTTCTTACCCACAACGTCCGAGGCCAACCAGTTCCTTATCTCACAGACATATTTTATAGGGATTGCAACTAAATCAACATCATCTCCTCTTACATGAGTTTCATTTTCATGCCTAGCCAAATGTTTGGATTATGTTGATAATTCCATTCTTTGGGGACATCTTCAGCTCCCCTTTTCAACCCAAATGCAAATTTCACCAACAAATACCTCCATGATCTGTCTAAAGGTATTTCAAGAAACCAAACTGATTATGACCATCCCTCTCAAAATGGATTCTTCTTCATCACCCTCTCCTACAGTTGAATATTTTCTAATAACTAAACCCACTCCTATGCCTAATAATCTACCTACATTCTCTCCCATATCTAGACCCATCACTACCTTGGGTGTCATGCTGACATCAAGCCTAGCCCATCCTCCATTCAAATTGGATTTAACCACATCTTCCCAAGCCCATGTACAAACCATTTGTCTGCCTAAAAGGAAGACCCAACCTTCTAATCTGCACACACTAGTTTCACCCACCATGCCTTTGTCACCTTTGCACCCCTACTGTCTATCCTCAATCCTTACCCATCTACCTTGGTCAAGCAACCTCCTACCTAAGGAAAATCAAAAGCACAACAATCTGCTTATTCATAATGATCCTTTATTACACCCAATCAACCTACACAACCTTCACCATTGCCCACATATTTCTTACCACCTATACCCCCACCATCTACAATAACCTCATCACTACCTATGAAACTTCATTCTCTTCAAATTTTACCTTCCACGTCACCTCTGCCAGCAACCTTTACTGCACCTCCAATGTCACCATGGCTAACACGTCCTCTTCTACCATCTTCCTTCCCTTCTACATCATGCACTCCTTCCCCACCTTTACCCAAAAAGGTACAACCAAAATTGAAAATCCCACTACCCTCCAAAGAAGTAGTTAAGCCTATGACACCTTCTATTTCTAGTTCATCTACCAAAACTCTACCCAAACATATACCATAAAAAACTAAAACAGTAAAACCTACCAAAACAGTGGTCAAACCTATCCTACCTCTAATTCAACCTCCTATAACACCTCTTACACCACAATCATCCACACCTTCATCCAAACCCACACTCACATCACATTGTGATCCATTAGCAGGGTCTTATGCCAACATTTTAGCCAACCTTTTAGAGACCTTTGTCATCACATTACCATTGCTTAGACGTTACAACCCACTCAAACCCAAACCAAAGAGGTTTTAGGATGATAAAGAGGTTTTATGATACCAAAATGTGTGCCTATTATCATGTGCTTGGACATGATGTAGAAATTTGTAAGGCTTTAAAAATTGTACTCCTCCAACTATGTCCTCCTGAAGAAAATTTTGATAACAATGATCTTCTAGATGAGGACCATGTTTCACCTTCACCTATTATAACACATTTACACCCATTACCTATTTAGCACCTTGCATCACCACCTCCACAACCATTTTAGCCTCCTCCATGATTCAAGATTAATATGGTCTGGATAAGAGCGTTAGCCAAAACCCTACCAAAATTCCAATGTGCCCTACTCATTTCATAAGGCTCTTATCCCACACTAGTTTTTTGTCCCTCATGTCGTTATACTTTTCTTGACACACCTTCTCCATCCACCTCTCTTCCTCATATTAACATGGTCCAAATCTCCACTTGTGCCCAGAAATACAAAGGAAAAGAGAAAATAACCAGCCCATCCACTAATCCTATGCCTAACATTACCATCTAGACCCGCACCCAAAATCACCATTCGGGGACCCACATACCCTATATATGACGAGGTCACCCATCAGACAATGATAAAACAATTACACCAATCCCCTCTAAAAATTTCTTTGTACAACATCGTCCAAACTTCTGAATCACCTCGAAAATCCCTCATGGAAGTTCTACAATCCATCGAGGTTTTACCTAATAATCCCACACCTATGGCCTCCATTATCACCCCTCACCATGTGGCCTCTCTTACTAAATCATCTCCTTCCTCTACCCCCGTTACCACTCATCAAGTAGATTCCCTCAGTTTCTCTGACGAGGAGATCATACCTATCCAATTAGATGATCTTGATCTCGCTCTTTTCATCTCCATTTATATTGATAATATACGCATTTGACATGTTATGATCAATGGCAGTGCCAAAATCAACATCATCTCCTCCCACACGTACAATCAAATGTGCATCCCTTCAAATTGCATGCATAATAGCCTGGTTATGTTGCGCTCCTTCAATTATGTCATCACTTCCACCCTCGATACCATCATTCTCCATGTTCATGTTGGCCCCTATACTATTTTAGAATTACTCTACATTTTAGAGGGGGAGTTCTAGTATAAAATTTTGCTTGACCAACCTTGGAACCGTGTCATGGGTTGTGTTCCTTCAACTTTACATCGTTGTGTAAAATTTGAAAATAAAGGACATAACTATACCATCCCAGTTGACCCTTCATCATTTAAAACCTATAACATGTTATACCAACCTAATGATGTCCTCATACCAGTTAAGGCATATACCATTGCCACCACTTCTCCTTCACCCACAGCCCCATCCAACAATTTTGCTACTACATCACCCGTGCCTAAATATTCAATTCCCACTGCATCTATAGCCTCTGCAGCTGACTCATTCGCGAGCCCACCTAGTTCCCAACTAACCCATTCTTCTTATTCCCAATCGCCTCGTAATTCATCTATTCTTACTACCCTTATATCCACTACCGATCCCTTAGAAGGTTTTTTTCAACACCTAACTTTGGGGTAGTACCACTTGTACAACATAAAAACATTCCTTACTCCACAAAAGTATGGTAACCTACCCCAACATCCTTGCTATGATCACTGCATAGGTGAGGTATTCTCTTATGGTCCTCCCCACCTTCACACCAACTTCACATATGGGGGACCTGACACTTCCACCTATTCACCCAAGCCACCTTCCCAAACACAACCATTTTCATCTGACCTCCAATCTCTCACCAACCATCGCTTCACCCACACCTTCCTCCATCATTGTGTTTGGAAGGGATTTGGATTTGGTTTCTATGAACAAGGTTGTCATATTGTCATCCCGTGTACCTCATGTAAACATAGCGACTGCTTTGGTATTGGATTTTTTGAACCATCTTCTAAGAAGGCCCACATTGACCTCTTCAAAGACAAAAAACCTTCTCCACCCTGTTCACACACGTCACCACCTTCACCCATGGAGTCTATAGATCCCGAATCTATTCCTCCTAACTTTTTTTTCATGAACATTGTTTCCTTGGGACCTCTGACTTATCAAGTGATGGTGAGGCTCCCTATTCTCTTCCATTCCTATATCCTAACATTATCGATGACAATACACCATCCATTAACAATGTTCAATGCCAGGATGATGATTCTATTCTCACCTACCTTAGTGTGGAAGAATCTTATATTTTTTGGTTGCTACCTTTTGAGACACAAACTGTGTTAAATGAATCAACCATCAAAATCAATATTAACACTCAGGATGACCCGCACATTCTAAAGATAGGCCAATCTTTAGAATCTGCTGAACAAGAGGATTTTACTTCTTTTCTCTGGGATCATACCAACACGTTTTCTTGGTCCTACGCTGATATGCCCTGTATCAACCCAAATATTGTGGTCCACAATATTGTCACTATTCCTAAATCTAAACCCGTAAAATAGAAGCTATGGAAAATGCATCCTCGCATTGCCCTTGTGGTCAAAGAATAACTTCAACGCCTTCTTTTGGTTTCATTCATCCTACCCATTGATTATCCCTAATGGATCTCTACCATTGTTTCTGTCACAAAAGTGATAGGGGGACTCTGTATTTGCATGGATTTCCATGACCTTAACTTAGCTTTCCCCAAAGACGAATTCCCTCTACCTAGTATTGACCAACTAGTTGATATTACTGCCGGCCATGAGAGGATATCACTCATGGATGGTTTTGTCGTGTTATAACAAAATATTACTCACCCCGGAAGATCAACAAAAAATTGCCTTCATCACTCCTTGGGGGACCTTTTGCTATTGAGTCATGCCTTTTGGCCTTAAAAAGACTGGTGCTACATATCAGCGAGCTATGACTTATAACTTTCATGACATCATGCATCACATATTAGAAGATTACATTGATGACCTTCTTTCCAAATCCAAAAATTGGGTCTGACACCTTACATTTCTTAAGGTCATCTTTGACCATCTCATCAAGTATCGTGTTCACCTTCAGCCTAAGAAGTTATCTTCGTTGTCTATTTGGAAAGCTCCTTGGATTTATCATTTATTTTTGTGGCATATAAGTTGATCCCGCTAAAATCAAGGCTATTCTAAAAATTCCTCAAATTACTAACCTTCACCAACTTTGTAGTTTTCAAGGCAAGTTGCAATCTATCCCATGTTTCATTTCACAACTTTCTGACCGCTGCCACCCATTTTAGCATCTCCTCAAAAAGTATGTATCCTTCAAATGGGATAATGAATGCTACAAATCCTGTGCTCATTCCTCCTAAGGATGACCAACCATTTTACCTTTACATTTTTTCTACTGATCATTCCTTAGGAACCATGCTAGCTCATCACGATGAGCAACATAGGAATAAAGTGGTTTATTAAATAAGTTGTATGCTTTTGGACTACGAAACTAGATACACCCACACCAAAAGACTCTACTTAGCATTAGTTTTTGTTGCCACTAAACTTTTCCATTACCTACTTAACCACAAAACCTTTGTTGTCACCAATACTGACTCGTTACATTACATGTATGCTAAGCACTACCAACATCAACATATTACACGTTGGATCATGCTTCTTGCATACCTAGACCTCGAATTCACTCATCAAAAATATATCAAAGGTCGAACTATAGCTGACTAACTTGTAGATGCACCTCTCTCTGAAGATGATCCCTCTAACTTTAATTTCCCAGATGAATCCATTGCTACCCTCTCTTTGGATGATACCGTTTACCAAATGACCCTATTCTTTGATGGTTCCAAATGTCAACATAGGGGTGGTGCAAGAGTTATCCTCATTCATCTTGTCGGTGAACCTATGCCATTATCTTTCAAATAAGATTTTTACTATACTAAAAATATCATCGAATACGAAGCACTCATCTTAGGTCTTCAAGACGCCATCGCCTTAGACGTTAAATCGATTAATATCTTGGGCAAATCTTAACTAGCTATAAATCAATTAAATGGTATATAATAATTTCGTAACAAAATACTTCAAAAGTATAAACATCTTGTTGACATACTTTTGACTACCTTTGACTGTTATGAACTTCAAACCACCCCACATTCCACTAAAAAAAAATTGGATACCATGGTGTACCTTACTTCTCAGATACCCGCTTCACCCTCTGACTCAAAAATATTTGTCACAGTACAAAGGTTGCAATCACCTTCTTATTTATTTTGTGACGTCAACCTCATTGGAACCATTGAACTTGACCCATGTGACCTTTGGTATAAGTAGTTTGCGGACTACCTTTCCCTTTCTATTCTATCTCCCAACCTTACTCGTAATGGACAATTTGTCTTTCTCAAAAGTGTCTCTCGCTATGTCATCATGGGTGGTATTCTTTATAAACGTGGATTCGACAGTATTATCTTATGATGCCTTACAAGTTCTGAAATTCCCTACACCATCAAGGAAGTTCATGACGGAATTCATGGAGGTCAGGTCAGTGGCTTAGTAGTCGCTAAACGCACCCTTTTCTTGGGCTATTATTGGTCAACCCCCAACCATGACTATTGTGACTATTTTAAATGATGTGTTAAATTCCAGCAACATGATAATATTCATCACACACATATTCACGTGTTAAAGGTCGCACGAGACCTTTGACCTTTCTCTCAATGTGGTTTGGATCTTGTTGGAGAGATCAATCCTCATTATTCACAATGCCGTCAATGGATTATCACTGCTACTGAATACTAAAATAAATGGCTTGAAGCCATACCTATTATTTCTACAAAATCCAAAAAATATGTGAATTCATCAATCATCACATCATTTGTTTCTTTGGTGTTCCTCACCGTCTTATCACTGATAATGAAAAACAGTTTAAAAACAAAACCCTACGGAAACTTTGTGATGCCTTTGGCATTCAACATAGTTTTTCTTCACCTTACTACCCTCAAACAAATGGCCAAGCTGAATAAACCAATAAAACCTTGAACAAAATTCTTATGAAAGTAGTTTGCGATACTAGAAAGGATTGGCACATGCACATTCCTTTTGCCATATGGTCTTACCATACTAGTATCCATACCTCAACTGTAGCTACGCCTTTCTCTCTGGTCTATGGTATAGAGGTTGTCCTGCCTCTTGAAGTCTAGATTCCACCTCTTTGTATCTCACTCAAAGAAATTCTCAATGATGATGAATTTCGTAAGGACCGTTTGGCACAACTTGAGATATTAGACAAACGTCGTCCTAATGCTCTTGATGATCATCAAATTTACCAAAAAATTTATCAAACATTCCAATGAAAAACATTTCCATGAATGAACCTTCCAGGATGGTGAACTCGTCCTGAAGGAAAATCAACATGTAACCAAAGAGGAGAAAAGTAAATAGGGAAACTTTTCTCCTAATTGGCTTGGACCCTATATTATTACTCATACCTATGGATCGAGTGCTTATCATTTGTCTTCACTCGAAGGTAAACCTAAACCTAATCCCCTCAATGCCTTGCATCTTCAAATATTCTATTTTTGAAACTAGTCCTATATCACCTTCTGTCATATTTAAATGCTCAACCCTTGAGCACCATGCATTTTACCTATTTTTTAATTATCAACAACTAAAACAGAATCATGTGATTACTCGTTACCTTTCAACCTTGTCTTCAATATAAGTATCTTGTCTCTACTCATGACATGATTCTCATGGATAATTTTCATATTTTTTAGGATGGAATCCCATGGTCATTCATCACTTAAACCCTCTCTTTCATAGTTAACCTTTGTGTGTTGCATTTTTATCTTCAAAACAAGAGCCTAATTTTTCTCTATAGTCTTTTTCACGACTTAAAAATCCAGAAGCAAAATACTTTCAAAAGCACAATGGGATTCAGCTCCTTGAGTCAAATTTCCAACAAAACAGATGACTCCCTCAAAAAGGGCATCTATTCTCTTTATCTCGCTGCTATAAATAGATTGTTTCCTCGAAGGATAGCTATGAAAAGCTAGCCATATTGTAATTAGTATATCATCAAAAGAATACTATTCTTGAAAAAAACAAAATAAAATATTCAGAAGCTTCCCGCATTGATCAAATTCATGAATACCTCAAGGATATAATATAATCATCCCACATAGACTTCCCACCTTGATCAATCTATCAAAAAAAATCAAAAAGAAGAAAAAGATAATTTTTTTGTTATGGGCTTTCCTATGTTGATATTGGGTCTCTTGCCGATTAGGCTTGTTGTCTCACACCAAGTAACACTAAAACCAACCACTTTTACCTCATCGTCTTTTTACCCTAATTTCCTATCTGCTCAAGGGATGTGCTGCAAATACAACATTTCATGATCATGTGACTTTCTTCTACCGTAAAATAGTTCATCATGCAACACCTTAAGGGTCTTACATTCATAAGCCCATCTTTAGTATGATTGAATCATTGTGGTTCTTATCAATTACGTGCTTATTTTTTTCACCTCTTACCATTCAATTTTTTCATTATTTGTTGATTATCCTATACAGGACCAAGCCTTCAACATGTGCATTCTACCACACCTATATGACCTAAGAAATCAACCACACCTATATGACTTAAAACTCAACCATGCCTAATTGACCTAAACTCCAAACATGCCTAAAACCTACCAATCCATTTCTCTATCTCATCATATTATTCCCTAGCTTATGGGAGAACTACACCGTCCTAAGGCTCCTTTTTGTCGAGGCTATGTAGCAACACTCTGAGGGCATGGGGCCCGTGGAGGTTAGCTCGGACACTCTTTACCCTAACCAATTTTCCTCCCCCATTTTTCTATTCACATTCTACCTTAGTTTCCATTTTTTACAACACATGGAAACTAAACAAACATACAAGTATATAAACATACATACTTACATATTTCTTAAAGAATCATATCATATATCCATCATTTCACATTTCCATGATATCAAATATTTAGGAAATTTTCACCATAACATAAATATATATCATCATTTATTTCCCATGTTACTAATAACTTGGAAATTAAATGAAAACCAAAAACCTAAACTCCACCATGCCTAACTCACCTGACTTCGCCATGCCTAACTGACCTGACTCCACCATGCCTAACTGACCTAGTTCCACCATGACTAACTGACCTAACTCAAACATGCATATACCTAAATCCATCATGCGTACATGACCTTGACTCAATCATTACTAATTCACCTATTTTTTATCACATATACAATAATAGTGAAAATTAAAAAACACAAATACATCATCCATACCATAAATATCATCATCTATAACAAATGAAAGTCTGTGTATCAAATAAAAATGTACACCGATATAAATACATACATGTATCTCAAATATCTTATGTACATCCTCACTATCTTCAGCATGCAGGCCGGTATTAAATTAAAATCTCAAAATCCTAATATACATCCTCACTATCATTGGCACGCAGGCCAGTATATACCAAAAATCAATACACCAAAAAGATTAGGTGACTAATCGTCACCCAACCTAGTATCCATGTTTGTCTCATCTGTCTCCTCCTCTCCTATAGTACAGTGCCCTATCAACATCTCTCTACCTAACATGAGTCTCGTTCTAATAACCACCTGTCCTGTAACTGGGTCAAGCCTCCATGAACTTGTGGCCTCACCTTGAACCTGTCTCTAGGCTTGTCTTCCCCTTGTGTTCTCTAAACTATGAGTACATGATCTAGTCCTCTCACTCACTGCCTATTGTGCCATGTACTCAGCATAAGAGGTGACATCTATCCCGGTGGTCGTCAGATTATCCTGGTAATATCGTGCCTCATTCAGGGAATCCCTAAACCTCGACATTCGCACCATTTGAGGTTGTGTCATAGGTCTCACAAAAACCTATTAGATCGAGCCTGTTGATACTGGCCTCAGACCATGTACCTATGAGCCCTATCCTCCTCCCTTTACCATGGGACCCTGTCCCGTTGCAGCTACCTATAGTGTGGGACCCTATCCCTGTGTCTGTGGAGGTGTATGTGTTGCAACTTGGGCCTGTAAGGCCACAACCTAAGCCTGTGTAATGGAAAACTAGCCCTGTAAACTTGTTTCATGTGCCTATAAGGTGGCTACCTATCCTCCATCTTCATCTCCAACCTATGTGGGTGTCGGTCCCTGTGCTACCTATGTGTGTATGGCATCCACCTAATCCTGTAAAATGGCATCATGTGCCTCTAACCCAGTAAGCTACCCTTGTAAAGTTGCAATCTTAGCCTAAAGGGCATCTACCTGACCTTGTAAGGTATCCCTCTACACTATGTTGGTGGCTAGGTCTTGCTACCTTGGGCTCGGTTGTGATACCCATAGTTGTGCCACCCACCACTACCTATATCTATCGGTGACCCCATCATCATTGATCCACCTATCCACCACCTACTCTTCCTACCTTGTCGAAACACTCGATCATGGAGGAGACATAGGTCTCTCCACCTCATCTCTCATATATTGTGGGAAAGGTGTAGGCACATCGTGTGGCAGCCCAAACTGTCATCTAACCTTGTCAACATATATCATCTCATGCTCACTGGAATGACGCCCCTAGATCTACCTCAATAGCTTTAAATCCTCTAAATCCTCCATCATGACCCTGTATGAGGGATAGCCAACATATGGCCTTCAAACAATATCAACTCCTAAGATTCCCTCCAGTAATCTCTTGTAATATGAAACATCATGTGTGGCCCTAGCCACCTGGTTCTTCCCACCAAATGATACCCACCATCTATATCTAACTCTGACCAATCCACCCCCAAGCTAATCATGTTAGTGAAAACCAAGTAGACATACACATACAATGTGCTTTTATGCCCAACAATGTAGAAGAAAGGTGCAGTAGAAACTAAACCGCCGCAATCTCCCATAAGCCCACATCTCCCTATTCATCTACACCAGGAATGTTGGTTCCCAGGAAAAATAGATCCACTCCTCCATCATATCCTTTAGCACTCCCATCAATGCTCGTGTGAATCTGCCACCCTCAGTATCTGGTAAGGAAAAACAACATACCACCTCCATCATCAAAACAACCAACCTCATCTCCTAAGGATGGACCACATACATGTCTCCATAGCTCAAGGCTCACATTATGGTACCTCATCTTTCACACATCGCCTCTTCAGAACAATAGCTACTATAGGCTCCACTGATGCCTCTGAAGAAATATAATACACTTTCACACCAACAATTGGTAGCCACAAGATCTTGTATACATCCTCTAGGGTGACAGTAATCTCACTCGTCAGTAAATGAAAAGTGTTGGTCATTGAATCCCATCTATCAATGAGTGTGACAATCAAGTTGGGATATCAAGATATATGCATATAGCATTGGATCCAAATTAGTCCAACATCTTTCATATGCTCCCACTCCTCCACAGTCACACTAGACTGCATCGCTACTAATAGAGGTGGTACTTTGTCCCACATCCGCAGTTGGTCCCTAGCCTGCATCCAACAAACCATAACATTGTGAAAACCTGATTACCCCCACTTACCTACTACCCCAAAACCATACCCACCCACATCAATCATGCTTACCCCATTTACCTAGTTTACCTCCCATCCTACTACCCTTTACACTCATGACCCATCATCTTAACATCAATTCACCTACTTATCTATCTTATCCTAAAAAACTCACATTTTACCCTCATCCCTCTACATACACCCTTCATTTACCCCTTCCCACCTATTCTTCATTCAACATTAACCCTTATTTTCCCTATTTTTCTTTAAAACCCTAATCGGCACCAGTCATCTTGACCATCATTAGTTTTCCCTTACCATCATTAGTTATCTTTAAACGATGTCGATCATTTACAACTTGACCAATGCAAGTAAAAGATGACTGACATCATCCAACCTGAGACCAACCTCAGTCTCTATCATGGAAACCCAAAACCGAAACCCACCCCCATGATCCATTTCACCTAAAATTCACCCACACCTACCCTCCCACCTACCCCACTCCCCCCATTTTACCTTATATTCATTTATTATCCTATTTATCCTACATTAGCCCTCCCCCATATTGATTTTACCCACATTTCACATGCCTTCCACAATTAAAACCCCCCACCCTAATTTCTTTATTTTCATCCACACATTTAGCAAATAACAGGTTAGAAAACTCCCCCTACCTCATCATGATGTCACCTACATGGTGGCACATTTGGCCATTACACCAGTGCTCCACCCGAACCCTCTCGCACCTCTGCCATGAAGGAAATATACCTTGAATTTCTCCACTAATCACACATCTCAAACTGATCTCATGGACCCATCTACTTGGCTCCTCTCACCACTTAGAGACCTCCACCTCAACCAAGTCCAATGAATTTTCCTTTTTTCCATGATAAACACAAAATTCAATAGGCTCTATCATTTTCTACATGTTAAAAGGCAACAATGATTCCATAAAATACAAAATTTCTACCTTATAAACCCAAATCGACCTGACCAACATTGGTCATGTCATGCCCTACTAAACAAATGTTGGTCAGAGCTTAATTGACATCGGTTACTTTCCATTACCATTTCAGACCTATTTTTCCCATTTCGACCTAAAATCATCACTACCAAATCCCTTTTGATATTACAACACCTATTACACCCTACCCAAAAACCTAAATTTCCCATACACTTCCTTAATTGCATTTAGGGACTTGTTATTTTACCTATACCTCAGCCTTACCAATGCCATGACTTACATACCCTATCTTGAACTACCTTTTGTGACATTTGAACTTGTGTCCTTGATATACCTTGTGATGTTGTTACCTATGTTGTTTTCACCTAATGAATTGACCTTGCCTATTTTCGTTCCATTTATCATGCCAAACCTTTGGTGTACTAGACCATACCTAAACATTTCTGCACATACTCTTTGTTGTGTTTCCAGACCATATCATGTACCCTAGATACCTGAATCACTTCAACCTTATTTGGATAAACCTATCAACCTTGGATGATGTAGATTTTTCAAGCTTGTTAACCTAGTACCGTGTCGTAGTCTATACATGTATATACATTAGATTTCCCTTACCTATTACCTGATTTGACCATTACATTTTACCCAATGTGCCCATTCCCTTATCTATAACCCACCTATCTTCACTTTCCTCACTTACATCTTTATCGAACCCCTCATCGACTCCATCTAAAACCTCATCAGTTCCTTGTTTGAGGGGGATCACCTCCATACACACATGGGGTAATCTCACCTTCAGACCTACTTGCGTAACTCTCACCTCTACCTCATTAGCTCTTATTTTTGTCAACATCACTTATCAATACAAGCTAAGTGATAAATAGGGGTAAAATCTAGACAACAAAATTAGGTCATACTACCCTTATAACCTCGTTAATTAAATTAACCATAATAAACCATACCTAAATGTTCCTGCACCTACCCTTCATTATGTTTCTAGACCATATCCCATACCCTAGATACCTCAATCACTTCAACCTTGTTTGGATAATCTTATCAACCTTGGATGATGTAGAGTTTTCAAACTCTTCAACCTAGTATAGTGTCACAGTCTACACATGTGCATGTGTTTGATTTCCCTTACCCATTACTTGATTTGATCATTACTCTTTACTTGATGTTCCCATTCCCTTACCCACCACCCACCTATCTTAATTTTTCTCACTTACACCTTTATCAAAACCCTCACCGACTCCATTCAAAACCTCATCAGTTCTTGGTTTGATAGGGATCAGTTCCATACACACTTGGGGTAGTCTCACCTTCAGCCCTACATGGGGCACTCTTTCCTCCACCCATAGTTGGGGCAACCACTTCCGTTTTTTCAGCATCAGTTATCAATACAAGATATGTGACAAAAGGGGTAAAATGTAGACACTAAAATTAGGTCATACTACCCTTGTAACCCCATTAATTAAATTAACCATACCTTACCTATTCATATCCCATAGTGTACATGATTAATTAAATTAATTATCTTAATTAATTTAATTAACATCCTCACTTGACCACCTCACCCAGCCAATTCACCTAGCCACCTCACTCCATAACCCACTCAAACCTCATTATTGACCTAAGACCATGTCTAATCCTACCCTAACCAATTAGGAAATTAGTATAAACCTAGACTTAACTCTTATTAACAAACCTAAAAGAACTCTTACTAATCCTTCCATGACCTATCACTCAAGACTCAGATGAATATTGAAGACCACGCCAAAAATAGCAACAATCAGGCTATTTTTGCTAACCTATATAATCCCTCTGTAACTGATGCCACTTATACGTTAACTAATGTCGGTCCCCTAGCAATCGCCAATTAGGTAAAATAAATTTCCAAAAGCATTTGTTGAGTTTGGTAATTCAATTCATAATTTCATACAAATAGAGACTTTGAGCACTCAAACTTTTGAAGCACTCAAGCAAAGGAAAACACCCAGGAGCACTACAAACAACCATTAACACTCACCATCTTCTTCGTGATCACAAATTCACGTAGAGAATAATGGAGGTTCCAAATTCTATGGAATGAACACAATGTCTCTTCTCTATGGATCTCTACCATTTCTTTCCTCATTACCTACATTCTCCAAACCTATTCTTCAGTAAGTACCTAACATATCTTCATTAATCTATGTTTTCTTTCAGTAACATTTATTATTCCTCTTAGTAATTTATCTTTCTATACATCTGTACACCTATTTCCTCCCACCAACCTAGAATCTAACCATGCCTATATCCCTTTCACCTATCTTCACCCTCTCCCGGTCACCCTTGAGTCATTAAGGTCATTTTACGACCTCACCCTCACCATTTTGAACCTCTGTGCAATCACAGAGAGTCTGAAAAACAAATTCTAAGATCATTTTATTAATTTACCCTATCAATGCTAATTAGCTAACCAATGTCAGCCATTCTTCTTAACTGGCGTTGGTCACATAGCTGATGTCGATTACTATATCTAGAAATTTATCTTAGACCAGTAAGCTAGTATCCATTCCCCAATAGTCTTGAATCACTTATAATCTTTATTAGACCTTACACAAAGCCTGTACTAGACCAGAAACCCACTACCATTCCATCACCTAACCTATTTTGACCTCAATCACCTTTTACATGACCTTTCTTAATTTTTTGTACCAGATACCTAAATCATTTCAATTCCAAGAAGATTGTTATTTCATGTTTATTTTGAATAACATTAATACTATTATATAAAATTAGACAGAGGTAGTGCTTGAAATATATTCTAATATGTACAAAGGTGAGAATTGTTCCTTTCATTAGTAGTGCTTGAAATAGATTCTAATATGTACAAAGGTGAGAATTTTTCCTTTCAGTAGTGCTTGAAATAGATTCTATTAACTATAATAAAAATATCTTCTCCATCGAAAGTAGACAGTTGAAAAGAATTTATATTCTTGCATCCTATGACCATGTATGGTATACTCCAAATTCCATCAAATTTGGAATTCCTGTATTTCTCATTTAGCTTGATCTACATACGTCCATTTAAGAATCTAGACAATTCCCACTCCCCTTGGAATGCCCTTGCGCTTGGTATTCACTTGTCAAATGACCTCTTGATTAGGTCCTGATCATTTTCCACTTTTTCATTGCATGCTCTCTCATTTCTTCCAATTCTATCAGCTCTGCATACCTGACTTTCATAGTCTCGAACTCAAAAAATTCTAGCTACTTCATGAGCTCCAGTATGGGAAACTCAAGTGATATAGGTAGCCTTACTTCCCTTCCATAGAAAAACTTTTAAGGGGAGTTACCTATTGACATCTTGGGAGTAATCCTATCATCCCACAAGGCTGATTTCAACATGGTGTGCCATGTTCTCTGGTTCTCATCTAGAGTCCTCCTTGTGATTTTTAAAATATTTTTTTTGGTGGACATAGCTTCCCCATTACCCTAATGGTAATAATTTGATAAATTGCTCAAATGGATGCCATTTTTCACTTCCCATCCAGATATTTTGTCGTAAGAAAATATAAGGCATTGTCTGATATTATACTTTAAGGTACATCAAAGCTTGCCACAATACCCTCATAAAAATCTAGGATGTTGGATTGATTTTATTCCTTGAGTGCAATAACTTATGTCCACTTGGTGAAGTAATTTGTGGTTATGAGAATCCATTTATGACCCAAGATAGAGTTTGGGTTAATCACTCCAATAAAATCCACCCCTATTAGACGAATGGATCATTATAAAAATGGGGGGGATTTGAAGGGATACTAGCTTCTCTTTACCTGTGAAGAAGGCACACTTCTTACATTTATTGATCCATGAGTAATAGTCATTAAAGAGGTTTGGCCAATAATACTCTACCTTCATAATTCGAAGAGATATCACCCTTGGGGAAAATGGCCACCTGTTTCTCCATCATGAAACTCATGTAATACCTTCTTTATTTGATTTGTCTTGATGCATCTTAAGAGAAAACCATTCACATCCCTTTTGAACAAGACATTATATCTAAACACATAGGGTACAATTTATAGCCTTAAATACCTTCTCTTATCCTTACTTGAACCTTGAGGGCCTTAACCTATTTGAAGGAAGTGGACTCTATCCTGAGTCCACCAAGGATTTAATGAGGCATTGGTTGATTTCTCTTAATCATCTTGAACTATAAGGGTGGCCTCTTCATCTACATGTTGACATAAACAAGCTATTCACACAACCCTTTGTCCCTAACTAGTTTGGTCACCTAGATATAAATGCCATATTCCATGACCTTAATTATCCAACCAACCCTTTTCTCATTAAGGTCCTATTTAAAGGAAATTATTTCACACCCACATGTGAAACATGTAAATGAATTCTTATTATTTGACAATAGATATATGAATTTATTTAAACTTCTAATGATGGCAAGGATGTTTTTCTTAATGAATGACTACCTTGCCTTATAATATTTAAGGCCCTAGCTGAATAATGCAATAGGATGCTCCATTCCTTCTTGATTTAGTTGTACCAATATTGCAGATATTGCATCTCTGCTACTAAAATCATATACAGTGAAGTCATTTGAGAAATCTATATTTTTGAGGGTTGGAGCCTATACCATGGCCCGAGTTAAGAAATTAAAACATAATTTTCCTTTAGTAGTGCATTGTAATTCCATGTTCTTCTTTAGAATCAATGATAGTGGCTTGAAAAGTTTAGCAAAGTTAGGAAAAAAATCCTAACAAAATATATTTTCCCCAAAAACACTTTGGAGATCCTTCTTATGACTTGGGAACAGTAGAGAACAGATAGCCTAAAATCTTTTTGTATAAATTTTCAACCCCTCTTTAGACACAATGTGGCCTAAGAGCTTTCCTTCATGAGCTAGGAAAATACACTTCTTTGGATTCAAAGAAAATTTGAATCTCTTGCATATTTGGAACACGTTCCTGAGATGGTGGAGGTGAATTACTATATTCTTGGAGAATACAATGATGTCATCAAGGTAAACAATAAATATATTATTTATCAACCCCTTGAATGCAATGTCCATAGCCCTTTGGAATGTTTCCCCAGTGTTTTATAACTCAAATGACATCTTCCTATAAATGTATGCACCCCATTTATGGAAAAGGTTGTTTTGAATTGATCTTCTTATTTAACTATGATCTTGTTATAGCGTGACTATCCATCTAGGAGTGAGAAAATTTCTAATCTAGCTACTACTTGTAAAATATACTCCATTAAGGGAAGTGGATAATAATCCTAGAGATAAGATCTGATCAAGTCTCAGAAGTCTACACACAACTTGATTTTCCCATTTCTTTTCTTGTCTGGAATTAGATTTTTTACCCGTGAAGATTGCGCGATTGTTTTGGGTTTCATATTTTCACTTTGGATGAAACCACAGTCAGGGGAAAACAAGTTTGTCCTCTTTAATGGGATAGGTTCCCTTATTGAAAACAATAAATACTTATATACATATACATAACTTTCATAATGTGGATTCCTAATACTTTAACAGATTTCATATGAAAATGTCATCGATACAAAGGGCTCCGGAGAATGGAGAAGGGAAAGGGGGTGAGAATAACAATACTTTCTGGATATATAGATTTCAGAGTATAAATTTACTTGTATTGAAATAGAAAAATGTAGAATGTGATCATTCACCTTCACAATACATATCAATCTTCAGACACAAAGTTCAAGAGATCATATACACAAGAGAAAAAAGTTTCTTTGCATGCAAAGATGAACAATTCACTAATTAAGAGCCAGAAGTGAAAGAAAATTATAGAGGAAGACAAGAAAAAAACTTTTGTATTAAGTAATTTCAGTTTTACAATCTTTTCAAAAAAATGCCAGGAACCTGTATACAATGGCAAAGCATGTTTTCAAAACAATCCTATTTTATCTTTGATTTTCCTCCAAGGAAAGGATATACCAATGGGATCAAATTTTTTGGAGATTCATTTGGAAAGAGATAGGAAACAAGAATGTACTCATGGAAAATACAGATGCCCTAAATGGTTGAAATTCATCATTTCAAATGTGAATGCTTTAGCACAAGTATATGGTGATTTCCTTATTCATTTTCCATCATCATTTCACCTTTGTAACTGCATTTAAAACATTTGAGTGCCTAGTTGGCACATTTCTCCTTTTCCTTTCACAAACCCCTGATTACCCTATCTGTTTCACCTTTTTCTTAGATTGTTTCTTTGAAGTGTTGACGAAACAGATAGGGTAACGGGCGTAGGAGGAATACATATTCAAATGTAAGTTAATGGGTTGTTGCATGCGTATGAATTCCAAATCCATATCTGATCATGAGAACTTCCTTTTGGCTAGGAGGAACTACCTGTAATGAAAACAAGACCACCAGAAGGAATTAAACAATATGAGAAGTGAACTGCCTAGCGTGAGCTACATCTGGGAAGTATGATACTTCCTAGATGGCTGTCAATCCACTGTTTTAAATAATTCAATGCTATAAACAAAGTAAATCCTATTGTTATTTTGAAATGATTTAGGTATCTCACTTAAAAAAATAATAAGAAACAAATCTAATTTAACAGGCTAAGATAGAATAGAATCCAAAGGTCAAATGATTAGTTATGGGTCTTGCAGGTCTTATAAAGGTCTCAGGTAGGTCACAGGTGAAGGGAGTAAGATAAAAATAGGTGGGTAGGTCTCTTGTTTAGGGTTGTGTGGGAAAACACAAAGACCGGTGTCAGTTAGGGGTGTCTGACGATGGCTAGGTATATCCGATGCTGGTTACTGTGAGATCTGGAGATGTCACAGAATAGGTTGGGGTCTCCTTTTTGATTACACAAAGGACTTTGGTTGGTCGAGATGAGGTATTGGGTGAATGGAGTAGGATTTTTTGAGGTTTTAAGGGGTATATTGAGGTGAAAATGTGGAGAAGGTCAATAGGGAGCAAGATAAACAATGGATGATAAAATGATGATGAAATGAAATAACTAGGAAAGTATGATGTTGTACTTACTTGGATTTCATTCTTGAAGGACTGTGTGTGAGGGATGGAGGTGTTGATGATGGGTTTGAAGGTTACAAGTGATCACCAACTGAAGAAAAGCTTCTGCATGGGCTACATGTACACTCTTCTTTGCTTGGATAGATCAGATTGTGGCTGGGATGGCTATGTAGGAGAAGATGCTCAATCTCCTTCCCTGGATGTGAGTTTTCATAGGAATTTGCTCTCTGAAGATGTGTTATCTCTCTGAGATGTGTTCCTTCTCATCAAATTTCTCCAAAATTTTTTTCCAACTTCCAAGTTCCAACCTTGAGAATAAGGTTGTTTTGGATTAAAAGGGGTAACTAACGACGGTCCAGTTTAACCGGAAATGGTTAGGGGTAACCGACGTCAGTCGAGGTGGGATTTACTAGGTTTACCAAACTTAGGGAGATCCACCTAATTTCCTTGGATCTCATGTTGTTATCTCGTGGATTAGACTGGGAGATTCTTGTGAGCATGCAGGAATGTGGTTAGAGGGAATGTAGGCATTTATTTTTAGGGTTTGGATAAGTCTCAGTTTATTATGGCAGCTTGCTAAGAATAGGTCTTGGGTTGAGTTAGCTTAGTGAGGTATCTAAGTGAACTGTATGTGTAGATATTATTTAAATAAGATATTTAAATAATAAATATAGTGAGGGTGACACATTAATTTAATTAAATTAATTAAATTAATATTAGTGGGGTGAAGGGGGTCATGGCTAGGTAAATGTAATAAAGGGTGCTTATATGTTGAGGGACAAAAGGGGAGTGTGACCTAATTTTAGTGTCTACATTTTTCCCCTTTTTGTTCTGTAGCTTGTATTGGTAAGTGATGCTACCAAAAATAAGATGTGGTTTCCCCATGTGTGGATTAAGGTGATCCCCCTCAAACCAGGAATTGATGAGGCAACAGGTTAAAGTGGTGAGTGGTTTGATAAAAGGTAAATATGAGGAAAAGGCAAGTGGGTATAGGGAAAAAAGGGTGAAAGGTCGATGCAGGCAATCTAGCTAATGGGATAGGGTCACAAATAGCAACAGTCAAATGCACAGACATGTATAAACTGTAGCACGCTACCAGGTTAAAGAGCAGGAAAAATCTAAATCATCTAAGATCAATAGGTTTATCCGAACAAGGTTGAAGTGAATACGGTATCCAAGGTATAGGATATGGTCAGGAAACATAACATAGGTTAGGTGTAGGAATGTTTAGGTATGTTCTGGTACACCAAAGGTAGGGTCAGGATAAACGATCACGGTAATAGGCTAGGTAAGGTTGTTAGGTCAATCAACATAGGTAATAGTGCCACAAGGTATAGAAAACACATGAGGTCAAAGGTCACTAGTGATGGTCTAGGTCTAAATATCTAGGCCGCGGCATAGGTAAGGCTAAGGTACGGGTAAAATAATGAGTCCCCAAAGGAGGACGAATGGAGGTAGTAAATGATGAGGTCAGGAAAGGTAAGGTAATGGGTTGGGTAAAGGTAGGATGGGGGAAAGGAGCAAGGTAAAGGGTGGGGTAAAATGGAAAATTAAGGGAAATGTGTAGGTTTGTTTGACCAATGACGGTCATTTAGAACTGACATCAGTATAGGAAAACTAATGACGGTGAGGTAGGGCACAAGACCGATGTCAGTCCAAGGGAACTAATGTCGGTTAGGTCAAGTTTTGTATAAAAATAAAAGATCCATGCTTAAATTATTCATTTGTGATTTTTAAAGTGAAGAAACAACAAAAAAGAGAGAAAAGCGAGAAAAGTGTCTAGATAAAATGGGACAGTGAGTTGGCAGTGTGAGTTGATGGTGGTTGGGTTGGTGAGTAGTGGGTCCATAGGATTAGGATGAGAGAGTTGATTGCTCAGAGGTTGCGAGTAGATATTCGGGGATGGTAGAGGCTGCAGAGGGCTCAATCAGACCACCAACATAGAGGCCAAACGTGCCACCAAGACGGCGGTAGTATGACGAGGTAAGCATCAAATTCTATAGTGTTATTTAGGTAGATTAGGGTGTGGTTAGTTATGATTTATAGGGTTTTGTGGGTTTGTTGTGTTTTTTGGGTGGTCAAAAGTGAAATGTGGGATGGGGGAAACAATGGGCAAAAAAGAGGGGGGGAGGGTAGGAAAGTGGATAGGTAGGGTGGGTAGGGGTTTTGGGGTAGCGTAGGTCATTGTAAGTGGGGTAAAAGGGACAAGTGGGAGTGTTTTAGAAAAAAGGGGGGTTTGGGAAGTCGCAGATTTTTCTGCGAAAGTGATCGACGTCGGTCAATTTTAGCCAGCGTCAGTTGGTAAGAACTAGGATCAGTCACCAAATAGGTGATCGATGGCGGTTATGTGGTAACTGTGTTCAGTCAAGATGAATCTGTATCTGTCACAAAATAGGTGACTGATGTTGGTTTATGGGTGACCAAAGTCGGTTAGGATGAACTGACACCAGTCAGGATTTTAGGAACAAGGGTCCAAAAGCAATGTAGGTTAGGTGGTTAAGGTTGATAGGTTAAAAATAGGGTGGTGGGTAATGATAAATGGTGAATATGGCATGATAAATGTAGATTAATGTTTTGCTTTGGATTGGATGAAAGGGAGATCATAGTTACACATGTGGGACAGGGTTCCGCTACTGCTGGTGAAATTACATATCTTAACAACCCCTTTAGAGATGCAGCATGTGGAGGAAGTGGGCTTGAGTGGTATTTGGTGCTATCGACATGATGTTTGGAAGCCTAGTTTGATGGTCGTGCTCATCGATAGATGGGATTCTGTGACCAACACATTCCACGTTCTGATGGGTGAGATGACTATCACCCTAGAGGACGTGGTCCAGATATTGTGGTTACCCATATTAGGGGCCCATGTGTACTCCATCTCCTCCGAGGCCTTAAAGGAGCTGATCGGGACCGTATTTGGCAAGGGGGCGATAGAGATGAGATTCCATAGCGCCAATTTCAGCTATGGCGAGATGTACCTAGCCCATCTGGATGAGAAGAGGCTAGTGGTTTTATTGATGGAGGTAGCGTGCTACTATGCACTACCTGATGCAGAGGGTGGATGCTTTCCCTGATCACTCATGGGGGTGCTCCATGATATGATGGTGCATAAGACATGGTTTTCCTTGTCACCAACATTCTTGGTGTAGCTATACAGAGAGCTGTGGGCGTATGGGAGATTGTGTAGGTTCATCCTGTGCTGTATATTTATACTACATTATTGGGCCTATGAGAACATAGTCTGTGTTTGACTGATAGGGATGCCCCGAGTAGATGCATTCCTAGCGAGATCTGTGTAATTGGGATACAGGAGATGGGTGCCGGTGGTAGGAGAGCGGAGGTCTGATAGGACGACATATAATGTGGCCCATTTTCGGCAGTTGTTGGAGGGGTTGTCTGGAGTGGACATTATTTGGAGGCCATATGTGGGGTTCCCCTCATATAGGTACATACATGAGGAGCTAGCTGAGCTCTAGCTAGAGAGGTGAATACAGGGTCACCACATCGAGGAGGATGAGATGATTCCGGTCGATAGGGTCTGATGGTAGTTCGGGATTGTACAGGATATCCATCTGTCCTTCCCACAGTATCAAAGAGATGACATGGAGAGGCCTCTACCTATACCATAGCCTACAGTGCCTACAAGAGAGAAGAAGTAGCTAGTGGATCGACGGATTGATGATGTCAGATGCATATACAAGTATAGGCAGTGGTAGGCTGTTTAGTTGTGAGCTATACCAACTAGACCGGGGTAGCCTGACTTAGCTATAGTTATAGTGTAGAGAGACGCCCTACAGGGGTAGGTAGTGACAATGATCATGCTGATAGGTATACTACAGACACAGCTGGAGGGGTCAGAGGCAGAGGTAGCAGAGCTACGAGTACAGGTGGACAGTCTGTAGGCCCAGATGGCAGATGGAGGAGATGGAGGAGATGGAGATGGTCAGGTTGCAACCCTTCAGGCCCAAGTGGTAGGTTTACAGGACTAGTTGGCCACAACCCAGACACATATTAGGGCCTTATAAGCCTAGACATAGGCACAGGGACAGGGGGCACAACCATAGGCATAGGGGCAAGGGGCACCACCACAGGAACATTGAGATGGTCCTAGTTTGTAGGCTGGAGTAGGGTATGTACAAGGGCCAAGACCTATGGGACCACCATAGACCATGCCAATATCTAGGTTACAGGATGCCCTAGGTGAGGTGTGATACTACCAAGACCAGCTCATGGTGGATGGGATAGACCTCCTCTCTTACAAAGAGTACATGGCATAGTAGTCGTCCAGTGAGAGGATGAGATCCTGCACACATAGTGTGGAGAGCACAGGATGTCAGTGAGCTCTGAGGACTGATCAGGGAGAGGCCACCAGTGCATGATGACTAGATCTAGGTGATGTGCCAGCAGGGACACAAGATACTAAGGGTGTAGGTGATACAGAGATGGAGGACATTCAGTGAGATTTTTGATATATGGACACCTGAGTTTTGTAGTATACTAGTGATTATTTTTTATATATATGACAGCCTGCGTGCCAAAGATAGTTGTATTTTTTATCATATACCAGCCTACGTGCTGAAGACAGTGAGGATGTATGAGTGATTTTTTTATATTTTAAGCATATACTAGCCTACATGCCGAAGATTTTTTGTATTGATTCATTCATTATTTTGTATATATGAGACCGGCCTGCATGTCGATGACATTTTGTATTGTATATCGGCCTACATGCTAACCTTTTTGAGAAGATGGACATGATGAGATAGGAATGTATTTTGAGATACACATTGATTGATTTATAGGATGAGATTCATGGTATTTTGTGATATGATAATATGTTTATGAGATATTGCATGTATGGCTTGTGTTACTTTGATGTGGTTTGAAATTAGGTGAGGTAGGCACGATGGAGTTAGGTTGGTTTTAGGCATGGATCGAGTCAGGTTATAGGCATGGTTGAGTTAGGTTATGGTTAGGCATGGTGGAGTCAGGTTATAGGCATGGATCGAGTTAGGTTATGGTTAGGCATGGATTGAGTCAGGTTATAGTTAGGCATGGATTGAGTTAGGTTATGGTTAGGCATAGATTGAGTCAGGTTATAGGCATGGTGGAGTTTAAAGTAGGTTTAGTTATGATGCATTATTTTTGCAATGAATGATACTATGGGTCATATGTGAAATGTTGTCGAATCTATGCATAGTGATGATAGAGAGATGGTAGGTGCAATAAATGTATAAAATGGGAAGCAACAGGTTATGTATGTGGCTTAATTTTTAATTTTGTTACAAAAGGGGAACTAAGTGAAATGTGATGTAATTAGTGATTTAGGCATGGGTGATGAATTGTTTTAGGATAGAGAAATGGCCGAACTAACCTCCAAGGGCCCCATGCCCTTAGAGTGCTACCTACATAGTCCCGGTGATAAAGGGACCTCAGGCCGATGTAGTTCTCCCATGAGGTAGGGAAAAATATGAGAATGAGTTGGTACATTTTTAGGCATGTAGTGGGTTGAGGTATAATAGGTTTGGGTAGATTATAGGTAAAATGATGTAGATGAAGGTGATTATGGTGAAAATGGGAGAACTACCTCAAAGGTATGCATCGAGTACCAAGTCTTGTATAAGGTAATCAAAACGTAAACAAAGATGGTTAAAAGATAAGAGGCGGGTAATAAATCCACCTGATTAGGTAAGATCATATCGAGTAGATCATACCTTGGAGGGGGTGATGAACACAAGACCCGAAAGGCATTGCATGATTAACAGTTCTATAGTGAAAGTAGTCACAGGATCACCAAATGTCAAAATTCAAAGATGTCCCTTGAGGCAATTGAGGAAATGAGAGTGAAAAATGGTAAAGTGGGTGAAAGGTAGGTAATTTTATATGGTTTAGAGTGACAGGGCTTTTGGGCAAGAGGTTCTAGGTCACAATGGGCAAGTCCATGACTAATTTTTTTTTTTGTTGAGATAGACTGATTGATGCGGGAAGTCTATATGGGATAAATAATAAGGGACTCCTTGAGGTTTTCGTGAAGCTGATCGATGCGGGAAGCTTTGGTTTCTCTCATTTTTTGTTTTTTGTTTTTTTGAAAGCTTAAGATAGCTTTCCTTCAAGGGAGCATTCTATTTATAGAAGAAATTTTGTCGAGAGGAAGATGCCCTTTTGAGGGAGTCATATTTTTTATTAGAAGTTTGACTCAAGGAGTTTGGTCCCATTGTAGGTCTTTGAAATCATGGACAAGACCATGGTGAAGGACAAGACTCTTGTTCAAAAGGCAAGGTGGAACGACCATGGGATTTCATCTAAAGATAGATGAAAAGTATCGATGAGAATCATGCTATGTGTAGTACCATGGTACACATATTCAAGAGAAGATAACAAGTGACGGGTACTCACATGACTCTTGTTTAATTGTTAGGGATATGTATGGAGCGGATAGCACTAAAGGGATGATCCTGTAAAGAGACAAAGGGTGAGGTAGGACAACAAGTCAATAATAGAATGGTCGAATTAAGTGGTTCAGGCTAAATTTTACCCTCAAGTGAGGACAAATGATAGGCACCTGATCTATAGGTATGAGTTATGATGTATGGTCCAAGAAAATTAGGAGTGAATTTTCCTCGTTTATTTTTTTCTGCTTTGGTTACATGTTGATTTTCTTTTTTTGAAAAGGTCACCGACTTGGAAGGTTTGTTAGTGAACATGTTTGTCATAAGCACATTTGACACATTGTTAGGAAACTTGAAGGTGAACCAGAGCGTTAAGACAACATTCATCTAATAACTATACTTGTGCTAAGTGGTCCTGACGAAAGTCGTCATCAATAAGCATGTCCTGGAGAGAAATGAAGAGTGAGGGGATATGGACTTTGAGAGGTAGAACAACCTCGGTACCATAGAATAGTAAAAAGGGTGTAGCCGTAGTGGAAGTGCGAATACTAGTGGATTTGACTTTGTGGAAGTGTGAAGGGAAAAAGGAATGTGTGTATGCTAATCCTTCCCAGTATCTTCAACCAATTTCATGAAAATTTTGTTGAGGGTTTTATTAGTGGATTTGACTTGGCTGTTGGTTTGTGGGTAATAGGGTGATGAGAAAATAAGCTGAATGCTGAAGGCATCACAAAGTTTTTATAGTGTCTTGTTTTTAAATTGCTTTCCATTGTCAGTGATGAGGTGATGAGGGACACCAAAGTTGAAAATGATGTGATGGTTAATGAACTCACATATCTTCTCAGATTTCATGTAGATGAGTGGTATGGCTTCCACCCATTTTGTGTAGTATTCGGTAGTAGTTATGATCCATTGATGGAGTTGTGAAGAATGAGGATTGATTTATAGAACAAGATCCAAACCCCATTAAGAGAAGAGCCAAAGGTCACGAGCGGCCTGTAAAACGTGACTGGGTGTATGATGAAGGTTGGAATGTTGTTGGCATTTAACAAAATTTTTGACATAGTCACAACAATCATGGTTAAGGGTCAGCCAGTAATAGCCTAGGTGAAGAATATGCTTAGTAACAACAAGGCCACTAAAGTGACCTCCACATATGCCATCATGAACCTCCTTAGTGGTATAAGGGATTTCAGAACTTGTGAGGCATCGTAAGAGAATACCATAAAATCTACGCTTATAGAGGAGTCCCCCCAAAATGACAAAATGAGAGACCTTTTTAAGGAAGGTGTGTTGTCTGTTATGGGTGAGATCAGGAGGTAAGATGGAGAGGGAAAGGTAGTCAGAGAATTGTTTATACCAAAGGTCACTCGGGTCATGGGTGTCATTCCTTATTGAGTAAACATCATGAGGTAAATAAGAAGGTGAATGGAGGTGTTGTATTTTGACAAATATTTTGGAATCAGTAAGGGAAGTAGGAATTTGGGAAGCTAAGTAGGCTATGGTATCAGCAAATTTGTTGGTTGAACGTGGGATGGTTTGAAGCATGTAACGATCAAAGGTGGTCAAAAGTATGTCTACATGATGTTTATACTTTTGAAGTATCTCGTTAAGACATTGGTACATACCATTGACTTGGTTTATGACCAGTTGTGAATCACCAAAGATGTGGATTGATTTGACATCTAGGGCATATGCAGCCTAGAGACGTAGTACAAGTGCTTCGTACTCAAAAATATTTTTGGTGCATTCAAAGTCTAGTTTGAAAGACAAAGGCATGGGTTTTCCATCTAGAGGAATGAGGCTAACATCAGCCCCACTTCCATGTTGACACTTGGAACCATCGAAGAATAATTTCATTTAGTAAGGGGGTTCATCCAGGGAAAGAGTAGCAATTAACTCATCGAGAAAGTCAAAATTGGAGGGTTAGTCCCTGGAAATAGGTGCATCAGCCAATTGGTTGGTGATATCCTAGTGCTTGATGGACTTTTGGTGAATGAATTTGAGGTCAAGATGAGCTAAAAGCATAAGCCATCACGTGGTGTTCTTATTTTGATAAGGTTTGGCATACATGAAGTGTAAGGGATCATTGTTGGTCATGAAATAGGTTTTGTGGTTGAGTAGGTATTGGCAGAGTTTTGTGGCAATGAAAACTAAGGCTAAGAAAAGATTTTCTGGATGGTTGTATCAGGTTTCATAGTCCAAAAGAGTATGGCTTATGTAGTAAACCTCTTGCTCCTCGTGATGTTCATCGCAATGAGTGAGCATGGCTCCCAAGGAATGATTGGTAGCTGATATGTATAGGTAAAAAGGTTGATCATCTTTAGGTGGAATGAGTACGGGTGGTTGGAGAAGGTATTGTTTTAGGGCCTCAAAAGCTTTGTGATAGTCATCATCCCAGTTAAAGGAGACATCCTTCCTAAGCAGATGATGAAATGTTTGACACTGATCAAATAATTGTGAAATGAAATGATGAATGGACTGCAATTTACCTTATAGGCTACGAATTTGTTTAAGGTTAGTGGGTGAAGGCATTTTAGGAATGGCCTTGACTTTAGTAGGGTCAACTTCTATACCATGGAGGGAAAAAATAAATCCCAGTAGCTTTCCTGAGAGAACCATAAAGATGCACTTTTTAGGTTGAAGACAAATGTAATATTTAATGAGGCAGTCAAAGATGGTTTTGAGAATGGTGAGGTGCTTGGCGTGATATTTAGATTTGGCCAAGAGATCATCCACGTAATCTTACAATATGTGATGCATGATATCATGGAAGATGTAAGTCATAGCATGTTGATATGTAACACCAACATTTTTCAGGCCAAAAGGCATGACTCGATAGTAAAAGGTTTCCCAAGGAGTAATGAATGCGTTCTTGTGTTGATCTTCTGGGGAAATAAAATTTTTTTTATAGCCTGAGAAGCCATCCATGAGTGATATCATCTCATGACTAGTGGTGATGTCAACAAGTTGATCAATAATAGGTAAGGGAAAGTCATCTTTCGGGCAGGCTAGGTTTAGGTCACGGAAGTCCGTGCAAATACAGAGACCCCATGTTACTTTAGTAATAGGGACAATTTATAAATCCAACGAGGATAATCAATGGGTAAGATGAATGAAACATAAAGAAGGTGTTGAATTTATTCTTTGACGAGAAGAGAAATACGAGGGTGCATTTTCCTCAGCTTTTGTTTGATAGGTTTGGCATCAGGAATGGTTACGATATTGTGGACCACTATGGTGGGGTCAATACTGGGCATGTCTGCATAAGACCAAGCAAAATCATGGTTATGATCTCGGACAAAAGAAGTGATGGCTTCCTATTTATTAGGATCTAAAGATTGTCCAATCTTTAGGATGAGTGGGTCGTCCTAAGTATGAATGTTGATCTCAATAGTCAATTCATTCAACATGGTTTGTGTCTCAGAGGGTAATGACCAATGAATATATGAGTCTTATGCACTAAGGTAGGTGACTATGGATTCATCATCCTGACATTGAACAATGCTAATTGTAGGTGTTTTGTCATTGATCATCTCAGGATATAGGAATGGGAGAGTAGAAGGGGCCTCACCCTTGTGTTGATAAGTTAAAGGCCCCAAGGAAATGGTGTTTATGAAAAAAAAAAGTTAGGGGGGATAGATTCAGGATCCATCGACTCTGTCGGTGAGGGTGGTGATGAAGGTGGAGCGGGTGAAGGTGGTGATGAAGATGAAGGTGGAGGAGGGCTAGGGTATTCAATGAATTCAATGTGGGCCTGTTTGGTAGGAGGTTCAGGGAAGATGATACCACTATGGTCATTATGTTTTTGGGTTGTACATGGAATAATAGTATGGCGGCCTTGCTCGTAAAAGCCAAAACCAAAACCCTTCCATGCATAATGGTGCAGGAAGGTGTGGGAAAAATGATGATTGGTAAGTGATTGGAAGTCAACAGAAAATGGGCGGGGTTGGGATGGTGGTTTAGGTGTGTAAGTGGTAATATCAAATCCCCCATAGGTGAGACTAGTATGAAGATGAGGAGGACCATAAAGGAGGTTTTGTACTATACGGTGAGCATAATGGGGTTGTTAGTGAAGGATTCCATACTCGTGCGGAGTAAGGAATGTGTTGACACTCTATAGATGGTACTCCCCTAGAGTGAGGCATTGAAAAAAACCTTCCAGGGTATCAATGGCTGGTATGTAGGTAGTTAGAATGAATGATGCATAGGAGGTTGATGTGGAGGTGGAGCTAACAGATTGGAAAGCTAATGGGTCAGCCGCGGAAGTTATGGTAGTGGTGGAAATGGAGGAGGTATGTGCTGTGAAAGCAGTAGTGGTACTGGTAGGTGGAGGTGTTGGTGAAGTGGTAGTGGTTGTGGAGGTAGATGGTGTGACAAGTATGAGCACATCATTGGGTCGATAAAGCATGTTGTATTTTTTGAAAGGTGATGGGTCAGCTAGAATGGTATAAGTGTGTCCTTCATGTTTAAAATTTACATAATGATGCAAATTGGAAGGAACATAACCCATGACATGGATCCAGGGTCTACCAAACAATAAGTTATATTGAAATCCCCCCTCCAAAACATAAAATAATTATGGAATAGTGCGGGGGTCCATGCAAATGTGAAGGGTGATAGTTCCTAGTGTGGAGGTGATAACATCATTGAATGAATACAACATGACCGGATTTTTATGCATGCAATTATCAAGTATGCGCATTTGAGAAAATGCATGGGATGAAATGATGTTAATGCTAGCACCTCCATCAATCATCACACGGCGTACCTGTATGTTATCAATGTGGACAAAGATTAAAAGGGTTAGGTTTTGGTCATCGTTTTGGTGTGGCACGATCTCCTCCTCTGAGAAGCTAAGGGAGGCAACTTGGTGAACAAGGTGAGGTGAAGATGAAGGTGGTAATTTGGTGAGAGAGGCTACATGATGGGGTGTGATAATGGAGGCTACAAGTGTAGGTTCATTAGGTAAGAACTTAATAGATTAAAGAACCTCCATGAGGGCTTGATAATGGGATTCTGAGGTTTGTATGAGGTCATATAAGGAAATTTTGAGGGGAGATTTGTGTAATTGTTTGAGCATGGTGCGATGTGTGGAGCCATTAGAAACGGGGTATGTGGGGTCACAGATAGTTATTTTAGGTATGGGTGTAGATGGTATGTTGGGTATAGGATTGGTTGGTGGGTTAGTTTAATTTCCTTTTGCCTTCTGCACACATGTAGTGACCTGTATCATGTTGATTTGAGGGAAGTTGACAAATGGAGAAGGTGTAGGATGAGTGGTATAACGACATGAAGGGTAAAAACTTGGTAGAGGAGAATAGACCTATGAGGTCAGCTGGGTGCAAGGACATTTGGTTGGTGGCATGGCAAGCTCTCTGATGAGAGCCATGTTAATTTCAAATTTTTGGTGTGGCTCTAGGATCTTTGAGGGTGGAGGTTGTGGTTGTTGAGTGGGAAGTGTGGGAATGGGTGTTGGTGAAGCAGGATCCTCGATGAGAAGGTCGTCGTCATTAGATTTGGTTTCTGGTGGACACAATTGGATAAGGACAATTTTTAGGGCCTTGTAGTTCTCCACATCATGTCCTGACACACGATGGTATGCGTAAATTTTAGTATCATGAAACCGTTTTGGCTTGGGTTTGAAGGGGTCATAAGGTCGGAGTGGAGGTGATAGGATAGCAGAATTATTGAGAAGGTCGGTTAAAATTTTGGCATAGGACCCTGCTAGTGGATCACAATGGGAAGTGAATTTGGGTTTGGGTGTAGGTGTGGTTGGTTGTCGGGGAATTATTTTTGGAAGAGTAGGAATGGGTTGACTTATGGGTTTAGGTGCCAGTTTGGTTTGAGGTATCAGTTAGGTTTGTTTGGGTAGGGGTACAGTAGATGAATGGGTAGGAGGGTGTGGGGTTGTTTTGACTACCTTATTGTGGGGTAGTGGGGTTTTGTTTTTTGATCACACCTTCTTGGGTAAAGGTGTTGTGGGTGTATGAGGTCTAGAAGGAAAATTAGATGGAGGAATAGGGCGAGTTACACATGGGGATGATGGGGGTGCTGTGAAGGTAGATGACATGGGTCGTACTTGGGGTGTGAGGGACAATGACTAAAGTGTAGTAGGTAGTGAAGCAATAGCTAAAGGTATTGGATGTATTGGTGGTAAGGAGACTGGTGGTGTGGGTATAAGTCATTTTGTGTGCCTGGGTAGGTTAGAGGTTTGTGAGGAAGGAATGGGTTGTTGTGTTATTGGTTTATGGATGGGTGAAGGGTGCTTGACCATGTTGGGTAGCTGAGGTCTTAAGGTAGATGGGACAAGTGTGGGTGTGATTGGTGTGGTCGGGGTATGAGGTCGATGAGTTTGTTTCTTTGGTTTGGGTGTCAGAGTAGGCATGGTATTGATGTTGAAGGATGTATCTAAATCTATTTTAATAGGTGGATGAGTAAGGCTGGTGGTCAGGGTGACCCCTAAAGTAGTAATAGGTTTAGTGGAGGAAAATGTTGTGGGTATGGGTTTGGGTTTAGATGTAGGTCAGGTTACGGGTAAGGGTGTGGTGTGAGTACTAATGGGTATCATGGAAGGGTTTGTGACAGTAGTGGTTGGATTTGGTTTGATGGGTTGAGATGTGTTTGGGTAGATAATGGAGGTATCAACAAGGGATCTCTGCATCTATGTTGAGATAGGGAGTAAGAGGCGCCCCCATAATAAAGCCCTATCTACATAATCTAAGTGATCGGATAAACAGGAGAATGGAACATCTATGGTTGGAGTTGGTGAGGACCTAATGGGAATTCCTGTGAAATGTGTCTTAGAGACGGGGAATTAGCCAACTTCAGCTTTCATGGGTAAGAGAGCCGAAAGTAGGTTGGTTGGATTTTGGGTAGCTAATGGATAATGCTCACCAAGAGGCAAAGATATCTCAACTGGGTCTACAATGGGAGGAGGAGATGATGGTAACTCCACTATAAATGGTGGAACATATAGGTGCTCCTCTATGGGTAGAGGAGGTAATGGGTGCTCCTCTATGGGTGGAGGAGGTAATGGGTGCTCCTCTGTGGGTGGATGAGGTATTGTAGGTAAAGATTCTCTAAGTGGTGAAGCTAGGGGTGAGATGGTCTCAATGTTAGCGGAAGACCCCTCTGTAGGTGATGAAGGAGATGAAAGGTGTTCCTTTATTAGTGAAGGAACAATGGAGGTTGGTTCCAATGTGGAAGGAGGATTTCAGGATAGGATTTCCTCTATGGAAGGGATGTGAGGTAATTGAGAGGTGACAAGTACCTTCTTAAAGATAGCATGAACCTCATGGGTATGGGTATTGTGAGTGGATGTCTCACTGGTTTGATTGGATGAAGGGGCATGGTTTGGAAATGGTTTTTTGAAGATATGTAGATTTTGCTTGGGGGTCGTGTTGGGATTATCCATAGTTAACTCACCTTTCTCTATCATTTCTTGGAAAATATTCCTTAAAGTGATGCAGTTTCCGTCACTATGACCCTTTACTCGATGATAGTTACAGAAATCATGCTCTTTATACCATGTGGGCACGGGGTGAGCAGGGTCAAAACTAGTGTGTGGTTTTATAGGTGGAAGGGTGATGGCTCTAACTTTAATAAGCTTTTCTAAGACAGAAGAGTAAGGTTCCCCAATTGGGGCATATTTTCGTTGCTCTTTTCTGAATTGAAAAGTCTAGACAGGTGAGAGATTAGATGAGGGTGTAGCTTGATTTGATGGATGAGCTAGACCGGCCTTGAGTACCACTATGTTAGCGGTGCCCTTAGATTTTGAATTATTGGTTTGTGGTTTGGAAGAGGAGGTATCATTCGAATTGAATGCCAAATTCTTATTTCGTAACTAGATTTTCTTCTCTTTGATGGCCTGAATCTCTAATTTTTGTGCCATAGTTAATGCCTCATCGAATGTTTGGAAGGTTTGGACCTACAAGGTCAGGGAGATATGTCTAGCGCAAGCTCATGTGAAGAGCTTGATGAGTTCAGTTTATGGCAGTTGGAAGGTAAGTTGATCTATCAGGCTGGGCCATCAAGCGACAAAATCTGTGATAGATTCATCCTCATAGTGACATGTGGTATATAGATCGGTCATGGTAACCTTCTTGACAATATTGATAGAGAAATGATCTAAGAAGACTTGGGCTACCTGATTGAATGAGAATATCGATTTTTTAGGTAACCCATTATACCAGTCTAATGTAGGTCTAGTAAGGGACATGGAAAATTTTCTCAAAAGCAAGGCATCATCATGAGTGATCAGATAACACCCATGTTTGAACAACCAAAAATGTTGCTGGGGGTCTTATTTGCTATTGAAGCAATTGAATTTAGGCATTTCCCAATTAATAGGGTATGAACAAATAGGAATGGATGGGTGAATATGCTCGTTGCAAATCTCATCATAGGTGAGAGTGTTTTGGGAGCTAGAAACCATTGCCTCCAATGTCTACATCTTGTCTAACATCAATTTAATTAGGTCATTGGTGGGTTGTGATGATTGGATGCCTCCTGTAGCATGAGGAGGTTGGTTTTGGGCATATAACAAGGGTAGTGCTCCAATGTATGGGGCTTCCATGTAGGGTGGTGGAGAAGAAGGAGGTGAAATAGGTGGTACATACCCAGAATGAATAATGGATGAAACAAGAGGTTTTTGGTAGTATGTATATGGGGGTGGAAGGGTCGTGGTAACCCTAGTGGCAATAGGGGCTAATGATTCTGGAATGGAAAGAACCACGTTTTGAAATGGGGTAGCGGTAATCGATACTGGAGGTGGGAATGTAGCTATAGGTATGTATAAGACATTAGGGGTGGATGAGGTTGTGTTTGAGGTAGTCATTGAGGGTTTGGTGGATGTGATGGTTACCACAGAGGTAACAGATGTGGCAGTCATACTGGGTATAAAACCTAACTGTGAAACTACTGGGGATAAATTGGAGGTGGGAAGCATGGATCAAGATGGGGCTAGTGTGGAAGTGGGTGTGAGAGTTGGGGGGATAGATACGGGCATGCCATATATCAACTGACCCGAGGCATCTCGAGTGGATGAGTGGGAAAGGTAAAACTAAAAGGTGGCAAGGTTTTGGTCAAGGAGTCGTGCAAACTCCTCATCTCTAGTAGCGATAGTAGTAGGATGGATGGGATCCATGACTGGTGATAAAATAGATAGTGGTGAAGGACTAGGTGGGAGTGGTTGGCAACTGATGTGAAATATGAGGGAACTTGCTTATCTTCAGATCAACACCATGTTAACCAGTATTGATCAGGTAGGGTGGCTTCGCTGTAAATGATACAGAGAATAACATGAACAAGTGAATCTAGTGATAAGAAATGGATGAAGTAACAAATGGTGGTTGGAATGTGAAATAGGATAATCGATGCCAGTTAGGGAATACCAATGTTAGTCAGGGGTAACCGCTACCGGTCACTGTAGAAACTGGACAGTAAGTCAGCCACGAGGTAGAAGGTAAAATATAATAGGTATGCTAAATCTGAAGATGTATAAAACATTAATGGGAATAATGATAGTGACAGAGACTATGAAAAGTCGAAGAAAGTGAAGTACTATGTCCTTTTGAGTAGGTTAGCAAAAGGACATGGAACCGAAATCGGTTGGTTATAACTGATGGCGGTCAGAGGTAAACAATGACGGTTACTGTGAAATTGAAACAATGATGAAAGAAAGTTGTTTTGAATTAAAATATGATGTAGAATCAGACCTAGAATTTTGGGAATGATGATGATAATGCCCAAGGACACTCAGGTGGAGCCAGAATACACCAGCTATGATGAGGAGCATGCAAGGATGAACAAGTAAGTGATGAACGTGATCTCTTATCTCAAAATGCAAGCCAAGCAAAAACACTAAGAAAATATGATCCTAGGAGTGCCTTTTCTATTATGTATGTGTAGGTTATGCTATTTAAGGACTAACAAATGAATTGTGAAACAAAGTTTTTGGTGAGGATGGATTCTTACAAAGAAGGAGATCTAAAGGGTGAGGTTTCAGGTATGTTATGGTGGGGGCAAGCTTCACTTTGAAGTATGACTCAATAGAGCAGCGAGCTAGGTGCCCACTTTGTCGTGATTGTGTGATCACCTACAACTTCTTCTAGGTAGGATGTTGTTTAAGAATGTATGTATTTTGAATTTTTGTGTGGTTTGGTAAGACTCGAAGAAAGAGAGAAGGATAGAAGTGATTTTCTATGATTCATTTGTCAACCATCAGCTGGTCATGACTTCCAACGTATAGGTTGCCCTCAATTAATGTGAGCTAATGCAATAAAATAGAATGTAATGCACTTATTTTAAACCCAAATCAAAAATGTGAAATTGGATGACACAATAAGATGAAGAGGAAGAGGGATTATCTTTCACTATAATGCAAAAAACATGAAGAAATGATTCTTTTTAATTACACCAAAAGAAAAGTTTCCTTTAGAGTAAATAAAAAAAAGAGATGGATTACCAGGGAAGAAAATTATTGTGTACGTTTTTTAGAAGGGAAACAAACACACAAACTTTCCCTTGGAATGAATGAAATGCAAGGAACCCCAGATGGGTCCCACCGGGCGTGCTAAAATGTTTCACCTTTTTCTTAGATTGTTTCTTTGAAGTGTTGAAAAAATAGATAGGGTAATGAGCGTAGGAGGAATACCTGTTCAAATGTCAGTTGATGGGTTGTTGAATGCATATGAATTCCAAATCCATAGCTAATTGTGACGACTTCCTTTTGGCTAGGAGGAACTACCTGTAATGTAAACAAGACCACTAAAAGGAATTAAACAATATGAGCAGTGAGCTGTGTAGCGTGAGCTAGATCTGGGAAGTATGATACTTCCTAGATGGTTGTCAGTCCACTATTTTAAACAATTCAATGCTGTAAAAAAAGAAAATCCTATTGTTATTTTGAAATGATTTAGGTATCTCAGTTAAAAACACAAAAAAAATAGATCTAATCTAATAAGCTAAGCTAGAATAGAATCCAAAGGTTAAATGATTGGTTCTAGGTCTTGCAGGTTTGATAAAGGTCTCAGGTAGGTCACAGGTGAAGGGAGATAAATATAGGTGGGTAGGTCTCTTGTTCAGGGCTATGTGGGCAAACACAGAGACCAGTGTCAGTCTGAGATGACTGTACATACCCAAAATTATAGGGTACTGTAACACCAGAACAATGTTACACATGCCCCAATGATGATACAGGTCTCCTCACAAGGTGTTCGGGATCCGGAAAAGCTCTCCAAGTATGCGTTAACATCCTGCATGCCCCGCTTAGCCCCTGCGTGCTTTGATTTTTCCTTCCCTCTCTTTTCCTTTTCTTTTCAGTCTTCAGTGACGAAACCGCCGCCCTGCCTGGGTGGCGGTCTCGTGACCACCGCCCAGGCAGGGTGGCGGTCCTGTAACCACCGCCCTGCTCAGGGCGGCGGTCCTGCACGCATTTTTCTAGAACATTTCTTTTATCACGACTCACATAAAAATCAACGTTTACCAGCTTTTTTCACCACCTTTGCTTGTATTTATGATTCTGGTTCCCTGGAATAGTGTTTTGGCATTGTTTATGGTTTAAGAGATCAAATTGGTTTTCACCTTTGGGTAAATGGGATTCTATAAATAGCTGGCTTGTGCTCAAGCAAATGGCCCCTCAAATTTGCCTCTGAATTTCTCATTTCAATAGTTTAGCCTTTCAATTTTGCTTAGGATTCATAGTTTCATTTGTTGTATGCATGGTTAGTATTGTTTAGCTGTTAGGAAGCCACATATTCTCCTTGTGCAAGTGCTGTTATTATTTCATCCAATCAATTAGAGTAGGATAGTTTGATTTTCAGTAGGAAGCCATTAAAGCTGTAGGTTTTGTTCGTAAAAAAGAATAGTTTTAGGTTCTGAATGTTTTGTGTTGCATGACTTGCAGTAGATCCTGCTAGGAATTACATAAGCCAAGCTCTGTTCTCTTGCGCTATCCCTCTCCTACTCACATTGTATTCAGTCTGTATCCTAAGCTGCCATTGTTCCAATATCTACTTCTGTTGATGCTGGCATTACATGCTTTTCTGGATCCACGTGAGCACGAAGGAATGAGGAGATCACACTGAGGGGACAAAGCCATACACAACCAAATTCACCACTGTTCTGCAAAATCTGGGTTGAAGCTTTCAAAGTTCTAGTTAAAACATATTAAATAAAGTAGTCAATCATTTCATTTCAGTTAATCTCACTTTCGATATTGCCGGGGAAGCTGTGGGGATTGATAGTTTCTGAGAAACTATGATTCACTCCTCACTTCTGAGGTAGGATCGAGAGTCTTTCAAATAGATTAGATCAGTTATCTGGTTATTTAGAATAGATTCACAACTGCACAGACAAGTAGCTATACTCGGCTGCTTTGTTTGTTTTAATTTCGTTATTAGTTTAGTTGTCAATTTCTAGATATATTAGATAATTTCTCTTTTAAATTTTGTTCAATAGTTTATCAAAAATATCAGATTTAGGAATATACATAGATATATCTTGCGTAGTCAATTTATTCTGTCATTAGTTAGCTTTATATCATTTCCTTTTGCATGACAATCACGGGACCTAGGGAGCCCAGAGAATACGTATTCGAGCCTATCGTGCCTCAACCCAATCTTGTTACAGCAATAACTGATATAGACCAGAATCTTAGAATCCAAGTCTTTAAAACAACAACAGACTTACAACAGATCAGTTCACAATTAAGAGGGTTAAACATTGAAGATGACCAAGCACATACATTTTGGTCAAACCAACCAAACTATAGGTTACCCTAGATAAACATCCACATGACTGTAGAAGGGCTTGAAAGAGAGCAAACATTTGGTTGTGATCCTTTGGTCCCACAGCCAGACGCAGGAGACATTCTCACTGATATAGACACTAGCTTAAGAATTCAGGTTGCCAGAACACCTGTAAGGTACTCTGAGAAGATTACACAGCTTGTAGTTCTAAACATAGAGGCCGAAAAGGCATACGACTATTGGATACTAGGGATTAGGGACTGATTCCACACATGACCATAGCAGGTCGACAACAACCATGAATCTACGGTTGTGATCCACAAATCCCACAACCCAACGAGTCCACAGGTCAATCCGACGTTGACACTGGCTTACGCACATTAGTATTTAGATCCACTCCACTTCCACCTATCATCATCACACAGTTATCCTTGTTGGATATAGCAGCTAACGAAGCTAAGGATTTCTGGACTAGACCAGAGAATCACCCATAGAATCCACTATATCCATCATCCATCCTATGACCCTATCTGGAGATATACACGAAACAATCCCAGGTCATTTTCCCCATATCCCACAACCTATAGACCGATTACGCCAGAGCTCGATATTGATTGGAGCCTTCGAGCAGTCATCCTCACCGACCGATCTATCACGCCAGTTCAGGTTAGGAGGGCCTTCTTTGCCTTAGATTCGTAGATTCCATTAGTGCATGTGTCGAAGATATAAGATTGCCTAACTAGTTTACCCATACCCCATGCATAGTCCATCCCCACCGGCTGTCTCGGCATGACCTCGAGAGGTCGGGTGCGAGGAAGAGTTACTTGTAGATTCCCATGCTCGCTTGTCACTTTTCCATCGTACAAAATTGGTGAACCTGACGTGAACAACACAGTTCTTCTATTTTGTTTTCTTTATTTCTACATCCACCTTCACTCTTTCCCATTATTCTACGGGTATTCATATACCCCCCGAATATGTCGGGATTCGACGCATATGGCAGACCTCTCCTAGGTCTTGAAGCATACTACGATCAACTGAATAGACAACCATCACCCTCGCTCTCAGCATGGGGTGACAATTATTCAGCTAACCAATTATCAACACAAACTCCACCCCAAGGACTAGATATAGTTCTTCTTTCCAAATAGAGGAGTTGGATCAGCTCGCTCAAACGCAACACCCAGAGCCTTCAGGCTCAGATGCCATGATGTTTACAGGAGAATCTGGTTCGTCTCCTCAGGTATTGCTTAGACCACAAATTAGTAGACAATCAGATCCATATCCATTTTTAGATAATGAACATTCAGTGCATTATGCCAGGAATGAACAATGCTCTCGGAGTATGTACCCACCTATAGGAAGTTTACAAACACAACCCGGGGTCTCGTTTCAAGAAAACACCTCCATGTCGCTACCTACAGGAAATACCCTTAGGGAAACATGGAAGGGAAATGATCAATTCATAGCGGGTACCACATGCCTATACAACCTCAGGATATACGACAAACGCCACTAAGACAAAATACTGTAACTTCACCAGATGAAGTCATCTCAACTTTAGTAGAAAAGGTTAGAGGGTTAGAACTTGCTCAAGCAAGTCAAAATTCTCAATTCATGCAGGCAGGAAATTCCAATCCTCCACATCATCCTAGCCAAGTAGACCTCCTCACAGGAATAGGCACGTTGGGCATGCCTCCTTAGTATTCACAACAAATGCCAACTAGAACCGCCATTTCTAACACTGTTCCGGTGGCGAATATGTTACCTCCCGGTCTAGTACAAAACAATCCATTCCTAGGCAATACTCCTTCATACTTAAACATGTATTCCAAATCACCACAGGGAGATGTGTTCTCCTCTCCTGGCATGTTTTCTCAACCACAGGGATTTCCTTATACCCCTGTAAATGCATACGCTACGCCATATCAACAACTCATTCCACCTCCACCCTCTCAGTAGGCACCATCGATGGTCGAAACCTATGCGATAGGGACTTATTCAGAATAATTGAAAGAGCCCTTGATATTCACCATACGAAGTGTCATGCTTCCAAGACCTCTTCCTGATTTTCCCAAATACAAAGGGGAGGGAGACCCGAATGCACATATCAAGGCCTATGCCATAGCTATTCGAGAACTACTCCCTTGGGATGAGGTTATTGCAAAAATATTCCCCAAAACCTTAGAGGGCATTGCCCTCGATTGGTATTACAGAATACCTGAAGCTTCTATACATTCGTTTAAACAACTCGTTTCAGAGTTCATCAAGGCGTTTGATATGAACAAACTGTTGAGAACAGGAATCAGGGAATTCTTGCACATTAAGCAAGAACACAATGAATCTGTCGCTCACTTCATCCAAAGATGGCGTACGGTCCTTTATTCTTCAGCCAGTGCTCCAAACATGGACCAAATGGAACTATGTGATTTATTCCTTCATTCTCTCAGCAGAGAGGTAAAGGAAGAAGTCCAAAAGTTCCCACTAAGGACTTACGATGAAGTACTTGAGAGCGCTCTCTGAATAGATCAAGCGGCAATAGATAGTGGTCGCAAGACGTATGGAACAAATGGGAGGCTAATCATCCCCAGCCAGAATACTACGACTTATCCTACTACCACAAACATCAATCAAGGACCTAAGATCCTTAACAAAAATCGCGGCGTAACCACAGATGGAGTAACTGACCAAGCTAAAAAGGCCAATGTTGTAAATACTCCACCGCCGATTAATAATCAACGAAACAACAACTTTACCCCAACAATCAATTCGGTGGATTTTATTCATCCACAACAACAACAACAAAGAAGGATCCAGACACAGGGTCCAAGCCAAAACTCAACTGGATATCAAAACCAGAACCAAAACCAAAAACAACAAATGCAAAACTTTAATCCTAATAGGCAACGGTTTGATCAGAGCTTTGGACCACAATATGCACCAAGCCAGCAACCTAGGAATTACAATCCTAACTCGTATTGTGGTTTCCACAAGATTTGCGGCCACAACACTAGGAATTGCCATGATTATAATAAATTCATGCAACGTCTGCCAGAGGAACAAAGACAACTTTTCATAGATATGTTCTTGGCAGATCCTGCATCACCAGCACCAAATACTTTTACAGGGGCAGTTTCCCCTTAAAATGCACCCCTCAAGATCTTTAACGATCCACTCCCAAATCACAATAACAACAAATTAAATCCAAATGGGATGAACAAGGGTGTAATGACAGGAAACAATGATCATGAAGCCTCGACTTCACTAAACCCACCAGTTGCACCACAGTTAGGAAGTCAGCCACGACCCAAGATAGTCGGTTTAGTGGAGTTAGACACCGAACTACACGTAGAAGCTGTAACAAGGACACGAGAGTATTCCTCTCAGCCAAATCCAAGTTACCCGCTAGAGGTAGATAACATCCAACAAATATTGGTAAAACCCATAGGTGCCTATGATTTAATTAATGACCTAACGAAGACCTTCTCTCACATCTCCTTTTTGGACTTATTGAAGAACTCTCCTGCCCACAGGGCTGCTCTTTTAGAAGCATTAGGTTTGGGTCATTTAATTAACATCACTCCACCTCCCGAAACATAGGTAAACCATATAGACTTTGATATCCACCCTCCGGGGCAGCCGGATAGGGATACCGAGTTTATATTCGAAATAAACAAAATGCCAACAGATGCTGAGATTGCACGCAGAGGTGATCCAACCTTACATTTGCAAGTATGGGTCTATAACAATTACGTTAAATGCGCAATGGTTGACGATGGGGCAGCAGTTAACATAGTCCCCTTCTCTTTCCTTCAAAAGCTAGGGTATGGAGAAACAAATTGTTCCACGACTCGGAATACGCTAAGAGGCTATGATAGCCTCAAGGCCACTTCAATCAGAACTATAATACTACCAGTCACCTTAGGACCCAAAACAATCCTTACTGAGTTTTACATTATAGATCGGGAAACCAACTATAATATGATCCTCGGCCAACCATGGATACACCGTATGAAGGCAATCCCTTCTACATTATTCCAAGAAGTAAGATTCTTGCACTTAGGAAAGGTATTCATAGCCAAAGGCGATCCAAAACCATTCGATATACACCTAGCTGACTTAAAGAGAAGGCCGAGCATTCACTCTGAGTTTGAACTCCCAACAAATCAACTTAATAAACCAACCGACGCGAAGCCGGAAGAAAAGTTGGTGCCTACAATGGAGTTAAAAGTTACGAACCTAATCAAGAATATCCCAGCCCTCAAGGATGAGGCTAGCATTGTCAAAACAGTATCATAAGGAACTACTGCGAAGATTGTCAAATTGCTAGAACAGGATCTACCAATTTTCCTACCATTTGATTCTGTAGGCATGGGATATACCCTAGGTGTTGGTTCTCTTCCAGCAGAAGATCTCTGCATGGTAGAGGTAACTAAAACCGAAGAATTTAACGTAGCAAATGTCCCAACGTCCATCTTCCCAACTAAATATTGGACTCTCCATTTCGATGGAGCTAGATGTCATTATGGGGCTGGGGCAGGTGTGATCTTTACTTCGCCTGAAGGAAAGATCTTACCATTCACCTTTAAATTAAACTTTGAATGTACAAACAATGGCACTGAATACGAAGCCCTCCTCCTTGGCCTCATCCTAGCTAAAAGACTCAGTGTTAATGACATCAGGGTGTTAGGAGACTCCCAATTAGTAGCAAACCAAGTCTCTGAGGTATATGAGACCAGAGTTGAACACTTACAGCTCTACAAAACAACAGTATTAGATTTGAGCAAAGAGTTTGACTTCATATCAATTGAAGCAATCCCACGAGAACAAAATCTTCTCACAGATTCGATAGCAACCTCAGCTTCACGTTTCACTCCAAGAAGTGAGTTGGAGGACACCCGTTTCATAGTATCCCTTCGCACTGAACCATTAGTGAAGAAAGTGTCAAACCCACTGTTAACGAGCATAGCTGAGAACAAATCTACTAGCATGGATCACATTGATAGTGATAGAGCTACTCTTGATTACTTAAACACCTATGCAGCGTTACATCTCACCCATCACGTGGTAGATTCATCCTTAATCCCACATTCATCTTCCTACTTCAGGAATCCCATGATAGAGCTTCCCCCACAAAAGGAACTCAGCATATACGTGGTAGAAAATGGAGAAGATCTTGAACTACCTCTAGCTCTTCCTGAGTTTGAAGAAGGTAATGCTTCTTTAATTGAAGAAATGATAGATATTAAGATTGGAACGGAGGAAGAACCGAAGATCTTGAAACTAGGATCTTCGTTAACTCCAGAAGAAATAGAAATACACACTCGAATCCTCAAAGAACATCAAAAGGATTTTGCATTTAATTATAAAGAAATGACAGGGGTTGCACCACACATCGTGGTACACAACCTCATCACCAAATCAGATGCAAAGCTAGTTAAACAAAAATCGAGGCCAATGAAACCCAAGGTGGCTCTCATGGTGAAGGAAGAAGTAATGAAACTCCTCCAAGTAGGATTCATCAAGCCAGTTGATTATTCTCAGTGGATATCTAATATCGTTCCCGTTCTCAAAAAGAATGGGAAGATACGCATTTGCATAGATTTCTGAGACATTAACAAAGCGTGCCCCAAGGACGACTTCCCATTACCATCCATTGACATCATCATTGACGCAACGGCTGGGTTTGAGCTTTTGTCTCTCATGGATGGATTCTCAGGATACAATCAAATCAGAATATCTGAACAAGACCAAGCCAAAACCACGTTTATAACTCCTTGGGGAACCTATTGCTACGTTGTTATGCCATTCGGTCTCAAGAACACTGGCGCTACATACCAGTGGGCAATGACATACATATTTCATGATCTTATTCACAAAATCATGGAATCCTACGTAGACGACTTGTTGGCCAAAGCCAGGAAGCACTGTGATCACCCGGAAGTGCTCCGCATCATTCTTTCATGTTTGATAGAATACGGAGTCACACTAAACCCAGAAAAATGTGTATTTGGTGTGACAGGAGGGAAGCTCCTAGGTTACATTATATCATCACGAGGGATCGATGTAGACCCAGCTAAAATCTGCTGTTCTTGAAATGATCCCACCATCGGATGAATCTGGAATCAGGTCATTTCTTGGGAGACTCGGTGCAATCCGAAGATTCATCCCAGATTTAAGCTTTGCCATTCATCCAATCAACAATCTACTCAAGAAAGAGTACAATATCGATTGGACCAAATAATGCAATGAGGCTTTCGAAGCAGTTAAGCATTTCTTGTTGTCACCACCTACGCTAATGCCTCCTAAGCCAGACCGCCCTTTAATCTTATATTCGCGAGCTACCAATGTCTCGCTAGCCTGCATGCTGGCTCAAGAAGATGATGACAAGAGAGAACGTGCGATCTATTTTATTAGCCAAACTTTACTCGATTATGAGACACGTTATACGCAAGCAAGAGCGAGAATGCCTCGCCATAGTCTTTACAACCAAACGTTTAAGACATTACATGCTAAATCAAGAAACAAGGGTCATTGTAAAAATAGACCATTTACGAACCTTCCTCACACAAGGGTCCTTGTCTAAAAAGGATGGACACTTTATAACCTTAATGGGTGAATTCAAATTAACATTTGTAAATCAGAAGTCTGTTAAGGGACAAATCATTGTGGATTGGTTAGCTGATAACCCGTTAGATGGAGGTGATCTAGTAGATCTGGACTTTCCCGATGAATGCATATACTACGTCGAAACTAGACCTCCCATCTCTGAATGTCCATGGTATACTGATATCATTAATTATATCATGGGCCATGCATACCCAGAAGGTGCTACACTGCAACAAAGAAGGCGGTTACGCATTATCGTGGCTAAATACATTATTATAGAACAAGTGCTCTATCGTAAGGCTTTCGATGGAATGCTTCTAAGGTGTGTTGACACAGAAGAATCCAAGAAGATTCTCCACAAATCTCATAGTGGAATATGTGGAGGCCACTTTGGTGGTCACACCACCACTCGCAAAATACATCAGATGGGCTATTTCTGGCCCACTCTAGAGCACGATGCAGTAGAGTTTATACGCAAGTGTCATAAATGCCAAGAATTTTCCCACGAAATTCACATGCCGGCACAATCTCTACAACCAATCGCAACTCCATGGCCCTTTTCTACATGGGGCCTAGACTTGATAGGGAAATTCTCTCCCTCATCTACAGATGGCCATAACTTCATAATCATGGCCACCGAGTATTTTACCAAATGGGTAGAGGCTATGCCTCTCACCACTGTACCAGGGTCCATGATCAGCAAGTTCATTTTGAACCAGATCATTTGTAGGTACGGTGTCCCACAAATCATTATCACAGATAATGGGACTTATTTTAAGAATGACGAGGTTCATGAATTATGCAATAAATTTAAAATAAGACATCATACAGCCTCCCTGTATTACCCTCAAGCCAATGAACAGGCTGAAGTAATAAACAAAACATTGAAAGCTATTCTCCTTAAAATGGTAAAAGAAAATAAACGAGATTGGCATTTATAGTTATACTTGGCCTTGTGGGCCCACAAAACCTCAATAAGAACACCAAAAAGAGCAACTCCTTTCTCGTTGGTATTAGGAGAAGAAGCAATTCTCCCACTTGAGGTTGAAATACCCAGTCTCCGCATCTCATTACAAGGGATTCTGGATGAAGATGCTTATAGAGAAGCACGTCTCTCCCAACTAGAAAGCCTAGATGAGGCTAGGTTAGATGCTAAATAATGGCATAGAGTCTATACTGACTGGATGTGTCGAGAGTATAACAAAAAGGTCTATGAACGAGATATATATGAAGGAGATCTAGTTCTAAGACTAGACAGCCGGATTGATAAAAAGACCAGCAAAGGAAGGAAATTCTGGCCCAAATGGTTGGGCCCATACCGAGTCACAAAAGACTATGGAAATGGTGCATATCTCTTATGTACACTGGAAGGTGAGGAATTTGGTGAAACCATAAATTCCCTTCACCTTAAACAATTCTATGCAAAAGCAGTCAACACTATTTGTATAATTATATCTACATTGCATCTTCATGTAGTTAGGTTCATTTTGTCCACTTGTTTCATACAATTTTGTGATCAAGGAACTTATTCTCAAATAAATTAATTACAAACTTCTGATGGTATTGGCATTAGCATTCCAATCATGCTTCTTCATTTTCATAACATCATCACCATTTCAGAATTATTTCATCCATATAAAGCTAGATATGACAAAGTCTTAACGGTAACCATACCAAGATCTGCAGGCTTGTTCTCACTTTTGGTTTCTTCCTAGGATAGGTGTCTTGCCTATGGTCTGTTCTAGAAGCTTCAATGTGTTACATCTATCCCATATGTCTATCTCTTTGGAAATAAGAAGACACTGACATTTTACTCAAATAAACAAGTCAAATATAGATCAAACAAAAAAAATTATTTTTACACATTTCCTTACCCTACCAACCTTCAGTGATGAGCTTGCATCTCTTACTAGTGACGTAGGGTTGGGAAAGGATGGGAATGCCCTTACTCACCTGTACCTTTTCCATGGTGATAAGCCCATGATTTTGAATAGTAGCATGGGGCAAGGTATGGGGGGTCCTCTTGACAATAAATGTTGAAAGTCGTTAGCAAACAATTTAAATGAACCTTTGACATCTTGAGTCAAAAACAAATGAATCAGATGTCCAAAATTCCAAGAGAACTCAAAAACCCTGAAAACCAGATTTTGTCTACCATGTGGCCATCTACGGATCTAAGTATAGATAAACCACAAAGCAAATAGCATTCTAAACTATGGAGTCACCTAAGTAGAGTAGGTTTGTAGCATCCTAATTTGGTTCCGTCAAATCTTTTTCTATCTCTCATCACTATCATTCAACAAATTTCATAGCTTGTGCCCTTTCTAGCTCTCGATGATGAGCCCTCGCATCTTACTAGTTGCGTGGAGTTAGGAATGGGGCAAGTTCATCTTCTCATCATACCGGTTTATCATCACATTTTGTCAAAACCAATATGAAATACCAAAAATTACTTATAGAAACTAAAGTTCAAGATCACATTGTGTCTACATTATCATATATCAACATCACGAAATACAAAAAGAAATAAAAAATTTGTATCATTTGTCCTCCATTGCATACATTCTGAAAAGCATATAAAAACAACATTATAGTTTACATGTGAAAATGAATCACAAAAACATAGATACCAAGAGTCTAATCTAAAAAGAATATCTATATATATATATATAATCAAGTTTCATGTACAATGCCATCATGCGCTAAGCATGGTCAAAATGCTCAAAGATCCTGGGAAATACAAAATAAATCATACTAATGATCTATGAGATCCAGTGTCCAAACCCCTATGAGATCCCTCCGAAGGTGCTCTCTAGGACTGCACAGAGTGCACAGAGGGCTCACGATCCTGAGGAGCAGCTACGATCTTGCCATGAGAGTGAATCCTCATAAGGTTCTCTACTATCCTGTATCCTACCAACTCAGTATGGAGGGTAGACACCATCCTGGCCACATGCGAGATAGGGGAAAAAATGTCAGTATGCCTACCGGTTTCTGAGGGCTCCCCTACATCCACGGATATCTCCGCATGGGTCTTCTTGATGGGGATTATAAGGGTATCAGTGCATACCCAGCAAATCAGGTCTCACCACTCGTCAGCAGTCTCTGCAAGCAAAGGAGAAAACAAATTAAAAATACTCAAAAGATAAAAACAAGAGTAAACAAAAGGAGAGATAACAACTAAGACAATCCTAAAAAAACTTTAAGGAGAGGGATGATAACTCACTCAGATCTCTGGGCCTCCAAGATGGATCCCTAGGGTCAACACCTACCACAGATGCTGCCACTGACTGATGTGATCCTCCTGTGCCTGGGGCCACATAACATCGTACTATGGACTCATCCTCTCCGCACAAGCCCTGAGAAAGTGGCTCCTATGAAGCTAAGGTCACCCTCTCCACACTCTACTCCACCCTCTCTACCTATAAGATATCCTAAGTATCATGCCACTCAGGATCATTATCCTCGTCTCCACCCAACTCACTAACCTCATCCTTGGTCTCCTCCTCCATCTCTCCCCTTGTGAACTCCTCAGACTCAAAGTCTATATCAATGGGGTCGTTGCTGCTGTGGGCGGGACCAGTACTACCCTCCTAGCTAAAATGGGGACACTAGGAGTAACAACTATCCAACCCCGGCCTCTAGGAGCTCCTTCAGCCTCTCTGACCAATCTGTATACTGGCACTACTAGGGAAGCATACCCATGTAAGGAAGGCCAAACTGCTGAGGCACTCGACCAAAAGGATGTATCTCCACCTTCCCTGTCTTGTCCACAAGCTGCCCTGTGGTGGAGCAAGAGATCAAAGTAATAACCTCCTCACCCCATAACCCTGCCATGGCCTAATACGGTGTGGCCTCCATGTCATCAGTGGTCAAGGAGGTGACTGGCTGGTGGGGTGCTCTAAGCACTAACATATCTATCCATCTGGCTGCCCTCAAGGCTCCGGGATCTGCCACCTCCACACCTCTCCCATAGGGAATGAAACGCTCATAGACCCAGCTCATAACTAGGGTTGGATGGCTCAATGACTGCCCCTATAAATGAACTACCTGGTACAAATCATGATAGGTAGTCTTAAGAATGTTAGCCCCCTAGGCGTAAATCTGACCATGTCCCTCAATATGTGTAACAATGGGGGACTAGCAGTATAGTAAAGTGTCTCCTTCCTTGTCCCTGATCAATCTTGAGTCAAGGATCCCCATGATGGCCTGGCGAATCAAAAGGATAGGTAGGCTAGGAATAGATCGGACCCTCACCCCCTTCTTTGAACCAGTTGAGATAACTGCATCTCCCATAAATGAGGCTCACTCTGCTATCTGAGCCCATGATCCTACTGTCTCAAGTGTGAGTCATCTCCCAATGATCAGAACCCCCAAGATGTGGTAAACATCCTCCAAAGTAATGGTCCACTCACCCCTGACTCCTAGTAATAAGAAAGTATTCTGATCAGCATCCCAATATGAAAATAAGTCAAAAAGTATGTGACTAGAAGGTGCAACATGCAGGACTCGTGATCTGTGCAATATACCGGCCCTCTGAAGTGTGTCCTACTCATCCTGAGAAAGTGCATCCAATACTACTGGAAGCCAGTCAGTCACTCTCTCTCTCTCTCTCTTGGCTCCATCTAATATACTCCTCCTTCACCTGTATACACCTAAAACACACAAAAATGAGTAAGTTAGTATTCAAATGACATTAAAATAATCATGAAAGAAGGTAAGAATGCTAGAAACGTAAAAATGAATTCAAATAAGTATTGTTTTTGCATTTTGTGCAGAACCACCACCCTGAGCAGGGCGGTGGTTCCATAATCACTGCCTTAAGGGAAGCGGTCTTGTAACCACCGCCTTGATCAGGGCGGCGGTCATGTAACCACCACCCTGCTCAGGGTGGCGGTCATGTCCTAAAATCCCACATGGGTTATGTGCCCTAAAAATGGCTAAAAACGTAAAATAAAGACCATTTTGACTCAAACAAATCCTACCCAGTAGGTGCCCCCCCTAAGTGATCCTATTAAAACTGACATTTTCAAAAATAATCCCATCATGATAAATATTTCACCATTTTAACATTTTGGGGACAAAAACGGTAAATCGAGAAAAACTAACATGTGACCTCGTGGGTCAGTGTTCCACTCGTTGAGGCATGATCATGATCTCGTCCCGAATGTTTCAACTATACTCTCGTTAGAAACCATCATCGTGGGTCCTAGAGCTCAAAATCAACCAAATCAACATGTGCAAATGAATGGAAAATGGGACCACTTTTACATATATAGCAACCTGACTTATTTTAAATGCCCCTTTTCACAGGTTTGGAGTGCCAACGGAGGTAAGTTCTTATCCCCACAAAAATGGTACGTCCTCATTTCATAATATTTTAGTGTTTATTCTTCGATCTATTTTATCTATTTGCACTTGAGTCCTCTTTTCATTTTACAAATGGTGGGAATTTTGGATGGCGTCATTTCGACACACAAATGTATCAGGTATAACTTCTAACTTCCCATTTCAAGACTGCCATACTCAGACCCACCGTTTTACACCTCTTCATTGCTAAAACACTTCTCCGAGGGGGCAATATGTATGTACCCAAAATTATAGGGTACTACACCACCAGAATAACATTACACGTGCCCCAATGATGATACAGGTCTCCTCGCAAGGTGTTCGGGATTTGGAAAAGCTCTCCAAGTATGTGTTAACATCCTACATGCCTTGTTTAGCCCTGTGTGCTTTTCTTTTTCCTTCCCTCTCTTTTCCTTTTCCTTTCAGTCTTCAGTTTTGAAACCACCACCCAGGTAGGGAGGTGGTCCTATAACTATCATCCTACTTACGGCAGCGGTCCTGAGCACGTTTTTCTAAAATGTTTTTTTTTATCACGACTCACGTAAAAAACAACGTTTACCAGCTTTTTTCACCACCTTTGCTTGTATTTATGATTCTGGTTCCCTAGAATAGTGTTTTGGCATTTTTTATGGTTTAAGAGATCAAATTGGTTTTCACCTTTGGGTAAATGGGATTCTATAAATATCTGGCTTGTGCTCAAGAAAATAGCCCCCCTCGAATTTTTCTTTGAATTTCTCATTTCAATAGTTTAGCCTTTCAATTTTGCATAGGATTCATAGTTTCATTTTTTGTATGCATGGTTAGTATTGTTTAGCTGTTGGGAAGTCACATATTCTCCTTGTGCAAGTGTTGTTATTATTTCATCCAATTAATTGGAGTAGGATAGTTTGATTTTCAATAAGAAGCAATTAAAGTTGTAGGTTTTGTTTGTAAAAAAAAATAGTTTTAGGTTATGGATGTTTTGTGTTGCATGACTCACAATAGATCCCACTAGGAATTGCATAAGCCAAGCTCTATTCTTTTGTGCTATCCCTCTCCTACTCACATTGTATTCAGTTTGTATCCTAAGTTGCCATTATTCCAATATCTACTTCTGTTGATGCTGGCATTACACACTTTTTTGGATCCATGTGAGCATGAAGGAATGAAGAGATCACACTGAGGGGACAAATCCATACACAACCGAATTCACCACTGTTATGAAAAATCCAAGTTGAAGCTTTCAAAGTTCTAGTTAAAACATATCAAACAAAGTAGTCAATCATTTCATTTCAGTTAATCTCACTTTCGATATTGCCAGGGAAGCTGTGGGGATTGATAATTTTTGAGAAACTATGATTCACTTCTCACTTCTGACGTAGGATCAAGAGTGTTTCAAATAGATTAGATCAGTTATCTGGTTATTTCAAATAGATTCACAACTGCACAGACAAGTAGCTATACTCGGCTGCTTTGTTTGTTTTAATTTTGTTATTAGTTTAGTTGCCAATTTCTAGACATATCAGATAATTTCTCTTTTAAATTATGTTCAATAGTTTATCAAAAATATCAGATTTAGGAATATACATAGATATATCTTGTGTAGTCAATTTATTTTGTCATTAGTTAGCTTTATATCATTTCCGTTTGCGTGATAATCACGGGACCTAGGGATCCCAAAGAATATGTATTTGAGCTTATCATGCCTCAACCCAATCTTGTTACAACAATAACTGATATAGACCAAAATCGTAGAATCCAAGTTTTTAAAACAACAGCAGACTTACAACATATCGGTTCACAATTAAGAGGGTTAAACATTGAAGACGACCAAGTGCATACATTTTTGTCAAACCAACCAAACTACACGTTACCCTAGATAAATATCCACGTGACTATAGAAGAGCTTGAAAGAGAGAAAACATTCAGTTGTGATCCTTTGGTCCCACAGCCAGACGCAGAAGACATTCTCACTGATATAGACACTAGCTTAAGAATTTAGGTTCCCAGAACACCTGTAAGGTACTCTGAGAAGATTACAGTGCTTTTAGTTCTAAACATAGAGGCTAAAAAGGCATATAACTATTAGATACTAGGGATTAAGGACTGATTCTGCGCATGACCATAGCAGGTCAACAACAACCATGAATCTATGGTTGTGATCCACAAATCCCACAACCCAACGAGTCCATAGGTCAATCCGACGTTGATGTTGGCTTACGCACATTAGTATTCAGATCCACTCCACTTCCACCTATCATCATCACACAATTATCCTTGTTGGATATAATAGCTAACGAAGCTAAGGATTTCTTGACTAGACTGAAGAATCACCCATAGAATCCACTATATCCATCATCCATCCTATGACCCTATCTAGAGATATACACCAAACAATCCCAAGTCATTTTCCCCTTATACCACAACCTATAGAACGGATTATGCCAGAGCTTGATATTGATTGGAGCCTTCGAGCAGTCATCCTTGCTAACTGATCTATCATGCCAGTTCAGGTTAGGAGGGCCTTCTTTTCCTTAGATTCATAGATTCCATTAGTGTGTGTTGAAGATATAAGATTGCCTAACTAGTTTACCCATACCCCACACATAGTCCATCCCCACCGGCTGTCTCAGCATGACCTCGGGAGGTCGGGTGCGAGGAAGAGTTACTTGTGGATTCCCATGCTCACTTGTCACTTTTCCATCGTACAGTGACTAACGGTGGTTAGGTATAACCAGTGTCGGTTACTATGAGATATAGAGATGTAACAGAATAGGTTGGAGTCCCCTTTGTGAATGTACAAAGGAATTTTCTTAGTCGAGATGAGGTATTGGGAAACTGGAGTAGGATTTTGTGAGGTTTTAATGTGTATATTGAGGTGAAAATGTGGAGAAGGTCAATAGGGAGCAAGATAAACAATGGATGATAAAATGATGATGAAATGAAATAACCAGAAAAGTATGATGTTTTAATTACTTGGATTTCATTCCTGAAGGCCTGTGTGTGAGGGATGGAGGTGTTGATGATGGGTTTGAAGGTTATAAGTGATCACCAACTGAAGAAAACCTTCTACATGGGCTGCATATACACTCTTCTTTTCTTGGATAGATCAGATCATGGTTGGGATGGATGTGAAGGAGAAGATGATCAATCTCCTTCCTTGGATGTGATTTTTCGTAGGAATTTCTCTCTAAAGATGCATTATCTCTCTGAGATGTGTTATTGCTCGTCAAATTTCTCCCAAGTTTTTTTCTAACTTGCAAGTTCTAACCTTGAGAATAAGGTTGTTTTGGGTTAAAAGGGGTAACCGGTGATGGTCCGGCTTAATCGTCGACGGTTAGGGGTAACCGACGTCGGTCGAGGTGGGATTTCCTAGGTTTACCAAACTTAGGGAGATCCTCCTGATTTCCTTGGATCTCATGTCATTATCCCATAGATTAAACTGGGAGATTTTTGTGAGCATGTAAGAATGTGGTTAGAGGGAATGTAGGCATTTATTTTTAGGGTTTGGGTAAGTCTCAGTTAGTTATGGTAACTTGCTAAGAATAGATCTTAGATTGAGTTAACTTAGTGAGGTGTCTAAGTGAACTGTATGTGTATATATTATTTAAATTAGATATTTAAATAATAAATATAGTGAGGGTAATGCATTAATTTAATTAAGTTAATATTAGTGGGGTTAAGGGGGTCATGGCTAGGTAAATGTAATAAACGATGCTTATATGTCGAGGGACAAAAGGGGAGTGTGACCTAATTTTAGTGTCTACACTATATCTTTGAAAATCAATCATTTTCCCTTTTAAAATCATCGATTTTGTTCCAAAACAGACCCAAAATGCATTTCCACAAAAAACAACCACGAACATAGAAGGACAAAAAATGATCCACACTCATCCATTGTAGAGCTTGAGCTAAAAATGATGATAAAAAATCACATGCAAATGTAAATAAACCATTTTCCCTTTATTTACCTTGAAATCGGGATGCTACACGTATCAGAATTAGAGAAATGATGATCCAGGTGGAAAAAATACATTTTGCAGCATTTGGGAGAAAAGGCATGATTTCTCAATTTGCTCCACCGGTCTGCCAACCCACTGACATGTGGCAGCTTTTGATTGGATGAGGCGATGTGGTCTAAAAACACTATCTGAGACTTTTGGGAGAAAAATGCAAAATCTCAAATTCCTCCATAGGTCCATAGTTCCTCTGCCTCAATGACATGTGGCTGTCTCGATTTGGATGCAGGCCCAAAGGGAGGGCGACAAAACTTGAACCTTTAACCCTTTGGAAAAAAGTGCAAAAAATAATATTGTTGTCACCAGCCCGCAACCCCGAGGACACGTGGTTGCTTCTGAGGGCTTGTGTAACTTATCTCACCATTCCTCCATATTGGCTCGTGGGTTTCTTTTTCTAACTTACCCCTTTTGCGAAAAAATGCAAAAATCACAAGGAATTTCGTAGGTCTGCCAACCCGCCAAAGGAAAAATTTAACTACATAGGTCTGTCGAACCATAACTTGCAAAATATAAGGAGTTAGGAGGACTTCTTGACCTTTCTAGAAAGGGGGAGAAAGTTCCCATCTAATGGATAAGTTTTCAAAAGTCTTCAAGTCCTTGGTTAGTCCTAGATTCAAAAATACGTCTTTCAAGCATATTTCAAAGGCACCAACTCAAAATTTAACATTTTTAGACTTGGAAAATGGAGGGAAATTTGAGGGTGAAAAAAGCTGGCTCCTTCTGGGGATGACTTGGCTTTGCATGAAATACAAGGAAAGATCAAGAAGCTTAGAAAAATTTGGGAAAAGAAGACCAATGCCTTATCCATTGCGCAATGAAATAAAAAACAAGCTCAAAATAGAAGGGGAGAACATAACAAGCTGGAAAAGAAAACAAGACAAAAAATAAAGGAAAACAAACCAAAGGGAAAGTTGTACAAAATATACCAAGGACCTCCAAAGCACCTAGAATTTGAAAAATCTTAAAAAATTCCCACTATAAGGAAGTGGGAGAGAATAATCATCCATGTAATCCAAGTAGAAATAATTCTCACTGGTAAAATGTCTTATTTTGAATGGGCCCAGCCAAAGAGAATCAAACTTACCATGGTTGTCACTTGGTTCATGGCTTTTTTCCCAAAGAAGAACAAAATCTCCCACTTGAAAAGTTCTAGACTTAGCCTTCTTATGAAATAGATCTTTTACCTTGAGTATGTGAGCTGATATATTATCAACCACCTGCAATCCATCTTCATTCAGCCTCTGAAGGTACATAATCCTTTTGTCCAATGAGCTAGAAAAAATGGAATTTGTAATGGCCTTCATCAAGTGCAAAGTTGGTAGTTCTAACATTATTGGTAGCTGAGCATCAACTCCATATACCACTTAAAAAGGAGACATTCCAATGGCTCTCTTAGGTGTAATTCTATCAGCCCATAAAGCATCATATAATTTCTTATGCCAATTCCTCTGAGAGTCATTTACAAGCTTATGGATAATTGTGACTAAGTTCTTGTTCATTGATTCAACTTGCCCATTCCCTTGGGGATAATAATCTGAAGAGTGTGTAAGGGAAATGACATAGCCATAGAAAAAATTAGTCATTTTAACAGAGGATAAGTTTGAAGAATTTTCAGTGACAATCTTGTTTGATATACCAAACCTTATTAAGATATTCTCCTCAATGAAATTGTAAACAAACCTCCGAAGTAGTACTTTTGACTAAAATGGCTTCCACCCACTTGGTGAAATTTTCAGTGGCAGTCAAAATGTGAGTGTGACTAGCACTTGAGGGTGGATTGAGTGTGCCAATAAAGTCTAAACCCCATTGTTGAAAAGGCTCTTCAATCACTATTGGTTTGAGAGGTAGAGCAGCCAAGTTGGGTCTTCTAACAAAGGTTTGGCATGCTTCACATTTACTTACCCACTCGGATGCATCTCTAGGTAATGTGGGCCAATAATACCCAACACGAACAATCTTGTGGGCTATTACAGAAAATGAAAAATGACCCCCACAAGCCTGATCATTAAAAGTTGAGAATAATCTCTTTTGCTACTCCTTGTCAACACATTTCAAAAACCTTACATCAATGCCATGTTTGAATAATGTGTTTTCCCACAATACATTTTGAGCAGATCTCAATTTGATGGTTCTTTTCTCCTTAGCAGTTAAATGGGATGGGCATTCCCCATAAGTGAGAAAGTATGAAATGTTATCATACTATTCATCAGTTGAGCTGAGGAAAAGAATTAGAGGAGTATCAACTTCCTCTAACAATTTGGCATCAGCTCCTTTTTCAATCAGCTCACATAAGCCCTTTCCTCTAGACAATTTGGTGGGTTTGATTTCAAGGTCATACTCCTAAACTTTGGCTACCCAATTACCCATCTTGGTTCCAAATTATTGTTGTGTTAGAATGGATTTAACAGTTGTATCAGGCACAAGAACAATAGCATGGGAGTTGAGGATATAAAACTAAAACTGTTTCACCACTGTAACCACTGTAAAAGTGTGTTTCTCTATCATGGTGTACTTCAGCTCATGGGATTTCAAAATATAACTCATGAAGGCTATGAGGAGCTCATGACCTTCATTATTTTCTTGGGTTAACACAGTAGCAAGAGTGTATTCAGTGGCATAGCAATAAATAATAAAGTCCTTACCAAAATCTGGGCATGCCAGTATTGGAGTCTTTTCTATAGCTCTCTTGATGCCTTGAAATGCAACTTTGACTTTAAAAGACCAGCCAAATGTTTGCTTACATTTCATCATGTGAGCAATGCTCAAAGTAAGCTCTGCAAAATCAGGTATGAACCTCCTTAGGAAGTTTATTTTTCCAAAGAAAGAATGCACACCTTTCTTGCTGGTTGGAAGAGGGATCTGCTAAATTTCCTAAACTCTCTTCGGAACAATCTTGATCCCATCCTTAGAGACAATGTGTCCCAAATGCTTTCCTTCAGTAACATAAAAGACTGATTTCTTTGGATTCAAGTAGATGTCATGCTCTCTACACCTTTGGAGGACTATTTCAAGCTGTTTGAAATGATCAGTTCTAATTTTTGAAAACACGGTCAGATCATCAAGGTATACAACTATGCACTTTCCCTTGAGGCTACCAAAGGCTAGGTTCATATCCCTCTGAAAAGTAGCACTAGCATTGATGAGGCAAAATGACATTATCTTATAAGTGAAGGTGCCCCAAGGAGTGGTGAAGGTTGTCTTATGCTTATCAAAAGCATTTACTTTGACCTGATTATAACCTGAGAACGCATCTAGCATGGATAAAATATCTAAACCTGTGACAACTTGCAATACTTGATCCAAGGTAGGAAGAGGATAATTTTCCTTCAAATATGCTTGATTCAAGTTTTTGAAATCAACACAAATCTGGATCTCAACATTCTTCTTTCTAACTGGCACAATATTAGCAATCCACGTTGAGTGGTGAATAGGAAAAATGATCTTTACTTTCAATAATTTCTGAATTTCTTGGAAGATTGTATCAACAATCTTAGGATTATATTGCCTTTGCTTCTGCCTGAAGGGCTTGATCCCAGGTTTGAGAGGGATGAAATGTTACATTTCTTTTGGTTGGAAAGCCTTAAGATCATCATATGAGTAAGCAAGAACATCGTCATACCTCTTGAACAAATTTACAACCTTCTTCTTCTCTTCTTGTGTGCAACACTTCCCAATGTTTACTAGCTTGGGTTCATGAGAACTTCCAATTTTTATCTTCTCATACTCAGTGGACTGCTAGTTTCCTTCAGCAGATTTTAACTTAATATATCTATCATGTTTATCAAATAACTCCTCCAAAATCACTAACCCCTTAGGTATCTTATTAAATTTCAGCTTTAAACATCCGTCATGATCTATTTCTTCTTCTTTGCAACCTTCTTCATTTGGAGGCACACATTCCCTAGGTGGATTTTCACTCCCTTCAAAGTACAACTGATCAAAATTATCTCTAAGCTCTAGGAAGGATACTAGATGCTAATCATCATTGAAGACTTTCCAATTATTTGCATTGTCTGGCACACTAGGCCTATGAATCATCTCAATGGTGAACTTCTCTTTGAAGAAATCTGGATGAATAATTAATAGAGACCCCGAGACAACCAATGAATCAGCTCTCATGTTTCTTTCCCTTGGCATGGCTTCAATGGAGAAGGCATCAAGGAACTCAATTGAATCCCAAATTAGATTTCTGTAATGTTTTAGCCTTCTATTTTTTACTTGGAAAAGATCTCTAACCTACTTTACAATCAGATCTTCATCACCATGAGCAAGGATATTCTTAATTCCCATTTATTTTACCAAGTTAAGACCAAGAAATACAGCTTCATACTCTGCTGTGTTGTTTGTGTTTTCAAATTGGAGCTTGAAAGAGGAAGGGTGAAGCTTCCCTTCAGGAGAAATGATCACTACACGAGCTCCAAAACTAGCTGAGGAGCAGCTCCCATCAAACTCTAAAACCCAAACTCCATTGGGATCAAGAAGTACTTCCTTGGGATGCTTTACCTCATCTTGTGACATGACCATGTAATTGCCATGACCTCTATCTTCATAACATATTTGTGCTTTTGGATCGTCTGTGTTTTGCACAATATATTCAGTTTGCTTTTTAGGCAATAGCTTCTTCATCTTCCCATTTACTGGAATGAGGGCATGTTACCAGTCCATCATGATATCTCCTCCAACATACTTGTAAAATTTTCTACTCAAATAGCATGCCATAAGAAGGAGGTATATTAGCTACCAAGATGGTTGCAGCAAACACAACTTGTGCATCCTTGATTCTACCAACCAGCAGTACTTCTTTAGTTTCCATTGAATAACATGAGCCAAAAGTGTGGGTTAGGGTCAGGCCTAGGGCATAAGCTACCTTTTTAGGCATCACATTTTCTGAAGCACTAGAATTAATGACATAATTATTGAGTTTATGACCAGTTATGAGGAGGGTAACAAAAATTGGTTCAATCTTCTCCTCAGATGAAGTAATTGCTCGTACAAGGCTAGGTTGAGATGAAGGAGAAGGAGTTGGTAAGAGGCATTTAGAACCATGGGGTGAAGGTTTAGATTTAGAATTCATAAAGTCTACCATCTTAGCAAATGCCTTGGGATGAGTTTAGTAAAATTCAACCTCTGAGATCTGAATCTTAGTTTTCTTGAGATGGTCAATAATATCAAATGAGCTAGTGGTAGATGCAACATTAGTAATAGTAGTAGATGGGAATTTTGATTTATCAACTCTATCAATAGGATGACAAGAAGTTTTAGGAGGAGGAGGAGAAGAAGAAGGAATAATAGAGCCTACCTTTTGCGTGGAAGAAGTTGGAATAGGATCTCCCCTCCTTATAATCACTAGAATGGTTGTAGGAGGATACTTAGATCTTTTATCAGGATGCACTACCTTTTCTTTCTTGCTCGTTTGATCATGAGTCATGACAGCATAATATTCATTGCTCATCTCTATAATTATTTCATCATAATCATCTTCTTCATCTATACCTTCAGTAGTGATAAAATGGATATGGTATCCACTCAGCTCTTCCAATTCTTCATGGATTTAATTCTCCTTTTCATCATCAAGCTCTAACACTTCACATGTGGCATTGACTGGAACTTTGATAGGTAGAACTTCAATTGCTAATCTAGTCTTAGGAGGGGCTAACCGATTTCTGGGCTGAAAGTTCTTTTTAGGCACATCTTGATAAGGAAAATGTTGAGCTAATTGTTTATTGAGAGCAATCAGATCATTAGAAAGCTTCTGGACTAACATATCTGCATTAACTCTAGGAGAATATGTGGAAGAAGAGGATACCTTTGATTTAGATGAATCTCTCCTCAGTTTTCCAAACATAATCAAATCATCTTCCACACTAATAATTAACCTCTAATCAACATCCAAGGTGGCAAGATTATCTCTCCTAAGTGCATAGCTCACTTCAGGCAATTGAGCATTAAGGAAGAAGCAGTTTTGAATCTGATCCGTAGGGAGTGTAGCTAATGGAATCTTATTAATCATCCTATTGAATTTAGCTATAAAATCCCTCATAGGCTTGTAACATCCTCATTTTATACTTTAGAACAAGTGAATTTTTTTTTTTTTTTATAATTGCATCCTGGTTCTAAATACATAATTTAGAACTCACAATTCAAATAACCATTCATATAACAGACAACCATATGCAGCTGTAATGACTCGGAGTACCTCCGATCTATTCATTCCATGACTCGGTAATCTACCGATCTATTCATGAGTAATAAGAGTCGGTGTTTTTATTTAACACATTACTCTTGCGGTTCTCTTCCCTAATCTGGGATTCAGAATGCTCTGTCCAAGGAATCTAACTGAATAATTGTTACTATTATTCATCGGCATCTCATCCCTTAGACTAGGTGAATTAGGACAACGCAATCAGCAGCTTGCGATACTTTGGCCAAAGATTTGAAACATACTGTTCATGTCTCGTATTCCTTAACGGCATACTCGTCAATCTGGAATACGTCCTTCACCCCATTCATATGTTATATAGAATGTCTTATACTGACTACTGTCAGTCCTTCCTTTCACAACTGAATCACTCGGAGGCAGATTAACAAGGTGATAATGTTATATGGATGCCCACGAGGATTAGGGATATGATGACATACTGGTTCAACCTTGCAGTTCAACCAGTGTGTCATGATACCCCGAATCTCCTAGGCAGCCTTATAACATGACCACGTTCTTAATCGGTCCCAGGGTAACTCGTGCGAAATCAAGTGTAAATCTTAGCGATCAATGCAAAGGGTGTCGCCATAAGTCATCTGCATTGTTGTAACTTCGAGAAGATCCTAATCTTCTCGGAGGTACAACTCTGCAGTTGACTTATGTCGTCAACCTTTAAATCCGCCTCGAAAAGATCTACTCAGTAACAAGCGTTACGCACTTGAGTTTAAATTACTTTAAAGACTTTTCCCTAAGGTTTAGCCTTTCCGATCCCTGGATTCTTCGTCTTAAGACGACCCTCCTCTATAAAACCCATTACTTGGTAGAGATATTAAGGTCAAGTTCTTCATCAAGGAGTCATTAGAATACACCTGATTCTAAAGCAACAGAATCGGACAATATCTCATAACCTTTGCTTGAGATTGCCAACTGAACTCCATTTGATTGTATATCAGTTCTCTTAACTGAATTTATATCATACTTTTTAGTATAAAGATATAAATGATTAAGAATCCAATTTAATATTGTCCTGTTATACTTAGGACTAGGGATTAGTAATTTAATCCAGCTTGTTTAGCGTTCTCTTTTAGGCTCATTTTTAACCTATCTTCTAGAAAGACAATTATTTAAATCCAATATTGCTTTTGCTAGAACAAATTAGAACTACTAAACACTCATAAGAATTCAATCTCATTTTCATGCAAGCTTTCATTGTCAATCACAAAAGCATCCATATTATACAATGATAACAATGCCCCTTCGTTACATAAACCGAAGAAGGTCAACTATCAGAAATAGAATACAACACATAAGTATCAAACACTTATTTCCATTCCTTTCAAAACTATACAATTACATTTTATGCAAACAGCATACTTGATACAATGCTAACGGAAAAGAAACATCTTTTCACATATAGTACATCTATAAAATCAAGCTGTAATTCATTACAAATCAAATAAACAATCTGATCAGCCTGTCAGATCTGCATTGCTTTTACCTCTTACGGCAACCATCTGCAAAAATAGTCAACATGAGTCAGTTCAATGAACTGAGCATGATAAGCACTAACTTTTAAAACAATTGCAATCCATCAATTGTTTTCATTAAACACCCTGTTTAAATGAGATCAGATATTCACATAAGTAAACATACTCAGACTATGCCCTTGTAATACAAAATGATTACAAATATGTAACTCTGTCATTGTTACAAAATAGTCTTAATCACTTTCTAATATTTCATCAAATATTAAGAAACAAGGAACGAATGTACACAAACAATCATTGAATCCAAAATCACAACATTGGTCAGATTGTTTCATTCTTCCAAAAAGGGAATAACATAACAATTCGGGATTCCACCAATATGTTACAAAACAATTTCCCACTGTTAGACAAATATCAACAAATATTAAATAAAGGAAGAGAAAGAACCAAACCATTCATACTTCCTTTCACATAAGTTCATTACTGAACCGTCTTCACATATGAAAACATTCAACCAGTATATAAATGAACAAGTTAGACAAGCCGCAAGCAAGATTGCTGTTTTACAACAAACTTCATTGCATCAAGCAATCTGAGGTTTCCTAAAGACTATGCCATGACGTCCACACAGTATTTCCGAAACATGCTCAGTCAAAAACGGACTGAATAAACGGAAAGGAACATAGCATATCTATTCTTGCTCAGTCTAAATCAGACTGATTAAACGGAAAGGAACATGCATATCTATTCTTACCTTGGCGCATGCAAGTCTAAGGTGTGGTACTCGCGACTCACCCCAACAGGGCCAGAACACGAAATATTCAACCATACTCAAGGAACAGTGACAAAACGACAGTGTCCCGTAAATCAGATTCAATAAGGTTCAAGCAATACAAGATACCTTCCAAAAGTTCATATGAATCCGAACAACAATAAAACAAATAATTGCATACGATTACATCCGAGCCCAACAATGGAGCTTATTTAAACATCAGGCAAGCAAATCCGATTACCGAATTCAAAACAAGAAAACCGGCTGTACCTTGCCCATCTTTTACACAAATTTGCACAGATTGAAGACCTAAATATTCTCCTAAAGAATCTGTACCACAAAATCAATGCAACACAAAAGTAATTCCAGAAAATAACAGAGGTCTTAGTACATGTCATTCCTTCCAACCACTGGTTTATCATTCACCAACTATTTAAACATATTCAACTTGAACAGCGGCCCAAATAGAAATATAAATCATTGAATCGTCTCCTCAGAGTCGTTCAGAATACAACCATTATAAATCTATAAATACACATTACATACTGTTAACGGGTTTACGCCCATAATCGCAGAACCCAACAACAGTATAAGATGGAATTAGTTGATAAATCCTTCTATACCATCCATGGCAAACATTCAGAATGAAACAAGTGTAAGCAAATCAAATACCCATTTCAAGCAAGGAAATCAACTGAGCCGCTTCGAAACTTTCGAACAGCTTTCACAAAGAAATGCAAATGCATACCCAGGAAGTCTATATCCTTTATTTATTACAAATAACAGTGGCCAAAAGACCTGTTTCCTCTACCAGGCTTCCACGAAAATCAAATAACAAAACTCAAGGATGAATCCATATTCTCAACGGTGGGTAGCAATATACGATTCAATCAAGGACTCCTTTGAGTCGTTCAAATAAATTATAGATGTATCAATAATGTATACAGTCAACAAATAATCCCGTTACTACAATAACAAGGAAGAACAACTTCCACTGGGTCGTATAGACTACGGTAATACAACAGTTTACCTGTTCCCAGCAAAAATTAGAAGACAAATGAAACCCAAAAAGTACCATTAGTCACTGTCAACAAAAACCACGACAGAGTTTCCAAAGGAGCAGTAGAACTGATCAAACATACAGTATCTAACAGAATCCTTCCATACAGTTTCCACAACAAGAAACAGCGACCACAAATCAACAACATACAGTGGTCTATAAACAACACAGGTATATCCTATGGGCTCACGCCAAACAGGCCGAGCTTTCATGCTCTTTACATATAAATATCTCACATATTTAAACCAGAAAGAATACACAAAGGAATAGAGCCACAATTCGATTTTAATAAACACCCATCAAGAGGAAAATTGAAAAATCGAACCAGAAGAGATACAGTACCAAAAATCAAACAAGATCTCCATAGAAAATCATCTATTTTCTCAAAACATTTGAACAGAGTTGTTCTAATGAAATCACTTGAAAGACAGCAAGCTATTTAAAGGTTAGGGCCTAACATGCCTGGATTTTTGATCAAATTTCCGAAGCAGACCACAGGAAGAGCTCAAACTTCCTTTTCTTTTTCCACGATAAAGCGACCAACAAAATTTTGCTGTCTCCATCACATATATATCCTCCATGATAGAGAAAAGAGCTATAGCAGTTCATACTTTCCATGCAACTCAAAGAGAACTGGTGCGAAGAACCAGTAAACAAGCAGAGAGAGAGAGAAGACCGAAAATCGCGACAAGCCAAACAAACCCCCAAATTTCCCGTTTGCATGCCTTCTCGCGAGTTTCGAGCTCGACTTCCGAGAATATTGAATGCCATTAAACCAACTTTCCCGCTTAAACTCATCTTCCACCGACCGCCAGAATTGGCGACAGTCCAATGAAAATTCAAGCCCATTTCCAAACTTAGCGAATTGCCACGTCAGAACAGGTTAGCCGTCGCTTAAGCCTCCGCCATGACCTGTCCCTCATCCTTATCCCAAGCATTAATTGCCATAGAAAACGCCGCCCATGGTTCGCACCCCTCCATAGGCCCCTTCATAATCTCCTCATTAGTTAGGTTAGTATCTTAGGTTAGAATTTAGGGTAATACCCATACTAACCAATTTACACATAGATACTAACTTAGGATATTAACACATAGCCTAGGTCTAGGTTAGATTAACACTAATCTAACCCCTAGGTTAGGTTTTAGTTTTAGGTTACTAACCGTTAATAATTCCAGTTAGGTATAACATTTTATATGCCAAGAAAAGACCTAAAATCATGCATCTCCGAACAGGATTCACTCCTATACAGCCGTTAGGCTACAGGAATATACATGGCAGAATTATTACTTGGTCCACGTCCGAGACCTTCCAGATATACTTCGATATCGGGAACCGATTCATTTACCAAGATCAGCCTGAGTCATACTCCTGACCAGCTTAATCAATGCTTCCATACCTTGCAACCTGTTCAAGGTCTGTGATCTAATTCATCACAAACAAATTTAAAGCATTACTTGGATCAATTCCACTGATCCAAGACTAGATATTATAGATGAATGTCTCTATAATTCATTCCGTGATCAGATTAATATTCAGACACAAAATGAAATAAATAAAAGAGTCTAATCATATTCTGACTCAGTCAAGATCTGCAATCTGCAAGGAAATTACAATACATATCAAGCATGATTTCTAAATCGAGGAACACATCCTTATACCAGAAATCACATATCAACACTTGTATGTCCAGGAGAAAGTAACAACAGTTCAGGGTGTTTCTATTGCCTCTAGGAAATTCATGCAATGGCTAGGGAAGAGAAAGAGACCCAACCCTTTAGCCCCAAGGTAGAGGAGCTTCCATTCTTGGAAATATTGTTTGGAGAGGAACAAAAACACCAGCAAGGATAAGAGCATGAAGATTGGGACTGATCTAATTTTGAGGACTATCACTCCCAGAAGTTTTATCTCTATCAGGAGGAGTGCTTGCAGATCTTTCTCCTCTTATTTTTCTTATTGATGAAGGAAGAGAGAAACCTTTGTTTTCCAGTAGCTGGAAATGAGGATCCTCTTCCCAAAGGTTTCTTCTACCCCAAGTATATCTTGGATTCTCCAGATCAAAGATGATCAAGACGAAATGCTTCAAAAACTGGAAACCATTCACAATGGATTCCCTAGTGAAGTCACCAAAAATAGTTGGGTTTCAGATTTTCACTTTGGGTGAAACCACAGTCAAGGGACAACAAGTCCCTCCTCTTTAATGCGAGAGGTTTCCTTATTGAAAGCAGTAAAGATTTATATACATATACATAACTTTCATCATGTGGATTCTTGATACTTTAAGAGATTTCATACCAAAATGTCATCAGTACAAAGGGCTCAAAAGAATGGATAAGATGGAAAGAGGGGGGGAAGAACAACAATACTTTCTGTATATATAGATTTTAGAGTATAACCTTACTTGTATTGAAATAGAAAAATGTAGAATGGGATAATTCAGCTTCACAATATGTATCAATATTTAGAAACAAAGTTACAGAGATCATATACAAAAGATTGTAAAGTTTATTTTCATGGAAAGATAAACAAATCACTAATTAAGAGCCAGAAGTGAAAGAAAATAGCAGAGGAAGACAAGAAAAAAACCTCTGTATTGAGGAATTTTAGTTTTACAATCTTTTCAAAAAAATGCTAGGAACCCGTATACAATGGAAAAGTATGTTTTTATAACAATTCTATTTCATATTTGCTTCACCTCCGAGGAAATAATATCCCAATGGGATAAAATTTGTTTGAGATTCATTTGGAAAGAGACAGGAAACAAGAATGCACTCATGGAAAATGCAGGTGCCCTAAACAGTTAAAATTCATCATTTCAAATGTGAATACTTTAGCAAAAGTATATGGCAGTTTCCTCATTCATTTTCCCTCATCATTTTCCCTCTGTAACTACCTCTAAAACATTTGAGTGCCCAGTTGGCACATTTCTCCTTTTCTGTTCGTAAACACCTGATTACCCTATCTCTTCGAAAATCAATCATATTCCCTTTTAAATCATCGGTTTTCTTCCAAAACAGACCCAAAATGCTTTTCCACAAAAAACAACCACAAACAGAGAAGGAAGGATAAAAAACAATCCACACTCATCCATTGTAGATCTCGAGCTAAAAATAGCAATAAAAAATTAGATGCAGATGTAAATAAACCATTTTCTCTCTTTTTTACCTCAAAATCGGGACCCTACACGTGTCAGAATTAGAGAACTGATGAGCTAGGTGGAAAAAATACATTTCCCAACATTTGAGAGAAAAGGCACGCTTTCTCAATTTGATCTGCTAGTCTGCCAACCCACTGACACGTGGTAACTTCTAATTGGATGAGGGGATGTGGTCTAAAAACACTATCTGAGCCTTTTGGGAGAAAAATGCAAAATCTCAAATTACTCCATAGGTCCATGGGTCCACTGCCTTGATGACACGTGGCAGTCTTGATTTGACTATGGGCCCAAAGGGAGGGCAGCAAAACTTGAACCTTTAACCCTTTGGCAAAGAGTGCAAAAAACAATATTGCTCCTACCAACCCGCAACCTTGAAGACACGTGGTTGCTTTTGAGGGCTTGTAGAACTTGTCTCACCATTAATCCACACGATCTCGCGGGTTGCTTTTGCTAACTTACCCCTTTCATGAAAAATTTCAAAAATCACAAGGAACTCCGTAGGTCCGCCAACCCCCCAAAGGGAAAATTTAACCACATAGGTCTGCCAAGCCATAACTTGCAAAATACAATGAGTTAGGAGGACTTCTTGACCTTTCTGGAAAGGGGGAGAAATTTCCCATCTGATGGATAATTTTTCAAAAGTATTCAAGTCCTTGGTTATTCCTAGATTCAAAAATACCTCTTTCAAGCATACTTCAAAGGCACCAACTCAAAATTTAACATTTTTAGACTTATAAAATGGAGGGAAATTTGAGGGTGACAACAAATTGTGAAGATGATAGTCTTCTCAATGATATTTTTTAGCTCCTTCTTCATGAGAGGCTTAATATGAGGGCTGACTGATCTTTTATTATTCCTAATAGGCTTACCTTCTAGGTCTAACTCAATAGTGTGTTGTGTCAACTTTGGATTAAATCCTCTCAAGTCCTTATAGCTCTAAGGAGAGACATCCAAGAACTCTTGACAAAGGTGTATGAAATCAGATCTTTCTTGCTCAATGCTCACCTTGCCAATTTGGATTATTTTACCCTTTTCAATTGAAATGTGCTCCAAATCTTCTACTTTGACCTAAATGTTTATCTTCTCCTTTCGGAATTGATCATTGGGATTGAAGATTAACTCTAGAGTCACCAAACCCTTGGGTAAATTATTTTTATTTAGCTGAACTACCTAATAACCATAATGTTCCTCCAATTTATCTTGGTTCCTAGTGGATAATTCAACTTCTTCCTATAAGAAATTGATGATCTATTGATCATTCTCAAACACCTATCATCTTTTATTGTTATCTGGAACAGATGGTCCTACAATCACTTTAATATGAGGTTGAGTTTGATCTCTCTTTATATTGTCAACAACATCAAACGATGTTCCAACTGTTGTCAGTCTTTCTATAGCCTCATTCTTATTTATGGGTATGAAAATGATTTTTAATGCTTCAAAGTCTTTGATGAGATCCCACACCCTATTTTTATATCCATTTAGTATATTGCATTTAGTATAATTCAATCCTTTTACTTGGTTCACAATAAACTCACTATCTCCAAAGACTTGAAAGTTTTTAATTCCTCGCTTTCTTATCCAATGCAATCTACAGAATGATGCTTCTTACTCAGCTGTGTTATTTGAACAAGTAAACTAAAAATGGAAAGCTAAGTAGTACTTTATACCTTTAGGTGACACAAGCATTACACCCCTCCAACACCTTGTCTTCTTCTTGAACAATAAAAAAATAACTACCATACTTGATTATCATCTGTGTCATCCTACTTGGTGATCCTAGGGAGCAGTGGATCTTCTTTGGGTAAGAAATAAATAACCAATTCAGCCTCTTCAATTTCCTTGAATGGGTCAAAATCATTCCTTTTATTTTTCCTATTCATCAAGAGTCAAGTCTAGAATGACTCTAACCTTGGTATTCATCTCTGGAGCACTTGATAAATCTTCCTTATCAAAGGCTAAATAGTTGGAATTGATTGGATTTGGCATATGATGCTCAATGTGAAATTTTTCGATAGGTTCAGATCGCATTGTAGCTTTACCCCCGTAGTTTGTCCTGAAAAGCATATGTGACCAATAATCATATAAGTAGCCTCCAATTTTGGCAGTGAAGTCTCAGGAAAAGCATAGAGTGAAGAGTGGTGGCAAGTCAATAACTAATACATCTTGTAATATTGTGACATTTAGGCACCCATGTAGTGTAAGGATAAAACCTTTGATCACACCAATAGTTGTCACTATTGTTCCATCTATTTTCACTATTCCTCTAGAAATAACTTCATACTAAAGGCCCAGCTAATCAACTATCTTCTTGGGCATTACAGAACTACTTACTCTGAAAGTGATCATACAATTGTGTAAAAGATTGTTCCCAATAATCAAGTACACATAAAATGGTGGAGCTTTCATATTTCTAGTTGGTTGACCCTCCTTTTTATCCACTGCATTAGTGAGGACCTTCTCTTGATCTTTTGGTGACTCATTTGAGATGGGAAAGTTAGCTATGACTACTTAAAAAAGGTCCCTTTGTCCCTAAATTTTCAAATTTTCCCACATAGAGATGTTTATAATCATATTCCTCATGTGGTCAATGATATTGAATGAATTTGGGTTGTCCTTCTACTACCCTCTATTTAGAACTATCTTTTTCTGAATATGAGCTGCTACAATGGGAAATCTAGGATGATTTTGTGAGCTTGGGACTAGATTTGAGCTACCAAATCCTTGGGGTGTGAGATAAAGTTGAGTAGAACCTGCATTTTATGATTTTCCTCCCTCTATATTTCTTTTCTTATACCTTTTTTTGGCTACTACCCCATAGAAGGAGATTTATATATACCAAAAAACTCCTCTGCTTGTCAGTTCACAAGTGTGGTCTCACTTGATTCACAATAAACTCACTATCTCCAAATACTTGAAAGTTTTTAATTCCTCGCTTTCTTATCCAATGCAATCTACAGAATGATGCTTCTTACTCAGCTGTGTTATTTGAACAAGTAAACTAAAAATAGAAAGCTAAGTAGTACTTTATACCTTTAGGTGACACAAGCATTACACCCCTCCAACAAGAGAAGAGATCATTTAACATTCCATTCCTCCATTCGTAGATAGTTCATCAGAGGTAAGTATCCCTCCTGCTTCTCAAGCTCTAATTCCAAAATCCTTACCTCCTCCCATTCAACCTTAATTGCCTCAGGTTTCTTCACCAAGTTCCTCAGCCATGGCTAGTATATTCTCTGGCCTCTGACCTCTTTCCACTGGACCCTAGTTAACCATGGAGATTCCTCCTCTTGCTGCATGTTTATTCCCTAAATTCACTACCACAGGCACTACAGTTATGGTGGTTACCACTCCACAAGCTAATCCTCCCCCTCCTGAAGATGTGCCCATAACACCTACAATGGAAGAAAATTCTTCCAATATGTTTCAATGGTTGGTACATCAGACTTTGAGGAAGAGGAAGGTAGTTGGTCCATTACTAGCCTTGGATTTAAGTTCCCTCAAGGTCACTCCCACTAAGTCAGCCAAGAAACCTGAAATAGTCTCAAGGTTTTTAGTGGATGCCTCAGGGCATAAATTTACAGAGATTTCTACTCCCGCAGCTAATAAAATTAAGGATGACATGATGGTCACAGATTATCCTCCCTCTATATTTCTTTTCTTATACCTTTTTTTGGCTGCTACCCCATAGAAGGAGATTTATATATACCAAAAAACTCCTCTGCTTGTCAGTTCACAAGTGTGGTCTCACTTGATTCACAATAAACTCACTATCTCCAAAGACTTGAAAGTTTTTAATTCCTCACTTTCTTTTCTTATACCTTTTATGAGATAAAGTTGAGTAGAACCTACATTTTATGATTTTCCTCCCTCTATATTTCTTTTCTTATACCTTTTTTTGGCTGCTACCCCATAGAAGGAGATTTATATATACCAAAAAACTCCTCTGCTTGTCAGTTCACAAGTGTGGTCTCACTTGAAGTTACCTCTTGAGTAATTGTTTGTTGTTGATTTTCTTCTTGTCTTGTCTCTTGAGGCACACTAACAGTTTGTAGCATTAAGGCCTAGTTTAGCATACCATTAAAACATGTGTCCTAATTATGGGGTTGACCATAAGAAAAGCACCATTCATATTCATGTGTAATGTTATTATGGACTAGAACCAAGTAATGTGATGTTATAGGTGTATTAAGATTATATGGATGAAATGGTCTAGTGTCTTGAGGCTATCCTTGATTTTTATTTGTAGCTTAAACAAGATATTTATTAGGCTGATATGGAGGCCTATTTAGTTGGGATTGAGGCTGATATGGTCTAAACTTTTGGGATTACTACCTCTTAAGGGTTACCAATTCATTCCCTAGGTTTTGTAGTTGTTTCATAACCTCTTAAAGCTTAGTTGAGGCACTAGAAGGAGATATGGAAGCCTCATTGGAACTATAATTTCTAGGGGTAGGAATGGGCAATAATGTCAGAGATTGACTAGAAGTAGGATTCCCCATTTATGGATAAATAGGAATTCATGGCCTAGGTGCTATTTTACTGGCTTGAATTAGGTATTTCTCATCTCTAATGTCCATGGAATTAGCCTATGGTAAGGTTATAACTCCCATAGATTATATCATTATAGATATATCAAAATTTAAAGATTTAAGAAAATAGATGAATGCACCTTCAACGGTGTTGGTTGGATATTTTGTCACATTAAAATATGAGGTTTAACCATAGTAAATGGGATTAAATTCCTCCTCAAAGACAGGTCAGGCTGCCTATTTATTACTAATCTAAAACACAACATAAATAATATGTATAGTATTTACACTAATCTAACCATTGGAGTTGGGATAGAATCCCAGAATCCATATCCACAATAGGGGTAAAGATGTTGTTTTTTGAAATGGAATGGATCAGAAAAGAATACAAAATAGAAAGGAAATGATGGGAACGTATTTGGTTTCAAGTAAACACAGATCATGAAATAATCATATGAGTTCTAGATAACAAATATAATGTAATGTTTGAAATAATTAAAATGATTGAGAATGCTAAACAAAGAATAGCTTAAGATCCTGAACATAAGAACAATATATTAAGAGAGATGAATCTCACAACACAAAGTTTGCACAAATAGCATCAATTTCTATTTCTCAAATGCTTAAAAGAAACCACAAAGTTTTTCTTCTTCACAATAGTTCTCAATATTCCAAAAATCTTAACCCTTTGGAATGCATAAGCATCCCTTATTTATAATAAAAGGAGTTGAGAGAAAATAGGATAAATCCTAGAAAATAGTCTTTTAAAAGAGAGTCCTATTTTGCTTGACTCTCACGTAGGAGACCAAGTCAAAATTTGCTTCCTATGTGACGAAAAAAAAATGAAAAATACATGTCGATTTTAGGATTGAAATGACATGTCACATTGTGCTTATTATGTATCATCATCTTTATCTTCATCCAAAAAATCCTACTTGTCCCAAATATCTTGGAATCTTCAGATTATACCCTACATATCATTCTCATCAAGTGCGGCGGAATGATCACTTAGAACTTCACATGTTTCCTGAGTATCACTAGCATTGTCAGGAAGCTTTTTCAATATCTTGTTGAGTTTCCTCAGGGTCTCCAAAGAATGTTCAATTTTCACAAACTTGTCAATGATTTCCATGCCGAATCCACAAGTTGATACATGTTGAATTGATTCTTGGATATGATTGTAAAGATCATCAACAGGCAAGATAACTGAGATTTCACTCAACACTTTAGCACAGATCTTGACTAGCTCTTCCTTTAAGTCGTTATTAGCATCGACCAATTGATCTCTTGATTCTCTCAATTTGCTGCAAGCTTCATTGAGAATCTTTATTCTAAATCTGATGGCTTTAGTCAGCTGAAAATGTTTATCCCCATGTGGAATGATGCCCTCTTTGACCAAGATGGGATGGAACCTATTTCAGTGTTTGGAGAGCTTCGAAATTCAACTCTAGGTTCTCGATTTCTGCTAAAAACTCATCATCCATTTTCTCTCCATCTTTCTTTATATCCTCTAAAAATTGGTAGACTTCCATAGTATCTTTGATGACTTCTTTTCCTTGCAGGAGCATCCTTTGGGTCCATTCATTGACCATTCTCCCCTTTTCATTAATCTTCTCGATCATGGGTACCGATGAGAAATCAAACCCGATAGGAGTAGAGGATGATGGTGTTGACTCAGGAGGCTTTGAGAGCTTGAGTAGCACTTATGTTAGCTATTGTACTTTCTCTTTTAACTCATCTCTATTTGCCTTAGTTTCCCTCAGCTTCTAGCACAACACATTCATGGCATCTTGTGCATCCTACTGTGCTCCCTCTGTTGTTACTTTCCCTAGAGCCACCCTTGTGATTTGATAATCTGTGACCATTATGTCATCCTTAGTTTTATCAGCTGCGGGAGTAGCAATCTCTACAAATTTATGCCCTGAGGCATCCACTAAAATCCTTGAGACTATTTTGGGTTTCTTGGCTGACTTAGTGGGAGTGACCTTGAGGGAACTAAAATCAAAGGCTGCTAATGGGACAACTACCTTCCTCTTCCTCAAAGTCTGATCTACCAACCATTGAGGCGTATTGGAAGAATTTTCTTCCATTGTAGGTGTTATGGGCACATCTTCAGGAGGGGGAGGATTAGCTTGTGGAGTGGTAACCACCATAAGTGTAGTGCCCATGTGGTAGTGAATTTAGGGAATAAAGGTATGCAGTAGGAGGAGGCATGTCCATGGTTAACTGGGGTCTAGTGGGAAGAGGTGAGAGGCCAGAGAAGATACTAGCCATGGCTGAGGAACTTGGTGAAGAAATATGAGGCAAGGAAGGTTGAATGGGAGGAGGTAAGGATTCTGGAATTAGAGCTTGAGAAGTGGGAGGAAGACTTACCTCTGATGAACTATCTACCAAAGGAGGAATGGAAGGTTGAATAATCTCTTCTCTTGAAGGAATATTCCCTTGTTCTGGTTGTGGAGGTGAATCAAGAACCTCAACTATTTATGGGAGAGTGGCCACTGGTGTAGTTACTTGATCTTCTCCCTTTCTTAAAAAATTAACCTTCATTGGCCTTTTGGAAGGGTTCTTATCCTTTTCCTTTTGAGGGTCCATCTTCCAAAGCATCTAGCTTTACAAAAATCCCTTATTTGTAACTCATTCCCCAAGAAATGAGCCACGTCTTAGTACGGGAAAGAATTTGAGTAGCTCTTCCCATGATAGAAGCTTTCTCAGCAATGGACTAGTCAATGGCCAAGAATACATATTGATCTTCATTCAACCCATCATATAATTCATCAAGGACACTCTCATTGTCTTTGGTGCCTTTTACAATGTCAGATAAATCCACCATCTTGATTTCTTCAATTTTCAAACTACTATTATCTTTTCTTCGGATGGAAACTTCATCCCGATGATCAACCAAAATATCTTTTGTGTTGGGAACATGTAGATATAAAGTCCTGTATGAATGAAGGACTCCTCGGAAATCAAATCCATCTCTGTGCTTCATGTGCTTCTTTAATTTTACTGAAGATCATTCACCACATTCTTAGCTTTGACCACCATTGAGCACGTGTACCTTCCAATGGAAATGGGGAAGAATATAACAACCTTGTGTTTGCTTTATTGGAATTTGTGGAAAGCCAACAATTGTCTTACCAACTCCATTAGGATCAAATTATCACCTGGGAATCTGGGTAATCTGAAAGGATCACCTAGTTACATGACCACTTGAAGGTATGTGAACTTCTTTAACTGCAAGAAGATACAACCCCATTTTGATACTTCAGCCCATGCTTCATCAGAGACTCTTCTTTTCCTTAGATCAGAATTCATCCTACAGATATTTTCATAAAAGAAATCATAGTTCATTCTTCTAGACTGATCTTTGCAACCTTTCATTGTCAGCTGAGGGAGGTACCGATATATGTGTTCTATTACCCTATCTCCTTTTGCATCCAATCCTGGATAATTTCTCATGCCAGTTGCTGCATAGGTGACATACGATGACATATAGAATTTTCTCGTAGTCAAGACTGTCTTCATCTGGGAATCAATCTCATCACTTATGAGACTGCTCCAATTGATCCCTTGTTCGTTCTTCTTCATAATAACCATGAATTGATACATCCATCCTTGGAAGTCCCTTGACTCAGGGAGTCCAAATACTCAACTTAGCAAGGTGATGATGTCACTGATTTCAAGGATGAAATCACTCCTGGGGACAAACTTGGGGAACCTTGAGACAGTTGGCTTGGCCTTGATCAAGAATTTCCTATTCACATGTCTGACGTAGTTGTCTTGATCCTTTTCCCAAGATTTTTGTGCTGACTTAAGATCTACGTCAACATATTCCTGAAAGTTGGGTAATCTTAAGAGGTCATCAAAATAACCCCTGTCCAACTTCACTATGACTTCTCCTGCTTGATTTTTCACTGAGCGAGAGTCCAAGTCATAATGGGAAGCACAGGCCAAAATGAACTCAGGGCATTGAGCAGACATTGGGAATCCTACTACAAGAGGGAGGCCACTGTTGGTTATTGACTTCATCCAGGGACTCTGAGAAGAATCCTTGGTTCTGTTCCAAAAATCCTCCATGTCAATGTTACCGAGTTCTCTATCTCAAATGTCATAATTACAATCTATGTAGGAGGGGGATTCCATCTTCTGATACTTGTATTTCATCTTCCCTGACCTGTCTGACTTGTCTTTAGATGATCCAAGATCTGACATGAGAAATCCTGAAGAAAGAATGCCTAGACAACTCTTATTTGAGAAATCAGACTTGGAAGCTTGCTGAGCAACCCCACAGACCCGCCACACTATCAGTATTTTAGGACTTGTAAAGCACCTGATGAAACCTGACACACTAGAGAGAGTGTCAAAACTTAGGTCTTGTCAGACACTTCACAAAACCTGACACACTGGAGAGAGTGTCAGAACTTAGTAGGTGTTGGACACTCTGCAAGACCTGACACACTACAGGAATCGAAAGATGTTGAGCACTTCGCAAGACCCAACACTGCAAGAATCAGAAGATGTTGAGCACCTTGCAAGACCCAACACACTGTCAGATGTCAGATGATGTTGGATGCCTGACACTTAGAAATTCCTGAAATAATACGGAACTTGGAGATTGTAAAACACCTTGTAAAACCCAAAATAAGGGATTGTGTTTTTTAGATGTTAAGACATGCCATCTTTCTTCCATTTCAACAGTTAGGACTTTGTATTCTTCTCCTTTTCTTTAAAACACAAAAAAATATATTCCAAGGTATAGAATAGGAAAACACCCTAAGGGTGAACTCTTAATCAATAATTTCTATTGGAATACAACCCAAAAAGAAGAAGAAAACCTAAAACCCTAAACCTAGAAGAAAAATAGGAAAGGAAGGAGAACATCACAAAGAACATCACAAAAACATATTCAACAAACCTCACAAGTAGAGGGTAGAGAAAATACCTTCAGCAAATCTTGAAAAATAATTGAAAATGAATCACGCAATCGAGCACAAAATCAAATCAGGTTCGAAGGTTGAGAGAGCATGTATGAGAAAATCCATGCAACCAAAATCACAATAGATAATAATGATGTGTAAATCCAAATGTTTATAAAAACCCCTAAATTTATTACACTTCACATGACACATGTGCCAACTACCCGACAACTTGGAGTTAATGCCATGTCATCATGCTTGGAGTGCCTGAAAACCTGATACAAAGGATTAGCTGTCAATTCGGGTTTCAGGTTTCGAGAAATAGATGACATGAAACATGAGATGCTTAGGTGTTCCAAGATTCTGAAAACCTGACACAAAGGGACATATCAGGTTTTAGGTTTCGGAAGTCAATTGACATGTAGCATGCTTTTTGCAAATTATGTTCCAATGCTCATGAATTCTGAAAACCTGAAACACTGGTTAGTTTCGGGTTTCGGGAAACAATTTTCATATAGCATGTAAAAAACATGTTTTCATGTTGTTGAAACCTGAAAATCTCTTCAAAAGGGCATTTTAGGAGATTTTTCCAAAAAAATTCTATGGTTATCTTAATTTTAGCTGGAATCACTAAAATGAGATAACAGTTGGCTCCAGTTGGGGAATTTCTTGGTGACATCAAAGGAAGAGAACTCATAATCTCTGGTTTTATCCATTGGGCTATGGAGTCTGAAGAAAGAAGAAAACCAAAAACAAAGAAAGAAAGAAAGAAAACAAATTATGTACAATGCAAGAGAGCATCTTGCATTACTGATGGAACAACTTCAGATGTTGACCACTGAAAGGTAGAGGGAGCAACTCTCCATCAAGGTATGATAGATAGAAGCTATTTTCACCATTCAACTGATGTATTTTGAAAGGTCCTTTCCATAAAGAATCAAACTTTCCATGCATCCCTTTCTGTTCTCTTCTCTTATCCCAAAGGAGTACTAGATCTCTAACCTGGAAATCACGTTGCTTTGATTTCTTGTCAAATATTCTTTTGACTTTGATCTGATGGTCTATGATGTGATCCACCACCTTGCTCCATTCTTCTTCTAGCCTAGCTAGGTACATTATCCTTTTTCTGGATAGAACTTTGAAAAGTTTCATCCTTAATTACTTTAGCCAACTGTAAGGCTAGTAATTCTATAGAGATAGGTATCTGAGCATTAATCCCATACAAAACTTGGAATGGATACATCCCAATAGATCATTTAGTAGTAATCTGATCAGCCCACAATGCATCATACAATGCTTTGTGCCATGTCCTTTGATTCTCATCAACCAACTTTCTGATTATGGTCACCAAGTTTTTGTTGCTCGATTCAGCTTGGCCATTTCCTTGAGGGTAGTAATTGGATGAATGAGCCAATGTGATCCCAAATCCATAAAAAAATTATTTCAACTTGTGAGATGAAAAATTTGAGGAATTTTTAGTAACAATCTTGTGAGGCATGCCAAATCTAACAATTATATTTTATTTGAGGAAGTTACAGACAACTTCAAAGGTTACCTGCTTAATGGGTGCAGCTTCCACCCACTTGGTGAAATAGTCCATGGTAGTGAGCATGTAGTTGTGTCCCACACTGGAGGTAGGATTTAATACTCCAATGAAATCAATTCCCCACTGGTAAAAGGTTCTTCAATGACCACAGGATTCAGGGGAAGAGCTGCTAACTTAGGGCGACCAACAAAATGTTGACAAGCTTCACATTTGGACACCCATTCTGCTGAGTCTCGAAAGAGAGTAGGCCAATAGTACCTGGCCCATAGGATCTTATAAGCTGTCATGGAGGAGGAGAAATGTCCTCCACATGCTAGATTATGGAAGGACTCTAGCAACCTCACCTGCTGTGACTTATCAACACAGCACAGGAATACACCATCAATACCTTTCTTGTACATTCCATTATCCCACAAAATGTATCTTGCAGATCTTAACTTAACTATCCTCTTCTCCTTTTGGCTTAAATGTGGGGGGAATTCACCATAAGTTAGAAAGAAAGCAATATCTGTGTACCATTCATCAGTTGTGCTCACAAAAAGCACCATGGGTAATTCCAAAGAGGTATCTTCAGTTTTTTCACATTCTGTCTCAGCATTATTTTCTGCAATCAATTGGCACAGCCCCTTCCTCATACCAACTTTTTAGGTTTGATGTCCAAGTCATACTATTAGACTTTAGCTATCCAGTTACCCCGTTGACTACCCAGCTCTTGTTGAGTCAAAATGGATTTAACTGCAGTATCAGGAATGAGAACGAGGGTATGAGAACTCAGCATGTAATACCTAAAATGTTTCACTACTCTCACCACCGCATAAGCATGCTTTTCAATTTGTGACATTTTCAATTCATGTTCTTTCAATGGGAAGCTCATGAAAGTGATGGGAGCTTCAATTCCTTCTTCATTTTCCTACATCAAGATGGTTGATACTGTATGAGCAGAAGCATAGTTGTACATGATGAAATATTTTTTGAAGTCTAGACATACTAGAATGGGGGCATGTGCAATTACCTTTTTGACTTCTTTGAAAGAAATCTTCCCTTCAGTGCTCTATCAAAATGGATTTTTTCCTTTCATCATTCCACGGATATCCTTGGTTTTATCAGTAAAATCAGGTACAAATCTTCTTAGGAAATTAACCTTCTCGAAAAAAGAGTGCACTCCAGTTTTGCTTATGGGTAGGGTAAGGATTTGAATGGCCTTCACCCTCTCCGGGTCGATTTTGGTTCCTTCTCTAGTCACAATATGACCCAAAAAATTTCCTTCTATCACTCCAAACATGGAATTTTTAGGATTTAATGAAATCCCATGATGCCTGCACCTTAAGAGTACCTGTTCTAGGTGATCATAATGATCACTTCATTTTTTAGAGAAGACCATCAAGTCATCCAAATACACAACTATGACCTTTCCCATTAAATCCCTGAAAGCTAAGTCCATAGCTCTTTGAAATGTGGCCCTAGCATTGATCAAACCGAAAGGCATCCTTCTATAAGCAAAGGTTCATCATGGAGTGGTGAACGTGTTTTATGTTGATCTTCATCAGCTACCTCAACCTGATTATATCCCAAAAACACATCGAGCATGGATAACATTTCTACCCCAGTGACCATTTGTAATACCTGGTCCATGATGGGCAATGGATAATTGTCCTTTAATGAAGACTGGTTGAGATTCTGGAAGTCAACACAAATCTAGATTTCACCATTCTTCTTTCTCACAGGGACAATGTTCACAACCCAGGTGGAATGATGGATCAGAAAGATAATCCTTGCATCTAACATTTTCTGAATTTCTACAAGAATAGTCCCTGAGATCTTGGGGTTGTAATGTCTCTGCTTCTACCTATGGGGTTTAACTTCAGGCTTCAAAGGAATGCTATGTTGCACATCCTTGGGCTTGAAAGACTTTAGATCTGCATATGACCACACTAGGATGTCCATATATCTCTTCAAGAGTGAAGAGAATCTTTCTTTTTCCTCTGGTGAACAACATTTACTGATATTTACCATCGGCGGTTGATCAGTGGAACCCAGGTTAACTTGATCTACCTCTGACATGAGGAAGCACCTTCAGCTTGCCTTTTACCCTGAATAAACCGGTCATGCTTGTCGAACAAACCTTCCAGAGAAACCAATCCTTTAGGGAATCTTGTTACCTTTAAGCTGAATGAACTCACCATCAATCTCTTGATATGAACTTGAAACATGATTCGTAGAAAGCTGATTCTGATCCTTCAAAATATAGTTCACTAAAATTATCAGCTTTTTCAAGGAAAGACAATACCTGTTGATCATCATTGAATACTTTCCAATGTGCTGAATTATCTAGAACACTAGGATGGTACACAATCTCGATGGTGTACATGTCTTGTTTGAACTATGGATGAGGAAGGAGAAGAGATGTAGACACAGACAAACGAATCAGCTTTGTCATTATAATCCCTCAAAACTAAGATAGAAAAAGTGTCAAAGCATTCTATGTTGTCCCATACTTTGTTCTTGTAATGCTTTAGGTGATCATTTTTCACTTGATAAATTTCTTTCACTTGATTTACAATGAGCTAAGCATCTCCCTAAACTTTGGGGTTTTAGATTCCTTTTTGTCTTGCCATTTCTAATCCTAATAACAAAGCTTCATATTCAGTTGTGTTATTAGTATTATCAAACTGTAACTTGAAAGCAAAGGGAAAGATCTCAAAATCTAGAGATATAAGAACTACCAGCACCTGATCCAGTAGTTGAACAACTCCCATCAAACTCAGGGTCCAAATACCATTAGGATCCTCTTCCTTAACATTTACAGCTGGTATCTCTGATGTCATGAAATAATTCCCTAAGCCAACATCTCCAAAAAGAATTTGAGCCTTGGGGTCATCTGATTTAGTGACTAAATACTTTGCTTGAGGCTCAGGATGGAGAATACGAAGAACTCCATTAACTGGGATTTTAGCCTTGGTCTAGTCCATATTGATCTCTCCTCTGACATCTTTACAAAAACCTCTCCCTAAGAGAATACTTGTAAGTAGCTGGGATATCAGTAACCTGAATGGTCATTTTTATTCTCTTCTCTAGGAAGGCGACAAATGCAAATTACACATCTTTTATTTGACCAATCAAAGGAACTTGCTTGGTTTCCATGGAATAATACTGTATGTAGTATTTATTCAAAGTAAGTCCAAGGGCATGAGATACTTTTGCATGCATCACATTATCGGAAGCTCCTGAGTCAATTATGTAATTGCTGAGTTTGAACCCGTTTATGAGTAAAGACAAATAAAATGGTTCGATCTTTCCTGAAGAAGAAATAGAGGTCATATTGGTCGAAGGTGAAGGTTGAGTAGGACTTGACAAAATTCCTTTTGAAGATGAAGGAACAACAACCTTGCTTCTAATGAATTTGGCAAGCTTTTCAAATTGCTTAGGATTTGACTGAAGATATTCTGCTTCTAACATTTGGATCTTAGTTCTTTTTACATGGTCAATAATGTCAAAAGTAGTATATGAAGGAATGATGGTAGGCTCAGTTTTGGTTATATTGGTTTGAGCTGAGGTACTAGTCTTGGGAGCAGGAGAAGGAGAATAAGAAGAATTTGTTACCTTTTTAGTTATCTCCCTTTTAGTTTGTGCTGAGATAGGAGAGCCTCTCTTGGCCATGACCACAGGAGCTTGTTTATTCTTCTCCTTAGAGCCTTCCACTGGTTTTCTAGGATTCTGAGATTAGGATCAAGTAAAGACCATAAATGACTTACCATAATGTTCACATCCATCTTCCTCGTATTCCAAATACCCAATGCTGGAGTCGCCAACTGAATCGTCATAGGACTCATCAGCATATCCCGAAGCTTCAAAATCTTCATGAGAATCTTGTTCTTCTGGTTCTTCCTCTTCTTTGACTATCTCTACTATAGCATTAATAGGAGGAGCTTCAATAGCTAGTCTCAGTTGATCAGTAGTCAATCACGGTCTATCTCTTGTGGGAGCACCATTAGTATTATTGAAATTCCATGTCTAGGAATATCCTGATAAGGAACATTGCTCACCTATTGAGACATTTTATTTTTCAAAGTGATCAAGTCGTTAGCCATCTTCTGAATAATTGGATCAGTAGTAATTTGAGAAGAACTCTAATTTTTAGGCTTGGATGATTCTTTTCTGATCTTTCCAACAAGAATAAGATCATCTTCTATTTCGGTGGCCGTAGCTTAAGCAATGGACAAATCACGGATAACAGATCTTCTTAACAAGAATCTTACATCCAGAGGTTGAGCGTTGATGAAGAAACATTTCTGATTCTCAAGAGTAGGAACAACATGATCTGGAATCTTGTGAATCAGCTTGTTGAATTTGGCTATGAAGTCCTGCATGGGTTCGTAAGACTCCTTCTTCATGTGGGTAAGCTGTGCTAACAAGGCATGAGAATATTCAGCTAGTTTGAACCTTGCTTCAAATAAAAATCTCATGGTATCCCAGTTGGTAATGCATGCATTTGGGAGATGATAGAACTGTTCTGCTGCTATGCCATGCAATGTTTCAATGAAGAGTCAAATAGAGACATCTTCATGAGAAACCCCAAGAACACCGCATGCAACAAAGAATGAGGCAATGTGTTTGTCAGGATGTTTTTCCATCACCATTGAACTTAGGAATATTCTTCTATGATCCATGAGGTAGGTCATACAACGGTGGAGTAAGGGAAAGAGGACCAATAGCTATGCCCCAAGGCACAGGTTGTGCTGTCATTCTTCTAAATGAAGTGTGAACAAGGAATCTGAATATCTGGCAAGAATAATGAGTGACAAGTTGTAGAGACTTCTTGTTCTTGAGGAATCTGATTCCTTCGGATGGGTGAAGAACTTCTTTCCCAGCTAGATGCAACACTGTTGGGTGAAATCCTGAAATTATGCTATTGAAGTAGATCAAAGAATGGATCAGTTTCACCCTTGGCTTGGCTTAACCGAGTGAAGATCTTCCTGGCCAGCTTGAACTGGAAAATGGATCTTCTTGAAAATAAGGAAAATATGGAGTCACCAGACACCAAAAGGATAAGCTTAGTCTTATCAATCCGTATATTTCCCCAGCGGAGTCACCAAAAAATGTTGGTTGGATATTTTGTCACGAGGTTCAACCAAGTATGAGGATTAAATCCCTCCTCAAAGATAAGTGAGGCTCAATTACTAATCTATAATATGTGCACACTAATCTAACCATTGGGGTTGGGATTCCCAAATCCATATCCACACTAGGTAAAGATGTTGTTGTTTTCAAAGTGAAATTCTGAAATGGAATATGCTTCAAAGACGGTGAGGCTTCATAAGATACTAATGATATGTAAATATTTAAAATCATCCCAAAATCCAAAGATGTTGTTGTTTCCAAAATAGGGATCGAAAGGAATACACAATGGAAAGGAAATGACGGGAACGTATTTTCTTTTGAGAAAACACAGATCACGAAATAATCATATGAGTTCTAGATAACAAATGTAATGTAATGTTTGAAACAAAAATAAGAATGCTATAGCTTAAGATCTTGAACATAAGAACAATATCTTAAGAGAGATCTCACAACACAAAGTTTGCACATCGAATTCCTCAAATGATTAAAAGAAAACACAAAGTTTTTCTTCTTCACAATAGTTCTCAATATTCCAAAAATCTCAACCCCTTGGAATGCATAAGCATCCCTTATTTATAATAAAAGGAGTTGAGAGAAAATAGGATAAATCCTAGAAAATAGTCTTTTAAATGAGAGTCCTATTTTGCTTGACTCTCACGCAGGAGACCAAGTCAAAATTTTCTTCCTATGTGATGAAACAAAAATGAAAAAGACATGTCGATTTCAAGATTGAAATGACATGTCACATTGTGCTTATTCTGTATCATCATCTTTATCTTCCTCCAACAAAGCCTACTTATCCTGAAATTCTTGGAATTTTTGGATTATACCCTACATCTCATTCTCATCAGGTGTGGTGGAATGATCACTCAGAACTTCACATGTTTCCTGAGTATCACTAGCATTTCCAGGAAGCTTTTTCAATCTCTTGTTGAGTTTCCTCAAGGTCTCCAAAGAATGTTCAATTTTCACAAACATGTCAATGATTTCCATGCCAAATCCATAAGTTGGTTCATGCTGAATTGATTCTTGGATCTGTTTGTAAATATCATCAACAGGCAGGATACCCAAGCTTTCACTCAACACTTTAGCACAAATTTTGACTAGCTCTTCTTTTAAGTCATTCTTACCATCAACCAATTGATCTCTTGATTCTCTCAATTTGTTGCAAGATTCATTGAGAATATTTATTCTGAATCTGATGGCTTTAGTCAGCTGAAAATGTTTATCCCCATGTGGAATGATGCCCTCTTCAACCAAGATGTGGGATGGAATCTGTTTCAGCGTTTGGAGAGCTTCGAAAGTCAACTCTAGGTTCCTGATTTCTACTGAAAACTCATCATCCATTTTCTCTCCATCTTTCTTTATATCCTCTAAGGATTGGTAGACTTCCACAATATCTTTGATGACTTCTTTTCCTTGCAGGAGTAGCCTTTGGGTCCATTCATCGACCATTCTCCCCTTTTCATTAATCTTCTCGATCATGGGTACCGATGAGAAATCGAACCTGATAGGAGTAGAGGATGATGGTGTTGACTCAGGAGGCTTTGAGAGCTTGAGTAGCACTTCTGTTAGCTGTTGTACTTTCTCTTTTAACTCATCTCTATTTTCCTTAGTTTCCCTCAGCTTCTGGCACAACACATTCATGGCATCTTGTGCATCTGTTGTGCTCCCTCTGTTGTTACTTTCCCTAGAGCCACCCTTGTGATTTGATAATCTGTGACCATTATGTCATCCTTAGTTTTATCAGCTACAAATTTATGCCCTGAGGAATCCACTGAAATCCTTGAGACTGTTTTGGGTTTCTTGGCTGACTTAGTGGGAGTGACCTTGAGGGAACTGAAATCAAAGGCTGGTAATGGAACAACTACCTTCCTCTTCCTCAGAGTCTGATCTACCAACCATTAAGGTGTATTGGAAGAAGTTGCTTCCATTACAGGTGTTATGGTCACATCTTCAGGTGGAGGAGGATTAGCTTGTGGAGTGGTAACCACCGTAAGTGTAGCGCTCGTGGTAGTGGATTCAGGGAATAAAGGTGCAGTAGGAGGAGGCATGTCCATGGTTAACTGGGGTCTAGTGGGAAGAGGTGAGAGGCCAGAGAAGATACTAGCCATGGCTGAGGAACTTGGTGAAGAAATCTGAGGCAAGGAAGGTTAAATGGGAGGAGGCAAGGATTCTGGAATTAGAGCTTGAGAAGTGGGAGGGAGACTTACCTCTGATGAACTGTCTACCAAAGGAGGAATGGAAGGTTGAATAATCTCTTCTCTTGAAGGAATATTCCCTTGTTCTGGTTGTGGAGGTGAATCAAGAACCTCAACTGTTTGTGGGAGAGTGGCCACTGGTGTAGTTACTTGATCTTCTCCCTTTCTTACAAACTTAACCTTCATTGGCCTTTTGGAAGGGTTCTTATCCTTTTCCTTTTTTCCTTTCGAGGGTCCCTCTTCCAAAGCATCTAACTTTGCAAAACTCCCTTCTTTATAACTCATTCCCCAAGAAATGAGCCATGCCTTAGTACGGGAAAGAATTTGAGTAGCTCTTCCCATGATAGAAGCTTTCTCAGCAATGGACCAATCAATGGCCAGGAATACATATTGATCTTCATTTAATCCATCATATGAGGCATCAAGGACACTCTTGTTGTCTTTCATGCCTTTTAGGATGTCAGATAAATCTAGCATCTGGATTTCTTCAATTTTCAACTTGACTATTATCCTTTCTTTGGATGGAAACTTCATCCTGAAGATCAACCCAAATATCTTCTATGTTGGGAACATGTAGATATAAAGTCCCGTATGACTTAAGGACTCCTTGGAAATCAAATTCATCTTTGTGCTTCATGTGCTTCTTTAATTTTTCCTGAAGCTCATGCACAACATTCTTAGCTTTGACCACTTTTGACCACATGTACCTTCTAATGGAAATGGGGAAGGATACATCAGCCTTGTGTTTACTTTGTTGGAATTTATGGAAATCCAACAACTGTCTTACCAACTCCATTAGGATCACCTTATCACCTTGGAATCTGGGCAATTTAAAAGGATCACCTGGATACATGACCACCCAAAGGTATGTGAACTTCTTGAACTATAAGAAGATACAACCCCATTTTGATACTTCGGCCCATGCTTCATCAGAGACTCTTCTTTTCCTTAGATCAGGGTTCATCCTGCAGATATTTTCATAAAAGAAAGCATCGTTCACTCTTCTGAACTGATCTTCAGAACCTTTCATTGTCAGCTGAGGGAGGTACTGATATATGTGTTATGTTACCCTATCTCCTTTTGCATCCAATCCTAGATAATTTCTCATGCCACCTGCTGCATAGGTGACATATGATGACATATAGAATTTACCTGTAGTCAAGACTGTCTTCATCTGGGAATCAATCTCATCACTTATGAGACTGCTCCAAATGATCCCTTGTTTGTTATTCTTCATAATAACCATGAATTGATACATCCATCCTTGGAAGTCCCTTGACTCAGGGAGTCCAAATACTCAACTTAGCAAGGTGATGATGTCGCTGATTTCAAGGATGAAATCACTCCTGGGGACAAACTTGGGAAACCTTGAGACAACCGGCTTGGCCTTGATCAAGAATTTACTATTCACATTCTTGATGCAGTTGTCTTGATCCTTGTCCTAGGATTTCTTTGCTGACTTAAGATCTACATCAACATATTCCTGAAAGTTGGGTAATCTTAAGAGGTCATCAAAATAACCCCCATCCAACTTCACTATGACTTCTCCTACTTGATTTTTCACTGAGCGAGAGTCCGAGTCATAATGGGAAGCACAGGCCAAAATGAACTCAGGGCATTGAGTAGACATTGGGAATCTCACTACAAGAGGGAGGCCACTGTTGGTTATTGCCTTCATCCAGGGACTCTGAGAAGAATCCTTGGTTCTATTCTAGAAATCCTCCATGTCAATGTTACCGAGTTCTGTATCTCGGATGTCGTAATTACAATCTATATAGGAGGGGGATTCCATCTTCTGATACTTGTATTTCATCTTCCCTGACCTGTCTGACTTGTCTTTAGATGATCCAGGATCTGACATGAGAAATCCTGAAGAAAGAATGCCTAGAAAACTCTTATCTGAGAAATCAGACTTGGAAGCTTGCTGAGCAACGCCACAGACCCACCATACTATCAGAACTTAGGTCTTGTAAAGCACCTGATGAAACCTAACACACTGGAGAGAGTTTCAGAACTTAGGTCTTGTTGGACACTTCACAAAACTTGACACACTGGAGAGAATGTCAGAACTTAGTAGATGTTAGACAATCTGCAAGACTCGATACACTGCTGGAATTAGAAGATGTTGAGAACCTCGCAAGACCTAACACACTGGACATAGGATTTCAGATGATTTTGGATGTCCAACACTTAGAAAGTCCCAAAATAATGCGGAACTTGGAGATTGTAAAAAACCCTGCAAAACCTGAAATAAGGGATTGGGTTTTTGAGATGTCAAGACATGCCATCTTTCTGCCATTTCAATAGTTAGGAATTTGTATTCTTCTCCTTTTCTTTAAAAAAAAAAGGAATATTCCAAGGTATAGAATAGGAAAACACCATAAGGGTGAACTCTTAATTAATAATTTCTATTGGAATACAACCCAAAAAGAAGAAGGAAACCTAAAACCCTAAACCTAGAAGAAAAACATGAAAGGAAGGAGAAGAGATGTAAAGAACATCACAAAAACATTTTCAACAAAACTCACAAGTAGAGGGCAGAGAAAATACCTTCAGAGAATTTGGAAAATAATAAAAAATGAATCACGCAATTGAGCATGAAATCAAATCAGGTTTGAAGGTTGAGAGAGCATGTATGAGAAAATCCATGCAACCAAAAGCACAATAGATAAAAATGACATGTAAATCCAACTATTTATAAAAATCCCTACATTTATTACACTTCACATGACACGTGTGTCAACTACCTGACAACTCGAGATTTAATGCCATGTCATCATGCTTGGAGTGCCCAAAAACTTGATACAAAGGATTAGCTATCAATTTGGGTTTCAGGGTTTGGGAAATAGATGACATGAAACATGAGATGCTTAGGTGTTCCAAGGTTCCAAAAACTTGACACAAAGGGACATATCAGGTTTTGGGTTTTGGGAACCAATCGACATGTAGCATGATTTTTGCAATTCATGTTCTAATGCTCATGAATTCCGAAAACCTGAAACACTGGCTAGTTTTGGGTTTCGGGAAACAATCTTTATATAGCACATAAAAAAGCATGTTTTCATGTTGTTGAAACTCGAAAACCCAAAAATATCTTCAAAAGTGAATTTTTTGAGATTTTTTCAAAAATTTCTATGGTTATCTTAATTTTAGCTGGAATCACTAAAATGAGGTAACAAACAGCTGGCCTCATGATAATTGGGATCATGTCCCATATTCTTTGGAATCTGAAAATGAAGTCATCCATATGTTCAGTTGGTGCTCTCTTTATTATAGTTAACTTCTCCAAAAGGGATAGATTTTCATCCCTTTCCCAAAACTAGTTACACATTCCTAAGCATAGTTCACTCCAATTTTGAATTGATCTTGTTGTTAAGCATCTGAACCACTGTAAATCATTCCCTTTGAGAGAAGAGGTAAGAATTTTGATTGTCATATCCATATTAGCAATCTCATGAATGACATAAACATTTACAATGTCCTAGATGTGATCAATTGGGGTCTTATGGTTCTCCCCAGTGAAATATGGAATGCTATTTAAGGATGTCACTGGAATTAGGTTCTTTGCATTGAGATTTAGTGAACTGATACCCGTGAAATTGATAAAATGATTTGGTGGTCCTTGTGGTGGTTATTGATGTGTCATCATGATTGTCCTGATAACCCTATTTGATTGAAGGAAAGTACTATCAGGAGGAGGTGTGTAAAGAGTCTTTTTCAGTGGAGATGGATATCTCTAAACTTATCTTCCTCTATATGGAGATATTTGTAGATACTACAATATCCCTTCTTCTCTTGTCTTATATCTTGTTTGATTTCTTCTCATGAACTTGAACCATCAGCACTGCTGAAACTAGTTGATTCTCATATTGGAGTTATCAAATGTGTTGTTGCAATGCCTTCAAAGGCTGAAAATTCACCAAGACACACACCAAATATTGATAATATGGAAGTTTGAACTTCTTATGGTCCCACTGGGTGTTCCAAAACTATTATCACCAATTTATAACACACTCTAATTTTTCATAGATCATGAATTAACAATCAATGTAGCTGGGTAAGATAGGAATGTCTCAAGGTATGAGACTCTTGCAATTGACAAAAACCTCTAGAGAATGTTGGTTGCTCTACCTATTTTATTTTTAAAACTAGTCCTAGAAAAGGGAAATGAAACTACCCTATCACAAACCTATAATTTATAAGGGACCAAGGAAGAGAGAGATGTATGAAATAAAAGTCCTAAAATAAGGGAGGTGATAACACTAAGAAGAAAGGAGTGCAGAGACTCTAAGTAAGTGAAAATGGAGATAAAATAGAGTGGGAGAGGGTAGAAAAAAGTCCCACAGTCCAATTTTTTTTTACATCTCCATCCTTGTTGAGCACAACGAATTTGAAACATGTAAAAGAACACAGTATGCACAATATACATGCATGTGTAATGAAAGGAAAAGAAGGAAATAAAAATCAAGCTAGGGAGAGAAAATATACAAAACACCAATTTTATTGCTTAAAATGATGCACAATACATTACAATATATCAACAAGGAAATAATCATTTACGAAAAGCATAAATTAGAGGCCTGCATCTCACCAAAGTGCAAGAAATTTTTTGATAGAGTTATTTTACATTAAATAATGTCCCCCCCTTAAAAATGAGGTGAATTTTAAAATATATAGAAGAAGATCCTCAAAATTACCTCACTAATCAAAAATTTTCATTAAAGAGGTATGGGAGGCCATATAAATTTGCACTTTACTGGCACAAGAAGTCACAACTACCACACCTCATTAAAATTGTAGATGAGTGACTTTGTATAGTTTCTATTAATGCCTGAGTTATTTCCATATTCAACTAGTAGCATACCATTTTTTTCTCAAACAATATTATTTTCCTTCTTGGTGTTTGTTGGACATATAAATGTAACGGGTCAATAACATAATTTCCCCACTATCGGTACATATATTAAAATATGTTATCATCTTGTAGCATGCGTACATGCTACTAGAACCTTTTTTGGCAGCTACTACTCCCTTTTACAATCGGTTAGTATCCCAAAAAATGCTAGCATTCGGTAGCATTAAAATCTTCTACTGGCAACCGATTTAGTTCCATAAGGCGTCATTGTTACAACAATGGCTGATAGCATTTTGAGTTCTACCATATGGTAGCATTTAAAAGTACTATCGACAACCTACGCCAATTATCTTGTGCATCCTGTCAACCCTGCTACCAACCGGTAACATAAAAAATTCTATCATCTGGTAACATCCCTACCTACTACTGGTCAGTATCATATTACATGCTAAAGATTGATAACATCTAAAAATGCTACTGGAGGTTTTTATCCACCACTTTTCCCCACCAATCGGATCATACCTTCTTCATAGTTTAGAAAACAACGTGCAAGCTACCCTCTTAAATTTCAAATTTTTGTATCCATTAACTGCCAATGCTTAGACATGTTATGTTGTCCATTTTGCAAGGGAGCAAAAAATAGATAGAAAATATAATATTGATAACTAAGGTGGGGGTGGTGAATCTCGACTAAATATAGAGATTTCTTCATGATATATCAATAACTTCCCTTGGCACCGAGTGTAACATCCACTTTTTGTCACTTCAATCTTAGGGATTTTATTTTTTCAATCTTACCTTATGTAGCTGATTTAAATACCCATATATTTAAATCCAACATAAGTCTTAATACAATCCATTTCTGATAACAATCATGAACCATGTGCAATTGTATGAGAGAATACTGAACTTACTAGTTCTCCCTCAATGCTCTTACGAGCCATACATAAGATGTATCCCTTTGGTTCTCCTTCCGCAGGATATGATATATAAGTGATAACCCCTAAGTGTCTACTTGGGTTCCACCTATGAAATCCATAGGCATCTCAAAGCTTAGATAATGGTGAAATCTCAACAATATAATCAACAGTTACACTACCTTGTGGAAGGTTTTTGAGTCATGTATACCATGCACAATTCCATGACATCACACTCGTCATTATGAAATTATCATTTCACATTATTCACTTTTTTAGTTATAAGGATTTGCAGTCAATGATGTTGTAAACAGCTACAATTCTTGTACAAGGTACAAGCCCAAACTAACCTACACAAAGTTGTACCTCGATGTCACCCTATGATTCTTATGGGAAAGCAAGTGTCTTTGTAACGATTGTCATCATTTCTAGACTACTTTCCTTCCCATAGCCATCATATGTTGGCATCGGGGTACCAACCTATGGGGTTCTATCTTCCCTTGTAACTATAAAAATATTGTACTTAAGTAACACCACGCCACTTTTTAAGGTCTAGAAAAGGGAACTCAATAAATTTTTTGTGTGGTAGTATTCAAATAATGATGATTGTCAATAAATGGATACGACCATGTAATAGCAGTAGTGAGTCGACCTGTCAAGAGTCCTAAAATGAAACATGGTATCTTAATAAATTAACATGACAAATTATTCTAGTTGCCATGTATTCATTACTTAGTGAAGAGTGTTTAGATTTATGTCCCAAAGTTTCACGATAGGTTAAATGTAGTTCCAAAAATACTCATTTCTTCCTATCTGATTCAGATATAAGATAGATAAATCTTTAGACCTATATTCCCAATTATACTGTTTATTAATGATTCAATTTCTACCAAATCAAATTATGTCTTGCATTAACAAGGGGTTAGGTTAATAACCATTAATGTTATTCTCACTCCTATAAGAAATAAAGCAAACCACATAATCATTCCTCATTAGGGTATATGGATTCATACCCTTTATACTCCGTTCAATAACACTTATACTATGAATTAGAATCATGTTATCTAGTTCTACTTTAGCTGTTATATTAGCCAGGTCTAACTTATCTAAAAATGAATCTTATTCCTTCTAAGATTCTTGTTTCAGTGGTAATCCTAATTCTCTTGAGGAATTTTACTACAATTCCCAAACCCGACCTAGGTTTATTTTCATGGTTACTATCACCTTAGCAATTTATTCATTTTCTTGAATCTTATAAAAATTTCCTTGGCATTCAAGGTACTTTCTATGCATTCCAACAATCAGAACATCGTTATCATTTTTTATGACTACACCATCATATCTTTGTTTTGGTTTATTTCAACCCAATTAATTTTGGGAACACAAATATCATAATTTCACCATGGATGTAATAGTAAGTATTCAAGGTGAACACAATTTGTACATTCCCAACAACAAATTCATTATTTGCATTAAGCATCATACCCAAGGTTTCGTATGAGTTTGGTGTTCATGAGTTTAGTCTCCCATAAATTTCTTTACCAACTTTATCCCATAATTCTCATCACATCATATAATTCAAACAATGATATTTCTTATACTTTATTTCCCAATTTATGGGTATACAATTCGCTTAAGCACTAAGAACATCTATGTTCTGATCTCATTTAATATTTCAACTTCTTGTATTTTTTTGAGCTTCTCGTCATGTTACAAGAATTGTAATGATTTTACATAGAATCTTAGATTACTTCCTTTAGAGGATTGTGTGTTGACAAAAAGGAACATCACTTAAGTTTAAAAGACTTAACCCTTATAAGATAAACTTTATCTTATCATTCAGAAGTTACGCCACATTACTTGCCTCTAGTATTATTTCTCAAACTATACTAGAAGAAGCTTCCAAATAATAGGTATGCATATACATCAAGATTCATTTCTAGATGATTTCTCATCTATCAAGCATTAGTGTATTAGCTAGAATTGCAAGGAACCACATCCTCTTACCAAAAATATAACTAACTTAGTAACAATATAATTAGTTTCCCATAAGTTAATCGATTTAGATCAAAAGAATACTTCAAAAATGCTCCTTTAATGTATCCCATTACCTAACAATTACAATACTAAATTGTAACTTCCTAGTTCAACCATCAAAATTACTAGGTTCATCTAGACCAAAAGATAACTATTATATATCAAAAATAGGGAGTTCGAACAGCCCTCCATTGCGATTGTCCATTGATCCAATTTTCATAAAAATAACACAAGCATAAAGCCATATCTTTACCATCACTACCACAACATAGTAGAAGTTGTAACATGGATTGCAGAGATGCATCAACATTCTTTCAATCAATATGAATCAAGTATTTATTGATCAATACATGGAATCTTTACCATGTCACAATATATCATAAATGTACTGAGGATATTTTCACAAGAAAACCCTTACTTCGATGACAACAAATAACTTTTTGACATAAATAAGAATATTCCAATTCAACAATTTGACTGTAACTTTAACCTTTAAAAGTAATCATATGGTCTAGTTAGATAGCTAAAGCATTTCTTTACTTTTCACCTATTGTCTTTGATAATTTTCTTGTAATGGTTAGGCACAGTCAGTTCGAGTGAACTGAGCAAGAAAATTCCATTATCCCATTTATCAATTTATGTCATTAATTATTAGAATGAATATAAATTGTAATAATAATATCATTCTTGAAAATTTAATAGGGTAATGTAGCAGCATCATACTCTAATAATTTAAATTGTATACATAAAATACAACTCTTATTACCTCTTCAGTATCCCTCATTGAAAAAGTCTCATCAACACTTCACATAATTAAATTGAAGTAATGCCAGATAAAACTATTAACACCCAAGAATGACCATTAGCTAAGCAACACTACATATTATAGTAAATACAATTGTAGTCCACAGAGATTAAATAGAAGTATCAAATACTATCTATCACAGTAAGAATTTATATCATCCTATTCATAGTCAGAAGTTGCTGCAACTATTGTTGTTGCTCTAGTAACTCAACAAGTAATAACCTTGAGCACGCAAGGTTATCCCTTCTACGTACCTAAACCCAACTAGTTTTAGCTGTAATAAATTTTCCATCAAACAATTCAGGTCTAGACATCGTAATCTTAGCACTTAAATTCCATGAAGTTTATGCGTAATAACTTTGTGAACAACATACCCTATGACAATCGTTAATATCCTAATAAGGAAAGAGAATTATATATCTCAATTTATATCTCATAATAACTTATAGGAATTAAATATAAAACTCATTTCCCAATTGGATAGTCTTGTGTGTTCTTTATTACAACACAAAACCTCAAATTAAACCTTACTTTAAATTGCTACAATACGCATCTGACAAAATAGGAAATATATACTTCATTTCACAACTACATAGACTTGTGTATTCCTTAATACAACACTTTACCTACCATTTTATCCTACAACATCCCACTATAGTAAGAGTTCCAAAAACAAAGCCACTACCGAAGCTTGATTGAACTTAAGAATAGAAGTCTAAATTTCCTGAGTTTGTCTTAATGACTAATGCATACTACCCCTCAATAATGGGGATATGTTATACTTGTTTTTATTGATCTACAAAGATTCAATCAATGACATACACTCCACATAGTACGAATATTAGAATCTATAGTAAAGATCTGATTTAAGGAATGGGAACAAAATAATTTTTAGTTTCACCATTGCACCATATAAATGGAGCCACAATACTTAAGACACATGTCTGAGATGTCAACCAATCGAGGCCCCCTTGACTTCAAATAAGACTTTTCAGTATTTCTTCTAAAGATAAATAAGTCGGTCATTTTTTTCAATCATTTATCCTTTAAGACCGAAGCTCCAACCGAAATTTTATCCAGTTTATAGATGGTTATAGAATTATATAAAATATCTAAACCAAATAACTTCCTAAAGGAAGAAGGAATGGTTTTCCATACCCGGTATAAGATAAGTTAGGACTAGTCCTTTGAATCCTAAACCCCAAACTCATTTTCTATTTAATAGCATCAACTCAAACTGGTCTAGACAACCATTTAAGAAGATAACAAAAACTTAAGTTCTTAAAGTTAGATTGAGCTGAAAGCTCGACATAATCAGCATTATACTAAATCAACTAGTGATAGTTTCTAAAAACCCACGAAAAGAAACATTCATGTTGAGATTATAACCTACACAAGGATAAATGGTGGCAATGAAAGATAAATTTTGTAACTCAACTATTGTCACTACCCTTTTAACGAAACCAAGAGTAATCTCAACTATTTTCCTATAACCTCTCTAGGAGCTACAACGCTCTATAAATCAACTAACGTTATCGTAAAGCATTACCAATTCAAAAATACATAGCTCAGACTGAGCAATAACTAAGATATTTACACCCAGAATTACTTATGAAGAGGGAGTGATAAGGAAGTGCTTTCTTGTAGACCTCTCAAAAGTAATGGCTAAGTTGGGTAAATTAGAAAATCCCAAATCTCAATGAAAATCCTTTTCTTTTATCATTCAATCGATGGAACCAAAAAGAGAACTATAATAACCTAAGTATCAGATATAATCACCAAGTCATCCTCGGTGTATGCCCAATACATCTTAGTTTTTGCAAAAGATACGCATAGACTAGTAGTGAATGGAATAAACACCAGTAGCTGGAATCATTTTATTTTCTAGATCCATATATCAAGATTTCGGTCAGGTAGAAGAAAACCCATGCACCTGAATTTGTTTTTGCATAATATTAAAATATTTTCACAAAAACCCATTATTGTCTATGTCAAACTCTTTGACAAAATGGAACAAAATCATTCATTCCAAGTCTTTAATAAGTAAACACAATTCAGCAGTATTAAAGATAAAATATTACATACTCAGGCTCAACAGTCATACCATTTTACCAATTCTTTTCGTAGAACAATAGAGTATAAAAACAAAAACTTCCAACCATCACATACCCACTTATCATAGCTCAGTGAAATTGCAAATATGTATGCACTCTAACATCTAATGAAATAGAAAGATAAAGGGGATGAAGAACTATTCTTTCCTAAGAATTTGATTCTTAAACCCTTCAAAGTCCACCTCCAACAAGTGTTTTAGTGATAGAGAGTTATGGATTCAAAACTATCCACTCGAACAAGCCAACAATTAGATCTCTCCTTCAAAGCCAAACAACGACGTCCCCCATCTCATAAATCTTCCCACAAAAATGAACTTCCTCTTTTGAAAATAGCTACAAGAACTCATAGATTGATCAACATGCACAACTACCAGAAGTGAAGCTTTTCCCAATTTTACCAACAAAACCAAATGAAGAGTTGCATGTAATTCACTTCCTTAGGGAGCTTTATGGATTTTCATAATATTAAATACATAATTTAACGGTATTCAATGTGGGGTTACCACACCAGTGGCTTATCCAACTACCACCGCCCTCCATCTTACCCTCCAAAATTGGTGGGATTTCTACATTTAAAACCTCTTTTACCTTTACCACAAAATTTGCTAAATATCATTCCCTTAATTACTTTCCATAACATATGCCAAATAACCTTTGAAGAGAATGAAGTATAATATAGTATAAGACCATGGTTATAAAACATGCATGTCCTTAAAAATTATTATTTAAATGCCCTCATAACTCCGAAAGTCCCTGGAGTTACATTATATAATTTTACTTATGTTAGCAAGTCCCTTAAGATATTTGACCCCTTTCAAGTTATCAATTATATTACATAGAGGGTTTGGTTCTACCATTTTACGGTCATTAATTAGCTAGTCAATAATCTCCAACACCCCAATAGGGTTACCTGAAAACTAGACTCTCAGTTTTCAATAATTCAAAGGTCCCAAAATTAACATCAGTCCTTAATAACCATATCAATGCCTTTATCTTATTTTCTTAACCTTTATTGAGGACACTTTTTCCTCTTCTGATTGGTGTCAAGATCAGTTAAAGATGACGATCTGGTAATATTATTGACTGTATTTTTGGGGTATTACATTATTCCCCCCTTAATGAACCATCATCCTGATGATTTGATCTTATTTCTCATAGTCAATTCATTCATATACAAATTACAGACTTTTTATTTTCAATTTTTTAGTTATTATCTTCACCAGAACTTGTGATTTCACATCTCATAAGTTCACATTTATTGGATGTCATTACTTGTCAACTAGTAAACCATTATACTATTAGTAACACATCATAGATTCTATCTCTTTAGTAGTTTGCTTCATATAACCTCATGTAATACTTACAAAAGGTATTCTCAGAATTCAGCTTTACCAAGCTAATGCAACATGACACTGCTGAGTTAAACTAGACAAGTCCTATCCAAACTATCTTACATCAAGATATTACAACACACAAAGCTAGTCAAGAGGGGTTTTTCTTTTTAAGGTCATATTAATTAGACTCCAGCTCTATAATAAATCCAGACTCATACTTTGGCAATCTCAAAAATAGCATTTATTCATGATAAACATAAGTAATCAAACAACATAACTGACCATAATCATCTCAAGTGATGCTAGAATAATAATGTTATAGTTATATAAGCCCATACTTATGTAACTGTAATCTTATTATTCTATTTTCTTTAAGTTTTAATATCAAAAATTCACAAAAATCTATAGAATATTAGTCCATCAAAACCTTATTAGAGTAGAATATCAACCTTTATGTGCTTGAGTTATATGTACAAACAACTCATATGAATTGATTAAGACAATTAATTCTTGAATTTCTATACCTTCATGTATAATATTAATACAACACTGTAAAGAGAGTTACCTTCCATTGAAATTCTATCATAATAAAACTATTCATTCAAGTAAGGTCATTCATCTGATACTTGATCATAACAATATGAGTATATACCTTCTTAGTTTCCATAAGTAGTATGGACTAAGTTTTTTTTCTAATATAAGTCATACTTCATTGTATCATCAAATAATGATACATACTATAATCAACCAATCATCTCATAACATAAATTACGAGCCCATCAAAGTAATTGGGTAGCAGTAGTATAAATGACAGACTGTCAACACAATGATCATTTTGTTAAAAAGGATCAGCGGAACCTTTTGAAACATTCAAGAGTGTGTGGCACCTCAATTCAACGATTCCCATATTTTAAGTTCAAAAATCTAAGACTGGAGTTAAGTAGCCTTTACTTTAGCAATCATGTTGCTCTTGCCAACTTTAAATTACCAGTATTTTACAACTTGGCTAGCTGTATTTACCATTTTAGGTACATAATATTGATAACAATCTTAAATTTAAGGACACTCTTGACTTTAAAACCTTGAAGGTTAGTTTACATATTCCCAAGGAATCATGAATATCAAGTTACATACCTGAAATTCTTCGTTACAATTTTCAACCTCTAGTTTCCTACTAGGTTAGATATTCTACCAACCTGAAAATGTTGTCTCATCTCGTGAAATATTATTTGGGTCTATCACATTTTAAATTCAATTCAAGGTATCAATTTTTACAAAAATTCTACAATAACAATGAATACCAAGCCCTTGTATGCTATTTTAAGATTAATTAGCATCTCAGGCAAAGTAAATCACATGGTTATCATGCAATCTTCCATAAGAGTGTTTACTCAATAACTCTTAAGTAAACCATCCTGACTTATTTGGCCATACTAATCCAAATAGTATATTAATGAAGTAGTCATACAACAATCATTCACTTCCACAAGGGTAACAAACCAAATAATGTTAATATAGTTATATGGTCATATAAATATTTACTTTTATCACTTTTAGCCCTTAAGAGACTTAAGAACTAAGGTCATAATAAAGTAAAATGTAAAACAGTTCCTCTATACCTTAACAAGGTATACAGTCCAATTTGGAGGATGAAAGTTTTATACATCTCCATAGTATATGTTTAAAAGGGTCTCTTACATCTGTATTTAGCCTTGTAAACATCCTTTACTTCTACTAAATTCCAATTTCAGATCCCTAGAAATATTATTTGGTCATGACCAATCAAGGTTGCACCATTTATAACATATAAGAACCCTTCACATAATTATTTTTACCTGTAAGGATTTCATAAGGATACATTTGCCTTTATCTTCAAATTATTTTACCATTACATATTGTTATAAAAACAATCTCATGCAGCTATACTGTAGTCCAGGAACATGCAAATCAACCTCATCAAAAGATTTCATTGTTTCTGAAATGATTTCAATCAGTGACTAAGTCCTGATAACTGTCACCCAGTTATGGTTCATGTAATTTTGCTTATTATTGCTATTAAGAATTTCTGAATTCCATTTTAGTTTCCAGTTTAGTCACTTCACACTAAGAACTTAACTGTATTAATCTTGTATTTGATTAGCATCAAGAAGTTCCTATTTAAATTTCCTGTTATTATGCTAGGATGACTTGTTTCTTTTTTTCCATGAAACTATGGTAGACTTTACTACTTAGTTTTTACTCTAAAAGATCCCACTTTCAATATCTTTTCTAAAAATTAGAAGTAAAGAAGAGCTAATGGTCTTACCTGCTTTTACAATATAAAACTAGCATTTTATTATGAATTTCTTCTTGTCCTAACTGTCCTATCAAGTCACTGCCATTGCAGCAGTCTTCCTCTACATACCACCTTTATCCTATGTGGATTTATTTTAATATTGGATTTATACTCCAATTTTTATCATAATGCAGTTTGATTAATCAAGTAACACTTTACTAATCATCATCATTTAGCCTAAGTTGTTTTACTTGGTAGCTCTTATTCACACTTACCAGCTACTCCCTACATCTATCCAATACAGTGTACCATGAAGGAATCTTAGAGTATTATTTAACTCTTTTACCCCCAAACCCAAAGCTTAGTTTGATTTTGTTCGTCATCCACATTACATCCTTCATTCTCCTTATTTTATTCATAAAATAAGAATTTTCAAAGCGTAAGAGCTCATTAGGCCCAAGATCTGTAACCTTCAGCTCTGATACCAAAATGTAACATCCACTTTTTGTCACTTCAATCTTAGGGAATTTTTTATTTTTTATTTTTTATTTTTTTTAATTTTTTATCTTACCTTATGTAGCTTATTTAAATACCCATATATTTAAATCCAACATAAGTATTAATACAATCCATTTCCAATAACTATCATGAACCATGTGCAACTGTATGAGAGAATACTAAACTTACTAGTTCTCCCTGAATGCTCTTACGAGACATACATAAAATGTATCCCTTTGGTTCTTGTATGATGGAAAAGTGACATGTGAGCATGGGAATCTCCAAGTACCTCTTCCTCATACCTGACCTCCTGAGGTCGTGTCGAGACAACAGGTGAATGTTGAATGTGAATGGATACAAAAAAGCTAATCAGGTAATCTTATATCCTCAATACGCAATAATGGAATCTACGAATCTAAGGTGAAGAAGGCCCTCCTAACCTGAATTAGTGTAATGGTTTGTTAAAATATAATGGTTAATAAGAGGATCCAATCAATGTCGAGATCTTGTTTCTTGGTTGTTGGACACGTGGGAAGTGACCTGTGGGATCTTCGTATATATCTCCATACAAGGTCATGAAAATGATGGTGGGTGATTTAGTGGATGCGTAGCGAACTATGGGTGATTTTCTGGTCTAGCCCATAAAATATTAGATTGATTGGCTTCTATATTTAATATGGATAACTATACTATAATATCTGGCGGGAGTGGTGAGGATCTAAATACCAGTGTTCATAAGCCAGTGTCAATACTTAACTAATTTGTAGGTCCGTTGGGTTGTGGGACTTGGGGATCAAAACCATGAGTTCATGGTTATTGTGGACCTGTTATGGTCATGTGAAGAATCAATCCCTTCTTCCAACTATCTAGTAATCATATGCCTTTTCAGCCTCTATGTTTAGAACTAGAAGTTGTATAATTTTCTCAGAGTACCTAATAGGTGTTCTGGAAACTTGAATGTGTAAACTAGTATCTATGTCAATGAGGAGGTCTCCTACATTAGGCTGTGGAACCAAAGGATCACAACCAAATGTTTTCTCTCTTTCAAATCCTTGCATAGTCATTTAGATGTTTTATCAGGGTAGTCTATAGTTTGGATGGTTTGACCAAAATGTGTAAGCTTTGTCGTCTTCGATGTTTAATCCTCTTAGTTGTTCACTAATGGCTTGTAAGTTTGTTGTTGCTCGAAAGACCTGTATCCTAAGGTCCTGATCTATATCAACTAATGTCATGGGTAGATTTGGATGAGGCACTATGGGTTCAAATATATACTCTCTAGGCTCTTTAGGTCCTGTGATTGTCATACCAAAGTGTATCAACTTATAACTAGAATTAATAAACTGATCACGAAAGAAATATTTACGCTATGTAAGAATTCTTCTATTTTTGTATTTTCAATGACGTATTGTCAATGAAATTAAAGAGCGGGTACTCTAGTATATTTATAAAATGGACAATTAATCTAATAACAAAATAAAAACAAGCAAAGTAGCCTGGTATGGCTATTTGCCTATGCAGTTGTGATTTTATCCTAAGTATCTAAGCAGCTATTTATTTTGAATTTGAAAGACTCTCGATCCTACCTCAGAAGTGAGGAATGAATCATAGTTTCTCAGAAACTATCAATCCCCACAGCTTCCCTGGCAATATCGAGAGAAAAATTTTAACTGAAATGAAATAATTCACTACTCTATTTGATATGTTGTAACTAGAACTTTGATAGCTCAAACCTGGCGTTTACAGAATAGTGGTAAATCCAGTTGTGTGTGATTTCATCCCCTCAGTGTGATCTCCTCGTTCCTTCATGTCCTTGTGAATCCAAAAAGTGTGTATGTGATAGTATCAACAGAAGATGGTATTCGAATAATGGCAGCTTTGGATATAGATTGAATATAATGCAACTAGGAGAGGGATAGCGTAAGTGAACAGAGCCTAATTATGCAATTCCTAGTCAGATTTATTACGGGAATACAACACAAGTGCACCAAGAGTTTAGAATCTATCCTTGTGACAAAATAAAACCTACAAATTTAATGGATTCTAGTCTAGAAATGAATTTATTCTATACTAAACTGACTGTATGGAGTAGTAGTGGAACAAGACTGAAACAAGAAGATTGAATGACTTCTAAAAAACAAAGGAAAAATAATAATTGATGCAAAACATGAACTTACTAGAATTCTAAGAAAGAAATTGAAATACTGAATAAGAGAATTAAGAAGATGAGGGGGCCATTTGCTTGAAAACAAGTTGGCTATTTATAACCAATGCACTTACCAGAGGGTAACTCCCATTTGAACTCTTTTACTATAAACAAAGGAAAAACACTATTACCAGGGAACCAAAAACATTAATGCAAGCCAAAGTGGTTGAAGAAAGCGTGTAAAACTCAAGATTTATGTTTGACGTGATCGTCAGAAGGATCTGGAAAATGCATATAGGAATGCCACCCTGTGAAGGGTGGTTGTTACGGGACCGATGCCCTATCCTGGGTGGCATTCACGGGACCATCCGCCCAGGGCAGGGCAGCGGTTTCATCACTGAAGACAAAAATGCAAGAAGAAGGGGGGAAAAGGGAAAAACAAAGCATGTGGAGGCTAAGCAAGGCATGCGGATAAACGTGTATACTTAGCGAGCCTTTTTGGATCCTGAACACCTTACAAGGAGACTTGTATCATCATTGGGGCATGTGTAACATTGTTTTGGTAGTGTAGTACCCTACAATTTTGGGTATGTACATATTTCCCCCTCGGAGAAGTGTCTTAGCCATGAAGAGGCGTAAAACGGTGGATCTGAGTATGCAGTCCCAAAATGGGAAGTTAGGAGTTATACCTGACATGCCTGTGTGCTGGAAAGTCGCCATCCAAGATCTCGCTACCTGTAAAAATGAAAAGAGGGGACTCAAGTGCAGATAGATAAAATAAATTGAGAAATAATGCTGAATTGATATGAAAAGAGGACTTACCATGTACGCGAGGTTTAGAACTTACCTCTGTTAGTGCTCTGACCTTGCGAAAGACATTCGAAATCAAATTTAGAGGGCTATTTATATAAAACAAAGTCATTTCACTATTCATTTGTGTGGATTGATTTGATAGTTTTTGAGCTCTGGGACCCACAGTGATGGTTTTCGTCGAGAGTATAGTCAAAATGTTCATGGTGAGATAGTGATCATGCCTTATGAGAGCGGAACATCGACCCGCAAAGTCTTAGGTTAGTTCTTCTCGATTTATCATTTTTAGACCTAAAATGTGGAAATGATGAAATATTTCTCTTGGGTGGGTCATTTTTGAAAATACTAGTGTTAAATGTGTCTCTAGGGGGGGCACCCATAGGGTAGGTTTTCATTTTAGCAAAGGTGGTGTATTCATTTGTTTTTAAGCATTTTTAGGGTTTACGACCCGTTAATGTTTACAGGATAGGACCACCGCCCTATGTAGGGCGGTGGTTATGGGACCACTGCCTTAGAAGGTGGTGGTTATAGAACCGCTGCTCTACACAGGGCATCGGTGCACGATAGAGAACCAAAACAAAACAAAACATAGCTTATTTTTACATGTTTAGCATTTTTACATGTTTTTAATAGTCTTTCCAACTGGATCTTAGTACTAACTTACTCATTTTTTGTGTTTTTGGGTGTATGTAGGAGTATATCAGATGGAGCCAAGAGAGGGAGTGTGATTGGCTCCCAGTAGTTTTAGAGACACTCTCTCAGGAAAAGTGAGATATCCTTCAGAGGACTAGCATTTGGAGGATTGTGCAGGTCCCTCGCATTGTTCCTGCTAGTCACATTATGTATGACCTATTTTCATACTGGGATGCGGATCGAACACCTTCCGATTTCCAGGAGTTAGGGGTGAGTGGTCCATCACCCTAGAGGATGTTTACCATATACTGGGGGTTCTGATCCTTCAGGGTGGTTATCTCTTAAGACAAGCAGTATCGAGATCACAGGTGGTTCAGTGGGCCACCTACATGGGAGATGCAGTTGTATCGATGGGATCAAAGAAGGGAGTGAGGATCCACTCTATTATTGAGTCAGACATTCCCATGCTCTGTAAGGCCATCATGGGCATCCTTGCATCTAGACTGATTGGGGATAAGGGAGGGGACACCATCTTATATTGCCTGGGCCCCCATTATTACACAGATTGAGGGCCATGGATGTGTCTACACTTGGGGAGTAGATATCCTTGGGACTACCTACCATGATTTATATAGGGTAGTCTGATTACAGGGACAGTCACTGAGCCACCCGACTCTTGTCATGAGTTGGGTGTATGAGCATATTACCCCATATGGGAGAGGTGTAGAGGTAGAGGATCCCAGGGCCGTCAGGGTAGCGAGGTGGATGGGGATGATAGTTCTTAGAGCACCTCACCAGCCAGTGGCCTCTCTGACCACTACAGACATGGAGGCCACTCCTTATCAGGCCATGGCAGGGGTATGGGGAGAGGAGACCGTTACACTAATTTCTTGTTAGACTACCAGCCAGTTGATAGATAGGGTGGGGAAGCTGGAGATCCACCCCTTTGACAGAGTACCAAAGCAGTTCGGCCTCCCCTATAGTGACATGCTTCCTCCAATGGGGCCAGTGTATAGATCTATTCGTGAGGATCAGGGAGGTACTAGAGGCCGGGGTTGGACTATTGTTACTCCCGGTTTTCCTATTGTGGTCAGGAGGGTGGTACATGCATGAGAGAGATCTTGTGCTCCTCAGGCACCCTTACTTTAGATTGCCACTGGTCCCACCCATAGTAATGATGAGCCCATTGACATGTACTCCGAGTCTAAGGAGTTAATAGGGGGAGAGATAGAGGAGGAGACAGACAAGATGGAGATCAGTGAGACGGGTGGGGGGATGATAGTAATCATGAGTGGCATGATACTCAGGAGATCCTACATGCCGAGAGGGTAGAGCAGAGCACAAGAGGGTGACTCTGGTCTCAGAGGAGTTACTCTCTCAAGACCTAGGTGGAGACGGTGAGTCCATTGCAGGCCATCACATTGCCCCAGACGTAGGAGAGGGGCACCAGTTAGTGGCGGTGTCTGTGGCAATTGTGGATCCTAGAGATCCTTCTTGGAGGCCCGAAGATCCGAGTGAGTTGTCTCTCTTCTCTTGACATTGTTTTAGTTAGAATTGTCTTAGTTTGTTATTTCTCTTTGTTTTGTTTACTCTTGGTTTTATCTTTGATTGTTTTCTAACTTTTTCTCTACTTTGCTTGCAGTGTCTGATGATGAGTGGTGAGACTTGATTCACTGAGTATGCACTAATACCTTGCTTCTCCCCTCAGAGAAGACCCGTGTTGAGCTTTTCGTGGATGTGGGGAGCCTTCAGAAGCTGGTAGGCATACTGATGTTTTTGCCTTTGTCTGGCATGCGGCGAAGATCATGATTTCTCTCTGCGTTGAGGTAGCTAGATATAGGATAGCCGAGCACTTGATGAGGAGTATCCATTCTCATAGCGAGATGGACACTATTGGTCATGACCACGAGCCCTCAGTACATTCGAAGCGCCAGCATAGCTGGAGTCCTAGACATGGTCATGCACCCTCTGAGGGATCCCATAGGGATTGAGAGACCATTTTTGTAGCATTTTTTTAGATATCTATATGAGTGCTTTTGTACTTTTCAGGCTCATTGAGCATTTTGACCATGCCTAGTGCATGATGGCATTGTATATGAAACTTGATTTTTATATATATATATTGGATCTAGACTCTTGGCATCTAGAATTTTGTGACTCGTTTCCACATGTTTACTTAGATGTTTTTAGAATATTTGTTTTTTCATGCTTTCAGTATGTATGCAATGGATGACAAATGATAACAAATATCGAGTAGAATGTTTCTCTTTTTTTTAACACTTTCGTAATGCTGATATGAGATGATACAAACATATGGTAGTACCAAAATTTTAAACTCTTTGGGAAATACTCGTAATTTCTTCTTATATTAGCAAAGCATGATGAATGCATAGTGATAACAAGATGAACTTGCCCCAATCCCAAATCCACGTAACTAGTAAGATGTGAGGGCTCAACACCAAGAGTTAGGAAGGGCACAAGTTGTATGAGTTTGACCGAATGGAATGATGAGAGACAGAAAAACTAGTAACATAAACCAATTTTGTACCTACACACCTACCCTACTCAGAACTACCACCAAGCTTTAGAAGGCCACTTACTTTCTAGTTTATCTAGACTTAGATTCATAAATGGCAACCTGGTTGACAAAATCTAGTTTTGAGGTTTTGATCTCTTTGGAATTTGGATATTTTTTTTCTCTTAATAGAATTTGATTTGTGTTTTTAGCATACCAAGATTTGTTAATTTGTGTGACAGGACCCCCCACACCCTACCTCATGCCACTAGTAAGAAGCAAAATTTTGTCACCAAAGGTAGGATATAGGCGAGTAAGGGCACTTCTTCCTTTCCCAACCTCACACCACCTGTAAGAGATGTGGGCTTATCACCGAAGGTTGATGTGGCAAAGAAGTGTGTAAAATAAAATATTTTGTTTTCTTGGTGCTTTTGATTTCATTTGGTTTTGACATTTCTGATCTATGACTTTGGTATATCCTTTCATTCAAATATATTTAAGAGGGATAAATGTGACACCAAGAAGCTTCTAGAATAGACCATAGGCAAGGAAAACTTTACCTAGTAGAAAGAAAGAGCAAAGCCAAGTATGCAGGCCTTGGTATGGTTTTCGTCAGTACTTGTCTGTCGAACTTGATGAGAAGATTTGAAAATAGTTGATGATGTTTGAAGAGATGTGATTTGAATGCTTTTGCCAATATTTTCAGAAATTTGTAATAGATTTTTTTAAGAGTAAGCTCTTGGACTACCATTTTTACGAAATGAGTGGACATAATAAATCAACTAAATGACTAATGCAATGTAGGTAGCTATAATGTACAAGTGGTGATTTTTGATGTTTTATGCGTAAAACCATTTAAGATGCAAGGAATTGACAGTTTCACCAAATTCCTCACCTTCTAGTGTGCACAAGAGATACGCACCATTTCCGTAGTCTTTCATGACTCAGTATGGGCCCAACCATTTGGGCCAGAACTTTCTTCCTTCACCAATTTTCTTATCGATCCAGCTGTCTAGTCTTAGAACTAGATCTCCTTCATATATTTCTCACTCATAGAGTTTTTTGTTGTATTGCCAGCACATCCGGTTGGCATAGGCTCTGTGCCTTTGTTCGGCGTTTAGCCTAGCCTCATCAAGGCTTTCTAGTTGAGAGAGGTGTGCCTCCCTATAAGCTTCTTCATCTAGAATCCCTTGTAATGAGATGCGGAGACTGGGTATTTCAACCTCAAGTGGGAGAACTGCTTCTTCCCTGAATACCAGCGAGAAAGGGGTTGCTCCTATTGGTGTTCTTATTGAGGTTCAATGGGCCCACAAGGCTGGATATAGTTTTAGATGCCAATCTCACTTATTCTCCTTGACTATTTTGAGGAGAATATCCTTTAACGTTTTGTTTGTCACTTCAGCCTTCCCATTGGCTTGAGGGTAGTAAAGAGAGGCCGTATGATGGTTTATCTTGAATTTTCTACATAACTCACGGACTTCGTCATTTTTAAAGGACGTGCCATTATATGAGATAATGACTTGTCGGTCACCATACCTGCAGATAATTTGGTTCATAATGAATTTGGCAATTATCGAACCTAGTATGGTGGTGAGAGGCATGGCCTCCACCCATTTGGTAAAATATTCCATGGCTGTAATTATAAAATTATGGCCATCGGTTGATGAGGGAGAGAACTTCCCTATCAAGTCTAGACCCCACGTGGAGAAGGGCCACGGAGTCACTATTGGTTACAGGGATTATGCTGGCATGTGAATCTCGTGAGAGAATTCTTGGCATTTGTGGCACTTACGTACAAATTCCATTGCGTCATGCTCAAGAGTGGGCCAAAAATAGCCCATTTGATGTATTTTGTGAGTGGTGGCGTGACCAATGAAGTGGCCTCCACATATCCCACTGTGGGATTCATGAAGAATCTTCTTGGATTCTTTCGTGTCGACACATCTTAGAAGCATGCCGTTGAAGGCTTTATGATAGAGGACTTGTTCTAAAACAACATATTTAGTGGTAATAATGCATAACCACCTTATTTGTTGTGATGTGGAACCTTCCAGGTATGTGTGGTCTATGATGAAATTGATGATATCAGTATACCAGGGACATGTAGAGATGGGAGGCCTGGTTTCGATGAAGTATACACACTCATCAGGAAAGTCCAGATTTACCAGATTGCCTCCATCTAGTGGATTGTCAGCTAACCAATCTGTAATGATTTGTCCCTTAATGGATTTTTGGTTTATGAATGTCAACTCGAATTCACCCATTAAGGTTATGAAACTTCCATCCTTTTTAGATAAAGACCCTTGCATGAGAAATGTTTGTAAATGATCCATCTTTACAATGACCCTCGTTTCTTGGTTTAACATGTAATGTCTTAAACATTTTGTTGCAAAGACTATGGCAAGGCATTCTCTCTCTACTTGTGTGTAACGTGTTTCATAATCAAGCAATGTTTGGCTAATGAAATAGACCGCACATTCCTGTTTATCATTGTCTTCTTGAGCCAGCATGTAGGCGAGCGAGACATGGGTGGCTCGTGAGTATAAGATCAAAGGGCGGTCTGGTTTGGGAGGCATTAACATGGGTGGAGATAACAAGAAGTGTTTAACTACTTCAAAGGCCTTGTTGCATTCTTCAATCCAGTCAATGTTATAATCTTTTTTTAATAGATTGTTGATTGGATGAATGGCAAAAATTAGATCTGGGATGAACCTGCGGATTGCACCGAGTTTCCCAAGAAATGACCTGATTCCAGACTCATGCGATGGTGGGATCATTTCGAGAACAACAAATATTTTGGCTAGATCAACATCAATCCCTCTTGAAGATATAATGTAGCCAAAAATCTTTCCTCTTGTCACACCAAACACGCACTTCTCTGGATTTAATGTGACGCCATATTCAATTAATCATGAGAGGATGATACAGAGCACTTCTGGATGATCACAGCGTTTCTTGGCCTTGGCCAACAAGTCATCCACATATGATTCCACAATTTTATGGATAAGATCATGGAATATATATGTCATTGCCCACCTATATGTAGTGTCGGCATTTTTAAGAACAAATGGCATGACAACGTAGCAATAAGTTCCCAGGGAGTTATGAACGTAGTTTTGGCTTGATCTTGTTCAAATATTTTAATCTGATTATACCCTGAGAACTAATCCATGAGAGACAATAGTTCAAATCTAGCTGTTGCATCAATGATAACATCAATGGATGGTAATGGGAAGTCATCCTTGGGACAAGCTTTGTTAATATCCTGAAAATCTATGCAAATGTGTATCTTCCCATTCTTTTTTAGGATGGGAATGATATTAGATACCCATTGTGAATAGTCAATGGGCTTGATGAATCCCACTTGGACAAGTTTTATTACTTCTTCTTTTACCATGAGAGCCACCTTTGGCTTCATTGGTCTTGGCTTCTGTTTAATTGGTTTCACATCTATTTTAGTGACAAGATTATGTACTGTGACTTGTGGTGCAATGCCCGTCATTTATCTATAATTAAATGTGAAGAATTTTTGATGTTCCTTTAGGATTTGGGTGTGTATTTCTATCTCCTCTGGAGTTAACGAGGATCCCAACTTCAAAATATTTGGTTCTTCCTCTATTCTAATGTTTATGTCAATGGTTTCTTCTATTAAAGAAGTGTTACCTTCTTCAAATTCAGGTGGGGCTAGAGGTAGCTCCAAACTTTCTTCATCTTCTATTTCATAGATATCAAGATCCTTCTGTGGAGGAGACTCTACCATGGGATTTCCAAAATAGGAAGAGGAATGTGGTATTAGGGAAAGATCAACTATATGGTGAGCAAGGTGTAGCTCCTCATAGGTGTTTAGATATTCGAGAGTGAATCTATCATTGTCAAAGTAATCCATGATAGAAAAATCATCCTTAGCTTCTCCATGAGTTAGGAGTGAGTTTATTGGTATTTTACGCACTAATGGTTCGGTACGAAGTGATACCATGAAATTTGTATCCTCCAACTTGCTATTTGGAGTGAAACGGGAAGCTGAGGTTACTATTGAGTCTGTGAAAAGGTTCTGCTCTCATGGGATTGCTTCAATTGATATGAAGTCAAATCCCTTACTTAGATCAAATATTGTTGTTTTATAGAGTTGTAAGTGCTCAACTCTAGTTTCATATACCTCAGAGACTTGGTTTGCAACCAATTGCAAGTCTCATAGCACTCTAATGTTGTCGACACCCATTCTTTTAGCTAGAATGAGGCCGAGGAGGAGAGATTTGTACTCAGCCCCGTTGATTGTACATTCAAATTTTATTTAAAGGAAAAAAGGTAGGATATTTCCCTCAAGTGAAGTAAAGATCTCTCCTGCCCCAGCTCTAAAGTGACATCTAGCTCCATCGAAGTGGAGAGTCCAATACTTGTTTAGAAAAATGGATGTTGGGATATCTGTTGTATCTATTTCTTTTGCTTCGGTTACCTCTACCATAAAATATTCATCTGATGGAAGAGAAGCAATTCCCAGGGTGTGTCCCATACCCATGGAATCAAATGGTAGGAGAATAGGAAAATCTTTCTCCAGCAACTTGATAATTTTTGTGGTAGTCCCTAGTGACACCATTTTTATAACATTGGTCTCATTTTTGAGTAATGGAATGTCCTCGGCTGGATTTGTAATTTCTAACTCTGTGGTGGGTATCAACTTTTCTTTTGGTTTTGAATTAGTTGGTTTAACAATATGATTTTTTGGGATTTCAAACTCAGAGTGAACACCTGGTCTTTTCTTCAAATCAGCTAGGTGTATATCGAAGGTTTTTGGGTCACCTTGTGCCAAAATTATTTCCCTAAGTGTAGAAATCATTTTCTTGGAATAGCAGGAAGGGATTTTTTCATGCTGGTGTATCCATGGCCGACCAAGGATCATATTATAATTGGTTTTCTGATCTATAATATAAAACTTGGTGATGGATGATCTTAATGGTCCTAAAGTGACTAGTAAAACTATGGTTCCAATCAAAGTGGCTTTGAGGCTATCATACCTCTTAGTGTATTTCACGTGGTGGAATTTCATCTCTCCATACATGTAACATTTTGAGAAAATTGAAAGGGGACTATGTTAATGACTGCCCCATCATCAACCATTGCATGTTTAACATAATTATTGTAAATCCATACTTGCAAATGGTGCTGGGTACCTCTTCGATGCAATGTATGGTTTCAAATGTCTAGGGTCACATTTTATGCTTATATCGAATATAAACTTTGTATCACTAACTGTTGTTGTGACTACGGATAAATTCCGTCAAGTCTACATGGTTTACTTGAGCGTTTCTAGAGGAGGAGTGATGTTGATTAAATGATGGAGAGCAAGTAATGCTTCTAAGAGGGTAGCTCTGTGGGTGGGAGAGTTTTTTAACAAATCCAAAAAGGAGATGTGAGAGAAGGTTTTAGTTAAATCGTTAATTAAATCATAGGCGCCTATGGGTTTTACCAAGCCATGTTGATGTTGTTTAGTTCCAATGGATAGCTTGGAGTATGTTGGGATGAATAATCCCATGTTCTTGTTATGTAGTCTAATTGGTAGGACCACAAGATGATCTGGGACTATCCAACGAACTATCTTAGTTTGAGGTCGAGTTCCTAATTGGGAGCGACTGGTGGATTTAGAAGTTGAAGCTTCATAATCATTGTTTCCTAAAAATATTGACACCCTTGTTTGTTCCATTAGGACCTATAAGGACTCTATATTGTTAGAATGTTTGGAATTGGATCATTAAAGATATTGAGGGGTGTCATTTTGAGGGGAAATCCCCTGCATAGGGGGTGTTTGGCGTGGGTACTACAGAATTTGCTAGAAACATATCTATAAAGGAGTTGTTTTTGATCTTCTGGAAAACATTGCATGAATTTATTATATTCAGGGGAAAAGTCCTAGTATCGTGGCCTTGAATCTTGTTGAAGCCAAATGCATATAAATTGGGATTATAATTTTGAAGGCTGTTGGATTTATAATTTGTTGTGGCCCAAATTTACAAAATGATAAGGTTGCCCAATGCGTATATTAGAGTTAAAATTTTAGAGGGATAAGAGGATTGCCTTTGGTTTTGACTCTATATCCAGCTATAGGAGATGAAAGGGTACTTTGGTTTTGGATTTTTCATTGTTGTTGTTGTTGTTGTGGTTTCCATGGTAGATGATTAAAATCCACGCGTTGATTATTGGAGTAAAATTGCTTATTTCAAATCTGATTATTAACAGGTGGCAAAATGTTTTAGTAACATTTTCCCTTTTAACTTGGTTAGTTACTCCATCTGTTGTAACTCCATTGATTCTTGTTAAGGATATTAGGTCAATGATTAGTGTTCCCTGATATTAGAATATGCGGAGTGTTTTGAGTGGGAGTGGTTAATTTCCCATTCAATCCTCATATGTCTTACGACCACTACTCTATCGTGTAGGTATGATTTGGAGAGCAAGATCGAGTACTTCATATGGAGTTGGAATAGAGGCTCAACTTCATTTGGACTTCTTCCTTTATCTCAAGATCTATTGAGAGAATTAAGGAAGAAATCATAGCATAACCATTTGATCCATGTTCGATAGGGACTACTATATGAGTAGAGAACCGTATGCCATCTTTGAATAAAATGAGCTAAGATTCATTATGTTCTTGTTTGATATGCAAGAAATCTTGATTCCCTCTTAATAATTTGTTCATGTGAAAAGCTTTGATGAATCTACAATGAGTTGTTTAAATGATTATCGAGGCTTCAGGTATTTATTAAATACCAATCAAGTGATTCAATACCTTACACACACGTGTGCATGCACACACACAGTAACACACCCACCATGCACACATGCTTGCACACCTGCATGGTTGCGCACACACGCATGCCTGCACATGTATACATATATGCACAAATTCACACATGCACACACGCGTGCGCGTGCACGTAGGCAGATGCACACACACACACACACACACACACACACACACACACACACACACACACACACACAACACACACACACACACACACACACACACACACACACACGTGCACACATGTGCGCATGCACAAGTTATGATTAGAGTACGCATGAGTTATGATTAGAGTATTGTCTCATGTGATGAAATGTAATTTTATAATAATTTTTTAATTTATGCATGAAACTTGATATAATTAAACTTGATTGAGAGTAATTTTGATTTATGCATGGGAATTGATGTGATTGATATTTATTACGACATGTGATGTGACCAGGTTAAATCATGGTATTGATTATAATTGATATAATAACATGATTAATCATAACCATGTGATGTAATAGAGAAGATAATTAAACAAAGTAAACTCGGCCACTTCAAGCACCCAGGATGCAGTCTTGAAATTTTTGTTGTTTATTAATTGATTTTGTATGTGGATTACTTAGTAACAAAAATGCATCTGTGTTATTGAATTTAAATTTATTATCTTGTAATAAAATTATTTCTTTTACCATCTATTTGCATTTATTCCTTTGCAATGTTTGATTAGGAGGATATCCTCCCTAAGAGACATCTCTTATAGGAGATTGCGGTATGTCTTTGGAAAGACCATCATAGTTAATTTTAGCCTCCACATATTGATGTCTCAAAGGAGGAGACATGGATCTATCTAAACATTGTGTATCAAAAGAGACAACTCCTTTTTCTTCAAGCGTCTTAAGTTTCTGATCCAATGTATAAGAATCATTTTCATGGTTTTTATTAATGTCGTGATTAATATAAAAAAATGTCATTCTTTTTCATGTTCAAGCGAATGAGGATGGTGACGATCATTATATGGTAATTGAATTATGTTTTTATCAAGTAGGTTGAGAAAATACTCATGTGGATGATTAAAGGATTTGATCAAACCGTAATGGTTTTTATTAGTAGGAATATGTGTTATAGGAGCTTTAGGTCTAGTCGTAGGATGATATAAGTATTACTATAATGTAGAACCTTGAATTTTATTGAAGTAGAAGATGAGTCACTCATAACATTAGTATTAGGTTTCATAGTGGGAATAATAATATCAAAACATGGGGGTGTTGATATATGTGGAGGATCCAATTTTACATCTGAAGCAATAACTTGAATAAAATAATTAGTGAAGGAATCATATATTTCGTAAAGAAAAATCTCTTTGAGAGGGAAAATGAGGCCAGAAAAAAGATATACTACACTATACAATGGAAAAATGACAAGCGAGCATAGGAATCTACAAGTAACTTTTCCTCACACCCGACCTCCAAAGGTCATGCCGAGACAGCTGGTGGGGATTTAAATATGTGTGGGATGCAGACAAGCTAATTGGGCAATCTGATGTCTTCGACGCGCACTAGTGGAAATTGTGAATCTAAGGCAACGAAGGCCCTCCTAACCTAAACTGGTGTGACAGATCGATCAGCAAGGATGACTGCTTAAAGGCTCCAATCGATATCGAGCTCTGGCATGATTCGGTCTATAGGTTGTGGAATACGTGGGAAATTTCCTGGGATAGTTTCGTGTATATCTCCAGATAAGGTCATAGGGTGGATGGTAAATATAATTGACTCTATGGGTGATTCTCTGGCCTAGTCTAGAACTCCATAGCTTTGTTAGCTGCTGTGTCTAGCAAGGCTAACTATTCGATGATGATAGGTGGAAGTGGAGTAGATCTGAATACTAGTGTACGTAGGCCAACATCTATGTCTGATTCACCTATGGGCTTGTTGGGCTGTGGGATTTGTGGGTCACAACCGTAAATTTGTATTTGTTGTGGTCCTGCTATGGTCATGTGTGGAATCAATCCCTAATCCATAGTATCCAATAGTCATATGCCTTTTTAGCTTCTATATTCAGCATTAATAATTGTGCGATCTTCTCATAATATCTTACAGGCGTTTGTGCAACATGAATTCTCAAGCTGGTATCTATATCTGTGAGAGTGTCTCCTGTGTCTGGTTGTGGGATCAAAGGATCACAACCAAAGGTCTGCTCTCTTTCAAACCCTTCTACAGTCATGCGGATATGAATCTAGGGTAATCTGTAGTTTGGTTGATTTGACCAATATGTGTGTGTTTGGTCGTCTTCTATGTTTAACCCGTGCAGTTAGAAACTGATTTGTTGTAAGTTTACCGTTGTTTGGAAGACTTGGATCCTGAGATTCTGATCTATATCAGTTATGGCTATGACAAGATTGGGTTGGGGCACGATTGACTCGAATACGTATTCCCTAGGCTCTCTAGGTCCTGTGATTGTCATACAAAAGCAATAATGTAAACTAAATGCAGCAAAATAAAATTAACTATGCGAAGTATGTCTATAACATATATAACTTCTATATTTTTTTTATTTTCTGATGAATTTTATAAATGAATTTGAAAGAGAAACTATTTTAATATATCTATAAATTGACAATTAACCTAGTGTCAAATTTTAAAACAAACAAAGTAACCGAGTATAGCTACTTGCCTGTGCAGTTGTAAATCTATTCTAAACAATGAAATAACTAATCTAATCTATTTGAAAGACTCTCAATCGTACCTTAGAAGTGAGGAAAGAATCATAGTCTCTCAAAAAATATCAATACCCATAGCTTCCCTGGCAATATCGAAATTAAGATTGACTGAAATGAAGTAATTAACTACTCTATTTGATACGATTCTAATTAGAACTTTGAAAGCTAGAACCTGGATTCTGCAGAACAGTGGCGAATCCGAAGGTGTGTGTGATCTTGTCCCCTCAGTGTGATCTCCTCGTTCCTTTGTGTTCATGTGGATCCACAAAAGCGTATAATGCTAGCATCAACAGAAGTAGATATTGGGACAAAGGCAGCTTAGGATACATACTTAATACAATGCGAGTAGGAGAGGGATAGCGCAAGAGTACAGAGCTTGGCTTATGTAATTCCTAGTGGGATTTATTGCGAGTCATGTAACATAAAACGTCCAGAACCTGAAACTATCCTATTTGAAGAACAAAACCTGCAACTTTAAAGGCTTCCTATTGAAAACAAATTATTCTACTCCAATGGATTGGATAAAATATCAACAGCGCTTGCACAAGATGGATATGTGGCTTCCTAACAGCAAAACAACACTAACTAAGCATGCAATGAAAGAAACTAAGAATTCTAAGTAAAATGAAAGACTAATCTATTGCAATGAGAAATTCAAAGGCAAATTTGAGGGGCCATTTTCTTGAGCACAAGCCATCTATTTATAGCATTTGCATTTACCCAACATAAAAACCAAATTGATCTCTTAAACTATAAACAATGGCAAAACACTATTCCAGGGAACTAGAATCATTAATGCAAGCTTATGGCAGTGAAAAAAAGCTAGTAAACTTTGAAATTTACATGAGTCATGTTAAAAGAGCATTCTGGAAAATGCGTAAAGGACCACCGCCTTGAGCAGGGCTGCGGTTACAGGACCGCCACCCAGGCAGGACAGCGGTTTCGTAACTAAAGAGCAAAAGGACAAGAAAAGAGGGGAAAAGAGAAAAACAAAGCACACGGGGGCTAAGCGGGGCATGCGGGATGATAACACATACTTGGAGAGCTTTTCCGGATCCTGAACACCTTGCGAGGAGACCTGTATCATCATTGGGGTACGTGTTACGTTGTTTCGATGGTGCATTACCCTACAATTTTGGGTACGTATAGTTCTCCTTCCACAAGATATTATATATAAGTGATAACCCCTAAGTGTCTACCTGGGTTCCACCTATGAAATCCACAAGCATTCACAGCTTAGATAATGGTGAAATCTCGATAGTATAATCAATGGTTACACTACCTTGCATAAGTTTTTTGAGTCATGTATACCATGCTCAATTCCATGATGACACACTCGTCATTAGGAAATTGTCATTTCACCTTAATTAATTTTTCAGTTATAAGAATTTGCATTCAATGATGCTATAAACAGCTACAAGTCTTGTACAAGGTACAAGCCCAGACTAACCTAGATGAATTTGTACCTCGATGTCACCCTATGATGCCTATGGGAAAGCAAGTGTCTGTGTAATGATTATCATCATTGCTAGACTACTTTCCTTCCCGTAGCCATCATATGTTGGCATCGGGGTACCAACCCGTGGGGTTATATTTTCCCTTACGACTATAACAAGCTTGTACTTAAGCAACACCACTCCATGTTTTAAGGTCTAGAAAAGGGAACTCAGTACAGTTGTTGTGTGGCAGTATTCAAATAATGATCATTATCATTAAATAGATACGACCATGTAATAACGGTAGTGAGTCAACCTATCAAGAATCCTAAAATGAAACATGGTATATTAATAAATTAACATGAAAAATTATTCTAGTTCCCATGTCTTCATTACTTAATTAAGAGTATTTAGATTCATGTCCCAAAGTTTCACGATAGGTTAAATGTAGTTCCAAAAATACTCATTTCTTCCTATCTGATTCAGATAAAAGATAGATCAATCTTTACACCTAAATTCCCAATCATATTGCTTATTGATGATTCAATTTCTACCAAATCAAATAATGTCTCGCATTAACAAGGGGTTGGGATAATAACCATTAATGTTATTCTCACTCCTATTAGAAATCATGAAAACCACATAATCATTCCTCATTAGGGCATATGGATTCATACCCTTTATACTCCCTTCAATAAAACTTATACTATGAATTAGAATTGTGTTATCCAGTTTTACTTTATCATTTTTATTAGCCAGGTCTAACTTATCTAAAAATGAATCTTATTCATTCTAACATTCTTGTTTCAGCAGTAATCCCAATTCTCTTCAAGAATTTTACTACAATGCCCAAACCTGACCTAGGTTTATTTGTATGGTTACTATCACCTTAGCAATTTATTCATTTTCTTTAATCTTATAACAATTTCCTTGGCATTCAAGGTACTTTCTACGCATTCCAGCAATCAAAACGTCATTATCCTTTTTTATGACTACACATCATATCATTGGTTTGGTTTATTTCAACCCATTAATTTTAGGAACACAAATATCATAATTTTACCATGGATCTAATAGTAAGTATTCAAGGTGAACACAATTTGTACATTCCCAACAGAAAATTCATTATTTGCATTAAGCATCATACCAAAGGTTTCATATGAGTTTGGTGTTCAAGAGTTTAGTCTCCCATAAAATTATTTACCAACTTTATCCCATTATTCTCATCACATCATATAATTCAAATGATGATATTTCTTATACTTTATTTCCCAATTTATGGGTATACAATTCTCTTAGGCACCAAGAACATTTGTGATCTAATCTCATTTAGTATTTCACCTTGTAGTATTATTTTGAGCTTCTTGTCATGTTATGAGAATTGTAATAATTTTACATAGTATCTTAGCTTACCTCCTTTAGAGGGTTGTGTGTTTCCAAAAAGGAACATCACTTAAGTTTCAAAGACTTAACCCTTATAAGATAAACTTTATCTTATCATTCAGAAGTTACTCCACATTACTTGCCTCTAGTATGGTTACTCAAACTATACTAGAAGAAGCTTCCAAATCATCGGTACACATATACATCAAGATTCTTTTCTAGATGATTTCTCATCTATCAAGCATTAGTGTATTAGATGGACTTACGAGGAACCACATCCTCTTACCAAAAATATAACTAGCTTAGTAACAATATAATTATTTTCCTATAATTTAATCGATTTAGATTAAGACAATACTTCAACAATGCTCCTTTAATGTATCCCATTACCTAGCAATTAAAATACTGAATTATAACTTCCTATTTCAACCATTGAAATTATTAGGTTCATCTAGACCAACAGATAATTATTATATATCAAAAACAAGGAGGTAGAACAACCCTCTGTTACGATCGTCCATTGATCCAATTTTCATAAAAATAACACAATCATAAAGCCATATCTTTACCAACACTACCACAACATAGTAGAAGTTGTAACAAGGATTGCAGAGATGCATCAACAATCCTTCAATCAATATGAATCAAGTATTTTTTGATCAATATCTAGAATCTTTACCATGTCACAACATATCATAAATTTACTCAAGAGATTTTCACAAGAAAACCCTTACTTTGATGACAACAAAGAATTTTTTGACATAAATAAGAATATTCTAATTCAACAATTTGACTGTAACTTTATCCTTTAAAAGTAAACATAAGGTCCATTTAGATAGCCAAAGCATTTCTTTACTTTTCACCTGTTGTCTTCGATCATTTTCCTGCAATGGTTAGGCAAGGTCAGTTCAACTGAACTGAGAAAGAAAAGTCCATTATCCCATTTATCAATTTATGTCATTAATTATTAGAATGAATATATAATGCAATAATAATCTCATTCTTGCAAATTTAATAGGGTAATGTAACAACATCATACTCTAAAAATTTAAATTGCATACATTAAATACAACTCTTATTACTTCTTCAGTATCCCTCATTGACAGAGTCTCATCAGCACTTCACATAATTAAATTAACACCCAAGAATGACCATCAACTAAGCAACACTACATATTATAGTAAATACAATTGTAGTCCATAGAGATTAAATAGAAGTATCAAATACTATCTATCACAGTATGAATTTATATCATCCTATTCATAGTCAGAAGTTGTTGCAACTATTGTTGTTTCTCTAGTAACTCAACAAGTAATAACCTTGAGCATGGAAGGTTATCCCTTCTACGTACCTAAACCCAACCGGTTTTAGTTGTACTAAATTTTCTCTCAAATAATTCAGGTCTAGACACCGTAATCTTATCACTTAAATTCCATGAAGTTTATGTGTCATAACTTTGTGAACAACATACCCTGTGATAATCGTTAATATCCTAATAAGGAAAGAGAATTATATATCTCAAGTTATATCTCGTAATAACTTATAGGAATTAAATATAAAACTCCTTTCTCAATTGGATAGTCTTGTGTATTCTTTATTACAATACAAAACCTTGAATTAAAACTTGCTATAATTCACTCCAGTAAAGAATCCGACAAAACAAGCAATATAGAATTCATTTCAAAACTATATAGACTTGTGTATTCCTTAATACAACACTTTACCTCCCATTATATCCTATAACATCCCATTGTAGTAATAGTTCTGAAAACAAAGCCACTACCAAAGCTTGATTGAACTTATGAATAGAAGTCTAAATTTCCCGAGTTTGACTTAATGACTAATGCATATTCCCCTCAATAATGGGGGTATGTTATACTTGTTTTTATCGATCTAAAAAGATTCAATTAGTGACATACACTCCACATTGTATGAATATTAGAATCTATAATAAAGATCTGATTTAAGGAATGGGAACAAAATAAGTTTTAGTTCCACCATTACACCATATAAATGGAGCCACAATACTTAAGACACATGTCTCGAGGGTGTCAACCAATCAAGGCCCCCTTGACTTTAAATAAGAATTTTCAGTATTTCTTACAAAGATAAATAAATCGATAATTTTTTTCAATCATTTATCCTTTAGGACCTAAACTCCAACCGATCTTTTCTCTAGTTTATAGATGGTTAGATAATTATATAATATAGATATATATAACTGAATAACTTCCTGAAGGAAGAAGGAATGGTTTTCCATACCCGGTATAAGATAAGTTAGGCTTATTCCTTCGAATCCTAAACCCCGAACACATTTTCTATTCAACAACATCAATTCAAACTGGTTTATACAACCATTAAAGAAGATAACAAACAATTAAGTTCTTAAAGTTAGATTGAGCTGAAATCTTGACATAATCAGCATTCTACTACATCAACTAGTGGTAGTTTCCAAAAACCCATGAAAAGGAACATTCATGTTGAGATTATAACCTACATGAGGCTAAATGGTGGCAACGAAAGATACATTCTGCAACTCAGCCACTGTCACTACTCTTTATAACAAAACCAAGAGTAATCTCAACTATTTCCCTATAACCTCTCTATGAGCTACAAGGATCAATAAATCAACCAAGGTTATCATGAAGCATTACCAATTCAAAAATACATAGCTCAAACTGAGCAATAGTTAGAGAGATTTATACCCAGAATTACCTATGACAGAGGGAGCGACAAGGAAGTGCTTTCTTGCAGACCTCTTAAAAGTAATTGCTAAGTTGGGTAAATTAGAAAATCCCAAATCTCAACGAAAATCCTTTTCCTTTATCTAGTCAATCGATGGAACAAAAAAGAGAACTATAATAACCTAAGTATCAGATATAATCACCAAGTCGTCCTCGGTGTATGCCCAATACATCTTTGTTTTTGCAAAAGATATGCATAGACCAATAGTGAAAGGAATAAACACCAGTAGCTAGAATCATTTTATTTTCCAGATCCATATATCAAGATTTCGGTCAGGTAGAAGAAAACCCATGCACTCGAATTCGTATTTGCATAATATTAAAATATTTTCACAAAAACCCATTATTGTCTGTGTCAAAATCTTTGAAAAAATGCAACGAAATCATTCATTCCAAGTCTTTAATAAGTAAACACGATTGAGCAGTATTAAAGATAAAATATTACATACCCAGGCTCAACAATCATACCATTTTACCAATTCTTTTCGCAGAACAACAAAGTATAAAAACAACAACTTCCAACCATCACATACCCACTTATCTTATCTCAGTAAAATTACAAATATGTATGCACTCTAACCTCTAATTAAATATAAAGATAAAAGGGATTAAGAACCATTCTTGCATGAGAATTTGATTCCTAAACCCTTCGAAGTCCACCTCTAACAAGTATTTTAGTGACAGAGAGTTATGGATTTAAAACTATCCACTCGAACTAGCCAAAAATTCGCTCTCTCCTTCCAAGCCAAATAACGAAGTCCCCCATCTTATAAATATTCCCACAAAAACAAACTTCCTCTTCTGAAAATAGCTATAAGAACCCATAGATTTATCAACATGCACAGCTACCAGAAGTGGAGCTTTTCCGAATTTTACCAACAAAACCAAATTAAGAGTTGTATGCAATTCACTTCCTTAGGGAGCTTTACGGATTTTCGTAATATTAAATGAATAATTTAATGGTATTCAATGCAGGTGTACCACACCAGTGGCTGATCCAGCTACCACCGCCCTCCATCTTACCCTCCAAAATTGGCGGGATTTCTGCATTTAATACCTCTTTTACCTTTACCATGAAATTTGCTTAATATCATTCCCTTAATTACTTTCCATAACATAGGCCAAATAACCTTTGAAGAGAATGAAGTATAATATAGTATAAGATCATGGTTATAAAACATGCATGTCCTTAAAATTTATTAATTAAATGCCCTCATAACTCCCGAAGTCCCTAGGAGTTACACTATATAATTTTACTTATGTTGGCAAGTCCCTTAAGATCTATGACCCTTTTCAAGTTGTCAACAATCTTACATAGAGGGTTTGGTTCTACCATTTTACGGTCATTAATTAGTTGGTCAATAATCTCTCGACACTCTAATAGGGTTACTTGAAAACCACACTCTTAGTTTTCAATAATTCAAAGGTCCCAAAATTAACATCAGTCCTTAATAACCATATTAATTCCTTTATCTTGTTTTCTTAACCTTTATTGAGGACACTTGTTCCTCTTCCAATTCGTGTCAAGATCGGTTGAAGATGACAATCTGGTAATATTCTTGACTGTAGGTGTCAGTTAGTACACTGAGGGGTGCTGGAGGAGTTCCTATCTATATATAAATATTCCACCCAATCTATATAGAGTGTATATTGGGGGAGGTAGGATATGCTGACTACCTCCCCAACGTTAGAGTTTCCATACCATATATTTTAATAAGGTGCTCTCCCATTGAAGTATAGCTATAGTTATGCATCCTTGATATCAATTTTATATTCATATTGAGGATTCTGAGGGCCATCTATGGCTATATTCTATAGAGTGAGTTCATTTGATCCCTTCACATTAATTGAGTTGAGTCTATTTTTGTAGAATCTATTCCAAACGACTAGATTTTGGGTTCCTACTTGACCGATGACTAGACATGATTAACCATCTATCTATATCGGGGGAAAGGAAGGTCTAGGGTGTCTCCACTTTGTTCTTTTGTACATATATATGGCATGGAGAGTGATATATAAGGGATATTTTTGGCAGCCACTCATACCCATATATAGATAGGGAGAGATAAAATGTGAGGGAGGACTCCTCTACTCCTACCCTATCTCATATATATCTTTATGGAGGCCCCCTTATCTCCCCCGTATATAGAGAAGAGAGGGGGTCACCTCCCCCTCCTTTATATATTGTAGATATGGCCTAATCTTCTATCAGGGAAGATCTATAGAGAATTATCCCTAGATATAGATAGGAGGCTGTATGCCAGAAAAGCGACAGGCAAGCGTGAGAATCTACAAGTAACTCTTCCGCATACCTGAACTCTCAAGGTCGTGCCGAGACAGCCGGTGGGAGGTAGAATATGCAGACAAACTAGTTAGGCAGTCTAATGTCTTCGACACGCACTAGTGGAATTTGTGAATCTAAGGTAAAGAAGGCCCTTCTAACTTGGACTGGTGTGATAGATCGATCAGCAAGGATGACTGCTCGAAGGCTCCAATCAATATCGAGCTCTGGCGTGATTCGATCTATGGATTACGGAATACGTGGAAAATGACCTGGGATTGTTTCGTGTATATCTCCTAATAAGGTCATATGGTGGATGATGAATATAATTGACTCTACGGACGATTTTCTGGCCTAGTCCAGAATTCCCTAGCTTCGTTAGCCGCGATATCTAGTAAGGACAGTTGTTCGATGATGATAGGTGGAAGTGGAGTGGACCTGATTACCAAGGTGCGTAGGTTAGTGTCTATATCTATTTGACTTGTGGACTCGTTGGGCTGTGGGATCTGTGGATCAAAACCATAGACTTTTGGTTGTTGCGGTCCTGTTATGGTCATACACAGGATCAAGTCCTATTCCCTAATATCCAGTAATCGTATGCTTTCTCAGCTTCTATGTTTAGAACCAACAGTTGTGCAATCTTCTCAGAATACCTTACAGGCGTTCTCGCAACCTATATTCTTAAGCTAGTATCTATATCTATGAGGGTGTCTCCAGCGTCTGGCTTTGGAACTAAAGGATCGAACTCGAATGTTTGTTCTCTTTCGATCCCTTCTACAGTCATGTGAGTGCTTTTCCTAGGGCAATCTATAGTTTGGTTGATCCGACCAAAATGTGTGTGCTTGGTCGTCTTCTATGTTTAATCCTCTTAACTGAGGACTGATCAGTTGTAAATCTGTGGTTGTTCGGAATACTTGTATCCTGAGATTTTGGTCTATGTCAACTATTGCTGTGACGAGGTTTGGTTGAGGCACGATCGGCTCAAATATATATTCCCTGGGCTCTTGAGGTCCCGTGATTGTCATACGAAACAAAATGCAATCTAACTGTAATGAAACAAATTCTAACTACGTGAAATAAATCTAACTGTATAACTTTTATTCTTCTAAGAAATCTCTTAACAATTTTAAGGAAAGCAAACTATTTTAAGCGTATCTAGAAATAATAACTAAACAATAATTAAAACAGACAAGATAACCGAGTGTAGTTATTTGCCTGTGTGATTTTGTAGAATTACTCTAAATAAATAAAATAGCTTGTTTAATCTACCTACAAGATTCTCGATCCTACCTTAGAAGTGAGGAGTGAATCATAGTTTCTCAGAAACTATCAATCCTCACAGCTTCCCTGGCAATATCGAGAATAGAATTTACTGAAATAAAGCAATTAACTACTCTATTTGATATGATTCTGACTAGAACTTTGAAATTTAAAACCTGGATTCTGCAAAACAGTGGCGAATCTGATGGTGTGTGTGATCTCATCCCCTCAGTATGATCTCTTCATTCTTTCATGTTCACGTGGATCCAGAAAAGCGTGTAATGCTAGCACCGATAGGAGTAGATTTTAGGACAAGGACAACTCAGAATGCAGACCGAAAATGCGAGTAGGAGAGGGATAGCGCAAGAGTACAGAGATTGGCTTATGCGATTCCTAGTGGGATTTTACTGTGAGTCATGCAACATGAAGCGACCAGAACCTGTAACTATCCTATACGAAGAGAAAAACCTGCAATTTTAATGGCTTCCTGAGCTATTCTGTTCCAATGGATTGGATAAAATAAAGACACTGCTTGCACAAGTTGGATATGTGGCTTACCAACAGCTAAATAAAGCTAACCAGGCATATAATGGATTGAACTAAGAACTCCAAGACACGATGAAAGCAAATCTACAGCAAAGAGTGATTCAGAGGCAAGCTTCTAACTGGATTTGTATGAAATAACAACACTCCCTGCACAAGATGGGTCTGTGGCTTACCAACAGCTGAGCAATTTAACTAGAGATGTAAGTGAATTCAAGCTATGGCTTCTAAACAAGCTAACTAACTAAAACACTAAAATGAGGGAATGAGAGAAAAGATAAAACTTCAAAATCCAGCCAAGCTTCAGACCAAAAACTCCAGACCATTTGCATGTGCACAAACCATGTACTTATAGGAATTCAAACACCCAAGAAGCAAAACCAAATTGAAATCCTAAACAATAAACAAAGGAAAAACACTATTCCATGGGACCAAAAACATAAATGCATGCTCAATTCAGCAAGGAAAAGCTGGTGAATCGTGATATTTCACGCGAGTCACGTCAAAGAACATTCTAGAAAATGCGCACAGGACCGCTGCTCTGAGCAGGGCGGTGGTTACAGGACCGCCGCCCTTATTAGGGCAGCGGTTTCATCACTGAAGGTCAAGAGGCCAAGGAAAGAAGGAAAAAAGGGGAAAACAAAGGGCGTAGGGGCTGAGCGGGGCATGCGGGATGTTAACGCATACTCTAAGGGCTTTTCTAGATCTCGAACACCTTCCGAGGAGACCTGTATCATCATCGGGGCACTTGTTACACCATTCTGTAGTACAGTACCTTACAATTTTGGGTACGTACATATTGCCCTCTCGGAGAAGCGTTTTAGCCATGAAGAGGCATAAAACGGTGGGTTCGAGTATGGCAGTCCCGAAATGGGGAGTTAGAAGCTATACCTTACTTGTCCGTGTGTTGAGATGACACCATCCGAAATTCCCGCTACCTGCAAAATGAAAAGAGAGCTCAAGTGTAGATAGATGCAATAACTTGGAAAATAAACGCTAGAATAATAGGGAATAAGAACGTACTATTCGTGTGGGGATAGGAACTTACCTCCATCAGTGCTCCAAACCTGCGAAAAAGTCATTTTAAAACGAAATAGAACGATATATATATGAAAGTGGGCCCATTTTCCTATTCATTTGCACGAGTCGATTTGAGTGTTTTTGAGCTCTAGGACCCACGGTGATGGTTTCTCACGTGAGTAGAGTCGAAACATTCACAGCGAGATCGTGATCATGCCTCCATGTGCGGAACACCGACCTCAGTGATCACAGGTTGGTTTTCTTCCATTTTGTGTTTTTCCCCCTTTAAAATTGAAATGTTAAATTCGTCATAATGGGGGGGTTATTTTTGAAAATGTTAGGTTCAAAAGGTCCACCTAGGGGGGGCGCCTACTGGGTAGGCTCCATTTTTAGTTTAAACGGTCTATTTTTGCTCATTTTGGGCTTTTTAGGGTTAACAACCCGCGCGGGTTTTCAGACCGCGACCGCCGCCCTGGCCAGGGCGGTGGTTATATGACTGACGCCTTGTTCAGGGCGGTGGTTACACGATCGCCGCCCTTAAGGCGGTGTTTACAAAACCGTCTCCCTACTCGGGGCGGTGGTTCTAACCAGAATGCAAAAGAACTTGATTTTTGAGATTGCACTTGTATTTTCTTGCACTTCTATATGTTTTTATGACATTCTTGGTATTATTCAGACACTAACTTGCTCTATTTTGTGTGTTTTGGTTGTATGCAGGCGAGAGCAGAGTATATCAGATGGAGCCGAGAGAGAGTGTGTGATTGGCTCTCCGGGGTATTGGATGCCCTTTCTCAGGATGAGGAGGATACATTACAGAGGGCCGACATATTGCGTATATCACGCGTGCCCCATGTCACACCATCTAGTCACATTCTTTGTGACTTGTTCTCATATTGGGATGCAGATCGGAACACTTTCTGATTGCCAGGGGTCCGTGGTGAGTGGACCATTACTTTGGAGGATGTCTACCGTATCCTGGGGGTCCTGATTATCGGGAGGAGACTCACACTGGAGATGGCAGGGTCCCGAGCATAGATTGCACAGTGGGCAGGCTACATGGGGGATGCAGCCATCTCCACGGGGTCGAAGAAGGGAGTGAGAGTTCGATCCATTCCTTCTTTGCCCCATCCCCGTATTTCGACAGGCTATCATGGGGATCCTTGCCTCAAGGCTGATCGAGGACAAGGGAGGGGATACTTTACTATAGTGCTGGGCCCCCATCATTGCACAGATAGAGGGGCATGGCTGGATATACACCTAGGGTGCAGATATTCTGGGGACCACCTACCATAGCTTATACAGGGTGGTCCGTTTGCAAGGACAGTCATTGAGCCACCTGACTCTAGTCATGAGTTGGGTGTATGAGCATTTTATTCCTTATGGAAGAGGTGTAGAGGTTGCAGATCCAGGGGCTGTGAGGGTAGCTAGATGGTCAGATATGTCGGTGCTTAGAGCACCTCAGCTAGTTGCCTCCCTTACCACAGAAGATATGGAGGTGACACCGTACCGGCTTATGGCCGGCATATGGGGTGAGGAGACCCTTATATTGATCTCCTGCTCCACCATAGGGCAGCTTATCGACCGCCTGGGATGGGTGGAGGTACACTCTTTTGGCAGAGTTCCTCAGTAGTTCAACCTTCCATATGCGGGTATGCTTCCCCCAGTGGCACCAATTTATAGGTCAGTTCGTGAGGCCAGAGGGGATCCTAGAGGCCGTGGTTGGACAGTGATCACTCCTGGCATTCCGATTGCAGCCAGGAGGGTAGTTCGGGCTAGAGGGAGAGCCGGTGCACCTCGGGCACCTTTGCTTCAGATTTCCATAGGTCCCGCTCATAGCAGTGATGACCCCATAGACATTGACTCCGATTCTGAGGAGTTTACAGAGGGAGGATTAGAGGAGCAGATGGATGACAACGATCTTGAGTGGTATGACACTCAGTATATTTTGCAGGCGGAGAGGGCCGAGTAGAGCGCAGACAGAGACACTCTAGTCTCAGAGGAGCCACTGTCCCAGGGCCATGGTGGAGAGGATGAGTTTTTTGCGGGGCGTCATGTTGCTCCCACTACAGGAGCAGCCCCTCAGTCGGCAGCGAAATCCGTGGCGGGTGCTGGCCCTAGCGACCCATCTTGGAGGCCCGGTGATCCGAGTAAGTTATCCTTTCTTCCTTTCAATGCTTGTTTAATCTAGAATTTGTTTTAATTGCTATCTCTCCTTATGTTTTGATCTTGTATCTTTTAGTCTCTTGCCTAGTTTCTAATTCATTTTTTTCTTATTTGTTTACAGAGACTGTTGACGAGTGGCGGGATCTAATCCGTAGGGTATGCACTGATTCCCTGATGATCCCTATGGATAGGACCTGTGCAGAGCTATCCGTAGATGTCGGGGAGCCCTTAGTAGCCGGTAGGCATACCGACGTCTTTGTTCCCGTTTGGCACGTGGCCAGGATGGTGTCGACTCTCCGTACAGAGTTGGCAGGCTATAGGACAGCCGAGTGTCTTATGAGGAGCCATTCTCATGGCGAGACCGCGGCTGCCCCTTGGGACCCTGAGCCCTCCGTGCATTCAGAGCGCTGGCGTAGCCAGAGTCCTAAGCGAGGGTGCACACCTTCGGAGGGGTCGCGTAGGGGTTGAGAGACCACTTGGCTCCTATGTATTTTATACTATAGATTCTTTTGTATATCACGGGCTCTTTGAGCATTTTGACCATGCCTAGAGCATGATGGCATTGTATATAAACATTGATTATTTATATATATGCATTAGTTTTTGGATCAAAACTTGTCACTCATGTTTTCCCTTTCTGTTTTTAACTTCCTCGTGTATACTACGATGTATGTTTTATATGTTTTCTAGAATGTATGCAATGGAAAACAAATGATGCAAATGTTTGCTTTCTTTTTGTGTTTCATGATGCTGATATATGATATTGTGGATATATTGTGATCTTGAATCTTAGCTTTTGTGAGCAATTTGGATGCCTCATGTTTGTTTTGGAAAAGTGATGAAAATAACCAGTATGATGAATAGACTAACTTGCCCCACTCCTAACTCCACGCAACTAGTAAGATGCGAGGGCTTATCACCAAGAGCCAAGAAGGGCGCAAGTTATGAAATATGGTGAAATGATAGTGACGAGAGATAGACAAAGCTTTGGCGGAACCAAATTGGAAGCTACAAGCCTACCCTACCTGAATGAATTCATAGTTTTGGATGCAACTTGCTTTGCGGTTTATCTAGACTTAGACCCGTAGATAGCCACATAGTAGACAAAATATGGGTTTTTAGGATTTCTTACTCTTTTTGGAATTTTGAGCATCTGATTCATTCATTTTTGACTCAAAGTTTGAATAGTTTGTTTATGACCTTTTAACATTTGCTTTGTCAAGAGGACCCCCTACACTTTGCCCCATGCTACTAGTAAGAAGCGTGGGTTTATCACCGTGGGCAAGGCATAGGTGAGTAAGGGAATTTCCATCCTTTCCCAACCCTACGTCACTAGTAAGAGACGCAAGCTCATCACCGAAGGTTGGTGGGGCAAGGAAATGTGTAAAATAAAATTTTCTGTTTAATCACTTTTTGACTTGTCTTTTTGAGTAAAATGTCAGTATATGCTTATTTCCAAAGAGATGTATATATGGGATAGATGTGACACCATGAAGCTTCTAGAATAGACCTTAGGCAAGAGACCTATCCTAAGAAGAAATCAAAGCGAGAACAAACTTGCAGATCTTGGTATGGTTACCGTTAAGACTTCGTCATGTCTGATTTTATTTGATAAAAGATTCCGAGATATTTTGATGATACACGAAGATGGCGAGGTATGATTAAAAGTTTTATGCCAACAACATCATGAGTTTGTAATGAATTACTTTGAGAATAGATTCCTTGATCACAATTTGTGTAAGAACAAGTGGACAAAATGATCTAAATCTATATGAAGATGCAATGTAGATAATTATACAAGCAGTGCTAGCTGCTTATGCGTAGAAATGTTTGAGGTGCAAGGAATTGACTGTTTCACCAAATTCCTCACCTTCTAGCATTTATAAGAGGTATGCACCATTTCCATAGTCTTTTGTGACTCGGTATGGGCCCAACCATTTGGGCTAGAATTTTCTTCCTTCGCTGGTCTTCTTGTCGATCCGGCTGTCTAGTCTTAAAACTAGATCACCTTCGTATATGTCACGTTCATAGACCTTCTTGTTATACTACCGGCACATTCGGTCAGCATAGACTCTATGTCACTGTTCAGCATCTATCTTGGTTTCATCTAGGCTTTCTATTTGGGAAAGACGTGCTTATATGTAAGCGTCTTCATCCAGAATCCCTTATCGCGAAATGCGGAGACTGGGTATTTCGACCTCAAACGGGAGAACTGCTTCTGCCCCAAATACCAGCGAGAAAGGAGTTGCTCCCATTGGTGTTCTTATTGAGGTTTGGTGGGCCCACAAGGCCGGATATAACTTCAAATGCCAATCTCTCTTTTCACCGTTTTAAGGAGAATTTAGCCTGTCCGTTGGCTTGGGGATAATACAAGGAAGCCGTATGATGGCTTATTTTAAATTTACTGCATAGTTCACGAACTTCTTCATTTTTAAAAAAAGTTCCATTATCGGAGATAATGATTTGCGGGATACCGTACCTACAAATGATTTGGTTCAAAATGAACTTGGCGATCACCGAACCAGGTACAGTAGTAAGAGGCATGGCTTCCACCCATTTGGTAAAATATTCAGTGGCCGTGATTATAAAATTATGGCCGTCTGTGGATGAGGGAGAGAATTTCCCTATTAAGTCTAGACCCCATGTAGAAAAGGGCCATGGAGTAGCGATTGGTTGCAGAGCTTGTGCTGGCATGTGGATCTCGTGGGAGAATTCTTGGCACTTATGACACCTGCGTGTAAACTCTATCACGTCATGTTCTAGAGTGGGCCAGAAATAGCCCATTCGATGTATTTTTCGAGTGGTGGCATGGCCACTAAAGTGACCTCCACATATGGTGCTGTGGGATTCATGGAGAATCCTCTCAGACTCTTCTATGTCGACACACCTTAGGAACATTCCATTGAATGCTTTTTGATAGAGCACCTACTCTATAATGACGTATTTAGCTACGAATATGCGTAACCGCCTTCTTTGTTACGGTGTAACTGCATCTGGGTACGTATGGTCCATGATATAATTAATGATATCAATGTACCAAGGGAACTCAGAGATAGCAGGTCAGGTTTCGATGTAATATATGCATTCATCTGAAAAGTCTAAATCTACTAAATCACCTCCGTCTAGTGGGTTGTCATCTAACCAATCCGCGATGATTTGTCCTTTAACCGACTCTGATTTACAAATGTTAATTCGAACTCTCCCATTAAGGTTATAAAACGTCCAGCCTTTTTAGACAAAGACCCTTGTGTGAGGAAAGTTCGTAAGTAGTCAGTTTTTACTACGACCCTTGTCTCTTGATTTAGCATATATTGTCTTAGGCATTTGGTTGTGAAGACTATGGCGAGACATTCTCGTTCTACTTGTGTATAGCATGTTTCATATTCGAGCAGCGTTCAGGTAATGAAATAAATCGTACGTTCTCTCTTGTTATCGTCTTCTTGGGCCAACATATAGGCCAGCGAGACATCGGTAGCCCGTGAGTATAGAATTAACGGGCGATCTAGATTAGGTGGCATTAGCGTAGGTGGTGATAATAGAAAAAGCTTAACTGCTTCAAAAGCTTCATTGCAATCTTCAGTCCAATCAATGCTATAATCCTTCTTGAGTAAATTGTTGATTGGATGAACGGCGAAGCTTAGGTCCGGGATGAATCTCCGGATTGCACCCAGATTTCCAAGAAATGATCTGATTCCAGATTCACTCGAAGGTGGGACCATTTCGAGGACAGCCTGAATTTTGGTTGGATCAACATCAATCCCCCGTGATGATATGATGTAACCTAGGAGCTTTCCTCCTGTTACACCAAATACGCATTTCTCTGGATTTAGCGTGACTTCGTATTCTATTAGACGTTAAAGAATGACGCGGAGTACTTCGGGATGGTCACTGCGCTTCTTGGCTTTAGCCAATAAGTCATCTATGTATGATTCCATGATTTTATGAATTAAATCGTGAAATATATAATTCATAGCCCGCTGGTATGTGGCACCAGCGTTTTTGAGACCGAAAGGCATAACAACATAGCAATAGGTTCCCCAAGGAGTTATAAACGTAGTTTTAGCTTGATCTTGCTCAGATATTCTGATCTGATTGTATCCCGAGAATCCATCCATGAGAGACAAAATCTCAAACCCAACTGTTGCATCAACAATGACATCAATAGATGGCAATGGGATGTCATCCTTAGGACACGCTTTGTTGATATCTCAAAAATCTATGCAGATGCGTATCTTTCCGTTCTTCTTGAGAACGGGAACGATGTTGGATACCCATTGGGAGTAGTCAACTGGCTTGATGAATCCTACCTGAAGGAGTTTTATTACCTCCTCTTTTACCATGAGATCTACTTTGGGCTTCATGGGTCTTGATTTTTTTTTGATTGGCTTTGCGTCTGATTTAGTGACGAGGTTGTGCACCGCAATGTGGGGTGCGACTCCTATCATCTCCTTGTAATTAAATGCAAACGCCTTCTGATGTTCTTTGAGAATTTGAGTATGTATTTCCACTTCTTCTGGGGTTAATGAAGAACCTAGTTTCAATATTCTTGGTTCATCTTCTGTCCTGATGTTGACATCGATTGTTTCTTTGATCAAAGAGGTGTTACCCTCTTTGAACTTAGGTGGTGCTAGAGGTAAATCTAGATCATCCCCGTTTTCTATTGCGTATATGCTAGGTTCCATTTGTGAGGGAAGATCCATTACGGGATTTTCGAAGTAGGAAGATGAATGCAGAATCAGGGATAAATCTAGCATGTGATAAGAGACATGTAGTGCTGCATAGGCATTTAAGTAATCCAAAGTAGCTGCATCATTTCCAACATGGTCTAGGACAGTAGATTCACTTCTGCTTGAAAGAGGATTTGTCATTGTTTTTACCAATGGTTTGTCACGAATGGATACTGTGAAGTGAGTATCTTTTAATTCATTGCTTGGAGTAAAACGTGATGCTGAGGTTGCTATTGAATCGGCGAGAAGATTTTTCTCTCAGGGGATTGCTTCAATGGATATAAAGTTAAACGTCTTTCTTAAATCTAATCCAGCATTTTTGTAGCGTTGTAAATGTTCGGCTTTAGTTTCATATACTTCAGAAACTTGGTTTGTCACTAATTGCAAGTCTCTGAGGACTCTGATGTTATCAATACCAATTATTTTGGCTAAGGTAAGGCCAAGGAGGAGGGCTTCGTACTCAGCGCCGTTGTTTGTACATTCAAATTTTAACTTAAAAGAGAATGGGAGGACTTTCTCCTCGGGTGAAGTAAGAATTATACCTGCCCCCACTCCATAACGAAATTTAGCTCCATCGAAATGGAGAGTCCAATACTTAGCCGGGAGTATAGATGTTGGGGCATCTGCTGCATTTGCACACTTTACTTCTACCATACAGAGATCCTCTGCTGGCAAGGAACCAACAACTAGGGAAAATCCCATGCTTACTAAATCGAATGGTAAGAACATCAGTGAATCTTGTTCTATCAACTCAATGATTTTCGCAGTAGTCCCTAATGATACCGTTTCTTTAGTTTTACCTTTAGGGGTTGGAATTGTTTTGGATATGCTGGTAGTTTCAAGATCCATCGTAGGTATCAACTTTTCCTCTGGCTTTGGGTCAGAGGGTTTATTAAGTTGGTTTGTTGGAAGTTCAAATTCTGAGTGCACCCCTGATCTTTTCTTTAAATCAGCTAGATGCAAATCGAAAGGTTTTGGATCGCCTTTGGCTACAAATACCTTTCCTAGATGTAAGAATCTTACTTCTTGAAATAAAGTAGAAGGGATTGCCTTCATTTGATGTATCCAAGGTCGGCCGAGGATCATATTATAGTTAGTTTCCTAATCTATAATATAAAACTTAGTCAAGATGGTTTTGGGCCCTAAGGTGACCGGCAGTATTATAGTTCCTATCGAAGTGGCTTTAAGGCTATCATAGCCTCTCAAGATATTTCGTGTAGTGGAACAATTTGTTTCTCCATATCCAAGTTTTTGGAGGAAAGAGAAAGGGACTATGTTAACTGCGGCCCCATCGTCAACCATTACCCATTTTACATAGTTATTATAAACCCACACTTGCAAGTGTAAGGTTGGGTCACCTCAGCGTGCGATCTCAGCATCTGTGGGCATTTTACTTATTTCAAATATGAATTCCACATCCTTGTCCGGCTGCCTCAGAGGGTGGATATCAAAATCTACGTGATTCACTTGTGTTTCAGGAGGTGGAGTGATGTTAATTAGATGGCCTAGACCTAATGCCTCTAAAAGAGCAGCCCTGTGAGGGGGAGAGTTCTTTAGTAAGTATAAAAATGAAATGTGTGAGAAGGTCTTTGTTAGGTCACTAATTAAGTCATAGGCACCGATGGGTTTTTCAACTATTTGCTGACTCTTATCTGTCTCTGGTAGATGACTTGGGCTCGGTTGAGAGAAATACTCTCGTGTCTTTGTTATAGCTTCGATAGGTAGTTCAACGTCTAATTCTACCAAACTGACTATCTTGGGTCTCGGTTGAGCTCCCAACTGTGGCGCAACTGACGGATTTAATGAAGTCAAGGCTTCATGATCATTGTTTCCTGTCATTGCACCTTTGTTTGTTCTGGTTGGATTCAGCCTATTGCTATCATGATTTGGGAGCGGATCATTAAAGATCTTGAGGGGAGCATTCTGAGGAGAAACTGCCCCTGCGAGCGTATTTGGTTGTGATGAGACAGGATCTGCCAAAAACAAGTCTGTGAAGAACTGTCTTTGTTCCTTTGGCAAGCATTACATGAATTTATTATAGTCACGGCACATTCTGGTGTTGTGACCCCAAATTTTATGGAAACCACAATAAGAATTGGGGTTGTAAATCCCGTTTTGTTGGTTTGGTGTGTATTGTGGCCTAAAATTTTGATCAAACTATTGCCTATTAGGACTAAAGTTTTGGAATTGTTCTTTCTGGTTTTGACTTTGGTTTTGGTAACCAAATGAGTTTTGGCTTGGCCCTTGCATGGGATTTCACCGTTGTTGTTGTTGTTGTTGTTGTGGGTGGTTAAAATCCACTGTATTGATCGTCGGGGTAAAGTTGTTGTTTTGCTGGTTGTTTGTTTGTGACGGAGTATTAACAACATTCACCCTCTTGGGTTGGTCGGTTACCCCATCCGTTGTTACCCCCACGATTTTTGTTAAGGATTTTGGGTCCTTGATTGACATTTGTGGTAGTTGTAGTGTTTTGAGTGGAGGTGATTAACCTCCCATTTTTTCCGTATGTCTTACAGCCACTATCTATCACTGCTTGATCAATTCGCAGAGCGCTCTCAAGTACTTCATCATAAGTCCTTAGTGGGAACTTCTGGACTTCTTCCTTCACTTCTCTGTTGAGAGAATGAAGGAATAAATCACATAGTTCCATCTGATCCATGTTTGGAGCACTTGCTGAAGAGTAAAGAACTGTATGCCACCTTCGGATGAAATGGGTGAAAGATTCGTTGTGTTCTTGTTTGATATGCAAGAATTCCTTGATTCCTGTTCTCAACAATTTGTTCATGTCGAAGGCTTTGATGAACTCTGACACGAGTTGTTTAAATGAATGTATGGAAGCTTCAGGTATTCTATAATACCAATCGAGAGCGATGCCTTCCAAGGTTTTGGGAAATATTTTAGCAACAACCCCATCCCAAGGGAGTAATTCACGTATGGCTGTAGCGTAAGCTTTGATATGCACGTTTGGATCTTCCTCACCTTTGTACTTGGGTAAATCGGGAAGAGGTCTTGGAAGCATGACGCTTCGTATGGTGAAATCTAAGGGTTCCTTTAGATATTCTGAATAAGTCCCTATCGCATAGCTTTCGACCATTGATGGTGGTTGCTGAGGGAGTGGTGGTGGGATAGGTTGTTGATATGGTGCAGCGTATGCATTGGCAGGGGCATAGGGATGTCCTTGTGCTTGAGCAAAAAGGCCGGGAGAGGAGAACATATCTCCTTGTGGTGATTTAGAGTACATGTTTAAGTAGGACGGGGTATTGTCAAGGAATGGATTGTTTGACACTAGACCTGGAGGAATAGTGTTAGAGATGATAGGCCTTGTTGGCGTTTGTTGATGGATATTGAGGAGGCATGCCTAACGTGCCTACTCCTGTGAGGAGATCTACTTGGCCAGAGTGGTATGGAGGATTGGAACTTCCTGTTTGCATGAACGGAGAATTTTGACTTGCTTGAGCAAGTTCTAACCCTCTCACTCTTTCTACTAACGTTGAAATGACTTCATTTGGTGAAGTCACGGTACTTTTCCTGAGTGGTGTTTGTTGTATACCTTGGTGTTGTATAGGTACGTGATATCTTGTCATGAACTGATCGCTATCTTGCCAAGTTTCTCCGAGAGTATTTCCTATATGGAGTGGCATAGAGGTATTCTCTTGAAAAGAGATCTCGGGTTGTATTTGTAAACCTCCTATAGGTGGGTACATACCCCGGGAGCATTGTTCACTCCTAGGATAACGTATTGATTGTCCATCATCTAAGACCAGGTATGGATCCGATTGTCTACTAATTTGTGGTCTGAGTAGCATTTGAGGAGACAAACCAGATTCTCTGGTAAACGTCATATTGTTCGAACCTGAAGGCTCTGTTTGTTGGGTTCGAGGGGGTTGATCTAACTCCTCGGTTTGAAAAGACGAATTATATCTGATTCTTGGGGTTTGTGTTGACAACTGATTAATTGAATAGTTTTCGCCCCATACTAAGAGCGAGGGTGATGATTGCCTGTTCTGTTGGGCATAGTATGCCTCGAGACCCAAGAGGGGTCTGCCATATGCATCGAATCCCGACATATTCGGGGGGTATATGAATACCCACAGAATAATGGGAAGGAGTGAAGGTGATTTGTGAAAGAAACATGAAACTATGACTCCGAAGAGAAGGTAGGAAGTTTTACGTCAGCTTCACTAATTTCATTTGTTTCACGTTGGGTTCACCAATTTTATACGCCAGAAAAGTGACAGGCAAGCGTGAGAATCTAAAAGTAACTCTTCCACGTACCCGACCTCTCGAGATCATGCCGAGACAGCCAGTGGGGGTAGAATATGCAGACAAACTAGTTAGGCAGTCTAATGTCTTCGACACACACTAGTGGAATTTGTGAATCTAAGGCAAAGAAGGCCCTTCTAACTTGGACTGGTGTGATAGATCGATCAGCAAGGATGACTGCTCGAAGGCTCCAATCAATATCGAGCTCTGGCATGATTCGATCTATGGGTTGTGGAATACGTGGGAAATGACCTGGGATTGTTTCGTGTATGTCTCCTGATAAGGTCATATGGTGGATGATGAATATAATTGACTCTACGGATGATTTTCTGGCCTAGTCCAGAATTCCCTAGCTTCGTTAGCTGTTATATCTAGTAAGGATAGTTGTTCGATGATGATAGGTGGAAGTGGAGTAGACCTGAATACCAAGGTGCGTAGGCTAGTGTCTATATTGGATTGACTTGTGGACTCGTTGGGCTGTGGGATCTGTGGATCACAACCATAGACTCTTGGTTGTTGCGGTCCTGTTATGGTCATACGCGAGATCAAGTTCTAATCCCTAGTATCCAGTAATCGTATGCTTTCTCAGCTTCTATGTTTAGAACCAACAGTTGTGCAATCTTCTCAGAATACCTTACAGGCATTCTTGCAACTGGATTCCTTAAGCTGGTATCTATATCTACGAGGGTGTCTCCAGTGTCTGGCTGTGGAACTAAAGGATCACACCTAAATGTTTGTTCTCTTTCGAGCCCTTCTACAGTCATGTGAGTGTTTTCCTAGGGTAATCTGTAGTTTGGTTGGTTCGACCAAAATGTGTGTGCTTGGTCGTCTTCTATGTTTAATCCTCTTAACTGAGAACTGATCAGTTGTAAATATGTGGTTGTTCGGAATACTTGTATCCTGAGATTTTGGTCTATGTCAACTATTGCTGTGACGAGGTTTGGTTGAGGCACGATTGGCTCAAATATATATTCCCTGGGCTCTTGAGGTCCCGTGATTGTCATACGAAACAAAATGTAATCTAACTGTAATGAAACAAATTCTAACTACATGAAATAAATCTAACTGTATAACTTTTATCTTTCTAAGAAATCTTTTAACAATTTTAAGGAAAGCAAACTATTTTAAGCGTATCTAGAAATAATAACTAAACAATAATTAAAACAAACAAGTTAACCAAGTGTAGTTATTTGCCTGTGCGATTTGTAGAATTATTCTAAATAAATAAAATAGCCTGTCTAATCTACCTGCAAGATTCTCGATCCTACCTCAGAAGTGAGGAGTGAATCATAGTTTCTCAGAAACTATCAATCCTCACAGCTTCCCTGGCAATATCGAGAATAGAATTTACTGAAATAAAGCAATTAACTACTCTATTTGATATGATTCTGACTAGAACTTTGAAATTTAAAACCTGGATTCCACAGAACAGTGGTGAATCCGATGGTGTGTGTGATCTCGTCCCCTCAGTATGATCTCCTCATTCTTTCGTGTTCACGTGGATCCAGAAAAGCGTGTAATGCTAGCACCGATAGGAGTAGATTTTAGGACAAGGACAGCTCAGAATGCAGACCGAAAATGCGAGTAGGAGAGGGATAGCGCAAGAGTACAGAGCTTGGCTTATGCGATTCCTAGCGGGATTTTACTGCGAGTCATGCAACATGAAGTGACCAGAACCTGTAACTATCCTATACGAAGAGCAAAACCTGCAACTTTAATGGCTTCCTAAGCTATTTTGTTCCAATGGATTGGATAAAACAACATTGTTTGCACAAGTTGGATATGTGGCTTACCAACAGCTGAATAAAGCTAACCAGGCATATAATGAATTGAACTAAGAACTCTAAGACACGATGAAAGCAAATCTACAGCAAAGAGAAATTCAGAGGCAAGCTTCTAACTGGATTGGATGAAATGACAGCACTACCTGCACAAGATGGGTCTGTGGCTTACCAACAGCTGAGTAATTTAACTAAAGATGTAAGTGAATTCAAGCTATGGCTTCTAAACAAGCTAACAACTAAAACACTAAAATGAGGGAATGAATGAGACCAAAGATCAAAAAAATTCTTCAAAATCCAGCCAAGCTTCTAGACCATTTGCATGTGCACAAACCATGCATTTATAGGAATTCAAACACCCAAGAACCAAAACCAAATTGAACTCCTAAACAATAAACAAAGGAAAAACACTATTCCAGGGGACCAAAAACATAAATGCATGCTCAAGTCGGCAAGGAAAAGCTGGTGAATCATGATATTTCACGCGAGTCGCGTCAAAAGAACGTTCTAGAAAATGCGCACAGGACCGCCGCTCTGAGCAGGGTGGCGGTTACAGGACCGCCGCCCTGATCAGGGTCACGAGACCACCACCCTGCAGGGCGGCGGTTTCGTCACTGAAGATCAAGAGGCCAAGGAAAGAGGGAAAAAAGGGGAAAACAAAGGGCACAGGGGCTAAGCGGGGCATGCGGGATGTTAACGCATACTCCGAGGGCTTTTCCGGATCCCGAACACCTTGCGAGGAGACCTGTATCATCATCGGGGCACTTGTTACACCGTTCCGCAGTACAGTACCTTATAATTTTGGGTACGTACAGAGGCCCTCGCACTAACCCCTATTGATATATATGGGGAGGATATATATAGCCCTATAGATTTAAGGGGGTCAATTTCTCTTTCTATTATGGTTCATGGACCATATTGAGATAATGAGAGGAATTCTCTATGGTTCAAGGACAATATCGAGAGGGACTTACTTCTCTATTTTTTGAGGACCAGATCAAGCTAACCATCTCGAGGACTTAAGGATAGAGATACTTCTATATTTTTAGAGGACTAGATAAAGTTCTTTATATCTAGGGGAGGGAGTTACTACAAATAGGCCCCACTAGATATATAAGTATAGGGCCTATAGATCTGTCTATCTGGCTAATCGAGAGCCCCTGATAACCTACTATAATTTAGAGATATGAGCCCAACCATATATTAGATAGGTTGGGGGAGAGGTGCCTATCTAATCTGAACTATGGAGTTCTATAATACAACGATCTACACATACTATATAGAGAAGAGAAAGGAACCCTCTAGTACTATTTTCTATATAGAGAAGGCCATATAAAGAAATAATGGATGATAGGGATTATTTCCCCTAAAGATACGAGGTTAGATAACCTAATCTGTAAACTATTAAATGCCTAGATCACCGTGCTCATGAAAAATGAACGAAATATGTGTAAGTTATTTTTTAACTAATATAGTTGTGTAATAATGAATCACAATTATTTCAAAACTAAGAAATTGGAGATAATTTCTATCCCATCAGAAACCTAATGTGGGAAAAAGTTGAGTGGGTAAGTGCATTTGCTTCCCTTATCTATGTTAATTATTTAATAAATACAACTTATTACCAATTTTTGGCATACAAGAAGCATTATCACTTCCTAATCGTATCTACTTGCTCATAGATTTCTCAATAATGAATACCCACTTCTAAAATGAACAAACAAGAAATAATTCCAGCTTCTCCACTTTTCTCACATTATGAATTCACTGAAAACAACTAGCTTGAATGCTCTAAAAACCTTATATTTATAGTTTATCTAATCCAGGGACATATGTAAAGTAAAAAAAAATCAATTACAAAGCTAAAAAATGTGTAACTATTGTGATCCTTGAATTTTGGAACCATCTCTCACAGGACTGCCACTCTAACATTTAGACTACTAGTTGTATAACTTGTAGATGTGGTTACATAACTTTTTCTCTACATAGATTGGCAGTTACATAACTGCGGGGTTTGTTACCTAACTTTCAGCTGAGAAATTCACCAATATAGAATGTGTAATTTTAAAACATCATTCGAAGATGTGCATATAGATCACCCCCATTCTGAATGGACCATTAGTGCTATAATGAAAATAAGATAAGAACATGTAGATCAAGTACAAAATATGGATGATTACATAGAATTTGGTATTTATAGATCCATTTTTGGATCATACCTCCCTTTGGTGATATTTTATCCTTAAAAGATTTAAGGATCTAATGAGGTGAGGAAATATCTTCCCAATGTCCTTTTTGGAATGTACACTTGGATTTGGTAAATAACCAAATTGCAACTAGACTTTCAACCCTTATAATCAACCACCTTTCTTGCACCCCTCTCTATGTTATCCTCTCTTTCCATTGTAAAACCACATCTTCCTCCAATTCTAGTTGAATGTCAAGAGTGAGATCCTCAATAGACAGAAGCAATACCCCCATTTATTTATCATACGAACATGAAGGGATAAAAAATATGTAAGTTTTCAACATTTAACAACTATATAGATCATTCCAAGAAAAATGCATTCTTTCCCACTTGTTCCATAATCTCAAATGGGCCATATCAAAGAGGCTGAAGTTTCTTATATTTTCCTTATAGCTTTTCCTAGCTTAAATAAAACCATACCTTATCTCAAACAAGGAAAGAATGCTCAGTCCTATAAGTTGATCATGTTGTGCTTTCTACATGTCTTGTGAGTGTCCTATTGAATTCAATCTCAATGAACGTTTTAGCCTTTTGGACCTCTAGTTGCACTTTCTCATAATCCCTACATGATAATTTCAAAACAACATCAAAAGCACTCTTAGGAAAATAACAAAAACATGTTTTAAAACAATATTTACTAGTCAAAGCATAAACTGTGTTATTATAAGATTTTTATATATACACCAAGTTGGCATCCTAGGTCATTCGATGTTTCCATTTGTACCCTCTCAAGATTTTTACTAAGGTATGATTCATCGACTCTATTTTCCCATCTGTATGTGGATGAAAGATATGTAGACCTCTTCAGAATTTGTATCCATATTTCCCACAATGTAGACCAAAACTTTCCTACAAACTTTGAGTCCATGTCTAACACAAGCTAAATTCAAATAAACCAAAGTGAAACCACGCATTAGAAATAACACAATTTGGATACATCACATGCCTCTATGGTCTTCTTGCAAGGAAATAGAATACACATCTTGCTAATTAGTCTACTATGTTTAAAATATAATCATGACATTTATTAGAGTTAGGAAAACTGTCCACAAAATCCATGGAGATACTCTCCCATGGTTAGGAAGGAACTAGAAATAGTATATATAACCCCAACTTCCTGTTAGTAGGATTTATTATACTACATAAAACATAACCCCTGATGAATTTAGAAACTATTTCTTGAATTTTTGGCCAATAAACATACCTTTGTAAGTGTGATAAAGTATTTTTCACACCAAAGTGACCAACTTCCGTACTAAGTTTGTGCAAAATCTCATCAATTGCACCCTTATCCCCCTTAGGAACCCAAAGTTTTGCATTCTTATAGATAAAACCATCCTAGAAATAGTATTATCATCTAGGTGAAAATCCATCACTTGGAGGTTTCTTCTGAAAAATATCTACAAAATATGGATACTACTCATAACCTTCCTTATATGCTTCACAGAAAAAGGATCAAGAAGACTTAACTTGTGCCCATAAATGAAAGAAAAGGAGGTTCTAGATAACATATCAACTAACTTTTTAGTCACACCTTTCTTATATTTGCCAATCAAATAATTTTTTTGTAAAAAAACCCATCCATTTATAGTTTTTATCCTATTGAATTTTTTTTTATCTTACAGATGTTAGAGAAGTTGACGATCCATGTGAATGATATTTTCCTTACAAACCATCAAATAAAGTTTCCTTTTTTTGATAACCTGAACAAGAGCATACAATTCTTTTTCATATGTACAATAATTATGAATTACACCTTTGAAAAATTCATATTGATAACATACAGGTCTACCCCATGAATAAGAACAACCCCCATAACATAGTAACTAGCATTGGTTTCCACCTCAAATTGTAGTTGGCATGTTAGGTAGTGCCAAAACTAGAGAATGAAAATTGTAATATTTTAATCACTCAAAATAAATGTGTTGTTTCTTACCCCAATAAAAATCCCATGTTGTCACTTAATGTAGTGGCATTTATATGAATGAAAAATTCTTAATGAACTTCCTCAAATACTAAACTAATTCACTAACATGAAGCTCACGGTCTCGATTAAAAGGAGATGGTTTAGGCCAATTCTCAATTTCCTCTATTTTTTTTTGGATCAATCCTTAATTATATATCTCCAACCACATGTCCCAAAAAATACAAGCGACTATTGTGAAAACTTCCACTTCTTTTTATTCAACACAAGACGGTTCTCCTTAAGAATTTATGAAACTTCACACAAATGATCAATATGCTCCTCAAAAGTTCTATTAAAAACTAGAATTTCATCTAAGTACACACTAAAAAAGGAGTACTTATAAATGGCTCATTATCTCATTCATCAATCTCATTGTTGTGCATTGCATAGCCTGAATGGTAAGCAAACCATTCATATAACCCTTGTCTGGTCTTGACCACTATTTTTCAGCTATCCTCTTCTTTGATCCACACTTGATTATAACAAGACTTAAAATCAAGCTTAATAAAATATTTAACATGTTGTAACCAATCTAATAAATCATTAATGAGAGGAAGAAGGTAATTATTATTGATAGTTATTTTATTTAAATCTCTATAATCAACACACATTCTTTATGAACTAAATTTGTTAGGTACTAAGTTAATATGAGAACCACATGTATAAATTCTAGGATGGATTTTACATTGTTTAGTTAAATATTGTAACTGATATTTTACCTCATTGGAATATCAAATATTTCCTATATAATCCCAAGCTTGAAAGTGGACTATCAAGTAGAAAATGGATTTCAACCTCAATTTTCCTGACTAGGCAGCCCTGGAAGTTTCTAAAATATGTCTCTGAATTGTTGAACCAGCTCTACTATTTATGTATTCTCTTTATTATAAAAATTTCTACAATTAGTTTTAGATGTAACAATACCATAATATAACATATCCCTCAAAATAAGTAATTCAAACTTAGCACTAGCATTAATATGCTTTTTGTATTTGTTGGCACTTACCAAAGATATCTTTGAATCTCTTGAATATGCTAAAATGACGTAGCTCTTACCATCCTTCACTAAGCACTGTTGGTTAGCTCTCCTCATGAAAATAACATCCTTGATATATAAATATGGACCTCAAAATACTACACCACACACATCAAGGGGAACAACATCCAGAGTAACTTCATCAATAAACTTTTTTTCAATACCAAAAGTGAACTTACACTGCTTAGTAACCTTGATATTTACACATTTCTTTACCTAACACAATGAATATGGAATTTCATGATTATAAGTTTCCAAATTTATCCTTTCCACTAACTCTTTACGAATCACATTATCTTGACAACATGTAACAAAAAGAGAAAACACCTTAGTTTTCTTCACTTTGATTTTTAAACAAAAAATATTCGTTAGTTCATTTTCTTGAAAAACACTTTTACTACCCAAACATACCTCTTTTTGGACAGGGGTACAACACATAGTCTCATCCACCTCTTTTCTACAAAATACTTCCTCTATCTAAAGGGTATCCATGTCCTTCTTCTTAATTTTTCTTGTTATTAAAGGGATGTAATTCTGGGAGGAGATTCCAACATTTTTCCTCGAAATGAGTGTCAACATCACAATGCCCACAATGAACTCTAGTATCATTTTTAGAAATATAAGTAGCATTTTTCTTACCCTTTCCTTTTCCCTTTATTTTGGTGTCACCTTATTTGTTCGAAGCATGTTGAGAGGTAAATGAAATATTTTTTTTGTCCATATCTAAGTAGTGAGCTTACATACAAGCCTCATCTACGTCTTCTTAGGATATTTAGGCACTGATATGCGGGGGTGAATCAGTGCTTATAAAACTTTTACTATCAATTTCCATTTCCTTAATATGTTACTATTAAACTATATTGATTATCATAAGAAAGTTTTATCAATCATGAGAAATAAAGAGAAAAATAAATACATATACATATGATGAGACAAGATTTAATGTGGGAAACCCTTCTCGGGACAAAAAACCACTAAAACCGTAGAACTAATCTTCGACAACTGTTCTATAGAGTTATAATGATTTCAAAAATGAGATATAAAAAAATCTAGAGCTATAAATACAATAATTTAACCAAGCACCCACTTGGTCTTTGACAAGCTACAACTCGTCTAGAAGCTACAACTCCCAAATTTAGTACAACACCCACTGACATTTAGTAATCCACCACTTACAAGGAGCTTCAACCCCCTAGAATTTAATCAACCACAACTAATCTTTTGTAAGCCACTACTTATAAGGAGGCTATAACCCCCTATGATCTAAGCATCTACTTAGAAAATTTTTACAAAGAATTTGATCATATATTTTCTATGTTGCTCATACAATAGATTATGATTACTTTTCTCTTGCTCTGATTACTCACTTTGAAAACTCATATATTCAACATTCTCCTTACCTCCATTTCTAATCTCTTCAAGCACACATTGAATCTTGTTATTTGATTCTCTCTATGGTTTTGTCATTACTTTCTCTTTCAATCAAGAGATGCTCATTTGATAGAATTGTCTCCTCTCTATCTCTGTAACAATTTCTTTAGCATATATCTCTCATATTTTCCTCAATAGATCTTCATTATGTAATAATAATTCCTTTAGAACATGAATCTCCTCTCTTTTAATCAACAGATCTTCATTTGATGGCTTTGTCTCCTTCCTCTCTCTCGGAAAAAATCACTATCCCTACTACGCCTCTCTCTCCTTCATCATTACCACTTATGATCTAAAATTTGAGCTTAAATATACAATTTTTACTTGCCTTACCTGAATCTTGGTATTTCAAGATTTTTATAATTTCTCTTAACATACACAAAAGAACACAAAAGATGTTACAAAACTAATTTCTAATAATAAGTCAAGTTACACTGACATTAAGTTACAATATTCCCGTTTTGACATTTTATTATTCCCCTAATCATGGATTTGGCTATTCCACGACAGATAGGATGAAATCACCTTTCCAAAAAGGCCAAAAACTTGAAGTTATAACACCTAGAGAGAAAATTGGTTGAATGTGGGGTTCATGAAGAGTTGAGTTTTGAATAGCCCTTAACAATCCATACTACACTGCACTTTATAACCTTTAAAAAATAATTTTCTTTTTATCCCTTTGATAATCAGTTAAGTTAGATATTTGGGGAATGAATGGAACTAGGGAACACGCGCCTCCTTTTCCTTTTTCTTCTAAACCTTTTTCTCCTACAAACTACCTTTCCTTTGTTAATCATGTTACAATGGATTTTGGGGAACTTGGGGTCTCATGGCACAAGGATCATCTGACTCTTTAATTTTTTGCATTTTCCACTCCCCATTTTCATTCAGATCAAAATAGGTTACAGGGAACTCAACCTCTCGTGGCATAGTACTACCTGGGAATATTATTCTTACATCCTTCACCCACACCATAATGTACCAACTTCATTATACTTCAGATGAAATAGATTTGCAGATAACTCTTCCTCACTTGGAACAGTGTCGTTGGGGTCCATTGTTCCCAAAACACTTAATTGGCTTACAAAACACTCAACTCCGCGTCCTTTGGTCCAAAATATCTTACAAAGAATATTGATCCACTTGGAAATTGTTAAGTCAAGGGATTTGTGCCCAATTTTCACAGAAAATCAGAAAAATACTCAAACCTTCGACCTACAGCCCTAATACCCATGTAGGGAACTCTAGCTCATAGGGAACTAGTTCCATCTGCACCAAAAATTTCTGAAATACACTAGAAAAGGAAAACTACTCAAATTCCTTGAAATTTTTCCAAGTACTGGAATTTTTTCTTTCTCCATAGAGACTTTGTAAGAACTTAGGATAAATGTAAATTACTTTTATACCTCTAAATCAATTAAGCCAAGTGTGCCAATATTTTCAATACCTCCAATGAACTCCTATCTCACCATGCAAGCTTGCAATGTCCTAAATTTATCCTGAATACATCTTGAATGCTTAATGAATTGTCCTAAAATCATTGCATACCACTGAAACACCTATCATCCATAAATGCCATCAACATGCCCTGGTTCAACTATCTCACTTTCCTTCTTGAACTAGATCTAGGATTAGGCCTAGAGATTCTTAAAACTTCATGAGTTGACCATGAAAACTGGTTACAGACTTGTTAACACTTGATTCACACATGATAAACCATGTCTGACCTTAGGAAGTCTACATACCACCTTGAGAGGACTCATCACACACCTTATTTGCTTGACCATGCACCTATCACTATGAGCTCCAAATTTTGAGAAGGCACTAAATCAAGGCATTCTTATAGATCTTACTTCACCACTCACTCTTTTTTCCATCAATGACACTTGTATCAATGACAACGCCAATGAGTAGGGTGAAAAAAAATCCCCCTTTGTCATTTATGGTAACAAAATTAGAAACTTTGATGGAAAAATTACTTTCAAACTTGGTTTCTGACATCAATCTCTCCCCATACCTTGTTTTTTATAGCACTATCTCCCCCTTTGAAATATATGACAAAAGGCTAGGCACAGTCACAATGATCAAAATGCAAATAAGCTTGATAAACCATAATATTACCTTAAGAAAATCATCCTTGGGTAATGGTTCTCTTTGGACTGAAAACATTCACTCAGTTACATGACATTCTTCACACCTTTTATTTGGAATTGACAACTTGCTCTCCTTGTTCACAAGAACCCCTAGGACTCTGTTCCATCTTCTCTAACTCTAATCAACAAAAAATATGATCCATTTGATCTATTATGAATCTTAACATGGACCCCCTTGAGCTGATATACTCCATAATGGTCTTCAATTTTGTCATACATTTTTGTTTTGTGCCAAATTCATTATCACATATTCATAACTACCTTCATAGCTAGCATATTCATTATTAACTTTTCTTTCTGTTACTTAAGTAATTTCACTTAGAAGCACCTCTTGGACCTTGGGCATACTTAAGAGGATATATTTTCATGTTTACAAACTTATCTTACAATTTTAATCTCTGAATTTTGCTTAGGTTTCCATTCACAATGTTCCAAGCTTGTGCCTTAAAATAAATCACGTCAAATAAACATACTCTTCGCTCACACCCTGTTTTCTCAATGTTTTGCACTTATACCTATAGCTAGTCAATTTTCTCAAAACCTAATATAGGAATAGCATTAAGGATATTACATACTTAGAAACACCTTTTCATATCTCAAGAACTTCTAAATCCATAGACATCTACATCACTTCATATCTATACCTCAACAAGAATGAAATTTCTCTAGATATCCAACATGTAGCATTCAATTTCTCACTAACTCAGTAATATTTACTCATCAATTTAAGATGTAGATGCTCAAACCAAAGTTCTGAGCATATTGTCTACATAATCTTATAAATTTGAACAATTTACAAGACCAAATAATTTTTGTACACAAGAGATAATATTTGTTTAATATCCTAACCTTTTATATCATTAAATAATTTTTCAAGGACACGTATGAGAGCTTAATATATGCAATTGAAATTTAATAACAATGGAACTGTTAGTGCAAAATCATAGCACCCCTGGATGCAAATCAAGGTTCTAAATGATGTTTAGAGCATCCAGTGTGATTGCATAACATGGAAACCCCTCTCCAAGTGTGGGACTTGTGGAAATGAGAGAGGAATCTCCAAAATAGAGGCTGGTTTCTCAAACTCCTCTGATTTAGATCTATATTTTGTACAACTACAGAGGTTCTAATCCTAACTCTACCTTAGATTGCAAGCAGACAGGGGTAAAAAATCAAAAATGAAACTAAACTAAATATGGTGATGCACCAAAAGGAGTGGGGAATATTTTTGTCATGCAAATAGACACAAACCAAAGATTGCAACATAAAACATACACATGCTGATAAGATATAATTTAGGATCTGAAATGAAGAAAATAATACAAACAAAGGACTGAAACCCATTCACAAAGCTTGCATTATCATTTCCAATGTCAAAACCACTGCATTACAACCTCAGAGAGGTAGAAAACCTGTTACAATCTTTGAAGAGGTCTGATTCTTGCAACAATCACTTACTGGAGGTGAAAGAAGAAGTTTGCTATGCCAAAAAGTGTTCCACCACTCCTTTTGGTGCATCACCATCTTTAGTTTAGTTTCATTTTTGCATTTTTATCCCTGTCTCCTTACAATCTAAGGTAGAGTTAGGATTAGAACCTCTGTAGTTGTACAAAATATAAATCTAAATCAGAGGAGTTTGAGGAACCAACCTCTATTCTGGAGATTCCTCTCTCATTTCCACAAGTCCCACACTTGGAGAGGGGTTTTCATGTTATGCAATCACACTGGATGCTCTAAACATCATTTAGAACCTTGATTTGCATCCAGGGGTGTTGTGATTTTGCACTAACAGTTTTGGCACGCTCGATGGGACACTAGAGGTCTCATTTTTATTGCAGCGAAGTTGATGTGCATCTGCTGCAATTTTCTTGCTTGAAAAAGAGCTATTATTTACATATCTGGCAACTCCAAGGGGAAGAATCAACTGGTTTCAGCAGTGTAGGCCTAAAAAATCATGAGAAGAATCACCACAAGGTCAAGAGTTGGAGAAGAAGAGGTGTTGTTTGAATACCTGCAATTATCTCCAAGAAGAAGGAAAAGAGGAAGAAGGATTCAAAGGTCTCCATCTCCACCAAACAAAACTCTCTCAACTCCTCCACCTGGTAGGCCTTTCATTCAGTCAACAAGGGTTTTAAGACCAATTAGAATGGCACAAAACAACCCCTATGTCAACTTCACAGGCAGCAGCCCACTTGCCCTCAATGCACAACATCCAATTCCTATTGCAGCCTTGAAGAACATTCCATACTTCATTAGAGAAAATCAGACTACTCCAGGTGATCATGTTAAAGACATTGCCAACCTTTGTGCAATCCATGAAATCAATGAGATGCAAGTGGCTGTCAAGTTACTGGCATCTTCATTCAAGGGTAAAGCATTGCAATGGTTTAGGAGCCTTGGAGCTGGTTCTATCACAAATTGGAATCAACTGTGTATAGCACTTCATGAATAATTTGGAGAAAAGGGAGACAAATTGTCTCTTTTGGAGCAGCTGACAACCATCAAGAGAGCTCCCAATGAGCAGCTGACCAATTTCAACTTCAGATTTCAAAAGACTTGGCAGAGAATTCCAGTTGCAGTCAGGCCAATAGCAGAAGGTGATTTTCTCTACTATCTCAAAGCTCTAAACTCTGATATTTATCACTAACTCAGTAATATTTACTCATCAATTTAAGATGTAGATGCTCAAACCAAAGTTTTGAGCATATTGTCTACATAATCTTATAAATTTGAACAATTTACAAGACCAAATAATTTTTGTACACAAGAGATAATATTTGTTTAATATCCTAACCTTTTATATCATTAAATAATTTTTCAAGGACACGTATGAGAGCTTAATATATGCAATTGAAATTTAATAACAATGGAACTGTTAGTACAAAATCACAGCACCCCTGGATGCAAATCAAGGTTCTAAATGATGTTTAGAGCATCCAGTGTGATTGCATAACATGGAAACCCCTCTCCAAGTGTGGGACTTGTGGAAATGAGAGAGGAATCTCCAAAATAGAGGCTGGTTTCTCAAACTCCTTTGATTTAGATCTATATTTTGTACAACTACAGAGGTTCTAATCCTAACTCTACCTTAGATTGCAAGCAGACAAGGATAAAAATTCAAAAATGAAACTAAACTAAATATGGTGATGCACCAAAAGGAGTGGGGAATATTTTTGTCATGCAAATAGACACAAACCAAAGATTGCAACATAAAACATACACATGCTGATAAGATATAATTTAGGATCTGAAATGAAGAAAATAATACAAACAAAGGACTGAAACCCATTCACAGGCAGCAGCCCACTTGCCCTCAATGCACAACATCCAATTCCTATTGCAGCCTTGAAGAACATTCCATACTTCACTAGAGAAAATCAGACTACTCCAGGTGATCATGTTAAAGACATTGCCAACCTTTGTGCAATCCATGAAATCAATGAGATGCAAGTGGCTGTCAAGTTACTGGCATCTTCATTCAAGGGTAAAGCATTGCAATGGTTTAGGAGCCTTGGAGCTGGTTCTATCACAAATTGGAATCAACTGTGTATAGCACTTCATGAACAATTTGGAGAAAAGGGAGACAAATTCTCTCTTTTGGAGCAGCTGACAACCATCAAGAGAGCTCCCAATGAGCAGCTGACCGATTTTAACTTCAGATTTCAAAAGACTTGGCAGAGAATTCCAGTGGCAGTCAGGCCAATAGCAGAAGGTGATTTTCCCTACTATCTCAAAGCTCTAAACTCTGATATTTCTATGTTGATTCAGTCCATGGGAGGCATAACTATCCCTATGGCTTCTAGCATTGCCATTAGGGCTGAAAATTGTTTGATACAAGATGGAAAACTTGCCCCTAGACCTCCAATGCCATTGTTTCCAAGTTTAGAGAGTCCTAACACCAATCAAGCACCTAATTTGGCTCCTTCTCCCACTCCTAGAAATCATAGTTCAAATGAAGCTTCCACTTCATCTCCAAGTGCCCTAAATGAGCTTCAAGAAGTCATGAAGCAATTGCAAAACCTAGGCAATGAGCTGGTTACTCTCAAGAGGCAACAAGCCCAAGGTTTTAGACCTTCTTATCAGCCCCAAACTCAGCCTAACAGGTAGCCATACCAACCACAAAGGCCTCCTAATCTAGCTGCAAATATAAATCAAACAAGGCCTCCTGCCAATAGACCATTTCAACCCTATAATCCAAATGCCATATCTACCTCTAAGGCATTGGTGCCAACACAAAACAACATTGCCCAGGAGTATGATTGGTGTTTTCCATGCAATGAGCCTCATAACCAATCCATGTGCTTCAATGGTGCTTTGAATCAAACATTAATGGTGACAACTACTGGTGTGGAGGGTGAGGGAAGTCAAGGAAACAACGAACAACAAGAACCATTCCAACAGCAATCAGCCCCAAATGACACCACATTGGTAAATTGGCAAGTAGAGGATTTTTGTGGCATGAACCAAGTAGTTTCGCAAGGTGTTGCAGCCAACACAAGGTCAAAAAGGAGGAATTTGGGTGAAGAACAGCCATTAACCCCAACCAATCCACAACCTTCCGTGGCTCCACAAATGGTTGGCAAGAAAAATCCAATTTCAAATGCACAAGGGCAGCCAAGGACAGCCCCTAGGCCAACTTAAATACCAGTTGTTGTTGCCCACGTACAAGGAGTGAATGTGCAAACCAAGGGAAAACAAAGAGACCCTTCATCACCATTCAGTATCATTGATCAGATGAAGAATACAAATGTTAATATATTGATGTGGGAATCCCTATCTATCCCAGGCCAAAGAGATCTACTGCAAGCTGCCATGAAGGACTGGCCAACTTCAAATCAGCAAGTTCAGATGTAAGGCAAAGTGCTTACAAATGCTACCCAGCCTGAGGGAAATCATGGAGGACAGCAAGGTAAAATGTTGAAACCCCCTCCTTTCTATGTTTCATTGATCATTGGAAATCAGCTAGTGCACAATTGCATGATAGACTCTAGGGCAAGTAGCTCAGTAATGTCTAAACAAATAGCTGATTAGCTAGGGCTCCAGTATGAAATGACATCCAAAGGGGTAGTGCAGCTAGATGGGACAGTAATAGAAATAGTTGGAGTGATTAAAAACTTGAGTCTTACCTTGCATGCATGTCCAAATGTTGTTGTTTTACAAGATGTATCATTCATAGACCTTCCACCACTCTTTGCCCTATGTTTGTCAAGAGATTTCACAGCCAAAATTAGAGGCTATCTTTCTGCTGATTGGTCACACATGTTGTTCAGAACGAGGTATGGAACCAAAGCTACAATCAGGTCAGAACCTATTGCAAACTTCCATATTGAGACTTACACTCCAAGTCAGATTAATTCCAATTGCTCAGCATTTGATCAAGAAGATCACCCAAGCACTGATGAAGCTGACACCAAGGTTGGAAGCATCCCAGATCTAACTCTTGATGAATGGGCAAACAAGATACATACTTTTGATCCTTATCAAGAAGTAGAAGAATCTGAGCTAGGGGTCTATTGTATACACGAAGAAAATCAACATATTCCTAGCATCACCAAGCCAAACCACAAGGATGACAATGAGGTATGGCAGCTATTTTTTTACGTATCAAGGAGTAGAAAAGGTGCAGGAGGTGGAGCCGTGCTTGTTTCACATCGAGGAGTAAAGTACTATTCAGCTTTTAGATTTCAGTTTGCATGCTCCAATAACACTGCTGAATATGAAGCCTTGGTGTAAGGGATGCATTGGGTAATCAAGAAGAAAATAAAGAACTTGCAAGTCTTTGGGGACAATGAATTGATTGTAAATCAAGTCAAGGGACAGCATTCTACCAAGAATGATCTACTCAAGTGCTACAAGAACAGGGTGTGAGACCTCATGGAAGATTTTGAAGGTTTTGGCATCAAATCCATTCCTAGGAAAGAGAATCAAGCTGCTGATAGGCTTGCAGTAGTAGGGGCAGCCTTTGACATTGTGGAAAGTATTCAACAAGACAAGGTACAACCAAACATCCACGTGATTGTGAGGCCTTCAGTGCCAGATAACAATGTCAGTTGGCAAGTGTTTGAAAATGACCAGCAAATCATCCATTTCTTGCAAGAAGAAGCTGAGTTCTCAGCCAAGAATCAAGAAAAATTGGAACAGCATTATGGTGACCAGGTGGTACAGCTGAGAACTAACAAGCTACCGAAGGGACTTATCAGTTTGGAGTCCATTTTTAATCCCAATGATCATTTTAGAAAGGAGAAAGTAAAAATTCAAGTCAAGAGAGAGGATTCAGTATCCATCTTGGTAGAAGAGAACAAACCATTGCAAATTGGAAGGATGACAACTGAAAAAGAAAGGTATGAGTTCATACAGCTATGTCAAGAGTTCCCTGACGTGTTTTCTTGGAGCTATGAATACTTGAAAGGTTTCAATCCCAACTTAGCTCAGCATACCATCGAATTGGATCCGAATACTAAGCCTGTCAGGTAAAAACAAGGACCAGTCAACCCAGACATGGAGCCTCTCATGAGAAAAGAATTAGACAAGCTGATTGAGTCAAGGATCATATTCCCAATCAAGCATTCTAGTTGGGTTGCCAACTTAGTTCCAGTCAGAAAGAAGAGTGGGGAGATCAGATTGTGTGTTGACTTCAGAGACTTGAATAGAGCCTCTCTCAAGGACCATTACCCACTCCCTTCCATGGAGCAAATCTTGCAAGTTGTGGCTTGCTCTGAGAGGATTTCACCACTTGATGGCTACTTAGGCTACAATCAGATTATGGTGAAGGAGGAAGACCAGTTCAAGACAACCTTCACCACCAAATGGGGCACATATGCCTACAAGAAGATGCTATTTGGCCTATCAAATGCTGGAGCCACTTTCCAAACGGAAATGGATATGGCATTCAAGGGGTTGATCAATAAAATAGTTCTGATATATCTTGATGACATCACTGTATTCTCCAAAAATGCAGTGGATCACCTCTTTCATCTGAGGCAGGTATTTCAGAGGTGTAGAAGATTTGGGGTATCATTGAATCCCAAAAAATGCATATTCCTAGCTCATGAGGGAAAAATTCTAGGCCATATTGTTTCAAAGGAGGGATTGACGATTGACCCAGAAAGAGTTAAAGAAATTCGAGCGTTGCCATTGCCAAGTCACAAGAAGACTCTTCAATGCTTCTTAGGAAGGATCAATTTTGTCTCCAGGTTTGTTCCAAACTTTGCAACTCTCGTAAAACCAATAATGTTGATGTTAAAAAAGAGCATGGCATTTAAGTGGACATCTGAAGGCAAGGCAAGTTTTGAGGCAATAAAAGAGGCTATATCTCAAGCTCCCACTCTCGTCAATCAAGACTTCTCCAAGGGTTTCACACTATATGCCTTTGGTGGTGGAGACACAATTTCTGCAATCCTGGCACAACAAAACAAAGAAGGATTAGAACAACCAGTTGCTTTCTTCAGTCAAGGTTTGGAGGAATAAGAAACTAGGTACTTTTTCATTGAAAAGCATGTACTTGCAGTGATCAGGAGTTTAAAAAAATTCAAACACCTAGTCTCAAACAACAAGATCCAATTATTGGTCTCTCATGCTGGAGTCAAGGACTTCCTTCTAAACAAGGACCTAAATGAGAAACGTGCAGGATGGATAACCCGTGTCATGGAATATGACATCGAGATTAAGGTCACCAAACTAGTACGTGGGAAGGGACTATGCGAACAACTAGCCTTGAGTCAGCAAGTCGAAGTAGGTAATGGAAAAGAGGCTATCTTAGTACTACAGGATGGTCAAGAATAGGAAAATGATGATGTGCCCACTCTCTATTGGACTCATAATATGATACACTTCCTACAGACAATCCTATGCCCTCCAGAAATAAACAAAGCAAAGAGGAGATACTTTATATTACAAGCCATTCCATATGTGCTTGTTGATGGTGTTTTGTTTAAGAAAGACATCAATGGAGCTCTACTGAGGTGCATTGGGATAGGTCAAATTGAGAGGGTGTTATGAGATTTTCACGATGGAGATTTCGGAGGACATTTCACCCCATGAGTAACAGTTCTCAAGATAATGAAGGCAGGGTATTATTGGCCCACAGTGTTTAGTGACTGTTATACATGGATAAGAAAGTGCAAGAAATGTGCACTCTTCACGGGAAAAGAAAGACTAGCAGCGCTTCCATTGCACCCAATTTTGGTTGACCAACCATTTATGCAATGGGGATTGGACTTCGTCGGGGTCATCAACCCAAACTCAAGCCAAGGCCACAAGTGGATTCTCATGGCGACGGACTATTTCACCAAGTGGACCGAAGCAGTAGCGCTCAAAGAAGCAAATGAGTCTAACATACTAGACTTTTATGAAGGAATAGTGACCAGGTTTGGTGTGTCGGCCACTATCATATCAGATAATGCATTAACATTCATAGGTTCCAAGATTACAGAATGGGCTGTCAAGAATGGAATCTATTTAAGCACCTCTTAAAATTATTACCCACAGGGTAATGGACAAGTAGAGTCCATGAACAAAAAGTTGCTAAGGATCATTAGAAGAACTCTGGATGAAAAGCAAAGGACATGGCATACCAAGCTAAAATCAGCATTATGGGCTGACAGGATAACACCAAAGAGGTCTACAGGTAGTTCTCCCTACAAATTGGTCTATGGGAAAGAGGCAGTATTGCCTATATCATTAGAATTTCCAGCATTGGAGCTCATGAAGTAGTTGGAGTTGTCTGAGTTCAAATCAATGGAGGCCAGGTACGCAGAGTTGATGGAATTAAAAGAAATAAGAGAACATGTAGTTCTGATGATTGAAAAGGATCAGACCTTAGTAAAAAGATGGTTTGACAAGAGGGCAGGAGCAAGGACCTTCCAGGAGGGGGACCTAGTTCTGAAATGGGATGCAGATCGGGTGAAACCTGGAAGGCATTCCAAGTTTGATGCTATTTGGAGTGGCCCCTACATGGTCATGAGGTGTAAAAGTGGTTATGCCTTCCAATTTTCTGTGTTGGATGGAGAAGAACTCCCGATTCCAGTTAACGGAATCTATCTTAAACATTGCTACTAAAAAGGAAAAGGTTTACCCTTGTAAATATTAGTAGCCTAGATTTCAATTCCTCTAAGTGCATATGCACATTGTCTTGTTGCAGTTAGGTTTCTTTTTCCCTAAGTGCTTTGGCACAGGTTTTTTCACTCTCAGGTTGAATTTCTACAGTTTAGAGCGCTCTCGAAGAATGAGTTGCGGTATCAGGATCAGGATCAGAGATCAAGTTGGTTTCAAGTTATTATTCCATGCCTAATGGATTGTTAAAAGGCCACTGATCTTCTACCTAGTAGGCAGGTGACCCCGCTGAGTCGGCAAACTATTATCCAAAATTCACCCCCCAAGGTAATTTTGATAACATGCATCAGATTGTCAATCCCGAGCAAATAGATTGATTCCAGGCCTGAAATCATATTTTGAGGGTCCCCTCAATTTATTTCTAACCCTCCTGTCGAAGAAGAAAACCCAACGTTTAAAAAGTATGTGAAAAAGTTGCAAAGATCTAGGCTTGAGGCTGAAATACAGAGAAAATTTACTAAGGCAACACTAGGGACAGTTGGGACGTCGGGGCCCGAATCGGTTGAAAAACCGCCAAACGGTCCACGCAGCAAAGGGACATCCGAGACGTGGGGATGCATGGGACGTGAAAGGGTGAACTGGCTGAAGGTGAAAAAATTGACTAACTGTTGTGCAGGCAGCCTGGGACATCTAGGCCATGAGTACACGAAGTACGCGCAGGACGTGAAAAGGCGAAGCGGCCGAGAGAAAACATTCAGCCCATTTCGGGCGGTTCAGAGAAATTTGTCCTAGACAGTCCGGGATAGTTGGGACAAAGGTACGCGAGGGACGTGAACCACCTGGATCAGCTGAAATAGGGAACTTTCGTTTGGGACACCTGGGACAAAAGTATGCGCGGGACGTGAAAAGCCAAAAGAGCCAAGAGCCAATCAAATCTCACCACGTGTCTTCACCGTAAAGAGGGACAAAGAAGCCCGAATCGAGCGGTTTGGAGATTTTTGTCCCAGGAAGTTTAGGAAAGTTGGGCCAAAAGTACGCGAGGGACACGTGGGACGTGAAAAGTTGAAAGAGCCCTCAATGAATCAGAACGTGCCACGTGTCAGAAGGTTGAAAAGTTGCCAAGTGTGCCCCTCAGGCCCGAACCGATACAATAGTGCCACGTGTCCAAGTTTAAAGGCCCGAAAGGAATTTTTAGAGAATGAACCCATGGATGAATCAGCACCTGACACATGTCATCCAAGTGGCAGAGTGCGGGAAAAATTCAAACTTTTCCCGCCGATCCATTTTGGCCTGTTTTTTTCCCTAAATCTTCAGATCACCATATATTTCGATCCAAAGCTCAGATTTTCATGTTCTTTATATCAATGGAAAGATAGAGAGATTCTGTACATGATTCTAGGGTTAATATTGCATTTTGGTTCAGTTTGGAGAGAGAAAATCAAGAAATTTCTTTGGCACGTAATAATAGATAGAAGTGACGTTTCAACAACCAGCTTTAATACAACAGACAGTTCACCGTTTCTGCCAGACAGTCCACCATTTTGCCAAGATTCACCACTTCTGCCATAATGAGATGAGCTAAATGTGACCTAGAAGTGGTTGGGGTAGATCTGACTTTCATCTCTCTTCCCTCTCTCATTCTTCCTATATATTGTAAAGAGGGGCTTCTTTCTAAGGGTCGAACATTCCTATTTTGCCCCTCCCTTCTTCTCTTTGGCAGGTGAATTTGTGGAGTTCGAACCTCCCATTTGAAACTGTAATACGACTCTACCTCTTGGCATTTTGAAGCATATTGTATCAATCTTTGGAGCAAGTAATGCATGTCTGTGGATGATTCTCAATCCTCTTTGTGTTCATTTGCATCCTCCTGATCTTTCACTGCAAATTTTGTTATCTGTGCATGATCTTGCATCGCATTTTAATGGTCTGTGTTTATTGGCAAGATAGATGTTCTTCATTCCTTGGTGCATCACCTCTGTTAGCTTAGGTTTATTTTTTATACATCTTCTTACCCTGTCTCCTTGGCAAGATTAGATTAGGTTTTGAGTAAACCCTCTGCATTTTTTGTGTGCATCTGAACAGAGGAATAGGAACCGGCCTTCTCTGGAGAATCCTTTCTCATCTTTGCAAGTCCCACACTTGGAGAAAGTATTCCATGTTGTGCAATCACACTGGATGCTAGTTTGATCAAACTATAAATCTGATCAACATCCAAGGGTGCTGTGATTTTGCATCAACAGGAACCTTCTTCCATAATTATAGCCTATCATGGGGCAATCTCCATACTTCTACAATTATTTTCTCAATATTGTTTACACACACACTATTTCATCTTGAAAATATAAGTTTAATACAAATTTATATTTTTATGTACATGGATCCTCTTTAATGCATAAGTCCTCTAACACTCCCCCTAGGAAGCTACTCCATTTCTTGATGACATAATTTACCAAGGTTTGTATAGCTCTATTGACATACATAGATTCAAATTTTCAAAACTTTGATATAAGATGCAACAACTTGTTTGCAATCATTACATTTCTATATATGGAATTCTATATTTAGGGATGAAGAGAAGAGACATATGGGGTATGGAAGGGCATTGATCCTGTCTCTAGAGGAGTGGGATTTGGTCCAATATCCATCTATAATTTAGATATATAGGGTTAGAATCCAATTTATTTATTCCATATAGAGAGAAAAAGGCCCCCTTGAGAATAAGATAAGATACATGGGCCCAACACTATCTATATATAATTGGGAGTCAGTTAAGATATACTGGTCAATTCACTGATTATCCTTCTTCATCATCTCTCTCTCTATATATACATATTGACTAGATATAGATACACCTAGAATCAATTAAGATAGATGGTATATATAGGGGAATTCCCCATAAAATATATAGGAATATTCCCTATCTATAAATATGGTTAGAGACTAGATCACCTATATGGAAATATGCCCCATGTATATCTCTATATAGGCTAGACACCACATATATGGATAGGGATAACAAATAGATCGTATCACTCCTTTAGATAAGATAAATTATGGTGTTATCCTACCATATATATAGATACCCCTTATATATAGATATTCTTATCCTATATATATATATATAACAGGATTGAAATTATATATCTTAACTCTTCAAAGTGGCACCATATATAGATAGGGGCTAACTAACCTATTTTTCATCTCTCTCATGCCCCCCTCTCTCTATATACTATATATTAGAATTCAATTTTCAGTTCATACTCATCATTTCACGTATATAGAGTCAAGCTATATATTTGTAGGTGAGTATTCAATATTAAGTGAGTGTATTCATTGAGGGATATCCCATATATATGAGGAGTGATTTCCTGAATTGAGACTGTATTCAGTGAGTGTATCCAATATTTAATGAGTGTATTCATTATTTAGTGAATGTATTAGATTCTATAGATGGGGTGTTATCCTTTCATATATATAGAACTAGGGAGTGTATTCAGTGTGTGTTGTCCTTTCATATATATAGAACTAGGGAATGCATTTAGTATGTTGATTTCCCCTCTCTATATATACTCTATCTTAGTATTCAGTATTCACTGAGTACATTCGATTCTATAGATGGGGTGTTTTCCTTTCCTATATATATAAATAGGAGTTCCAGATAGATATAGGGCTTTGAATAACTCTTTTGGATATAATCAAGTGAGTGTACTATATTTAATAGATGAGGTCGAGTGATATACCATATATCTATATATTAATAGTACTATATATAGAGTTTAGGAAAGGAAATTTGTGTTCTAGTTGATAAATACAACTAGATAAAGGTGGGTAGAACTATGGCCCCCCCATATATATGGGCCTAGAGGCAGCCCCCTCCCTCAACTATAAAGGGGGACCCATATCTAGATAGGGTATCATAGTTTATATAGGTTTTCCCTCTATATAGTTAGATTCGATCAAATTATATTAGATCTAGGTCCCCAACCCTATCTACATATGGGATATATTTAAGTGTGGCTAAATAGATAGATAAAGGAAACCTGAAATTTTTTTATGCTATGCTCAAAAGATATATCTACATAGTGGGGGCCTACCAGTACTAGTTTATCTGAGTTATTCTATATATGTGAGTGGGTGAACCAATTCTCCTATATAGAAACTTGGGAAATAGAAACCCCTATCTATATATGGGATCAAGTGAGCCAATGACTCTTCTAGATAGAAACTCCTATCTATATATGTGAGCAAGTGAACCAGTGCGCCTTATAAATATTTTCCTATTTATATGTGGGAGTGGTGAACCATTTTCCCTTTTATATAGAGACTAAACCCTACTCTATATATGGGAGTGGTTGAACCACCATCTCTCCTATATAGATCTAGAGAGGGGGTCATATATAGTTAGAAGGGAATGAAATTCAAGCACCATAATTATGGAATTTTATTATTCCTTTATTCCATGCATATCATTTCATCCCAATGTGAATTCTAGTCTTTACTGAAGGTGGATAATTATTTCCTTACCTATATATGGACAAAGGGGACCACTATATATAACTATGGTGGAAGTGGAAGTTATGGTCTTGATAATGTGGCCATTACCCCGCGTCATCTTCCCCTGAGAGAATTAATTGGAAGAAAGTTAAAGTGAGTTATTTCTATTGGGAGATATATCTATTTCCCCATTGGTGGATCTAGAGGACCAATATTCAATAGAGATGAAAAGACCATAATAAACAATATAGTGTAGATAGGGGGCCGGTTCCTAAAGGTATAGATCATGGAGGTCCCCAAGGGGTTGCATATTGATATAGGTGATATTACCATAACCAATACATGTAGTCCACTAGAGTTTTAAATTTAAAAGTTCAGATATAGAGAGAGATATATAGTATGGATAGTCTCATTATGAGTTCATATATAGATATAAACAAAGGGGATCAATTTAGTAGTCACACGTATTCAAGGTCAAGTGACTAATTATTACTTATAGAATGGGTAAGAGTGGCGAAAAAATCTATTCCATATTCTCTATTCTGGAGCCCCTACGCAAAGTCCTTATATAGATATATGGTTGATCCATGACATAAAGATAAATATATTATTGGGTAGATATAGATAGACTGGTGGCATGAAGAATTTCCATATCTAGGGGGTTTATTCCTCGGAAATTGAAGCCCTTAACTCTTATCTCTCACACTTACATGTTGATAGGTCTATGTATATATATATATATATATATATATATATATATGAAGAGGAGTAATATCCAATATATGGGGGCTCTATATATGGATCGTTCCTAAGAATCCCCTTTTAGAAATGTTAGGAATAAATGAATTCCATATAGATATAGGGGTGCTCATCCCCCATATACAAAGAGTAAAACCTTGTTCCCTATAAATTTAAACAATGCCCTCTATACTACATCTTTATATATTTTTGGCTTCTCGACCTCCTACTAGAACTAGAGATATAGGTCACAACTCTATATACATTGGGATTTCCCGACCTATAGGCACTATCTATACAAATATATACGGATAGGGATTTTCTATATATCTCTGATCTAAAAATAGGTTCTAATATTTATATCTAGATAGAGGATCCTTCCCTATCTATCTATTTATAATAATAGGTTGTTGGTCAATAGAATCTCCATATATGGATATGGGTTTCCATATGGATTCTATCTAAGGGTGGTTTCTTGAGATCAAGGACCATATATGTACATGGGACCATGAAAATAGGGAATAATTTTCTATACGGATGGGCCCCCTCTATAGAACTTATAATTAAGAACTATAGTTATAGTATATATGCACTCATCAACATTTTCACCCCATATCTCTATATATTTTGTTATTAGTCTTCTTGAGTGGTCATATACCTATATCATTGCTACCCCATTTCCTTTTTCTATAATAACTCTAGGGGATTTACCTTTATAATAGTACGCGTAGGGTTTGTACCTTTATCTTGTCCTAGTAGGGCCTATTAATCTAGATAGATATAAATTCCCCACCTAGCCCCCTACCAATGCCAACTTCACTTTAAATAGATATCCTAATGATAATGGTCATAAGACAAGCCCCTAACTCTATAGAGGGTAATGAATGGGTCAGTCATCCTACATAGTTTAATATCTACTACCTATATTATATAGTTGGGTATATCCTATATATATATATATATATATATATATATATAGCTTCCCCATCCATCTATATATTTGGGGACCTTATCTATATATATGCTAATATATGCCTTGACCATCCTATAGAATTTGATATGGTGTTGTACCTATCTATATTTTGTGCTCCCATTATATAGAATCTAGATCGTCATATCTGATATATAGGGTTTTTTCCATACATGTCTGATCCCCTATAGTATATATATATTAATTCCTATCCCATATATATATCTAGAGGGGGTCCTATATTAGGGAATACCTTCTCATTCAACCCAAAAATATTTACCCATATAAATATATGATATGGGTCCCAAATATTTGGCATTGATTGACCTATAGATACCATATCTATAAAGGGGGTCTCATGGAATCTATATATCGATGAATTCCATATTTATATATATATATATATATGCACGACCACCATTCTCTCCCATATCAGGAGCATTCATAGACATATGATATAAGAGAGGGGATACCCTCCTTATCACTCGTTACAATAGGGCCCCCAATCTCTAGTCTCTCTAGGGGTAGATATTTTTCAATCCAGTTCTAGTTAGATTTCAATCCAATCATTTACAATCATTATATTCCCACCTCCAATTTTTTTCTATCTATATAGAGTGCCCTATCTCAGGGGTTGTTTTTTCAACTATACGGAAAACCAATGGGAAAAATGAGAATAAAATCCCAAAATGAAGGATCTCATCCTCTAACTATAAATAGATGGGAAATGATATGATTACTAGTTGTATCACATAGAGAATAGAAGTATGGTAGCTAGATGGATGGTATAATTGATGAATGATGGATAGTTATATGTTATTATTCTATGTTATCAACAATATATGGGAATGGGAAAATAAATCAACATGTTCCAAATTCATTAAATGTGCGCATATACTGACCCTACCTCATCCTTGACCTCCCTAGGGGAACCATATAGATAGGGACACCATGGATAGTTTCGAACAATAAATTTGGCTCTCTAACCCCCTCTCCCAGTGTGACATCTTCCAAATAAATGGAATAATTTTAGGTGCGATCGATATCTAAGAAATTCTCTCTCTAACTCTAATATAATTCTGATTTTATTTTATTTTGTATCAGATGATTAGTTTCTACTTACTCATTCACCCGATGATGGCTGATCGGTATTATAACCACCATGTTTTAACACTTCAATTGAAGGGATTTTTTTTTTCAAAATTTCCTTTCCATTAACTTCATGCTTCACTAATTTAAATATGCAACATTTAAATCCAATATAAATTTATAATTATATCTCATGTTTCCATTTCCTAAAATTTGAGAATTTAAAACCAACATCAATCTAAATCAATCCATCCTATAAAAGTTAAACCATGTGAAACTTTATGATTTAGTTAAATCATGATGCCTCATAAATTTATCATTTGAGTAAGTATATCAAGTATACTAGTGATTTCATTTTTCAATCAAGAATACTCAAGTGTTATATTCTAAGTGTCTACCTTGGTATCCGTTATTGAATCCCATCTAACATCCTAAAACATAGATCTTGGTGAAATTAGGACATTGTAATAAATAGTTTAGAATACTTTAGCTGAAGTTTCAAGACATGTTTTCCACAGTTGGTTCGATGAAAACACACTCCTCAAGTGGAACTCATCTTTCACTATATATCTTAATTAATTTTATTTTCATTAAGATCATAAAATAGAGTTATAATTAGTTTCAAATTGCATACAAGGTAAAAATTTGGTTTAACTTATATGAAAAAGTACCACCATACCAACTTAGGATGTCTAGGGAAGATACAATGACTCCGTAATGACTCACGTCATTACAATCCACTTCCTTTCACATAGCCAACATAAATTTTTATCAATTACTTTTTCATGCAAAGAAATCACACTTATAAATTTAATGAAAATTGAATCTTAAAGGTATTACATTCATCACAATATGTGGAACTTGACAAGACAACTCGACATATATTTTGTAGAATAGTATCTGATTAATGACCTACATCAATAAATGGTTACTAATCTATATAAACATTAATGAGTTTTCCTTCTAATTTTCATTAATTAGCAATAACATATCTTAGTTTTTAAGTAATTTAATTAAATTATGACAAGTTACCTTTTGGTCACGATGATACTCTTATCATCATTGTATACATTCCAAAGGCCCTAAGTCATGCAATTCATGTTATTCAAATGAAAATTAAATTATACTTTATCATTCTCTTTACATCCTAAATGTAAATTTTAATAAGCTTACTGCATTAATCCTGCAGTATTAGTTTTGTCTATTTACACTAGTATAATACCATTACAAGGATGTTTACTTATTTAAACTTAATATCAATTTTATTAAACAATTAGCAAACTATTCTATATTTTTCCCATACATAATTAGTTATAACATATTTATTAACCAACCAAGAAATATGTTATATCCTCCTAATTTCATTAAACGCCATTAATCTCACATAATAATACTTTAATTAAATAGTCTAACATATCCCAATAAATATATCAATATTATTACATCCATAAATAATATTTACAAATGGTATAATTACATTTCAAGTTACTCCATTCATTGTGCTAAATATCCTTTTATTTATAAAAACAAAAGAGTGAGAATACAGTCACGTATGATCATAATAATTAATATAATATAACATTTAATTAAACAAATTAAAAAAAAAATCTTTGAAAAACATCCTCCAAGAAGACTTTAATTCCTCCACGTCAAAATTTTTAGAAAAGGTTAGTTCAATTGAACTTGCACAAAAGGTCTTCTTTCCCACTTAACAATTTATGCCATTTGATATTTGTATAAAATAAATAATGCAATATTAGAATCATATTAAAAACATAAAATTAGAGTAAATCACACTATTATAGTCTTAAAATGATTTTATCTTAATCCAAAAAGGAATTATTCCTTACATTCTATTATATTGCCTTAATGGCTAATTCAAGGGAGACATAATGGATAACACAACAATAGCATATTTAATTTCTAATGAGCCATCCTTTATTAAGAATAGGTGGATAATAAATTATGCACAAATTCTAAACTACACACCATACATGATCGGAATATATTTATTAAGATAAAATGATACTTTTCCCCATAAATCTGGTTAACACATCTATTAAGGGAATCCTTAATTTTCTAAAATTTTCACAATAACCATCCATCATAACACATAATATTTCTAAATCATTATACTATCATGGTCAAATTATAGGTCAAAAGCTATGAATCAGTGTCTTCAAGTGCTTACTTACATCATAAATAATTTATCTAACAACATTTTTCATTTGATAACAAATCAAATAATACCAAGTAACCATATAGGTAATGATTAAAAGAAGATTTAATTAAATCAAATAATACCAGGTAACCATATAGGTAATAATACCTGGCATTATTTGATAACAAATCAAATAATACCAAGTAACCATATAGGTAACCATAGATTTAATTAAAGAAAAATACCTAAAGCATCAATCTTTGTACTCCTTTCTACTTGATGAACAGCTCCCCTATGGCTCCATTTTTTGGAACAATTTGGTTAAAAGCAGAAATTTCATCAGGCTGGGCAGTAAATGGAAAGTGGGGGATGGTAGGGACATAAACTTCTGGGAGGAAAATTGGTTTAATGGCAATCTCATGGAGAGTTTTGGGATGGCCAAGGATAATCTTATAAACAAGTATGGCATCAAAATCAAGGACTATATTGAGGAAAATGGTACCAGAAAGAAGTGGAAAAAACTTACTATAGATAGAAATGATCTGAAACAAATTACTTCCTCCCTTCAAGATCATTTAGAACTTATTCCATTAAGTCAGATGGATTCCAAGGATGAGTTGGTATGGATTAACTCAAATGATGGGAATTACTCTGTCAAAACTGGATACAATAACTTCTTTCATTGTAATCAAACAAAGTTCGATTGGAACAGGATTTGGATGTCTGATTTAACTCCCAAAATAAATTTTTTCCTTTGGCTGGCTATCAGAGGTAGAATTCTTACCAATGACAATCTGATGAGAAGAGGATTAATAATTCCTAATAGGTGTCATCTTTGTAAGAAAGATTTTGAGGATATCAGCCACCTGTTCATACCTTGTGAGTATGCCACTAGATTATGGAGTTTTTCCCTTTCTAAATTTGAAGCTCTCTAGGTGATGCTGAAGGATCTCAATCAGCTATGGACTCAATGGAACGCACCCTTTAAGCATTGTGTTGTTAAAAGGATCTGGAAGCTGGTTATCCCTCATTTAATCTGGAGATTATGGAAGGACAGAAATGATATTATCTTCAGAAACAAAAAGCAACAAAATTAGTATTTGGAAAATTTCTAATGGTATCAAAGAGAATATTGCTGGATTTAAACCCCCCAAGAACAAGAGATATCCAGAAAATGAAGAATTCATTCTTTCCAACTGGCAGATTGGATCAATTAATAGTTGGAACATTCCCAGGAATAACATTGATAGATCTTTGATTAAATGGAATCCTCCTGATCTAAATTGGTATAAGTTGAACTTTGATGGGGCTTCTAAGGGAAACCCTAGGAATGCGGCAGGGGGAGAGGAGTGATACGGGATCATAAAGGCAATCTAATAGCTACGTATGCTGGTAAAATGGGAATTCAAACTAATCATTTTGTTGAAGCTTTATCTTCTCTTTGGGGTCTGAGAATTACCCAGGCAAATAATATTCAGAACCTCATCATTGAAGGAGACTCCCTAAATATCATTAATCTTCTTAAGTAGTGCTCATCTCCAAGCTAGAGCATCAAGGATTTTATTGTAGAGTCCATAAGTATTAGTCATACTTTCAATAACATCAGGATCATGCAAACCTATAGGGAGGGTAATAAATTGGTGGATGTGCTGGAAAATTATGGCATTAATGTTAACCTTATAGTTTGGGACAATAGTAACATCCCTAAACAGCTTCAAAATAGCATTCAGGCGGAACTCCATACGTAAGCAATATCTTGAAATGAGTTATGAATTTTGGGTGTGGATCAAAATAACTCCCACACGTGTTGATTTAAAGTATTAGTTTATGCAAATCATATGGGGAATTTCAAGTGGAGATACATGGTTTTGAAAATCGTGCATGCAGGCTTCATTGTGACTGTTAAAAGGTAGATTCAAACCTCCATGGAAACTGAAGGTGGCGATAAAGTGATTGATGGCAGGGAGCAGGCTATTCTCACACGCGTTTTTCAGCAGGCTCAAATCAGCAGACACACAGCCGATCATGGGAATAGCAACGGCTCTCATTTCCATTTTTGTGTGGATTACTATAGCAAAAAGTGGACTGGCTTTAGCAATCAATTAGGAATTAGTTGCAATCAGTTCAGAACAGAGAAGATGGGGGGTCCTCCTTGTCAAATTGAGCCTAGTGTGGACCCAGAATGGAAAGATAATTTTGATCTGTGGAGCATTCTTAGCAAGGGTGGCATAACAAAATTCATGGAAAAAGTTCAGGGACATGACCAGAGCATCTCTATGTGTTTTACAAAGGATTGGAAGGAGAGGATAGTGGATTATGGGGGGCAGAAGGTCTTAATCAATGAAGAGCTTATTGCTGAAGTGACCAGCCTTGGCTTGGAGGGCTTCAGATTCTTTAACAAAAGGGTCGATAGAGATGTTGAAGAGAGAAGATTTGTTGAGGGAGAGGAGAAACTGACCCACACAACAGCGGGCCTGCTTGTTAGCTCGATCTCTCCGCCATATGATGAAGTAACCCGCATGATGATACGGTTCATCTCCTTGGAGGGAAGGTTTGTCACTATTCCTGCGAAACACCTTATTTTTCTTAATCATTTTCATAGGGATCATCTGGTTTATTTCCCCCATTACTTGCTGAAATCTCTTGAACACTTCATTCTTGAGTTTCAAAAGCATTCCCGGGTGGTTCCTTTACACCAAGGGCTCATTTTGTTGTTACAAAAATGTTGTCTCCTCAGGTTTCCTGGTCTCCCATCCTCCCCTAGCTCGATTCCCCCTTTACCAAGCTCTTCTGCTGCTAGCCCTGTTTCTCCTATCTTTGCCCCTGCCACCGCTGCAATCACCCCCGTGCCGGTAGTTCAGGATCCTTATCCCGTTCCCCCTTCTACTACTCCCGCCCCCCACTTGGCCTCTACCTTGCGGAGACCGGTTACCAGGGCTTCTAGGAAGCTTAACCTTGAGACCCTTGCTATGGAGAAGGGTTCTCATGAATTTGAAATTGCTCATGACCTCCTGCATATCAGCAGTGCCAGCCCCCAGGAAGTGTTATTGGAAAGCCCTACAAAAAGGTTGGAAGCCTTAGAGGTAGATATGAAATTGTTAAAGGATGAAGTTAAAAACTTGACAAAACAGAAAGGAAAGAGGAAGAAGGAGGAGGAGGAGGATGTGGACAGCAGCCAAATTGAAGATATATATAAGAAATTGCACTCCTTGGACTCTCACTTAGGGAAGGCCAAGACTAGGCATGATTACAACATTTCCATCTTTAGGGCGATTGAGGAATTTATTGAACAACACGTTAGAAGTGTCTTCAACCTAAGCGGAGTGCCGGAAACTCTTTGGGGTACTGATAAGGAAAGCAAGAAGACCTTGGAGCAGCTGGATTCTAATGACGCTGCCCATATGACTACTTTGGGTATGTTTAAATCCTGGAAGAATATCAAAACCATCATAGACAAAGCTACTAGGAAGTAGTTGTAGATGATTCTGCTATCCTTGTTTGTTTTTTTGTTGTATTTTTGTGGATCCTTTACTACTTTTTTGTAGTAATTTTGTTGTTTTGTCTCGTCTGATCCTTTATCCTCACTTTTAGGCCTTCTTTTGTAATCAAGGGTATAGTCCCTTTCAAAAAATTATTTGTTAAAAAAAAAATGATTATTCAACAATATTAAGTTAATTTTCATTTATCTTAAACTTACCAAATATCACAAAATCAACCTTCAATAAACTTGTTGGGAGCTTGGTAGCTATTTTTAGCTACTTTGAACTTCATTGTAACATCTAGATTCTGATCCTTTTCTCTCTGGTTCTTTTTCTTATCCTCACTTTTAGGCCTTCTTTTGTAATCAAGGGTATAGTCCCTTTCAAAAAATTATTTGCCAATAATAAAAAAAAATGATTAAAAGAAGATATTCAACAATATTAAGTTAATTTTCATTTATCTTAAACTTACCAAATATACGTGTTTCTATCACCCTTCAGCTCCCTGGAAACTTCATTTGATTAGAAAATAATTTAAAAAGAGAAAATCATGCCATGTAAACACTTTTCTAAAGTATAATAACATGTGGAAATCTTCTAAGGAAGTTTATAAGCCTTGAATCAACCTTTTACTCAGACAACATCTACTTTTACCTTCACTAAAACAACCTTCCAAAAAAATGTTTCTAAGTGTTAGCTCATGGAAACATTTCTAAAAATATTCAAGACCTTGAAATTAATTCATGGGATTACCAAGGCATCCCTCTTCACATTCTAGGTTATAGAAAGCATAACCCAATCCATATCATACCTCAAACAACTCCACTCTTACACCAGAACACATCCTATCTTGAATTACCAAAAGTATTCATGTTTAAATAATGACCTAAAACCATGTAAAATAACCTCATCACTAATAAAAATGTATATAAATGGAAATATATCTTAATTCTCTTTCTAATAAAATTTTAATAATCTTCAAACTTTACTTGGAGCTCAAGTTATGCCCATTTTACTAAACCCTACTATTTAAAACCCCAATACTGCCCTATGACTAGTCAACCTATATTGACCTCAAAAAAATATGTAATTATATGATATTATCCTGAAACATCCATGTAAATCAAGATATATGCCTTGGAATCATGCACCATCAATTTTTTATGCTACTCCTTTGGAAAAAAAATTCCCAAAATATTATTCTGTAGAAAAAAACCTATTTGAATGGGGCCCACTATCACCATGACCTCAAAATTGAGTTTATATAATTCTAATAGATTCCTCTACAACATCCAACCATCAATATTTATTAATCAATCAAAACTTGCTCAATATACCTCTCTTTTTGTAGACTTATCCTAGTTAGGGTTTAACTATGGTTTTAGACAACTTTATCTTCTTAACATTTGGTTATAATAACGTGAAGATTAAATAACCTGATTTTTTTTTCAAAACTTATAAAATCACAATATAAACATCCATTAAATACAAAAGGTCCCATGAAAATCACACACTTTATGGTGAACATCAGAAGTTCCAACTTGAGTTGGATTTACACTGGATTTTAAGTGTTTCACAATGTAGAAGCTAAGGTCAATTTTTCATAATGATAACAAGTCATTATTAATTCAATTAAAATGAGACAATTATACTTGATACACCATGATTTACTTGAGGAGAGTGCATCGAAAATGCTCATGATAGTTTGCAAATCTCAATCTCATACCTAAATAGGAATCATATTTTTTCTCCATATATGATTACCTGTTAACAGTTGTTATTTACTTGTTTCTGCACCATGCCACTAATTGTTATTTACTATATACCAGTATAGATGCTTGCTGATTATCCAGATAGTCTAAAAATGATTTTCAATGAATCAGATGAAGATCATACCTCTATGTAACATCACCTAAGAACCTGAATTATATTTAGATAATTGTAAGGATTAATAATAAAGATTTCGTTACTACATCACCATTTTAAAATATAACTAGTATATCGAAATCATATATTTTTTCCATATGAAAATTATTCATCATTTAATAATAAAGTTATATTTGTGTCTTCTAACATGTATGACAATCCACATAATAGAATTATCATACCAATGAATCTCCCCATTTGTCATTGATTAGAAAACACCCTTAACTTCTCACAATTTTTACATCAATGAAAAAGGATTACCTATAACAACACATTATTGTGGACATCCTTGTAGCTTCATATCATCATGGTTTAAGTGTGGAAAAAATCAACCAAATATTACTTGAAACTAGCTTAAAATTCAAGATTTTTGAGAGTTTCTCAAAACATATGATATTATGGCTATCATTTACAAGCATATAAACTACCATGCTCCCCCTTGGGAATAAACAACTAAAACATCTGTAAAATATCAATAAATCATTAAAAAATGCATGGATCTTACATATACGTTTGGAGATAAAACATCATATTCCACCATCTAAATTTTGTATTTTACTCCTCAACCATATTTTATCCTTTATGTGACTACTGTAGCAGACTGAAATCTAAGCCATGCATAGTGAGAACATGCCAAAAATGTCAAAACTAAGCATATAAATCTATCAATACATCTTTCTTGATCAAATTGTAGCCAACTTTTACCTAGGCGTATATCAATCTTTTGTAGAATTACCATTATTGTCATTATTCAACTACAAGGATATCATGTCCCTAAACAGTCATCTTAAAGAAATTTTAACCAACTTTGAAAAGTTGTTAGAACCTCGTACATACCTTGGAAATGCAAACCATAACTGCCCCTAGACTTAATACAACTATCTTTAGTTATAAAAGTACATAATACCATCCATCTTACCTTAGTTACTTGGCTTGGAGGATGAGCCAAACATTTCAACACTTATACTCACAAGCTCTTTTATAGACTGCTGACAGCCATATTCAATGTCCTAATGCATTCGTGAACCAAAACCAATTATAATAATGAAGAAAACATCCACTTGTTATACCTTACTACCACATTCACGATCTTCATAACACAATATAGAAGCATCCTCAGCTTTCCCCCCTTGACTCTTCTGTTCTCATACACATAGTACATCCCTTGTACAAAGAATATTTTGCGCCCTACTATTGTAGAGTCATCAACTTACCTCCATGTCTACTCCTTCAACCTTTTCAAGAAAACGACTTTCTAGCTCATGAAATTGCCTGAGGTACCAGCAAGGAGTAAACATATGCACTCCCTTGTCTTGAATAATTCCTTACACATCAATTGACACAATGTAGAAGGTAATGAATTACCACTATTGACACAAAGATATCTTCAGCAAACAGTCATCAAAGAACACTATCACTAATAGATTAGTTCAATCAACCTTCATTAATAGTTAAGAACACCAAGAATAGATCCCCCGCTAAAATATTGGGACCACACAAGCCTTGTATATATCATTCGAAAAACATAATTTGCTAGTATATTTTTACCCTGATATTTTTTTTCAAAATCACCTCTTATATTTTTATAGGTAAATTCCATTATTTATAACACCTTGTGAAAAAGGAAGCATATATCATTAGAAAGTTAGTAGAATGTCAGCACAAATGCAATAGCAAAGCAAAAAAAACCCATCAGACTCAAACAAGATTCCTTTCAGTCTTGATGTTTGGGTCTAAATTTAGACGTATTTTCACTATCAAAATACTTATATATTATGCTTCCATTAACCATATTAAAACCTCCATTAACATTTAAGATTAATGTCAAAGGAAAATCTCTATTTTGCAACTTCATTCTTTTCCAATTAGGTCTCTTCACACTTCAATGTTTATACTCAGGACTGTCATGAATTTCAGGAATGAAGACCTTTTCAAGGCATAAAACCTTTTGAATCACAAAGTAAAACATTTTTAGATGATTTTTACAAATTTTTGTCCTTATAATCCACTCATTTATAGATTTCAAAACCCAGTTTCTCATTCCATGTACATACTTCTTGTTAAATGAATTGTTAGGCTCAAGATTTTGATATTCCCATTCTCACATTTGAAAAAATTTACTTGTAAAGCGAGACTTACCTGAATTTTCAATTGATCCTATTTCATTTAACAATCATTTCTTAATACCTATAACTTGTCCTTTTTTTGAATTCAAACTGCATAATGCTATTTCACATACCTTGCGACATCATCTTACTTGTAAATTACAGTATGACCTTCAAGAGCACGTTGAGAGACCAATTAAGTCTAGAACTTTATCACATGTCAACATTTTCAAATATAGGAAAGTAGGGAATCTTCAAAAAAAATTTTAAATTCATTGGGGACATTTTCCTGCTAAAATTCAAGAACATCTACCCAAACATGACATGGTATCCATTTGATGTAATTCATTCACCTTCATGACATGAGAAGGCCCTTTGATAGAACACGAGTCCTAAATTGAATACATTACAAACTCTTGACATCCTTAGAGTACTTATTACCATGAGTCAATTTATTTATCCTATAATGATAGATTCTTACAACTACTAAACATCACTTTTGAATCAAAAAAAACTTGGAGCTTAATGAATATTAATTAGGACTATAAGGACTTCATATGAGACAAATTTACTTCTTGCTTCTTACTTTTTCTGAGTTACTCTATATTGACATGTCTTCATCATTGAAATCATAGACTTGTTGACAGATCTAAGAATTTACTTGTATCACAAAAGGACTTCATTGACATAAGATACCTTTTTTAGATACCAAAATAATCCTTTGCATGACTTATATACTCATTAATGATACTTCAAGGCAAACTTACCTCACTGTATAGATTAGAAATGCTGAAAATTTCTTATCACACTTGTAACATTTTGAGACCTCCATGAATTAGATTTATACAATAATATTCTCTCTTCAACTGATCAAAAGATAAGCAATATGAAGAACTTGGTTTAGATACTTAAGCTTTAATTTTTTAGAGATGATTTCACACATGACCATAGACAGGTTTTTTTAAAACTTAAATGGATTCATATGGAATTGAATATATGGGCATTCAAGAAGAATAGTGAAGGTATATAACTCCAAGAATTTACACTAAAAGACATAATGAAGAGGTCCCAAGCCTTCTTGGGAACCTAAAAAATCCTTCATCCTCCTCTTCTCTAATATGAGCACTTGATATACACTTCTCCTTTCACTAACATCTATACTTGAAGACACACCATGGTCTCCTCTAGGTTCCCAAGTCCTTCTAGGACCATTTTCATGCACTCTAGCTCTTTGAACACCATAGTCTTGCACTCTAGGACCTGAATAACTTCTCATTTGACCTGAGTAAGCTTGAAATTAGTTATTTTCCACATGACCAACCTTGTTACATCCGTAACATACCATTGTATCTCTTGTTTAGCTCATGTGAATGCATAGATGATTCATTCATACAATCACTAGCAACATGACCTATTTTGTTGCACTTGAAGCATACAAATTTCTTATCATGATCAAATTTCTGATATTTCTCCATGGCTGAGTGTCTCTAGGATATCTTATACACTCCTTAGCCCTATGAAAAAATGCATTACATATATAACAAAAACCATTAAAGTGCCTTTCATACATTGAGGCATTAGGTTTCCTAATTTTCTTTCTTTTCTCTGTGTCCTTGACTTAAAGCTCCTTCTTTTCCTTCCTTGGTGTTTGATTCCCTCACTTCCTTACATAAAACTAGATCTACTTTATCTTCCTTGTTACTCTTGATTTTAGATTTGAAGCCTAAACCAGTCCTATTACTAGAAACCTTCTAATTTCTCAAGAGATCATCAAGAGCTCTACCACTTTCTCAAAATTTTGATAGGTCTTAACCTTTCTTGTAGCATCTATAAGTTCCTTATTTATATCCTTCACTTCCTATTATTTATATTGAATAATAAGAGTAATGTTACTCATTCGTAATTCTAGCCTTCTTACTGATTCTTCAGTTTTTTCAGAGATTTCCCAATGTTTCCCTCAAGCTCTTGTATATTTTTTCATACATTCCTTAGACTTGATCTGTCAACTTTTTATTTTTCTTCTCAGCATGTTCAAGTTCAAGATTTTCACACATTACCAATTCAAACCTTAAACCATCATCTTATCCTTATTCTACATTACAAGAATCAGGTGAAATATCACCCCAAAAAGTAGACCTGCCACTAGAGGATCTCATGAATTCTTTTGTCATGAAGATAAATTCATCACCGAAATCATTCTGATTAGATTCTACCTCTAAATCAAATATGTCTACTTCACTATCAGATTCCTCCTTCTTAGTGTAGATAATCTTCTTGTTCTTCTTCATAGATTCATTCTTCTTGAACCCTTTCTTCTTCTTATCAAATTTATGATTTTTATTCTCATCATCACTATCATGATCATCATTTGTTTTCTTATCATGTCTATGAGGACACTTGGCAGAAAAATGACCAACTTTACCACATGAAAAATATTTAAAAGGGAGTTTACCTTTGTACTTACCAGTCCTAAGTGTCATTCTCCTAGAAACCATAGCAAATAGCTCCTCATCATCAAGCTCCAAAGTAGTATCTTCAGGTTTTTCCTTCTTTTCCTTAGTCACTTCTCCATTTTTAGAGGCTATCTCCTTCTTAGTAGGTTTGGAATCCATTACCTCATCTCATAGGTTGTTAGAGTACCATATAGCTCATCCATATTCAGCTTAGTAACATCCTTCGCTTCCTCTATAGATGATACTTTTGAGTCAAATTTTGGAGTTAAGGACCTTAACACATTTTGAAAAAAATTCCTCTAGTTTAGATCTTCTCCTAACCCTTTCATACTATTAACAATCTTGTCAACTCTAAGAAGATAGGCTGATAATAGACTCATCATCATTCATCTTAAGATATTCAAACTGATTTCTAAAAGTTTGAAGCTTAGCAATTCTTACCTTTGAGTCTCCTTCATAGAGTACTTGGAGTTTTTCCCATGCTTCCTTTGAAGATTTGCAATGCATCACTTTACCCATTTCATATTCTCCAAGACCACTTATGATTGCATTGAAGGCTTTTGAATTGTTGGTATATTCCTTCTTTTGATCATTAGTGAGTGGAGAAGTGGTAGGAGGAGTATAACCACTCACAATAGTATTCTAGACATCAAACCCTTGAGCCATGATATATGGACTTCATTCTCATGATCAAAAACTATATTTCACTCCATCAAACATTGGTGCCTTTCTAATCACCGTGTTACTCGCTATATTGTACTTTAAGGATCTCCCTTCAATTTGTCAAACTTCTACAAAAATAACTCGCTCTGATGCCAATTTTTAGAAGCGCAATGGACTGAGAGGGGGGTGAATCGGTCCTTACAATATTTCAAATTATATTCAATATCTGAATACTCAAAAATCATAAAATTCAATCACAATATTCACTTAATCAATACTTATTATGTGTGCACACCATAAACCATCAAATAAATAAACATAACCATGAAAGCAAGGAGATTAACACAAGAACACTCAAGATATAAGTGGTAAACCCTCAAGGGGATGAAAACCCACTGAAACACAATATTATATTGATATGTTTCTATATTTAGTGAGGCACCAACCCCTAGTTTAGTAGAGCACCAACCCTACAAGGAGCACCAACCCATAATTTTGTGAAGCACCAACTCCACAAGGAGGATACAACTACCCAAGATGATAAATCACCCATTTAAACACCTTATTATGTTCATATATCTGATTTTTTCTGCCACAACTGATGGAGACCACTTATTCATCTCACACTTCTTCAATCAAACCCTAGGTGATCACACTTCACAAAACAAGCTCTTCAATCACTCCAAAAATCATAAAACTCTTACTCTCATGTCCTCTGATTTTTTTCACCTTAACACACTTTAATCAGCATCAAATCATGCTCTCAATACCTGCAATCAATCTCTCACCTAGGTCGCTCCTCATGCACACACACAACTAGTTCCAAAAATCACCCAAAAAACATGCTTTTATATGCTTTTTCATTTCAAACTTAGGACAACCTTTTTCCCTATCATTTGGTTCAACCCATACATCAAGGAAAAATTTCAAATTTTAAATATAATAGTAACAAGTTACCCAATTAGGTCAGCCTAACTAAAACCCTCATTACAAGTGCCAAAAATGGCTCAAAACCCCATGGGCACAAAGATAAAAATGCCCTTACATAAAATGTATACATATTCATGACCCAAAACCCCTTACATATGATTAAAATATCATTTTACATTCATACATGGTCATATATTTTATCAACCAATCAAATTATTTCATTTATCTAGGCCCAGTTCACTTTGTAATTCTCAAAACAATTGTTTCCTACACCCTTCAGCACCCTGAAAACTTCATTTGATCACCAAATAACTTAAAAAAAATAAAAACCATGCCATGTAGCCAATTTATGGAAATGGAATAACCTTTATAACACTTATAATCAAGTTATAAGTCATTGAAACACCTTCTCTTCAAACCAAAGCTACTTTTTCCTTCACCAAAACAACCTGCCAAAAAGTTATTTCCAAAGGTTAGCTCATAAAAACATTTATAAATACATTAAAGACCTAAAAATGGATTAATTTTATTCCAAATTCATCCCTATTCACATTACAGGTGATATTAAACATCACCCAATCCATCTCATGCTTCAAACAACTCCAAACTTGTACCAAAACACATCCTTGTCTTGAACTACCAAAAATATTCTTGTCCAAATAATGACCTAGAAAACATGACAAATCCCCTCATCATGAGTAAAAACTAATATCACTAGAAATATCCATGAATCTTGTTTCTAACACAACTTTAATCATCTTCAAACCACCTGTAGCTCATGTTATGCCATTTTACTGAACCCTGCTATTTGAGATCCCAAAACTGCCCTTTGACCAAGTCAACCTATTTGGACCTCAAATGACCATTTACCTGCATGAAATTAATTACATGAACCTTCATGGAAATCAATAAAAAATCTCATACATCATGCACCATCAATATTTCATGCTACTACTTTGGACCACCTTGTCCCAAAATCTTCTTCAGAAATTGGCCATTTTTAGGTGGTGCCCACGCATCACCATGACCTCAACAATAAATTTATGAAATTAAAAGACAGTCTTATACAAAATCCAATCATAAATTTTATTAACCAATCAAAACTAGGTCACTATACCTCTCTTTCTACAAACTGCTCCTAGCTAGGGTTTTAGACCATTTTATCTTCTTAACATTCGTTCATAAAAACGTGACAATCAACTGACCTAATTATTTTTTGGAAACCTTCTAGACTCACCATAGAAATATATCTGAAATCTAAAATTTCCCATGCAAATCACACAATTCACAACGAGCATCAGAAGTTCTAACTCAAGCCATTAAACACAATGTCGTCATTTAATAAAGTATGCAACCGATAGGTTTATAGTATACAAACAATCAAACAAAGTTCAAAAACCCAACTGTTGGATTGATTATAACCACATAAACATGAAACTCAAAAAATATATTTGTTCTTTTCATTACTATCATGGTGAGTCATTTTTTTTAAAACACCCAGAACATATAAAGTGGAAAATATTGACATGCAATTCATATAAAAGCATTCAAAGAAAATCCATAAAAAAAACTAGTTCGTAAACCACTTACCAAGAGATAGATTCCCTTTTAATGTGCAATATAAAAAACCCAAAACCCCAAAATGATTTCTATTATAAACAAAGTTCCTTTCATGAACTAATTAAATAGAGAAAGCTTTTGTAAGGGATTAGATCCTATCATTCATGGTAGAGCTTCTCGAAGTCTTCTTCTAGCTCCCAGGTTTCTTCCTCTAACTCCCATGATAGCCTCCACAGTAAAATAAAACCTTCACAGAATCCCCACATTCCTTCTCCAATCAAATATTCTCCAACAATATATCCATGAAAAATAGAAGTGGAGCTTTCAAAACAAATTCAAAACCAGATCAAACACCCCCAATCTCCACATGTAGAACGAGAAAGGAGAAGCAGAATGACTAAATGGAAACCAAAACAACAATACTAGCTTTTTCGAATCCATTATGTTTTTTTCCTAGGAAGTTTGGAATGGGTTTCAGAATCATTCATACCTGGACGTGACAATCCATCCGTCCTGCCAACCAACCGACCTCCTCCATATTCATTTAGGTAATATAGTAACTGTTTAGCTAACCAAACAATCACGTTAGAACCAATTTTACAAACCTGCCAAATTCAAATTTGGCTTACTGCTAAGGAGTGATGATGACCACAATTAAAGTAAGACATAAAATCTCAAAGTACATGTAAGGGTGGTGCCAATCACAAACCCACCACTTGATGATACATCCCCCCCAATGTCGTCTGAGGTTAAACATTGAGTTAGGATCCAAGTCCCTTCCCTTCTCATTATAGGTTAGGGTTTAGATCAAAACATAACAACATAACAACTTAGCATAGGTTATTTAGATTAGGTTCCCAAGAAAACATAATAGTTCATATGCCGTACGCCTAGGTTAGACCCTTAGAAATTTAAGTGTTGTTAAAACATTAGTTATAGGCTAGGCCTATAGTAACAACAATTCAAGAGGCCCTTAATAACTCCAACAACATAGATCTTACTGAAATTAAAATATTTTTCAAATGGAACAAATGCTATAACGAACCAGCTCTCAAAACTTTCCAACCATTAATAAGGGACTAAAATCATAGGCAAACTGGAACATATCACCAATATTAATTAGTATAAAATTGATAATCCATAATCAAAAGAATAACTGCAATCTCTTACATTCAATCGTATTTGCAGATCAAATTAAGAGAATGCCTTGGATCAATGAAACTGATCCAAGGTACTTTTTTAATCAATTCTCAATACTAATAATCAATTATTCTAGACTTAGAGTAATTTTCCAAATTACCAGTTCACCCATTAGTTCTAAGAACAAAATTCAAACCTTCCTCAAGATGAAGACATCAGTTCATTTCATGAACCAACTAAGAAAACATCACAATCAAGAGTACAATGCAAATAAATGGATGATTAATTGAAGAACTCAAGAACAATCACATGTAAACATTGTAATCCACTTCACAATGAACAAGTACAGATGAAAGAATGGTAGAGGTGTTACACTTCCTCTCAATTTATCTGGTGTTTGTATAATAAAATCAAAGTAATGATTAAAATTTTACCCTTGCTTGGTATGGTCAACCAAATCCTTAAGGACAATGAATGGATCATACGATTTCTTGATCATTTCAATATTAAGCCTTTATCTACATGGTGACCTATTTTCTTGGTCAAACGATCATGTTTTAAAATTATTAGGTAGTTATATTTACAAAGGCATGGTGGTGATTTAGGGGAAACTATAACTTCCTTGATAGATCCATCAAATATGGATAAATGTATAAAAACAATCTAAACTTAATACAATGCATGATTGCTTGAACGGAGTCATTATAACTACTAAATAGGTTACCAACAGTTAGTTGATCATAAAAATAGCCGAGTCTTCAAACTTACCTATCCCACCTCTAACTAAATGGTCGGTGGTGAGGATTTTAATGCCATTGAATGTTTAACACTGAGTACATGTTAAAGTGGTGGTGGTGACAACTCACCATATCAATAGGCCTCAACAAATTTGAAACCTATACCTTATTTTGCATGTTTTCAATTGTATCGACTTATATAATAATAAATATTTCAAATTCCAAACTTCAACTCACACATGGTTGGTTGAACAATCCCTTTTAGCTATAATAGATGCCTCTAATGTGGTTGAGGGCCCATAAAATATTCATAACCATGCTTTATAAGTTTAGATCTAAGGTTCATCCTCATTCTAAGAGGTTAGTTCAAAATGTAATCTATCCATAGCTTAAACACCCTTTCAATAATTAAGTCCATGTTTCAAATGCACTTCAAATCACAATTTTCATACCTTATTTATAATTAGGATTCAAATTAGTTATTCATTAGTATGATATGAAACCAACTTTAAATGTCTATATGTTTCAAAAAGGCAAGGTGAAATAGTACCTTGATCATACCACTTCATATGTTCATTGCTAGACCGCTATTACAAGTCATGACTTTTGGTACGATGCTAAAAAAATAAGGTTAATGTTATTGTGGAAATGTTTATATAATAGATATGATATTCCAACAGAACAACAAGTTTACTTAAGCCAATAGTAGATCACAAAACATCAAACACAGAAATCATCAGTTTACGACTTACCCTTTGTTATCACAAACTAAATTTTCTAGACTATGACATACTTCCCCTCGTAATGAATCATATTTATACCTTATTAATCACATTCAGAATAGTCAAGCATAAATTTATATCCAATTGCTATGAAGAAAAGTCATTATTTTCCTCAAAAACTAGCAATTTTCCAAATTTTAACCAATCTGAATTCAATTTTATTAGTTATAACATCCTTCCTATCAAAAAAAAATATCTCATAGTAAAAAATATGACATTAATTTTGTCATTACAACTCATTGTATCATGCAATAATATTTAATATATGCATCAGAATCAAAACCAAATTAGGAAAACATTGTTTTTACTTTTCCATGTTCCTTTCCTGGTCTGCAAAGTTCATTAGGACACTTTCTTTTTAGCTAAAGAATATTTTCATTACAACTCATCGTATCATGCAATAATATTAATAATATATGCATCAGAATCAAAACCAAATTAGGAAAACATTGTTTTTACTTTTCCATGTTCCTTTCCTGGTCTGCAAAGTTCATTAGGACACTTTCTTTTTAGCTAAAGAACCAAATCTAATTACTACATCTTAGGTTCCTATCCGAACTTAAGTATGTCATCCAATTTTTGTAATGAGGTTAAGCAATGTCAATGTCGTAATGACTGACATAATTTCATAGCTCGAATAAACCACTTATCAAATGCTAAAGAAATCAGAATTCCCTTTCAATTTTCAATTAGTCACTTATTCAATCATCAAATATCCCAAAAATAGAGTATAAAACTTGCAAGAATAAAGTTTTTAGGACTTCATAACAATGTTATACCCACTAATTCTGAAAGAACAGTCAACATTTTCCATAAAAATTTGTAATTTTCAGATATGAAACTCAAATTTATCAGTTGTACCAACATTTAAACCAGTAAAAATGTTAAAAAATCACAAATATGACATAAAGTTTATCATAATATCCAGTCATAACATGAAATATTATTTAATATATAATACAGATAGTAAAAAATAAGTTATATATTACACAACAACAAATAAGGAAACACTGTTTTCAATTTCCCATAAGTCTTCATAAGCTATTTTGTTTTGTTACTAACTTTGTGTTTTTTCTAGACCTTTGTCTTATGCAATCATCAATTTTCTTTGTAATTCACACAATGATTTTCTTTTTATGGCTATTTTTATCCAAATACTTACATGGTTTTCACCTTTTCGATATCTTCATCATAATTTCATAGTCAATGATCACTTAAATCATCCTAACTATTCCTCTCTTTGAATTTTTGGCTTGTTATTTTGCATGCTTCTAGGTACTGGTTATCTTCCATATCTACAAAAACATTAAATTATGTCAGATCAGACAAAGTTAATAACTATCTTAAGTCCTTTAATAACTCATTAACTCCAAATTCCATGGGGAGGCTCATAACACATCAATGTCAGTGTTGCATTGACAGTGAAAGATTTGTAATTTCTTCTTCATATGTAAAGGATAAATCAAATTTATAATTCTGTTTAAGCTAATCACTAGATACCAAAAACTCAACTATACTAGTATCAAATTAAAACACAACAGGAAGTTCTTCTTAACTTACCTGATGTCATTAGGAAAACTATTCCTTCATCTTAGCTTATTTATTACCACAACATTGTTCTACTGCTCACTAGAAATTGCAGCAAGTCTTTCTTGTTGAAATCATTATGGCAATCCAATTTTTCTGCCACATCATTTCCACTAATTTTATCAAAGTTGTAGGTGGAAAAGAGCCATGCTCTTGTATAATTTTTCTCTTTTTGAGTAATAGTTTATTACAGATATCCTTATAGCCTAATTTTCCTTTCAAAGAACTAATGCTACAAAAAATAGTCATATTTTATCCAATTCATCTCCCCTATGCAGTTTTTTTATTTCATGTTGGTTTCAAGCTCAAAAAATTTCCATCACGATAATTCAACAATTGAGAAACCCTCTGTTGATTTATATCAATAAGTTCAATTTTTTATCTCTGCTGATCATGTTCACACTATTTACCACCAAACCTGAAGCATAATTTGGTTTGGTTCATTCTCCATGGTTCATCCTTCATTTATTCATTATTTTTTAGTTAACAAAATAAGATATATAGTTAGCGTATGGACTCAATAGGTCCAAGAGTTACAACCTTCATCTCTCATATCAAAATTTAACAACCACTTTATAACACTTCAATTACATGGGATTTTTTTTCAAAATTTCCTTTACATTAACTTCATGCTTCACTGATTGAAATACACACCATTTAAATCTAACATAAATTTATAATCATATCTCATGTTTCCTTATCCTAAACTTACATAATTTAAAACCAAAATCATCTAAATCAATCCATCTTATTACAGTTAAACCATGTTTGTATGAGTCGGTTGAATTCTGATCCCTCATAAATTACTCATTAGAGTAAGTATACCAAGTATACTAGTGGTTTCCTTTTTCATTCAAGGATAATCAAGTGTTGAATTCTAAGTGTATACCTAGGTATCCATTATTGAATCCCATCCGGTATCCTACAACTTAGATCTTGGTGAAATCAGGATAGTGTAATCAACAACTTACACTACTTCGGCCAAATTTTCAAGAAATATTTTCCATGCTTGGTTCCATGATGGAAAAATCATTAATTGGAACTCATATTTCACTATATCATTTAATTTTTGTTATCTAGATTAAGAAAAAATAGTGGAGTTATAATTAGTTTCAATTTGCATACAAGGTAGAAAACTAGTTCAACCTATACAAAATAGTACCACCATACCAGCTTAGGATTTCTATGGGAGAGTAAATGTCTCTGTAATGACTGACATCATTACGAATCCACTTCCTTTCCCATAACCATCATAAATTGGCATCGAGTACTTGTCTATGCAGAACGATCAACCTTTGTAATTCTAATGAAATTTAATTCTTAAAGGTATTACTTCTATGACATTATGTGGAAATTGATGAGACAACTCAACATATCTATTATATAGCAATATCCACTCAGTGACATACTTCATTAAATGGTTACTACTCTATAGCATCCATAATGAGTTGGCCCACCGAGTTTCATTAATTGGGAACATTGTATCTTAGTTATTTTTTAAGTAATTTAATTAAATTATGACAGGTTATCCTTAGGTCACGATGATACTCTTATCACTTTTGTATACATTCCTAAGGTCCTAAGTCATGGAATTCAAGTAATTCAAATGCATATTAAGTTATACTTTTATATTTATTTTACATCAGGTTGTAAATTTTAATTAGCTTACTACTTTTATCTAGTAGTCCTAATTTTGTCAATTTACACTAGGATAGTAACATTCCAATGAAGTTCACTTAATTGAACTAACTATCTATCTGAGTAAATAATCAGTAAACCATTTTATGTTTTTCCCATACATAATTAATTATAACATATTTATTCACTAACCAAGAAATATGTTATAATATTTTAATTACATTAAATACCATTAATGAACATAGGTCACATAATAATACATTAATTAAATAGTGTAGCATATCCCAATCAAAAGATCAATATTATTACATTCATAAATAATATTTACAAATGGTATAGTTTCATTTCGAGAGAATCTAATCAATGGGTGAATTATCCTTTTATTAATAAAAACAAAAAAATTAGAATACACATGCGTACAATTAATACAATATAGAATTCAATCAAACAATTCAAAATAGACAATATCTTTCAACTACATCCACCAAGAAGACTTAAATTCCAACATCTGTAAAATGTTAGAAGAGGTTAGTTCAATTAAACTGGCATGAAAGGTTCCTTTCCTGCTTAACAGTTTATGCCATAAAATATTTGAATAAAAGAAATACTGTAATATTCATATTAACAACATAATAGTACTAAAATCATAATTATTATATTCCTAAAATAATTTACTTTGCATCCATCAAAAGAACTATTCACTTACATACTATTCTATGAGTGCCTTAATGGCTAATTCAAGGAGACAAAATCAATAACAAAATAAACAACAACATACTTAATTTCTAAAAGCATTCATTTCATTAAGAATACATTGATAATAAATTAAGCACAAATTATACACTACATAGTCTTACACAACAAGAATATTTTATTAAGATAAAATGATACTTTTTCCTAAAGTCTGGTTAATATCTGTATTAAGGGAATCCTTATTTTCCCAAAATTTATCAATAACCATCCATCATAGCATATATATTTTTTTCCAAATCATTATAATGTCATGGTCAAAGGACAAGTCAAAAGTATGAATTCCATGTCTTCTGAGTGCTTACTCGTATCATGTATACTTTATCTACAACATTGTTCATTTGATAACAATTACCAAAGCCATGTAATCACATAAGTAATGAGTAAAATAGATGTTCACAATATTAAGGTAAGTTATAATTTAGCTTAAACTTATCAAATGTCACAAAATCAACCATCGATAAAACCTATTAAAATAAACACAACTACCAACATAAATCATCAACGTATACCAACCAGGGAGAAAAACACGATACAATCATGCACGAAATCCCTGAGAGTTTCCATAATAATCTTAAAAATATAGAGAAACAATACGATTCCATATCGATACAGGTAAGACCTCATAATTACCAAAAGGAGAACATGACATCCCCAAAACCAAAAAATTATAACAGTTCAAGAATATTAAGGTAAATTTTATTTACCTTAATCAATTCGAAGACCATTAAATTACCTACAACTTCCTTATTAAAAATGAAATCCACAAAATGTGAACCCAGATATCAATTCATACCACAAGAAGGATAGACATGATACAGACCCAACGAATTCCTGGAGATCATTCTCCATTTAAAACTAAATGAATCTATTAATATCTATTAATACTAAATCATGTTACATTCATATTCTATCAACATTTTCATCCATGAAGATTTACAATAGACAAACTAAAGATTAGCTCATTTGAAACTATAATAACAAGATTCCAATAAATAAAAAACATTTTCCCATAATAAAATTAAGATTCCAACTCGAACAATTTGATGAGCCACAAGATAGGCTTCAAGATGTACAAGTAGACCAAAAATACCAATTGACTGATAGAACTATCATTTTATATTTTAAGAACACATAAAACCAAAATTGATTTATAATCAAAAGACTACCAATACCAAATGCTCATATGAACCTAAACAGGTCATGCAAACAAAACCCAAATACATTTTTCACCAAACAAAAAGCTAGGGAAAACCCATTTTTACACAAGTTACAATGCATACCAATAAATGGTAATGTCCAAGCAATATAATATCTCAAGCATCTGGGTATGACCCAAATTTAATAAAATATTATTCATAATAATAATAGAAACCTGGAAGAAGGGTTTACATATACCCAACAATCATAATAACAAATTTTCCAGTCATCACAGTAATCCTCTAATACTCATTCCATACACTGATTTCAAATTAGTAAAAAAAAAACAAAACCCAGTAATATTATCATCCTTACAAACTAGATCAAACTGACAACATTGCAAAGCTCATTCATGTAAATACTAAATGGATAAATCTATTAGGAAGGAAATAGAATGATTCATGCCTGTAAGTGAAATCCCAAACCTTCTCTTCTTTTCCAACTTTTTCAACAAGCTCAAGCCTAGATTTGATTTCCAAATCACATAAAAAACCCCAAACTTTTCCATCCTTATTTATTGATACAATAGACTTCAATATTTCCCAAAAATATCTCAACTTATAGTTGTAATATGCATGCAACAAGTTCACAAAAATAAAGAGAACAAAAATAGGAATGAATCCATTCATGCAGAGCTCCATACAAAACCTCCAAAATAAATGAAACAACAATAACCAAAACAAATCAATGTTTTCCCAAAAACCACCTCATACACTCCCCGAGGTCTGTGGTCAAATTTCAATGTCATTAATGCATGAGAGGATCATGTGTAGTTCCCCCCAAAACCAATTGCCTCTAATTTTTTCATTTTATTTTTTTTAGCAATGCCTTTACTAATTCACTAAACAGATTTATGCCAATCATTTAGCCACAAGATAACTATGCCTCTAACTTAGCCATTTCCCATTTGCATATGTCGGTGGAGTATCATTAATTCCATTAAATATTGCAATGCCACATAGGGGTTTGGTGATCTTAAAGGTCATTACTTAAGGCTACCTTACTTAAGATTTCAATATGCAATAACCATACCTTAATAAAGTTGGGTTTATGGTAATCAAAACATTAGACCCTGTAATGTTAGCCATTGATAAAAATAAACCTTATTCATATAGCCCATTCCCAAGGTAAACACTTAATTAAAATAATGGTCTTATTACCTTTGTACATACAATTCCAATCTCATACCATGATTTATTCTAAAATTGGTGTTATCCTGATCAGTCTGGTATAACAACCATAATGCAGACACTATACATGTGTAAGTTAGAGACTATAACTTTATTCCCAAGTTTATCAATTAGTCACATATATAAAAATATATCAACCCAACAATGCTATACAAACATGTTGAAAAATTAGTGTAACTAGGTTCATTGTTTCAAGCACACTTTAATAATGAAATCAATTATGATCATGAACTCATAAAAAAGATTAGATATAGGAAAAATGCACAAGTAGGTCATCACTTCATCCCTTTTTGATGAAACAGACCAAAATTGTGGGATGTGACATACTTCCCCCCTTAATAAATCATCCTTCCAATGATTTTGAATCATTAATCGCAATCAGAAATAATAAAACATGGAATTATATCCAGAAGCTAAGGAGAACAGTCAACATTTTCCATATAAACTTGCAATTTTCTAGGTCTTAATTCAAATTTATTGGCTGTAACAACCTTTCAACTAGTAATAAATGTCACCCAGTCAGAAACATGACATAATTTTTGTCATTACAGCCAGTCATAACATGTAATATTATTTAATATACATAACAAAAAGTAAAAAACAAGTTATATATCATAGAAAAAAAGGAAAACTCTATTTTCTATTTTTCTCCCGGGTCTTCCCACCTGTTTTGTTCCATTACTCCACTTGTCTTTCTGGACTTTACTCTGTGCAATTCTCAATTTTTTCAAATGTGCACAACAATTTTCCTTTTTTTGGGTGGTTTTATCCAAATACATCCATGGTTTTTATATTTAGGATATCTTCATCCTTGATTCATTTTCAGTGATTACTCAAACCATCTAATATGTTCCTTTCTTTACCTTTTAGGCTTGTTGTTTTCACATACCTTCTAGGTACTTGTTGTCTTTCATTCCAACAACCTTTGACTTGCATTGGGAATAGTCAATATTAATCACCATGTCTTAAGCCCTTTAATGAGCTCACTTACAACTCTAACTTCCATGATGAAGCTTAAACAATGTCAATGTTGCATTGACAGACATAGATTTGTAATTTCTCTTCACATGCAAAGGATAAATCAAATTTCTAATTTTGTTTAAGCTAATCACTAGATACCAAGAACTCAACTTGTACTAGTATCAAATTAAAACAAAAGACAGGAAGTTCTACTTAACCTACCTGATGTCACGTTAGGAAATCTTTCCTTCATCTTAGCTTATTAGTCACCACAATGTTGTTCTTGTTCTTGTCTGAAATCATTTAAAAACAAGTATTTCTTGTTGAACTCATTCTGGTAGTCTACATTTGTAGCCACCACATAATTTCAACTTTTCCTAAAGTTGTAGGTGGAGAAGAGCTAACTCTTGTATAATTTTTCTCTTTTTGAGTCATAATTTATTGTAGATCTCATTCTATCCTAATTGGCCTTTCAAATCACTACTACTATAGCAGATAGTCCTCTCCTATCTACTTCATCTCCCCTTTGCAGGTTTTTTTATTTCATGTTGGATTCAAGTTACAAAATTTTCCATCATGATAGTTCAACAATTGAGCAACCCTCTACTAATTGTTATCAATCAGTTCAATTTGTTTACCTTGGTTGATCATGTTCACACTTTACCAGTTACTCCAGTATCCTTCTAGTTTAGTGTGTCATGAAGGACTTTTAAAGTGTTATCTAACTTATTTACCACCAAACCTGAAGCATAATTTGGTCTGGTTTTTCTCCATGGTTCATCCTTCATATATCCATTGTTTTCAATTAACAAATTAAGATATTCAGTTAGTGTATGGACCCAATAAGTCTAAGAGCTGTAACATTCAACTTTGAAACCAAAATGTAACAACCTCTTTATTATGCTTCAAACTAAGGGATTTTTTTTTCCTTTACACTTCATTTCATGCTTCACTGATTTAAATACATACTATTTAAATCTAACATAAATTTATAATCATATCTCATGTTTCATCCTAAATTTACTTTTAAAACCAACATTCAAATCCCATCCTATAACAGTTAAACCATGTGCAACTTGTATGAGTCGGTTGAATTCTGATCCCTCATAAATTGCTCATTAGAGTAAGTATACCAAGTATACTAGTGGTTTCCTTTTTCATTCAAGGATAATCAAGTGTTGCATTCTAAGTGTATACCTAGGTATCCATTATTTAATCCTATTCGACAACCTACAACTATAGATATTGGTGAAATCAGATAGTGTAATCAACATCTTACACTACTTCGGCCAAAGTTTCAAGAAATATTTTTCATGCTTGGTTCCATGATGGAAAAATCATCAATTGGAACTCATATTTCACTATATCATTTAATTATTGTTATCTAGATTAAGATCAAATAGTGGAGTTATAATTAGTTACAAGGTACAAAACCGGATCAACCTATATGAAGAAGTACCACTATGTCATCTTAGGATGTCTATGGGAGAGTAAATGTCTCTGTAATGACTAGTGTCATTACAAATCCACTTCCTTTCCCATAGCCATCATAAATTGGCATTATGGTACTTGTTCCATGCAGAAAAATCAACCTTGTAACTCTAACGAAACTTGATTCTTAAAGGTATTACAATTGTCACAATATGTGGAACTTGAAAAGACAACTTGGCATAACTATTATACAGCAATATCTAATTAATGACTTACGCCATTAAATGGGTACTACTCTATAGCGTCCATAATGAGTTGGCCCATCGAGTTTCATTAATTGGGAATATCGTATCTTAGTTAGTTTCAAAGTAATTTAATTAAATTACGACAGGTTATCCTTGGGTCATGACGATACTCTTATCACTTTTGTATACACACCTATGGTCCTAAGTCATGAAATTTAAGTAATTCAAATGCATATTAAGTCATACGTTAACATTCATTTTACATCCTAGTTGTAAATTTTAATTAGCTTACTGCATTAAATCCGCAGTCCTAATTTTTTCTATTTACACTAGTATAGTATCATTCCAAATAAGTTAACTTATTTGATAACTATCTATCTGAGTAAATAATCAGTAAACCATTTTAATTTTTCCCATACCTAATTAATTATAACAATATTTATTCACTAACCAAGGAATATGTTATAATTCTATATCTTGCATTAAATTCCATTCATCAACATAGGTCACATAATAATACATTAATTAAATAGTGCAACATATCCCAATCAACAGATCAATATTATTACATCCATAAATAATATTTACAAATGGTATAATTTCATTTTGAGATACTCCAATCAATGGGCTAAATAGCCTTTTATTAATCAAAACAGAACAACGAGAATACACTTGTGTACAATTAATAATTAATATAGCATTTAATCAAACATATTAAACATACAATATATTTCAACAACATCCGCCAAGAATACTTAAATTCTACCATCTACAAAATGTTGAAGAGGTAGTTCGATTGAACTGGCATGAAAGGTTTTACCTTTCCTGCTTAACAAATTATGCCATATAATATTTGAATAAATGAAATACAGCAATATTTAAATCACATTAACAACATAGGAATAGTACATAAAATCAAATTAGTATATTCCTAAAATTATTTACTTTTCATCCAAAAATGAACTATTCACTTATCCTACTATTATTAGTGCCTTAATGGCCAATTCAAGGAGACAAGAATCAATAACTAAATGGAACAACAACATAATTAATTTCTAACAAGATATCCTTTATTAAATAATGATAATAATTAAATCACAAATTCAAACACTATATACCATACACAACAAGCATATTTTATTAAGATAAAATGATAATTTTTCCTATAAGTCTGGTTAATATCTCTATTAAGGGAATCCTTATTTTCCCAAAATTTAACAATAACCATCCATCATAGCATATATAATTTTTTTCAAATCATTATAATTTCTGGTCAAAGGATAAGTCAAAAGTTGATTCCATGTCTCTGAGTGCTTAATCATATCATGTATACTTTATCTAACAACATTTATTCCTTCCATAACATGATGACCAAAACTATGTAACCACATAAGTAATGATTAAAAGTAGAAATGTTCGACAATATTAAGGTAATTTCATTTACCTAAACTTATCGAATGTCACAAATCAAACTTTCATGTAAATTAAGGTAAACAAGAATGACAACACTAAATCATAACATATACCAACCAGGGAGAAAAACACAATATAGTCATGCATGAAAGCCCTGAGAGCTTCATGTTATTTTAAAAGTACAGAGAAACACATATGCTTTCCCTATCGATATAGGTAAGACCTCATAATTATAAAAGTAGAAATGACATCCCCAAAAAAAATTTATAACAATTCAAGAATATTAAGGTAAGTTTCATTTACCTTAATCAATTCGACGACCATCAAATTACTTGCAGCTTCCTATTAAAACGAAATCCACAAAATGTGAACCCAAATATTAATTTGATTCCACAAGAAGGATAGACATGATATAGACCCATATAATCCTTGGAGATCATTCTCCATTTAAAACTATAGTGAATATATTAATATTTACATTAAAATATGTAACTACACATTTTAGGGTATTCAGGATTCCATCAACATTTAGAAAACAAGAAATACAATAGATCATTAACAACTATAAAATAACAAGGATTCATTTTACAATAATCTAAATAATACAAGAAACATTTTTCCATACAAAACCAATTAAGATTCCAACAGAACAACTTGATGATACACAAGTGAGGCTTCAAGATGTACAGGTAAACCATAAATACAAAGTGAAACTGACTAGGATTGTAATACCCTAAATTTAATAACCCATAAAACCAAAATTGGTAAATATCAAAAGACTACCAAAGTACCAGATTCTCATACGACCCTAAACAAGTCATTCAAACAAAACCCTGAATGTACAACTTTCACCAAATAAAAAGGGAATAAACCCATTAATTTTAATTACAATGTACAATATAAATGGTAATGTCAGTTCAAATGATAATATCCCAAAAATCTGAGTATGACCTAGATTTAATAAAGTATTCTTCATAATAGCTCATAATAGAAACTCAAGAAGAAGGGTTTACAATAACCCAAATATCATAGCACAAAAAATTCCAGTCATCACAAAATCCTCTAATACTCATTCCATCACCAATTTACTTAGTGAAAAGAAACAAACAAAACCCAATAATATTATCACATGCTTACAAACTAACTCAAACTATAAACTATAACATTTAGAAACTCATTCATAGAAATATTAAATGGAATAAATGATTAGGAAGGAAATAGAATATATTCATGCCTGTATACATGAAATCCCGAAATCCTTCTTCTTTTCCAATTTTTCTGCAACAAGCTCAGCCTTAGATTGATTTCAAATCACATCGAAAACCCCCAAAGTATTCCATCATTATTTATTGATAGGATACTTCAATATTTCCTAAAATATCTCAACTAATAGTTTAAGGATGCATGTAAAGTTCACAAAGAAAAAGAGATACAAAAATTGAAGAATAATCCATTCATGTAGAGCTCCCACAAAACCTCAAAATAACAATGAAACAACATTAGCCCAAAAGTAAACAATCATTTTCCCAAAATTACCTCATACACTCCTGAGGTATCTGGACCAGTTTCAATGCATTAATGCATGAGAGAGATTGTGTAATTCCCTCCAAAACCAATTTAATCACTCTAATTTTTCCAGCATTTAAATTTTATCAATAGTCACTACTTTATAATCAAGATAACCATATCAAAATACCTCCTTAACAATCATTTGTTCACAATGATAAATGCCTCCAAATATTAGCTAATTTCCCATTGCTTAAGGTATGGTGGAGTATCATTAATGCCATTTATATTGGCCACATAGGGATTTGAAAGGTGATCAAACATTATCCATAAAGTAGAATTACAATATACAAATTTAAATGCAATTACCATACCTTAATAAATTGGGTTATAATGGTGATCAAAACATTATACCCTATAATGTTATCCATTGATTAAAATAAACCTTATTCATATAGCCCATGCCCAAGGTGAAAAACTTAATTAAAATAACATGGTCTTATTACCTGCATGTACATACAATTCAATCTTATACCATGATTTATTATATAGTTGGCATTATCTATCAGTCTATATACAACCATAATGCAGGATCACTATACAAGTGTGGGTTAAGTTAGAGTCAACTATTGCTAAACCAAGTCCATCAATTAATCGCATAGTATAAAAATAATATCAAGTCATAAATGCTATACTAAACATGTTCAAAAGTTAGGAATAAGTTCATTGATTTCAAGCACACTTTAATAATGAAATCAATTAAGATCATAACCATACAAAAAGATTAGATGTAGGAAATGCTACAAATAGTTAGTCATCAATTATATCCACTTTTTGACAGAAACAGAAAAAAATTGTGGGATGTGAAATACTTCCCCCCTTAATGAATCATCATCCTGATGATTTTTACTCATTAATCATAATCAGGAATAATAAAACATGGCATTATATCCTGAAGCTGAGGAGAAAAATCAACATTTTCCATATAAAATTTCAATTTTCTAGGTCTAAATTCAAATTTATTGGCTATAACAACATTTCAACCAGAAAAACTATCACACAGTTAGAAAAATGACATAATTTTTTTCATTACATCCAATCATAACATGTAATATTATTTAATATACTTAACACAAAGTGAATAAAAAGTTATATATGCATAAAAAAACAAGGAAAACTCTATTTTCTATTTTTTCTCATGTCTTCCCATCTGTTTTGTTCCATTACTCCACTTGTCTTTCCAGACTTTACTCTATGTAATTATCAATTTTATTTGCAATGCACACAATGATTTTCCTTTTTTCGGAAGTTTTATCCAAATACATCAATGGTTTTTATATTTAGGATATGTTCATCCTTGATTCATTATCAGTGATTAATCAAATCATCTAATATGTTCCTTTCTTTACCTTTTAGCCTTGTTGTTTTCGCATACCATCTAGGTAATTATTGTATTTCAATCCAACAACCTTTGACTTACTTTGGGAATAGTAAGTAGTAATCACCATGTCTTAAGACCTTTAATGAGATCACTTAAAATTGTAACTTCCATAAGAAAGCTTAACCAACATCAATGTTGCATTACTAGATATAGATTGACAAATTCTCTTCACATGTAAAGGATAAATCAGATTTGTAATTCTATTTTTAGCTAATCACTATATACCAAGAACTCAATTGTACTAGTATCAAATTAAAAACAGCGTACAGGAAGTTCTACTTAACCTACCTGATGTCACGTTAGGAAACACTTGTTCCTTCATCATAGCTTGCTAGTGTTTCACCACATATTTTGTTCTTCTTCTTGTCTAATGAAAACATTCTGAAATAGTAAGTTATCATTCTTAATATGTAAAATCATTCAAGTAGTCTACATTTGACAAGAAACAATATAATTCATTTAAAAACACTTTTTTAAAATTCCTAAAAGGAAAACCCACTTTTTTTTAGGTGGAGAAGGTTTCAGCATGACACGGCATTTTTGTATATAATTTTCACTTTTCCCTCTTTTGATAAAGAGTTGAAGCTCTTTTAATTTATTTATAATTTCTCCAGATTCTACTATGGCCTTATTGGACTTTCAAATTACTTATGTTACATACATATAGTCCTCTCCTATCTATTTCATCTCCCCTTTGTGGGTTTTAATTTTCATGTTGGATTTAATTTCCAAAATATTCCATCAAGTCAATTCAACTATCAAGCAACCCTCTGATAATTGATATCAATTAGTTCAAGTTGTTTACCTTGGCTGATCATGTTCACACTTTACCAGTTGCTCCCAACATCCTTCTAGTTTAGTGTGTCACAAAGGATTGTTACAAGTGTTATCTAACTTATTTACTGCCAAACTAGAAGCATAGTTTGGTCCGGTTCATTCTCTATGGTTCATCCTTCATTTATTCATTGTTTTTCAGTTAACAAATTAAAATATTCAGTTAGCGTAAGGACCTAATAAGTCCAAGAGTTAAAACCTTCAACTCTGATACCAAAATGTAACAACTAATTTTTATTACTTCAATTTAGGGATATTTTTAAAAAAATTCCTTTACATTAACTTCATGCTTCACTGATTTAAATACGTTGAATTTTAAATCCAACATAAATTTATAAGCATATCTCATGTTTCCATTTTCTAAATTTATAGAATTTAGAACCAACGTCAATCTAAATCAATCCATCCTATAACAGTTAACCATGTGCAAATATATGAGTCATTTGAATTCTGATCCCTCACAAATTACTTATTATAGTAAGTATACCCAGTAAACTAGTGGTCTCCATTTTTAATTCAAGGATAATCAAGTGTTGTATTCTAAGTGTCTACCTAGGTGTTCACCACGGAATCCCATCCGGTATCCTACAACTTAGATCTTGACGAAATCTAGACAATGTAATCAGCAGCTTACAGTACTCTTGTCAGAGTTTCAAGACATTCATTTTCCATGCTTGGTTCCATGATGACACATTCATCATTTATAACTTGTCTTTCACCATTTCACTTAATTTTTGTTATCTGGATTAAGATCAAATAGTGGAGTTATGATTAGTTATAAGTTACGTAAAAGATAAAAAACCGGATCAACCTACATGAAGAAGTTTCACTATGCCATCTTAGGATGTCTATGGGAGAGGAAATGTCTCTGTAATGACTCGCGTCATTACAAATCGACTTCATTTCCCATAGACATCATATATTGGCATCGGGGGTACTTATTCTATGCAGAAGTAATCAATACTTGTAACTCTAACAAAACTTGATTCTTAGAGTTATTACGATTGTCGCAATATGTAGAACTTGTCATGACAACTCAGTATATCTATTGTACAATAGTATCCAATTAATGACTTACATCATTAAATGGTTACTACTCTATAGCAACCATAATGATTTGGCCCATTCGAGTTTCATTAGTTGAGAACATCATAACTTAGTTAGTTTTGAAGTAATTTAATTAAATTACGATAGGTTACCCTTAGGTCATGATGATATTCCAATTACCTTTATATATTTTCCTTAGGTCCTAAGTCATGTAATTCCAATTTATATGAAAATTAAGTTATATGATTACATTCATTTTAAATCCCAGTTGTAAATTTTAATTAGCTTACTGCATTAAATCCCACAGTCCCAATTTTTGTCTATTTACACTAGTATAATATCATTCCAAGGATGTTTACTTTTTTGAAAATTAAAAACTATCTAAGTAAATAATCAATAATCCATTTTATATTTTTCCCATACATATTTAATTATAACATATTTATCCACTAAACAATAAATATGTTATACTCAAACTACTTGCATTAAACAACATTACCCAAACATAGGTCACATAATAATACATTAATTAAATAGTGCAACATATCCAATCAATAGATCAGTATTATTACATCCATAAATAATATTTACAAATGGTATAGTTTCATTTCGAGATACTCCAATCAATGGGCTAAATAGCCTTTTATTAATCAAAACAGAACAACAAGAATACACTTGTGTACAATTAATGTAATATAGCATTTAATCAAACAATTTGAAAACACTACATTATATTTCAACTACATCTGCCAAGAATACTTAAATGCTACCATCTACAAAATGTTGGAAGAGGTCAGTTCGATTGAACTGACATGACAGGTTTTATTTCCTGCTTAACAAATTATGCCATATAATATTTGAATAAATGAAAACACTGCCATATTTAAATCACATTATCATCATAGGAATAATGAAATCATAGTTATTATAATCTTAAAATCATTTACTCTGAATCCACAAAAGAATTATTCCTTACATTTTATTCCATTTCCTTAATGGCTTTTTCAATGGACATAGAATGAATAACCAAAAAACAACATTTTTAATTTCTAACAAGACATCCTTTATTAAGAATACATGGATAATAATGTATGCACAAACTCAAAACTATATACCATACACAACAAGCATATATTTATTAAGATAAATTGATAATTTTCCCCATAAGTCTGGTTAACATGTCTATTAAGGGAATCCTTATTTACAGAAAATGTTAACAATAACCATCCATCATAACACATATAATATTTATAAATAATTATAATTTCATGGTTAAAGGATGGGTCAAAAGGTGTGAATCCATGTCTTCAAGTGCTTACTCACATCGTAAATACTTTATCTAACAACATTGTTCATTCGATAAAAAACTGACAATTACTAGGAAAACATACACATAATAATTAAAATAATATATTCACCAATATTAAGGTAAGTTTCATTTAGCATAAACTTATCGAATGTCACAAACTCAACGTTGAATAAACTTATCAAAACTAAACCCATAGCTACCACATAATCACTAAATGTTACCGAACAGGGAGGGAAACACAACACAATCATGTAGGAAATCCCTTAGCGTTTCCAATAATGTTATTTATACAAAGTTCCATATGATTTCATATATTTATAGGTAGGGATTCATTATTACATAGGTAAAAATGATATCCCCAAAAAAATCATATAACAATTCCTGAATATTAAGGTAAATTTTATTTATCTTAATCGAATCAAAGCCGTTAATACCTACAACAACCTTAATTATAACAAATAACAATAAATGTGAGATTGGATATCAATCGATACCACTAATGGGATTAACATATCATAGACCCACACGTATTCTTGGAGATCACCTCCATTTATTCTATCAATAGTTTGATATTATAAACTCAAATCATGTATACACAAAAGGGTATCAGGATTTCATCAATAAAATTATAATATCCAAGACATATATTACCTCATTCATAACTATAAAATAACAAGGATTCATTATAATAAAATAATCATAGTTTCCCCTTAATAAAATAAGGGTTCGAACTAGAAACCATTTGATTAACAAGAACAAGAGATACCAGAGGGGTTAATGAAAACATTTTAACCATATGACTGATAAACATGAAACACTCATTGGAATACCCTAAATGCATAACACCGAATTGGATATTGAGTAAATATTCTACAAAGACAAAATACAGAAAGTCAATGCTATATACGTTTTATTAAATAAAACCCTGATGTATTTTTCTCAAAACATAAATCTAGGGGATACCCACAATTTTAAACAATTACAATACATAGTAATAAACAACAAAGTCACTGAAATTATAATATCTCAAACACCCAAAAATTAACTAGATTTAATAAAGTATTCTTCACAAGATACTCATATCAACTAATAAGAGGGGTTTAAATATACCCAACAAAATATCATAACAAAAAATTTCCAGTCATTACAGTAATTTTAAAAACCATATTCATACCAAGATTTCAATATCAAAACAAACAAGAACTAGTAGTATTATCACCCAGATATCATAGGTCAAACACACAAAAAACTATTACAGATATTTTTAATTATTCAAATAGTAACTAGAAAGATAGAAAAATTCATGCTTGTAAATGAAATCCGAAATCCTTCTTCTTTTTCATACTTTCCTCTGTAAGGTAAAACCCAGATTTGATTCTAAAACATAGAAAAGGCTCCAAACTTTATAAATCATTTTTTTTATGGTAGAGATTATTATTTCCAAAATTTCTCAACTTATAGTTGTTATGTACATGCAACAACTTAACAAAATAGAGAACATGAAGATAGTAATCTTATTCATGTAGAGCTCCCACAAAACCTCCTCAACAAAATTTAAACAACATTAGCCAAAAGTAATAACCATTCTCTCGAAAACCATGTCATACATTCCCTGAGGTCTATGGAGAGTTTCAATGCAATTAATTGATTAGAGGATTGTGTAATTCCATCTAAAACAAATTCCTATCATTTTGGACTTTTTAAAGTTAGCAATTCCTTACTAGCTTACGAAATAGATCACAAACCTTGTAGTTGATGGAAAAGATAACCACACGACCAAATTACCCCCTTTTTTATTGGCATGGTCAGCGGAGCTGATTAAATGCCATTAAATATTTTCTGGCTAATACTACATAGGAATATACCCACCTTAAGCTTAATGCATTATGGTCTTGATTACTCATCCCATACTTTATTAAGTTGGTTTCAAAGATGATCAAACATTATACCCTAGAATGTTAGCTTACAATATAAAATTTATTCGTTTATCTTAGGAACCTTTTGATAAATTAGATCATATTACTAATGCCCTTAAAGTTACAATTTTTATACTTAATAATATCATTAGGTTCCAAGGTGAGAATCAATAAAATAACATGGTCCAATTACTATATGCTTATGTAACTTGCATCCCATGTCTAATTTTATGTATATTTGGTATCAACCTATCAACGTAATATAACAAACATAATGCGATATTATACATGTGTAAGTTAGAGTCTACTAACTACTTTACCAAGCCATCAACTTACTCGCAAAATACATAAAATTATATGAACTTAGCAATATTCAAAAATTAATGTACAAGGCTCATGGTTCAAGCACGCTTTAATAATGAAATCAATTATGATAAAAAAAAATCTCAACAGAGGTTACGAGAAAGATGCAATGCATAAGTAAATTGTTAGTTCATCCCTTTTTGACAAAATAGCCCAAAATTATGGGATTTCAGAAGTGTCTAATTACTTGTAAGCCTACATTGATAGAAGAATTAAGATTGAACTCTCTTTGCCATTGATATTTCGTTTATAGACACACATTATTCCACTCAACTCTCCCTTAGTAGAAATATCCCTGTGTACTTTAAAGAAAGAGCAGGAGTCTTAATATTCCTCATCCTCTCATCTTAGGTTTTCATCTAGGGAGGCATCGACCTATCAATTGGCTAATAGGAATAGGAATCTATCTAATAATCCCTATAGATGATCTAATCTATATAGGGTCAGGGTCGAGTCCTGAATAGAGTAAGTTGGGAGTGAGGATTTTGCTATCAACAAAATCCCACATAGATAGAGGGGTCTAGCCCATCTCATCTATATAGAGTGTTTTTGTTCTACCCACATATCATATCTGATCAGTTCCACTATATATGATCAATCACCATCTCTAGGGGGTTCCCCACAAATATAGATAGGGGATTGGGATTAATATAGAGGCCACCTCTCTGGCTTTATTGATGTCAACTCGACTTGGAATGATGTCATTCATCTTATAGATGACTATCCCCATCCCCCTTCTAAGGGATATGGGCTATCAATATTTATTAATAGGCTATTGATATCAGTTCATATCGAGGGGGTCCCCCTATATAGATATGAAATCTATGATTGGTTCCATTTAGTTAAGTATGCCAATGGAGTGGGTCATCTCTCTCATTTGAGATGCTCTTTGATGTGATTCCCTATATCCTTTCCAAATCTAATGCTTAGAATAAGGGAGATAGATAGGGTCATTCAGCCCTGAGGTTCTCCAACCCAGGGAAATTTAATGGATATGGTAGTCAATGATTCTCTTAGGATTAACAACTCAACCCACACCCATACATAACAAGTCTTCTTATATCTAATCTAATTTTTATATGATCCTGTTGTGAGAACTAGCATGATGAGATATTATCATATCAGACCACCTCATCTTTAACTACATCTCAACCATATTTATATATGGGGAAATTTATATGACTCCTCCCCATTCTACCTAGAGTATGTAGTCAAAGGATTCCCTATAAAGTATTAATGAACTTCAAACTATTGTCCATACCATACTAATGGGGGTAGCTAAAAAATCTCTATCGATTGAAAAAATATGAACATTAAGGTAATTAAATGACTTATGAAGGATAATGTGATGGTTCAAGGATGTAGAGGAATCTTCATAGTTCATTTTGGTGGCATTTATAGGTTCTATGAGTATTTAGAAGATACAAAAAAGCCCTTGTTTTGTGTAGATTTGTAGGCACATGTACGAGTTACAAGTTTCATGAAGTGAAACTAATTGCTCCAGAAATATTGGGATGTGTGATAAATTTCCATACCAAGTTTTAGATAGGTTCTGTAAAAGTATTTTGTGTAATATTTCTTTCAAGTTGACCTACCCCTAATGAGGTCAAAACCACTCATGGAGGTCTGAGATGGTTTGTGATTATTTACAGAAAGTAGCAATTTTTTATGAGCATGGATCACTTATATAGGTCTAGTATGATTTTTTTTATCTCATAATTTGATTAAATGAGGTGTTATTTTATTTCTGCCCCAATTATCCAATCAGCCGTATTAGGCTTGTCAAGATGGCGTGTTGGAAAAAGTATGAAAATATGGTTTTCTCCATGTGGCATATGCATTTTAGTGATTAAGGAGAATTTTTAAGTCCCTGGTAAAGTGTTATAAGTGGTGGTTGTTCTTATAAGTTACCTTAGAGGTGTTAGAGGAAAAATTTCTCAATATTGGTGAAGGAAGTAAAATATATATAAGAGATTAGATATATATGTGTTCTTTTGGCCCATATAGATATAGAGGGCCCAATCTGAGTCCAGATATAAAACCATAGGGACCCATCTATCTATGCCAATTATAGCTTCCCTATTTAGATATATGGCCCCATCTATCCATTCTATAGTTTCTTCACTTCTTAGATGACTGGGATATGCATAATAGACTCTACCAAATTGCCAAAGACCTAGAATATAAATGAAAATATAGAACTGTGTAGAGTATATTATTATCTCCCCCATGAAGAATATACATATAGGTACACTATGCCTAAGGGCCATCTATATACTATATATATAGGGGTTTTCATTAAATATGAACTCTATAGATTCTATATAGCCATATGTATAAAAGGGCCCCTATCTATAAATATGAAAGCCTGTATTAAGATAATTAACAAAGAACATGCACCAGATGGATGGATGGTAAATTGTAATCACTAAATTGGCACTCACATAGACATAAAAGTTAGGATATAGGTAGTTAATGAGGAACCGATTCAATCCTTAATTTTATAGCACTGAAGAATACTCGAACAGAGAATTACTTGAATGAAGAATCCAATTGATTTCCATACTTAGATGGCACCGTTGGCATCCATATCAGTATTAGGTAGGGGCATGTAGAACTCAGAATAAGCTACCCCCATTCATTATGGGTATCTCCCGATGGCCTGATAGATCTATATGATTCCTATGGCTAATAACAAAATATTATAGGGGGCCCCGATAGAGTATAGATAGATGGAGCTATCTCTTCTATCTATACTCCCACTTCCCTATAATATTGGGGGGATACCTATAGATCTATATGACCATGGGGATATACAAGATATATTATGGGTGACCACCTCCACCCTATATAGATAGATGGTGTGCACCCCTTCATTTTACTAGTGAGATTATCTTGCCCATATATTCTATATATAGGGGTTGGGGGAGGATAGTTCATGAATGTAGAATATAGTTAATGAGAAGCGATTCAATCCAATAATTTTTATAGCACTGAATAATATTTGAACGTGGAATACTTGAATGAAGAATCAATTGATTTCCATACTTTAGAATGAATAATATTCTATGGATATAGGTAGTTAATGAGGAATCGTTCAATCCATTAATTTTTATAGCACTGAAGAATACTCAAATGGGAAAAACTTGAATGAAGAATATTGAATGAAGAATCCAATTGATTTTCATACTTAGATGGGCACGTGTTGGCATCCATATCATATATAGGTAGGGTGTGTAGAACTCAATATAAGCTACCCACTTTCATTATGGGTATCTCCCCATGGCCTGATAGATCTATATGATCCATATGGCCCATAATAATAGATTTATAGGGCCCTGATAGAGTATAGATAAATGGGAGCTATCCCTTCTATCTATACTCCACACTTTCCTATATATATATAGGGGATACCTATAGATCTATATGACCATGGGGATATACAAGATATATATATGGGGGACCACCTCAACCCTATATAAATAGATGGTGTGCACCCCTTCATTTTACCAGTGAGGATTCTTGCCCATATATTCTATATATAGGGGTTGGGGGAGGATATTTCATGAATTTATATATAGTTCCCGTTTTAAAACAACCACTTGAGACCAAAGAAACGACCTAGGGTTAGCTAGAAAAATTATGGGATAATTTTTTTTTGTTTGAAAAGTCTACAACTAGGTTACAAAAACATCAGTTTACCACTGGAAGGTTCTGGGACAAAACCAATTTAAAAAAACACATGTTTCCTTATTACATATATCAAGTTCATAAGGTTTAAATTTTAGGGTTAAATGTTTGAGTTAGGTTCAGGGAGGTAATTTACCCCCATACCCACTCTCTAGCAGGCTCTAAGTTTCAACTATATTTTTCTCATATTTACCCACTTCAAAAAATTTCCTAAACCATTCCTAATGGATAGGAAATTTTCTCACCTTTCTGGTGATATAAAGAAGTCCTCTTAACTCCTTTTAGAACTCAACATATGAGCAGGCGGATTTGTAGGTCAAATTTTCCCCTAAGGGGGACATGTGTCAAGAGGTGGGGAAAGCACCTTCCATGGGTTTGTGGGTCACGGTGGTGGCTTGGGGAAATTTTCCCATCACACAACACAAAGGAAATAGTTCTTCCGACGCCTTCGTGGGTCCCTGGAGGACACGTGTCGAGTCCAGGTGCAAAGCAGAAGAGGGAAAGGGAAGGGTAAAGTGGTGGGAAGAATGTGTCGCATTTTCCCCTTGGGTGCAAAACATGCAAAATGAATTCGCTGACACCCATGAGGGAGGCCCGACTATCCAATTGGCTAATCAGGAATAGGACATCTATCTAATAATCCTATTTAAGATGAATCTAATCTACTTATATAGGGTCAGGGTCGAGTCTGAATAGAATAAGTCTGGGAGTGAGTATTTTTGCATCAACAAAAATCCCACATACGATAGAGGGGTCTAGCCCATCTCCATCATATATAGAGGTTTTTGTTCTTCACACCCACACTCATCATAGTTCTGATCAGTCCACTATATATGATCCAATCACCATCTCTAGGGGGTTTCCCCGACAAATATAGATAGGGGATTGGATTTAATATAAGAGCCACCTCTCTGCTTTATTATTGTCCAACTCGACTTGGAATGATTTGTCATTCATCTTATAGATGACTATCCCCCCATCCCCCCTTTAAGGGATATGGGCTATCAATATTTATTCAATAGGCTATTGATATCAAGCTTTCATATCGAGGGTCCCCTATCACTAGATCATTGAAATCTCATGATTGGTTTCCTTTAGTCACAGTATGCCAAGCGGAGTGGGTCAATTCTCTCTCATTTGAGATGCTCTTTTGATGTGATTCCTATATCCTTTCCAAATCTAATGCTTAGAATTTAAGGGGAGAATAGATAGCGTCATTTCAGCCACCTGAGGCTTCTCCAACCCAGGGCAAATTTAATGGAATATGGTAGTCATGATTCTCTTAGCGATCATTAACAACCTCAACCCACACCATACATAACAAGTCTTCTTATATCTAATCTAATTTTTATATGATCCTGCTTGTGATAACTAGCATGATGAGATATATCATATCAGACCACCTTTCATTTAACTAACATCTCAAACCGATATTTATATATGGAAATTTACTATGAGTCCTCCCCATTCTAGCCTAGAGTTATGTAGCAAAGCATTCCCTATAAAGTATTTAATGAACCTTCAAAACTATTGCCATACCATACTATGGGGGTAGCTAAAAATCTCTAATCGATTGGAAAAAATATGAACATTAAGTATTAAATGACTTACTGAAGGTAATGTGATGGTTCAAGGATGTAGAGGAACTCTTCATAGTTCATTTTGGTGCATTTATAGGTTCTATGAGTATAAGAAGATACAAAAAAGCCCTTGTTTTGTGTAGATGGTAGGGCACATGTCGAGTTACAAGTTTCTGAAGTGACACTAATAGTTGCTCCAGAAATATTGGATGTGTGATTAAATTTCCATACCAAGTTTATATAGGTTCTGTAAAAAGATATTTTGTGTGAAATATTGTTTTCAAGCTTGACCTTTACCCCTAATGAGGTTCCAACACTCATTGGAGGTCTGAGATGTTTGACTTATTTACACGAAATTGAGCAATTTTTTATGAGGCATGCATCCTTACTATAGGTCTAGCTATGATTTTTTTCTATTTCATAATTTGATAAATGAGTTATTTTATTTCTGCCCAATATCAACAGCCGTATTAGGCTTGTCAAGATGGCGTGTTGGAAAAAGTATGAAAATATGGTTTTCTCCATGTGGCATATGCATTTTTAAGGGTTGAAGAGAGAATTTTTAAGTCCCTGGTAAAGGTGTTATAAGTGGTGGTTGTTCTTATAAGTTTACCTCTAGATTGTTAGAAGGAAAAATTATCTCAATATTGTGAAGGAAGTACATACTATATAAGAGATAATATACTATATGTGTTCTATTTGGCCCCATTACTAGATCATAGAGGCCCCAACACATCTGAGTCCAGATATTAAAACCATAGGGGACCATCTATCCCTTATGCCAATTATAGCTTCCTATTTAATATCATGGGCCCCATCTTATCCTATTCTTATACTTTCTTCACTTCTAGCATGCTGGGGATATGCATAATAGACTCTACCAAATTGCCAAAGACCTAGCAATATAAATTGAAAAATATAGAACTGTGTAGAGTAATTATTATTATCTCCCCCATGAAGAATATACATATAGGTACACTATGCCTAAGGCCATCTATATACTATATTATAGGGGTTTTCATTAAATATGAACTCTATAGATTCTATATAGCCATATGTATAAAAGGGCCCCTATCTATAAATATGAAAGCCTGTATTAAGATAATTAACAAAGAACATGCACCAGATGGATGGATGGTAAATTGTAATCAATAAATTGGCACTCATCATAGACATAAAATTTAGGATATAGGTAGTTAATGAGGAACCGATTCAATCCATTAATTTTTATAGCACTGAAGAATACTCGAACAGAGAATACTTGAATGAAGAATCCAATTGATTTCCATACTTAGATGGCACTCGTTGGCATCCATATCATATATAGGTAGGGCATGTAGAACTCAAGAATAAGCTACCCACTTCATTATGGGTATCTCCCGATGGCCTGATAGATCTATATGATTCCTATGGCTAATAACAAAATATTTATAGGGCCCCGATAGAGTATAGATAGATGGGAGCTATCTCTTCTATCTATACTCCACACTTCCCTATATATATGGGGGATACCTATAGATCTATATGACCATGGGGATATACAAGATATATATATGGGTGACCACCTCCACCCTATATAGATAGATGGTGTGCACCCCTTCATTTTACTAGTGAGATTATCTTGCCCATATATTCTATATATAGGGGTTGGGGGAGGATATTTCATGAATGTATATATAGTTAATGAGGAATCGATTCAATCCAATAATTTTTATAGCACTGAATAATATTTGAACGTGGAATACTTGAATGAAGAATCCAATTGATTTCCATACTTAGAATGAATAATATTCTATGGATATAGGTAGTTAATGAGGAATCGATTCAATCCATTAATTTTTATAGCACTGAAGAATACTCAAATGGGAAAAACTTGAATGAAGAATAATTGAATGAAGAATCCAATTGATTTTCATACTTAGATGGCACTTGTTGGCATCCATATCATATATAGGTAGGGTGTGTAGAACTCAATAATAAGCTACCCACTTCATTATGGGTATCTCCCCATGGCCTGATAGATCTATATGATCCATATGGCCCATAATAATAGATTTATAGGGCCCTGATAGAGTATAGATAAATGGGAGCTATCCCTTCTATCTATACTCCACACTTTCCTATATATATATAGGGGATACCTATAGATCTATATGACCATGGGGATATACAAGATATATATATGGGGGACCACCTCAACCCTATATAAATAGATGGTGTGCACCCCTTCATTTTACCAGTGAGATTATCTTGCCCATATATTCTATATATAGGGGTTGGGGGAGGATATTTCATGAATTTATATATAGTTCCCGTTTAAACAACCACTTGAGACCAAAGAAACGACCTAGGGTTAGCTAGAAAAATTATGGGATAATTTTTTTTTGTTTGAAAAGTCTACAACTAGGTTACAAAACATCAGTTTACCACTGGAAGGTTCTGGGACAAAACCAATTTAAAAAAACACATGTTTCCTTTATTACATAATATCAAGTTCATAAGGTTTAAATTTTAGGGTTAAATGTTTGAGTTAGGTTCAGGGAGTAATTTACCCCCATACCCACTCTCTAGCAGGCTCTAAGTTTCAACTATATTTTTCTCATATTTACCACTTCAAAAAATTTCCTAAACCATTCCTAATGGATAGGAAATTTTCTCACCTTTCTGGTGATATAAAGAAGTCCTCTTAACTCCTTTTAGAACTCAACATATGAGCAGGCGGATTTTGTAGGTCAAATTTTCCCCTAAGGGGACATGTGTCAAGAGGTGGGGAAAGCACCTTCCATGGGTTTGTGGGTCACGGGGTGGCTTGGGGAAATTTTCCCATCACACAACACAAAGGAAATAGTTCTTCCACGCCTTCGTGGGTCCCTGGAGGACACGTGTCGAGTCCAGGTGCAAAGCAGAAGAGGGAAAGGGAAGGGTAAAGTGGTGGGAAGAATGTGTCGCATTTTCCCCCTTGGGTGCAAAAGTGCAAAATGAATTCGTGCACCCATGAGTCCAGTAGAAGATTTTGGATTATGGGGTTAAAATATGAAAGGAGTTATTTTGTGTGTGCCTGCGCCGAAGGCAAAAGGGTGCCACGTGTTACCACGTGATTGGTCGTAGGCCGGCAGGGTGAAATGGAAATTTTTTCCAAAATTTTAAAAATTCAAAGGGGAAAAGAAAATTCCACACATCTGTCGCTGCCCTGTGAAGACACATGGTGCCCTCTGATTGGCTGCAGGCTGACGGAAGAAAAGGAAAAAATTTTCCCGACCAAAATTTTCAAAAAGACAAGTTTAAATTTTTGGTCCACCCCTCCGAGGTGCCATGTGGTAGATCTTGATTGGTTATGGGATGGCAGGGGCTGTCGAATTTTTGTGGAAATTTTTCCAAAGTTAAAAATTAAATTTTTAACGGTTAGATTTTATTTTATTTTTTTGTTTTGAATGCCAAATTGAAGTAAAACTTCAAATGGCCATAACTTTTGATAGGAAGCTCTAATTTGGGAAAACGAGGACTTTTCAGAAATCTCTTAATGCCTTAGCTACAGAGAAGTCATAAATTTTTAAATTTGATGAAGTGTAAGTGGTCAATTTAATGAAAAAAATCTATAGGCTTTTGCAAAGCAAAATTGGTAGAATTTCTAATTTATAATTTTTTTGTGCAGTTTTAATTTTGTACTTTCTCAACATGTCAAAATGAAATAGAGGCTTGTTTTTAGATGAATTTAAGAGGGTTTTCAAGATCCAATTTTTTAGGGGGAGTTTAAAATGAAATTATGTTTTATTTTACAACATTTGGAAGTAGATTGACTATGCAAGTTGAATTTTAATTTTTTTACAAAGTTCTCAAGGTTATTTCTTAAGTGTTATTGTAAAAATGAATTCCTTAGTATCTTAGCATGCTAATCCATAAAAATTTAAAGTTGATTATTAAGTGCAGGTCTGAACTATACATTTTCATTAAAAACTAATTTCCAGTATAACATTTATAGCATAGATTTGTTTCTTCCAAATATGTATATCGATTTTTATTATTTAAATGTGTATATAGTTTCTAAACTAGTCTAATACATTTTCTTGTTTAAATCAACCATTCAATTCTAAGTTAAATTGAAGTTGTGATTTCAATTCGAATATACATTTTAAAAGGAATACAAAATTTTATTTTCTTCACACGCATTCTTCCTTTACAAACACAAATCTCATTCTTTAACAACAAATCAAATCTGACATACAATATAATTTTGAGAACTAATGCAATCCTTTATTCATTTATACTACAAATTTACAATTTTCTCTTTTCCATTTGATTTCTAAATACAAAATGCAACTTACAAAATATCCAAATTTCTTTTTCCAAAACAAAGAGTAGCAGATAACTCCTTTACATTTCACATTCTAATTTCAATCTTCCATTGTCAATACAAATATATTTTCATTACAATTATTTATATAACTCATCCAATTCAAAGTGGGAAGGATTACAATGAAATTTCTCAAATAAGGGACTGTCAAACATTATATTTCTCTTGTTCCAAAACAACAGCATGTTAGTTTCTTCATCTTGATCACAACAAGGAAGGGGGAAAAGCAACGCTCTCCACCCAACCAATACATCCAATGAGAAGGGAGAAGCCATCCTTCCTCATTGGCCCCCGAGCCCCAACCATATTGAAATAAGAGATGAGATTCAACTCATGGCAAAAAGGTTTCCACAAAACATACAAACAACATTTTCAAATTTAAACAACACAGTTCAAGAAGAATGTAGGTTCACCACTACATTATATATATGCAAACAAAACTGAGGCTTCTTCCAAGAAATCCAACAAGAGAAAGGATCTATGAGTAAGCTACTCATGCCTCCCAATTTGGAATTGGGCATCCACCAATAATCATACCACCAATATAACATATCATATCCCATAAACCTTATGCCTCCCAAACCCTCCTTATGCCCCCCTAAATTTTCTCCCCCCAAAGAGTAAGAAATGCAAGCTATTTATTTTCCATGGTGGATCCCAATCCCAAACTCCCTCCACAATAAAACTGATGCCATTGGAATTCCCTTATGCCCCCCATTTGAAATCCCCATAGCCTTCTCCTACACCATTTCATACATGCATGCAAGAGAAAGAAAGCATTTTCAAAAGGCTCAAGTTCCTACCTCTCCATAATGGAGTTTGTTCCAAGATCAACAAGCTTCCCAATGCCAAAATAAAAGTCCAAAATCAACAACACACCAGCATGCAAAAAGTCTCCCCAATCTCCTTCCACAAGCAAGACTCCAAAACAACAAGAAATTCATCCCAAGGAAAGTATGTAAAGTTTTAATAACCTAAAACAAGAAAGGGAGTTCGAATTTTAAAGGAGAGGGAAGAGAAAAGGATGACGTGGATCCATGTGGGCTGCCACATCATTATTCCTCAACCCCAAGAAAGAAGTCAACATCATTCACCTAAACATAATAAATAAAATGACAATATTGACTTACACACTCGAAAATAACCCATACCCCAAAAGGACTGAATTTAAAACATGTAAGACAAGTGCAATTAAAACTTACAATTAGTCATTTCAAAATGCATTAAAAAGGCCTAAATTTAACCTCCAAACCATAGGTATGGTTGGTGAATAATTTTAAGAGGTGCGGGACAAGTTTAACTTGTCCCACAAGCCTCCAAATATAACCTCCAAGGACAAATTCGAATTTCCCAAGAGGATGAAGTGTTTCACACTCCAAAATATCTCTTACATTATCTTACACACTCTTACAACATTACATTTAAGATCAAAAACTTCATTAATTACATTCTTATGAAAAATTTATTTATTTATTTTAACACATGATTATTCAAAACATTAATACAACATATATATAACTAATGAAAAGGGGTAACACATCAAAAAATAAACACATGGAACATTAATAAAGAAACCACATTAATCAAAACATAAAACCCCATGGTCACATTCAAAGGTGATCCCCCCCATGGGAATCCCTAACACAAAACACCACACAAACAAACCAGTTGCCATGGTGACCTTGTTGAATTCACCCAGAATTCCAATATGGTTAGTCTCCAGTCCCCCGACATTGTTGTGATATTTTAACCTGCAAAACAAAAATACCTCCTTTAGCCTCATGGCCATATCAAAACATCCAAAATGATATAAATATACTAACAAAACCATCTATTCATATGAATCACAACAACATCAAGAAATCAAGATTATCATTTTCAGTTCAATTAATCAACTCTATTATCACCAATTAATTCTCATGCTAGTTCCATTCGAAATATCCAATATCACATGTCTAAATCAACATCTATAATATGTCCATGTCAAACAATATATCATCATCCACATATAAAAAATGTCTCTAGTAATCATCATGCATAATAACTGAATCCAGATCAATAATAATCCTTGATCTAACATCTAACCATCATACTAAACAAAACATAATAGTGTCCATAATAAGATCAACAGTATCAAGATTAGTATCTAAAATTTTCAAAGGGAAGTGGGCACTACATCCCCCTCCCCTTAGACTCGACTTCCTCCTGGAAGTCAATAGAAAAAATATGGAAATTGTACTCATAATAATGTGGTATCCTCCCAAGTGGTTGCAGTCTCATTGTATTTGTCCCACTGTACCCATACATGATCAATATATTTTCCTTGAAGGCCCACGGTCTTTCGATCTATGATAAGGACGGGCTCCACCATCACTTGCCCCTGATCTTGCACCTAAAATGATGTCCAATCCAACACATGAGAAGGATCTGTAATATATCTCCTAACAACTGAAACATGAAACACATCATGTACTTGAGACAAGCTGGGTGGCAACACTAAATTGTAGGCCAAAGGGCCTATATTCTCCAAGATCTCAAAAGTTCCAATGAATCTAGGAGCTAACTTAGAACCTTTTCCATAAAGGATAGGGATCTTATGTGGCCTGACATGAAGGAACACCTTCATGCCCACATCAAAACTTCAGTCAATCCTATCCTGATCCACATACTTCTTCTACTTATCTTGTGCCTCCTGCAATCTCTACCTGATCAACACTACATGTTGCTCCATGTCTTGCAAAAGAGATGGTCTAAGAGATAATCTGTCTTCTAACCTGTCCTAGCTAAGAGGTGTCTAACACTCTCTAACATACAAGGCCTGAAAAGGAGCCATGCCTATAGAACTCTGAAAACTATTATTGTAGGCCAAATCCACTAAGTACAGGTACTCCTCCCACTTAGACTTTTGATCCATCACATACATCCTAAGCATATCCTCTAAAATCTAATTCACTTGCTTTGTCTATCCATCTATCTTCAAGTGATATGTTGTGTTGAAGTTGATCCTTGTACCGAGGACATACTGCATGGTAGTCTAGAAGTGTGAAGTGTACAAAGGATCGTGGTCACAAATGATTTTCCATGGAATCTAGTACAACCTGACAATCTCATCTAAATATACCCGTGTCATTGCTCTAGCTGTATAAGTGGTCTTCACTGGAGAAAAGTGAGCCACTTTTTTCAATTTATCGACCATGTTCATAATGGCGTCATGGTGATATCTTGACATCGGTAGCCCAACAATGAAATCCATAGAAATGGTGTTCGACTTCCATTCTGGTAAGACATGAGGATAAAGAAGACCTACTGGATGCTGATGATCGGCCTTAACTCATTGGCACTCTAAACACCATGACAAAAACTGAGCCACATCTTGATGAAGTCCTCTCCAATGGTACAACTGTCTCAAGGTAGTGTGCATATTCTTCACCCCGAGATGGGCTGAATAGGGTGCATGATGTGCCTCTACCAGGATGTCCTATCTCAATCCTCCATCTCTAGGAACATATATCTAGCCTCTATGTTTGAGAAGACCATATTCCTCTAAGGAAAAACCATCAAACTTCCCCTCAAGGGGTCTCTGTGACTCGATCTCTTCTCGAACAGCAATGTAGAAGTTGTCAAGAGGAAGCTGTTGAAGAATCTTGCTTCACAAATTTTTGTTCACTGTAGTGGCCATAATCATATGTATCTGTCTGCTAAGAGCATCTACTAACACATTCTCCTTCCCTTTCACATGCTCTATCTCCATGTCATACGGACAAATTAACTCCATCCAACGACGCTGACGAGCGTCGAGATTGGGCTGTGTGAAGAGGTAGCAAAGACTCAAATGATCAGTCCTGAGTGTGAATCTCCACCCAAGAAGAAAATGTTTCCATCTAACCAAAGCATGCATAACTTCCGTAAACTCAAGATCATGGGTTGGATAATTAAGCTCGTGATCTTTGAGTTTGTGAGACTCAAAAGCTACTACTCTTCCATCCTGCATCAATACACCTCCAAGCCCTACTAACGAAGGATCTTTATAAACAAAGAACTCTCCCTATGGATCTAGCACTGCAGGAATAGGTGCTAAAGTGAGGTACTCCTTTAGTGTCCTAAAGGCATTCTCGCATCTATCTGACCAAACAAACTTCTTCCCTTTCCTCTAAAGGAAAGTGATAGGGTGCAGAATATGAGAGAAGTCCTAAACAAATCTCCAGTAGTATCCTACTAATCCCAGGAAGCTGCACACCTCGGTCACTATAGTGGGTACTAGCCAATCCATAATGAAATTAATCTTGGAAGGATCAACTATGATACCTTCCCTAGAAATGATATGGCCCAAATATTACACCTCTGTATGAAAGAAAGGACACTTTTCCAAGTTCCCGTAAAGTTGTTGCTCATGAAGACATTGAGGAACTTGGTGAAGGTGCCCCTCGTGCTCCTCATGTGTACGTGAGTATATCAAAATGTCATCTAGGAATATGAGCACAAAGTGATCTATGAAGGTCATGAATAGCCCATTCATCAAACTAATGAACACTGTGGGGGCATTTCTAAAAAAAAAAGGCACCACTGTGAACTCATAGTGCCCATATCTCATGCGGAAGGCGGTCTTATGAATGTCCGCATCCAAAATCATCAACTGATGGTACCCTAACTTGAGATCAATCTTAGAGAAAACTATGGCTCCCTTCATCTAATCAAACAAGTCATAAATGCGAGGAAGAGGATACCGATTCTTGATTGTTACCCTGTTCAACTGATGGTAATTAATACACAACTGGAAGGATCCATCCTTATTTTACATAAAGATCACTGGTGCACCCCAAGGGGATACACTAGGATGGATAAGGCCCTTCTCCAAAATTCCTTCAAGCTGCAACTTGAGCTCATAGAGCTCTGGGGTGGTCATCCGATAAGGTAGTCATGAGATAGGCTCTACTCCAAGAACTAGGTCTATATGAAAATCAATCTCACGTAGAGGTGGTAACCCCAGTAGCTCCCCTGGAAATACATCAAAAAACTCTCTCAAATGGGATGATCATCTAGCGATGGTCCACTGGACCCATCCTCTGATCTGTCACTAACCGTAACAGCATACATCTGACAACCCCATCATAAACACCGCTTGAGTTGCATAGTAATTAATACACAACTAGAAGGATCCATCCTTATTTTACATAAAGATCACTGGTGCACCCCAAGGGGATACACTAGGATGGATAAGGCCCTTCTCCAAAATGCCTTCAAGCTGCAACTTGAGCTCATAGAGCTCTGGGGTGGTCATCCTATAAGGTAGTCATGAGATAGGCTCTACTCCAAGAACTAGGTCTATATGAAAATCAATCTCACGTAGAGGTGGTAACCCCAGTAGCTCCCCTGGAAATACATCAAAAAACTCTCTCAAATGGGATGATCATCTAGCGATGGTCCACTGGACCCATCCTCTGATCTGTCACTAACCGTAACAGCATACATCTGACAACCCCATCGTAAACACTGCTTGAGTTACATAGTTGAGATGGTGTGAATAGAAATGGGTCTCCTGACCCCTGAGATCACTGACTCAACTCCTAAATCATCTATAGAAGCTATAGTCTTGTGATAACAATCCATCTTGGCCCTGTGTGCAAATAACCAATCCATACCCAAAATGACTCCATACGATCCCAAAGGAAGAATACAGAGATCTGAGGTAGTGGTGAAAGGTCCCAAATCCACTACACACTCCTTAACTAAGGAGTCTATAGAGATCTTGGCTCTAAAAGCCATCTTGACATCCCAACTAAGACCTTTCCTAACTGCCACCAACCTGCATCACTCTCTTAAAGATGGTGCAATGAAATAATCAGAAGAACCAGAATCAAACAAAAAAGAGGTAGGAATACCACCAATACTACCTATGGTCTCAATGACTATGCTATGATGCTCTGCCTGGAATTTCTCAACCACTCCATAAATCCTGTGGCTTCGTCCCATATCACCAACAGTCAACTCTGAGATCGGTGCCTTACCCTTGTTAGGGTTCTGAGGGAAATCTCTCCAAAAATGTCTGACAACTCCACATCCAAAGTAACCACCTGATCCTCTCTAAGGAGTAGCACCTCTTGTAGGTTCCCTAGAAGTCTGTGGTGTGGATCTTGATGATCTGGTTGTGGTCTACTAAGGTCTCTGTTGGTGAGCTCCCACTGACTGAGCTCTAGGTCCACCCTATGTCTGATGGGACCCCTAGGAGGAGGTTACTCCGACCTCTCTATCATCTCTCTGTGGAGATCTATGAGGTTGACGGGACCACTATTGCTATTGCTATGGCCTAAAGGATGAATGTGTTGTACCCTGGCCACCACAAGGAAGGGGTACTGACCCCCTCAATCTACCATCCTACATCTTCTGAATACGGGTCTAGACTCAGTCTCTAGTCTACTGGGTCTTTTCCTGAGTCTCCTCTACAATATAGGCCTTCTCGACAACCTCTACTAATGTCTACAGATATTGGATCCACACTAGACCTCCAATATCTAAATTTAGGCCCTGTATGAACCTATGAATCTGCACCTTCTCATCTTGCATATACTCTACATACTGGAGTAGATCTAGAAATATACTCTCATACTCTGCTACTGAAAGAGAAGCCTGTCAGAGGTCATGGAACTCGTCAATCCTCTACTGTATGAACCTCTGTGATAAATACCTACTCCTAAATCTCTCCTCAAATAGCTCCCAGGTCACTGTCTCTGAATCTACATGGAGCTTCTACTCCTCTGTCCTCCACCACACTCCAGCTCCATCCCTTAGTAGATGGATCACAACACGAGCTTTCATGTTGCTAGAACAAGGACAAAGCTTGAAGCAACCGCTCAAGCTCACTAGCCAGGCCTCTTCCTGAAATCCACCTGTATCACCTGAGTAATGTGAGGGCCAAAGCTTTAGGATCTCCTTGATGTGATCTGCTATTGTCGTCTGTCAGCCTCTAGGTCTCTCAATACGCTCATCCCTAAGCCTAGGGCTCCGAGACCTCTCTCTATGCTCTGGAACTCTATCACCTTGTCTCCTAGGTGGTGACTCTACTCAAGATGACTCCGCATGGGAGTTCTCTCCTCTATACTCCTCGCTATGTCAAGGAGATACATGACCCTCGATAGAAGGGGCTCTATCATGACTAGCTACATGTCCTCCTCCTAATCCTCCGCATAGAGTGGCATTAACATCCTGAAGGGTCTGTAGAATCTGAGGTAGGATAGCTACTACACCCTGATCTGGTGGTGCTGGTGGTGGTGAGTCTGAGTCTCTATGAAGGTTCCTCTCACTCTTTCTGAGCCTCCTGCACAGACCAAAGTGAGAGTTAGTTCATTTTTCTAAGTTTATACAACTTCCATGTTTACTAAAATATACCAATTTTTAACTAAGTTGTTTTCTAGATTTACGAGTGTACTAGGTTTAAGTTTTCATGTCTCAAGTTTTTTTCTAGTGTGCCCAATGGTCCAATCCTTTGAACCACTACTCTGATACCAAATTGTAGTGCCCGTTTAAATAACCACTTGAGACCCAAGAAACAACCTAGGGTTAGCTAGAAAAATTATGGGATAATTTTTTTTGTTTGAATAGTCTACAACTAGGTTGCAAGACATTAGTTTTCCACTAGCAGGTTCTGGGACAAAACTAATTTACCAAAACACATGTTTCTTTTATTAACTAATATCAAGTTCACAAGGTTTAAATTTTAGGTTTAGGTGTTTTATTAAGGTTCAGGGAGTAATTTACCCCCATACCCACTTTCTAATAGTCTCTAAGTTTCAACTATATTTTTCTCATACTTATACTTCAAAAATTTCCCTAAACCATTCCCATTGGATAGGAAATTTTCTCACCTTTCTAGTGATATAAATAAGTCCTCCTAACTCCTTGTATATTTCTCAAGATATGAGTGGGCAGAGTTTTTAGGTCCAATTTTCCCCTAGGGGGACACATGTCAAGAGGTGGAGAAAGCACCTTCCACGGGTTGGTGGGTCACAGGGTTGCTTGGGTAATTTTTCCCATCATGTACCACAAAGGAAAGAGTTCTTTCATGCCTCCGCAGGTCCCTAGAGGACATGTGTCGAGTCCAAGTGCAAATCGGGGGAGGGGAAGGGAAGGGTGGAGCGGCGGAAGGAACGTGATGCATTTTCCCCCTTGGGCACAAAAGTGCGAAATGCATTCACGTGCCCATGAGTCTAGTGAGGGAGACACATGTCACTTCAGGAGTGGTGCAGGGAAAATGAATGGGTGGGAGCGGTGGAAGATTTGGGATTTTGGGGTTAAAAGCTCAAAGGAGAAATTTCACACGTGCCTCCGCCGAAGGCAGAAAGGGTGCCATGTGTTTGCAACCCTGATTGGTCACAGGTTAGCAGAGATGAAAAATGGAAATTTTTCCAAGGTTTAAAATTTCAAAAATTCAAAGGGGAAAAAAAATTCTGCCCCTCCACCACTGCCATCGTGAGGACAGTGGCATGTGATTGGCTGCAGGCCGGGGAGGCGGGGGAAAAATGGCAAAAATTTTCCCGAGGGTAAAATTTTTCAAAAGAGACAAGTTTAAAACTTTGGTCCACCCCTCCAAGGTGCCACGTGGCAGGTCCTGATTGGTTGTGAGATGGTGGGGGCCATGGAATTTTTGTGGAAATTTCTCCAAAGTTAAAAATTAAATTTTTAACGGTTAGATTTAATATTATTTTTTGTTTTGAATGCCAAATTGAAGTAAAACTTCAAATGGCCATAACTTTTGATAAGAAGCTTAGAATTTGGGAAAACAAGGACTTTTCAGAAATATCTTGATGCCCTCTTTACACAAAAGTCATCAATTTTGGAATTTGATGAAGTTTAAGTGGTAAATTTAATGAAAACAATCTGCATGCTTTTGCAAAGTAAAACTAGGAGAAATTCACTTATAAATTTTTATTCAAATTTGACCTCCTACTTGCTCGACATGTCAAACAAACATAGAGGATTCTTTTTAGATTAATTTAAGAGGTTTTTCAAGATCTAATTTATTAGGGGGAGTTGCAAGTGAAATTAATTTTTATTTTACAACATTGGGCAGCAGATTGACTGTGCAAGTTTAATTTTAATTTTTTTACAAATTTTTCAAGGATCTGTCTTAAGTATTATTATCAAAATGAATTCCTTAGTGTCTTAGCATGCTAATCCATAACATTTTTAAGTTTATTATTAAGTGCAAGTCCGAACTGTACATTTTCATGAAAAACTAATTTCCAATATAACATTTATAGCATAGATATTTTTCTTCTAAATCTATGTATATCAATTTTATCATTTAAATGTGTATATAGTTTCTAAATCTAGTCTAATACATTTTCTTGTTTAAATCAACCATTCAATTCCAAGTTAAATTGCAGTTCTGATTTCAATTCTAATATACATTTTAAAAGGAATATAACATTGTCTTTTCTTCACACGCATTCTTCCTTTACAAACAGAAATCTCATTCTTTAACAGCAAATCAAATCCAATACACAATACAATTTTGAGAACTAATGCAATCCTTTATTCATTTCCAATACAACTTTACAATTTTCTCTTTTCCATTTGATTTCTAAATACAAAATGCAACTTACAAAATATACAACATTCTTTTTCAAAAATAGAGAGTAGCATATAACTCCTTTACATTTCACATTCCAATTTCAATCCTTCCATTGTCAATACAATTATCTTCACATTACAAATTTGCTAAACAATTCATCCACTCCAAAGTGGGAAGGATTACAATGAACTTTCTCACAAGAAGGGACTGTCAAACTACACATTTCTTGACTTCAAAATATAACATGCTCCATTCCTTCATCTTTTCATCTTGATCACAACAAGGAAGGGGGAAAGGCAACGCTCTCCACCCAACCAAGACATCCAATGAGAAGGGAGAAGCCATCCTTCCTCATTGGCCCCCGAGCCCCAACCATATTGAAATAGAAGATGAGAATCAACTCATGGAAACAATGCTTCCACAAAACATACAAGCAACATTTACACATTTAAACAACATAGTTCAAGAAGAATGTAGTTCACCACTACATTAAATACATGTGCAAACAAAAATGAGGCTTCTTCCAAGGAAGCCAACAAGAGCAAGGATCTATGGGGAAAGCTACTTATGCCTCCCAATTGGGAATTTGGGCATCCACCAATAATCATACCACCAATATCAATATCATATCCCATAAACCTTATGCCTCCCAACCCCTCCTTATGCCCCCCCAAGAGTAAGAAATGCAAGCTATTTATTTTCCAAGGTGGATCCCAATCCCAAACTCCCTCCATAATAAAACTGATGCCATTGGCATTCCCTTATGCCCCCCATATGAAATTCCCCATAGCCTTCTCCTACACCATATCCTAATCAGTCTACCCAACTAGCCAACACACACATAACAAAATTCACCATTTCCATTCAAGCATGCAAGAGAAAGAAACATTTTAAAAAGGCTCAAGTTCCTACCTCTCCATAATGGAGTTTGTTCCAAGATCAACAAGCTTCCCAAAAGCCAAAATGTAGTCCAAAATCAGCAACACACCAACATACAATTACTCCAACTCCTTCCACAAGCAATCTCCAAAAATCAGCAAGCAAAATTCACCCCCCAAGAGGTATAAGCAAAGTTTCAACAACCCCAAAAAAAAGAAAGGAGTTTGAATTTTTAAAGGAGAGGGAAGAGAAGAGGATGACGTGGCTCCATGTGGGATGCCACATCACGCTTCCTCAACCTCAAAACAAAAGTCAACATTATTCACCTAAACATAATAAATAAAAATGATAATATTAACTTACACACTCCAAAATAACCCATACCCCAAAAGGACGTGAATTTAAAACATGTCATAGATGTGCAATTAAAAATTATAAATAGTCATTTCAAAATGCATTAAAAAGGCCTTAATTTAATCTCCAAAATCATATGTATGGTTAGTGAATAATTTTAAGATGTGTGGGACAAGTTTAACTTATGCCATAAGCCTCCAATTAGATCCCCCAAGGACAAATTCGAATTTTTCTAAAAGGATGATGTGTTTCACACTCCAAAAATCTCTCTTGCATTCTTCTTACATATTTCATACACCTTCTTACACATTTCTTACACACTCTTACAATATTACATTTAAGATCAAAAACTTCATTAATTACATTTTTATGACGTATTGATTTATTTATTTTAACACATGATTATTTACAACATAAACACAACATAAAAATAATTAGTGAAATGGGGTGACACATCACAAAATAAATACATGCAACATTAATAAAGAAACCACATTAATAAATTACACAAAACTCATGGTCACATATCAAAGGAAATTCCTCTCCCATGGGAATCTTTAGCATAAGAGCAACACACACAAACACACACACACATAGTTGCCATGGTGATGTTGTTGAATTCACTCATAATTTCAATATGGTTAGTCTCCAGTCCCCTAAACATTTTTGTTATGATTTTGACCTATAAAACACAAATACCTCCTTTCGGCCTTGTGGCCATATCAGAACATCCAAAATGATATAAACATATATTTCAAAATCATCTAAACATGTGAATCGCAACAACATCAAGAAATCAACATTATAATTTTGAGTTTAAATTAATCAATTATATCAGTCATCAATAAAATCTTCATGCTAGTTCTAGGTCACAATATTCAAAATCAATATGGTTAGTCTCTAGTCCCGCGACATTGTTGTGATGATTTTAACCTAAAAAACACAAATACCTCTTTCGGTGTCATGGCCACTGATCAAAACATAAAAAATGATATAAATATACTGACAAAACCATATATTCATATGAATCACAATAACATCAAGAAATATCATTTTGAGTTTAATTAATTAACTCTATCATCACCAATTAATTCTCATTCTAGTTCTACTCACAATATCCAATATCATATGTCCAAATCAACATCTATGATATGTCCATGTAAAATAGTATATCATCATCTTCATATAAAAAAATGTCTCTAATAATCATCATGCATAAGAACTGAATCCAAATCAATAATAATCCCTGATCTAACATCTAACCATCATACTAAACAAAACATAATAGTGTCCATAATATGATCAACAATATCAAGATCAGTATCTAAAAGTGTCAAAGGGAAGTGGGCACTATAGTAAATCTATCCCCTAGGGCATGAATATAATGTGCATAGATAGGGCATTGATCGATCTCATGAAGTTTCTGATAAAAATATCACATACATAATATGATTATGATGCATCCATCTATTACACAATCATTAGATGTTATGATATGATGTGATAAATATCAATTGATGCCCATATACTCTATATCTAAGTACGAAAGAAATTTCCATAAAGAGAATAATTATATAGTCCCCTTTATTCCATTCATTTATGTTTAATGTACAAAGTGGTCATATATATAGCCGTTGAATTCCCTATATATCTAAACTTTGGGGGGCCTCTGTGTGCCATATATAGATATGGATTATCACTTGTCCCCTATTTATATATCTATGTAGAGGTTGAGGAGGGATTGTAGCGAGCCTATAAAATAGGAGATAGGGCTATCTAGCCTATACTATGTATATTTGGGGGGCCCATATACCTTATAGATAGGGCCATACATATGTTGACTACCAACTATAGATATATAGTCTCGCTTGATCGATCCTATCAGCCTCTACCTCCCCCATTTTTTAACAATAGTGGTAGCTAGAATATAGGCATCCTATCTAGATATATTTTTTAAGAGATTTTTTTACATTTCTACTTTAAATTAATGAAGTGAAATAATGAAAACAAAAAAGATCTCAATAGAAAGAGGGATTTACCAATACCCGTAGAGGTGGATACTAAAGCTAGTGTTTAATTGAAGTTGTCACATTTGAGTGAATGTATAATTCCTTCATTTCTACTAAGAAAATTACATTCAAAGACACTAACCATAAAGGATAAGACAAATGGATAAACGACTTACTTGGTAAAGGATAATTCTAAGAATCCAAAGTGAATTCCTTGGAGGATGTTAGCTAGATTTTATACAATTAAGTAAATTGATAAATACAATGATAAGGATGTGTGATAAACAGTGAAAAATAGATATCATATGAAGGCCTTTTGAACTCAAGATGGATAGGAAAGTTATGAGTAGTATCAAAGGTATCCTAAGCTATGGAAGATGTAATCAGAACACGTTCAAAGTATTCATACTAGAAGTGGTAAGTTTCATGTTTCGTCTCATGGAGGAATTAAAATTGGTCTTTTATGTCTTGTTCGGTGTCAACGAAGTGGATTTTGTAAAGTGTGAGCTCATGTAGACTGTTGTATTATTCCTATAAGAATGATACTTGGATTAGTGGAAGGCTATAAATATGTATAATTGGATGTGAATGGCCACAAACTACCATTTAACAGAGAGTTATGCTTGGAAACAATAAGTTAATTATAGAGGATTTGATAAAAATGATAAGAAATTGATAAACTGATAAAATGATAAATTTTCCAAGCATTGCTAGCAATTAGTGTGAATTGATAGAGATTTGTATGATATTGATGATTTTGATAAAAATGAGAGTCTAAAGTTATAAGATCATTTATTTGATTAATTTAAAATCTTGATATGATAGAAAAGAAATAAAAATAGATTAAGGAATACCCTTGAGTGAATTTGGAGATAACAGATACCTCAAATATTCATTAGGAAACATCTGAATGGATAAGTTGTGTTGGGATGCTTCTTGGAGTTTGACTAATTAAAATGATCACCAAGAATGCTTGAAAATGTATGATGCTGATGCCTGATAGAGTTTTATATTTTCCTGGGTGAGTTAGTGTTAGGAAAAAACTGTTAGAGAAGAAATGATTCATGAGAATTGAGATTGAAAATCCCTAAGGGATAGTACAGAAGTGTTTATTTATAATTGTTGGAGATTAAACTAAATTACAAATGATTTGGGTTTTTTGGGTTCGTTTCCTATAGACATATGATTCGTAAAGGAATGATGTTAGGATGGGGAATTCAAGTGATGGGGGTAAAGGGTTTCCATCCATAGACATATGACATATCCTCAAGTGATTTGATTGTTTGTTAATTAATTGTCTAAGTATTAGGGTTGATTAGATGAGACATTTGTGGAAAAATGTGAGGGAAGTGATGTGATTTTGGAAAATATTGAGTTGATGTTACAAAAGGGATAAATCTCTAGCAATTTGTAACAATCATTGGTGATCAGGGTAAATCTCTAGCAATTCAAAGAATCACCGGTGATTGCTCATAATTTTTGGGGAGGCTATAAACTCCCTAGGTCAGTGGTAAATAATGCATTTTTACAACTTGACTATTGCAATTAGGAGAGATTGAGATGAAAAATGGTGATTAGGAGAAATGACATTAGGGACAAGGCACATGAAGCCCACACGGGTAGAGGTGAGTGCCCAATTTTTTTTTTTTTATCGATTTTAGTTGACTTTGATCAATTTTTTCATTTTTGATGGTATGAAGGGTTTGATTTTAAAATCATGAGAATCGTCGGTGATTTAGGTTGATCGTCATCGATTCAAGTGAATTGCAAGTGATTTGTCTGAGTTTTTTGTAAATGGTTTGATTAAGTTACGACCCTTGTATTTGATGAATCTGTTGATTTTTTTTGAAGTAAAAATAGTTTCTAATGTGTGTTTGTGGTATGTTTATTGCTGCAGTTGAATGCGAAATTGACTATCTGGGATAGGATTCCATTGATTTTAGTAGAGGTTTAAGAGGATATGTTAGATGATGATTGGAGTCTTATAGACGATGTAGGGTTTATAGGGATTCATGTTATAATAGACACATTTCAAAGATGTTGGGGGTTATTTTTGGCTTTGATGGAGAGATGGGATCCATCCACCTATTACATTTTGGTTACCTACAGAGTGATATCACGATCATTGTGAAAGGATTCTCATCAGATTAGTACGCTACTGGAAATACATGAAGAGGGTATCTATTGTATTGATGAGATGTAGAGAGAGGATGTGATGAGAAAATTATATGGAGATGATGATGTGTATGACGTATGATATAATTTAGGGGGTTTTATCCTTAATTTATATGTTGTACATAGAGAGAGGGATGTACTAGAATGACTATGTTGATGATGGGTATTTCCTATTTTTCTTACTTGATTCTAGAGGAGGGATATTCCCATGGATGATGGTAGGGGTGGTTGTAGAGATGGTGGAGCACCATAATGTGTTACTTATGCCCCTACATTACTATCACAATTATATAGGGATCTGTGGGCTTAGAAAGTAAACAAAAGATTATCTATTGATGTTACATTTCTATTACAGTTTTTGGATTTTGAGAACATTTCCATAGGTCATTCATATGGTTTAACATGGGGAGGTTTGTATATGATTTGGAGATCCACTAAATTCATCAGATGGTGAGAAGATGTGTGGTAGTTGAGGGGGAAGTGGAAGGACAGTCAGTATAGAGATATCCTTACTGGATTATAGGTTGGATTTGTTGTGTTGAGGTCATATCTTAATTTTCCCATGTGTCCAGGCTATGAGTGTGAACTTGATGGGCTGCACCAAGAGTAAAGGGTGCAAAGGAGATGATGAAAAGAGTGGTAGCTCAACATATTTAGCCTTGTTAGATAGAAATTTGGTTTTATACAAGATGTTCCTTATGCTCTAGTATTGTATAGACAAGATGAGGGAGATTCAAAGACTCATAAGGTAGTTGTAGGATGAACTCCTATTATAGCTTATGAGTAGGGATTCATCAGTTTAGATGAGGATGGGGATTGAGTACCAATTTATGATGCTAGAGTGACCATTGTTTATAGACTATGGTGGGCTGGTGCATATGCAGAATTTGAGAGAACTTGACTTATTTAGAGAGGGAGGAGACTGCATGCTCGGGTGGTGGGAGAACATGATATTATTGATGTCAGTGATGATGAGGAGGGTGATGGTTATGATGAGGACCTAGAGTCCACAATTTCACAGTTAATGACCAAGAAGGCCATAGTGGAGGTAAAGAGGGATAGCTTGAGGATGGAGAGATATAATCTGATTGGAGTTATTACTACTTTGATTTGTTAGAGAGATAGTGCTATAACAGAGTGAGATGTACTTAGAGCAAAGATAGTGTAGGCCACTACTGATTTGGATCAATATAGATAGTAACAAGAGACCCTGACAAAGGTAATCACTATTATAGGATCTTTGATATTGGTTGTGGAGTTGATGAAATGGGCATAAATAACAGATAGATGGGAGCCCTAGGTATGATTATCTATGCCCATTATAAATATTTGATGGTAGAGTTGACCTAATATGAGGATATGGTGATACATGAATTTCTTAATGCATTTCGGTATGCTGATTAGATGACACAATGAGGATCAATTTCTAGCGCTAGTGTGGGGAGTGTGGGTCATCCATATTGAGGAGATGTTGGAGGAGATGGTGTTAATGGAGGCATGTAGGATGGTGATGGGAATTTTATTCATGCTAGTGTATTTCTTAGTGATATTCATTTTATTGGATAGTTATGTGTTGTATTCTGACATACATACAACTTTGTTTATGAATCCTTTGACTTATAGTTTTTGTCATGTGGAGTGGTGGAATCCTTGATGATGTATTTTGATACATTGATTATATGATATGATGATGTGGTTGGATTGTAATTTATGTGTCTTGATGCATGTTTTAATATGTTTTTAGTGTTTTAATTAATATTCATCTGATGAGATGTTTATGTGATGTGAATTTTGATGTAATTTAGACATTCATGTGATTTGGATGGTGATGTGACAAAATTTATCAAAATGTGTTTTAACTTTAAAAAGGAGTAAAAATGAAATGATTACTTTAATATGGATTTTATACAAATTTGATGGGTATGAATTGCGAAAGTAATTGTATTTATACCTTTGAAAATGTTAAAATAAGACTATTACTGAGTAGTTACACATGGGATCTTAGCTATGGAGTGATTAGATGTACCCTCCTAGGACATCAAAGGATTTTAACATGTGTAAGTTGATGTAGGATAGAGGGTTTTCCTTTTAACATTTTCATAAAGAGATGCCACATCTATAAATTTATTTTTGATGCAAATTGATCGATGCGGGAAGTTTAATCTGATGGGAATGTTGATCGATACAGGAATATTTCCTAGGATGATTTTGAGATTTTATATTTTTTAAAGGATGATTGATGCAAGAAGCATTTTTATATAAGTAGTAATTTTTTGAGGGAGTAGTCTATGGTTTTTATTTTTTATTATGACAAAAATAGACATCCTTTAAGGGATTGGTCTATATTTTAAAGGTAGATATCCTTTGAGGGATTAGTCTATTATATTTGAATTTTTGTATAAGAATCATCCATAGATATTTTTCACCTTATTTTAGCTGAGGATAATACTAATAGACTATTTCAAGGAGGGGAAAGAGATATGTATAGGATGTACACATATGTACCCCATGACATGCTTTTAGTTAGTACAAGGTAGGTAAATGTAATGATTATAGGGTTCCTACTAAGGATGAAGTTTTCCATTTGAATATGTGATGAACAAAGTTGTGGTGCTCATATTTAATATTTTTAAGATAGTGGCGGAAGACCACACAATTTCAAATTATTACTATGCAAATATGAAGGGATGATGGAGGATTAAGATCTTAGATGAAATTATTGTCATGACGGTGATAAATTAACAATAGAAAGGCATTAATTACAATGAATTAAAATTTTCCTTTTAAGGTGTACCATCAAGGGAGGATAAGTGATATGCTCCCGACCCATACTTATGAGTGATGATGTATGGAATGATCCAATTAGGGGTAAAATTTCCACATTTAATCCATCCTAATGTAGTGAAATTTTTATATTCTTTGAGAACAAGATCACCAATATTTAAGTCATGTTCTTTTACATGTTTATTATATGCATGTTTGATACATTCTTGATAGACTTGATGATGTTTAAAGGCCATTAAACATTTTTCATATAATAATTCTAATTGTGACAGCTAGTCTTGTTGATATTCTTCTTTGGGATAAAGTATTTGAGTGATACACAGAGTGTTGGAATTTTCACTTCAAGGCATAATACCACTTGAGATCTGTAAACAAGGGAAAAGGGCATAACACTAGTAGGGGTACTGATGGTAATTCGATAATCCCATATCTAGAGAGTAAACAAGATTTAGAGATGTCAATTCATGCCTTCTTCATATACTATATTCATGAGAACATTTGTAAGTGTGTTGCTAGAGGCTTCATCCAATCTATTCACTTGGGGATAGTATGGTGTTGAAAACTTAAGTTTGATATTGAAGGTTTCACAAATTTTCTTAACATCCTCTTTTTTGAAAGATTTTCCATTTTTTGTAAAATAATTATGAGGGATGCCAAAGTGACATATGATGTATTGACAAATGAAATTGATGATTTTATATGATTTATTTAAATCTAAGGGGATGGCCTCAATCCACTTTGTAAAGTATTCGGTGGTAGTGATGATTGAATGATTTTTTTGGGATGATTTAGGTATGATAGTCCCAATGAGGTCTAACACCCATAGTGAGAAAGACCATATATTGTGAGAAGGTTACAAAGCTTGACTAGGAACATGTATGAGGTTTGAGTGTTCTTTATATTTGACACACTTATTGACATATGAAAAAGAATCCTAATTAATAGTAGGAAAATAATAACTGAGTCGTAAGACATGTTTAGCAACAACATTACCATTGAAATGTCCACCGCATATGTTGTCATGGACTTCTTGGATTACTTTGATAGATTCGTGATATTTAATACATCTTGATAAGATGTCGTCAAAACCCTTCTCATACAAGATATCACCTATGATTACATAAAAAGTGGTGCATTGAAGGAAGGATTATTTAGCATTTTGTGATGAATCAAAGGGAATTTTTTATTCTGAAAGATAATGGAAAGTTGGATAATACCATAGATTAGTTAGATGAGTGTCAATGGTATTGATGGGGGCTTGATTTTGATGTGAGGGGTGATCCAATATTTGAACGAATACGGATAGTTTGGGATTTTTGATTGATTATTCAATTGATAAAGGAATGAGTTCTCCTAAAGAAGCCATGGTATCTGTAAACTTATAAGATGATCGTGGAATGATTTGTATGGTGTAATTATTGAAGGATCTAAGGATAAAATCAACATTCACTTTATATTTTTTTAATATTTCAATTTTACAATGATATTCCCCTTTGATTTGATTGATGACGAGTTGTGAGTCTCCTTAGATTTCTAAGATTTGAACACTTTGTAAAATACCAGTTGTAAGACTCATTGTTAAAGCCTTGTATTGTACTATGTTATTAGTACATTGGAAATTAAGTTTGAAAGATAGTAGAATAGGAATCCCCTGGGGAGGTATGATGATAATACCATCCCATCCCCTTACTGGAATTTATATCCAGCGAAAAAGAGGGTCATTTTGATTTGAGTAAATTCATGTTCATTGATAGATTCGTTAGGAAATTTTTCATGATAAAGATGGGTGTCAGGAAGGGGTGCTTCAATAACATGGTCTACGATGAAATTTCCTTTAATGGATTTATGTGATATAAATTTAAGGTCAAACTCAGTCATAAGAATGAGCCACTGAGTTATGCAGTCACTATGATTTAGAGTGCATGGTTTTGAGTGGGTTGAACTTGGTGACAACATAATTTTTTTGGTTGAGGAGATAGTGACATATCTTATATGTTGCAAAATATAAGGTGTAATATAGTTTTTTGGCTTCAGTATAACATGTTTCATATTCATGGAGTGTATGACTTAAGTAATAAATAACCTATTCATGGCCTTGGTAATCATGATTAGTAAGCATAAATACTAAGTAATGATCTATGGTGGATATGTAAAGGTAGAAAGGATCCCCCTGATTAGGAGGTGTGAGTATAGGTGGTGATAAGAGATAATATTTGAACTCTTCTAAGGCCTTTTGAGAGTTAAAATCCCATCTAAATTCAATGTCTTTGTAAGAAAGGTTATGAAATGGTTGACAATGATATGATATTTTGAGATATGAAATGTTAGATATACTACAGTTTACCTTGACGAGTACAGAGTTATTTGAGGTTCAATAGAGGAGGGATTTCAATGATAGCTTTAATTTTTGGTGGGTCTACTTCAATACCTTAGATAGATATAGTGAATACCATAAGCTTTCTAGTGAGAACACCAAAAAAACATTTGGTGAGGTTAAGAAAAAGGGAATAGTTAATAAGTGGAATAAAGATATATTTTAGAATAATGAGATGATCTTTGCATTGTTTATATTTTCTTGAGATCATCAATGTAGTCTTATATAGTTTTTTGGATAAGATCGTGGAAGATATATGTCATGGAAAAATAGTAAATGGCCTCAAAATTTTTAAATACAAATGGCATGACGTGGTAATAGAAGGTCCTGTTATGGAAAACTCAGAGCACCACCTAAATGTCTAGTTTGTGGAACTGGAGTCTAGGGAATCTGATGTGATACCCTAACATGTAGTTATCGTGAAGTGTGGGACCCTACGAATTAGATAACTCTCTAGAGAAGGCCGATTCATTTCCTAATCCTGCCTACCACAACTAATCCGAATGTAATAAAAAATACCATATAAAATTAATCTAAAATTCCAAGGGGATAGGGAGAGGGATGCATGAAATAAAAAAATCTACAATAGGAGCGGTGATACACCAAGAAAAGAATGTGTTATACAAATTACCAACCCTAAAAAATAGATAAGAATGCATTTGGGGAGGATGGTTAGGTACAAAAGACCAAGTTGCACACTTTACACCATTCCAAAATAGACTCAACAACACCAAAAACCTATGGTGAAAACATTAGTTTACACAGAAAACTTAGTAGAAATGAGAAGCATGAAAGAACAATCAAGATCATGTGAGGTTAGAGAGATTAACATAGAACATAGATTTTCATTACTCAAGAATATACACAATACATTGCAATAGGGAAAGGAAGTAATGCCATTACATTTATCAGTGTGAAGGCCTTAAGACCCATGAAATTCACAATAGCTCAGTTGAAGGAAAGGATAATATGGGTGTAGATGAGAGAAAATGACCAAACCCTTCAAAAATAAACCCACTTTAAATATATAGAGGGAATTTACAAGAGTGAGAGAGAGAAATTTTTAATTCATGGGTAGCTAATACATATTTTCATCATCCATCATCCACATGGGTCCTCTGAGGTTTCCCATACTATCTATACCTACCCCCATGCCTTCATTAATTATACCTCACCTAACTAGGGCACTATTTACTATTACTAAATTTTAGAATTTTGAAACCTCTGAAATTATAAATCTGATGTTGTCATGCTATAGATCTCACTTCCACTTTTATGGGGTATTGAAAACCTCTGATAATCCATTTTTGATAGTCCCATGTTGTAGATCATCTTTTCCCCTTTTTGATGACTATAATTTTGTGAAAATAGGGAAAATATGGAAAATTTTATGTTCTTTTGTGAAGGGATCTTATGGTGTATTATTTCTAGTGTTTTTGTATGGTGAGTTGGTTAATTGACTCACCAAACAGATCACCGAGTGGCTCAGAAAGATTCAACATTGAGTTTCGATTTTGTGTTTGTAGTATCCTTCCTACACCCCTTCAGCAAACTCCCGAAACTCAATGGTAAACCTGTGTGTTCTTATAGAGTTGAATTTTCCATTAGGATTCAACAAACTTCCCCTCTACTTGTATCTCGAGCCCATTGTTATATATTACTACTAATCATTGAGCTTCCCCATTAATTTTGGGGATGAATCCCATACACTTTTTGTCAAGGTACTAAATCCTATCTTTATTCCAACTACTAGAAAACTCCTCCTTAATGACATTGAGCCTCTCGGATTCTACCTCACCACCCCACATGAATTTGTTCTCTCATACACCACATGTTAGTTTCATGTAACCTTTGAATGGCTCAAGATCTCTACCAATTTATTTATCCCCATTATATTTTTCCACATTACATAGAACTTTCTTTATTTGGCATGTGAAGACCAATCAGCTCGATCTTGAAACAAATTCACATGACCACTCTTGACTTGGCCCTCTCACTTACTGCATTAACCTCCCTAACCATCGAGGCACAAATATAAACCACCCAAATTTCATATTTTTTCTTTATCGAGAAATCTTACATTTTCACTTCAAAGGTCATGTACTATTCATCAGATTGAGCCATTGAAAACTTTAACATTTTGAAGTCCAAAATTCTAAATTTAAGACTTTGGGCTTCGAGATTTTTTCTCGCCCCATGGTCTACTATTCATTATTTACATAGAATTCTCTTAATTCAGAGTTTGGATTTCAGGATTCTCTCTCCAATTGGAATGCACTATTCATAATGCCCACTTGTTCTCCTAAAGCCCAAAATGAATGTTTCCTAAAATCCCTTCACCATTTCACATCGTTGCTTTGCCACATTACACCACCTTGCCTTGGCCCTGGTAGCATCTCCAATGCCATGTTTGAGCTCTACAAGCTTCCTAACTGAGTGAGTTGGATTTGCTACTATTATCTCACGCTTGTAAGGATCATCATGTTCTCATTCTGAATTTATGAATTATAGAGTAATTTTTCCGTCTTGACTACCATGGCATGACTCTTTACTTTATTGTTACCTGGCCTGAATTGTTTAATTTTCCTATCATGCTTACCATCATGGCCTAATCCCTTCATGATTCATCTTGTCTCTCACCTTATGCAAACCCTCCACTGTTTCCTTACTATGTGACTCAACCAATGGATTTCCCTTCTTATCCAAATTCTATGTGGCACCTGACTTACCTGAGCTCATTATGTACTGTGATTTCTCCGTATACCCTCTTTATGCTTTATCTCAGCCATGTTGCCCTGACTCCTCTATGATGAAAATTTCATTACTTTGTTATGGAAATATTCTTATTTTCCATATGATCCACACCCAATACTAATCTGATTGAGGGATATCTTCTCAACATTGTGGCTTATGTGAGCTCCAGGATAATTTTTTCACCTATGAGCTCATTTACAAAGCTTAGTTCCCCTAGGCTAAGTTTACTTAGCCTAACATGACCTATGAGTTGAGCTTAGTCTCATTTAATTCGCATTTCATTACCCTAATCTCATTGTGTTCACCTAAATGACTCGTCTCATGCTACTTGGAGGCTTCCCCCTCAAGTTCAGTTGTCCTCAATGATTTGGCTCCATGCTCAGCACATGCCATCTCCATCTCGCTAGTGCTGATCTGGGGATCATTTTTGAAGTTCCCTAAACATCTCTAACTAGTTTCAGTGTAGAAGATCATTTTGAGATCTTTCCAATGATGGTGAGAACACAAAAAATAGACATCGGGAGCTCTAGATATGTTCAGTCAAAGTTTCGTCAATGGGAAATTCAACTCTAGTCAACTAGTCAATATTGGACTAATGGCACTGTGACACGTGGCGAAAAGGAAAAGGGAGTCATTTGTTGGTTTTAGATCTCCGGTCTTTGACATTCATAAAAATATTGCTCGTCGGAACAAGAGGCTCAAATTTTGTTACAAAGGGGAGCCCGACCGCCATGTAGACTATGGTATTATCACCGACGTGGTGGGTCCAAAAGCCACCAGGTGGCTTCCCACCACGAATCGAATTATGATCCTATGAGTCATACAAGTGGACTGATATGCTATTTTCTTTGTTAATTATTTTCATACTTATTTCCATGGGTTGAATTTATATTATTTGGTAAGTCCACTTAGTAAACCACATAATCCTCTAAACCCACAACTGACAAATGTTATGCTTAGACCATGTATTAATGGAAACATGGTGGGGGACATAATCCTCCAAATGCCAAACCATGGAAGCTATGCCATGTGGAGAATGGAGGTGAAGCAGTGGTGGGGGCAACTAAGTTCATGCATGGAGATACACGTGTGAATAAGGTGGGGGGTTATGCCCAAGTGGTCTCAAACCACCTAAACCTATGTGGATAAAAAGAATTTATGTTCTCCCTCAAATGTGGGATAATACCCACTTAAAACCTTCCACCATAAATGAGATTTCATCCCCTTATTCAAATGTTACTTCCTATGTGAATTTTATCCCATTAAAAATGCAATCTGATTTAATCCCATTACACATGCTACGGGATAGGTTATTATTAGCCTTAGGATAATATTTTAATGCATTATTTAAGGGCCCTATTTTTGTATAAATAGGGAACCCATTCCTTTGTAACACACACACACAACACAATGGAGAATCTCATTCCTAGAGCTCAGAAATGGGGAGAGCGAGCCAAGAGGAGAGTTAGTTTCCATGGGCATAGATGTGTGAAGACCTAATTTATTTAGGCATTATTATTTTATTATTATTGACCTATTATTTTTAGGCAATTAAATTAAAATTATTGTGGCTAGGAGTTATTAATACTACCTAGTCGGCCTATAGCACCACACCAAATTATTGTGAATCCTAGAATATCGACCGAAGTGCCATAGGGTGTTACGAAGCATCTGGAAGGCCAATCGAGAACTGGAGGATTTTGAATAGTGGAGCTGGTGCCATCGAGCTTGCTGAATATGCCAGGAAAGGGGAAGTTGGGTGCTATTTTTCACCCTTGTCTTCTAAAGGTCTGGTTATTCTTCTAAGAAAGTTCTTAATAGTTTCCATTAGGTTTTCTTATGAAAGTACTATTGTAACTTACAAGTTTTGACTAGTGGAATGGTTCAATAAGAACCCGGAGACGTAGGCAATTGCCGAACTCCATAATCAATCATTGTGCAATTGTCTTTATTGTCTTGCATTAATTTTTAAATTGATTACTGAAAAGGAGAAAATTATCAGGCAAATAATTAAAGCCTATAAGGGTCCAAGATCAGGTAGATAAAAAATTGATTATTTTCAATCAAGTTTGGTATCAGAAGGTTATTGGCTTGCAAACTTGCTAATCTCTAAGAAAGTTTTATATCAGAGCAGGTTATTGGCTTGCAAACTTGCTAATCTCTAAGCAAGTTTGGTATTAGAGCTGGTTTTGTAGAAATAGATCTATACCTTTTCTTCTAGTTCTAGTTATGCTTATATTATTGGGCACCATGGTTCGAGTGATGATCACTCGACATCAAAAACATGATCTCCAGATCGAGGAGTTAAAAACCCACCTGGCTACTGTTCGAGAGCGTCAGCACAAGCAGCAACAACATATCGTAGAGTTGTAAAGAATCTTGGATGTTCCACTTGGGAAGGGGGATGAAGCCAGTCATCTTTGGAAGCATCATTTAGAGAGGAAACCTTTGCCAAACTTGGGCATGTGTCATCATTGTGGTAGAGGACACGATACCAAGTGATGTTGGGATTTGTACCTAGAGAAGAGGCCTAAGTGGATGCAGAAGAAGGACAAGGCTATTGTAGGACCCAACACTGGCCAGTCAGTGGCACCATTAGCACAGGGAGTACCATTGGAACAACCATACATCATACTGTGACATACGAGTGCCTTTAGACAGTGGATTCTAGTGGTTTCATGAGCATAGTAAGTAACCCTTATTTTTTATTGGACTATCAGAGTAGGGTATGTAACTATCGATGTGGTATGTCGTCTAGGATTTCCCATGACACCACTTCCTCGTACCAAGACAGTAGGTACAGAAGATGGTACTCTGCATGGAGTATCTACCAGTTATTGTATTGTGAGCTTCATAATCGGGAGACGAGTTTCTGATAATATCACTCTCGATATCATCCCTTTGGAGATGGATGAAATAGTATTAGGAAACTTCTATCTAACTGCTCATCAAGGTTATATGACTGATGACATGAGTAGAGTGGAGCTTTGCATTGGGCATAGCTGGAGGATCAAGTTCACGACAGGTCATGTTATTTGTCTTACACGAGGCGAATATAGTAAGCCTTCAGACTCATATGTACCCAGGGATCATGCAGATCCTAGTGCTAAGGTGAGATCATATGTCCCTATGGATCATCCAGATCCAGACACTGAGGTTACATACATTCCAACAGACCATGAGGATCTGTATGTAGAGGAGTGAGAGCCTAGGGATCCACATGACACCTATTGAGGTATCCTAGGTAGACACTAAGGATTCTACATTTGGTAAGAAATCTAAGGTGCAAATAAAGTTGACTTTGTTCAGCTATTGTATTTGGTTTTTCTTAGCATTATTTATTGCTCTTGTTATAATAAAACCATAAACTATTGTGTTAGGTAGAATGTATTGGTAAGACCCCTTTGAGGGCAATGTATGTATACATCTAACCAGACATGGCACATTAGTTAAAGACCCAATTTCGGGAAATGTTTGTACTCTGTTATACTTGCATTAGTAAGACCCCAAAGGGTAATTATTTTGGTGATTTTTCTAACACCATAAGATGCAGGATATTTTTTCCTTGTTGAGTTATTGGTCCAGCAAGGAGGAGACATATTAATTCAATCCACATTGTGATGTAGTGGAGAAGACCAAGTACATAAGCCACCAAGTAGGAGAAATTTCACAACAGGTTTACCATGTGAAATTATTTTCCTATAGATTGGTATTTAAGCTTATTGTACAAAGACTCAAAAATGGAGCATTTTTACAACTAGTTTAACATGATGTATTAGGATATAATTTCCTTACACTTGTATTTGAAAGTTGTAAAAAATACCCTATTAAGGGAACTTATCTACTAATCATCTTGTGAGTACTTGTTATATTTGGGATACATGATTTCACTCATATAGGCTTGGAGATTGATCTGCCATTTGTGCAGACAGTAGAGTTCGTAGGAGTCAACTCAGAACTTCATTCTATGTAGAGGCATTGTGACCGTGCAGTAGAATGGTAGCTGAATCACCATTGGCATTAACGTTGGTCATAACTTCTTTTTGTGTAGAGGCATTGTGACCATGCAGTAGAGTGGTACTTGATATTAGTGTGTCAACAAGAGGAGCTCTCAAAGGATCATCTCAAAACGTCATTCAGTGTCAAGGCATTGCGACCACACATTCAGAATGGTAGTTGATCAACAAACTTAGCATCGTGCATTGGAGGCTTGAGGTCTTAAAAGAGTCTTAGCATTATGTATTGGAGGCGTTGAGGTCTGTAACAGACTTAGCATCATGCATTGGAGGATTAAGGTCTTGAAAGAGGCTTAGCATCATGTATTGGAGGAAAAGGTTGAGGTCTAAAAAAGGACAAGTTGTCCATCATCAACATTGGATCAATATTAGCTCTATGTAATATGGAGTTCCTTCAAACCAGTTTGGATTCTGTGGAATCAACTTGGAGCTAGGAGATGTGTTATAGAGTAAAAGAAGATCCTTGTTGTCAGATATCAAGAAGCTTAGCACCGCAAAGAAGGAGCATTGAGGTTTCATTCAGAAACTTAGCACCATACATTGGAGGCATGGAGGTCTTCTTTAGATATCAAAGTGGCGCATCAGAAGCATCGTGGGCCCATAACCCATAGTCCCATGATCGGAGCAAAGTTTTCGAAGTGAGAAGGTTTCAGAGGAAGAGACCCAAGGGTCTACTACAATAGAACTTCCGAGGTGGTAGCAGAGTTTCCAGATTCAGGACAGTATGGCAAAATGTTCCAATATAAGCTTTTTGGGACAAAAATCCTTTCTTAGTGGGGAGGTGTGATCAAGGGATCATTTTTGAAGTTCCCTAAACATCCCTAAATGGTTCAGTGCATAGAAGATTGTTTTGAGAGCTTTCCAACGATTGTGAGAACATGGAAAATTGACATTGGGAGCTCTAGATATGTCCGGTCGAAGTTCAGTCAACTAGAAAGTCAACTCTGGTCAACTGGTCAATATTAGACCAATGGCACTATGACACATGGCGAAAAGGAAAAGGGAGTCATTTGTTATTTTTCGATCTCGGTCTTCGACAGGCATAAAATATTGCTCATTGGAACAAGAGGCTCAACTTTTGTTATGAAGGGGAGCCCGCCCGCTGTGTAGACTATGGTATTATCACTGACGTGGTGGGTCCACAAGCCACCACACGGCTTACCACCACGAATTGAATTGATCAATTTTCCTATCAAGGGTCGACATTTAGATAATTATATGAGTCATTGACCGAGTTATGTTTTACTTTGTAATTCTTTTCCATACTTATTTCCAAATGCCACGCATTATATTATACTTGGTATATTATATACTTATATATATATATATATATATTAATGTGCAAACATTAGTATAACCATATAATCCTCTAAACCCACATAACCTCCAAATGCTATGCTTATACCATGTGATGGAGTGGTGGGGGGCATGAAAATGCCATGCATGGAAGCTTCCACATGGAGAAGGAGGTGAAGCGGTGGTGGGGGAAACTAAGCCATGCATGGAGATCCACGTGAGAATAAGGTGGGGGTGATTATGCCCAAGTGGTCCCATGACCACCTAAACCTGCGTGGAAAGGCTTTACTAAGCCTTAAGCATTTATGTTCTCCCTCAAATGTGGGATAATACCCACTTAAAACCTGCCACAAATGGGATTTTATCCCCTTATTCAAATTTTGCTCCCTATGGGATTTTAACCCATTAAAAATGCAATCCGATTTAATCACATTACAAATGCTACAAGATGAGGCTATTATTAGCCTTAAAGATAATATTTTATGCATTTTTTAAGGGCCCTAATTTTGTATAAATAGGGAATCCTTTCTTTGTAAAACACACACACAATGCAATAGAGAAGCTCATTCCTAGAGCTCGGAAAGGTGGAGAGCGAGCCAAGAGGAGAGTTAGTTGCCATGGGCATAGTTGTGTGAAGACCTAATTTATTTAGGCATTATTATTTTAATTATTATTGACCTATTATTTTTAGGCAATAGTAAATTAAAATTATTGTGGCTAGGAGTTATTAATACTACCTAGTCAGCCCATAGCGCCACACCAAATTATTGTGAATCCTGGAATATCGACCGGAGTGCTATAGGGTGTTATAAAGCGTCTGGAAGGCCGATCGAGAACCGAAGGATTCCGAACAGTGGAGCTGGTGCCATTGAGCTTGCCGAATATGCCAGGAAAGGGGAAGTCGGGTGCTATTTTTCACCCTTGTCTTCTAAAGGTCTGGTTATTCTTCTAAGAAAGTTCTTAATAGTTTCCATTAGGTTTTCTTGTGAAAGTACTATTGTAACTTACAAGTTTTGACTAGTGGAATGGTTCGATAAGAACCCAGAGATGTAGGTAATTTCCAAACTCCATAATCAATCATTGTGTAATTATCTTTATTTTCTTGCATTAAATTTAAATTGATTACTTAAAATGACCAAATTGTAGGCAAATAATGAAAGCCTACAAGGTTCCGAGATCGGGTAGATAAAAAATTGATTATTTTCAGATCAAGTGCCTACAAGATTTTAAACTAATTTCCCTAAAAATCCCATGGATTGGCCAAGCCCCCTAGTTCCTCTCTTTATCAATACATAGGTTGACCTTGCATTTTGTTTATATGCCTTGAGTTGACTTGTGTTTGGTCATTGCTATGTTGGCCTTTGCATTGTGTAAAACTTGAGCTAATAACCCGAGCTTGTTTCTCTTGATCGTTGCGAGTTCAAAATTATTCACATATCTCCCTTGGCCATATATCAACCAAGATATGACTTGGATTTCTTAATTTCAACATTGATCTCAATCTTGAAACTCTTGATCTAACCTCTGTTCTAAGGCCAAATATGGCTAGCCACCCATTTTTTCCACTTTGAGTTCCTAGGGGAGTAGATCGCCTCAACGCCAAGGTCTCGTACACGATTTAAACTATGTGGAGACATTTTTTCTTCCCAAAAATCACTTCCCGCATGATTTTATCTTGCACCGAGTATCTCGACAAGCCACCTAAATTGCTTAACTCCCCTAGGCCAACCCTGAGGTTGCTCCATCCTTCTCTATTATGTGCATTCCCAACTTGTCTCCCGAGATCTATAAAAGTAACTCACCAAGCCCTAGGAAAAACAAAATTTGTGTGTGTGATGGACTATCTCACCATGTTGTTTGACGAGATAAATTTTAGCTCGATCCTTTGTGAGCCCCCATGGGCTAAATTTTTGCTTTTTTTGAGATTTTTTGTAATTTATGAATGGAATTTTCCTAAACCAGGAGGCTGAGGTGGAAGTAATAGGGTATCTTGAGGAAATTTTTCACATTTTCACTCTTTCACATTTTTTGGCTAGTTGTGGGCCCATGGGGCCTACACTTCTTCATTATTTAATTTAAATCTTAAGGGTTGAAAACTAGAATAGGAAAATAGCCTCTTATGACTCTAACACCCCAAAACCCTGAGATTGCTCCGAAAATCACTAAAAACTATCTTCCAGATCAATTCCATCCTTAGGTATGCTATCCAGTACTTGGGTTGTATCTACCCCCTTGTTCTCTATTTTTCCCGAGGAGGGAAAAATAGATAAAAGATCCCCTAAGTGGTAATGAAGGATGTTTTGTTTAGATCATTAGTGGATATGAGGAATTGATTATAACCGGAAAATCAATATAGACGGTATATCCTTTCATTTTTGATTGTTAGATCAACAAGATGATCAATATTTGGAAAATGGAAATCATATTTAGTGTAAGAAAGATTGACATCTCGGAAGTTAGTATAAAACTATTACTTTTTCGAGGCTTTGGTTATGCGTAGAATATTAGAAACCCATTATGGGTAGTGATAGTTATGATAAAATTATTGGAGACTAGAAATTCTAACTCTTCTTTGATAAGGATAGCCACATAGATACGCATGTTATGGAGATTTTTTTCAATGGGTTTAGCATTGGGATAAGTGATGATATTATGTACGATGATATTTGGATCGATACCTAGTGATTAATTTAAATTGACTAATATGTAGTAAGGGGATATTTAATATAAGCTATGAAAGGTTGTAATAAAGTACATAAATGTAGTAAAATAAGTATGAAAATAATATAAGTAATTATTAACATATAAATAATAACCCTAATGTGTAAGAAGGACAAGGAAAAAATTCATTTGAATAATAGATGTATATCAAACTGTATCGTAGAGGTGACTTGAAAAATTAGAAGCAGGAATGACTCTGAAGAAGTCTTGAAAAGGATGTGACTTGAGGATTTAGCTAGATTTGAATTCCTAGAGGAGGATTAGGACGCCTATGGGCACTCTCGTCTACAATCTAGGAACCATGGTCTGTGAAAAATGATCTAAAATTAATATATTCATAGCTGGAAGGTGATCTAGAACCTTTGTTGTGTGTCATACCATATTCATTGTGCTCCTTTAGATGTCACTAATAATCCCAAGTGAAGGAGTGACCTATAAGACCCCAAAACAAGCATCAAACCCTGAAAAAATGCATATGAACAGGTCAGACTTACCCCAATTGCCACAATGGTGGACTTACTAACCAAGCACTACACTACATCTTAGACCCAGTGTACTTTAGTGTACAAGTGTGCGTGTACATGCCCTATGTTTCTCTTATGCACGTCACACCTTTTAAAGTAGAGAGGAATGAATATGTGTGTAAAATGTAATAGAATGTGTACATATAATAATATAAAATCCCTCCCCCTATGAAGGGTGATGAAAATTTCCTACCCTTGTGCCTTTATGATGGAGCTATCTGGATGTAACTTATCTCTAATGCAATAAATGAATGCAAATCTAGATGGAGTGATAGTAGGAAGTGATGTTAGGTCCCTGTACGCACAAAAAAATACATGTGCTACATTTTCAGAAAAGGATTACAAACTTCCCCAATAATTATTCAGGTCCTTTCAAGAAGGTGTTCAAGCTCTATATCCCATTCGCAATGTATATTTGTTTCCTAGATGTTTTTACTTTGCCTTCCCAAGATTTTTCTAGCTTCCTGCTTCTTGTTGCGCATGTGTTTGCCTTTAGTGTTGTTTCATCATTTTATTTACATTTTTGAATGATGAAATAGATTAGGGTAAGGGCTAGGATAAATACCTGTTAAATGGGTTGGTTGGATGGTTATGGCACATGTTCTAAATTCTTGACCCAATGACGATTGTGAGATTTTCCTTTTTGCTAGGAGGAACTACCTGTAAAAGAAAACAAGACAACAAAAGAGAAGTTAAATGATATATAACAGTGGACTTCCTAGTGTATGCTAGTTCCGAGAAGTGTGATACTTCTTAGATGGATATTAATCCACCATTTAAAAAAAATAATGTGAGAAATAAGTAAAGTCCTATTGTAGTTGATATGATTTAGGTATCTCATTCAATTAAACTAAGAAAATCCAATCACAACAGGCTAGGCTATGGTTAGATCTAAAGGATGAGGTGATTGTCAAGGTACCTGGACTGAGTAGAGTTTGATTCTAGGTTTTTTAGGTCAATTGGTAGGTGGTTGTCTGGCTCTCTTCTTAGGTAGGGTATAAAACACATAGACCGACATCGTTCTGGTATGACCGGTGACGGTTTACGAAGGACCAATGATGGTTATGGGTAACTGATGTCAGTAAGGTCGAGGTGTACGAAACTCATAGAGATCTTATTTTAAGGTTTGATCTAGGATTTTATAAAGATGGAAGGGTGGATAAGGAGGTTTGTAAAATTCTCAGGTGTATTAAGGGATGAACATCAGGTGAAGATGGGTGATTTAGAGGTGTGGGTAAGGAAATGGTTGGGTTACAAGTTAGTAAGGGATAGAAGAATCAGCATGCAAAGTGTAGATTAATAACAGTAGTAACAAAAGCTACTAACTGAAATAAAAAAGCTGGTTAGGGATACACTTATAGTGATGTAGATTGGATGGATGAATGGTAATGATAGTTAATCAGAAGGATGGTTATTGGTACCCTATGAGTGAATCGCAGAATGCTTCCGTGAGTGTAATGATTTTGGATTTGTCCTAGTGTTGGCTGTGAATGTCTAGATGTGTGAAAGGATGTTGGTTCTACTTGCATGCAACTCTGATCTCTCTCCTATGGTCTAGAAATGTGCCGACCTCTCAAACAAGGCTGCTAATGTGAATAAATGAAACCCGACGATGGTTTCGTCTTGATTGGCATCAGTTTAGGTCGGACCGACATCGGTTAAGGCATGATTCCCTATGTTTACTAAAATGGGAAGATATTTCTAGTTTCTTGGGCCAAGTTTCTTTGTTGTCATGGATTAGAATGGAGGATTCCCTTCTAATGAGTAGGAATGTGGTTAGAGGAATCTTAGTCATTGATTTTAGGGTTAGACCAAATCTTAGCTCATTAAGGCAAGTAATAATTAGTTATTGTTAGTTATGGAAACATGCCAAGAATAGGTCTAGGGTGAGGTGGTTGGATGAGGTGTCTAGGTGAGGTGGAAATTAGGTCAATTAAGGTAATAAAATAGTGGATATTGTGAGGATGGGTATTTAATTTAGTTAAAATAATTAAATTAATTATTAATGTGAGGTGAAAGGGGGCCATGGTTAGATGCCCATGTTTAATTTGGTTATCCGATCAAGGGATAACGGGAATGTGACTAAATTTAGGTGTCTACATTTTCCCCTTTTTGTCACGTAGCTTGTATTGGTAAGCGATAAAGAAAAAACTAAGAAGTGGGTTCCCTATGTGTGGGCGAAGGTGATACCCCTCAAACCAGGAACTAGTGAGGTGGAAGATGGAAGTGGCAAGTGGTTTGATAAAAGGTGGATGTGGTGAAAAGGATTGTTTATGAGGGTGAATGTGGGAAAGGGTAGAGGTCAAAAATAGGAAAAAAGGTAAATGGGCTAGGGTCAAAGGTAGTGGCAGTCAAATGCATGCACACATTATAAACTATGACATGGATCTAGGTTGAAGAGCTTGCAAAATATACATCATCCAAGGTCGATAGGTTTATCCAAACAAGGTTGAAGTGATTCTAGTATCCAAGGCATAGGATATGGTGTAGATACATGATGTAGGTCAGGTGCAGAAACGTTTAGGTATGTTCCATTACACCAAAGGTAGGGTTGCGATAAACGTCACGACAATAGAAAGAGTAAGGTCATTAGGAAAAATAACAAACAATAACATTGCAAGGTATAACAAGCGTAGGGCTTCAAAGGTCATGAAAAATGTTATGGGTCTAGGCATATAGGTCACGGCACAGGAAAGTCCAAGGTATGGTTAAAATAATAGGTCCCTAAATGTAAGTAAAGACAGGTTAGGTAATGTGGGCTGGTAGGTATGTGGCTATAAGGATGGGTAATGTCAACAAGGGGGTGGGAAGGGTAAATGTGGGTCAAAATGGGAAAAAGATACTAAAAGGAGTCTAATAGGTAGCCAATGACAGTTAAGTAATTACCAACATTAGTTGACGAGGGCACAACTTGACCAACATCAGTCATGTCAGTTTGGGTATAAAAAATAAAAATCTATATAATACGAATTCATTTGTATAGTTTGACTTTTAGGAAAATGACAGAGCATTGATCGAGTTATGCTTTGTCGATAGGAAAGGATGAGGGATGATATCCTGTTGAGGTGGAGAGATCCAGTTGGTTAGAGGAGCTAGGTAGATAGGTCAACAAGATCGGGAAGAGTGAGTTGATTGGTGGAGAGGAGGGAGGTAGAGATTTGACATGGCAGAGGCAAGAGAAGGTTCGGGTGGACCACCAGCACAACGACTAGACGTGCCACCACGGAGGTGACATCAAGATGAGGTAAGGTTAAATCCCTTTTTTTTTGTTATATGTAGAAGGGAACATGGGTCAGGGGGTCTGGGTAGGGTAGAGAATGGCCGAGCTAACCTCCAAGGGCTCCATATCCTATAAATGTTACCTACATAGTCCTAATGAAAAAGGCTCTTAGGTCAATGTATTTCTCCCATAAGCTAGTGAAGATTAGAATGAAGTAGAAGAATGGGTTGGTAAGTGTTCAGCATTGTTGAATGTAGGTCATAGGCATGATTGAGTGTTTGTTAAATATAGGTGTCGATGATCTGGTCCTGTATAGGATAATCAATAAGTAATGTGGAAGGTAAATGGTAAGAGGTGGTCAAAGAGGCGCTTAATTGATAAGAACCCTAATGAGTCAACCATACCTAAGAGGGGATCATGAACATAAGACCCTAAAGGAATTGTATAATGGACCATTATAAGGGTGAAGAGAGTCACATAATCACGAAATGTCACATTTGTAGCAAGTCCCTTGAGTTATAAGGGAATTAGACTAAAATTCAAGGAGGTGAGAATAGGAGGTTTAGTGTAACTTAGTGTACGACAGTGTGTCTTTTGTAACAATAAACCTAGGATCAAGAATAGGTAAGTCCATGAAAAAAAATTCATCTTTTTCTTCATTTGTTTGTTTTTAATAGATTGATCAATGTGGGAAGTCTATATGGGATGAGTATATTATCTCCTTGAGGTCTTTGTGAAGCTGATCGATGCAGGAAGCTTCTGGATATGTTTATTGAATTTTATAAATAACTATGATATAGTTGTCATTTAAGGGAGCATTCTATTTATAGAGGTGGAATTAGAGTGAAGAGATGTCCTTTTTGATGGAGTCATCTTTTTTTGGAAGTTTGACTCAAGGAGTTGTATCCCTTTTTGTTTTTTAGATGTTTAAGTCATGGACAAGACTATAGAAGAAGGGTAAAAAAAATTTCAGATGAGAAAACCATAGTAATCAGAAGTTAATTATGAAAGGTGGTGGTTTGGAGTGATGAATGACCATAATATTCCATCTAGGAGAAGATGAAAAGTATTCATGAGAATCGTGCTATGAGTAGAGCCGTACTACTCATATTGAATACTAGGCTAAAATGGTGATGGTTAATCACATGATTCTTCTTTAGTCGTGGATCCTCAAAATGGGTAATATGGAGGGTGAACAAAACTCAAGGGATGAGCGATCAATGGACAAAAAGTGATATAGGACTTGATATCAACAATAGAATGTTTGAAGATGCAAGACATTAAGGGGATCAGGTTCGGGTTTACCTTCAAGTGAAGACAAATGATAAGCACCTGATCCATAGGCATGGGTATTAATATAGGGTCTAATACAATTAGGAGTAAATTTTCCCCGTTTACTTTTATCCTCTTTAGTTACATGTTGATTCTCTTTCAGGATGAGGTCACCGACCTAGAAGGTTCATTCATGAATGTGTTTTTCATATGCATGTTTGATACATGTTTAGTAAATTTGGAGATGGTCAAGAGCATGGAGATGATGTTTATCTAATAACTCAAGTTGTGTCAAATGATCTTGGTGAAAGTCATTTTCATTGAGCATGTCTTGTAGTGAGATGCGGAGAGATGGAATCTGGAGTTCAAGAGGTAAGACAACCTCAGTACCGTAGACTAGAGAAAAGGGTGTGGTAGCAGTTAAAGTGTGAATACTAGGGAAATAAGCCCACAAGGAAAAAGGAATGTGTGTGTGCCAATATTTCCCCATATCATTGACTAAATTCATAAGAATTTTGTTCAAGGTGTTATTGGTTGATTCAGCTTAACCATTGGTTTTCAGGTAATAAGGTGATGAGAAACTGAGTTGTATGTCAAAAGCATCACATAGTTTGTATAGGTTTTTTTTTAATTGTTTTCCATTATCAGTAATGAGGCAGTGAGGAACACTGAAATGAAAAATGATGTGATGGTTGATGAATTCACATATTTTCTCATCTTTTGTAAAAATGAGGAGAATGGCCTCTACCCATTTAGTGTAATATTTGGTAGCGGTTATGATCCATTGGTGGTGTTGTGAAGAGTGGGGGTTGATCTCACTGACAATATCCAAACCTCATTGAGAGAAAGGCCAAAGGTCTTGTGTGACATATAAGGCATGACTAGGTGTGTGGTGGAGATTAGCATGTTTCTAGAATTTCATGCAATGTTTGACATACAACAGTTACGGTTTAGGGTTGACCAATAATAATCTAGGAAAATAATGTGTTTTGTGACAGCTAAATCACTAAAGGGACCTCCACAAATTGCATTTTGGACTTCCTTATTGGTTTAGGGAGTTTCAAAACTTGTAAGGCATCGTAAGAGAATTCTTTCGAAGCCACTCTTGTAAAGGAGACCACCCATGAGGACATAATGGGAGATACTTTTAAGAAAGGCTCATTGTCCATTACACTTGAGATCAGTGGGTATAATGTAAAGGGAAAGATAGTATGCATATTGCTTATACCAAAGAACACGTGGGTCAGGGGAAATGGTTCTGATGGAGTAAACATCACGAGGTAAATAAGACGGTGATTGTAGCCTTTGTATGGTGACAAAGATTGTAGAGTCAGTGGGTGAAGCAGGTATCTGAGAAGACAAGTAGGCCATGGTATCCACAAATTTATTAGTAGAACATGTGGTGGTTTGAAGTGAATAATGGTCAAAGGTGGTAAAAATTATGTCTATGTGTTGCTTATACTTTTGAATGATCTCATTACAATACCGGTGTATACCCATTGACTTTGTTTATTACCAACTACAAATCACCAAAGATATTGATTGTCTTATCATCTAAGGAAAAAGTAGCTTGGAGACCCAATACGATTGCTTCGTATTCCAAAATATTGTTTGTAGAACAAACATAAAGTTTGAAAGACAAAGGCATAGGTTCACCCTCAAGGGGAATGAGGATAACACTAGCTCCACCCCCACACTGACACTTGGAGCCATCGAAGAAGAGTGTCATTCGGTAAGTGGGTTCATCCAGGGAAAGGGTAGCTATAGACTTGTCTAGGAAGTCAAAGTTAGATGGTTGATCCCTGGAAATAGGTCTGTTGGCCAGTTCATCAGAAATTACCTATCCCTTGATGGAATTTTGATGGATGAATTCGAGGTTGAAGTCAGTAAGAAGCATAAGCCAATGTGCGGCACGTTGATGTTGATAGGGTTTGGCATACACATAGTACAATGGGTTAGTATTAGTAATGATGAAGGTTTTGTGATTGAGCAGGTAATGGAAAAGTTTGGTGGTGAAAAAAAATAGGCTAAGCAGAGTTTTTTGGTGTGGGTATATCTAGTTTTCTAGATAAGAAGAGTGCGGCTTATGTAATAAACTGCTTGCTCTTTGTGTTGCTCGTCATGATGAGTGAGAATGAAACCTAAAGAATGGTCGATGGCGGAAATATATAGGTAAAAGGGCTGGTCATCCTTAGGAGGAATGATCACTGGGGGGTGAAGGAGATATTACTTTTAAGGCTTGAAAGGATTTATGGCATTCATCATCCCATTTCAATGAAACGTCTTACTTGAGAAGGTGGTGAAAGGGTTGACAACAGTCAGAAAGATGCGAGATAAAATGACGAATGGATTGAAATTTTCCTTGTATGTGTTGAATTTGATGGAGATTAGTGGGTGGAGGAATTTCAAAAATGGCCTTGACTTTAGCAGGATTGACTTCTATGCCATGCAAAGAAATGATGAAACCTAGGAGTTTTTCAGAAAGTACTGCAAAGACGCACTTCTTTGGTTGAAAAAACACACAATACTTGATGAGTCGGTCAAATATGACTTTAAGTATGGACAAGTGTTCAGTTCAATGTTTAGATTTTTCCAGAAGATCATCTACGTAATCTTCTAGTATGTGATGCATGATGTCATGGAAGATGTAAGTCATGACTCGCTGATATGTAGCACTAGCATTTTTAAGACCAAAAGACATGACTCGATAGTAGAAAATCCCCCAAAGAAACCATCCATGAAACCATCCATGAGTGATAACATTTCATATCCAGTGGTGAGATCCACCAGTTGGTCAGAGCCTGGTAGGGGAAAATCCTCTTTGGGACTAGCGAGGTTGAGGTCATGAAATTCCATGCAAATGTGGAGTCCCCTGTCACCTTTGGGACATGAATGATGTTAGAAATCCATTGGAGATAGTCAATGGGTAAAATGAAGGAAACTGAGAGAAGGATTTGAATCTATTCTTTAACCATAAGAGCAATGCGAGGATGCATTTTACGTAACTTTTGTTTCATGGGTTTGACATCAGGGATGGTTACGATATTGTGGACCACAATTTTTGGGTCAATACTGGGCATATCGGCATATGACCAAGCAAATATGTTGCTATGGTCATGAAGGAAAGAGGTGAATGCTTCTTGTTGAGTAGCCTCTAAGGATTGGCTGATCTTTAGAATGTGCGGGTCATCCTGAGTGTTAATGTTGATTTCGATGGTCGATTCATTCAACATGGTTTGCATCTCAGAAGGTAATGAATGATGTATATAATAATCTTCCGCATTAAGGTAAGTGAGGATGGATTCATCTTCCTAACATTGAATGACATTAATAGAAGGTGTATCGTCATCAATCATGTTAGGATATAGGAATGAGGGAGAAGAGGGATCTTTTCCATTGCGTTGATTGGTCAGTGGTCCTAGGGAAATTGTGTTTACAAAAAAAAATTAGGAGGAATAGATTCAGAATCTATGGACTTCATGGGTGAAGATGGTAATGTGGGCGAATGAGATGGGGAAGTTTTTCCATATTGGATGAGTTTGACACGAACCTTCTTGGAAGCTGGTGCATCAAAACAAATACCACTGCAGTCATTATGTTTACGAGAGGTACATGAAATGACAGTATGGTGGCCCTATTCATAAAATCAAAAGCCAAATAATTTCTACATGCACTGGTGGAGGAAAGTGTGATCGAAGTGGTAGTTAGTGAGGGAGTGTAGGTTAGATGAAAATGGCTAGGTTTGGGATGGAGGTTTGTGTTTATAGGTGGCAATATCTAGTCCCCCGAATGTAAAATTAGTGTGAAGGTGGGGAGATCCATAAGGAAAAAAAATTCCAATACAGATGTCATAACTGGGGTGTTGGCACAGTTTCCCATACCCTTGTGGGGTGAGGAAGGTGTCAATATTGTATAGGAAATATTCCCCCAGAGTGTGGCATTGAAAAACACCTTCTAATGGATCAGTAGTTGGTATGTCGGTAGTAGGGATAGATGGCTCGCTAGATGATGGGGAAATAGATAGGTCAATGGTAGAAACTACAACAACAGTGGGGATAGTAAGGTTAGATGTGACAGAGGTAGTGGTAGTTTTGGTGGATTGGCTTGTAGGTGAAGTTGAATTAGGGATAGTGGCAGATGCCTTGACTGGTATAAGTACATCTTTAGGCTGGTATAACATGTTACAGGTCTTAAAAGGTGACAGGTTTGTAAGGATGGTGTAATTTTGTCCCTCATGCTCAAATTTGAGGCATCGGTTTAAGGTTAAAGGGACACAACCCATGATGTTGATCCAAGGTCACATAAGTAATATATTATACTTGAACTCCCCCTCTAGGACATACAAAAGTTTTGGGACAATGCGGGGACCTACGCGGACATGGAGAATGACGATGCCTAGGGTAGAGGGCATGACATCATTGAAGTAGCGTAGCATAACCGCGTTACCATGTATGTAATTGGTAGGTATTTTCATTTGGTCATATGCATGTGAGGAGATGATGTTAATTATAACACCACCATCAATCATAACACATTATTGATAAATATGGACATGAAAAGAGTGGGGTCGAGGTTGTCGAACTGGAAGGGAGAAATATCTTCATATAAAAAATTGAGGGTGGCCACTTGATAAGTAGGTGGAGGTGTAGAGGAAGGTAATGACCTAGTGAGAGAGTCTACATGGTGAGGGTAATGATGGAGGCTATGGGTGTTGGGTCATTTGGTAAAAATTCAATAGATTGAGGGACCTCCATTAGGGCTTGATGATGTGACTCCAAAGGTTTAGATGAGGTCATATAAAAACATTTTGATGGGGGATTAGTGTAGTTGTTTTAGTATTGTGCGATGTGTGACCCCATCAAAAATAGGATATGTAGGACCTCAAATGGTGACTTTGGGTATGGGTATCGATGGTATGTTGGGTACGGGGTTGGTTGATGGGCCAGTTTTTTTTTCCTTGCCCTTGTCTTTCTGAGCATGGGTGGTAAAGTGAACCATGTTAATTTGAGCGGAAGTGGATGAAGAGGGTATGTCATGGAAGGTATAGCAACATGAGGGACAAAACCCTGATGGTGAATATGATCCTTGTGAAATGACTAAGGTGCATTGGCATTTGGGTGGTGGTTTGGCCAACTCTCTTATATAGAACATGTTAATCTCGAATCTTGGGGATGGATCAAAGGGCTGTGGGGGTGGAGATTTTTGTAGCTGAGTAGGTAATGGAAAGAGATCCGGCGAAATTGGTGGATGTAAAATGTGGTCCTCATCAAGAAGATCATCGTCGTAAAAAGTTTCTTCGGGAGGACATAATTAGACAAGGGCAGTCTTTAAAGCCTTATAGTTCTCTACATTGTGTCCTGGAAAATGATGGTAGGTGCAATTTTTGGTTTTGTCAAACCCTTTTGATTGGGGTTTGAGTGGGTTGTAAGGTCTAAGAGGTGGTAATGTGATGATATAAGTTTCGAGGAGATTGGTTAGGATTTTGGCATAGGATCTTGCTAGTGGATCAATGTGGGTTTGGGTGTAGGTATGACTAATTGTGGAGGAAGAGGTTTTACAGGAGGGGGAATGGTTTGGTTTAATAGTTTGGTGTGTGGAGTGGTCTTAGGTTTTGGTTGCATCTACTTGGGTATGGGCATGGTAGAATAGCTAGTGGTGGAAGGTTTGGTTAGTTTATTTACCTTATTAGAGGGTAGCATATTTTTAGTTTTAGGTTACACCTTTTTGGGAAATGATGATACGAGTGTATGAGATGTGAAAGGAAAAGAAAATGGTGGAAGAGGATGGATTACCCACAGGGTTAACCGAGGTGCTATGGAGGTGGGTGGTGTAGGTTGTGCAAAAGGCGTGAGTGAAAGAGAAGAAAGTGTCATGGGTAGTGAATACGTTATGGATGGTAGTGGAGGTATGGGTGGTAAGAAGGTTACAGGTGAGGGCAGAAGTTTTGTGGGTCACTTGGATATATTAGAGATTTGTGATGAGGAAATGGGTTGATGGGTTCTTGGTTTACCAATGGATGGGGGTTTCTTGGGTAGGGTCGAGGGGTGAGGTCCTATGATGGATGGAAGGGGTGAAAGTGATAATAGCATGGTAGGAAAGGTTGGTGTATGAGGCCTAGGAGATTGGATATTATTTTTAGGGGTCGGGGTAAGTTTTGTGTTAGTTTTGGAAGATGTGGCTAAATCTAATTTGATGGGTGGGTGAGTAAGGATAGCTGTTGGTATGACCCCTAAGGTAGTGATAGATTTTGGTAAGTGGGATGATATAGGTGTGGGTAGGTGTTTGGGTGTAGATGTATGTAAGGTTGTGGGAAGAGGCATGTTTTGGGTTATGGTTGGTGACATGGAAGGTGTTACAATAGTCATGGTCGTGTTTGGTTTGGTTGCTCAAAACATTTTTGGATAGATAGTGGAGGTATCGGTGAGTGGAAACTGCATTTGTGTGAAAACAAGAAGTAGAAGGCATCACCAAAGTAAGACTATATCGACATAGTCCAGGCGATCAGCCAAGCATGAAAATGGTACTATCATAAGCAGGGCTGATGTGGATCGAGCTACAATCCCCGTAAAATTGTTCTAGATAAAGGTGAATGGCTAGCCTCAGACTCTATGGGTAAGAGAGCCAAAATCATATCAGCGGGGTCCTGAAGGTCCGATGGTAAAGGGTCATCAAAATACACTAGTAATTCTATTGGATCCTCCATGGGTAGAGGAGAGGATGGGCTAGATGAGTTGGAATCTGCTTGTGATGGTGTAGGTGGTGGACATGCATCTCCTATGAGTAGGATAGGTGTCACTAACATTTTCTCAAAAGTTTGAGGGGTCAAAGGCGGCGTGCTGATTTTAGGATCTTCCACGGGTGAAGGAGAAGATGAAGGGGGTTCATTTTTGGGTGGAGGATTACATGAAATAGGTTTTGGTGTACATAGGGGAGCTCGGGATAAGATTTCATCTATGGAAGGAACATGAGGTAATTGGGGAGAAACTGGTATGCCATCAAAAATAATGTGGACCTCGCAGACATTTCTATTATTATTTGAGGTGTCACCAGATTAGCTGGAAGATGGGGCATGATTAGGGAATGGATTCTTAAAGATATGTAGGTTTTTGTTAGCGGGTGCATTTAGGCTATCCAAGACTATATCTCTATTGTATAACATTTCTAGGATGATATTCTTGAAGGTGATGCAGTTATTATCACTATGACCTTTGACACAATGATAGTTACAAAATTCATGTTCCTTATACCATGCAGGCATGGGGCGTCAAGGTCAAAACTGATATGTGGTTTTATAGGAAGAAGGGTAATGACACCAGCCTTAAAGAGATTTTCCAAAACAAAGGAATAATATTATCCTATCGAAGTGTACTTTCATAGTTCTCTTCTAAATTGGAAAGAATTGATGGGAGAGAGATTAAAAGTAGATTTGGATGGGTTTGATTGATGAGGAGGACCAACCTTGAGAGTTATGGCATTGGAATATCCTTTGGGTTTTGAATAGGTTTTTTGGGGTTTTGAAGATGAATAAGCATAATTTGATTTGAATGTGATGTTATTGTTACGAAGTTGAATTTTCTTATCTTTGATAGCACGAATTTCCAATTTCTATGCCATGTTGAATGCCTCTTCAAAAGTGTAAAAGGTATGCACTTACACGGTTGGTGAGATGTGTATTGCGTAATCATGAGTAAAAAACTCTATGAGTTTATTTTGAGGTAATTGAAATGTGAGCTGATTAATTAGGCTACGCCAGTAAGGGAAAAATTCAGTGATAGAATCGTCATCATATTGTCGCATGGAAAAAAGATCACTCATGGTAACCTTCTTAACAATGTTGATGGAGAAGTGATCTAAGAAGGCTTGGGCTACTTGATTAAATGAGTAGATGGAGTGTCTTCGTAGCCCACTATACCAGTCTAATGTTGGTCCTCTCAGGGACATCGGGAAGGTTTTTAGGAGTAAATTTTCATTGTGGGTGATCAGGTAACACCCATGTTTGAAATACCGTAAATGCTACTGTGGTTCTTCTTTACTATTGAAATAGATGAATTTTTCATTTCCTAATGTACAGGGTATGGATGAATAGGGAAGGATGGATGAATGGGATCATTACAAATTTCATCATAGGTGAGAGAATTGCACGATCCAGAAACTGATGCTTCCAGTGTCTTCATCCTTTCCATCATCAATTAGATAAGATCGTTGGTAGGTTGTGGTGGAAGGACTCCTCCTGTGGCATAAGGGGTCTGGTATTGAACTTGTGACATCGGCGGAATTATATTATATGGTGATGCCAAATAGGGAGGTTGAGAAGAGGGTACTGACATAGAGGGTATGTATCTAGAATGGGTGGCAGATGCGATAGGGGGTTATTGATAGTATGTGTATATAGGTGGGACGGTCCTAGTGACTCTAGTAGCGATTGGGGGATGTATTTTTGGGATGGAGAGGACAAGATTATGAAATAGAGTGGGGGTCATGGATACCACGGGAAATTTTGTTACAATGGGTATTTGTGAGACAATGGATGGAGATGAGGTTATGGTCTGGGTGCTCATTGAGGAGACAACAGATACTACGGGTGCGACTGATACTGCTGATGCAACGGTTATAGTAGGTATGGGTCATAGCTGTGAAACCACTGGTGGTGAAGTAGTTGAAGGTAATTCTACATTATTAGGGGCTGATGCAGAAGTAGGAATAAGGGTAGGAGAGATGGATACAGGCATGCAATATATCAACTGACCTGAGGAGTCCCAGGTGGAAGAGTGGGAAAGGTAGAACTGAAAGGTTGCCAAATTTATATCAAGGAGTCATGAAAATTCTTCATCACCTACGAAAATGGTGGTAAGTAGGGTTAGATCCATGGGTGATAGGACATAGGGTGTTGAAGGAATAGGAAGGAGTGGTTGATTACTTACATGAAATGTAAGAGTGTTAGCTTGATTGCGATTCAACACCATGTGAATGAATGTATATCTTGTGATGTTGTATCCTGCAGATGACATAGGGAGTAGTGAGAATGAAGAAAACATGTGTCTATAGGTAGATTTTGGTAATATATTAGTTAATTTTCAATACAAAGTAACTGACATCAGTTAAGGATGACTGATGCCAAATTAGGGGTAACCAAGGTCTGTTACTATGAGACAGGAACAATTTTATCAAATGAGGAAAAGACTGATGATGATCAAATGAACAAGTTATAGGATGACTATTTATTAAAGTAAAGAGAGTACAGAGACTCATAGGAACTTTGACAACAAAGAAAAGGAAGTAAGGTTTATTTAGGTAATTTAACCGAAAATAACAGACAACAAATGTCGATTAAGCAAAATCGATGCTGGTCAGGGGTAACTGATGTCAGTTACTATGAAAATTGGAAAGATGTAGAGAAATGTATTGTTGTGAATTTTAGTGAGATAAATAATCAATGCAAAAGTCTGGATATGATACAATGAAGCCCTGGCACACACACAATAAGTTAAAATACTCCAACTGTGATTGTGGAGTATGCAAGGCAACAAAATGAAAAAAATTTAGAAGCTTATCCTCACACCTCAAAACACATGTCAATCAAACACTAAAAACACGTACCTAACAAGTGATTTTTAATGTGTTGGATTATATGAGTGGTTGGTGATGACATTCGGGTTATCGAATGCACTTAGTACTTTTACGAGACTGATGAACACTGTGCTAAGGAAAACTAAAGAATAACATTTGAGGCATCTGAGGGTGATATTTGAAGTGTTAAGGAAAGAGAAACTCTATGCAAATATGAAGAAGTGAACATTTATGCAAGATATTTTTGTATTCATGGGCTTTATTATTTCAGTAGATGGGGTACAGATGGACTTAGAAAACATAAAGGCAATTATCAAATGGCCTAATCCATAGAGTATAACAGAGGTAAGAAGCTTTTATGGTAGAGAAAAATTCTACATAAAGTTTATTAAAAAAATTAGCAATATTGTAGCACCTATAATAGATTTCACAAAACGAAGGGAGTTTTTGTGGACAAAGGAAGCTGAGGATAGTTTTAAGTTCTTAAAGAAGAAGGTGATAGAGGCATCCATTTTGGCACTACCATATTTTGATAGTTTTTGAGGTTGATTGTGACACCTCACATGTGGCTATTAGTGTTGTTCTAAGTCAAGGTGGAAATCCAATAGCTTTCTTTAGTGAGAAACTAGATGAGGTAAGAAAGAACTACTCTACTTATGATGTGGAATTTTATGTAATTATACAAGCATTAAGGCATTGGAGGAATTACTTAGTGCCTAAGGAGTTTGTGTTATTTACAGACCACATAGCCCTGAAGTATGTGAGTACAAAAAAGAAGTTAAATAGTAGGCATGCAAAGCAGGTGTCATTTTTTCAGGGTTATACTTTTTCTCTAAAACAAAAATTAGGAAAAGAGAATCAAGTTGCAGATGCATTGAGTAGGCATGTGACTTTGTTTACCACTATGGAAAATGAGGTGGTGGGTTTTGAAGCAACAAAGGGTTTGTATTCTTCTGATTCTGATTTCAAGGATATTGTTGAAATGTTAATTCGTCCATTATCAGACAATGCAAGAGAAGTCCAGGATGAGTACATTTTACATGATGGCTACCTATTCAAGGGATGTCAACTATGTATTCCAGTTGGGTCTATGAGAGATAATATAGTGAAAGTGTTGCATAGTGGAGGATTGGCTTGATATTTTAGTAAAGATAAGACAATAGCCTTGGTAGTAGAGAAATAGTATTGGCCAAATATTTAGAGAGATGTGGTAAGATATGTGGAGAGGTGTAAAATTTTCCAAGTCTCAAAAAGCATGCGCAAAATACAGGGTTGTATATGATGTTTCCTGTTCCTAAAGGGTCGTGGATAGATCTGAGTATGGATTTTGTTTTGGGATTACCAAAAACATAATGAGGTAATGACTCAATTTTTGTGGTTGTTGATAGGTTTTATAATATGGTTCATTTAATTTCCTACAAGAAAACAAGTGATGTGACAGGCGTAGCATATTTGTTTTGCAGAGAATTTATTCATTTGGATGGTGTTCCAAAAACCATTATTTTAGATAGGGAGACAATATTCTTAGGTCACTTTTGGTGGAATTTATAGAAGAAATTGGGAACACAACCACATTTAAGAAGTTCCTATCATCCTCATACTAATGGGAAAATAGATGTGGTAAATCGAAGTTTGGGAAACCTGTTAAGGTGCATCGTTAGGGAAAATCTAAAACAATGGAACTTAGCATTACCAAAAGCTGAGTTTGCATATAATAGTTCCATAAACAGATCCACAAAAAAGTCTCCATTTTCAATTTTTTATGGGAGTAATCCAAATGGGGTGTTAGATTTGGTATAGCTACTAGTTGATGGTGGAGTAAGTGATGATGCAGAAGCATTTGTCGAACATATACAACAATTGCAGGAAGAAATGATGAAGAAGCTGTAGAGTAGTAATGATAAGTATAAGGAAATAGTAGATGTGCACAGACGAAGAAAGGTATTTATAGTTGGTGAGTTGGTTATGGTATATCTGCCGAAGCAAAGGTTTCTAAAAGGAACCTAGAACAAGTGGAAGTACAAGAAGATTGGTCCCTGCAAAATCGTGAAAAAAATGATAATGCTTATGAGGTAAAATTGCAAGGGAATATTGAATTTCTCTAGTGTTTAATGTTTCAGATTTGTATTCTTTTCATGGGAATGGTGCAAAAGGGGATGTTATTTATGAAATAGTAGATTAGATGGAGAATATATTGGTGAAGAAGAAATAAGAAGTGGATCAAATTCTAGATAAGAAAACAATGGACATGCGACATGGGAAATACAAAAAATTATTGGTACACTGGAAAATACTGGAACAAGAGGACAATAATTGGGTCACAGAGTGGGAGATTAAGAAGTTGGATTTAGATAAATGGAAGTAGTTTGAAGAAGACAACTTGCAAGAGCTGCATTTTTTTTAAAGCAAGGGAGAATGATGCGCCATAATTAGCAGGAACTTGACAAGGTTATAACTTGAGCTCTGTGTGTCTATTTGAGTCGTTTTTGTTTGAAACCGCATGTTTTGATGAAACAAATGTAGAGAAAACCTACCCTACTAGTTGGGGAAAGTTTCGGCACATTTTTTAGCCCTATATCTGCCATCTTGAGGCTGAAAATTAGGATTTAATTTGTAGTTCATTTTTTTCCCTATTTTTGGGCATTAGTTAATTTTAGTCTATTAGTTGTATTATGAGTTAGAAATTTAGAAATTCCTCTAATTTAGGAATGTAGAAGATGTGTGACAAGTTTTGTTCCCGTACGAATAAGCATGCGAACTTACTAAGAATAGCAGGTTCTAGTAAACTACTAAAAATAGTAAATTCCGCCACTTAGAGTAGATTTAGTCAAAGTTAGTTAGGGTTTACATGACAAATCGAGTTGGGATTTGTTTTCCTATTTAGGAAACATTTTAATTGATTATTGAATAATGAATAAGGAGATCTAATTTGTTTGGATTTCATGTTATTTATAGTATATCAAGTTTGTTTAGAATTTGTCTACATTAATTACAATTTATTGCATGACTCACAAAACGAATATGGCCTGCAAAATTGTGAGCACATTTGAAAATGTTTCTAAAGAGGAGAAGATAATCTATGATTTCCATGCTTATTATTCTAGCAGCCTAAAGATATTTTTAGACTTTCAAAAATTTATAAATAGATTGACAAACAAGAAAAAGGATCTTAATGTATGAACCAGCCTATAGAATATTTGAAGAATATCCTTCATTGACAAGATTTAAGTATAAATACTTAAGGGATGTATATAAAGCTAAATATATGTTTTAGTGTCTAATGGACATTGAAACTTTACTAACACTATGTGGTATTTTTCCTATGTTTAAGGAGCTAATTTTTTTGACGAAGCATGCACAAGAGCATTGTATCTACATAACAGACTTCATAAAACTAAGAAAACATGTGTGCTTGAGTCTAGATGATTTATATTTTTCAGATGGAAGTTTTCAGGATCATGTTTTTGAAAGCTGGAATGCATTAACATACCATAAGAATTCCAGTTGCTTCTTAAAATTCAATACACATTATCATATCTGTATAATAGCACATGGGAAAGAAATACCACTTCATAATTTTCAGAAAAGATTAGATTTGGTTGGGTCATAAATGGAAGAAGTAAGAGTGACACACAATTTATTTGAAACAATATTATCTGACACTCGAAATAAATTTTCTCAAATCTTTATCTACAAAGATCCGTGAAAGATTCAAAATGGATAAATTACTTGAAGCAATGGGAGTTTTCAATCCATAGTTTTGGAATACAACTGGAGGCATACCTCATACATCCATCACTAATTTATTTATCAAATACATGACTAGTCTAACTAACCATTTATGTAAGCGCGAAGACATAACTAGAGTTGTTGTCGAAGGTATTTTACAAAAAAATTACTTAGTTCTAAGTCAATTTAGTTTTCTACCACTATGCTAGAGCAATATCGGTTTCTCCACGACCCAGATGAAAATGGTTCCATTAGAAGACTTTGGAAGAAGATTTATTCCAGTAGTATTTTTCAAGAGGATTTGAGTGAGTATATATAGCTATATGAACTTTTTCAAATAATGATTTTGGGTTTTGTCAAAGATGAGAGGGTATTCAGTGCATTGTCCTTTGTAAAGTCAAAAGTTCCAAACTATATTGGATAGAAATTTAGAAAGTTATCTGAGATTGTATGTATCACGTTACTCTGTGGAAACATTTCCTTATGAGAGAGCATTTGCATTATGGAATTCACTTGAAGAAAGAAGAGGAGTTGGTAACATTCTGACTGATATAGGGAATCCAAACACATCCACAGAACATGCTTCAATTCAGTTGAATTCCATGACACGAATGAACTTGTTACTATAGGAATGTTCTAATTTCTAGAGTTGTAATTTCAAGTATACATTGTTGACACTATTAAAAATGATTTGATATATTGACATATATTTCATATTCATGAATGGTAATCATCTGGTCCTAATAGAATGTTTTTTACTTGTATCAAATTCATTTTTATATTTTGTTTTATGACTGAAATAAAGACTGGATTTATTTGGATCCATCTATGTGATTATCGATTTATTTTTTACATCTGCATGAAACATAAATAATTTTTAAACAAACAAAAACTAATAAGTGTCTTAAACCATGATTTACTGTTTACATATCCAAATAGTAACATAAAAACAATTCACAGTAAGTAGAAATCCAATTACAAGTTTGCATATTAAATTTTTGAAAAATGAAAACTTTCAATAAATGCAATACAACAATAAATATAGTTCAAAATCCAAATTATTCTTGTATTCATTCTATCAAGTGGCGGATTACTTTATGAAGAAATGTATCATTTCATTAAGCATTTTCAGCCAATACAATTACAAAATGGTGGGTTGTAAATAAATTTTCAAAGCTTTTGGAAAATTTTTGTCATATAAGAACACATTACAAGGGAATCCTCTTTTCTACCTATGATTATGAATCATAATTGTCCTTACCTCTGCCACATGGAATAAAAATGAAAAAAATGGCTGGCCACTATCTTTTAATTCCTACACCAGTGTTGGAATTGTGACAACACACTTGTCACATGGTGAAACTAACGTTTTTCAATTTTCTGTTGCAGTGGAGGCCTTATCTTATTCTTCAACAACATGCGGAGTTTTTTCGGTGATGGTCTGTAAAGTGCTTTGTGTTATAACTCCTTGTGGCTGCAAATCCTGCACTGCGGTGATGATATTTTACAGAATATTCTGATCCTCCCGCGCAACATCTCCTGATGAAAAAATTGATGGATCCATGTCTGTATTTTCCTTCAGTAAGAGTTCTGGATCCATCTTATGCTCCTTGATTATCCGTTTCAATGTATTATTTTGTTTATTTAATAATACAAGTTTTTATTTCAACTATATAAATGTATTTAAGTTTTTTTTCATTCTTCAAATGTGCATCAAATACACCTGCTTCTTTCTTTAAATTTTCATATTTTTCCTGTAAAACAAAAATATAAATGTATTAGTAGTCTATTAGATAACTCATAAAATCAATAATTTATTACAAAGTTCATAATATCATGATTTTGCGTGTAAAAGATGACATACCACAACTTTCTCTTTCTCTGCATTTGTAATTAAAACATTATTATTTTCCTTATCCCATTTATTGTAGTAGGCTTGGGCTTCTACATTAATATTTTCCAAACTACTCAACATTATGTCCATAATATCATCATCATAAAAAATTGTGCTTGGCTGAGCTTTATTTAGCAAAATGTCAAGCCTTATTGGTTGGCTCTCACAGGTAGTGAACAATGAAAGCCTTTGAGTGTGATTATGGTATCTGGTATTTATTTCTTTGATCAAAAACTTTTCCCTTCTCTCCCAAGTGTGCATTGTTTCCACATCTGACATAACAACATCTAGATTGTGGCCCCCATACTATCTGAAATCAGATTTTTGAAGGTGAAATACTTCTTCTGATCATCTGTGAGTGGATTTTTACTTAGAGGAGGAGAGTCTAGCATCTGGTGCACATATTGTCTGTGCTTGTGGCAGAGGAGGTGGGGTAGACTTGTATCATATTATGTATGTCAAAGTAGCTACCCTTCTTCTGTGTCACCACTATCAAAACCCAAAAACTCATCATCAAGGTTGATCTGGTTCAAAACCTAGGTGTCAGTCATGTTAATGACACCGCCTAGTGAAAAAATGGGGAATTTAGTGGTTACATGATAATGTGTTCCTGCAGAGTCTGCTAAGAAACCTTATATTCTTTCCTGGAGATTTTCTTGTTTTTTGAACAGTACGTGTGGGCGGTATTGGAGACCTTTTGGTATATGCTTTGAGGGTCTCACTGCAAGAAGCAAACTACAATGTATTAGAAAAATAATCAATAAATATTTGTAAATAAACAAAAGATGATAAATATTATTAATTATATAATACCTTGCATGCTTGGAGACACAAAAACTTGATCTTGACACTGAGAATGATTTTGATTGATATTCATATCGTCAAACTTGAAAGTTTATGAAAGAAACAATGCAGTAATATTAAAATATTGTACCACTTACTATTAAGTTAATTAATTATTATAAAGAGTAATGAATAATGTTTATACCTGTAGAGAAGTGTGATGGCATAGAAATTCGTTGCAGTGGATCTATTTCCCCCTTTATCTTTTTTGATAAGTAAATCGTATAGGGGTTGATTCCAGCCGAATCCATATCAGAATCGACAGAGACCTCGGGAGGGGATTTACCCCAAGCAATATCTTCCTTATGAGAGTTTACAAGCATAATTATTCTCTGCAAAAGATAACATTACTATAAGTATTGCATTAAAAAATAAGTAATCGATATAATGTGAAAATTAATTGTTACTTGTTGTTCTTCAAGAGATAGATCAATCATTTTGTCATTAATTGTAGTCAGATCTTGATTGTTCTGCAATTGGAGGAAATTTTCTTGATAGAAAGTAAGTAGATAATTGGTATAAGAGAAAACAATTTGGATTTATCGGATGTATTCGTACTGGCAAGGGCATTGTTGACATCTGTTTTAATTCGATTGGACAAATATGTACACCAATCGAATTGTTGGCCCGCAAGTGTACGCAATATATACTAAACCACCAAAAGAGGAATGTCTGTAGATCTTCCCTAAAAACAATCCTTTCTTGAAATAGAGATATCATTGCATAAAAGGATTTGTTTGTAATGCCTTGTATAACAAGGCCTCTTTTGGAATGATTAGCAGGAGTTACAACAAGAAACAAGTAATGTTAGAAAAATAGCAGTCAAGTAAAATTAAGAAAATAAACAATTGAAAATAGTTTTGAACTTACCATCAACCTGTACATTGTAATGAGAATCCAAAAACTTTTTGTCTTCATCTGTAAGAACCACCTTTGTAGTGACAGGTGACTAGTTCCGGAAAGGTAACACAGTTAACCGATGGACATCTGTGGGATCCACGGTAAAAGATACTCTACGATCCAACAGGGGAATGGAAAACTTGTGTATCCTTATGGCTGTAAAAAGTCAGTAGGTAATCGAGGACAACTGTATTTGTTTTGAATTGGGGCATGTGGACAAGCCCTGTGAATTGTGTTTTTGCATCCTCTCCTTGGGTGTATCTTGTATTTTAACTAGCGCTATGATCTAAGGGCACATGATATTTTTACATTTTTGGAGCTATTGGAATTTGGGAGCAATAGAAGTGAGTAATGGAGCTAGCCATCGTAGAAAGATTTGGAAATTGTAGCAGTGAAGTGACAATAGTAAGAGCAGGTAAATGAGTCTAGGTGCACATTGGTCCGAGAGGAAATGGGGATCTCAGAGTAATTTAGATGTGGAAAAGTGAAGAAATAAACCTTGTATGGGTATATATATGCCTCAGGATTTGAGCACTAGACATGTGGAAACAAATGGTTGGTGGTAACATGGATAGTTTTCAAATCTCACAAAGCATACCATTCAACACAAAATCTATGATCGTTTAACAAAAATTAAATTTTAATCTAACCCAGATGAGACAGTCATATAACGTAAGTTAGATAGTTACCCATGTTAGATGAGATGGTCGATCATCCAAGTTGGATGGCCATCCAAATATAGTAGTATATTGTTTAGCCATATTGGACATCCATCAACTCATCCATTTGTATGGAAATGGTTGGATGCCTAACCAACACCTGTCCAACATTTTGTAATTGCTTTGCACAACAAATGATGGATTCACCTTTGCTTTGAAACAATTTTTCAAATATTTTCCATCATTTCAAAAGTTCATTTTAGATATTTTCCAACCATTCTATAATAATTTTTTAGGGGGGGTCTTAAAATGAATCATAAAAGTGGGTGAATTCTTCTAACTCTTGTGGATCTAATTATTGACTGACCTGATGCAAGAGCATCAAGTGCTAAAGTGTAATAAGGTCATATTAGACCATTTGAGAATGTAAGTCTAGGTGTGAGTTCTTGGTATATTCAGTGTTGATATGAGTCCAAATACAGTTGAGTAAAAGGTGTCAATATTTGACTAAGTGTTCAAAAGAGTTGTTGTATGGCCTAATATAGTGGATCTTGGTAAGCCAAAAATGTCACCATGTGGATAGAGAATCCATGTAATCGAGTTGTCCAGGAAGTGGGTTTAAAGTGATGTATAGTGTGATATTCCATAGCATTAATGGTCTTATCTAAGTTAGAAAGGTTGTTGAGTCCTTATTAGGGAGCTATTGAGTTGAGCTTAGGAGTTAGCTAGGGGTATAAACTTAGCTAATATACACCTATTTATAGGGGATTCCAATGTAATTGAGAGGAGGGAGGCGGATTCGAAGAAGAATATCAAGAAACATACATGAATAACATGTAAAGAGGTTAGATATTGAAGAAATAAAGGTGTGGAATAATATTACAGGTAAGGTTTATGAAAAATTTACATGTTTTCAGTGGACTGTGCATATAGAATACCCCTGCCTAAACGGTAGTGAGTTGTAAACCCTTGAGGAGCATTTATTTATTGCACCAATTCTCCTCGTCTGTCAAGATTAGAGAGTTTCTACATGTGATCAAGGAAGGTAATGCATGATTTTTGTTAGTCTTGAAATTGCTTTGATTTAATTGTTATAGTCCAATTGTAGGCTCTCGGGAATCGATATAGGGCATCCATGATCTATTGACTGAACCGATGGAATTGGCCACAAATCTCCAATTATTTTTGTCTTACTATGAGTTAGAAGACCTCTAATTTTTGAGGTGATTGATACAGTGGAGGAAAATTTATTGAGGACAATTGTTTCGAGCTCTAATGGTGGAACATGATATTCAATAAGGAAGGGAAAAAGTTAGGATTTTTATTATAATTTGGTAAATCGTGATCCTAGACTATTTATGAAGGTATAATTGATGTGTTTTCATGATTTTAGGTGGATGTATATGAAAAAATCATCACTATTTTGGAAAAAATGTCTACTATGTAGGGTATGTGATTGTACTAAGTCATTGTGGAAGGCTACAAGAAAGGTGAATTTGTAAAATTAGTTCTAAAACACCATATGAAAGACCTTAGACACCTTGATCATGGTGAGAGAAGACTAGAGATCATATAATCATGTCATGAAACCCTTGAAATTATATATTAGGTATTGAATTGGACTTATATGAATTAGTTCAAGCTTGAGGGGTAGATTTCCAAGAATGAATATAAGAATAACTTTTCTAGAGCTCACTAAGGAGCCTAAAGCTTTAGTTTGATGTTTTGATCATGCTCCAATAGGTGGAGAAAGTGTCTTATGGCTCCATTTAAGGAATGAATCCATTATGAGGTAAGGTGTAGCTAAGAGAGATAGAAAGATGTATGTACACTAATAATCTCATGAGTGAATTTTGTAGCTTCAAATAGTCTTGCAAGTGAATATAGGAGTCTTGCACCTTCATAAAGAATTTGTTTAGTGGTCAAAAAAATATCATATCTTACTATTTGATATCAACTAATACTTCTATTTTATATTCCCTCATATATGAGTATGCATTAGGTCTAAATGCACTTCAATGTTAAGAACATAGGTGTTATACAATCTCCTAAGAATGATCCTTAGTGCAGGGGTGGCGTAATAGAGTATAATAAAGTTGAGTTCTTGAGAACTTGAAAAATTAAGAATTTTTTTTGTCTATGATAAGCCTCCCATAAAAGTATCCCAAGATATATGCTAGACCCCTACATCAATTGGTATCAGAGTGGATCTTTGACTCAGAGGATTTTGATTTTATGAAGGTTATTATAAACATTTGGAAAGCATTTCAATTTGTTTATCTAATCATTATTTTTCAAGTTGCAATATTTTTCACCAGTGACTCCAAAGAGGTAAGATATGAAGAAGAGTAAGATTGAAAATAAGAGGTGGTTTATGATTTGTCATCATTTTTATGTCCTTAGAATTACCCTCTAATCCTATGTGTATCAGCCTATCAGCCAACAAGCACTAGGTTCTCACCTGAGGCATGCGTAGGTGCCAAGCCCTTCCTTTATGTGAGTATTATGAGGAGATGTTTCCATTGATGACAAATTAAGTGCAAAAGAGAAAGTGATCATGTATACATTCTGAAAGTGTAGAATGAGTTATTACACTAGCATACTTATTCAGATAACAAGAGAAACATTAAACAGATAGAAGATCTGATGCATAATATAAATACAAGGCACTATGGTTTACACCCATGAACAAAAAATATTTAAGAAAAACACATATATTCATCTTGATCATCATTTTGTAACCATATTACATTCACAAGCGTCATAACAAACCAATGCATCAATGAAATCAAGATTCATGTATCAGAAGCCCTAGCTATGCTTCCATATTGCAAAAATTGTCATAAACTCATCCCCTGAGATATGCTAACATTCCTACAACACCCTAATGGTAACCCCAACGCTTACAGCATCCGATCATTTCTATGGATATTTTCCCTTTATCCCCTTTATATTGATGCCCTCTTGATGGTATCCCTTTTATCTTGACCCTCCTTCTCCAAGAGTATTATTGTTTCTTATACCAGAGCATCTCTATATAGAGGTTTGTCGCCCACCGCCATATTTTCCTGAAGTAGTAGATGAGTTTCCAAGTGTCAAGGTGGTTCTCAAATGGAGCATGCTTATTCTAATCCAAGCTCTCCACTCTCTATAATGATGTCTTTCTGGATCCTTCCATCACATGGAATATTCCTTTCTTGACCACCAACTTGTCAGGATGGCGCCTTATCTACTCCACATGCTTAGTTAGGTCACGCTTTCCTCATGTGCTTCTTAGAATGATGAATATGGGACAATCCTGAGACCCTTTGTTTTACCTTACATGCACACCATGGTTCCTACAAAACCATTCTAAAACCCCTTTCCCATGTTCTTTTCCCCATGCGCCTTTCCTTTTTACTAGTCTCACACATGAGCATGCCCTTGGGGACTTAGTCATTATTTTGAGGCTGAACATCGCCCAAAACTAATCTTTTTATCCATCCTCGGGAACATCCATCCTTCAAATAATAAATAATGGTAGGACTCCAAATGGTTAGAATAAAGAATGAAGGAATGAAGAATGGAAGAAAATAAAGAATGGAGGAATGAAGAAGAATATGTTTATTATTGAAGGAAGAGTGGGAAGTCCTTCCTTATATCTACCTCAAGCTTCTCCCAAGCATCTACATAACTTTATACCTCCTTCAGTAGGTTTCCCAACAGATCACTTACCTTTTCAAAACTAAAGTCATTCCCCTTAGTGCACATTGTATAAATAATCCCTTCTAGTTGTTTTCTAAATTCATTGAGCACATTCATCCTGCGAGTGATCTAGGGATAGAATTCCTTGAGATGGTTTTTTATTGAGCCTCTTAGGGTCTTGATGGCTTCAAACGTTTTCTCTACCTTGGCCAGTATATTATCCCACTCTTCCCTATTCCCCTTATTGTTATCCTGAAAAATCCTTCAGTTCTGCCTCATACGTAGTAACTAGAATGCTTACTACCCTATCCCTGTCAGTGTAATTTTTGTAAGCATCTTTACCTATCTACATAGAATATTTTACAGTTGCAAGGATTTTGGTATGTCAAGTGACTATCTCAAAAACCTTCTATTTTTCCTCTCTCTCCTAACATGCCAGTGTGTCTACTGTCTCCAAATCATTGCACCCTCTAAATGGAAATAATGTGAACAAGATGTTCAGTGTGATTGGAACACAAGGGATCACCTCTCAAGTTGTGGGACTTTGGATTAAGGTGAAACTCTAGAGAATGTCGGATTCCTCTTCTTAAACTAAGTGTTGTACTACTCCTAGTGCAATAAAATGGTTATCTAGACCTATGCTAACATTTTCAAGGATTTTAGGGAAAGATATTTACAGAAACGAAACTATGCTAGGCATGGTGATGCACAAAATAAAGGGTGTTACAAGAATCAGGAAGGGTAAATTCTAAGAGGGTGTGTGCACCACAAGTCAACTTCACCTATTAAAACTTAGAGATGGTATATAATACCACATTCCCTTTGTTAAACTCAATTAGAAAAACATGCTATCAGTCTTCCAGTGAAGAAGGATAAACTCAAGAAGGGTGAAGAAGCACAAAAAATCAACTACATGCAATAATGCATGACTTGATAAGTACAGAACACCAAAACCTACAATAGAAACATGGACTTAAATAGTGTACCTACAAGCATGTGAAAAGGCACAAATAAGTATAGAATGATGAAAGGATAGAAATTAGTCACAAAACACACACTTTTATTACAGCAATAACGTGAAAAATGCATCATACATTCAGTAGGGGAAATGGTTGTCATTAAAGTATTGAAAAGGAGGCTTCAAATTTCTCTCAACATATGAGGAAAACTTGCAGGAGAGAGAGGACTCTTGAAATATTTGCACTTGCGTAAGATATCTAACCATCCAACTTGTATTACCTATTGGAATCCCTTAGAATGAGCTTGCAACTTACATTTATAGAAGAATATGAGAGAGAGGACAGGATTAATAAATTCCCTTTCTAAATGGAAGGCACATGATGTATTTATTGCAATTGGTTGAACCACTTTAGAATGTTTGATCATGTGTCATTAATTACCTGTTGACCTAGTTCTTCTTAATTAATAAAAAAAAATTTAAATCGAATATTTAAATAATAATAATAAATATTATTATTAAAATATTTAAAATAAAAATATTAACTTAATTACTAAGAGGTGGGGCCCTCCAAAACTGGTTTGCATTGAAGGGGGTCTCTTTGTGAATAAGCCAAAAAATAGCCCAACTCGGTTGTTGGCTCGCTGAGCCAACTCACCGAGTTGGGTTCAAGATCCTCTAACCTTCGCCACAATAGATCTCACATTATGAATGCATTGACCAAGGTCATTTCTCATCTGTTTGGCTTAGGCACTCTTCTTCAACTTCCATTTACCAACCTGAGCTCCATCATCCTAGTCACTGAATCTTTGACAAATATGTCAAGCTCCACAAGATTGGGATCCATCAAGCTCTCCACTTAGCTCCATTCTCTTTGAGTTAGAAACCTTAAACATTATTCCCATACCAAGTTGAGCTCTTGAGTTGTCTTCAAAGATATACCCAATGTATTTAACTTTTCAAGCCTCTGAGTAACTCGAGTTCCACCTCACCATGTTGAGAGCTCTGAAAACCCTTCGTGGCTCACTGAGTTATAACCCCCTTACTTCAAACACCATTTCCTTGGCCTACGCTCATGAGTTATGAATCACTACGAGCTCCTACTTTGACCTTTCCCTACAACTCCATGATTGATCTATGACTCCCTTATTGTTACTCTTGTAATATGACTCCTGAACTACTTCCAATGATCATCGCCATGTGACTGGGCCCAAAACTTGGCTCAACCTAAGTCCCTTATTTTCTTTACAACCAAGCTCGCATCTTGGTCGACCATTGAATCGACATGAATTTAGCTCACTGATATTGATTTTTAACTTTGAGTTTTGCATTAATGCTCAATAACATAAAAAAATTTAGTCAAAATGAGTTAATGAGAAGTCCCGTGCTGAAGTTATTCATTCAAATCAGTTCTCATGAAAGCTCTTCCCGAATAATTCACTCGCTGAATGGCGAATGGCTCAACTCAATTATTGGAATCATCTATGCGAGATCTAAGACATTATGATTATCTTGTTTGCACATTTATGTTCATCTGGTTATCTGATCTCAAGATGATCCTAGTTTGATGCATTAAGATTCAGACTTTGATGTCAGCTCTTGGTGGACATCCATCTCACAACTTGAAACTTATCATTTGTGATCTCATTTGTTTTATGCTGAGCCGTATTTTTGTGAATTTTCTTTCTCCACTTACTAACTTGGGGCCATGAGTCAAATTACTTAGGGTGGGCTCGAGTCCTCACTATCACATAAAGCTGTTAATAGTCTACACCTTCAGAGAAAATTGTTAATTTGAGACTGGTAACCTATATCTTCCTATTGTGACCAAGCCTAAGGATCGAGTTGGTTCTCTTCAAACTTATCATGATCTTACTGCTGAGTGAGCTGGGTATAAATTATCTTAAACAATGTGGCACTCTCTACCACAAACCCATATGAAAACTTACTTGAGCATGTAAACTAAGCTTCCTCACATAGACCCACTTCCAATATTCTTTAGAGCTCGTGAATGCCTCCTTTTTTGAGTGGTTTACATCTCGGGATCGATCTCAAGCTATTCACCAAAAATAAATAAATTCATTTTCTTGATGATCCCTTGCATTCATTAGGTGACTGGGTATTGTACCATACCCTACGTTCCACCATGTCGTCGTGATTGAATGAACTGAGAAACTTTGATAATAAATTGGTGATTGCTCTACTTGCATCTATGAAATGCGTTTTCCTATGACTTGGTCGTATCATAAAGCAAATCCACTTTTTCCTTAACAGTTTTCCCATGATGGATATTTTGGGTTGGGATCCCAAACACTGTATTTCCATGCCAAGCTTGGCACTAATTTCATTCCAAAAAATCCCACATGTCTGAGGTGGGGACTCCAGAATTCTGGATCCATTTTTCCAACACACTAACTTGGTATTTAGGACTAAAATCCCCGCAATTCCACTATGGCCCAAACCTTATCATTCTCAACTAGCCCCGCTCGATGAATTCCATGCTCCAACCTTCCAAATCTACTATGATTGTACTATTGACCTGAATTAGACCATGATCAAGCTCCTCGACAAAGTGTAACATGAGCTTCTCATTTGAAACAACCATCTCTCGGCTCAGCCAAAAAAATCACCAAACTCTGAGCCAATCACCCTCATACATAACCTGAGCTCACCATGACGCATGAGTTTCCCCGTTAACACTTTGTACCATGTCACCAAACCATGATAGTCCCTTCTTCAACATTTCTCAATCTATTAAGTCCAAATAAGAGTCCACTAAAACAAACTTGACTCACACTAGTTCACATGGATAGCCCCAAATAGAAATGTCTTCTTATTTGATGCCAATTAAATCTCAACATAACTTTTCTTTCCATATGCAAGATACCCCAATTTCATTTATTTGGATCAGCTCGACCAAGAGAGCTCACTCCACCGAGTTCAACCTCCATGAGTTATGTTTCCTCTTGTTGAGTGAGTCGACTAAGAAACTCATCTCTAACATAGCCATTATGTGAATTTGACTTATCATGAGTTCCCACCTGAGCTCTTCCTTAAATGATTTCCTAACACTTTGCATGAGCCGATGTTCGCTCGGTTTCTACTTCTTTATATCCACATTCATTCTTTCTTGGATAGGTGAGTTAATCCCCATTTGAGTAAGCCAAATCTTAGCTCGGCCCATAATGTCAAGCTCATCATCAATGCTTTGATCTCTTAAATCAAACCATATCTTGACACGCTCGGGGATCTCTCCTTCCTTAATGTTGAGCTACAATATCTTCTTCTAACCACCCAAACTATTTAGCATACCTTTGTGACCTAAATCGAGCCATAGCTCAAGCCTTTTACAAATATGTCAAGCTCCATACATGTCAATTTCATTTAGCTTGATCTAGATAGTTTGGGGTAAAATATTCGATGTATTATGAGCTCATCAAGCTGCTTGATGAGAAACTCGGTGAGCTATTCATATCTTAATGCCATTTGACCGATTTAAAACTTACCCTATCCTAGTTTTGATATTCAATGTCTCTTTCTTAGAATTAGAGAGTTATGGAAATGTAACAAAACCTTTTAACATAAATGATCAATTTTGATGATTACTTGTTTGTGTTGAATGAATTTGGGCTCGCTAAGGGATAATTGTTTGATTTATGTAAAATTGAAACCTTTGAGACTTGAAATGAAGAATAATAGCTCAAGATGAATCTGAGACCACATGGGATAGGATAAATGTTTCCTGAACCTAAAATTTTGACTAGAATGTCCCATAATACCTCATAAAGGATTTTTCCTGTCTTAGGACATAATAGGATCCCATTGTCCAATTTTTTCATGGGTACAAAATTAGCTAACATTTTTGGTGTCCTCTCAAGGATTATTTCTTGCTAAGCATGATTCCAAAATCCTTAAGTCATCCATAGGGCATGGAGTCAAATGTTGGAATATTGAAATTTATTTTATCTTCTATGATATATCCCAAATTCTCCTTGAGTATTATCGAGCTTGGACCTCCCTAGAATGCTAAACATGAAGTATATTGAATTTGATGAACACTTGTCATCTAGAGTATATTGCAGAACTTTTGAATAAAGTAGCCAAGGAATTGGGGATATCTTGAAAGTTTCTTTGAAACTTAAAACTTTTCTCTTCCTTGAAAAAACCTCCAATGATGAAACAGTGTGGAGAACAACACAAGACTGACAACAGAAAACAAAAAACACTAAAAATTAAAACCATACATGCCCTAATTGAAACATGCAGGGTCCAAGATGTAATTATTCTGTTGAAAGCAAATCTATTCCTACTCTACAATAACTGGATGAACATGTGAGTTAAACAAACCCTAAAATTCGTTCTAAAAAATAGCTCATTTTCCTCACAATGGATTTCCATGTAGATGATTTGACAATGGACATGGCTGAAAATGAGAGTGAAAAATTGAAACAATCCCAATTCTCCACTTGGTCCACCAAGGTATCAACTGGAAAGAGAAAGAATTCCTCTTTTAGTTTCTCTGCATTTGTCCTGTAGAGGCATTGTAGCTGATCCTCATAATTGAGAAAGTCATCCTCGCATTTTGGAATGAATGTGATTGGTTTTTACTTCTCTTCTAGATTTAATGAAGCCATGTACTTGATGGGACATGGTTGCATCTTTGAATTTTCCCGCTACCCCAAGAGTCAACTTTGATAATGAAGTCCTGCAGACATTGTTGGATAAATGGTGTTGAAGTGATGCCCTCTTTTTACCAGTTTTCCTCCTTGGAAACGAGGATTTCTTCCACAACATGCAACTCCTTTGGATTTTTTGTAGTTTCCAATGTTGAACTTCTGTAAATGTTTAAAATATTTTTCTCATTGAAGAATTCCTCATCCTTTGATTAGCCTTAACTATCAATCTCCTCATTCAACATAAAATCATCCTTCATCACCGGTTCATCAACTATGTTAGATTCCCCAATTGAGATCAATAAATTATCAATGACATCATCTCCTTCAAAATTTAAAGCTGACTTAGTCTTTCCCATGTGCACCTATTTTTTTCAGTCATTGAGCCATGTGGAAGATTCAATTCATCCACATCTGAAAAATAGCTTTTTTTTACATTCTCTGGTTGTGGTAGGGATTTAAATTCTTCCACCATGGTATTCTCTAGATTGGAATTTTGTTCACCTGTATTGTCCTCATTCCCAAACATGAAATTGGAAAGATAAAATTCATCAAGGAGATAAGAGTTTTGTAATAATGAAGAAAGGGAAGGATTTGGAATCCTTTGTATGGTCTCATCAACATTCTTGATATCTGAATCTCTTTTTGTCTCGTGAAGCTTTTTGTGGATAATTGTAACATCTAATGATGACCTTGGAAACCTACTACCACCTCTCAGAAGTGTTGTCAACTCTTGACATGCATGATAGTTAGGATCATTTCATTCACTAGAACTATCTTGTACACCTGGGATTTTTTATTCTTTGGCTTGCACATGCTCTTCTCCTGGTAGATTTGGAGTTGGATTTTCCTTTTCTAGAACTTGTTTTTCTGCTTTTAGTGATCCAAACTCCTCTGATGATATCAAGCCAATATGAATAGTGCATTCTGAATAGGTAGATTGCTGGTCTTTCTCATTTCACCTTTTAATTTGTTTCTGGTAAAAAACTAGTTTTTTCCACTTGTTCTTGAGCCTTAACTTATGTAGAAGGTTTAGTCAGGAATGAAGTTTTCTTGATTTTAAGTTTTACATCCCATTCTTTCACATTCTTTGCATTCTCTCCTTTGTTAGTCTCCTCGACCACATACTCCTCCCTTTTTCTCATTTCTTAAGGATTATCCTCCTAAAATGGGTTTGGGACTACTAGAAGAGGGAAAAATTGGGATTCAACTGATTTACTCACCATTTGAGGAAGTGAAAGAGATTCATCTTCTTGTCTTGGTGGCCTTCGTAGAAAAGAAGGAAATTTAGAAGAATAAGGCATGGAAGATTCATGATGGAATGGAGGAATAGAAGATGAAGAGGTGTATTCCATAGAAGGGGTAATAATTGGAAGGTTAGGATTATGTGCTTCATGTTGAAATTACATGGATCAAGACATGGAAAGAGGTTTGTTAGGTGGTAATGTAGGTACCTCGCATTGATAGGATTGACTAACATTATATCTATGAACATCCTTCTTCTAGATCCATTTTCTAGCTTGAGGCATTGTATTGATAATGAATTGAAGATTCTATTGAGGATTAAGCTCACATGGTATAGGGGTAAGGAATGCTAAATCCAATCTATGCCTCCTTTGTCATGTCATTGATCCTTATTTACACCATGTTATGCTCCAACTCTTGAACCTTCTTCTGCAAGTGGTATTCTTCAGTTGTAGGATATATTTTAGAATTTTCATGCCATTTTTCTTCAGTATCCCCTAGTCTGGTGGGTGACCAAAATGATTTGCATCTTTCTCATGTGGGCATGCATGCTAAAACTAATATTTTTCATGAAATGGGACTGGACGTGGATTATGATAGCCCGAAGATGGAAAGAACCACCATTGTTAGAAGTGGGAATACCACTATGGAAATTAAGTCATGGTGGCACCGCTTCATGAATGGAAAGATGTAAAAGAAAACTAGATGGAAATAGATAAAAATGAAATCCCGCAACACAGAGAGCAGGTCACTTTTACCAATGGAGTCACCAGTTGTGTTTGGGTATGCCTCGTAAGGCTAAAATTTCACTAATAGCATGAAAAATTAATGAAATAAATTAATGCAACAATGGTTGTTGTTGATATGCCTCTTCTCCTTCTCCTTGGAGGATAAAAGGATTGTTTGATATGCTGATAATTTCCTTTCTTTGAAAAATATCTTTATCTATATTCTTCGCATGAGTAAAACACTGATATTTGAAGTCCAGAGATATAGAGTAGCCACGTAATTTGATGAAGATAAGTACCAACTTTTTCCCACTGAGCGTGCCAAAAAATGTTGTCACCAAATTATTGCACCCTCTGAATGGCCAGAATGTGAACATGACATTTGGTGTGATTGGGAAACATGGGATCACCTATCAAGCTATGGGACTTGGGCTCGAGGTGAACCTCTAGAGAAGGTTTGCTTCTTGTTCCTAAACTAAGTGATGTACTACTCCTAGTGCAATAAAATGGTTATCTAGACCTATGTTAAAAAATTTCATGGGTTTTAGGGAAAGAGATTTGTAGAAATGAAACTATATTAGGGATGGTTATGAACAAAATAAAGGGTGTTGCAAAACTTAGGAAGGGTTAATTTAAAGAGGGTGTGTTCACCACAAGTCAACTTCACCAACTACATCTTATAGAGGGTATATAATACCACAACATAGGAAGTAGGAATTTCCTTTTCTAAATTCGATCAGAAAAACAAGTTATCAGTCTTCCAATGAAGAAGGATTAACTCGAGAAGGGTGAATAAGCACCACAACTCAACTGCATCCAATACTCCACCACTTGATAGGCATAGAACTCTAAGAACCTACAATAAAAATGTGAGCTTACATAGTGTACTTGAAACCATGAGAAAAGGAAAAAAAAAAGTATATAAGGATGAAAGGACCAAGATTAGTCACAAAACACACACTTTTATTACATCAATAATGTGTATGACGCATCATACATTTTAAGAGGTTATTGTTGCCATTAGAGTCTTGAAATTGAGGCTTGAAAGTTCTCTTAACATATGAGGACAACTTGCAAAAGAGAGAGGACTCCTGAAATATTTGCACTTGCCTAAGATATCTAACTCTCTAACATGTCTGACCTGTTGGAACTCCTTGGAATGAGCTACTAACTTACATTTATAGAAGAATATGGGAGAGAGGAGAGGAGTTATAAATTCCCTTCCTAAATGGAAGGCATGTGATGTATTTATTATAGTTGGTTGAACCACTTTAGAAGGTTCCATCATGTGTCATTAATTGCCTATTGACCTAGTTCTCCTTAATTAATTAAAATAATATTTAAATAAAATATTTAAATACTAATAATACATATTATTATGAAGTATTGTAAAATAAAAATATTAACTTAATTAGTATTAAGTGGGGCCCTCTGAATCTAGTTTTCATTGAAGGGGGTCTCTTTGTGAATAAGCCAAAAGATAGTCCAACTCAGTGGTTGCCTCACTAAGCCAACTCACCAAGTTGGGTTCAAGATCCTCCGACCTTCACTGCAATAGATCTCCTATTTTGCACACATTGAATGAGCTCCTTTCTCATTTGTTTGGATCAAATACTCTTCTTCAGTGGGATTTTACCAACCCTAGCTCTTTTAGCTTCACCACAATTAAGCTTCATCATCTGGGTGACCGAATCCTTGTCGAATATGCCAAGCACCACACAAATGGGACACATTAAACTGTCCATTGAGCTCCATTCTCTCTAACTCAGAAATCTTACACGTTATTCCCATACCAAGTTGATGTTTTGAGTTTTCTTCAATGATATGCCCAATGTATTTAACTCTTTGAGCCTCTGAGTAACATGGGTTCCACCTTGCCATGTTGAGAGATTTGAAAACCCTTTGTGGCTCACCAAGTTAAAACCACCTCGCTGCAAACATTATTTCCTTAGCCTGATCCGGTTGAGAATCAATGCGAGATCCTGCTTCAACCTTTCCCTCTAACTCTATGATTGAGTTGTGACTCCCTCATTGGTACTCTTGCAATATGACTCCTCAACTTATTCTAGTGATCATCACCATGTTATCGGCCCAGTGACTCGAATCCAACCTAAGTCACTCTATTTTCCTGACTACCTGACAGCTTTTCGCATCTCTATCCAACTGAGTTCTAGAAAAATCCGAGCTAGTGTACCGAGACTCTGTTTTGGAACTTTGAGTTCATTAATTCTCAATGTTCAATGAAGTTAATTAGATGACTGGGCCTTATTGATGATTGATGTGCTTAACCAAAACTTGACTTGGATCTTACCTTGACAAGATACCATGCAAGCTCTCCCCACCGTGATTATGCTCCCACTCTTCAATGGTGAAACTCTCCTCACCATTCGGCTATTGTCAATCCTTCTGAGCTCTTGGTGACAAAAATACAATCTCACCGGTGAACTGATTCCCATAGTTAAAACATGAGGTATGACTTGCAACCATCTACCCTGCGATGGATCAAGACTTCTCATTGACTCACAAAGCTTTCTAGACATCCATTACTTACATCGTGCACTAATTAGATCATTTCGACATCTCAACTTGTATTATATGATGAGCCATTTATTTCTGAAAATTTTCTTACCCCACTTACCGAATTGGGGCCATGAGTTGAATTACTTGGTGTGAGCTCATACCTCACTATCAAAATGAGCTTTCACGGTGACAGAATTAATGAGAATTTTGACATTACTGTTGAGCCAATCTCATATCTTCGATAGGTGACTGAGCCTGAGCCTTTTGAGTTCCCACCCAGAACTTCTAGCCTCAACTCGTTACTGTTGAGTGAGTGCAACCCATGGTTCAATTTGCGTACACCAATTGGTAACACAATCCCATGTTGATGACTTGACTTTAGCATGAGTTCTTTGAGCTTCAATTGCCTCTTAAAGTCAAGGCCACTAATCCTTAAAATCACCCCAACTTGGCTCCCTCAAAATTTTCTCCCGACACAGCTTGGGGTCGATCTCGAAACATTCATCAAAAAGTGACTTAGCTCAATTTCTTGCAATTCCCATTGGATCACATCGTGTGACCTAATAAGTCTTAGAGTCCATGTCCCTACATTCTACCATGTCATTCTTTATAATTGAATGAATTGAGACACTCCGAATGCTGCAACTCGGTCATCTCATATGTGCATCCACTAAATCATTATAAGAGCCTATGTACTTGGGTGACACATCCTTGAAGTAACTCAATTTTTTCCTTAATAGTTTCCCCATGATGGAAATTTTTTCTTGAGATACCAAACAATGACTTTCCATGCCAAGCTTGGCATGGATTTCATTCCACAAAATCTTGCATGTCTGAGGTGGGGACTCTAGACTTTTGGATCCATTTTTTCAATACACTAACCTAGTATTTTGGCCTAAAATCCCCATAATTCTACTATGGCCCGAACCTTATCATTCTCCACTGACCCAAATCGATGAATGCCATGCTCCAACTTTCCAAATCTACTACGACTTAAACATTTGACCTAACTTAGACCATGACCTAGCTCCTCAACTAGGGTATAGGATATTTGCATTCGACATGGCCATCTCTCGTCTCAGCTAAACAACTCACCAAAATCTGAGACGATCACCCTTGTACATAATTAGAGCTCACCATGGCACCCAAGTATTCCCCTTAAGACTTTGTACCATGTCACCAAACCATGATATCCCTTCCTTCAACAGAGCTCAATCTATCAATTCGAAATAGGAGTCCACTGAAACAAAATTGACTCACACTTGTTTACATGTATAGCCCCAAATAGAGATGTCTTCCTATTTGATGCCAATTCAAGCTCAACATAAATCAGCTTTCCATATGTAATCTACCACAATTTCCTTTATTTTGTTTGGCTTGACCAAGTGATCCAACTCCACCGATTTCGACCTCCATGAGCTATGTTTTCTCTTATTGAGTGAGTTGACCAAGAAAATCATCTCTAACATAGCCATTATGTGAACTTCAATTTTCATGAGTTCCCACCCGAGCTCTTCTTTATGTGATATCCTCATACTTTACATGAGACAATGTTGGCTCAGTTTCTACTTCTTTGCATCAACATTTATTCAGACATGTGAGTTATTCCCCTGTTGAGTCATTTAGCTCCTTAGCTCAGCCCATAACGTCAAACTCCTCAATCATACTTCAAGCTCTTCAATCAAACTGTAGCTTTATGTTCTCGGGGCTCTCTCCTTCCTTAACATCGAGCTATGATCTCTTCTTCGAACAACCCAAACTATTTAGCATACCTTGGTGACCTGAATTGAGACATAGCTCGAGCCTTTTAGAAATATCCCAAGCTCCATACATGTCAATTTCATTTATCTCGATCGACATAATTTGGGGTAAAATGTTTTATGTATCATGAAATCACTGAGCTACTTGATGAGCAACTCAGTGAGCTATTCAGATCTAAATGTCATTTTACCCATATAAAATTGACACTATCTAGTTTTTTATATTTGAGGTATCTTTCTTGAATTCAGAGAGTTATGGAAATGTAACAAAACCTTTTAACATAAATTATCAATTTTGGTGATTACTTGTTTGTGTTGAATGAATGTGGGCCCGCCAAGGGCTAATTGTTTTATCTGAGTAAAATTGAAACCTTTGATGCCCAAAATGAAGAAGAATAGTTGTAGATGACTATGAGACCACCTGGGATAGCATAAAGGTTTCCTAAACCTAAAATTTTGAATTCAATGTCTTAGAATACCTCATAAAGTATTTTTCTAGTCTTAGGACATAATAGGCTCTGATTGTACAATTTTTCCATGAGTGTAAAATTGGATAATAGCTTCCTCTGCTAATTCCAACACAAGTGGCTACCTTTCCATTATAAGGATGTGAGTTAAATCTTCCAAGCATGGAAAGGTCAATTTGTATTTTTTCTTGGGTGGTGTTAGGTCTAGATGCTTCAATGCAATAGCATCAGTGATCATTTCTATCTTTTTATATACCTCTCGCACATTTGTCTTCTTCTCATTTAGGTCGCACCTTAACTATGCACTGATTAGATCTTCTTGCTTTAGATCCTTGCTCTTTTTAATGAGATATTACTTTTTCTTCTTCAATTCTTCTTCAAGGAATATCATCATGTCATTCCTCAAAAAAATTCTTGCCTTAACTTCAACTAAAATCTTGTTGAGCGCATTACAAACTTACTTGTCAGATAACTATTGAGTATTCACCAGTGGGTTTATTCCTTTTACCTCCACCATCTTCATAACTACCCCTTGGCTTACTTTGAACTTAGGTTCATCGACATGGGACTCAAACACCCAAGATAAAATATTCCTTATTCGTGGGTACACACCTTCTTCATCAAATGATGAAATTACTAGGAGTTGGTCCATTGGCATGGTACTCTGGAAGCTCACCCAACACCTTACTGGTATCATGGATATAACCCATCCCTTCTCCTTATACTACCATCATGTTCTTCCCACTTATTTGTGCAGTAGTTGGAGATCTTACTTCAAAGCTGGGATATCCACCCATGCTCCCATACTCCTTTCCAATGCTCTCTTCTTCTATCTCCTTCAGCACTTCATCTGTGTTATGCTCTACCTCCTGCTCTACCAAGTCCTTTATAATGCCTTCCTCTTATCTCTCTGTGGCCTTTTCTATTTTCTCCTTGGTGAGGCTTGGGGTCCTTTGATCTTTCATGTTTACCTCCTTGTTCTATCCCTCTCCTTGAGATTCTTCTTCATCTCCACCCTTATCCCTATCTTCTTCTTCTAAATCATGTAATTTATACAAATGATGGTCTTGATATTCTTCATGCTCATCATCATCTCTCTCACTTATATAGGAATCCAGGATTTATGTTTCTTCTAAGTCATCCTTCTTTGCTATCTTATTCTTCTTCTTAACTGGTGATTCTAGTATAGGAGATTCCTCCTCTTTTTCTTCAAGTTACTCCTTCCTTGGTAATTATTCTTGTATGGGAGGTACTTCCTCATATAGCTTCTCTTCTTCGAGTCTCTTTTATTTATTCTTAATGGGAGACCTCTTCCTGTGTTCATATGTACTTGGCTTGGCACCTGTCTCTGGTGCACCCAACGATTGTGTTTTCTGCACACTTGGTGCATTCTTCTCCTGTACTTCCCCTCTCTCGCATTTCCTCAGCATGATATTATTTCTCTTTGTGGGGTCTTCTGGAATGGAGACATCATTCTCCAAGTAGGCACCCTTATCAAACTTAGGCATGATGCACAAATATACTCTTGTTGTGTTCCTTCCAGTAATTGGAAGTGTCAAGGGTTTCATAATATACACCTCATGGGAGACATACTTCTCCACATATACATGCCTCTTTGGGTATACGAGATTCCTGTGTAGATCGCGGTGGTCTTGGTATACTTTGCTAAGGTTGAACCTTCATCTTTTAGCCTCCTTTAAGTGGTTAAACCCTTCATGAAAATACTATATGGTGAAGGAGAAAGGAAGTTTTCACCATGGAATTTTGGACCCGTCTGTTAGAGTGAATCTATTAATGCAAAATTATTGGTATACATTAAACTCAACTTCTCCATCTACTACTGCAGGAAACTATTTGGGTATTCTCCACTCTACCTGAAATGCATTGCACATTTTCTTCTACCATTTCTCCAGGCACACCTTATGGGTGTTCGTCATGGTATCACATGTATATTTCTCAAATATCTTCATGGTGGAGGGGTCTTCAACTGGATATTCCCATACAATATTCTCTAGCCCATATGGAACTCAAATTTTTGAGAAGAAGATGGTGAGAAGAACATTCCTGAACATAATTTTTTCTCCTTCTTTCGGAGCACTGATGATATCCTCTGCAATGCAGGTGGAAAATTTATAGATGGTTCCTCTTGAAACTTTCTGACATACATTCAACCATGCCTTATTTACTTATATCCACCTCTCTTGACCATTCAACTTGGTAACTATATGATATAAAATCAACATGCAACCTTCTTCGGGCCCGACTTATTGAGGTCATGTCGAGAGAGCTGGTGTAGAATGAATGTGAATGTGAGTGTGGTGATAGTGATCAATCTAGTTAGGAAATATTATGTCTTAAACACAAAATATAAGGATCTTCGAGTCTAAGGTGAAGAATGATCTCCTAACTTGAAGTGGTGTAATGGCTCAATCTAATATAATATCTTCTCGGAGACTCCAATCGATATTGTTCTCTGCCAAGATTATGTTTACTGGTTGTTGAACATGTGGAAAGTGACCTATGGGCTCCTCATATGGATTTCTAGAAAAGATCATGGAAGTGAAAATGAGAGACGTAGTGGAGCCACAGGGACTATAGGTGATTTTTCTAGTCTAGTATAGAAAGTCTTAGCCTGATCGGTTGCTCTATTTAGTAAGGAAAGTTGTGCAATAATGTCTGGTGGAATTGGTGAAGATCTTAATACTAATATATGCAAACTAGTGTCAATGTCTAACTGGTCAGTAGGCCCGTTGGGATGTGGGACCTAAAGATCATAACCAAAGATTCGTGGAGGTTGTGGCCCTTGTATGGTCATGCGCATAATCAAACCCTGTTGTCAGGAGCAATCCAATAATCGTAGGATTGATTAGTAGTGATGTTTAACGTATTTAGTTTTTCTATTTTCTCAACAAAAGTTACATGTGTGCATAATAAATATCAAACGTAAACTTGTATCAATGTCAGTTATCAATTCTGGCCCATTGGGTTGTGGGACCAAGGGATCACAACTGTACATATTTTCTTGTTGTGGACAGTTGATGGTCATACGGAATGAAATAAAATGATTTTAATAAGTAAACTAACTACTAAAGGAAATATAATCTATGTTTTGGAGTTTTTACAATATATTAGAACAAAAAACAAAAAATTAAACTAATCTATCAAAGGAAATATTTTTGATATTTTCTAGGTTTTAATCGATGTGTTCTACTCTAATAAATAAACTAAATATAAGTAATCAGCTGGATGTATTCAGTTACTTGTGCGAATATATGAATTTAATCTAAAAAAAATAACCTAATCTAATAAAAAACCCTTCAAACCCTACCTAAGAGGTGAAGAACAAATCATGACCGTGAAAGAGCTATTGATCCCCACAACTTCCCTAGTAATGGTAGAGAGAAAACTTCCTAATGATTTGATCTACTTGTAATTTCCCAATAAATTAAAATGAACAATTTTTCTACTCTATTTGATATGCAATTGAAACTAGTGATTTAAAATTGACAATTTAACAAATAAAGAAAACAAACACACAATTCCAACCTAGATAAGCAAGAGCTTTAGGAATCTTTGGTTGTATATGTATCTGTCCCCTAAATTTTTCCTTTATTTCTCTGATTGTTCATATGATTCCAAGGGATTGGGAATTCAAGAACAACAACAAGAGGATGGCACTTGAGCAATGTCATCTTAAAGGTAGTCTGGATGCAATGCAAGTACAAGAGAGATAACATAAGAGATCTGAGCTTGGCTATGAAATTCCTAACAAGATTGTGGCAGTGACAAAATGCAAGATACACAAAAATTATTCACGCCTTTTTCTTGAACACAAACATGGAATATATAAGAATTGGGGTTGGGATGTGCCTTCATGCACAAGGCAAGAAGAGGAAGTTCTAATTAACTAAAGCACATGCAAAAATAGAAGATGGAAGGAGAACCAAGCAATAAAAACTATTTTTAGACAATTTGGTCCATGGATACATGCCAAAAGTGAAGTTAAGTGAATCCTCGCATGTCAAAAACACACATGACAGAATCCGGAAAAATCAGACAGGACTGCCGCCTTGCCTGAGTGGTGGTTTCAAAACTACCACCTAGGCAGGGCGGTGGTACTGGCACTAAAGGCCAAAACATGTGCAGAAATAAGTAGAAAGATGGAAAAAATGTGCAGGAAGGCTAAGTAAGGATGTCTAGGCAACAAATATACAATGCGAATGAGTTTTGGATCTTGAAAACCTTCTTGAAAGGACTTGAATCATCATTGGGGAATTTTGTAACCATTTTACAACAATGTAGCACATGAAATTTTGGGTGCGTACATATTGCCCCCTCGGAGAAGCGTCTTAGCCATTAAAAGGCATAAAACATAGAGTCTAAGTATGGAATTCCCATGAAATGGGGAGTTAGAAGCTATTCCTAACACACCCATGTGTTAAAACATCACCATCCGAACTCCAGCTACATGCAAGAGAAAATAGACTCAAGTGCATATAGATAACGCATCAAAAAATAAACATTAAACCAAAATAAAAAAAGGACTTACCATTTATGTGGGGATATAGAGATATACCTGCACCAACTCTCTAGCCCTGTAAACACATACACTCACAACGAGGTCAAAACATCATATATATATATATATAACTCATTCTCTTTAATTCATTTATGCATATTTGATTTGGTTAATTTGGAGCTCTAGGCCCACGGTGACCTTTTTCGATGAGAGTATAGCCAAAACGACCATTATGAGATCGTGATCATGCCTCCACGAGTGGGAGATCAACCAGCGCAGTCTAAGGTTGATTTTTTTTTTTCACTTTTTCCTTTTCATACCTTAAATGTAATTTTTTTGAAAAGTTTACCTAGGGGGGAATATTTTAAAATTTCTTGTCTTAAATGAGTCTCTAGGGGGCGCTCATAGGGTAGTATTTTATTTTGTCAAAAATGGTCATTTTTTGTATTTTTGGGAATTTTTTAGGGTTAAGGGCATAATTTGAAAATAGGCCCAAGACCGCTGCCCAAAGCAAGGTGGCAGTCACGGGACCACCACCCTACATTGGGTGGTGGTTCTGAACAAAATTACAAAAACGTGCATTAACTTGATTTTTTTTGGATTTTTGATGTTTTTTCATGTTTTTGGTGAGCTTGTATTTTGGTATACGTGAATAACTTACTCTTTTTCCATGTTTTGGTGAATGAAGAACAAGTACATCCAAGTACATGCGCTGGAGTCGAGAGAGAGAGAGGAGGATTGTGTGTGTGTGATTGGCTCCTTGAAGTCTTTTTTTTAAAAAAATTTGTCATTTTGGTTTTTATCAGAGTTAAGGGCTAAAATTGTAGGACCGTCACTAACTAGAGGGATGCCCTCTAGAGGGCAGGAATATGGAGGATTGCACATGTGCCCCATGTTGCCCCTTCCAGTCACATATTGTGTGACTTATTTTCTTATTAGGACGCAGACTAGAACACTTTTTGGTTGTCATGTGCCAGAGGTGAGTGGACCATCACCTTGAAGGACGTGTACCACATTCTTGGGCTCCCGATACTTGGGAGGAAACTAACTCTAAAGACATCAAGATCTAGGGATGAGATGACTCAGTGGGCCACCTATATAGGATACGTTTTTGTTTCATTTGGTTTGAACAAGGGAATCAAGGTCTGATCCATTTCCACTACTCGTATTCCTATCATCTGTAGATCCATCATGTGCAACTTGTCCTCTCGACTGATCGGGGAAAAGAGAGGTGAAACCCTTCTATATTGTTGGGATCCTATTATTGCATAGATCAAGGCACATGGTTGTACATACGCCTAGGGAGAAGAAATCCTAGGGACTACCTATCATGACTTATACAGGGTATTTAGATTATAGGGGTAGTCACTGAGCCAGCCCACTCTTGTTATAAGCTACGTTTATGAGCACATCAACCCCCTATGGAAGGGGAGTAGAGGTATTAGATCCACAGGATGTCAAGGTAGCGAGGTAGATATCTATGTCAGTACTTAGGACACCACATCACCCAGTGTCTTCTCTGACCACAAAATACATGGTTGTCACTCCATACCAAGACATGGTAGAGTTATGGAGATAGGAGGTGACCATAGTGGTAGCTTGTTCTACCACAAGATAGTTAGTTGATAGGGCCGAGAGATTTGATACTCATCCATTTGATTAGGTTCCTTAGTAATTTTTCCTCTCATATGTTGACATACTTCCCCAGTGGTACCGGTCTACATGACCATTTAGGATGTCAGAAGGGCCCTAGAGGAGATCCCAGCTAGACAATGGCTACCCCAGAAGTTCCTATTACAGTTAGGTGTGTCGTCCATGCTCGATAGGTAGTTGGTGCCCCCCAAGCATGTTTACATCAGATTATGACCACTCCTGTTGAAGAGGAAGATGAGCCCATTTACATAGACTATGATTCTTAGGAGCACACAAGAGATGAGACTGAGGATTTAGTCGGGGAGGAGACATAGGATGAGGGGGTTAGTGTTGAGGCAGGTAGGGGAATCCCATATAGAGGAGGAGGAGAGAAAACCTGAGTGGCATGATACTCAGGATATGCTGAGAGAAACGTATGAGGAGGCGAGTGCGGAGAGAGAGACATTGGTCTCAGAGGAGACACTTCCACATGGTGGGGAAGGGGATGATGAGTTTGTGATGGGACAACATTTGGCCTCTATCTTTGGGGAGGCCCCACAGCCACCATCAGCATCAGTAGTAGCAACCGCTGACCCTACCTGGATGTCAGGAGATCTGAGTATGTTTAATACTCTTTTCTTGTCTTTGTTAGTTGGAAGCATTAGTTTTGTACTTTATTTTTATTTTTGTTTTTTGGTTTTCTAACTCACTGGTTTCTTCTTCTTTTCTTGCTTAGAGTGACTACACAGGAGTGGTGAGAGCTTATCCGATGGGTGTGCATGGACACCCTATTCATTCCCTCAAGGAAAACCTGAGCCAAGATGACTAATGTTGGGCCCCTAGAAAATTGACTAAGTATGAAGGCACGCGGGTGTGTGGGACCCAAGTTATAGAAGGGCACGTAAGGCAAAAGCACATAGGAGGAAGAGTTAAGAAGGCACATGGTTTGTACGGCATGTAAAAGGAGGTTCGGGACTTAGCTGATTTATGTAAAAAAGGAAAAACATGTGAAAAGCATGATCGGTTACGCACGGATAAGATGTCAACCTGGAAATAGGTGGCCCAAGAAAGAGCATGCCAGTGATGTAATCTTATAGAATATCATCATGAGATGGAGTGGAGAGCTCGGGCCTGAAGGAATATGCTCGCTTGGAGGACCACATTCAACACTTGGTGATGGATCTGAGGGCACACTGGAAGGTGAGTTGATAGCCTAGGAAAGTGATAAATACAAGTTCTTATAGCGGGAAAAATATACAGAGACCGAGATAACACACAGATGGGGATATAGAGATAGAGGAAGAGATATACACAGAGAATAGAGATAACATGGGTGAAGCTCTGCAAGATTATGGCGAGTGGAACTTTGATGCAGAAAGGAATGTACTAGGCTTAGTATTGTAATTTATTTTTCTTTTGGCATAGTTATACAAGCCTAGTGATGTGTATGACTACGTTCTACCCTCTATGGCTCTTTATAATGAAACAATGAATACAATGAGGTTACCTATTGCAAATAGACATGGATATCAGTAGCTTTAATGTATATTTCATTCATAGAAGTTTTCTTTCCTTGCATGCTATGAATGAATGATTGTATATTTCTTTCTGTTATAATATATGTTATGGAGTCTGTTAAAACATCCAGTCTGAAGAAGCTACAAGGATATGGAGGCCATTCTGAGCCCTATAATTCTTATATGTCTAAAATTCTTTCCTGAATACTTTTACACTAATCATAGATAAATTCTTCCCACTAAAACTCACACAAAATAGAGACTCGGCACCCGTGCATGCCTCGGGTGAGTGCTCAGCTTCTGCTAGGTGATAGGCTAGCACGCATGGGATTCCTTCCTTTTATAGTGGGAGTAAAAATTGACTACATATTAGTTTTGTTTTTAGGACCTCTTGTCAAATTTGTAGTGGGATATAGCATACATCATGATCTGTGAAAAGAGTAGTGATGGATCGGTTAACATTGGAAAATGTTGAGTCATGGTTCAAGAACATGGAAGATGAATTTTCTCGAAGATTCAACACTGGACCTGAGTTTAATACATGTAGATGGGTAGAAGAGAATCTCTACCATGATCTGTATGAGACTTTTTTCTGCTACTTCCCAGTAGTGTTATATGGATGGATTTCAACCTATGCATCTAGATCAAGTTGGCATTATGGATTGCGGATATAGACTGAAGAAGACTACCCAAGGTTGCAGGATGTAGATCTGACATGGACCCGTGTTGTAGATCACTGGTGGGGAGGAGTACTAGCTAGCTACACTCTGGAATACACCATTTCCATGTATTCTTGCCCAGAGATTATTGAGTTTGAGTTTCTACGAGAACCTAGAGGAACATTTATACATGTTATTCCTCTAGCTATGAAGATATTGATCATTACCATGAGTTTAGAGGCACTCCCAATGGCCGGCTAAACCATTCTGAGTGTTGGGTAAGGAAGCTTGGGTGGAGGAAGATGGCAGATGATATGACAAAAAAGGAGAGGTAAGAAAGATGGCTCAAGTATGGCAAAGCACGTGAAAGGGAGATTACTAGGTGATGCAAGGCTACTAGTGTGATGGATCTATGGAGACAAACATTGCAGGAAGGAGTTGAGGTTCACGTAGAAGACATGGAACCTGAGTAGTCTATGCTACCCCATCTTGGCAAGTGTGTGAGGGAAACCCCTTCGGCTTCTGGTGAGAGTTCATCGCATGGAGAAAGGAGATTCATTGGCACATATCTGAACCCACCCAGTGATTGAACCCTAGCACTTGGTTTTCCCGATCCAAGAGGAAGTGTTGACCTAATTGAAACCAGTGGAAGAGATAGATCCGTGCCTAGGAGGTATAATTTTTCAGTTCCTTCTTCTATGGCTGCACATATTCTAGTATTTGGAGGAGTTTTTGGACAAGGGGAAGTGTACAAGATTTTGGTCACGCATCAGGGAGTGCACGCGGGACAAAGTAGCGATAGTGGGGTGTTATCATAGGCTGTTAGTGTATAGTTCAGTGGGACTGTGGGGGTGCTTGGAACAACTCCTACAGGCCCTATTGGACCTAGTGGTTCTAGTGGATCTAGTGGCTCTGGAGGTACAGGATCCAGTGGACCTGGTGGATCAAGTGGTGGAGGAAACACCGGAGGGAACTAAGGCTCTGGTTCAGGACAAGGACCCCAGCCACCACCTCAGGTTTTCTTTGAGATGTCTCTGTATTTACTAGATTACAAGGGCATTGAGGATGTACAAAACATGTTCACAAGTGTGAACTGCTATGGCGCGCGAAAGGTATCACAACCCAAGAATGAAAGGCTAGTCAATTTGCAACCATGTTGCAAGGGCGCATGCATAGCTGGTATAGAAAGTATGATCCTCATCAAATGGTGGTGGATTACACTTCCTTAAAGAATACATTCTTGGTAGAGTTCCACATTTCTGAGTTTGAGCAAAAAATCATTAGCGCTTTAAAGGAGATACAACAAGGAATGGCAGAGAGTGTGTGGGAGTATGATGTGCACTTTAAGACTCTCTTGTCTAAATTATCATATGATATACATCCTTCTTAGCATGCACAGTGGTTTGTTTGAGGATTGATCACCCCTTTTAGAAGGGCCTTGTCTCATAAGAATTTTACAGATCCACGCGAAGCATTGGAGGATGCCTTGCACACAAAAGCTATTGGTAGTATTTATATTGGTGTTAGCCCATTCTTGGAGGCTCAGATTGTTGCTATGGCTAAGCAGTTGGAAAAGCTATCTGTGAACTTGGTCCATGAGACTCACAGTGGTTTATGGTGCACAGATTGTGAAATAGAGGGGCACGTTAAGGATCATTTCCCCATGAGGACGGTATGCACTATGACGTTAGACTGTGAAATATTTCATGAGGACCATGATGTAATTAGATGTCCCTTGCTGCAACACACGATCAGGAAGAATGTATCCGAAAATCTGTCGCGTGGACAGATCTATGGATAGACGAGCCAACAGTGTGCAGGGCTTAGCCCCTCTTTGAGACAGCAAAGCGAAACTGGTTTATTGCTACTTCTACTAGCAGGAACCTATGCAAGTCTCACAGATTCTGCCTTCGGGGGTTGGGATCTCATCCCAGTAGAGTGTTCTAGGCTGCGAAGAGAAAGGAATGAAAGAGGGAAAAGAGAAAGATCAGATCCGAAGGAAGAAAAGAAATGAATTCCAAAGCAGAAGGGTCAGAAGATCTATGCTTTTAGTTTGGTAGTAAACAGAGCCAAACCTACTTGCATAAATAAACAAAGCAATACTGGTAAACAAATGACGGAAAAGTAGATATGAATTCAACAGATTAAACACATACAGATCTAACGTAAGAAAGATCTAATGCATAACACAGCTATTGAGCACAAAGTCTGAATAATTGTATTACTGTTCTTTTCTGTTACAAGAAAGCTCAAAGTCTTTCTCTCTTCACTTCTATTTCTATCTGAAAAATGTTCACTCTCGAATACCACAAGTATCCTTGTATTTATAGAAGATGAGAGAGAGAGAGAAGACAAAAAGGAGCCAACCACTTATCTACAAGATATTTACAAAATATCTAAAGTCATGTTGACTTTTACATTTTTGAGTGGATGACATCATCCCATGATGCAACATGGATGATGTCATCGTTGGCACCAACATACTTGAGATATTGCGAAAAGAAAGTCGGAGAATAGCGAGAGGAAGAAGAAGAAGAGGAAGAAGAAGAAGCTAGTCATCATCATCGTCCTGCGGCCGAAAAGGGGTCGCCTGCTTCTGATGCTGCTCAGGAGATGAGATGTGGAACTGAGCGCGGTATTCCAAGAACTTGTTGATCATTGACCCGAACTGATCCTGTGATGGATCCTTGTGCCGATCACTGATTACTTCGCAAGTTTCCCGCTCTTCTACAAGCTTTTCGGGAAGTTTGGAATAATCTTTCACCGCCTCAATCAGGAAACCGATGAAGTCCCTGCAAGCTAGCAGGTTATTGATGGATTCGGTATCAAACGTGACTTCCGGCCCTGTTCCTTGAGAAGCTAACTCCTTGAAAACCCGGATAGTATCATCAGCCGTTCTTAAGGTGAGGGAAGGAGTGAGCAACCCTGGATTCATGGATAAAACAATTTTCTCCATTTGATACATCGCATCCAGGGCCTCTTCCTTCACCTTATCTATTTTTTCTAACACAAACTCGAGCTGATCTATCCGATAGTCCAAAGTGGACATAGTCTTGTTGAGGGTCCTTGGGTGACCGAATACTCCGAATTTGACCAAATCTTCGACTGAACAGTCGAACATCTGTTGGAAGGCCTCGTGTTGGAGTCTAGCGTTTTCTAACTCTTCTGATATCGGGACTGCTAATGCTTGGAGCTCCTTATTCGCCTTTTCAATGTTCAGAGATAAGTTGATATATTCGGCGATTACCTTTTCGCTATCTTTGAGAATCTGGCTTCTCCAAGCAGAAACAGCCATGCCCTGCTCACCGATCTTTGAATATTCATTGATCTTGTCCTGACTGAGCAGCTCAGGAGTCTCGGCGGCAGTTGTGGGAGGTGCACTTCCCATCTTCTGTAAGGCCTGAAGCAGGTATTTATTCTGTTCTTTCAGCAGCCTTTTCTCTTCTTTAGCTTCTTGAAGCTTTTCACAAAGTGCATCAATCGCGGAACGAGCTTCCCCCTGGAGACTTTCAGAGGACGTCCCCATCGTGACTTGGGTCACTGTGAAATCTGCTGGAGACAGATCTTCTTTCTCTTTGGTGGGATCGGGGTAAGCTATTTCCAGGACTCTCTCACCTGCAGCGCTCTTTGAGAAGCGTGTAACCGGCTTGTGCTTCTTTGCTCCTTTAGCCGGAATAATTGAAAAGTCCATCGGAGCGATGGGGACTTTCCTCTTTGGCTGGCTCAGCTGCTGAGAGATCCAAGCTGGTCCTATTGAAGAAGGACCAGAGACAGAGGGGGAGGCAGCAACGGTAGAAGAGGGGAAGAACGTGGAGACACGCGGCGGTGGCATTGAAAGAATAGCCGAGGAAGTGTCCACGGGAGGAAGGGAAACCGGGGCTGCAGAAGACAAAGGAAGGGAAGGGAGCCCGGAAAGGAGAGAAGAAATGGAAGGAGACAAATCAGCAAGAGAGGAGAAGATGGATGAAGAGGCAGGGGAAAGGGTAGAAGAAGGGGGAGAGGACACAACCAAAGGAGTGGTTGCTGACACCTGAGGAAGGGGAGGAAGAGAAGAAGAAGGGACAGAAGGAACCTCCGTAGTTGTAGCAACGCCGACATCCTGAGTGGATGGGCCTTCGGGAACATCCTCCATGAACTCCTCTTCCAAAGTTATGACTTGTTCAGGCTCCGAGGGAAGAGGACTTTCAGGGGCTTCCTCCTGACTGGTGCTTGATTCACCTATTGCACCCTTGCCTTTTAGCTGCTTCTTTGATCTTGGAGGCGCATTACCCAATGGAGAAGTTATAAAATCTACGCCGAGGTAGATCAATCCATTCATACGGCACCAGAGCTCCGTTCTCCGCATGGTTTCTTTGACCCTCTCCTCAATTGTCTGAGGAGCCTTGCTTCTATCAATGGCCGGGAAGGGCCAATTGTCTCCATCTGTGTTATTATACACCTTGTCTACTTCATCTTCCGAAGTTTGGAAGCCTTTGGGGACGATGGCCACTCCATAATGAATAATTTCTGCCAATGCTAAGCGGGAGTGATCCAGTCTCCTGAGTGCCACCTCATGGATGACGTCAATGTAAATGTCCTCAATTTGAGGGACATGGATAGGATCAAGCTTAGCCCTTGGCAAGCAGCTTCTTGGGTCGAATGTAGGCCTTGCCGGGAAATCATGCTTTAGATTGAGCAATTCTAGCTCGGCAAACATCTCCTTCGCCTTGTGATAGCTGGAACAAGTGTATCGGCCTACTGTGAGGGGGAAAGGAGTTCCACCCTTCTTTCTCTTCTGGCACTTCTCATGATATGTGACCAGCTGCCTTGACAATTCCAATAGAACCAGCTTTGGTCCAGCATACCTTGGCAACCTAGTGGGCTCGCCCAAGAAGTTAACCGCCCTCAGATAGGTGAATGTGGGAAATTGGGTGAACAAGGCCCCCCACTTTTCCACAGCAGAAACAGTATTCTTAATTGTGCGGCCATGAGTCAACTTTGGTCGCAGCATGCATATAATATGGTAGAAGAAAGCATCATTGATTTTTGAAAAGTGTTGGATGCTATTCTCCAGCTTCAGCTCTGGGTAGTATTCATATATCTTGGCCTGAGGCCAAGTTCCACTTCGGTGCAGCCCTGGATAGTCCCTTTCAGACGCTGCAGCATACACTACGTAGGAGTTCATATGAAACACTCCTGTTGTGGCAAACTGTTGTAGCTGCTCAGAAATGGCGCTGCTTATTATTTCCCCCCAGCAGAAGCGCTGATCGGGCAAATTTTTGTTCATCGTCTCCAGGTACCGCAGCATCCATTTATGGAAGTAGTGGGCGTCTGAAAGCCCGAAGACTCTGCTCAGGAAAGTGATGGTGTCACTGAGTTCTTCGGAGAAGTCGCTTCGGTGGATAGTCTGGGGCCACCGGGTCACTACCTTCTTATTTTTGAGGTAGACTTCATTCATTAACTGCATGCATAGGTCCTCATTGTCCTCCCAAGTCTTGATACATTCTTCTTGGGTAACGGCCACGAAGCTTCGGTGATGAGGGATGCCAAGAATCTTTTCAAAATGGCGAGCGGTGAGGTCAATGACCACTTCCCCCTTACTATTTTCGACACACCTGGTGTCCTTGTTGTAAGATTGGGCAACCACCATTATGAACTCATTATTAATAGCGCTGACTGGAATCCCACCGGCGAAATGTAGAGCACTACCCATCAATTTATCCATCCAGGGGCTTCTTGATACTTTCTGAGTTCTCACCCAGAATTCGTCCATGTCAATGTGGCCCAGTTCAGAATCTCTGACATCCATATTGCATTCCGCCTGAGATTCGGGCATTCTAACCCTTTGGTACTTATACTTCATTTCTTCCTCTGTTAGCTTAGCTTTTCCTCTTGGTTTGGCGGGTCTCTTGCTTGAGGTAGACATGTGTTCTTCAAGGCTTATCTGATGATCTGCACGTAGGAGGAGTGAAACCCAATCCAAGAAGCTTGAATTAGTCATTTGATTTTCAATGGGAACGCTAGCAGAAGAAAGAGTTAGAATTTTTAAGGCTCGGGGTGCAGGGCGCATGGAAAATGTATATAACAGGCTGAATAGACAAGGCGCACAGGAAAAGGACGTAACAGAGATAAAATTGGCGCCAAAGGCGCATGGCGCATGGATGAAGCAGACTGCATTTTATAGAATGGCGCACAGGAAATGCATGTTACATTGAGGTTTGGTGCGCCCTTTGGCGCATGGGCAGATTGTGCGACATGGAAAAAAGGCGCGCCAAAGGTATATGGCGCGGCGCATGGGGGAGCGACACAACATCATGTACTTGCAACGGAAGGTGCGCCCGCGCCTTGGAGGCTTTACGCTTGCGCAGATATCTCTCGCTTTGCATGGAAGCTGGGCGCGCCCTTTAGCGCATAGAAGAGGGATGCAACAGGGGTAAAAGATGCGCCAAAGGGATATAAGAAGGCGCGGGTTTTGAGCGCGTTACAGGCCGAAAGGGTGCGCTTAGGGGCGCATGATTCTTGACTGCAGCAGGATGGCAGGGTGCGCCATGGGGCGCGTGATTTAGATTGTTTACAAGGCGCGCCGGTGCGCCTTGTGAAATAAGTTCTCAAACCTCTTTCCCTCTTTCTCTTCCTCTTCAAAATTTACTTGGACAAGTAAGGTTTTACAAAAACTTGTAAACAGACCAAGTCAGCTATAAAACGACCCCTTTTCCAGCAAATCCGGAAAAAGGGAGGGAGAGGAAGAATAACAGAAGATAATGAACAGGACAGCACGGGGGGGAAAAAAGCTCAAACACATCGAACCACGATGAAAACCGGCCAGCAAGCTGGCACACACACCAAAACTGGACAAAAACAAACCCAAGGAACTGAAAACGTAAAACAGGGAAGGGGAAGAACCTCTTACCTTAAAAATATAGCGAAAGTTCCTGAGCGGGTCCACAATACGATGAAAGTGACAGAGCAGGGGCTGACACACCCAGAGCAATCACGTGCTTTGAAAAAAGAACAATGAAAATGACATGGCGCGCACTGTTATATATAACAAAACTTTGTCATAAATGCGCCACCCACTTTTGAAAAGGCGCGCGAAAACGACTGTCGACAGAGGAAAGCATGCGCCCTTTGGCGCATGGAAGTAACTGACAACAGGAGAATGGGTGCGACCTTGGCGCATCAAACGTGTTGTCGACATGAATTATTGTGCGCCCTTGGGCGCACCAAAACGTGGTGTAACAAGGAAAGCACATGCGCCTTTTAGCGCATGGAAAAGAGGCGCGACAAATGATATGTCAACATCGAGGCGCATGCGCCTCGGCGCACGCAAATAAGGCTTAACATGCTTTGGCGCACCAAAAGACGTGTTGACATGGGAAACCATGCGCCAAAGGCTTTTTGAAGGGGCGCACCAAAATGTGGTGTTACAGTGAAAATCCATGCGCCCAGCCAAAAAGGCTCAAAAAGACTAAGTTCGAAAGCTAGATTTCCTGAGAAGGAATTTTAAATCGTTTCGAACGCGAGGGATCCCTATCGAGGGATCAAGACAAAAATTCTCGGTATGGTTATCAGTAAAATTGCCCTTGTCAATTTTACGGGATAAAGCACTTGATAACTTACTGTTTAGGCCTTAAAAGAAAATGGGAAGATGGCTTTCAGTACTTGATTCTCATGAAAGCTTGAAATGCAGATCAACCATTGGAAAAGAGATGCTAGTTCCTAATGTGATTTGATTTTCAACTAGTGAATCTATAGAACATGTGTGTGCTTGTAAAACTTGTAAGTTCCTGGAAGGATAACTTATGCACATGGTGTGAAAAGAAGCATAAGAATCTTATGTGCCCTCCATCTAGGCCTTACATGATTGAGATATGAAGAGCAGGGTATTTGCCATGGAAGTCTTGGAAATAGTGGGTATTGCTTCTCAGAACCTTACAAAGAATGTGAATATCATATAGTGGATGCCTCACGAAACTCAGGATGACTCTCGCGAGTGTTTGAATTGACACATGTAGTTTGATAAGAAAATACATTGGATAACTGAGCATGAACATCTCCTATTTGAATCCTATATTTTACCAAGATAGACAGAACCAAATTTCAAGAGCAAGAAATCATTCATGGAAAGTTCTAGACCTCGTACATCAACATTTGAGATAACTCAGGACACTTCATTCACTTTTCATAGGCTTCCCAGGGGAGATCTAATGTCTAAAGTCATCACTCCATGAGGGATTAACATGGATGAGACTTTCAGTTGAGACCCATAAAAGGATGACAAGGATAAGGTCAAGTGTGCCCAATTGTCAATGCAATGCTAATTTTGGATATCAGTCCCCTTCCTGAGCATCTTCAAATTGGATCCTTGTTGTAGAGATGAAGGTACCATGAACTAGGGAATTTGATCACGAGATTGACATAGATTCTTGCGAGGAAAACTCTTCTAAGGGCTTCAGCCTAAGGGTTGAATTCCCATGATTATAAAGGTTGAATGCACCCTGAGTAGAAGGACTGAGTCCTCGAAACTAATATACCCCTTATTAAAACGTAGGTTGGCAGTTAAAACTGCCAGTTTGTAACTTACCAACCCTGGCATGACGATTTCAAAATGGGGAACCCTTGGAAAATTATAGCCACCTTCTAAAATTGTGATTGTATATGTGCAAACAAGTGACTAAGAGATAATTCCCAAAAGTCCTCATGTTCTATGAAGGATGCAGCTATCCTATCAATTTATAGCCATCTGGTAGTTTACTGGGGACATTCAAAAAATACTTGGCACATGGCTCGATGCAAAAATGACAATAATTCGACCTCAGAACCTAATTTAAACCTCTTGTGTTTCCAAAAATACCAGGTCCGCTAGACCCGGTCTCAACCCTCTTGAACCATCAGAATTCCACAGATCACCTATGGAGCGGGTCCTCTGACCCCTACACCACTAGAAACTTCAATGCTCCTGTAGCCTTAACCATTGGGTAGAAGAAGTTCTACAAGATCCTATGTGTCCCGTGACAATCACAAAGCCCACGTGAGCCATGACTACAAGTGCTAGGCATGGAGGAAAATTATCCAGTTTGGAAAATCGCTGCTAGTTGTGTGTCAGTGAAATACCACCCCAGTCCAGACATGTGACCAATCCTGTGTGACATGGCACCTTATCCAAATTTTCCCAATTTCCTTCCAAACCCCGCGGACCTCCAAGGGTTTTCCCCTGAAACTCCGCCCGGCCATAAATGTGACTTTTACAAGGAGTTAGGAGGACTTCTTTACTCAGTGTAGAAAGGTGAGGAACTTTCCAAGTATACTGGGACCGGAGCCTCCCTAATGAAATTTTTGATAAATCCTAAGATGATGGAAAAGCCAGTGGAAGTTCAGGGCTTGACTAGAGGCAGTCAGATGGCACCAACGATTCTCCTTTATCCCTGCCTTGGAAATCTCATCATAAGCTCGGTGAAGAGGCCTCTCATCATTGGAGACCTTGTAAGAGTGGCTGCGTAGCATAAGAATTGCTCTGGTATCCACGTTTGCGTCTAACCTCAGTACTTGTTTCCGGACCTATGTTAGTTCCTCAAGATCCAGTCACACATGCAACCTTGGATTATCTAGCCCACCTCTTCCTATCTACAAGCTTGAACCAGGTCTAGAGTCATCTCCCTTCCCTAATCCTTTTTAGCTGTAATTTTGCCATTTCCTCACCCTAGCTTCCTCTAGGCAGTGCACAGAGATTGTATTCTGACACTATAGGGTTATGCCTCCATGCTTATGGTATCAATTTATTCAGAGTTGACATATACCAGATAAGGAATTGGAAATGATCTCGACTGTCTGGACCTCATCCAGAATTTTGACCTACTCAGACACTAAACCTCTGATGATAAGGCATTACAAGGTATGAAATGGCTTACTCATGGGAGATAGTGTGAATGCTGAAGATACTCATGTTGAAGAGTTACTCAGGTGGAACAAGGACACATAGAAGTGCACGCTTTGAAGAAATTAAGGAAGTAGACAAAGGTGACACTTTGAGTCCACCATGTGTTCTGGAAAAGGAGAAATCGAAAGATGGATGTATATGTGATGAATGGAAGGAATCAGAAAGTTTGGAAACCAGTTAGAAAACATTCATAGGGTATGCATGAGGTATTAGATAAGTGCAGATGCTACCCATCTACGTGCCTACAATGAACCATTAAAGACAAAGAACAGTTAACATCAGTTTGGAGAAGAACCTAAGGAGGCCATACTATTGAACCATTACTGGTCAAACTTTCCAAGTTAGGTGCTAAGTCATAATTGATCAATGCGAACCAATTTCTAGGATTGTATTCCTATTTGGCTACCATGAGTTAAAACGCGTTCAAAAAAGGTCCTTGGGTGAGATGAAAATTAAGATGAAAGTCAGGTGAGTATACCCGGTTAGAAAACAGTCTAATCCCATACTAGGATGAATCCCTAACATGTACGCGCTGAACGTTAAAGAGGAAATTGAAAATATGTAGTCTTCTGAGAATACATTGAGCCCATGGAAGAATCATTAATGGTTATCCCTTATTGTAATCAACATGAATAAATTCTGGAGCTGGATTAGGATTTATTAATGGACCCATAGGGAACCAGAATGCATTTTGTGTCATTGATCGATTTCTGAAGCCCTTCACTGAAGAAATTTTGGAAGGAGTCACTGAGCATGAAATCTATTCCTTTAACAATGGATTTTCAGGATACCACAAAGTTCAGATTGCAAAGGAGGACTAGGAGAAGACAACTTTCACCACCGAGTGGGGAAGTTTTACATATACGGTTATGCCCTTTGGGTTGAAGAATACACCTACTGTCTTTTCGCGCATAGTGGTACAAGCATTCCAAGACTTCATCCATAAATTTCTTCAGGTCTATTTGGATGATTCGACAGTATATGATCTAGTTAAGGACCATTGTGACAACTTGAGATTAATGTTAGAGTGGTGTTGACAGTTGAGGATATCCCTCAACATTAAGAAATGTGTGTTTGCTACACCCTTTGGGACTTTATTGGGGCATATCATATGTAAGGAGGGCTTGTTGGTAGATCCTACTAAGGTTATAGTTATTGTGGGGTTAAGGGATCCTACTAGCCATAGCGCAGTGTGCGGATTCCTTGGGCATACGGGGTATTATAGAAAATTAATTAAGGGATATGCCAAGATCACCCTGCCTTTAGAGGAGATGCTTAGACACAAAATTTCCTTCCATTGGGGAAAGGTGAAGTAGAGGGTGTTTGATACATTAAAAGATAATCTTATTACTGTGCCTATTTTATGATTTCCCTCTTGGGAAAATCCCTTCCATGTCCATATAGATGACTCAGGAACCACCATTGGAGCAGTGCTTGCACAACCAGGTGAGGGGATTATTGATCATCCTCTCTATTTTACAAGCAGAAAGTTAACACCAGAAGAGAAGAATTATACCACTTCCTAGCACAAGGCATTGTTAATGATCTACATGCTCTTCAAGTTTAGATAGTATCTACTGGTAACACCCTTTGTATTCTACATCGACCATATGGCATTAAATTATTTGGTGAACAATCCTGTTCTTAAAGGGTGCATATGTCGATGGGTGTTTTTGTTTCAAGAGTTTGCATTCACCATTGTAGTGAAGCCAAGAAAAAGAAATTGTGGACCTAATCATCTATCAAGAATTGATTCAGGAGTGGATGTGCAAAGTATTGAGGAAGCAATGCCAGACACGTAATTATTTAGATTTTGGCGCACACCCTCGGATTTGGAGGAGATTGTAGTATTTTTTAAAAGAAGGTGTGGCACCAGTTGGAATGAAGGCATTGTAAAAGAAGTAGTTGGCCATACGCACCGCACCCTACATGTTGATTAGTGGAGACTTATAAAAATTGGGACGTGATGAAGTTTTGCATAGGTGTGTGTTAGAACATGAGTTCCTGGCCATCATGGAGGAAGCACATGGAGGAAGTGCGGGTGGGCATTACGCAGTAGATACCACCGCACGTAAGATATTAATGGCAAGATTATGGTGGGAAACATTATGCATGGCTTGTAGAGATTATTGTAAAGCATGTGACCACTACCAACACATTGGTAAACCAGGAAGGAGAGATGAAATACCATTGCATCCTATCCCTAGCACGAAGCCTTTTAAAAAATGGGTGATAGATTTTGTGGGACCTATTGCACCAGCAACACGTAGGACTAGGTCACGTTATGTCATCACTTGCATGGATTATCTCACAAGGTGGACAGAGGCAGCCCCAAATAAATATTACATGTCAACAATAGTGGCAAGGTTCTTATGGGAGAACATTATCACGAGGTATGGATGTCCTTTGAGTCTGACCAGTGATAGGGGTACACATTTCTTGAATGAGAACATGAGGATCTTGTTATTTGAGTTCATGGTGGCTCATCACAAGACTACGCCCTATCACCTACAAGTAAATGGAATTGCAGAAGCATTCAATAAGATACTGAGTCATACCTTGACCAAAATCTATGATGTTGGAAGACAAGATTGGGATGATAAGGTCTCAACAGTATTATGGGCTTACAGGACTACGTATAAAAGACAAATAAATCCACATCTTTCCAATTGGTGTTTGGCACGGAACATGTTTTTTCAGTTGAATTTATGTTACCTTCTCTGTGAATAGCACGCGCAAGAGGATTAGCTGATGAACAAGTGTTGGAAGAAAGAATTGATGAAATAATGAAACTGGATGAGAGACGATCACTTGCCCATTGGAGCCAAACAATGGAAAAGTAAAACCAAAAGGCTTGAGATCGCCATATTAGAAGTAAGAAGATTGAGGCTGGGAAGATGGTGTTATTATATGATTCTAAGTTTCTATGACATCCTGGGAAGTTGAAAGTCCATTGTTTGGGTCCGTACATAATCTCATACATCCTTGAGTCAAGTGCATGCCAGTTACAAGCACTGGATGGGATGAAGTTTCCTAGACACTTCAATGGGATTAGGGTGAATCCCTACTATAAATAAGTATTCTTGATGTTTGTAAATAAGAAAAAAAAATTTAGTCAGTTTAGAAGTTTCCTTTATGCATTTTCCTTTTCTTGTGTTTCCCTTTCGCATTGTTGTTTTTCTTTGCAACTTTGGCGCCAATAACCTTATTACTGTTTTTGGAGAATTTGTGAGTGTGCAGAGGACCGCATATCACTTTAAGTGTGGGGTGGAGAAAAGTGAAGAAGCACGTGATTAAAGTACCAAGGAAGTTGTGTTAAAGAGCCTTGTTGTGTAGCCTGATTGAAAGAGGTAGATGAAGAGAAAAGATAGAATGGTTGGTGCCAGGATAAAGCTACTAGTAGATCCCACGTAAAAAGGAAAAGGAAGCACAGTTAAAGAAACATGAGGTAGGTGAAAGCAAGAATCTAGACAGAACAAGTGCCTTCGGCACAAATTAAGCATGCACAAGAGTCTCCTGTTAGGCTAGTTTGGTTACGCACTAGAAGGTTGGAGGAGTTTTCACGTAGGAAAGGCACGTGAGTGAAGGAACTAAAGACAAACTTTGTTTGAAAAATCTGCATTAAATTAACAAAGCACAGGGTAGGTAAAGTAGCATTTAATGATCAGAAAAAGGAAAAACTATAAATAAAGGGTCGGGGCACTCTCATTTTTACTTTACGAAAAATAAAGAGTTGGAGATATAAGCAAGTTCTATGAGCTAGGGTTTTCATATTCGATCGAGTGGAAGATCTGTGTGATTAAAATGTGAAGAGCCAGTTTGAGATTATGAACTAGAAGGAATTACACGGGTGTGGAAGGAGTTGAAGACGCACTGTTTTGTGAAGAGTTTATCCAAGTTAGGGTTTGATAAACTAGGGCATGAGCTTAGAATATTTATATCATGGATTTGAGATTTAAGGTTGGGAGACAGATTAATAAAGAGAGGGTAGGAGTAATAAAAATACCTCGACCATGGCATGCAGGAATGGAAAGGGCAAAGCTAAGGCTAAACAACCAGAACCTAAAGTAGACACAAATGAAGAATGGTATACAGAGATGAAATACCCAGATGGGGTGATGATGGGAAAGGAATGGGAATCCCACTTGAGAAGCATACCTGTTAGTGACTATAATCACTACACAAACACCATAGAGAAAGAAATGGCATTGGAATTGGCACATCCCACCAAGAAGTGAACACCTGAATATTTTACCATATATGATGATGACGTTAAGGTTAACTTGGCGAAGGCAGGGCTGTTGTAACTCTACGAATTGCCTTATTTTGGGAAGCTAGATCGCTTGTACAAGTGGTTGATGTCACGGGTGCATGAAGACTATTTCCACTTTGCTAGGCATAAGATGCATGCGACTCCCCAGTTGATTTCACAATTTACAGGCCTTATATGTGAGGGAGATAGCCTAGAAGATGACCTTAGTGACAAGGAGGCTATTCAAGAGACCGTCACTGAGTATGCATACAATAAAGTGTCGTGATACTATGATATTTTAGACCTCCAGGACCCCGTTATGAAGATGGCCACGCATCTGGTGACTAAGCTGAATGGCCAAGAAAGATGGACATAGGTTAACAAACCTTGGCTACATCTTTGTTTGAAGATTTCAGAGGGAACTATATACAACTTATCTATGTACATTGCATAGGAGACTATTAAGTGCATGAAGGAAGGGGACATGATCCTCTTTTCCAATGTCTTGTTCACCATAGTGTTCGTAGAAATTAGAGTGCCAGACACACTAGACAAGTTCCTGTGGGAGTACTGAGCCGAGGACCCTTCATCAAAGAAGATATTCGAGAAGTATACTTGTGATACAATGACAACTCCCCACAAAGTGTAGCTGGAAAAGTGGTATACACACTTGAGGAATGCATTCAGGGTAGAGTGGAGAATCCTTGAACAACTCCCAATAGCCACTAAGGGAGAAGCTAAGTTCATGGTGTACCGGCACTACTGCTTGGGCAGATTCAAGCTTATTGATGAATCATGGAGCCCTTGGTGCAAGCTTCCTTTCATGTTTACTACCTAATACTTCCAATCAAGAGTAAACATATGTAAAGAATCAAAGAAGCAAAGGCTGGAACTAAGAAGGTTGGACCGGGAACATAGGGAGATGAGGAAGAAGTTGAATTACCTCGGTGGTAAGTTTGCGTACGTGGAGAAGAACGTGTCACACGAGATTCAAATGACTAGGCCGATGATGCTTCCCATCACTGAAGGATCCATGGCACGTGTGTACATGCACATAAGGAAAAAGTTTGAAAAGGGTGCGTATTTGGAGGACAAAATATACATACCTAGAGACCCTTTGGGGAAGAATAAGCCAGCATCTAAGAAGAGAGGCAGAGGAGAGGAAGGAGCACCAAGTTTGTTGACTTCTCAGATAGTGAGCATGCCATCTACAAGCACCAAGCCAAGCAACTACATACGGAGAAATAAGTCTCCAGTGAAGGAGAAGACACCAAAAGTAGAGGATCTAGAGAAACCCACCACCATGGAAGAATCTCCAAAGGAAGAAGAGAAGGAAAAATCTCCTGATCAGAAGCTACCTCTCAGGAAGAAGCAGAGGGTGGATGAAGAATATGACTCGGAGGAGACCGAAAACTTGGAGAAATACTTGGGAGTAGGAGAAGATGATAGTGAAGGAGATGATAATGAGGAAGAAGAGCCTGAGAAAGACAAGGAACCACATGTGTTTAATGTCTATGACTCGGAGGAAGAAAGTGAAGAGTAGAAGTAAGAGTTTGTATTTACATGGCGTAAGGGTGCACAAGATGAGGAAGGCACCGAATACACAAAGGTAGATGAGAATGATGCCAAGGAGAAGCAGGGAGCCATAAGTTTTACAAAGGAGCAGATTAATGAGGTGGTAGAGTGAGAAACAAAGAATATGCTTAAAGCCCTTGTAGACCAAGAGATAGAGCATAGCACAGACATAGTGCTTAAGGAAGGGAATGAGGAGAGCCTTGAAAAGGTACATGATATCCTAGGAGGCCCCGATTTGACATTTAGATTCCCCAAAGGTGCACCTCTGGCAGTAGAACTCTGGATATAGAACAGAGACAGGTAATGGCTTATGTGGATGATACGAAGAAGGTGTTACATGCACAGTTCCAAAGCACTATACCCACGAAAAGGCTCCTAGCCATGGGGTCTTTTGAAAAGGATGGCACGTACCTCAGAACCAAGAAGATGCTTTCTTGGGTGTTTGAGTCCCACATTGACAAGCCAGACTTTGAAGTCTGCTAGAAAGTGCTCATCACATTTCCAGAATCTACGGGATACAAATCCTTATTGAATGCTCAGGAGCTCTCAGACGATTAAGTATGAAATGCTCTTAATAAGGTTACGGTTAAAACAAAGGCAAGGCTATTCACGTGAAATGATAGTATAAGGGCTCTAGAGGGGAAGTTGGCCAAGAAGAAGAGAAGTTAGTTGAGATGGCCATAAACTTGAAGCAAGAGGATTTGATTAGCACGCAGCTGAGGTGTGAGCTCAAGGATGAGAAGACGAAGGTGCAAGAAGTCTACAAGAAGGTAGAATCGATCAAGAGCGCCATCATATTGAAGCACCCAGACCTAGCACCAATCCCTCAGAGGTGCATGTCAAATTTGGAATGCTTAGAAGAATTAACACATGTCCTCACCATGGAGAGATGACATTTGGCCCTGGAGTCTATGGATGAAGTAGCAGTGCACTTGAAGGAAGAAGACAAGCTGAAGGTGGTAGCACTCATTACCGAGTATAGTAAGGTGCTCATGGATGTAAAGATTGCTTCCCAATCTGTTGAGGACACATATGACAAAGCATGGATAGGGATAAGGTAGCAAGTACCTTTGTCACTACCCACGAAGCAGAGCTAAAAGAGTTCCAGGAGAAGAATAAAGGAAACAGGGAAGAGAGGGATAAATTCTTGGTGGAAGTAGAAAGAAGATCCAAGGAGATTGAGGCACTAAGGGGCTCAATCAAAACATGACTGAAGGGACTATACCCTCAGATCACCAGAAGGATGGACACAATTGAATACCTAGGAAAGGAGATGAAAAATATTATTGAAAATTTGTGCACCCAAGGGATTGGCCTAACTTTTGATGAGGTAAACATCTTGGTCTTTGACCTCTGTCAGAAGGTGCACAATGAGGTTGATACATGGAATAAGTTGAAGGTAGATTTACAGAAGGAAGTTTCCAGCCTATTGAATTGATGTCCCCCCCATTCTTCATTCTTTCCCCAATTATTTCATTCCTTTTTCATTCTGTAAATTTTTAAACTACATCTTGGTTCCATAAGGCAGCATGCATCTTGGTTAAGTAGAGTGTTTCTGAGGACGGAGAACAGGCATAGTGTGGGGTGATGTTGGGCCCCTAGAATATTGACCAAGTATGAAGGCACGTGGGCACATGGGATCCTAGTTATAGAATGGAACATAAGGAAAAAGTGTTCAGGAGGAAGAGTTAAGGAAGCACATGGTTCGTGTAATGCGTTAAAGGAGGTTCGGGGCATAGAAAATTTAAGCACCCAAGGTAGAAAATGTGAAAAATGTGATCGGTTACACAGAGATAAGATGCCAACCTAACAACAGGTTGGCCCAGGAAGGAGCATATCTTTGATGGAATCTTCTAGAAGATCATCATGAGATGGAGTGGAGAGCTCAGGCTTGAAGGAACATGCTCACATGGAGGACCACATTCGACACTTGGAAAAGGATCTGAGGGTAGTGGAAGGTGAGTTGGCAGCCTGGGAAAGTGATAAATACAAGTGCCTACGATGGAAAAGAGATATACCCTAACAGGGAGAGATATATCATCTAGATATACATAGGGAATAACGGGTTAGAGAGTGAGCGAAGCTCTGTAGAATTACTGCGAGTGGATATTCTGGTTCATGAAAGAATGTACTAAGCATGGAGTTGTTATTTTTATTTTTTGTTAGCTTAGCTACATATGTCCAATGATGCACATGACCGCGGTCTACTCTTTGTGACACTCTATAATAAACCAATGAATATACTGAGGTTACCTATCATAAATAGATATGAATATCAATGGGTTTAATGTATATTTCATTCACATGAGTTCTCTTTACTTTCATGCAATGAATGAATTGTTGTATCTTTCTCTCTGTTATATTATATGTTCTAGAATCTATTAAAACACTCAGTCTGAAGTTACTGCAAGGATCTAGAGGCCGTTCTGAGCCCTGTGGTGCTTGTATGTCTCAACTTATTTCCTAAATACTCTTACACTAATCATAGATAATGCTTCCCACTAAACTCACACAAAAGACAGACTCGGTACCCGCATGTGCCTCAGGTGAGCGCTCAGCTTCTGTTGGGTGATAGGTCGGCGTGCATGGGGTTCTTCTTTTGTGATAGGAGTAAAAATGACTACAGTAATACATTGTATCTGAGTTGACTTTCTTTTGTCTTATTTTTCATGTGTACTCTATACATTTAGAATTCACGTTTTTTATGCTTTTCAGAATGCATGCAGTGGGTATGAAAAAATGATAGAATGATTTATTTATTTTGTATTTTATAATACCAATATACAATGATGTGAACACAATATGATGTTAAAATTTAGTTTCTTTAATAAATATTTGATACTTCATGTTGGCTTGCCAAAACATGGTGATATAATGATATTATAAGAAAATGTACTTGCCCCACTCCTGATGCCACACAACCAGTAGGATGTGAGGGCTCACCATCAAGATCTAGAAAGGGCACAAGTTATTAAAAATTGTTTAATGGTAATGATGAGGGATAGAAAATGGATTGACAAAACCAAATTGAGACACTAAAGTCTCACCCTACTCAAGTTACTTCATAGTTTAGAATGTGATTTCCTTTTCAGTTTATCTATAATAAGACCCGTAGATGGCCACTTGGTTGAAAAAATATGGTTTTGAGGTTTTAAACCCTTTTAGAATTTTGGACATCTAACTCACTTTGTTTTTGACTTATGATTTCACAATATTTGAATGGATTGTTTCTAACCTTCAAGTTTATCATAAAGACTCCCTGCACCCTGCCCCGTGTTATCAATAGGAAGCATGGGCGCATCACTACGGAAAATTCATAGGCGAGTAAGGGAATTTATCTCCTTTTCCAACCCTACATCACCAGTAAGAGATGCAGGCTCAAAACTGAAGGTTGGTAGGGAAAAGAAATGTGTATAATTAAATTTTCTGTGGATTTCAATTTGACCTACTTATTTAGTCAAAATTTTTAGCATGTTCTTATTTCCAAAGAGATATTCATGGAATATATGTGACACCATGAAGCTTCTAGAACATACTATAGGAAATGGCACCTAATCTAGAAAGAGACTATAAGCAAAACCAAGTTTGTAGGCCTTGGTATGGCTATGGTCAAAAAATTTGTCTTATCCTATTTGAATTGATGAAATGATTCAAAAACAATTGATGATAACAATAATTTTTTGCCATTATTTCTAGAATTTTTTAGGATTTTCTATAAGAATAAGTCACTTGATCACAAATTTTACAGAATGAATTAAAAAATGAAAGTGCAATGCAGATGTAGTAATGTACATATGAAAAATTCTAATGGATCATGCGTAATACCTCTTCAGGTGAAGATATTTCACAGATTCATTAAAATCATCACCTTCTAGTGTACATAGGTGAAATGCACCATTTTTTTCATCCTCTACTACTTGATATGGACCCAACCACCCAAGTCTGAATTTTCTTCCTCCGCCAATTATTTTGTCTATCTAAATATCAAGTATCAAGACCAAATCTCCCTCATATATTTCTCACTTGTAGACCTTTTTGTTTTATTTCTGATCCATCTGGTCAGTGTAAACATTGTGCCATTGTTCAATGTTGAGTCTGGCCTTATCAAGACTTTATAACTGAGAGATTTTTGCTTCTCGATAGCCTTATTCTCCCAAGATTACTTGTAATGAAAAATGGAGACTCGGTATTTCGACCTCAAGTGGTAAAACTACTTCCACACCAAATACAAAAGAAAAGGGGTTTCCCTTGTTGGTGTTCTAACTGATGTTCAATAGGCCCATAAGGATGGAAAAATCTTTAAACTCCAATCTCAATTTTTTTCCTTACTAGTCTTAAGGAGGATGGACTTTAATGTCTTATTCATATCCTTAGCCTGTCCATTGTCCTGAGGATAATAAAGAGAAGTCATGTGATGAGCTATCTTGAAATTTTCACATATTTGACATAATTCATTGTTTTTGAAGGTTGTGACATTATCTGAGATAATGACTTGTTGGACTTCTTACCTACAAATTATCTGGTTCAAGATGAACTTAGCAATTATATACCTAGGTATAGTGGTAAGAGGAATATCTTCTACCCACTTAGTAAAGTACTATTTTGCAATGATTATAAATTTATGGCTATCTATTAATGAAGGAGAGAATTTCCCTTTCAAATCCATACCCCATGTAAAAAATAGCAATGGGGTTACAATTGGTTACAGAGCTTGTACCGGTATGTGGATTTCATGGGAGAAGTCTTAACATTTGTGATATCTGCACATGAACACTACTACGTCATGCTCTAGAGTGGGCTAGAAATAATGCATCCAATGTATCTTTCAAGAAGTGGCATGACCGCAAAAGTGTCCTCCACATACTCTACTATGTGATTCATAAATAATATTTTCATATTCTTCTGTTTTAACACATCGTAACAAAATTTTGTTGAACGATCTACAATAGATCACTTGTTCTAAAATAATGTATTTAGTGGAAATGACATGTAACTACCTTATTTTTTTTATGTTTCCCCTTCTGGATACGTATGGTCCACTATAAAATTAATGATGTTAGTATACCATGGACAAGTAGAAATGGGGGGCCTAGTCTCGACGAAGTATACACACTCATCAAGGAAGTTTATATCTACCAGTCCGCCTCCATCCAACAGATTATCATCAAACCATTCCAAAATGATTTTTCCTTTGATGGATTTCTGATTAACAAATGTTAACTCAATTTTTCCCATCAGAGTTATGAAGCACCTAAATTTCTTAGATAAGGATCCTTGTGTGAGGAATGTCCGTAAGTGATCTGACTTAACAATAACCCTTGTTTCTTGATTCAACATATAATGTCTTAAGCACTTTATCACAAAGACTATGGCAAGGAATTCTTTTTCTACCTAGGTGTAACGTGTATCATAATTAAGCAACATTCAACTAATAAAATAGACTACACGCTCTCATTTATCATCATCTTCTTGAGCCAACATGTAAGCTAGCGAAACATCTGTAGCTCACGAATACAAGATCAAAGGGTGATCTGACCTAGGTGGCATGAGCATGGGAGGGGACAATAAGAATCATTTAACCAACTCAAATTCCTCATTGCATTCATCTATCCAATCAATGAAAAAATCCTTTTTCAAAAAATTGTTGATTGGGTGAATAGAATAGGTCAAGTCAAGGATAAACCTTCAGACTACCCAAAATTTTCCACGAAAAGATCTGATGCTAGACTCATTCATTGGTGGAGCCATTTCCAATACAACTTAGATTTTTGTTGGGTCCACATTGATTCCTTGTGGATATATGATGTAACCCAAATTTTTTTCCTCATTATACACCAAATACACATTTTTCTAGATTCAATCTAACACCGTATTTGATTAAGCGAGAAAGGATGATACAAATTAATTATTGGTGATCACAGCATTTTATGGCCTTATCCAGAAGGTCATCCATGTAGGATTCCAAAATATTATGTATAAGATCATGGAATATATAAGTCATCACCTATTGATACGTAGCACCAACATTCTTAATCCCGAATGGGATAACAACATAACATTAGGTTCCCCAAGGAGTTATGAACGTAGTTTTGGGCTGATCTCCTTCAGAGATTCTGATCTGATTGTACCCAAAGAATCCATCCATGAGAGACAAAAAATCTAAACTAGTTGTTGCGTCAACAATAATATCGATGAATGGTAATGGGAAATAATCTTTGGTAAAATCATTTTTTATATCCCAAAAGTCTATGCAAATGAAGATCTTTCCATTTTTATTGAGAACAGGGACTATGTTAGACACCCATTGTGAGTAGTCAACTAGCTTGATGAACCCTACCTGGAGGAGTTTCATCACTTCTTCCTTCACCATGAGGGCCACCTTTGGCTTCATGGGCCTTGAATTTTTCTTAATTGGCTTAGCAATTGGCTTGGTGACAAGATTGTGCATACAATGTGTGATGCAATTCTCGTCATTTATTTATATCTAAACATGAATGTGTTTTGATGATCCTTCAGGATACAAGTATGTCTTTCAACTTCCTCAGAGTTAAAGAGGATCCTAGCTTCAAGATTTTTGGTTCTTCCTCAGTCCCAATATTTTTAGCGATTGTTCCCTTGATTAAGGAGGTGTTTCCTTCCTCGAACTCTGGTGGGGTCGGAGAAAACTCTAAATCCCCCTCTTCTCCTACCTCAAAAATTTTGAGTTCCTTCCCAGGGGAAGATTCTATCATGGGATTTCCAAAATAGGAGGAAGAGTGTGGAATTAGAGAAAGATCAACCTCGTGATGAGTAAGATGTAATTCTGCGAGAGTGTTTAGATATCCTAGAGTTTCTTTGTCAATGTCAACATGATCTGTAATGAAAGACTCACTCTCAGTCTCTATGTATGTCAACATTGGAGTTACCTGTGTCTTGATAACCAAAGGCTCTACATGAACCAAGACCGTGAAGTTTGTATCTTCTAACTCACTGCTTGGAGTGAAATGAGAAGTGAAAGTTTTTATTGAGTCTCTGAGGAGGTTCTGATCTCTCGTGGAATTGCTTCGATTGATATGAAGTCAAATCTCTTTGTTAGATTCAACACTGTTGTTTTGTAGAGTTGTAAATGCTCAGCTCTAGTCTCATATACTTCAGATATCTGATTTGCAACAAGTTGTGAATCACCCAACACCCTAATATTAAGAGCACCCATTCTTTTGGCTATGATGAGACCAAGTAGAAGGGCTTCATATTCAGCCCCATTATTTGTGCACTCAAAGTTTAATTTGAAGGAAAAAGGTAGAATCCTTCCCTCAGGAGAGGTAAGAATCACACCTTCCCCAACACCAAATGGCATTTGGCTCCATCAAAATGGAGAGTCCAACAGTTACTTGGAAAAATGGATGTTGGATCATCCTTTGAATCTTCTCCTTTACCTCAGTTACCTCAACCATACAAACCTCATCTGTTGGAAGAGAACCGAGTCCTAGAGTATGTCCCATACCCATAGAATCAAAAGGAAGGGAGAATGGGTAAATAATTATCTAATATCTTGAAACTATTTTCCGTGGTTCCCAATGACACTATCTCTATAATGGAAATTTAATATTTGACTGCCACAATGCCTTCGATCGAACCCGTGACTTTTAATTCCATTGTAAGAACCAGTTTTTCCTTTGGTACTGACCTCATAGGATTATTTAACTTATTTATAGGAAGCTCAAACTCAGAGTGGATTCGTCGCCTCTTCTTCAAGTTAGCTAGGTGTATGTCAAAATGTGTTGGATGACCCTGCACCAAAAATAACTTCCCTAAATGTAGGAATCTAAATTCCTGAAACAAAGTGGAGGGAATCACCTTCATGCGATGAATCCAAGGATGGCCAAGGATCATATTATAGTTGGTTTCCTAATCTATAATATAAAACTCAGTTAGTACCATCTTAGGTCCAAGGGTGACTAGAAACACTATAGTTCTGATTGACATTGCCTTAAGGCTGTCATAACCTCTCAACATGTTTCATGTCGAAGAGAAATTGGTCTCTCCGTACCCTAGATTTTGAAGGAAAGAGAAGGTGACTATGTTAACCATTTCCTCATCATCAATCATCACATGATTTACATAGTTGTTGTAAATTCAATATTTGTAAAAACAACATTGGATCACCTTTATGAGTTATTTCAGCGTTTGTGGGCATCTTGCTAATGTCGAATACAAATCCAACATCTCTTTCAAGATTCCCTGGAGGATAGACATCAAATTCCACATGGTTTATTTGTGCTTCTGGAGGAGGGGTGACATTAGTCAAATGACCAAGACCCAGTGCTTCTAGTAGAGCAGCTCTATGAGTAGGGGAATTCTTTAACAGATCCAAGAAGGAAATGTGAGAGAAAGTCTTGGTTAAGTCATTGATCAAGTCATAAGCTTCTATAAAATTTCCTAGAATATCATGAATTTCATTTGATATAGTCAGGTAGATCAGGATAGGCTGTGAAGAATAATCCTTGGTTCTAGTGGCAGTGTTAATTTGAGGTTCAGTGTCCAACTCCACCAACCCCACAATTTTTGTTTGTTGGTGACCATCCAAAGGAGGTGCCACTTGTGGGTTTGACGAAGTTGAGGCTTCATGATCATGGGTCCCTATTAAAATACCTTTGTTTGAACCATTGGGATCTATTCTACCATCCTTTGGACATGTGGGGAGAGGATCATTAAGGATTTTGAGTGGTGTGTTCTATGAAGATATTGGTCCCATGTAGGTGTTTTGACTGGGAGCTGTCAGGTTTTCCAAAAACATGTCAACAAATAAATGTCTTTGATTATCTGGAAAATGTTTTAAAAACTTGTTACAATTGTGTCATGTTCTTGTGTCATGCCCATGAACCCTATGGAAACTATAATATAAATCAAGATCATAATCTTGAGGCCTTTGGTTTGTACCTTGTTGTGGTCTGAAACTATGATTATTGTTTTGTTGTTGATTGTTATAGCCAAAATTTGGGAACCCTTGCCCTTGGTTTTGAAATTGGTTCAGATACCTACGCTTGGGTATTGGTTAGGGCCTTGGGTCTATGTTTGTCTTGATTGCTGAGGTTGTTGTTGTTGTTGTTGTTGATGGTTAAAATCTACAGCATTGACTAAGGGTGAGAAGTTATTGTTTCTTTGATTGTTGTCATTGTTATTGTTGTTGTTTGAAGTGCTTGTATTGGGAGTATTAACGATGTTAGGTTTCTTAGGTTGGTCCATCACCCCATCCTTCATGACTCCATGATTCTTATTAAGGATTTTTGGTCCTTGATTGTTATTCATGTTGTTGGAGTAACTGGGGTTATTTTGATTAGGGGTGACTAACCTTCCATTAGATCCATAAGTCTTACGACCACTGTCAATGGCTGCTTGGTCAATTTGAAAGAGCACCCTCTAGTACCTCTTCATGGCTCCTTAGCGGGAAATTTTGAACTTCTTCCTATGTCTCCCTATTGAGAGAGTTGAGGAACAAATCACAAAACTTTGTCTGATCCATATTTGGAGTGCTTGTAGAGGAGTAGAGAACTTGTCGCCACCTCTGAATGAAGTGGGTTATGCAGACTCATTGTGCTCTTTCTTGATATGAATGAATTCCATGATTCCTGTTCTCAAAAGTTTGTTCATATCAAAAGCCTTAATAAATTATGATACAAGTTTCTTGAAGGAGTGTATTGAAGCCTCCAGTATCCTATAGTACCAATCGAGAGTAATACCTTCTAGCGTCTTAGGGAAAATCTTTGCAACAACAGCATCCCATGGGAGAAGCTCTCGAATGGCCATTGCATAAGCTTTGATGTGGGTGTTAGGATCACCCTCCCCTTTGAATTTTGGAAGATTAGGAAAGGGTCTTGGGAGCATGACTGTCTTGAATGGAGAAGTCTAGAGGCTCCTTAAGATATTCAGAATAGGTCCCCATTGCATACGTTTCCACCATTGAAGATCCTTGTTGGGGAGGTGGAGGTTGCATCAGTTGTTGAAATGGGACAACATAAACATTTTTTGGGGCATATGGCATCCCCTGCGGTTGTCCATATGGACCTAGGTAAGTGTACATATCCCCCTGCAGAGATTTAGAATACATGTGTACGTAGGGGGGTTGATTACCTTGATATGGAATCAAAGGCACAAAGCCAGGGAACATTGCATTTCCGGTTGGTATGGCAATTTGAGAACACACTTCTGGCCAGGTGCCTGTTGTAGATATCCATATGTGGTGTGAGGGGGCATACCCAAGGTGCCTCTCCCCATAAGCAGATCTCCAGGGTTTGGAGTACCCGTATAAACTTGAGGATTCTGTGTAGTAGGTATTTGTCTGTAATTTTGCAGATAGGGAGAAGTTCTTTATTGCCCTACATATGAATTTTGAGGATTTTGGGAAAGCTCTAGATCCTTGAATTTGTCTACCAATGCCGAAGATGACATCACCTATTGATGGGGTGGTGATTTTCTTAGGTGATTTTTTTGAACCCTTGGAGGTTGTTGAGGAGTATGGTATCCTGCTATGAATTGTTCACTATGTTGCCACCCCTCATTAGTAGTATTTTCAGTTGGTGGAGGGGTAGCATTATTGTTTTGGAGTAGAACATCACCTTGTCCTTACAACCTATCAAAATCTCAGTTCATATTCTAGAAGTGTTGTTCACTCCTAGCATATTGTGCTAAGTATTCCTCATCTAGATGTGGGAGTTGGTCTGATTGCATGCTAATGGGCTGTCAAAACAATACCCGAGGAGATGAACTTGCTTCCCCAGTGAAATTTGTGTTGTTTGAACTTGATTGTTCATGACGATAAGTCTACGTGATTTGGTCAAGTTCCTCAATACGTACAGAGGAACAAACATTGGTTCCCTGAAGAAGATGGTTTTGAGTAGTTAAGCAGTTGTCCACCCATGTTGAGAGTGAAGGTGATTATTGTGGTATAACTGTTTGGTAGTTGTACATGTCAAAACCCGAGATGGGTCGATCATACTCATTGTATCCCGACATATTTGGGGGGTATAAGAATACCCACAAAATAAAGGATAGATGAAGAAAGTGGAAATGATTTAGAGACTATCTCTTCACGTTAGGTTCACCAATTTGTACGATAGAAAATCAACACGTGACCTTCTTCACACCTGACCTCTCGAGGTCGTGCTGAGACAGCTAGTGTAGAATGAATGTGAATGTGAGTGTGGTGATGGAGATCAAGCTAGTTGGGAAATCTTATGTCTTCAACATTCAATATCAGGATTTATGAGTCTAAGGTGAAGAATTCTCTCCTAACTTGAAGTGGTGTGATGGCTCGGTCTGATATAATAGCTTCTCGGAGACTCCAATCAATATCGAGCTCTGCCGAGATTCTATTTATTGGTTGTTGAACATGTGGAAAGTGACCTAGGGGTGCCTCATATGGATTTCCAGACAAGGTCATGGAAGTGAGAACGAGAGACGTAGTGGAGCCACAGGGACTTATGGGTGATTTTCTGGTCTAGTCTAGAAAGTCTTAGCCTGATCAGCTGTTATGTTCAGTAAGGAAAGTTGTGCAATAATGTCTAGTGGAAGTGGTGAAGATCTGAATACTAATGTATGCAAACTAGTGTCAATGTCTAACTGGTTAGCAAGCCCGTTGGGTTGTGGGACCTGAGGATCACAACCAAAGACTTGTGGAGGTTGTGGCCCTTGTATGGTCATGCGTGTAATCAAACCCTGTTGCCAGGAGCAGTCCAATAATCGTAGGCTTGATTAGTAGTGATGTTTAGCATATTTAGTTGTTCTATTTTCTCAGCAAAAGTTGCAGGTGTGCGTAAGACTATCAAACGTAAACTTGTATCAATGTCAGTTATCAATTCTAGCCCATTGGGTTGTGGGACCAAGGGATCACAACTATACATATTTTCTTGTTGTGGACCGTTGATGGTCATACAAAATGAAATGAAATGATTTTAATAAGAAAAATAACTATTAAAGGAAATATAATCTATGTTTTTGGAGTTTTCACAATATATCAGAGAAAACTAATAAAAAACAAACTAATCTATCAAAGGAAATCTTTTTGATCTTTTCTAATTTTTAAGCAATGCATTCTAATCTAATAAATAAACTAAAGACAAGTAATTAATCAAGTGTATCTAGTTACTTGTGCAAATATGTGAATTTGATCTAAAATAAATAACCTAATCCAATCAAAAGCCTTCAAACCCTACCTCAGAGGTGAAGAACAAATCATGACCCTAAAAGAGCTATTTTTCCCCATAACTTCCCTGGTAATGTTAAAGAGAAAAACTTTCTAATGATTTGATCTACTTGTAATTTCCTAACCTATTTAAATGAACAAATTTACTATATTTTATATGAAATTGAAACCACTGATTTTAAATTGACAATTTAACAAAAAAAGAAAGCAAACACACAATTCCAACCTTGATAAGCAAGAGCTTTGGAAAATATAGTTGTATCTATATCAGTCCCCTCAGTTTGTTCCTTTCTTTCTCCAAGTGTTCATATTAGTCAAAGGGATTCAAAATGCAAGAAAAGTGGTAGGAGGAATACACTTGAGAAATGACATCTTGAAGGTAGTCTGGATGCAATGCAAGTAGAAGAGAGATAACACAAGAGATCTGAGCTTGGCTATGTAATTCCTAGCAAGATTGTGGCAGTAATACAATGCAAGATACACAAAAATTCACAGGCCTTTTTGCTTGAATACAAGCATGGAATATATAATAATTGGGGTTGGGATGTGCCTTCATGCACAAGGCAAGAAGAGGCAGTTCCAACTAACTAAAGCATGTGCAAAAATATAAGAGGGAAGGAGAACCAAACAATCAAAACTATTTTTTGACAAATTTTCCCATAGATGCATGTTAAAAGTGAAGTGAAGTGAATTGTCATATGTTAAAAATACGCATGACAAAATATGTAAAAATCAGTCAGGACCACCGCCCTGCATCGTAGGACCATTGCCTTACATGGGTGCTAGTTTCATAACTTTCATCTTGACATGGTGGCGGTCCTGGCACTAAAGGCCAAAACATGCACAGAAAGAAGCAAGAAGCTAGAAAAAGTGCATGAAGGCTAAGTAAGGATGTCTAGGATACAAGAGTACACTGTGAATGGGTTTTGGAGCTCGAACACCTTCTTGAAAGGACTTGAATCATCATTGGGGATCCACAAAATAGAAGTTGTCCTCATTTACGCATGACATTAGTCATTGGTATAGATGCTCGTGCTTTCCAAAATAGGAAAAATCATATAGTTACAGCAACATGGCCTTTCCCAACTTTACTTTTACCTCATCATTGTACATCGACAATCCTTCTGATGTCCTCCTATCTATCAAATGAACCAGTTCTAATGCTATCTATTTCTCTGTGGTACTCGTGCGATGGTTATAGTTTCTCATGGCCATCTTCCTCACATGAGACACCCATTCTTTCCCAAGTAACATGTCATCTGAGTATTGCATCTCTCCATACTATTTTTCATTGAAAATAGTGAGATAATTTTTTTTTCCCTTTCCCTTACTCTTCTTTGGTGAAACAGTTGCCTTCTTTTGTGTCATCTTCCTTGTCAGGTTAAAACTTAAACTCTTCCTTGTTCTTCTTCCTTACTCTTCTTATGTTTGTGGCTTAACTTCATGAAAAATCCTTCTACTCTCGTCCCCTATCTATAGAATCCTAACTTGGAAAATCCCTTCCACAAGATAGCGTACTTTACTGAAACTTCTTTCGTACACTTGTGTACTCCTTCCACTATGATGCGTAGATCACTCTAGTTACGCACTTTATATTTCCACTCTTCTTTCCTCACACAAACCTTTCTTCACAGATGCCCTAGTTTACAAGAGCTCATCAATATAATTATAGCAAGGTAAATAATAATGTTCCCGACCTCATACTTATAGATTTTTTATTAAATATTGTAATAAATGCAATGCCACCCACTGATGTACTCAACATTAAATGTGGATTTTTCCCATAAATCTAACCTTAAGCGTGTTTACCCAAAGCTCCATCCTGCATGAAAAACCCTCAACTTTCTAGTGCAAATATACTTATGGATCGAAGACTCTTACGTGCACATTTGTAGCATGATGGGTGTTTTTATTCCCTTAACTTTATCAACTTATGGTTTATGTCATATTAAAACTAGGGGTGTGTCTTAAGCTATATGCAACAAGTGAAGTCTCAGGTGAACTAGTAATTGATTTTAGTTACTATTATTTTTATTTTTATTTCAAGGGATTTTAAAGTGTCTTAATATCTTCTTGGCCAAACCCTTATAGAAGTTCAACTGCAAGAAAATTACCGAAATAAACACACATTGCTGAAATAAACAAACTTTGTTGAATTAAACACACTACTTGAAATAAACACACCTTACAGAATTGAACACACCTTGTAAATGTTGTTTAAAATGATTTTTAAAGGCTGATAAGAATGTTAACTATAACACCTATAGGCACTATCGATAAATCCACATAACATAATTTAATTGTTGAATCAAAAGTGTTAGAGAATTACCAAATAACAAAATTATATAAATTACATCAAAAAAGAAATACCAACGAAAGAAAATATAATTTTCCTTGGAGGAGTGGGCTCTTTCTCCACTTTGAATAAGGAGTTAACACAATATGTTTCTCTCAAAATTAATTGGATATTCTTATTATTCAATTATCCATTCTTAAATAACTAATTGGTGATCCCTTATATATGTCTTAAGTTCTCTATATATCATTTTTCCATCTAAAGATGCATTTACAATCATGAGTGTTCCACAACTATCCTTACTGGTACAGATTCTAGTAATCTAAAAATGGACCCAAAGTAGCAATGAAAATCAGAAAACTAACTAGATATAGAGTTGTTGATCTTATACATGTATATTTAGAATGTGAAGAACTGGAAAATTATTGGTTTATTTTTGCTTGGAAGGCCCACTATTTGCTCCATAAATGAATTTTGATAGATTAGGAAGATCCTCATTGAATCCGGAACTTTGGAGAAGTTTCAAAATTGAACGGGAATCTCTTCGAAATAACTACTAGAGTTCTGGAGCTAACTTCTAGAGTTCCGGAGTTAAGCCATGTTGAGCCAATTTCCTAAAAAAAATGTTAGTTACTCCACAAATTAATTATCCTAAGTATGACCTGCTTATTCTCAAAAATGAATTTCCACACCATTTGTTAGGAATCATAAATTTTTTATACATTTGAACTAAATAAAACAAAATATGGAAAATTACATCTTTACTTATATTACATCAAACAAAAGTTATGAAATGTAGTCAAACTTGATTAAAAAGGTTGTAGGATGAGAGTATTCATGTACATTGATGAGGCATATTTTAGCTTCATCATATCCCCCACACTTACTTGTTTGTAATTCCTCTTACAAAATTCACTCTCTTAAAGTGGGATCATGATTTCTAGACTCCAACTCACTGCTAAGATCAAATGGTTGAAATTTAATGTGTCAGGTCTTCTTATCAGAACTGTTGTACCCCAATTTTTCCTCTATCCTCTGTTGCCAATCTTGTAAAAGAGTGGGATCTTGAAGTTCACAATTATTCCATGAATACATGGGTGTAAGAAGGAGAGCAGGCCTTGTTCTCTTACATATCCACATACCTCTGTGTTTTTAACAAATTTGAGGAATGAGTGAAAATAAAGTTTTGGCCCTTTCCAGGCTCCATATTAGATTTGTGGGAGATCTAAATTACCTTATTTTAAATGGTATAGTAAGGATTTTCCATCTTTTTCTGCATCCATCATGAACTTCCTCAAAATTTTCCTCTTCATATGAGATGAATGCAGTAATATCCCTCTGCAGGCTAGAAATTTAATGTTCCTTAATTTGGGATTTAAAGGCATGAACCGTGAAATATATAACAAATTAAGTTGGTTTTCCATACTGAGCTCTCATATATAGACCAAATGAACTTGGCTTTGTCAAGTTTTTAGTATTCATTTCTTTCCAGGCTATTTGATTCTGGAGCATAGAAATAAATGCCTTAAGTTGGATTTTCCCCACATATAAATTAATCATAAATCTTGTGTTCCCTTTTAACATAAAATTGCAAAGATAAAATTCATAGAGAAGATTTTTCTACTCTAGAATGGATAAAGAATATGAAGCCATGAATTATGCTTCATCCTTTAATTCATGTGGAAGACCACATGAAATCCTTAGTAACTACCAATGTATGAACTGTTCTTCTACAAAGATACTATATGTAGGCGAAGGCCTTCTACATGTTAGTAGTTTTACACCCATCATACACACCATCTATTTTTTTTCCAAACACTTAAATTTTTCTTCCTTACTCTTATAGAAATTTTCTTCCTATTCTTTACTTTCCTTTTTCTCTTCTTCCATCTGTCTTTTTAGCTCCTCATTTGATACTTGGAACTCATTTAAATTCCTGCAAGTATCATCCCATAATTATTTACGATGTAGCTAGGAAAACTCTATTTGTACCATATGACTAATTGAATCTAATTTTGTCATATGCTCTCTGTTAGTGCTCTGTTCAGTAGCAAATTGCAATTTGTTTTCTTTTACAGTAATTTGTTGTTTTTCCAACACTAATTCTTCATTCTTACCTACCAATTGAGTTTTCAATTGTTCTATAATAATTTCTCTATGATCCAATTTATGTTTAAGGAAGTTAAATTCCTCATCTTTTTCCCTAATTATAATTTATGCTCTAGAAAAGAACAAAACCTGGCTCAACTCATGTTTTTCTTCTTTTTCTGGAAATTCCTTAGGGAATGAGTACTGTTCCTCCACAAAGGGGGATTTTCCTTTTAATTTCCAAGATGTCAATTTTTCATCTTCATTCAATGGTATTCCAAAGTAATTTATTTCTTGAAAGGATTTCCTTTCCAACATTTCACCTTCTTCCTCCAACTCTTCAGTTTGACTTTGTAGAGGAGGAGGAATTGACATGCTGCTAAGAACATCCATAATTTCCTTCTCTACATTCTCCTGAATTTAAATCTTGTCTAGCTGAGTTTCCCTAGGTTTTTATGAATTATTTTCTTCCTAGGATTTTCAGCAGCTTCTTACGTGGTCTTATTCCTTAAAATTCTTCTTAATTTTATTCTCAAGTCCATCCCAGGTGAATTATCACTATCTATAATAGGTATTGGTTCTTCTAGGATTATCCTCTCAGACATTATCCCTTTTTGTATTTTAACCCCACTTGTTTCTTCCTTCTTCCATTTATGGGGATTAATTCTTAAATCAGTTTTAGGATTAAAAGGGTTTGGTATTCCCCTTCTGATAATATTAGAAGTTTTTTTGAATTTGTGGATGAATTTCTCCCATGCTTCCTCTCCCTTATTTTTAGAAAGAAAATGATGTTCACAGACCAAATGAATTAACCCATGGTGCCTAATTATTCCTAATCCCCAAGAATATATTTGAGCCATGGTATGGATGGAATTGAAGAGGAAACTAGGAAGGTTTACCATATAATCCTTCTTTGTTGCCCCATACCTAAGGTTTATCAATATTTTAAGTACTTTCCCTCCAATAGTCCCATATTGGCCATCACATGTCAGGTACTTTACTACCCAAAATGTTATTATGTCAAAGGTTTTGGGAATGATAGCTCTTTTGACCCCTTTTATGAACTTCTTAGTGGTATAAAAGTACTGGGCTCAGGTTCAACTTCTTTCTTTAAGGTTTCTACCAATTATTTTAGAGTTCCCTTTACAGAGTTTGGTACACTCACAATTGGTACACCAAATACATTACTCATCATTTGAACAATTAAAGGAATTACGATGCTCTTAAACTTAGTTCTAATCTATTCTAAATTGATAAAAAAATCTCTTACTTGCTCATAATTGTATTTGGTGAATTTCTTTAAAAACAACAACCAACCTACTAACTCAAAAATTGTTGTTACTTCTCTATTGGAAAGAAGTTGTGTGTCGTCTTCTAGTTCTGATTTATTATTGATACCCATGGCCAAGTAAACAATTCAAATTATTTTATTCTTCTATAAAACCTGTCTCTATCAGGAGATAGCCTCGGAACTATCAAACTTAGTTGTGGAATTCCAAGTATATCTTCATTTTCACCTCACTGAATTTCTATGCAACTATTTCAGATTTTTCATTTGATTCCGTCTGAATCATAATTTATTATTAATATGTCTCCACATTATTTATTTCAATTGGCATCAACAACATGATTGTTTTTGCTTTCTTTATAATCATGATGTGTAATTAATAACTCATTATACTGCCGATTTCAACCAAATCTAATCATACATATAAATTTTAATTTAACCTTTAATAAGATCAAGATATAATTACCATCCTTTCTGACATCATCTAGTCACCTTGTTGACTCATCATCCCTAAAAAGTTAAAAAATGGTTAGAAAAGATAGTTAGAATTCCAAAGAAGTTAATTTTATTTGAATTAGCCAATTATTGATGAGACCAACTGCCATTTCTAGTTTTCAATTGGCCTTTTGAGAGAATTTTTTTTATTACTATTTTTTGGTGAAGAGAACACCATTTACTAGTTTTCATTCACTTTCCTTTATTTAGATCCTTGCATCTGATTACTTGATCATTTTTTAAGAACTAGGGTCTTCCATATGATCAAATTCCTTGTCTACTTCAATCTACTTATAGAATTCATCCTTGGTAGGAGGCTTCCTATAGATTTTTAGCCTATGTCCATTGACTAAAATTTCCCTTCTTCTGCCATCAATAGGAAGTAGCTTAATAGAGCCATTATTATATATCTGCTCAATCTGATATTGTCCTAGCCACCTAGTCCTCAACTTTCCATTGAATTGCTAGTACTTGGAATCAAATAGTAACTCCCAATCTCCTATCTTCAATTTTTTTTCCTTGATATGTGTATCATGCTACTTTTTCCTTTCATCTTAGATTATATATATTTTTTGAAGTTATTCCACTCTCATCTCATCCAATTCATTGAGTTGTAGAATTCTTTGCTTTTGTGTTATAGCCAATTCAATACCCAACTTAGTTATTGTCCTCAATGTTTGTAATTAAAATTCAATGGGTAAGAAGGGATTATTCTCATAGACTAAATCATATGGTGAGAACCTTTTTGTAGTCTTCCAAGCTATGTTATAAGCCCAAACAACCTCAGGTATCCTTTTCACCCAATCTCTTCTACTTGCTTAAACTTTTTTGGTGCGAATCTTTTATAATTCCCTATTTTTCACTTCTATTTTTCCATTGGATTATGGGTGATAGGGAGATGAATTCATCTGATTTATATGATAGTAAATTGTAAAGGCCTAGATGATATTAGACATGAACTGTGAGATTTGATCTGAAACTATAATTCTTGATGCACCAAACTTCATCGTAGTTTTGTGCCAAAGGATATCAGCAACTGCATCTTCATTAGCATTTGTTAAGGCCTGTACCTCTACCCACTTTGTTACATAATCAATATATAACAAAATGTGTTCATTTCCCTATGAAGGGGGATTAAAAGGACCAATGAAATCCATCCCCCACCTTCCAAATGGTTCAATCACCACTTGAGGTTGCAGAGGCATTTCACTAGTAAAAGTTGGTTGTCCCATCCTCTGATAGGGATAAAATTGTTTGATGTATTTCCTCACATATTTATACAGAGATGGCCAATAATCACCAGTGCCAAGTTTTTTTTAGGCTATCATTTTCACTAAAAATTGTCCTCCACTTGGTTCATCATGACATGCCCTAAGTATGTCAAAAATTTCATCCTCTCTAACACACATGTTTAAAACCAAATCAGGAAAACATTTAGAAAAACATTCCATTTAACCATGGTTTTGATTAATCTTTTCATTTATTTCTTAGTAAAAGGAGAAAACTTACCTATTGCAAGATAATTTTCCATGTTAGGAAACCATGATGTATCAGCTGAAATAACAAATAATTGTTCATCTGGAAAGTTTTCCTTAACTAGATCTTGTTCCTCTGTAGTGCTTAATCTTTAAAAGAAATCAACTGATACATTAGACTTTCATGTATTATCCACAATAGTAATATAAAATTCCTATAAAAATAATAACCATTTGATTATCCTACCTCATACTACTGGTTTGTTCATTAAGTATCTGATTGTTGAATGATCTACATGTACAAATATTATGTACCTTGTAATATAATGTCTAAACTTGTTAATTGAATAGGTCACAAAAAAAATTATTTTTTAGTGGTGCTGTAGTTTCTTTCGGTGGGAGTAATTTTTTTACTAAGGTAGTAAATACAATACATTTTTCCCTCTTCATCATTCTGTCCAAAAACTGCACCAATCAAGTTATTTGAGGCATTTATTTGGATGTGAAAAGGTTTCTCCCAATTAGTTCCTCTTAATATTGGGATAGTGATTAGTTTTTCCATAATATCTTCAAAAGGATGTGTAACGCCCTGTCTTGGGGCACTGAAGAACACACCAAAAGAGGCTAAAAATTAAAGCTAATAATTTTTTTTTGTTTAAATGATTAATTAGTTTAAGTCCCTTTTTTAAACCATACCTAGTTAAAAAATTAATTTTAACAACTTTAGTTTTCTCCGCCTTAATAATAGCCCAAAACAATTTAATTGATTATTCTATTTAACTTACCATGCCCTATAAAATAAATACACACATCCTTAAGCTTATTATTTTTTCCTTTATTTATTAATTTTCCACACACACCCCTTTTATTTTGTTTCTCACTCCCATAAAATGCTTATGACTTACCATGTGTAGGATTAAACATGGGCCCTTGGATTAAATTAAATCGTGGCCCTTGTTTTCAAATTTATCCTATTATTGCCCTAACTTTCTGTATGTTTTATTTTTCTTTTTTCTTTTCCATGTTATTTTCTCTCTCTCCTTGTTTTACTCTCCTATTTGCAGGTTTGAGGAGGAACCATGGAATTGGATTAATTTTTCATTTGTTTGTTTTATGATCCATCCAGTAAAAATAAACATTTCTTTTTTTTGTTTAATACATATATTTATTTATTTTAGTTTATTTTATTTTACAGAGAAGGGGAGGGGTGGATATGTAGAGTAAGGGGCTGTGTATGAGGGTGGAAATGTGGAGGAGCAGCATGGAGGGGAGAACGGGCGGCGCGACAGGGGTGGCGCGACAGGGACGGGTGCAGGGGACAGGCGTGGGGAAGGAGAAAGTGGGTGTTGGGGTAGATTGCATAGGAACGGGAGGGAGCAGTCCATGGTGGTGATGGGTGGAGGTTCTGGTGGTGGTGGTAGAGCAAAGGGAGGGGGCTAGAGACGAATGGGGGGAGGGGTTCAGCCCTCCCCCACAAAACATTTTAATTTTAATATTTTTTTGTTTATTTCAAAAAAAACACAACATATATTATATATGCTATATGATAAATATATAACATATATAATATATAATATAATGTATTTAATATAAAATATTATATATATATATATATTTCTAGAATTTAAACTTGATAACAATTATATTATTTATTTTTTATGTAAACTCATGTAAATAATTTAAAATAATGTATGTAACTATATAGTTGTATTAACATAAATAATTGTATTGAATATTAATTTACAAGGAAAGAAAGAGATTATTTCAAGTTGTAAATGGCAGATTTCTATTTACTAACTTAGTCACTTGTGAGGCTACAATTTTTCCAATATTTAGTTTTTTAAAAACAATAACATACTCTTGAGATAAATGAAAAGAAATAATGCATTTTAAATGGGAAGAGAGAGAATATTAAATTGAGATTAACATTTAGTGATAAAGATTACTCACCCATTTAAATAAACTATAAGGAAGGAGAGTAAAACCAGCCTTATTCTATTCTCTATTTTTTTTTTCAAAACTTGTAAGAATAAGTGCATTTCAAGTATGATATTCCATTTTACATTTACACAAGATTCAACATTTTATAAAGATGAATTTTACCACAAGATTAAAAGAAATTTCCAATAACTTGTCTTTTTTTTGAAAACTGAGGTTCCATAGATCCATAAGAATAACACTTAATTTACAAGCTTTCATTTAAAGAACATAAACTCCCAAATATTTTATTTTCACTATCTTACAAGCCTTTATTTCAAAGGTTTTAAGTCTCCAAAGATAAGTATAGCATATTTCTATAACATTCCAAGTATTCAAAGGAACCATACAAGTTAAAATACTAATAGTAGGGGTAGATTTATCAAAAATGTGATACTAGTTTGCATATAACTCCAATTACAAAAGATGATTTTACACACAAGAAAGCTTCCACAAGTCTTTTTTTTTTCCAAGACACAATGAGGTAATGTTCACAAAGAGAGAGAAGATGTCAAAGAAAACTTCAACTATCACCAAGCTTTCATCTTGAGGTCCAACTTTAAATGCCTCCAAAAGATCCAAACAAGGAGAAGAAGCTTGTTTACCACCCAACCATAGGCATCATAACATGTGTTTCCCAAGGTTGGGATGCATGCTAGCCTCCCCCAAGCCCATGGGAAAGAGGACTACCATCCACAACTTGCACAAGAGTGAGGGTGAACAAACAATAATACATCCACATGATACAAGACAAACATAAAGCAAGACTCCAAATTTTGTAAAGGTGAAAAAGAGAAGAACCCAAGTTCTACCTCTAAAACAAAGTGGGGAAGAGAAGAAAGGATTTCCCCAAAAGTTGTAACCAACAATAGTTGTATAAAAATAAGATCTCCATACCCTCCTTATTTCTCCACCCTTTCACCAAATCCTTCTTGGAAGGATTTTCAAACCCCAAAGGGGTTTCCTTACCAAGAATGGGGAAGGAGGTTCAAGCCAAATGAACCAACTTCCCCACCTCAAACCATTTGAGGGGAGTAACTAAATCCTACAAGGCTTGCCCATCAAGCCTATAAGGATTGAGAGGGAAAAATCCCTCTCTCTTCCCCCACAAACTCCAAAACTCCATCATGCCATATGATGGAGGGAGCAAAATCAAGAAACAAAAAATAAATTCTCATACAACAACAAACATTTCCAAGAGAACAACTAATATCTAGCATGATATATCACATACAATATATGCTCAAGAAGTCTACCTCAAAGAAAATATCTCCAAAAATCTTTCCAACTTCAATCTTTTCCACTTCTTGACCCAAGAAAACTCTAGCTCCAAAATCCACAAGTCTCCAAGCAAAGGCTCCCAAAAAAAAGTTCTCTTCCTTTCCCATAAGAGGGAATTTGAAGAGGAGCAAGAAAAAATCCTCACAAATGAGGGGGTGACATGTGTCACCCCTCTCTTCCTTCAAGGTCAAAGATGCCAAAAACAAAAGAGAGAAAGGATAAAATGACTTTTAGCCCTCTTCTCCCAAATTACCTAAATTGATAACAAAACAAATCTTGTGCAACTTTTAACAAGCACACTAATCCATACCCCTTACATGGATGTGACCAAAGGAGAGGCAAAAAGGGAGGGAAAACTCCCTCTAGCCTTGGAAATAAGCCCCCTACCTATTAGGTAGGGTCCAAGGGCTCATTTTCATGTTAAGGGAACTCCCAAACTAAAAAGGGGTCCCTAAAAATGCCCAAAATAACCCAATTTCGGGTTTGGCAAATTTGGCACAAGGTTAGAGGGTGTGGGGGCCACCCAAGGGTTCACATGTGACCCTAAACCCTCTAGATTAAGTACATCATTAAACTAATTCAAGACTTAATGATTAAGTGGGTCATTAATTCTCCAAAATAAGTTTACAACACAACTAGACACCCTAAGCAAAATTAATAATTACAAGACATATTACATTACAAATGACGGTCACCCATGGTTCCCAAAACAATAATTCTAATGCTAAGGCCTCAAGCACTAAACATGGCTATGGCTTAGCCCGTGGGCTGCTTGTGCAAAGTTGCGTAACTAGCTTGAGTCCCATTTCTCCTGTGACCTGTCACCTGCACACTTATTGCACACATTAAACGCACCTATCCGATAAAATATAAATCAACTACTAAATAAGATATCAATGAATTCTAGACTAACATTTCATCTTTTTAGAATCAAAAGTGCAATAATCTGCACAACTATACATAATTCACCATAAGTTAGTCACAATGATAAAATGACATGTATCCATAGAATCCCAACATGCAACAAACTAAGTATCCATCAATATAATTACATTCCAAAACAACATCATATCAATTAGTATCCATGACATCATAAGATAATGCAAACAACATAGTAATCAAGCTAAATCAGCACTATATGCCTAAATGTCCATCAGATCAAATCTCCTAATGTAATGTCCAAAATATAACAAATCCCTATCAAAACATGTCTAATAGTAAGAGGAACAACAAGTAACTGAGCTATAAAAGTGTGGGCACTATATCCCCCTCTACTAAAATTAGACTTCCTCCAGGAAGTCACTGAAAGAGATAAGGATATCTAGCCCTTAAAGGTGTCGCATCCTCCTAGGTAGCTATTGTCTCATCATATCAGTCCCACTACACTCTAACCTGTCCAAGTCTCGACCCCGAAGGGCCAACCTCTGGTGCTCTAGTATGCATATGGGCTCCAATATCCACTATCCTCCATCCTCTACCTTTAATGCCAACCAATCCAAAACATGGGAAACATCAGGTACATATCTATGTAGTACAAAAACATGAAAATACATTGTGGGCCCGTGCAAGGCCTGGTGGCAAAGCTAAGGTGATAGGCAACTGGACCGATGACCTCTAAAATATCAAAAGGACCCACAAAACAAGGTGAAATGCTTAGAACCCTTTCCATAACGGATTGGACTCTTATGCAGACGAACTCTCAAGAAGACTTTGTCACCCACTGAGAAGTGATGATCAATCCTCTTGGTGTCTGCATACACCTTCTGGCATGCTCTAGCCTGCTCAAGATGTTGTCTAATCAAAATAACCTACTGCTCTAAATCTTGAATATAAGTTGGTCCCAAGATAATCCTGTCATCTAGTCTGTCCCAACTCAAAGGTGTCCTGCAAGGTCATCCATACAAAGCCTGGTAAGGAGCCATACCAATGGAACTATGATAGTTGTTGTTGTAGGAAAAATCAACTAAATGTAAATAATCTTCCCATTTCTTTTTCTGGTCCATCACATACATCCTCAACATGTCCTCTAGTACCTGATTAACTCTCTCTATTTGTCCATCTGTCTCTGGATGATAAGCTGAGCTGAAATTAATCTGAGTACCCAGAGCAGTCTGAAAGGAAGTATAGAAAACTGAAGTGTAGATGGTATCCCTATCATTAATGATGGTCTTTGGAATCCCATGTAACCTAACAATGTCCTCCATAAATACTTTGGTGATGGCCTGTGCATTATAGGTGACCTTGGTTGGTGAGAAGTGCAGCAACCTTGGTCAACTTATCCATGGTGACCATAATGGCATCATGATGATAAGAAGACATAGGAAGTCCGACTATGAAATCCATGGAGATCACATCCCATTTCCACTCAGGAATATCATGAGGATGTAAGAGTCCTACGGGATGAGAATGCTCTAACTTGACCCTCTGGCACTCAAGGCAACATGCAACAAAATCTGCTATGTCCCGTCAAAGACCCGGCCAATAAATATAACTCCCTCAGATTAGCATGCATTTTCTTCACTCTGGATGTGCGCATATATGGGGCTCGATGAGCCTCTGTAAGGATGAAACTACGTAGATCTCCTACCTTAGGCACGTAGATGCACCTATGAAACCAAAGTAAACCATCTGTCTCTAAAATACACACCTAGAATATCTTCCCTCTAATGAACCCTGTGACTCCAACATCTGTCTAGCTCCCTCATAAAACATGTCCTCTGGAAGGTGCTCAAGAATCCTACCTCTCAAATCTTGATTGAAGTGTCAAAGAAGCAAGCACATGTCATCATCTACTAAGTGCATCTGCAACAACATTTTCCTTTCCTTTGATATATTGCACCTCCATGTCATACTCATATAGGAAAGTCCATCCAACGTCGTTGACGAGCGTTGAGGTTCGGTTGTGAGAAGATATGTTGCAAGCTATGATGATTTGTCCTCAAAATGAAAGGTCTACCCAAAAGGAAATGTCACCAATGCACAAGTGCATGAACAACTGCTGCAAGCTCCAAGTCATGAGTAGGGTAATTAAGCTCATAGTCCTTGAGCTTACAAGACTCAAAGGCAATAACCTGACGCTCCTACATAAGAACTACTCCCAAACCCTCTAGTGATGCATCAATACAAACAACAAAATCCTCTATAGGGTCTAGAACTGCTAAGATGGGCACCATGGTTAACCTTTCCTTAAGCAACTGAAAGGCCTGCTCACACTTTTCTAACCAATCAAACTTCTTCCCTTTTCTCTGAAGAGAAGTAATAGGGTGAGCAATCCTAGAAAATTCTTATACAAACCTACGGTAATAACCTACTAAACCCATAAAAATCCTCACCTCAGTAACTGATGTGGGTGCTGACCAGTCCATGATAGCCTGTATCTTAGAGGGATCTATTGAGATACCCTCGCCTGATATGATATGACCCAAGTACTGAATCTCTGTCTGAAAGAAGCTACATTTTTCCAAGTTCCCATACAACTTCTGCTCTCTCAAAACCTGAAGTACCTGCCTCAAATGCTCCTCGTGTTCCTCCTCAGAATGAGAATATATCAATATGTCATCAAGGAAAACTAAGACAAAGTGATCCAGAAAGGTCGTGAATACTCCATTCATGAGGCTCATGAAGACAATTGGGGAATTGGTCAAACCAAATGGAACAACTGTGAACTCATAATGCCCATAATGTGTGTGAAACGCTGTTTTATGAATGTCTGCATCTGATATGTGCAACTGATGGTATCCTGACTTGAGATCAATTTTGGAGAATACTCTCGCTCCCTGCATCTGATCAAACAAGTCATCAATCCTAGGGAGTGGATAATGGTTCTTTATTGTGACTTTGTTGAGTTGTCTGAAGTCTACACAAAGTCTGAGAGAACCATCCTTCTTCTTCACAAAAATGACTGGTGCTCCCCAAGGAGATACACTAGGGTGAATGAGACCCTTATCTAACAACTCCTCTAACTGAATCTTGAGCTCTTGAAGCTCTGGAGTCATCATCATCCGATAGGGTGCCCTAGAAACTGGTGCAGATCTAGGTACTAAATCAATGGTGAAATCCACCTCTCTACGGGGTGGTAACCTTGGAAGCTCACTTGGAAACACATCAACATACTCCCTCAAAACTACATGATCATCCAAGGGTGAATGCTCTGGAGTGCTCTCTGATCGATCATTGATGGTGATAGCAAATAAATTTCATCCCTTATGCATGCTTCTTTTGAGTTTCTTAGCCAAGATCATGCACAAAGAGATAGGCCTCTTCATCCCTGAAATCACAACTGCACCACCAAGATCATCCTTACACTCAATGACCTTATTTCAGCAATCCACCTTAGCTCGATGAGCCTCAAGCCAATCCATACCCAATACTACCTGATAGGATCCTAGAGGAATAACTCAAAGGTCAAGTGTAGTGGAGAAGGATCCTAAATCAAGTACACAACTCTCCACATACGAGTCCATGACGAGTTTGGCCCCAGAGGCCAACTCAACCTACTAACTATCTAGTTTCCTAGCCACCACTAGCCCACACTGGTCCACTATAGAAGGTGATATAAAAGAATCTGAAGCACCTGAATCAAAAAGTACTGAGATAGAAATACCCCTGATAGTACCTGTCATCTCTATGAATGTGTCCTGATGCTTAGCCTGGCAGTTTTCAACTGCTGCATATACATGATGAGCATGTCCTACATCACCCACTATCTACTCAGATCTAGTGGCTCTCTGTTCATCCAAGGTTTTCAGTTTGTGTGGGCACATACGCACATAGTGATCAGGAGATCCATAAATGAAACATCCTCCTGTACCCCTCTAAGATGGGGTCCCTCCTGTGCTCTAGTGTACTGATCCTGTTGGTCCAACCCTAGCAAGACTGTTACGTGTGAGCTGGTTGTACCTACTGAGTACCCTACCTCCTATCCCTGGCTCCACCAAAAACCTCCTCTAGTGCCACCTCTCTGAAAGCTCTGAGTCTGTCTAGCCCTCTGCTGCTGGTGTGCCATGGTGTTACGTTTGCTGATGTGGGTACGATGGAGCCCTTGTGGCTATTAGCAGAGGCCAACATCCTCCTCTAGGGGGTGGTGTTATACCCCATGACCTATGACTCTGACAAGCCTGTATCCTCTCCTGAAATTTTCTCTTATTTCTATCTCGGTGATCTTGTGCCTTGGTCCTGTTCTCCTCAGCTAAGTAGGCCTTCTCAACAACCTTCTCAAGTGTGGGAGGAGATAACATCCTGACTGCTCCTACTATATCTACATTAAGGCCTCAAATAAACCTGTTAACCTATAATTTCTCATCTTATAGGTAGTCCACATACTGCAGAAGATCCAGGAACCTATTGCCATACTATGCTATTGTGCCAGATCCCTGTCATAAGTCATGAAACTCATCTATCCTCTTCTGCACAAAATGCTCTTAGACATATAACGAGGCTCTTGAATCGCTCCTCAAACATCTCCCATGTCACTATATCTCGAGTCAGATGGAGCTTTCACTCCTCATTCCTCCACCAGACACCTGTTGTGTCTCAAAGGAGGTGTATGGTGAATCTTGCCTTGACATTTCTCTCATAAGAGTGCAAGCCAAAGTAACTATCCAAGCTAAGGAGCCATGACTCAGCCCCAAAGCCATCTGTAGAGCTGGTGTAGGTTGGTGGCTACAAGTGAAGAAGATCCCTGATCACACTACCTGTATCTCACTCCTGGTGATGTAGTCCAATAGGTGAAAGGGGTCACCTATCCCCAAATGGTCCCTTGAGACTGTGTGAGTGATTACGACGGTACGAGGCTACCCTCTCGTGATGAATGGAAGGGCTACGTGACCTCTCCCACCTCAGTGTATCATGCTCTAGTGGCTCTGAATGTGTGTCCTCACCTATCGGCTCCTCGTCTCCCAATGGAATCTCCTCTCTCACCTCCTATGGTGGTGGAAGACGCTACTGCACAACGCCTATCAGCTGTTGTAGGACCTCTAATATCTGAGGCCCAAATTCAGGTGTCGGCGGCTCTCGCGTAGGTGCACTATGCCCCAAGCCTCTAATTGATCGTCCCCTCTTGGGTGCCATCATGTGTATGAGGTGAACAAAGAGGTTATTAAATGGTTACAGAAAATGTTTAATTATTTTATTTATTTATTTACTTTTAATGTTATCACCAATGTTGCTATCTGGTTGATTGATTACCCAAAGTGTCTGCATGTGTGAACCTCTACTCTGATACCAAATGTAACACCCCCCCTTGGGGCATCGAAGAACACACCAAAAGAGGCTAAAAATTAAAGCTAATAATTTTTTTTTATTTAAATGATTAATTAATTTAAGTCCCTTTTTTAAACCATACCCGGTTAAAAAATTAATTTCAACAACTTTAGTTTTCTCCATCTTAATAATAGCCCAAAACAATTTAATTGATTATTCTATTTAACTTACCATGCCCTCTAAAATAAATACACACATCCTTAAGCTTATTATTATTTTTCCTTTATTTATTAATTTGTCCACATACACCCCTTTTATTTTGTTTCTCAAATCCCATAAAATGGCTTATGACTTTACCATGTGTAGGATTAAACATGGGAGCCCTTGGATCAAATTAAATCCTGGCCCTTGTTCCATCAAATCATATCCTATTGTTTCCCTAACTTTCTTTATGTTTTCTTTTTCCTTTTTCTTTTCCATGTTATTTTATCTCTCTGCTTGTTTTACTCTCCTATTTGTAGGTTTGAGGAGGAACCATGGAATTGGATTGATTTTTCATTAGATTGTTTGAAGATCCATCTAATAACAATAAACATTTCTTTTTTTGTTTAATACATATATTTATTTATTTTAGTTTATTTTCTTTTGTAGAGAAGGGGGGGGGATCTATAGAGGAAGGGGCTATGTATGAGGGTGGAAGTGTGGAGGAGTAGTGTGGAGGGGAGATCAGGTGGCGCGATAGGGGTGGTGGGGTAGGGACGTGGGAGTTCATTGATAGGGACGGGTGTGGGGGACAGGTGCGAGGAAGGAGAAAGTGGGAGTCGGGGTAGACTGCAAAGGTGCGGGAGGGAGTAGTCTGTGGTGGTGGTGGGTGGAGGGTTGGTGACGGTGGTGGAGCCAGCTGAAGGGGGCGCAGACTGGATGGGGGGAGGGGTTCGTCCCTCCCCCACACAAAATTTTAATTTAATTTTTACTTTTTTTTGTTTATTATATTTAAAATATATAACATATATTATATATGTTATATGATAAATATATAACATATATAATATATAATATGGGTCCATATAAAATATATAATATAATGTATTTATATAATATATATATATATATATATATATATATATTTCTAGAATTTAAACTCGATAATAATTATATTATTATTTTTATATATATAAACTCATGTAAATAATTTAAAATAATGTATGTAACTATATAATTGCACTAAAATAAATAACATGTATTGAATATTTATTTACAAGGAAAGAAAGATATTATTTCAAGTTGTAAATGGCAGATTTCTATTTACTAACTGTAGTGACTTATGAGCCTACAATTTTTCCAATATTTAGTTTTGTTAAGAAAGAATAACATACTCATGAGATAAATGAAAAGAAATGATACATTTTAAATGGGAAGAGAGAGAATATTAAATTGAGATTAATATTTACTGGTAAAGATTACTCACCCATTTAAATAAACTATAAGGAAGGAGAGTAAAACCAGCCTTATTCTATTCTCTAATTTTTTTTCAAAACTTGTAAGAATAAGTGCATTTCAAGTATGATATTAGATTTTACATTTACACAAGATTCAACATTTTACAAAGATGAATTTTACCACAAGAATAAAAGAACTTTCCAATAACTTGTCTTTCTTTCGAAATGAGGTTCCATAGATCCATAAGAATAACACTTAATTTACAAGCTTTCATTTAAAGAACATAAACTCCCAAATCCTTTATTTTCACTATCTTACAAGCCTTTATTTCAAAGGTTTAAGTCTCCAAAGAGAAGTATAGCATAGTTCTATAACATTCCAAGTATTCAAAGGAACCATACAAGTTAACATACTAATAGTAGGGGTAGATTTATAAAAAATGTGATAATAGTTTGCATATAACTCCAATTACAAAAGATGATATTACACACAAGAAAGCTTCCACAAGTCTTTTTTTTTTTTTCCAAGACACAATGAGGTAATTTTCACAAAGAGAGAGAAGATGCCAAAGAAAACTCCAACTATCACCAAGCTTTCATCTTGAGGTCCAACTTTAAATGCCTTCAAAAGATCCACACAAGGAGAAGAAGCTTATTTACCACCCAACCATATGCATCATAACATTCCTCTCTCAAGGTTGGGATGCATGCTAACCTCCCCCAATCCCATGGGAAAGAGGACTACCATACACAACTTTCACAAGAGTGAGGGTGAACAAACAATAATACATCCACATGATACAAGACAAACATAAAGAAAGACTCCAAATTTTGTAAAGGTGAAAAAGAGAAGAACCCAAGTTCTACCTCTAGAACAAAGTGGGGAAGAGAAGAAGAAAGGATTTCTCCAAAAAATGTAACCAACAATAGTTGCATAAAAATAAGATCTCCATACCCTCCTTATTTCTCCTAATTCATTCAAGCCCTCCTTATTTCTCCACCCTTTCACCAAATCCTTCTTGGAAGGATTTTCAAACCCCAAAGGGGTTTCCTTACCAAGAATGGGAAAGGAGGTTCAAGCCAAATGAACCAACTTCCCACCTCAAACCATTTGAGGGGAGTAACTAAATCCTACAAGGCTTGACCATCAAGCCTACGAGGATTGAGAGGGAAAAATCCCTCTCTCTTCCCCCACAAACTCCAAAACTCCATCATGCCATATGATGGAGGGAGTAAAAAAATAAACAACAAACTCAAATTCTATATAAAACAACAAACATTTCCAAATATCAACTAATATCTAGCATGATATATCACATACAATATATGCTCAAGAAGCCTACCTCAAAGAAAATCTCTCCAAAAAGCTTTCCAACTTCAATCTTTTCCACTTCTTGACCCAAGCAAATTCTAGCTCCAAATTCCAAAAGTCTCCAAGTAAAGGCTCCCAAAAAAAAGTTCTCTTCTTTTCCCATGAGGGGGAATTTGAAGAGGAGCAAGCAAAAATCCTCACAAATGAGGGGGTGACATGTGTCACCCCTCTCCTCCTTCAAGGTCAAAGATGCCAAAGATAAATGAGAGAAAGGATAAAATGACTTTTAGCCCTCTTCTCCCAAATTACTCTAAATGATAACAAAACAAAATTGTGCAACTATTAACAAGCACACTAATCCATACCCCTTACATGTATGTGACCAAAAAAGAGGTAAAAAGGGAGGGAAAACTCCCTCTAGCCTTGGAAATAAGCCCCCCTACCTATTAGGTAGGGTCCAAGGGCTCATTTTCATGTTAAGGGAACTCCCAAACTAAAAAGGGGTCCCCAAAAATGCATAAAATAACCCAATTTCGGGTTTGGTAAAATTGGCACAAGGTTAGAGGGTGTGGGGCCCACCCAAGGGTTCACATGTGACCCTAAACCCTCTAGATTAAGTACATCATTAAACTAATTCAAGACTTAATGCAAGTGGGGTCATTAATTCCCCAAAACAAGTTTACAACACAACTAGACACCCTAAGCAAAATTAATAATTACAAGACATATTACATTACAAATGAGGGTCACCCATGGTGCCCAAAACAATAATTCTAATGCTAAGGCCTCAAGCAATAAACATGGCTAGGACTTAGCCCATGGGCTACTTATGTGCAAAGTTGCGTAGCTGGCTTGAGTCCCACGTTCTCCTGTGACCTGTCACCTGCACACTCATTGCACACATTAAACACATGTCTGATAAAATATAAATCAACTACTAAATAAGATATCAATGAATTCTAGACTAACATTTCATCTTTCTGGAATCGAAAGTGTGACAACATGCACAACTATACATAATTCACCATAAGTTAGTCATAATGATAAAATGACATGTATCCATAGAATCCCAACATGCAACAAACTGAGTATCCATCAATATAATTACATTCCAAAACAACATCATATCAATTAGTATCCATGACATCATAAGATAATGCAAACAACATAGTAATCAAGATAAATCAGTGATATACACCTAAATGTCCATACATGTCTAATCAGATCAAATATCCTAATGTAATGTCCAAAATATAACAAATCCCTATCAAAACATGTCTAATAGTAAGAGGAACAAAAAGTAAGTGAGCTATAAAAGTGTAGGCACTATAGGATGTTGACATTTTTCATCCCAGAGAAATTCACAATCCTTGGTAAGCAAACAAAATGTGGGTGCATCAATTTTACTAAAAATATTTTATAAAATTCCTATATTACCCAACATGTCCTAAGAATGACTTGATATCGATGGGGGTTCGAGGAATAGGAAAGTCTAAAATAATCTTGATTTTGTCTTGGTCAACTGGAATTCCTCTTTTTGAAATGTGTTGTCCCAATATAATTCCCTTATCAACCATCATTAAACATTTCTCATGACTAATAGAAAAATGGTGTTGCTCACATCTTTTTAACAATCTATCCAAATTTTTCAATGCATCATCAAATGTGTCTCCATGCACAGTAAAATTGTCCATGTATACCTCTGCACAATCATTAGTTAGATCTACAAAAATTGCTAATATAACCCTTTAGAAAGTTGTTGGAGTATTACAGTCCAAATGGAAATACCGTATAGGAAAAGGTACCCCACAAACAAGTAAAGGTAATTTTTTCCTGGTCCTCAGCATCCACCCTAATTTTTTTATATCTAATAAAGCTATCTAGGAAGGAAAAATATTTTTTACCTGAGAGGTTGTCTAAAATTTGATCAATGAATGGTAAGGGATAATATTATCTAAGTGTATATTTTTCAATTCCTTATAATCAACACAAATTCTCCATTTTCCATTCTTTTTAGGAACAATAAAAAGAGGAGACACCCACTGACTATCTGAGATGGCGTACATAAATCCTACTTGTAATAGATTTTCAATTTCCTGCTTAATTATGTCCCTTAAGGGTGGATTGATTCTTCTCTGAGGTTGTCTAACTGGTTTAAAAATTTTGGTATAAATGTGATGAGTGAGAATAATTGGCCGGATTCCTTTCATGTATTTATAGTCTCAAGAAAAATATCTAGTATGATACTTCAAAACATCAAATAATTTAGCTTCTTGATCATTTTCCAACTAGTTCTTAATGTTCAAAATCTTACCTAGTTGAATCTCAATTTGTTTGGTTCTAGTGTTTGATGAAATGGTTTGTTGAAAAGGTTCCATTAGGGTTTTTAGTGGACTTGAATGAGGTAACAACATATGATATGTAATAATGTCTCTAAAGTTCGCTTGAGGAAGAATACTAGATAAAGGATACTAAATAGAGTTATGGTACATATTTTGATGTTGGTCAAAATCCTCATCACTGACATTTTTCAAGGATTCCTTACTATTCCCTGATATCTCTGAGACTAATGTTATTTATTCCATAGCTATTTCCACCCATTTGAAGAGAAGTCACATTCCTCCAGAGAAAAATTATTTACATCTGCATCGGATTGCGATGGTTCTGGAGATAAATATGAATGTTTCGAAACTAAGTATGAAGGTTTCGAAACTATGTATGAAGTTTCTGGAACTAAGTCTAATTGTTCCAAAGACAATTAGTGATCATTTAATGGGTGATTAATACTATTATACACCTCTCGTCCATAATCTTGCAATGTTATCATAGCCAACGAAGACAGGTTTTTGTTATTAAAATTGGGATCGTCAACCCTTAATCATTCTTGATTATAAATAAAAGGTCTTGCTGAAGGATATAGGGAATTTTTTTTATAAAACTTACCATTAGAGATGGTCATATCACCTGATCTGCAATCAACTAAGGTAACAATTGTATCTAACCATGGCCTTCCCAAAATTATGGGATAACCAAGTGTTTTACCTTTTGGCCATAATATAAAGAAGTTCACTAGATACTCCCATGACTCCACCATGACTTCCACATCTTTAATGATCCCTTCTATTTCAGCTAACGATTGATCTGCCATCTATAATATGGTGTTATTCAGTTGTATACCTGTTAATGGTAATGTTTTCAATGTGTCTACTGTCATAACATTCATAGTTGCTCCTAAATCAACCAAAAAATTACGTATATGTTTATTTACTATAGTGATAGAAATAAAAGGGCATTCAAGATCCCCATATTTGGTAAGTGAGAGTTCACCAGCTAGTAAATCAACAAGTTTCCCATCTATCTTATTAGTCATAGGGTACTACTTCTTCCTTCCAGGTCATTTCAAGCATAACATTTTGATTAATTTTTTTAATTCAGGAATGTCCATGATTGCTTGCAATAATGGTATTTCAATATTTAATTTCCTCAAATCCTACGTCAATTCAAATTATTTGGTCTCAATAACTTCCTTAAGTCTTTCTGGAAATCAGGTTTCTGTAGAATTGTTATCCGACTACTTCTCTCTTTCTTTTTCATCAACTTTAGGGATGACTTAACTAAGGGTTTTAGTTTGATCTGACATCTCGGTAATTATAAGTGGACTATTAAATATTTTTCCAGATCCTGTTTGAATATATTTACATTCCATGGCATTAAGATCAACTGGTTTTTATTTCTCTGCTCCATAGACAGGGGTTGTTTATTTGTTTTTTGGATTAGCCACTGGTTGTGCTAGTATTTGTGTTTGAACCATATTTTTAGTTTGTGAACCTTGTTCTGGGGAACCCATTATGGCTTGTTGTTTCTAGTTGGGATATTTCTTCCCTTGAGCATAGTTATTGGGGTTCCATCTAGGTTGTGACAAAGCATAATGCTTACCTTGACCAGACCAGGATTGTTAGTGTCCTTAAGCATACCAAGTTTTTCCTACCCAATCGTAGGGATTCCATGTTGGTTGAGGGGCCCAAGGGTGTTGAACCCAATTTTTTGGTACCATCTGAGCTGCCCATGGCATCATCTAGGGATTAGGAACAAATCTTGGTATGAAGTGGCCCTTGTTATCTTTTCTCTAGACAAATTTTACTTCTTCTGTAGTGGATGAAGTTTTCTTTTTGTTTTAGATTATTTTTTATGAGTGGAATAAGAGAAAAAGCATTAACTTCATGTTCCCTAGATTCACCAATGAGACATATTTATGTTCTATGTAGAGGATAATCTCATATTGCATGCTTATTTCTACATTTAAGACATTACATAGCTAACAGTTCATTATTAGCATTTTATTTGGCTTGCACTCCATCCATGGTAGAATTTAATTGAACTAGGATATTTGTTTTGAAGTTTTCTTGTTCATCCATAAGTTTTTTCATGTCTAGGTTTGTACCTTTCATATTTTTTCCTTTCCTAGGTCTACCCCTCATTCTTGAATAATATCTACAAAGGTCTTTAATATCATTCATTCCCAATTGATTGATTTTTCCACCTCCCATTAAATTAAGGAATTCCCTTGATTCGTCATCTGCACCTTTAAGAAAAATGGTTTTTCTTAGATATTTTTGAAGTACAAATCTACACCTTTTTCTGATGAAGAGGAATCTATCTGAATAATCTTCCGACTTTTATACCTCTTCCTGTTTGATCCTAAAAAAATATTCCTTCCTTTTTCTCCCTCTACAGTAGTCCTAATACTTGTCTTAGAAGGTATTTTCCATTATCTCCCAAGAGGTAATGGAATTAGATTTTAATCCCATGAACCATCTAATTTTTGCATATTTCAGAGTAGATGGGAATAACTTGAGTTTTCGATTCTCTATTTTGTAGTCATAAGTTTGACACAATACTTTAAATTCAAAGAAGAATTGGTTAGGGTCCTTATATTACATCCCTCTAAATGTGGGAAAGTGTGTAGGTGAAATATTATTCATAGGTGTATCGTCATCCCCCAACTGAATTAGATAAGTGAAAGTCTTTTCAGGTTCTCTTTCAGCTTCTCTAGCCATATCTATAATATATTCTCAATTTTTTTCCCAATCAATGTGGTATGTGATCCATTGTAGAAAAGGTGAGAAATCAGGGGTAATAGGTTGATTACTCAATTGAGAATTGAAACTCTCTTAATGGGTCTTGAGATATAACCCTTCTTCTAAAAGTTCCACCCCCTTCTGGTGATTGATCCAGAAATTCCAAAGGTGAAAGTTTTTCTTCTTCTCTAACAAGGAACAATGGTTCTTCTAATTCTTTCCCAACTTCCCTAGTTGAACTAGAGGATGCTGATAATTCTTGTTGAGATTTTTTGGGATAATCTACCCTTTAAGTCTCTTGGTCTACTCATAAATTTTGTGATAACATAGAGGATATTTTTCAATTACTAGATGTGTGAATATTTTTCTTGTTGATAGCTAATTAGACAATTTCAACTAGTGAGTCCACAGAAATGGTGCCAAAAATGATGGGTGTCGTTATTCCCTTCATTTGATCAACTTATGGTTGATGTCATATTAAAACCAAGGGTTTTTCTAAAGCTATATGCAATAAATGAAGTCTTGAGTGAACTAGTAATTGATTATAGTTAGTATTATTTTTATTTTTATTTCGGGGGGTTTTATAGTGTCTTAAAATCTTCTTGGCCAAAATCCTTATTGAATTTAAATTGTAAGAAACTTATTGAAATAAACACACATTGCTTAAATAAACAAAATTTGTAGAACTAAACACACTTCTTGAAATAAACACACCTTACATAATTGAACACACCTTATAAATGTTGTTTACAATGCTTTTGAAAGAGATAAAAATGTAAACTATAACACTTGCAGGGATAATATATAACTCCACATAATGGAATTTAATTGTTGAATCAAAATTGCTACAAAATTGCCAAATAAAACAATTATACAAATTACATGAAAATAGAAATACCAATAAAAGAAAAGATAATTTTCCTTAGAGGAGTGGGCCCTTTCTCCACCTTGAATCAAGACTTAACACAATATGTTGCTCTCAAAATTAAATGGCTATTCTTATTATTGAATTATTAAATCTTAAAAAACTAACTGGGGATGCCTTGTATTTTTATTTAGTTCTCTATATATCATTTTCCATTTGAAGATGCATTTATAATCATGAGTGTTCCACAACAATCCTTACTCCTATAGATTCTAGTAAACCAAAAATTACCAAAAGTAGCTATGAAATTGAGAGAACTTACTAGATATATAGTTGTTGGTCTTATAAATGTATATTTGGAGTGTGAAGAGCCAGGAAATTATTGGTCTATTTTTTATTGGAAGGCCCACTCTTTGCTCCATAATCAAATTTTGACAGATTAGGAAGATCCTCATTGATTCCATAACTTTGGAGAATTTTTGGAACCAAAGGGAAATCTTCCAGAACTAACTGCTAGAGTTTTGGAGCTAAGCCATATTGAGCTAGTTTCTTAACAAAGATGTCAGTTACTCCACAATTTGCATATCCTGACAAAGCATGACTTGCTTATTCCAAAAATTTAATTTCCACACCATTTTTTAAGAATAATAGAGTTTTTAGACATTTTAACTAAATAAAACAAAATATGGACAATTACATATTTACTTATATTAGATCAAACAAAATTTATGAAATGCAGTCAAACTTGATTTAAAAGGTTGTAAGATGAGAGTATTCATTATACATTGATGATGCATATTTTAGCCTCATCATCTCCCCCACACTTACTTTTTTGTAAGTCCTCTTAAAAACTTCACTCTTTGAAAGTGGGATCATAATTTTTGGACTCCAACTCACTGCTGAGATCAAATGGTTGAAATTTAATGTGTCAGGTCTTCTTATCAGAACTATTGTACCCCAATCCTTCCTCTATATTATGTTTCCAATCTTCTAAAAGAGTGGGATGTTGAAGCTCCCAATTCTTCCATGAATACATGGGTGTTACTATTTTTTTTCTTGGAAGGCCCACTCTTTGCTCCATAATCAAATTTTGAAAGATTAGGAAGATGCCCATTGATTCCAGAACTTCGAAGAAGTTCCAGAACCAAAGGGAAATCTTCCAAAACTAACTGCAAGAGTTCCATAGATAACTGCTAGAGTTATAGAGATAAGCCATATTTAAACAATTTCCTCAAAAAGATGTTTGTTACTCCAAAATTTGTTTATCCTGACTAAGCATGACCTTCTTATTCCAAAAAATGAATTTGCACATCATTTGTTAGGAATCATAGATATTTTTAGACATTTGAACTAAATCAAACAAAATATGTAAAATTACATCTTTACTTATATTAGATCGAACAAAAGTTATTAAATGCAGTAAAACTTGATTAAAAAGGAAGTAAGATGATAGTATTCATTACACATTGATAAGGAATATTTTAGGCTCATCACATTGCCAAAGGCACTTCTTCTATCCTTGACCTGATTTTTTCTCTCACCTACCTCATGTTGTTCCTGTGCTTTTCCTTCTTTTTACGTGGTTTTTGGTAAACTATCTTGATACCAAAATTCTTGTACACCTTTTCCACTCACATTCTTATACCCTTTACATTTTTTATCCTTCAGTCTATGCCATACAACTTTCACTAGCAGCTTGTATCTTACTTCACACTACCCCACCCCACACTAAATTAGATGTGTGGTCCTCTACACATACATAACCTTATGAAAGTAATAAGTGGTTACCAATGCACAAGGAAAAAAACAACACAAACAAAAGGGGACAAGTAATGAGAAATGGTAAGACAAGGAAAGGAAATGCATAAAGGGAAATCCTAAGCTAACTAGAAATACTACCTTATTTACAAACACAAGGAAAATATATTTATAGTAGTGCTTCAGCCTACTTCAATTAAAATGGCTAGGTAACTTCATCTCATCTAGCGCTTGTAACTGGTATGCATTTGACTCAAGGATGTATGAGATGATGTATGAGCTCAACTAATGGACTTTCAACTTCCCTGAATGGTGTAGAAACTTGGAATCATACAAAAAAACCATATTCCCAACCTCAATTTTCTTTTTCTTAATATTACAATCATGAAATGCCTTTTGTCTGACCTTTTCAGTCTTCATAATTCATCTAGCAAGTGATCACCTTTCATCTAACTGCATTAACTTGTCAATCCTTTCCTCGAGCACTTGTTCATCAGTCAATCCTCCTACGCATTCAATACATAGTGATGGTAATATGAATTCAACTAGAAAAATAGCCTCAGTGCCAAATACCAACTGAAACGGTGTGGATTTGTTCATTCTCTTGTAGGTTTTCCTATATTCCCATAGAACGGATGATAACTTGTCATCAAAATATTGTCTCTCCACATCACAAATTTTGGTCAACATGTGACTTAGTACTTTATTGAATGCTTCAGCAGTTCCATTTTATTGAGGGTGATAAGGGGTAGTCTTGTGATGGGACACCATAAACTCTGCCAACAAAACCCTGATTGCTTTATTCATAAAATGTGTACCCCTATCACTTGTTAAACTCAACAGACATCCATACATTTTATTATGCTTTCCCATAAGAATCTTGTTGTTGTTGTTGTTGTGTAATCCTTCGTAGGCACTACCTCTTCCTATCTTGTCAAGTAATAAGTGCAAGTGATTAAGTAAGGTGATCCAGTCCTTTGCATGGTAGGTGAAATTTTTCCTACAAAGTCAAATTACCATTTTTCAAATGGTTTTGCACTAGCTATTGGTCTTAATGAAATATTATCCCTCTTTCTAGGTTTGGCAAGGCGCTGGCAATGGTCACAGGCCTAGAAAAATTTAATACAATCCTAGTAGATAATTTCCCACTAGATCCCTGTAAGTAGAATCTTCCACGCAGTTACATTTCCTACATAGTGTCCTCCTACAATCCCACCATGTGCCTCCTCCATGATTGTAACGTGCTCATGTTCTAATATACATCAGTGCAGAACCTCATTGCCACCTAACTTGTAAAAATCTCCACTAATCAACATGTAAGGTGTGGTACATTTAACCAACTACTTTCTCTCCAGAGCCTTCATTCCTTCTAGCACCACACTTGTTTTGAAAAACACAACGATATCTTCTAAGTTAGAGGGCATGCCCTGTAACCTAAATAGTTGTGCATCTAGTACAGTATCCTTAATGATCTATGCATCTTATCCTAAGTTAATTCTTGATAAATGATAAGTTCCTTAATTACTCTTGCCTTATTTTATAACCACTGTGAACTTAAATTATTGAAAAAATAGGACTCAACGACATATGCACCTTGTAAAACTGGCTTGTTAACCAAGTACTTCAATGCCATATGGTCTGTGTATAATACAAAGGGTATTGCCAACAAATATTGCCCGAACTTATGCAGCTTATTAATCATTGAGAGTTCCTCATGCTCAGTAGTTGTGTAATTCTATTATGTTGGTGTCAAATTCCTACTAGTAAAACACAAGGGGTGATAAACAATCCCCTCACCAGGTTCTGCTATTACTGCTCCAATGGTTGTCGCTGAGGTATCAACATGCACATGGAAGAGTTTATCCCAAGAAGAAAAGAGTAATATGGGCATAGTGACAAGCCTATCCTTTAATGTGTCAAACAAATTTGGTTGTGCCTCTTCCCATTGAAAAACAATCTTTTGTTTAAGTAATTTCTCCAAGGGTGCAATGATCTTGGAATATCCTTTAATAAACTTTCAATAGTACCCCGTATGTCCAATGAATCCACACATTGTGCTTTGACTGGTCAGCTCTCCAAATTCCACAATATGTCCTAACAAACCTTCCTTACATATAATATGTCCTAACATGGTCCCAAATGGAGTAGCAAAGACACATTTCTTAATGTTGATGGATATCCTAAGCTTCTGACATCTCTCGAACATCAGCCTCAAATTGTCACAATGGTCTTTTACTAGCCCATACATAGTGTCATCATCCAGGTAGACCTGAAGAAATTTATGGATGAATTCCTAAAATAATTGTACCATGATGCACGAGAACATAGAAGGACCATTCTACAACCTAAAAGGCATGATCGTTTAGGAAAATCTTCCCCATTTATTTTTGAAAGTTATTTTCTCCTAGTTTTCCTTTGCAATTCTAACTTGGTGGTACCTTGAGAACCCATCTGTAAAAGAATAGACCTCGTGCCTAGCTACTCCTATAATTTCTTCATTGAAGGGGTTGGAAAAGGGTCAATGACACATACTACATTCAAGTCCTTATAATCAACATAGATCATTATCCTTCCATCCCTCATAATGTTTATGACCATTGGACTAACCCATTCTGATTCTTCTATAGCCTCAATGATACCTGAGGCTATCATTTTATCTATCTCCTCCTTGACCCTTTACATGTAAGTTCAGATTCATCTGATAAGGTCTCTTCCAAATCAAGTATGCACCTTCCTTCAACTTGATCCTTATTTCCCCAAGTATTTTTGAATACCTTTGAGCTCATTCTATCCATGTGGGAATAAGTCTTGAAACTCACGCAATAGGTCAATAATCTAGAAACATATTTTTATGACCAATAGTCCCCAATGATAGCTTCCTTAGGTTATTCCTCTGAACCAATTTAACCTTATTTCTTTTCAAGGGACTGTGGTAGTTAGGTACTTGCTCATAAGAACTATCTATGACTTCACGTGTACCTTCAAAATGGTTAACATCTAAACTTTCCATTTCCTCTCCATATATCAGAGAGATCATCTTACCATTTTCCTTTTCCATACATGTGATCAAGCTATGCTTCTTCTAACTCTTCCTCATCAAAAGACATCTCCAAACTAGGCTCACATAGTAACGCAAGTACCCTATCTTCCACCATAGCAATATCTTTCATTGTAAGGTGATTGACCACTTGCATAACCTTAACCACGTATGGCTTTGTACTTCGATATACAAAATCTTGAATGTGATCAGCCGCTAACTCCTGCCAATTCCCTATTGTTAGTGTAAAATCATAGCACCCCCAAATGAATTATGGATCTTCTTTTCTAAGGAAAACTCATTTGGTGTGATTGCATAACATGGGACCATATCTCAAGCTGTGGGACTTACAGACTTGAGATGGCCCTCCAGAGAAAGTTGGCTTCTTATTCCTAATCCTAATGCTAAACTACTCATAATGTAAAAATGACGTCTAACTACACCTATCCTAACAATGCAAAGGAGACAGGGTGAGAGAAAGTGCATAATGAGGGAAATCCTACACTAACGAGGTGATAGCACCAAGAAAAGGGAAGTGTTGATCATCTATCAAAACAACTATGAAATGAAGGGAGGTGAGGTGAGCAATGGAGAGTATGGATAGCAACATCATAGACCAAATGTCAGATTTACACAAAACTCCATTTCTGATCCTCACGAACACAGCTCCTAGATCTGCAAATGAAACGTCCAAAACATGCACAAAATACTCTATAAAAATGAGAGGCAAGAAGATGCAATGAAAACAAGCGAAGGATGGACAAACACATCACAAAAATGAGTTTTATTACTTCAAAATTTACACAGAGGATCATACATGAGCAAGAGGTAAAAAATTCAATTTACAGAGCAAGGGAGGATGTTCAGACTCCATTTTCGACCCTAGGGAAGAAAAGAAGAGGGGAGGCAGAGAAGAAGAATGAACAACAAACCTTTACAATGAATCCTGCCCAAGTATTTATAGATTCGATTAGAGAGACAAAAGAGAGTATGATTTAAAAGCGGGAAACAAAGATGTCATTATATAGCTTTTAGGAAGTGTCTATTAGGAAGCTTCTGGGTAGGTAGATCTAGGTTTAGGAGCAATAAATGTCTAAAAATTAGTTTTTTTAATTATGTTAATTGGACACCTTAAAACTGAAAAACCGGCCAAAAACGTACCAGAAATACATCCTATAAATGTCACGATCTGGTTGTCCGAAAGTGATGGATCTTGCATTGACGTTTCAAAGTATGATTCATCCATGCGTTCTCCCACCTAACCTCTCAAAATTTAAATTTTCAGACTCCCCAGGGTATGGACGAGGCTAGGGATCGTTTCCAACAATATCATATTTGCAACTTTCTTGAGCTGTTGAGTCGAAAGAGATGCCCCTTTGACAATTTTGCATCGATTCTATGACACACTACGTGTTTTTGTTTGATGCAAGATCAACTTGACCACCATGGATGCCTATTGCCTTAGACACCTTGGGTAAGTAAAAATTCATGAGCACTGTGGGCTCATGAACATTTAGTGAACTCTTCTCAATGATTTGTTGTACAAAAATCACAAAATCTCGGAAAACTGCTATGGCACCCAAAGCTCATGTTTTCTACACGTTCTACTCCTTTTGAGTTAGACCAGGAATACTCCACATACATCTTTACCTCTATGTCTTCTTGGATGAACTTTAGAGTCTAGAATTTGTTCCCCTTTTTCCCAGCCTTGGCTTTGACTCAGGTTTATATGTTGACTGTTTCCAATCTGGCAGAGTCATGGGCCATCATACAAGTGATTGTACTCCTCATGAGAGGGAAACAAATTCGCTAGGTTGAAGACGGGTGAGATTTTTTCCCGATGCCCCACCTTCCCCTGGTAGCATCTATCAGTCATAGGGCATTTGCTTGGAAACATCTTCTCTAGAATTTTGCATGGCCCTTGAATCAGTGCCATCTGCTTCAATTGGTATTTGTAACATCAAATTTTTGTCTCTTCTATCTCAAGGGGATTTTTTTTTTTTAATCTTACTTTATGCTTCAGCTGATTTAAATACCCATATATTTAAACCCAACATAAATCTAAAATTGCAATCCATTTCTGATAACTGTCATAAACCGTGTGCCAGCTGCATGAGAGGAAGACTAAATCCTATTTGACTCCCCCTCAAACACTCTTTACGAGTGCGTTTACTCTTTACGAGCCATGTATACAAAGTCATACTAATGGTTTCTTCATCTATCAATAGGATATGATCAAATAAGTGCATAACCCATAAGTGTCTACATGGGTATCTGTCACCTATGAAATCCCATCTGTCATCTCTACAACTTAGATCCTTGGCGACTAATCTTGACAGTGTAATCAACAACTTACACTACTTTGGCACAAAGTTTCTGAGACATGTATGCCATGCTCGCATCCATGACGACACACTCGCCATTGGAATCTTGTCATCTCACCTTATTCATTTGTTTAATTATATGTATTTGTAGTCATTGATGTTGTAAACAGCTACAAGTCTTAAAAAAGTTACAAATCCAGTTTAACCCACACAGAGACGTACCTCTATGTCATTCTATGATGCCTATGGGAAAGTAAGTTTCTTCGTAATAATTCACCTTGCTACCAGACCACTTCCCCTCATAATTTGATATAATTTGATATAAGGTGCGTACTCGGAAGGTAAAATCTATGTTTGTAACTCTATCAAGGTTTGTACTTATTTCAATTCCCTGTTGCAATCTAGACTCTTGAAGAGGCAACTCCACACAACTACTAAGCAGCAATATCCAAATAGTGACAGTTGTCCTTACAAGGATACGACTGTGTAGTGGATATAGTGAGTTAGCTCACCAAGCATTCTGTATTAGAGTAGGGTATATTTCTATTGTTTTTAACATAAATTTAAAACCATAACAAGATAGTCCATGTCTCATGACTATTCCTCCTCGAATGAGTCACTTTATGGTCTTATGACTATTCCTCCTCAACTGAGTCACCACCAAGGTCTTAAGGCGGTTAGCTTTAAGAGTATTAAGTTCTTTCAAACTATCTTAATTACCTTAATAGATTGCAAGCTAGAGACAACCATAAATGGAATCAAAGCAATAATTGTTTTAAGTTCATTATTGCCAATTAGTTACTTTCTTTGCTTAACCATTAAGCCTATGTTTCTTACCAAACTATTTTCATTATATGAAACTAATATATCTATATCACCTTAGGGAAGCTTTGGTATCACACTTCTATATTCCTTACAAATGTATAAGGTGCTATCACTTATCGCTGGAAGGTATAAGGACGTATCATCCTTCTATTGAATTCCTCATACACATGAGGATATCTAACCTTCCTTCCTAAGTACAAGATCTTTCTTATTTTATGCTTAATTGTAATCAGTCAATTGGGCATACTTATTATAAATTGTTTATTGATACTTGCGATAAGTTCATAGTGTGTAAGTATTTCCTTAGGATTCAACACCTAAGACTTACCCACCCTTAAGGGATTCTCCCCTTTATTTTAACTTAAATCATAAGATTTCATCTAGAAATCATCATGGTTCCTTTTAATCCTTGTCATTAAAAAGAACCTGATTTCTTTTAATCCTTGATTAGTATTCACTCTGGATTAGGTAACCTTGCATTCCCAAGTTGTTTATGCATGATGAATCAAAATTCATGTGCCCAATAAAGTTAGGGCTTACAAAGAAATGAGATACATAAGATTTTTAGAACATAATAGTGTCCTTACCTAGAAATTAAGAAGAATAAACATATATATGATGGAAATCCTCATAATCACATCGGAATACTTTTCCTTTGATCATTATCTGATCCATTAAACTATAGTATTATCAAAAGTTAATCAGTAACCATAATAATGAAGTAAACATTTTTACACATAGCAATCTGACTCATCGATGTTTTGTCACAACATGACTCATATTAGACCTATAATATGATTTTAATATCCATCTCAACTATATACGTATTTCTCATTAAGGATATAATATTTCATTTGTCAATCCCACATAGGACAATTTACCACTTATCTTGGCAATAAAAAATCTCCTATTACTAATATCCTCAAGTGATATTCATTATTATTGAACCATTCTAATTTACAGACAGATGCACATTCATGATGTAGCCCAATTAGTACTATCACCCTAACTTACTAATTCATTCATTTAACCCTCATCATGATGACAAAATTTAAAATTACAGTAAACACTCGTTCCTTTGAACTCCTTAAATAATTGTTAACCTTGTTATCTCATTCATTTACTTATCATAATAGCAAGACTAAGTAGAGATCAAACATTCCTTTTCCATTGATTACCATCATTACAATTACAGCCAAGTATCTAAATCATATCTGTTGTGATAACATGACAAATTAGTAATAAATCCATAGTTTACATTTCTAGAAGTAGTATTTTTCAGTCATAACGATAATTTTTCAACTTTTGTCTTCCTTCCAACTTATAGATATACATCTGCAAATCATGTTAGCACCTGTCAGTTCATATGAACTAAGCATGACAAATCTTTATCCCATGCCTAATAGTTTATGGCACTGATCACTTAAAAAAATGAAAAGTTTCATTACAATAATTCATATAATCTCCACAAAAGGACAAGTTAGCAATAACATCATATCCAATTAATTATTCCTTCATTAAACAACTAATAACCCATAAAGGCATAAGAGGATGAAACACAAAATCCATTTAGCATACCCCTTTCCATACTTTCTTAGCTTGGGTGTTTGAAGTAACTATGTTTACCTTTTTGTTATTCAAGTATATCATGCGGTTATATTTAGATTCACTTACCCTACATCCAAGTAAGCTATACAGATATACTTATTACATAACTCACTCTATATATGAGAATTTATACCTGTATAATTATTACATAAATTTTTATTCATCTAAGAAGTTATACAAATATAATTATTACATAACTTACTATTCATCCAAGTAAGCTATACAAATATACTCATTACATAATCGCTAGCCCTAATGGTGTTTGTTGCCACCTGAAACTAAGGGAGCAGTTTTAGCAGCAGAGAGGGGCCTAGAGAAAGAAGTAGAGGAAAAAACGTCTAAATGAAGAGGGCCGCCACTAGTTCTGCTGCCCACACTAGATCCAACGCCACCCTCAGCACCATCCTTTTTGCTGCACTCAGGAGCCGCCACCTCAAAAAAATTAGGTTTAGCAACAAAAGAATGCGGGGGAGAAAAACGTGGAGAGCCCATTCTACTATTTTCCTTGAAATTTATTAATTATTATTAATAATGAAAACTATAATTATTTTCTAAAGTTTAAGGTTAAAGGTTTAGGGTTTTGGGCTTTTAAAATGGTTTGGGGTTTAAGGCACTCATGACCTCAAGGTTCAGGGTTTAGGAATAAGGTTTAGGGCTTAGGGTTCAAGAATTAGGGTTTAGGGTTTACCTCGACCCCCATTAGGGTTTAAGCTTCGAGTCATTTATGACTTACCAGGTTGAGGGTTAAGACCATTTAGGGTTTATGCTAAGTAAGATAACCCGCTTAGGAAATCTTAACACTAATATGACACCGCAAATAATCGACAATGATATCTGTAAAAACTAATGCAATACCAGGGAATGGACACTAAAATATTGATATCCCACATAAAACACTACATGTGTCTGCCACCAGGGTAATACCATTTAGGCTATCACACTATATACTAATGTTGATACTATCCTAAACAATTGATATGACACCCTAAAAACTATTACGTAGACCCTAAACAAGCTAATTAGATGTCATGTAGAAACCCTAAGAGAAATCAAAAATCATTACCAAATTTACTAGTCGTTCCTATCATGTGCACAATGTTCCAAATCATATCTAGAATATATTGGAAACCCATTATCCTCCCACATTCTATTAGAATTCATATATAATCCCTGCAGGACTCCATTTTTTACTATCATATGAATAAGAAAAGGGGTTTGATACACATATTGTTGAGCTAAATGTGACTTTCGAGATATCTCATTAAAGAAAGTCCTTAGTAAGTGTTAACATATATTCCTTAATGTACAAATCCTAGTGTTTTGCAGGTAGTTAGAACACAATCAATTTTAAGGGATGTTCACTTGCACATGTCACATGACACTATAGAGTTCAAGACAATGTGGAGCGGAATATATCGACATCACATGTATGAAACTGATTTAGTAACTTATTTAATATTATACTATTACTCATAGAACATAGCATGTTAGGTTGTTTTGTGCACATCTTTAAATAGTACCATTAAAATTAGGCCAGCTCCTCCACGTGTGCCCAAGCAACCCATGTAAAATACTCTGCCGTCAAGCTCAGTTTCTTAGGCCATCCATGTGTATATGAAGATTCATAATTTTTTTCCTATTGTTCACAGTATTAGGTACATAGATATTTTGTCATTGATCTCACTTATAATACATACATGGGGTAATTCGCTACTTTGAAGTTTGGACTCTGCTTAAAATTGTGTCACAACCTAAAGTCTTCAGATCTACAGGATTGGAATTTATTGAATTTGATTTTTATTCCTTCCACATAAACAAAACATTCAATTTGTGTGTCTAATGCATTTACTTACAGTTTTATATAAAATGAACAATAAATTTAAAAATTGTTATATAAGATTTCAAACATAACATTCTCTACAAAGTATTAGCCTGAATAATATATGAATAATTTTAGTCGACCCATAAACTGGATAATAAGTTACCCCGATTAAAATTAATTTTGGTGCACTTTAAACACTTATACGACACCTTGGCACACTAATTTAGGTCACCCTTAGGGTAAAATAATTGCCCCCATACACTAAACATTGTATTTAGTCACCCTAGCTCTGACATAAAAGAATTCATATATTCAAATATTGTATTGAGTTGAAGCTCTGACAACGAAGGAGAAATACATGCAGAAAAGTGCTGATATGACTTTGCAATAATTTGTTTTATTTGTAATACTTGTATTTATTTACGACACCTTAAACACTTATATGACACCCTAATAGCATTTTATGAAATGGATGTAAACACTAAAAATTCTTGAATGATTTTCTTGAACACTAATGGGTTACTCTGAATCAATCACAAATTATGAGATTGAAGGTCATAGAAAAACACTAAGGTTATAGGTTGAGAAAAATCCTCTATAAGTTTCAATGATAAGCACACTAGAGCATGACACCCTAGATACACTTTAGAAGACTGATAAAGGCATTAAGGGGTCACCGAAGTTTTTGAATATTTCAGAAGTTGTTTGAGTGTTTGTGATAAGGAATATATCAGATCTAGAAGTGCATAGCTTCAAAACAATAAAAGTTTGAACATCAAAATTAAGGGGGAGTGTTGGAAATAGATAATTTCTCCCCATGATACGCTTTTAACTATTTTTAAGAAAAACTAAAACCTAAGTATGAAACTTTTCACATGCATATAAATAGTTTTAAAACTATGTGTCACTATTATTAGGAAAAGTAAATAAATCAAAAAAATTTATATTCATGCATAAAATCATGCGCTATTTTTAGCTAATAATTCTATTATTAAGATGTTCTATTGTTAGATGAAATACCTCAATATAAAGGAGACAATTGTATGTGTTTTACACAGAGAGATTTTATTAAGCCGTAGCTCTAACATGGAAGAAGATACACAGATTGTATTGATCCGAAGCTCTGACATGGAAGAAGACACACAGACTATATTGAGTCGTAGCTCTGACATATAAAAAGTCATGGGCTCAAAGACTATATTGACTTGACAGCTCTGACATAGGCCACCCTGAAATATGTGGAAAGACAGTAGTGATGTTGATTTGCAACAATCTGCTAAAAAACCACTTATAATGTTTTATTTTTGTTATGTTGAAAAACACAGTGTGTTTTCCATCTTGACAAAAATGTCACATTGTGTTCAAGGATCACAACAAACTTGGTAGGATCATAATAGTCAAAACATGATTCAAAGTTGCAATGTGATTTTCTTCAGAACAGATCTGAAAATACATGATAGTGTTGTGTTCAGTAATGTTTAATCGATCACTGATGCCTGTTTTCCATCTTGACGAAAAACACAATGGAGTTAATCACTTTGAACGATGGTAATCACTGGAACAGTCAAAGCATGATTCGAAACGCAATGTGATTTTCTTCGTGTTGAAAAATCTAACGCCTGGGTTCAATTATAGGATACTTGTTGAAAAATCACCCTTTTGGTGAAGATTTTTAGCATGTATCATTGTACACAGCTGTGCTATCCATTTGGTGATTTCGAAAAACACACTTTAGGGATAGAAAAACACACTTGTAAACATTATAGCCCTTGATCTAGTCAATTGCCGCCTAGGTAATGCTTCTTCTGATATACCATTAAATAGGTCTCTATGATCAGGCTAGGAACCAATAAAATGCCATAAAGATCTGAGCTCAGGTTGTTCAATTAGTAATAGTGTTGTAGTGGATCATTCTCGAGCTGGGTGTCTTCTATTTTAGCTGACATGAAAAAGGGATGTTTGGCTTAGTTATTTATTTTAATTTTTTCCTTGAACCAAGTTCAAGTTTTGTGAGCTCGCTGCGTAGAGCTTATTACTTTTTGGTCAAGGCATCTCCTTGCTGGGTTCTATTTGGTGGGTGCGTGCAAGTTTGACTCATGGATCCTACTTGCATTCCTGCGTTTGTTTTTCTTTGGTCTTGTGGATGGTTTGCCGGGTGTAGTCCAAATCTTAGTTCTCTCCACTACATAATTATGAGCTTTATTTATGGAGACATTTATGTCATTATCTTTTTGAAGCATTACTTTGATGTGTGGTAGTGACATTCTGGCACGTATCCTTACCTTGACAGAGTTTTATGTATATTCATCTTAGGTAAATGTTGAGTGTTTGGAGGATAGGGATTTCATTTGTATCTATGTGATGATTTCTATAGCATTGAATTAATAATAATAATAATGATTTCTATAGTACACGATGTTAGGTAGTCTATTTTTTGGTCTTCAAGCGGCTTTTTTATAGCATATGGGACTACTTCGTACTCCTAGTACGCAGGAGACACCTAACTATGCTTCAAATATGGAGCGTACATCCCTACCCCCTGCAGGATTTGAACTTGTGACCTCTCTTTCAAGAGTACAAGTTCCTCACCATTATTGTTTGTTGAAAGGAAATTAACCTTATCTTATTTTGTATTTCATACTCATGCAATACGGTATGTGTAAAAGATCCATGTAATATGGTGTGTTCACATAGACTGATCATGTACGACATTGGGCGTTATTTCAGATTGCAGGGATGCAAAGGGATTCAAGACGGATAAAGAAAGAATAACTTGAATTTACTATTTGCACCATCTAAATGAATGTAAATTATGACTCACTGGTATATATAAAGGCTTCTAGGTTTACTTAATCTAACTCTCTTTTTATTCTCACCTTGGTTGTGTGTATGAAGTTGACAATTGATGATGGGTAAAGGAAATTTCTGTTATAAACTGCAGAGTCTACGGAATCTACAGAATCTTCAGACAACAATAGAAAATAAAATGCAGCGGATTTAAAGGATGCAGAACAGGGGAAAAAGGAGAAGCTACAGAAATTTATAACAACAAAATATCATAACACTCTTGGCTGCAAATAACACAGATCTGGGCTTCAAAATGCTTCAGCAATACATATATATTTGTCAATAATGAACAGTAGCTAAAGCTGCACACAAAACATTCATTCATACAATAACAACTTGAAAATGAAGTTTTTCTTTCAGCAAAAACCAGTCTAGACTTGAGCTGGAACTGCGCACTTTTTCTTCTTCTCCCAAATCTGGTTTTTCTCCTTCTTCTTCTTCTTCTTCTTCTTTTTTACTTCTTTCTACTTCTCCCAATAAAACAAGATGCTATTAATAATAAAACACCTACATAAAAACTTGCCTTACAAGTCAACACAAAATCTCTGACAAGAGATAATTAGGGAGAATAATCAACCAAAAATAAATGTGCAACAGTCATAATTAAATGCAAATCTGATATGTCAAGGAGCTAAATCTGGAAAAGAGAAATATTAGTTGCACAATAAATTCTGACTTGATTTTCCAACACTCCCCCTTAATTATGAACAGCTGCAGATCATGGAAATTTGAATCAAGTTTGTTCAAAAACTGTTGTAGCATTTCCGTAGCTAACTGACAGTTTTCCGGAGCTGCTAACTTGTGCAAAGTCACAAACTCCTAAGCCACTTCGTAAATACTCAAATGTCTCTTTTGCCAATGCTTTTGTAAATATGTCAGCCAATTGATCTTCAGACCTGCAAAAATCAAGACAAATTTCTTTGTTGCTTACAAGCTCTCTGATAAAATGATACCTCGTATCAATATGCTTAGTTCTCTTGTGAAACACATGATTTTTAGATAATGCTATGGCTGAACTGTTATCACAGAATACTGTAGTGGCTTCCTTTTGATCATGCATCAAATCTTTCAACATCCTTCACATCCAAACAACTTGACACGCAGCACTAGTGGCTGCCACATACTCAGCTTCAGCTGAAGAAAGGGTCACAATGGGTTGTTTCTTCGATGCCCATGACACAACACCTGTACCAAAGTGAAAAGTATACCCAGAAGTACTTTTCCTATCATCTATGCTGCCTCCACAATCACTATCAGTGTACCCAACAAGACTGAAATCATCTGAAGTGGAATACAATATACCAAAATCCTTTGTACCACTTACATACCTCAATATCCTCTTACCGGCCTGCCAATGTGAGTCTTTTGGAGACTCCATAAACCTTGAAATCAGACTTACACCATACATAATATCCGGCCTTGTGGCTGTTAAGTACATAAGGCTTCCAACCAGCCTCTTGAACAATGTAGAATCCACACATGCTCCATCATCTTCCTTGCTTAACTTCATCCCTGTCATAACCGGTGTTGGGGATACCTTGCACCTTGCCATATTAAATCTCTTCAAAACTTCATTTGCATATTTAGATTGAGAAATAAATATACCATCATTGGATTGATGGACTTCAATCCCCAAGAAATACCTCATAAGACCCAAATCAGTCATTTCAAATTCATTCTTCATTACTGATTTGAAAGAATCTATGTTTAGATCACCGGTAAAGATTAGATCATCCACATACAAGCAAACAATCAAAATGTTACCTTGCTTGTTGACCTTGATGTACAATGTTGGTTAACAACCGCTCCTTTGGAAACCATTTTGAATGAGATAGGAGTCAATGCGGCTGTACCAAGCTCTTGGAGCTTGCTTCAATCCATAGAGTGCCTTCTTCAACCTATACACCTTGTCTTCATGACCCGGTAGCTCATAGCCTTGTGGCTGTTCCACATACACTTCCTCCTCTAAATAGCCATTTAAAAATGCAGACTTTACATCCATTTGATATACAGGCCACTTGTTGTGGGCAGCAATAGCTAAAACAGTCCTAACTGTATCCAACCGAGCAACCGGAGCAAATGTCTCATTGAAGTCTATACCGGGCTGTTGTGTAAAGCCCCTTGCAACTAGCCTTGCTTTATGCTTTTGCACTTTCCCATCAGCATCTTGTTTAGTCTTATAAATCCATTTGACACTAATTACATCTTTGCCTTCCGGCAAATCAACCAACTCCCATGTTTGGTTCTTTTCAATGGATTCAATCTCCTCATCCATGGCTTTTGCCCATATATCACTACTCACAGCCTCTTCAAATGTTAATGGATCATCAATATGAGAAAATAAAGCAAAAGCTGAAAATGAATTAGTTGTGTCAACATTATACAACTCACTCAAACTCCTTGTTTTTCGTGGCATCATGCTTGCTAGAGTTGGATCCGGAGATGAAGAACTACTTGGAGTGCTAGATGGTGTTGCTCCAAGGATACCGATTGATGTAGATGCCGGTGTAGATGCTTGTGAAGTTTGTTGTCCTGTTGGTGTGGACAACAGCCTTGAAGATCTCCTTGGTGTGAATGAAGGTGTAGCTTGAGCTGCAACTTGTGGTACCATCCTGGGATTGGAAGGAGCTGTTGTTTGAGTTATATTTGGTGTTGGAAACACTTCATCCACCATATTATCATTTGGGACAGTAGCTGCAATTCTGACAGTCCTCTCTATGCTTCCATCCCATGCTTCATCCTCCACAAACTGAACATCACGGCTGATTATAACTTTCCTATTGATAGGATCAAACAACTTATATGCTTTTGTTTCCTCTGAGTAACCAACAAATATACATTTTTGTCCTTTATTATCTAACTTCCTTCTCAACTCATCTGGAACATGCGCATATGCTATGCATCCAAATACCTTCATATGAGAAACACTATGTTTCCTTCTTGTCCAAGCCTCTTGAGGGACTTTGTTTCTTACGCTCTTTGTTGGGCACCTATTCATGATGTAAATAGCAGTTGCCACTGCCTCAGCCCAATATTCATTTGGTAGATGTTTGGCTGCCATCATGCTACGAGCCATCTCCATAATTGTTCGGTTCTTCCTCTCCACCACACCATTTTGCTGAGGTGTATAGCGGGCTGTAAATTGCTTGTGTATGCCATGAGATCTGCAAAAATTTATAAATTCATTAGATATAAATTCACCGCCTCTATCCATCCTTAGAACCTTGATGTAGTGGCCACTTTGCTTCTCCACAAGTGCCTTGAACTGCTGGAAATAAGCAAATGCATCAGATTTGTGTTTCAAGAAATAAACCCAAGTTTTTCTTGTGAAATCATCAATAAAAGTAAGAAAATAAGTGCAGCATCCTATAGATGGTGTTTGCATTTTCCTACAAATATCTAAATGCACAATCTCAAGTGGAGCTGTAGCTCTATTTGCCTTGCCAACCGGAAATGACTCTCTATGTTGTTTGCCCATAATACATCCTTCACAAACTCTTTCCGGTTTCTCAATTAATGGCAAACCTTTTACCATATTCTTCATATGTAGTAATTTCAGTGCTCCAAAATATAAATTCCCAAATCTAAAATGCCATAGCCAAGAATCATCCTTTACCACTGATTGAAACGCTGCTTGAGTTTCTACAGAAACATCATTTTCCTCTTTGGAGCTGTTCTGGCCATTTCCATAGCTGTCTTGGACATTTCCATAGCTGTCTTGAACATTTCCGTAGCTGTCTTGAACCTTTTAGTAACTTTTCCGTTGAACATTTCCATAGCTGTCTTGAACATTTCCGTAGCTGTCTTTGGCTACTGCTGATTTTGTATCTTCTACCTTAAAAGCTGCTCCAGAATTTACAGTATGTGTCTCATGAACAGCTTGAGTTGTTTTTCCTTTCATAGCCGGCCTTATTTTTAATGGAAACATGCGGTTTGTAGTCATTTGTACCTTGGCAATAAGCATATTGCTTGGAAGCTTGTCCAAAATAACACACTCATTGTTTTCCATGTACACTCTATAGCCCTTTTGTACAAGTTATGTTTTAGACCAGCAACATAATATACATCAGGCATAAATTTCGGCTCGCCCTTTTTGGTTAGAATATTAACCGTACCTTTACCCAAAACAGTGACTTTGTTGTTGTTACCAAGTGTAACATCAGTTTGAACTGATTCTTCCAAGCTAGAAAACAAATCTTTATTACCTGTCATGTGATTACTGCAGCCCGAATCTAAATACCATATGTCACATGGGCTTTCTTGAACAACATTGCACTCAACTGGAGAGTTTGTAGGGATTGCTTCAGCAATCTTCATGCATGCAATGAACATGCTGCCTGAGGGAGTGCTACTTGACTGATTTTGACCTTGCTTCTGCTGATCATATTGTTTTTTCTTGCATTCATGAGCATAATGCCCAAACTTCTTACAATAGTGACATTGAATGTGTGATTTGTCAAATCTTTGGCCACTTGGGTGACTGAAATTCTGATTTTGACCTCTACCACCAGCATTTGCATAACTGCTACTACGTCCACTTCTAGGAGAACTTCTCCCTCTACCTCTAGGACTGAAACTCCTCCTTCCTCTTCCACGATTTACAGAAATCTGAGATGAAAATGCATTTTCAACTGAACTATTTGATCTATTCAGTCTATATTCATGATTGATAAGAGAGGCATGTAGTTCATCAACACTAAACTGGCTCAAATCTTTGGTTTCCTCTAGAGCCACAACTACAACATCAAATTTAGAAGGGAGACTTCTAAGTACCTTCTCAACAACCTTCCTATCCTCTATGACCTCTCCATGGGACTTGATTTGATTTATCAAACCAACAACATGAGTAAAGAAAGATTCTACTGAATCTGAGTTTCTCATTGATAAATTTTCAAATTCTCTTCTAAGGAGCTGTAATTTAGCAGTTTTAACCTTGTCCATACCTTGATACACAATCTGGAGTGTGTCCCATGCTTCCTTGGCTTGCTTTTCTGCTGCAACTCTTGGGAGTATGCTCTCATGCATTGCTTGATGGATATAAAACAGTGCTTTCCCATCCTTCTTCCTCTGTTCCTTCAAGACGTCCTTTTGAGCTTGTGTAAGAGCATTGTATGCTGCCTGGTCTGCTGGTTCCTGGTAACCATTTTCAACCATTTCCCAAATGTCTTGAGACCGAAACAAAGCTTTCATGGTCAAAGACCAATACTCATAGTTCTTTCTTGTGAAAATCAGAGTTTGCACACTAACCAGCGATGCGCCAGACGTAGAAGCCATTAATGGCTGCCAAATGAAAAAACTAAAAAAACAAAAATGAAATAGAAGAAGGGTTTAGCCAAGCTCTGATATCAGATGAAGGGAATATGAGGATCTACGGAAACTGCAGAGTCTATGGAATCTACAGAATCTTCAGACAACAATAGAAAATAAAATGCAGCGGATTTAAAGGATGCAGAACAGGGGAAAAATGAGAAGCTACAGAAATTTATAACAGCAAAATAACATAACACTCTTGGCTGCAAATAACACAGATCTGGGCAACAAATTGCTTCAGCAATACATATATATATATATGTCAATAATGAACAACAGCTACAGCTGCACACAAAACATTCATTCATACATTAACAACATTGAAAATGAAGGAATTCTTTCAACAAAACCAGTCCAGACTTGAGCTGAGACTGCGCACTTTTCTTCTTCTCCCAGATCTGATTTTTCTCCTTCTTCTTCTTCTTCCTTCTTCTTCTTTTTCCTTCTTTCTTCTTACTTCTCCCAATAAAACAAGGTGCTATTAATAATAAAACACCTACATAAAAACTTGCCTTACAAGTCAACACAAAATCTCTGACAAGAGATAATTAGGGAGAATAATCAACCAAAAATAAATGTGCAGCAGTCATAATTAAATGCAAATCTGATATGTCAAGGAGCTAAATCTGGAAAAGACAAATATTAGTTGCACAATAAATTCTGACTTGATTTTCCAAACTTAAGAGATGAACCACCCAAATACAAAGGTTCTACCCATATACACATGATGACTAATATATAAACATGTTTAAGTGAGGAAACATGGTGCCGTATTTACCTAGCATCCACATACACTATAGAAAGACTTAGTATATCAAAAGCTAAGCAACATGTTATGAATGAGCTACGAATAAAGGAAGTACTTATTTAACCACATAATATGATAGATGCTAAAGTATTATGTGATAATGATAATCATCAAATTAATCATAATACAATAATGTTATTGTAACGTTAAATATGTTTAGGTACGGTTATGATGGAATATAATACATACATATTAATATTGATTCACATGAAGGCATAACCCAAAATAAAAGTGTGAAAGCATACTTTAGGAAATAATTACTAGCAATCGCATGTGTACAATGCAATGTGAACACCAAATGGTATATTTTATTGGATTTAGAGGGATAGTTATTATTTTTGTAGTTGATGTTGATAAGGGGCTTGATTGATTTTGTAAGTGAATTGTATCCTTTTGTGGCCAATTTTATTTACCGTAAACACCCTTTTCTTTCATGGTAGAATCTATAAATATTGGGTGGAAATCTAATTTATATCACATTTAATGGGATGTTGTTGTCTATCTTGAGTATATGATGGATTTTTCTCTCTTAGTTTTGTTAGACAATTTATTGTTCACAAGTACATCAAAATCCATTTTTCTTTTAAAAAATATTATATCTTTTATAAGCAATTCAAGAAAAATTCTTCACTAGGAGAATTTGATGTCTTACTTTATCAATGGGTAGCATCTGTTTTAGCATAGTGAGGAGATTGCACAGTTGATATAGCATAACTTGAGGACATTGGGTCCCGGTTTGTGTCACCAATGATAGAGGGTATATCTTAGAAAAGCACCAACAAAAAAATCATCTAGTTTATCATAAGACATTTCTAGAACTTTTCTTGATTAGATTTTTTTTTTTTGAGTGTCTAAAGTAGTTGTCAGGAAAAAGAAAAGGGCTTCCATCATCTATATTGGTAAAGATGATATACCATTCACAAAATTGATTTTTTGGAATTAAAATTGAGTTGATAAAAAAGCACATGAAATTGGTTTTATGTACAGATTCAATCTTGAATAGTCAAATACCTAATACAGGGCTAGAATTGTCAGGAACTTGCATATTTTTTGACATGTTGATTCTTCCTTCTTTTCCCTGGTAAAAAGGGTAGAAAATTATAGATACCGTTGTGAATTATCCTCTCAAAATATTTAGGCAATGCCCTTGATAAGGTCAAGATTTTGTCACAAAGGAAATATAATACAACTACGTGGTTTGATAAAGGGCAGGGCTTATAATTTTCAAAAACTCTAACTAAAACCAATTGGATTGATGCTTACATAGAGTTTACACAAATACCTATTTAAGACTCTTATAAAATTAGAAAAATTGCAAAAAGAGAGATAGTACCCATCAGTAAAATGGTCAAACCCCATTATGAGGCTAAATTTATAACAATTGCCCCATGCTAGGAAAATTGACCCAAAAACTAGGTAACAGTACCAACTCTAATAAAGATTAACATAATAATTTACAGCGCACATCCAACCCATGCATAAAATTACAATATTAAAGAAAAATCTAAAAAACCCCAGCGAAAGACAAAATTGACTGGAAAAACACATGATTTCACCTAATTTCGTCATATAGACTCTCTTATCTAGCCCTCTATCCACTTAGCATGCAATAACCTACTATCATATTGGATAATTAAAGTAATATAGCTCAAATTCGATCAGTTTATTATCATGCCAATAAAAAGCTTCTACATTTTAAATTAAGAAGTTATTTCTTCACAAGAAAGAACAATCTAAAAAATAAACTTTATACTTACTCAAAAATTTGCATATGCGTAACACATGTCATCTAATAAGCAACAAACCATTTATCATGCCCCCTAAAACCTAAAACCTAGCACAGACGATCCAATGGCATGCAAATCATTGAATTTTTTTTAAATCCCAAGAATTACCCAAGCACTTACACAACAGACCCTCTCTCTAAGAAAAACAACAGCCATTCCAATCATGCCATCAACTGATTATTTTTGTAAGGCATACACTTTACACAAAACCTGCTAATATTAGCGTTCTGACACAAAATTTATCAAGATCCTTGCTTAGGGTTTACACTAAATTGAAGAGAAAGGCTTCACTTTAGAAAGTGAGGCACCCATTTAAGGCATAAACAGACCCAAGAAACAACTTCTTAATATACAAAATTGGGCCGTATTTTCAAGCCTAGAGATCATTAATCTATAGTTGTTAGAATAAATATAACCAGGGAAAAAACTATACATTAAGAAAAAATAGAGTAGCAGGTGAGAAGAGCTCCATTTCACATTTAGATTGATTGGAAAAATATTTAGGCAAACCCCATAGCATTTAAAGATTTTGTTCCAAAATAAAATAGAAGGATCATAGTGTATTAATGAAAAACAAGGCTTCAAATTTAATAAGAAAATTATATACCATGAACAAATAATTAAGTATAAACATAAATTAAAATGTGGTAATAGTAGATAAAATTTATACAAACAAAAATTATACCTTGTTTTCGTATTGCTATGTTATGGCTTCCTTAGTATGAGAATTTTTTCCAGATATTAAATCTAAACCAGGGGAGTTACAGGGAAGGAGGGGAGTTGAAAATTTTTCTTGGTGCTTCTCACATGCATGCTTGAATATAGATAACAACCCACAGAGATGAGTACTTAAAGAGCTTAACTATCATCGTTGCATGTAAAAACCAAAAAGTAAAACTACAAAATAGAAATTCCCTAGCATTCAAAAATGGAAAAGCAAAATTTTTAAAAATAACAAATCTGTAAAAATAGCAAGGAAAATGTCATTTGGACCATCAAATTTGACATAGTCATGTGAATGTCCGCAAATCCCTTTCCCATAAGGATAACTCCTTTGGCGTAATAAAATGATGAACTTGTTGTACACGAATAAACAAGTTGTTAAAGAATAAGTAAATAGGTATGAAACTAAAGGTGAATAAACTATTATACCTCTATAGCAATAACTTACCCTTCATAAAGCCTTATTTTAATTGATGTTAAGAAACAGGTTAAGAATATATTGAATGTCAAACATAAATTGATAATGACTATTATCTTTTAAATAGAAATGTCATTAAATAAGGTGGTAGAACCATCAAGGGATGCCCTAATCATGATGGTAGGGAATGAAGCACAAGGCACTTTGTGAATTCTTGAAATAGTAAAAATGAAAGTGTCAAGTATTAAGGAAAACTAAATAGATCTAGTATCTCTTAATGGACATTAATGTTACTAGAATGGTTAACTATGAACTGAATAACTTAACCATGGAAAGACATCTGATACTAATGTAGATAACAGTAATTAAGTGATGGTGAAAGACAAGTTCCAAATGATGAATATGTCGTCATGGAATGAAACATGGAAAACATGACTTGAAACTTCGACCAAAGTAGTGCTAGTTGACGATTACATTGTTCTAGTTTCACACTTAGAATGCTTGCTAATAACGAGTGATATATGAGGGATCATGATTAATCTGACTCATATAACTACACATGGTTAATTTTTATAGGATAGATTGATCTAGATAGGTGTTGGTTCAAAATTAGGTTAATTTATAACAATGAATCATGAGATAAGATATTTAATTTATTAAAATAAAAATTCTAGATAAGAAGCGTAATAAAGTTGTTACAAAATGACATAGAAATAAGTAAGGAGACAAAAATGTAAGCTAAGTGGGTACATGAGAGCCATAATAAACATCATATTAATTCCCAAGTGTTTACACAATCTAATACAACCACTAGAATGCATTGGACCAATTGCACAGGTTTAGATCAGAGGTCCACAACTTAGAAAATTCACCAAATTTTTTGTCAAGATAACTTGGCATTCCATAGACGAAATTTTATATTAATAAATGAGTTGCATTTATAGATAAATAGGGGAGAGGAGTGGATATCAAGATGGCATCCCATGTTTATCCACTTTGAGAAGGATCTATAAATTCAAAGATGTATAAAATGGATAAATTTTCCCAAAACTACCCCCGAGAGCATATTCTAGGGATCATTCATTCCTTGGTCTTGAATTAAATGAGAAGATATTTATTCTAGATATAATATTTTAGGGAAATAAATGTTTTCCCATGAGGTTAGAAAGGTAAAGTTTAGTTTAAGCTTCCATTTCATCTAATTTTTCCATGATTTCCCATTAGACCACTTAATAAATCATTCCCATATTTAACAACTAGTTTTAACTCATTCCTACATTTGGGTGGGTCCAAAAATTGACTAGAAGCTTCAATCATATTATATAATGGGAAAACATTGTCTCAACAACATCTAAAACTAATTTGGGCACCATTTGATTAAAAAACAACTTTAAAATGACCCTAAATTTTGTCATTAAAATATCCTAAATCTCTTCACCATATCCTCTAAAACTAAGCTTAGATTGTAGATATCCTTACGATATCTCTATTGGTACCATGTATCAAAATATCTAAGCATTTGAAAAAAGTCCCAACTTGTGTAAAGATAGTTCTAGAAATGGATATGGGCTATTAAAACCATGATTTGATCACATAACAAGTTTGACTATAGCCTAAAACCACTCTAAATATTTAGTGATCCTCAATATATTTCCAATGAGACCAAATTTGTTCGATTTGGTGGTCTCGAGAAAAAATTAGGGTAAATTGAATATCCCCAAGCCATTTAACACAATTGATGACCACCATCAAATTTAATCCTAGGATCACTTTTTATATGTGTTGTCTGTTGATTGGTGATATGATAAGTTTTTTCCATCCAAGGATGACCTCACATTTTCATTTACTATTGGTTTTTAGAGTATCAAGCCATGGGGACAAAAAATCAAATTCTAATTTTGTTGGGTATCAATTTCCTAGGATCTCAAGTGACTCATTATTTTTCCATGTGATATAATCCCATGTTATTAAGGATCTTGGGACAATGATCACTATAAAGTTCACCTTCAAACTCTTAGGTTCGTAGGATCCTAGGATCTTGAGCCTTCCTACCTTTGTCACTTCCTCCTAATTTCAAACCTTTGTGACCACAATTTTCCATCATTAGTCCTTGTGAACCAATCATAGAATCTCGTGATCTCAGGTTTTTGCCACTTTTTGAGTCTAGAACAACGTAGGAGTTAGATAATTTCATGGAATTTAGGGACCATCTTTATGCTTTTAAGATCTTTGTCTGAGTTGGTGTCATTTTTCTCACTGTTGGGATTTCAATGTTTAATTCCATGTCACTTTGATCACACTCATACCACGACATTCTCTTTGGGTCTTAAATTTAGGGATCATGAGACCTCCATCCTTATCCATTTTCACTCACTATAAACTTATAGGATCATGAAATATTGTGATTGGAATTGGGATTAGAAAACTCAGACCATGAACCAACAAACTCATTTTGGCCAACTTGAACAAATTCACTTGGACTTAGTTGATTTCAACTCACCTTCTCATCCTTCTTACCACTTAGCTCAACCACCTTAGTTATTAACTTGAATCAACAACCAACCTTGAACTCATAAAAAAGGGTTAATCTTGGATCCTTCACTCCAATTAAACTTGGTGACTACTATCATTATATGTTACCAAATAATTTTTCTTAGTACATATGGGATTAATACCAAGTGATAAAACATAAATTAAGTGACCAACAAACGTCAAATGTCTCTTTGATATGTTAGGATAATAGAGGAATACAAGTACTTGAACATCACTAGCTCATCATGAGGCCAAAACACATGATTTTGATCAATTTTTCTTAGTTTTTGAATTGTGTGATCCATGAGCTAGCCTATGGGAGCCAACATGACAAGTTTTGAACACAAGAAACCCCTAAAATGTGATTTCTAGACCATTAAAACCCTCCAAGTCTTTTAATTAAAATTATTTGTCAAAAATTGAAGCATGGTCCTCATTTTGATAACACTGCCTAATCATGGGAAAAGGTTACACTTGAATAGATGATAAGGACATATATATCCATAATCTACAAGTTAATTTCTCTCCAAAAAAATTAATATTTAAAGAAAATATCATAGACATGATTCTAAAGTTATAAATTTTTAAACCTTACAAAAATTGCAAATAAAAAGTGAGATTTTAGTATGGTATGGATGAGAATGAAAAATTTTAGCTAAAGAAAGTGATCAAATTAACTATGATCAATGATTGAATCCATTAGACAAGGAGTCACTAATAATTAAACCATGTGGATAAATGATAATAAATATAAGGCAATAATCTACACAATTCATGTGCATTCACCATCAATTCAAACAAATAATGAGACAATTCTACATGTACCCCTCATTACTCATCATAAAAAATATTATATAATGAAAACATATTGATATTGGGAGATTTCAGAAGACACGCAAAAGTGAAGACCTGAAAGGGATTTATAAATCAACAATTATAACACAAGCAAATTCTTAATAACAAAACAAATATCTACATAGTCAAATCCTTTAGAAAAATAACAACACTTGTTCAACATTCTACAATACTTTGTATTTGAACCAAAAAATATGATCACTTTCAAATACTCGTTAAACTATAAAACATAGTGATCAATTAGGATAATAATGTTTTATCAATATCCAAAAGATCTATATGAAGCATTTATCCTTCAATTTATACATAATATTTTTCAAAAATGAAAACATAGGTACTCAAAATATTCCTCCAGAAACAATTAAACACTTCTCGGAAGATCCAATTTTTAGAACCATATAAAAAAAATTCATCTACGAATGAGTGAAAATATAGAAGCATGTTTGGATCATCTTTGTCAAATCAATATGAAAGAAACACACAAGTTTTGGATTGAAGAAAACTATTTTTTTCCTAAAAGTGACTTAATATAAATAAAAATGAATATTCATGAGGTAAAAACACGTGCATCCATAAAAATAAGTATAATATACAACAATAATTTTCCACTTGCTTGAGGAGGTTAAGTTTTCACCTTCAGACCACTGTGATAGCTTTCTTCTTTAATTAACACGTTTTGAACTCCTCCATGTCTTTTGGTGGGTCCTTGAGGGAATATATCTCCCCAAGGGAATTTATGTAAGAGACCATAAACATAACAGACTTAAAGAATGATTTAGGCTCCATTAGAATGAAAATACAAGTAGAAAACACTCCAAAATTTCATCATGAAAATATCTAGAATCTCTTCACAATCTTAGCTAAAATTGTACTTAGATTAAAACCGTCTCTATTACACACCTGACAATGCAAGTATCATGCCAAATGGAGGTTAAAAATAGAGGATACAAGAGAAAAATTAGGTTTGAGTGATTTTCCTCTATGATGTCCTTGAACCATGATATTCTGCTAGAGGAGATTGTCAATTTTATTCTAGGAAACTGACACTATAGCTAGCCTCTAGGATCTACCACATGTACATTAGTGACACACATCCTCCATATAATCACTTGTTTTCCACATGTTTATCAAGCTTAAACCTATGGCTGAATAAACTATAATAACTTTAATTCCACATGTTGACATCATTGAATCTTAACATCTCGGGGTCTACTTATTTGAAGTATCTTTTCTAAATTTATGCCTTTGGACACTGACTATTCTGCATGGTTCTTCATGGTTTCATGGCTTCATGTTTACAGGATATTTAATTTCCTCCTCATCCCTTTGATATTTTATTTGTGAAACTTCTAAGACCAAGAGGATCCCACGTGAAAATATGTGTATTGATATTTATATCTTAGGATCTCATAATTGATGAAGTTCATAGGCTATTTCTTCCCTTTTATGAATACTATTAATTTTCATCATAACTTTGAAATCCTCAATGTTCATGCTAAATTTCATCTTGGGATCTTTGTAACTCAGGTTCTTAGGGATCTTTTCAAGACTTGGATTCATAATATCAACTTTCCACCACGTTGATATCTTTTGCATGTCCTCAGTGATAATTGTTGTCAATCAGCGAGTCTTTGAACCCGGCCCATAGCTTAGTCATTCATATTAAACTTTATGATGTCATGCTAATGGAAAATGCATCATTAAACCATTAAGTGAATGTCCCAATACAAAAATATCCCCAAAATCTTCTAATATTTTTACATTAACCTATACACATGCAAAGTAAAGGGGATATATATTTTTAATGGGTTTCAATTATTTTTTGTTAAGGAGAAAGGTTTTTTTGTTGGGAATCTACCCAGTTACCAAAAGGAAAATGCCCAGATATTCAATACATTATAGAGAAACCAAAACAAGACTGAAGAGACAATCAGTCAATAAGAATCCAAAAAACAACAAGTAAACAAAATGTTAGAAAAAGATCAACAAAATATCAACAACTTCATAGCAGAGATGCTAAAATATTCTTCCCAAAATAAATATGGTGGTATAAGATTATTTCATGAGCTGATGGAATATGTTCTTAACATCATCAATCTACTTTTTGATATCACTGAAGCTTATATATTTTAAGGATTTTTCTCTTCCTTTTTGGACATCAAATTGAGAAATGAAACAAATGGAAATCCATGGAACTCTACTGCATGCAGAGGATGTCACATTATTTGGCCTTGCTCTTTTCCATTTATTTTTCAACTTTTTTGACATGATTGATAAGATCAATCACTATTTGTATGTCAACCATCCCATCTACACTTTCAAGCCTATATGTATCAATTTTACCAGGTTGATCCTTTTGATATTGTCCAACTACATATCTAAATCAATAGTTGTCTTCATGGTAGCTTCTTTAGAGGATTCAGGTCCATCTTTTCCAATGTAGATGATCCCAAGAATGGCCTCACCTTATCCAATAATTGGATCCGAAGAGGCATGAACAATATCTGAGGATTTCAGATTGCTCCCAAAGGACCTTCTAGTAAAACAAAGATCTAATAGGAATGATAAAGAGATCATACCAAGCTAAGAACTCATATCCTAATCAAACACCACACACAATAATATAAAAGTAATTCACTAGAATAACTTTACATAAACCTTTGGAAACAAATGAGAAAAACTATCATAGATTATTATCAAACTCAATGAAATATAATGAGAATGGGCATTGCCTATATAGGCAAGGAATATCAATCTAAGAACCAATCAAAGTCATAGATCAAGCTATAAATCAAGGAAAGAACCAAGCCCATAGATTGAGGAAAGAAATATTCATTAAAGATAAAGTCAATACCATAGATAAATGAAATAAATATACCTAACTAGATAATATCTCTTAAGTACACCAATGATCTTCCACCTACTAGGCATCATCACGCACATTCTACAGGTTCTAGACTTTTTTGTCACGCAGTTTTTGAGTATCCGCAGTTTTTTAGTTTCTATTGATGACAGGCATTCAAATTCTAAATTAATGATTGTTTCCATTCTTGGTTTTTATGTATGGTAATTATGTGTTTTTATTTTATCAACATGATCTAATTCAGAAGTAGATAAAGACATTCTCAAAAATCACCAAAAAAAATGCAAGACCAAAACAATGTAACAAGACCCCCCTGATTTTGGCACTTTATAAGGAGTGCGTGTTACAATATGGCACTTTATAATTGTAGTGTGAATATAAAAAAAAATATTTATAATGGAAAGAACACAAAAGACAAGAACTTTTTAAAAAATGGAACTCAAATATGAGTTACCGATCAAATGATACAAGCTTTTCAATATTATGCTTTACTATTTATTTTAGTTGCCCCTAAAACAAAATAAAATGCTCTTTCCTTCACCACACAAAAAAATGAAAGGGGTATAGATTTAAGCACCTACAAGTGGGAATCATAACATTTAAGCCCTTATATGACCATACCATATGACCAGGGGCTAAGGATTTCAATGCGTCTTTGCACAACTTACTATTTTAGGGTGTGCCGTTTGTTTTTGAGAAAGTCACATCCAATATCTTCTTCTAGTAACACTTGTTATTTCAGGACTACCTCTAGAAATGGTTGATTTTACATTCTATTTTAGGGTTTTTCCATATTTCGAATCCAAAGGAAGGTTTTTTTTGTATAATAATGCACGCAACAAAAAATACTGCCAAATCTCGTATATATGAATATACAAAAAAAATGTTTACAAAATTAAACTCGCTGATGGATGACAAAAACAATCTCCTGCTCTGATACCATAAAATAAATGATAAACGAATCATACCAAGCCTAAAATTCATATGTTAGTCAAACACCACACACAATAAGATGAAAGTAATTTGACAAAATAGCTTTAAATAAACCATTGCAACGAAATGAGCAGCAATACCATATATTATGATGGAACTAAATGAAATACAAAGAGAATTTTCCTTGCTTATATGGGAAAGGAATATCAATCTAATAACTAGTCAAGGTCGTAGATATGACCATAAATCAATGAAAGAACTAGTCATCAAAGAACTAGTCAAGTCCATATATTTAGGAAAGAACTAGTCATGAAAGATCTAGTCAATATCATAGATCAAGGAAAGAGTTATACATAACAACTAGATAATATCTCATAATATCTAAATAAGGTAAAATAAATATCCACACACATAAGTGAGTGATGATAAATACAATAAAGGTAAATAAAGTGTCTACGTGAACATGAGCTAAGGTAAATACCTACTCTAACAAGATCTAGATCTCTTACCAGAGAAGGGGTCAGAACTAGGAGGATAGGGTGAAGGGACAAAGGTGGGTGGAAAAAATTAGCTGAGGTGGGAGGCATTATAAGGAGGGGAGGAGGTAGGGAATTAGGGGTTTGGTGGAGATGGAGGGAGTGTAAGAGGAGAGAGAAGATGAGGGGTTGATGGGAGGGATAATAGTAGTAGGTTGGGGACAGAGGATAAAATAATAAAAATAATTGTAAAACATGAATATAATCACATGATGCAAAGGTAAAACACACTTGAATCATTTTACTGAATTCACAAAATACTCAAGATAATGTTGTAAGATAAATGGGTAACTCGCATATAATTTCTTGTAGAAGTGATTAAGAAAAACTAAGTGGTAGTTGAGCATGATTGAGAAATGACCCTTTAGCTTGATGAATTTAATTACCAGTAATCCCATAATTTTGTAAGGGGGAGGAAGAGAATCCCTGGTAAAACCTCTGAGATTATGAATAGTGTATACACCACTATTAAGGAATTTGAGTTCCTCCTCTCTATAATCAATGTTATTTTTGTAGAACTTTAAACCTTTTCTATAAAGACTTGTAACCCACACAATGACATCTTTATTTATCTCAAAATATTCCCATTTATAAGCTACCTTCCTTTCCTTCCATTTTTTGATTAACTACTAGGAAAAGTGCATGTCATAACCCTTGAGTCTATCCATAAAATTTATAAGTCCACCCTTGCTTAGAATGCTCCAAAGGGCTACATTGTTCTTCTAATCATTGATCTTCACAAAATCAACCCTACATATTTCCCCCACATTTTAGTAGAAGAAAAATTAATAAAACTAAAAATTTTAATGAAGAAAGCTACAACAAGGGTGTATATATTTAAAGAAGATTAATCACCTTACCACACAAGCCAAATATGCAACACGTGACTTTATCTACCTTTTCATTGTTAATGATTCTAATTTAGATAGATAGAAGAGTGTCGTACTCATCCCACACTCAGAAATTATTAGGATTTATTCCAATATTTTCCATGATGTCAATGATTTTATTTCCCTTGCGAAAGGAATTTTAGAAAATGCAAGAATGAAAAGAGTTTAGAATTTTGATAACTTCTTCAATAATATTTCTAATGGACCAACTCACATTGTTATTCCATTTTAAGAAATTGTTGATTGTGAAAGAGTCGCCCTCTACAATCAGTTATCTCACATTTATATCCATAGCTAATCTAATTCACCACAAATTTACAATGGCTTCAGAGTAGAGATTAATGTTTGTACCCATAGGACCAACACAGATTTCAACAATGTGACCTTTTTCATTTTGAATACACCCTCCCCCACTAGCCTTCTCTAGATTATAATTTCAATAATCATCATATTTGAGTTTGATCCATCCATTAGGAGGGGGATGTAATTTGATATGATCCCTAACTCCCACATTATTCAAGGGAGGATAGGAATAAAAAATATTTAGCTTCCATTTTTCAATAATTTTGTTGTCTTATCTTCTTTGATGAGTCTTTTTAGGGGTCCTAAATCTAATACCATTCATCATAATTTGCTCCACTATCTCATTAGTAACTATGAGAAGATAAAGTCTCTTATCATCAAATATGGTAGCATTTTGGATTTTCCATATCTTCCAAATAATGTGGGGAAAGGAGATACTCTATATCTTCTTGACAATTGAATTTTTTTAGGGGAAGAACCATTATTCCTAAGTAGCCATTATAGATTATGGGAGGATCCAATTAATATCCATGATATCAACTCATTATTTTTCTTCATGGCCACTACTTTAGAGGATTCACATCGGTCCTTTCCGATTAAGAGGATCCTAGGAACAACCTCACCTTATACAATAATTGGATGGGAAGAGACATGCACATTATGTGAGTATTTTGTATTATTCCTAAGGGAACTTCAATTTAAAAAGAGATCTAGATCTCTTATTAGATAAGGGGTTAGAATCAAGAGGACAGGGTGGAAATACAGAGGTGGATGGTAAAACCTAGGTTGTGGGAGGGATCAAGAGGAGGGGAGGAGGTAGGGGATTAGGGGTGGGGGAGATGGCGATAGTGTAAGAGGAGAGAGGGGTAGAGGTGTTGATGGGAGGGAAAATAGTATCATGTTGGGGATGGAGGATAGAATAATCAAAATACTTGTAAAACATGAATATAACCACATGATGTAAAGGGAAAACACACTTGACACATTTTAAAAAATTCATAGAGTAATAAAGAGAATGCAGTATGAAAAATGGGAAACTTCCAGAGAATTTCCTGTGGAAGTGATTGATAAAAAACAAGTGGTAGTTGGGCATGATCAAGAAGTGTCCCTCAAGCATGATGAATTTAATTACCATCAATTTGATAATTTTATAGGGGGAGGAATAGAATTCCTTTTAAAACCTATGGGATTATGAACAATGGATTCACAACTATTCAGGAATTTGAGTTCCTCCTCTCCATTATCAATGTTGTGTTTGTTGAACTGTAAACCTTTTCTATGAAGACTTGTTACCCACACAAGGAAATATTCATTTATCTCAAACTCTTCCCCTTTATAAGATACCTTTTTTTCCTTCCAATTTTTAATGAACTCGTAGGACAAGTGCATGTAAAAACCCTTAAGTCTATCCATAAAATTTGTAAGTCCACCCTTGCTTAGAATTCTCTAAAGGGTTGCATTTTTCTTCAAGTCATCAATCTTCACATGATCAACCCTACATCCTCCCCCCCTCCCATTTTGGCAAAGGAACAAGTGACACAAGTAAAAAATTTAATGAAGAAAGCTACAATAGGGGTATAGATATTGAAAGAAGAGAATTCACCTTGCCACACAAGTAAAACATGTAACATGTGATTTTATTTTCCTTTTTATTGGTAATGATGCACACTAAGATAGATAGACAATTGTCAATGATTTTATTTCCCTTGGGAAATGTATTTTGGATAATGCAGGAATGAAAACAATTTAAAATGTGGATAACTTCTTCAATAATATTTGCAATGGACCAAATCACATTGTTATTCCCTTCTAAGAAATTTTTGATGTTTAAAGAATCACCCTCTATAATCAAGTATCTCACATCAACATTCCTAGCTTATCTAAATCCCCCCAAAGATGCAAGGGATTCAAAGTAGAGATTAGTGTTTGTACCCGTACGACCAGCATATATTTTACCAATGTGACCCTTTTCTTTTCGAATACACCCACCCCCACTTTCCTTCCCTAGATTATGTTTGAATAACCATAAAAATTGAGCTTGAGATAACCATTAGGAAAGGGATTACGTTTGATATGATCCCTAACACCCGCATTCTTCAAGGGAGGATAGGAAGAAAAACATTTAGCTTCAATTTCTCAAGAATTTAGTTTTCTTCTCTGATTTGATGATTCTTTTTGAGAGGGCCTACAACTTATAAAATTCATCCTAATTCCCTCCACCATCACATTATCAATTCTAGGAAGATAAGGTCTCTTATCATCAAAGATGGTAGCATTGCTAATTTTTCATATGTTCCAAATAATGTGGGGAAAAGAGATACTCCATATCTTCTTGAAAATTGAATTTTTTGAGGGAAAGAACCATTTTTCCCAAGTAGCCACTATATATTATGGGAAGATCCACTTAATATCCATGAAGTTCAAAATGTAATTCAAAAAATATCTAACAAAAGTACAATGCAAGAATCAATTATTAATATTTTCTTCAGAATTTTTATAAAGAATACACCTATTTGAAAAGTGTTAAACCTCTCTTCACCCAATTTTATCTAATCAGGATCTAATTGTACAACACATTATAAAATAATTTATTCATCTTCGGAGTAAGTTCCTTAAACCAAAAATTATTCCAGTCAAAATGAGGAGGCAACATTTTGGATAAGAGCAACTACCTAGATTTAATCGAGTACAAGTCATCAAATGAGTTCTCCCAAATAAATTCATCTTTTCTCTCAACACTAGAAATATGCCCATTACTGATCAGATTTTTTATCTCAGTAATATTTTTACTATTAGGATGAAGTAATCCATCCCCTTGAAGTTTCAACTAGGAGATGTTTCTTATATATTATCCGATTTTTTCTCCTATCTGACACTTAAAGGCCTCATAGAGCTTATAAAATTCATCAATGTTGTTTAGAGGAAGTTGAGAAGCCCATTTGTCTTTCTAAAATTAAATGTCTTTACCATTTCTAAGCTTCCATTGACTACCTCTAATAATAAAATTTCTGCAGTTAAAAATAACACTCCAAAAAGAGGATCCAAAAGGGATCTCATCTTCATATAGCCAATAAATATTTTTCCTTGACCGAAGATATTTTTTCTTAAAATAGAGGTCCATGGAAGGTCCTATTTAATCAGACTCAATCCTATTTTTTTGACCATGGCCTTATTCATCCAATTGATATTCTTTATTACAATCCCTCCACATCTCTTAATAAGGAAAACCTTCTCCCCAAGAGACCAATGAGATTCTATTATTTTCCTCAATACCTGACCACATAAAACTCTTTTGGATTATTTTAATTTTTTAAATCATCATTATAAGAATCATGAAAAGAGACATTTAATAAATAGGAAGATTCTAGAGGGTGTTCTTAGTAAGTAAACACTTACCAGATTGAGAAAGAACCATACCCTTCTAACCTATCATTTTCCTGTAAAAGTTTTAAATTAAAGAATTTCAAACTTTGACGGAAATATTACCGGTGAAAAGGGGCATGCCAAGACAAGATGAAAGAAGATTCATAGTGCTGCATCTAAGGATTTTATAAATCTTGATATGTCTATATTCCAAAGTATTTAGAAAGATAACTGAGCCTTTTCAAAATTAATTAGCTACCCCAAGGCTTCTTCATAATCAATTAGAAGGGATTTGAGTCTCATAGCTTCCATCACTTAGACCATCATGATAGATATTTTGTCATCAATAAAGTTCTGATTGAGAACTTTAATCTCATCATAGGATGATATTAATCCTTTGAGAAGTCCTGAATGGATGGTAGTGGTAGTCTTTCTACATAGGATTTTAGCCATGATAATAAACAAAGGAGGGGAGATTAGGTCTCCCTGCCTAATGCATCTGCTATATCTGAAAAAACATGTAGTAAATCCATTGATTATAATAGAAAACATAGGAGAAGATATCCATGTCATCAATAATTTTTAAAATTGATCTTCAAAGAAAAACTTCATGAGAACCTTGTCTAGGAATCTCCATGATACCCTCTCAAATTCTTTTTTTATGTATAGTTTAACAATCAAATCTTGTTTTTTGATTTTATCCATGGAACGGATAGCTTCATGCAGAAAAATTATTCCATATTGAATGAAACTTCCTTTAAAAAACCCTCCTTGCTGATTAGAAATGAGGAGTGGTAGAAGAGGTTGAATTCTAGAGGAAATAGTCACTGTGAATATTTTGTAAGGAACATTTAAAATACTAATGGGTCTGCAATCCTTGAAGTATTTAGCTCCTTTCTTCTAGGGGACAGGTTTTAATTATAAGGGTAAATAATAATTCATATTAATCATCATGAAAATATTTGAAACTTCCACATTTAATAACAAGGTCCCAAAATTAAAGCGAAACCAAATTTTATGCGAAAATTGGCTTTTTCTATGAGATGGGTACTCCTTATAAGTAACTAGAGATATCAAATTACTCATCGAAGAATAATACCATTTATTTATTCTTAAAAAAATCATAAATTTTAAATCATTATGAATTTATGAGCTAAAAACTTAACCCAACTGAATTGATTTTATTCACAAAGAACCAAAGTCATTTGTAAAAAAATAAACCCACTTCCCAATATCAGAAAGAGAAAATGTCTATGTACTGATGGATGATGAACAACAACATCAACTTAGCAACAAAACATCTATAAATACAACAAAAAAATCAAAAGGGAGAAAACAATTATTTACATTATACAAGGAACTTTACTACATTCACTTAGAAAATTATTTCAAATAATTTGCATTGATAGATATCAATAGCATATGACCCTATCCATAATGGATCAAACTCATCATGCTTTCCTTTATCCTAATATATGATACCCCAAAACATCACAAAGTCATTTAATTCAAAATCACTAGCATAATTTTTCTTACGAAATATTATTTTTAGTTTACTTTTTAATTTTACACATTTTTCACGAGTTTGTCTTCTAGTTTCACCCAATTGAATAAGTTGATTAATATTATATGCAAATGGGTAAATATTTTCAAATTTCAACTTTTGTAGTGCCCACACTTTTTATAGCTCAGTAGCTTGTTGTTTCTTTGCTCATAAACATGTTTTGACAGAGAGTTGTTATATCTTGGACATTATATTGGAGATTTGATCTTATTAGACATGTGTGGACATTAGGCGTAATAGCCAATTTAGCTTAATTTCTATGTTGTCGCATTATCTTATGATGTCATGGGTACTAATGGATATGATGTTGTTTTTGGAACATAATTATATTGATGGATACTTTGTTTGTTGCATGTTGAGATTCTATGGTTACATGTCATTTTATTATTATAAATAACTTATGGTGAATTGAGTATGATTGTGCACGTTGTCACATTTTGAATTCAGTAGGATGTTAGGCTAGTTTAGAACTCATTGATATCTTACTGAGTCGTTGATTTATATTTTATCAGACAGGTGTGGTTAATGTGTGCAATGAGTGTGCAGGTGACAGGTTTACAGGAGAACGTGGGATTCAGGCCAGCTACACAATCTTGCACAAGCAGCCCACGGGCTAAGCCCTAGCCATGTTTATTGCTTGAGGCCTTAGCGTTAGAATTATTGTTTTGGACACCATGGGTGGTCCTCTTTTGTAATGTATTATGTCTTGTAATTATTAACCTTTCTTAGGGTAATTGGTTGTGTTGTAAACTTGTTTTTGGGAGTTAATGATCCCACTTTCATTAAGTTTTGATTTTTGGTTAATGATGTACTTAATTTTGGGGGTTTAGGGTCACATGTGAACCCTTGGGTGGTCCCCACACCCTCTAACCATGTGCCTAATCTGGCCAAACCTGAAATTGGGTTATTTTGGGCATTTTTAGGGACCCCTTTTTAGTTTGGGAGTTCCCTTAACATAAAAATGAGCCCTTGGACCCTACCTAATGGGTAGGGGGGCTTATTTCCAAGGCTAGAGGGAGTTTTCCCTCCCTTTTTGCCTCTTGTTTGGTCACATCCATGTAAGGGGTGTGGATTAGAGTGCTTGTTAAAAGTTGCACTAGATTTGTCTTGTTAACATTTGGAGTAATTTGGGAGAAGAGGGCAAAAAGACATTTTTACCCTTTCTCTCTTTTGTTTTGGCATCTTTGACCTTGAAGGAGGAGAGGGGTGACACATGTCACCCCCTCATTTGTGAGGATTCTTGCTTGCTCCTCTTCAAATTCCCCTTCATGGGAAAAGAGAGGGACTTTTTTTTGGGAACTTCTTGCTTGGATGCTTGGGTGATTTGGAGCTAGAGATTTGCTTGAGTCAAGGAGTGGAGAAATTTGAAGTTGGAAAGCTTTTTGGAGAGCTTTCTTTGAGGTAGGCTCTTATGTCTTCTTGCATGTGTTGTATTCATCTTAGTTGTTAGATTGGTTACTTGAATTTGTTATTGTTACACGTGGTTTTTGATTGTTCTTTACTTGTTTTACTCCCTCCATCATATGGCATGATGGAGTTTTAGAGTTTGTGGGGGAAGAGAGAGGGATTTTTCCCTCTCAATCCTCAAGGCTTGATGGACAAGCCTTGTAGGGTCTTATTGTTTTCCCCTCAAATGGTTGAGGTGGGGAAGTTGATTCATTTGGCTTGAATCTCCTTCCCCATTCTTGGTAAGGAAACCCCTTTGGGGTTTGAAAATCCTTCCAAGAAGGACTTGGAGAAAGGGTGGAGGAATAAGGAGGGGTTTAAATGATATAGGAGTAATAAGGAGGGTATGGAGGTCTAGTTATTGTGCTTATAATCTTAGTAACAACTTTTGGAGAACTCCTCTCCTCTCTTCCCCATTGTTTTAGAGGAAGAACTTGGGTTCTTCTCTTTGCCACCTTGTAAAATTTTGAGTCTTGTCTTGGATTTTGTCCTATTTTTGTGTGGTTGTATCATTGTTAGTTCACCCTCATTCTTGTGCAAGTTGTGGATGGTAGTCCTCTTTCCCATGGGCTTGGGGGAGGCTAGCATGCATCCCAACCTTGGGAGAGGCATGTAATGATGCCTATGGTTGGGTGGCAAACAAGCTCTTCTCCTTGTTGGTTTTTCTTGAAGGCATGAAGATTGGATCTCAAAGTTGGAAGTTGGTTGTTGGATATTGAGAGTTTATCTCTTGTCTTCTCTAATTGTGGAAACATTTCTTGTATTGGAATGGTTTAGTATAATCTTCACTATTGTAAAATCTCTCCTTTGTATTTTAAAATTTCTTTAAACGAGTGTAAGATACTCTTGACGAAACTCTCTTCTCAAGCTTGTAAGAAGTATTGTAATGAATTTGAGTAGTTATGTATTGGTGTATGCTTTGTATATGAAAACTTCAAAACTTGAAAATGAAATATTGTTTTGTTGTTTTCTTTAATACAAAAAAAGAGATTTGTAATCTCCTTTTGAAAGAAAATGTACAGGTTGGAATATGAATTTATTGTGAACTTATTTATACCCTTCATGTTGAATATCTATCTTGTTTAAAAATCTGAAATGTTTAGTTACTTTTTACATTTGGAAAAGCAATAGTAACATTTTGTTGAAGTCTCATTTGTATTAAAAAAAAGAGAGAGTATCTCTTCTTGTTTCTTACTTTTGTGACAACATAGAATGGAGAGTGAATAGATGCAACTTTCTAAGAAGCTTTGTTTTTGCATCAAAGGATAAAATTAAAATTCTGTTATTTATATCAAGTGAAATCTTAATGTTTTGCCATTGTGTATAAATTGCTCTTATTAAGTTTTCAAGATATGTTATAACCTTAGCTCAAATTTTGTTATCAAAATAAGTTTTAAATTATAGATTCTTTATGTAATAGAATATTTACTTTTGGAAATATTGTGTTTTGTATATATATCTATATTACACATATATTATATAAAAATAATAATATTATAAAAATTATATGTGTATATATTAAATATAAATAATAGTATATATATATATATATATATATATATATATATATATATATATAATATATATATATAACCTTAAAAAAAAAAAACATTTTTTTATTAAAATACGAATTCAAACAAAACAAAACAAAACTATTAGTAGGGGGCTGAACCCCCCCACCCCTACACTGTCCCCCCCCGGGGGGGGGGGGGGGGGGGGGGGGCGGGGGGGCACCCCCCACAAACCCCCATGGCCTCCATTTGCTGCTACGTATCCCCGCACTGCCCCCTACCCTGGCCATCCTCTCTCCCCACATGCACCCCCCACCGCCCCCCCCGCCTACACCTACTCCCCTTCGCGCGGCCACGCTGCGCCATCCACCCGCCACGACTGCCCCTCTCCTCCCACATTTTCTCCATACACGGCTACCTCCTTTATCACCATTGCTGCTTCCCCCTCAGATCCACCACCTTTCCCCCTCCCCTAACAAAAAAAAAAGGAGAAAACAAAGAAAAAGGAGAATAAAATGATAAGTAAACAAAATGAATAAGCAAATAAATATATATGAATGTTTATTTTAATTTAAATGAAAGTATGAAATAAGGGTTTACAAAAACAAAGAGAAAACATTACTGTTTGATACAAAATCCTAAAACCAATGCAAATCTGGTTTTGGTACATCTCTATGGCTCCTCCAACACAAACCTGAACATGGAAACTGAGAAAACAAAACAAATGAGAAAGAGAAATGAAAAGAAGGAGAAGAAAATAGAAAACAGAAAGTTAGGGCAACATTAGGTTAATTTGGAAATCAAGGGTCAAATTTGATTTGACTAGATTAGATCTTAGGGCTCTTTTTTATCCCTACACACTTAAGGTTTGTACCCTTTTGTGTGAATTGTAAGTTAAATAAATTAAATTTAAAAGGGGAGTGTTATGAGTTAAGTAAATAGGAAGAGGGTGAATAGAATAGAAGGGGTGTAGACTTATTATTTATGGCCCTAGTAATTTTTAAATATAAGTAAATAATTAAAATCGGGTTTAGGATAGTAATTAATTTAATCAGGTAAATTAAAATAGTATAAAATTAGTTACTATCAAGGAAGAGTATAAGAGATGGATTAGTATTAATTAAACACTTCATAAAAAAAATTTAACCCTGAAATTTTCATCACATTTGGTGTATTTTTTTTGGAGTCCCAGGAGGGGCATGACATTTGGTATCAGAGCAGATGTTCACACATGTGGACATTTTGGGTAACTAATTAAGATAGTTAATGGGAGTGTTAATAACATCAAATTTAATAAATGGATAAAAATAATTAGTTAAAAAAATCATCCATAACCATTAAATTTTAAATTAATAATTTTTTCACTCACCTTGTACACAGGATGAAACCTAAGAGGGGATGATCAGCTAGAGGCATGGGGCATAGTGCACCTATGCGGGAGCAGCCGGTACCCAAATTTGGGCCTCAAATATTAGAGGCCCTGCACCAGCTGATAGGCCTTGTGGAGCAGTGTCTACCACCACCGTAGGAGGCGAGAGAGGAGATTCCATTGGGAGAGGAGGAGCCGATAGGCGAGGACGCGCATTCAGAGCCACCAGAGCATGATACACCGAGGTGGGAGAGGTCACGTAGCCCTTCTGTTCATCATGAGAGGGTAGCCTCGTTCCGTCGTAGCCACTCACACAGTCTCGAGGGACCATTTGGGGATAGGCGACCCCCTTCGCCTGTTGGACTACATCACCAGGATCAAGATACAGGCAGTGTGATCAGGGATCTTCTTCGCTTGCAGCCACCCACCTACACCAGTTCTACAGATGGCTTTGGGGCTGAGTCATGGCTCCTTAGCTTGGATAGTTGCTTTGGCTTGCACTCTTACGAGAGCAATGTCAAGGAAAGGTTCACTATACACCTCCTCCGAGATGCAGCAGGCATTTGGTGGAGGAATGAGGAGCGTAAGCTCCATCTGACTCGAGAGACAGTGACCTGGGAGATGTTCGAGGAGTGATTCAGGGCTCGTTATATGTCAGAGCATTTCGTGCAGAAGAGGATCGATGAGTTTCATGACTTACGACAAGGATCTGGCACAGTAGCACAGTATGAGAGCAGGTTCCTAGATCTCCTACAGTATGTGGACTACCTGCAAGATGAGAAATTATAGGTTAACAGGTTTATTCGAGGCCTTAATGCAGATATAGCAGGAGTAGTTAGGATGTTATCTCCTCCCACACTTGAGAAGGCCATTGAGAAGGCCTACTTAGCTGAGGAGAACAGGACCAAGGCACAGGAGCACCATGATAGAAACAAGAGCAAGTTTCAGGAGAGGATACAAGCCTTTCAGAGTTAGAGGTCATGAGGTAATGCACCACCTCCTAGAGGAGGATTTTGGCCTTCGCCAGCAGCCACAAGGGCTCCACCGCACCCGTAGCGATAGACATAGTAGCAGGGCCACCCACAGTAGGGGGCTAGAAAGATAGTGATTTCACAGAGGTGGTTCCAGAGATGGTTTTGGTGGAGCTAGGGATAGGAGGCAGGGTACTCAGCAGGCATAGCCAACTTGCACACAATAGTTTGCTAGGGTTAGACCTACAGGATCAGTACACCAGAGTACAGGAGGGACCCCATCTCAGAGGGGTACAGGAGGATGTTTTATTTGTGGATCTCCTGATCACTATGTGTGCATGTGCCTGCACAAACCCAATACCATGGATGCACAGAGAGCTGCTAGATCCAAGCAGATGGTGGGTGATGTAGAACACACTCATCGTGTATATGTAGTGGTTCACAACTGCTAGGCCGAGCATTAGGCCATAGTCATTGAGACAACAGGTACTATTAGGGGTATTTCTATCTCAGTACTTTTTGATTCAAGTGCTTCAGATTCTTTTATATCACCTTCTATAGTGGACCAGTGTGGGCTAGTGGTGGCTAGGCAACCAGATAGTTGGCAGGTTGAGTTGGCCTCTGGGGCCAAACTCACTGTGGACTCATATGTGGAGAGTTGCGTACTTGATTTAGGAGCCTTCTCCACTACTCTTGACCTTTGAGTTTTCCCTCTAGGTTCCTATCAAGTAGTTTTGGGTATGGATTGGCTCGTGGCTCATCAAGCTAAGGTGGATTGTAGAAATAAGGTCATTGAGTGTCAGGATGATCTTGGGAGTGTAGTTGTGATATTAGGGATGCAGAGACCTATCTCCTTGTGCATGATATCAGCTAAGAAACTCAAGTGGAGCATGTGTAAGTGTTGTCAATTGTTTACTATCACCATCAGTGATTGATCAGAGAGTATTCCAGAGCATTCACCCTTAGATGACCATGCATTTTTGAGGGAGTATGCCGATGTGTTTCCAGGAGAGCTTCCAGGGCTACCACCCCACAGAGAGGTAGATTTCACCATTGATTTAGTACCTGGATCTGCACCAGTTTCTAGGGCACCTTATTGGATGAAAACTCTAGAGCTTCATGAGCTCAAGATTCAGTTAGAAGAGTTGTTAGATAAGGGTCTCATTCGCCCTAGTGTATCTCCTTGGGGAGCGCCAGTCATATTTGTGATGTAGAAGGATGGTTCTCTCAGAATTTGTGTTGACTCCAGATAGCTCAACAAGGTCACAATAAAGAACTATTATCCACTTCCTAGGATTGATGACTTGTTTGATCAGATGCGGGGAGTGAGAGTTTTCTCAAAAATTGATCTCAAGTTAGGTTACCATCAATTGTGCATATCATATGCAGACATTCATAAGACAACGTTTCGTACATGTTACGGGCATTATGAGTTCACAGTTGTTCCATTTGGTCTGACCAATGCCCCAGCTATCTTCATGAGCCTCATGAATGGAGTATTCACGACATTTCTGGATCTCTTTGTCTTAGTGTTCCTTGATGACATATTGATTTATTCTCATTCCAAGGAGGAACATGAGGAGCATTTGAGGCAGGTACTTCAGGTTTTGAGAGAGCAGAAGTTGTATGGGAACTTGGAAAAATGTAGCTTCTTTCAGACAAAGATTCAGTACTTGGGTCATATCATATTAGGCGAGGGTATCTCCGTAGATCCCTCTAAGATACAGGCTATCATGGACTGGCCAGCACCCACATCAGTTACTGAGGTGAGGAGTTTCATGGGTTTAGCAGGGTATTACCGCAGGTTCGTACAGGACTTTTCTAGGATTGCTCACCCTATCACTTCTCTTCAGAGGAAAGGGAAGAAGTTTGATTGGTCAGAAAAGTGTGAGCAGGCCTTTCAGTTGCTTAAGGAAAGGTTAACCACGGTGCCCATCTTAGCAGTTCCAGACCTGACAGAGGATTTTGTTGTTTGTACTGATGCATCACTAGAGGGTTTGGGAGCAGTTCTTATGCAGGAGCATCGGGTTATTACATTTGAGTCTCGTAAGCTCAAGGACTACGAGCTTAATTATCCTACTCATGACTTGGAGCTTGCAATAGTTGTTCATGCTCTGGTATGATGGTGACATTTCCTTTTGGGTAGACCTTTCATTTTGAGGACAGATCATTGGAGTTTGCAGCATATCTTCTCACAGTCGAACCTCAACGCTCGTCAATGGCGTTGGATGGAGTTCCTATGTGAGTATGACATGGAGGTTCAGTATATCAAAGGGAAGGAAAATGTTGTTGCAGATGCACTTAGTAGACAACGACATGTGCTTGCTTCTTTGACACTTCAGTCAGATTTGAGAGGTAGGATTCTTGAGCACCTTCCAGAGGATAGATTTTATGAGGGAGCCAGACAGATGTTGGAGTCACAGGGTTCATTAGAGGGTAGATATTATGGGTGTGTTTTAGAGACAGATGGTTTGCTTCAGTTCCACAGGTGCATCTACGTGCCTAAGTCAGGTGATCTGCGTAGCTTCATCCTCACAGAGGCTCATCGAGCCCCATATGCAGCACATCCAAGAGTGAAGAAAATGCACACTGATATGAGGGAGTTATATTATTGGCCAGGTCTTCGAAGAGACATAGTATATTTTGTTGCACGTTGCCTTGAGTGCCAGAGGGTCAAGGCAGAGCATTCTCATCCCGCAGGACTTTTACACCCTCATGATATTCCCGAGTGGAAATGGGATGTGATCTCCATGGATTTCATAGTTGGACTTCCTATGTCTTCTTATCATCATGACGCCATTATGGTCACCGTGGATAAGTTGACCAAGGTTACACATTTTTCACCAACCAAGGTCACCTATAATGCACACACCAATTCCAAAGTATTCATGGAGGACATTGTTAGGTTCCATGGGATTCCGAAGACCATCATCAATCATAGGGATACTTTCTACACTTCAGTTTTTTGGACTTCCTTTCAGACCGCTCTGGGTACTCAGATTAATTTCAGTTCAGCTTATCATCCAGAGACAGATGGGCAGACAGAGAGAGTTAATCAGGTGTTGGAGGACATGTTGAGAATGTATGTGATGGATCAGCAGAAGAAATGGGAAGATTATTTGCATTTAGTTGAGTTTTATTACAACAACAGCTATCATAGTTCCATTGGTATGGCTCCTTACCAGGCTTTGTATGGATGACCTTGCAGGACACCTTTGAGTTGGGACAGACTAGATGACAGGATTATTCTGGGACCAGCCTATCTTCAGGATTTGGAGTAGTAGGTTGTGCTGATTAGACAACGTCTTGAGCAGGCTAGAGCATGCCAGAAGGCATATGCAGACACCAAGAGGATTGATCGTCACTTCTCAGTGGGTGACAAAGTCTTCTTGAGAGTTCATCCGCATAAGATTCCAATCCGTTATGGAAAGGGTTCTAAGCTATCACCTCGTTTTGTGGGGCCTTTTGATATTTTAGAGGTCATCGTCTAGTTTCCTATCACCTAGCTTTGCCACCATGCCTTGCATGGGCCCACGATGTATTTCATGTTTCTGTACTACGTAGATATGTACCAGATGTTTCTCATGTTTTGGATTGGTCGGAATTACAGGTAGAGGATGGAGGACAATGGATACTGGAGCCCATACGCATACTAGAGCACCAGGAGGTTGGCCCTTCGGGGTCGAGACTTGGACCAGGTTAGAGTTACAGTGGGACCGATACGATGAGACAACAGCTACCTGGGAGGATGCGACACCTTTGAGGGCTAGATATCCCTATCTCTTTCAGTGACTTCTAGGAGGAAGTCTAATTTTAGTAGAGGGGGATGTAGTGCCCACACTTTTTATAGCTCAGTTACTTGTTGTTTCTTTGCTCATAGACATGTTTTGACAGAGATTTGTTATATCTTGGACATTATATTAGAGATTTGATCTTATTAGACATGTGTGGGCATTCAGGCGTATAGCGCCAATTTAGCTTAATTTCTATGTTGTCACATTATCTTATGATGTCATGGATACTAATGGATATGATGTTGTTTTTGGAACATAATTATATTGATGGATACTTAGTTGTTGCATGTTGGGATTCTATGGTTACATGTCATTTTATCATCTTGTGACTAACTTATGGTGAATTGAGTATAATTGTGCACGTTGTTGCACATTTTGAATTCAGTAGGATGTTAGGCTAGTTTAGAACTCATTGATATCTTACTGAGTCATTAATTTATATTTTATCAGACAGGTACGGTTAATGTGTGCAATGAGTGTGCAGGTGACAGGTTTACAGGAGAACGTGGGATTCAGGCCAGCTACACAATCTTGCACAAGCAGCCCACGGGCTAAGTCCTAGCCATGCTCATTGTTGAGGCCTTAGCGTTAGAATTATTGTTTTGGGCACCATGAGTGACCCTCTTTTTTAATGTAATATGTCTTGTAATTATTAACCTTGCTTAGGGTAATTAGTTGTGTTGTAAACTTGTTTGTTGGGAGTTAATGATCCCACTTTCATTAAGTTTTGATTTTTGGTTAATGATGTACTTAATTTAGGGGTTTAGGGTCACATGTGAACCCTTGGGTGGTCCCCACACCCTCTAACCATGTGCCAAATCTTGCCAAACCCGAAATTGGGTTATTTTGGGCATTTTTAGGGACCCCTTTTTAGTTTGGGAGTTCCCTTAACATAAAAATGAGCCCTTGGACCCTACCTAATGGGTAGGGGGCTTATTTCCAAGGCTAGAGGGAGTTTTCCCTCCCTTTTTGCCTCTTTTTTGGTCACATCCATGTAAGGGGTGTGGATTAGAGTGCTTGTTAAAAGTTGCACTAGATTTGTCTTGTTAGCATTTAGAGTAATTTGGGAGAAGAGGGCAAAAAGACATTTTTACCCTTTCTCTCTTTTGTTTTTGCATCTTTGAACTTGAAGGAGGAGAGGGGTGACACATGTCACCCCCTCATTTGTGAGGATTCTTGCTTGCTCCTCTTCAAATTCCCCTTCATGGGAAAAGAAGAGGGACTTTTTTTTTGGGAACTTCTTGCTTGGATGCTTGGGTGATTTGGAGCTAGAGATTGCTTGAGTCAAGGAGTGGAGAAATTTGAAGTTGGAAAGCTTTTTGGAGAGCTTTCTTTGAGGTAGGCTCTTATGTCTTATTGCATGTGTTGTATTCATCTTAGTTGTTAGATTGGCTACTTGAATTTTTTATTGTTGCATGTGGATTTTGGTTGTTGTTTGCTTGTTTTACTCCCTCCATCATATGGCATGATGGAGTTTTGGAGTTTGTGGGGGAAGAGAGAGGGATTTTTCCCTCTCAATCCTCAAGGCTTGATGGACAAGCCTTGTAGGGTCTTATTGTTTTCCCCTCAAATGGTTGAGGTGGGGAAGTTGATTCATTTGGCTTGAATCTCCTTCCCCATTCTTGGTAAGGAAACCCCTTTGGGGTTTGAAAATCCTTCCAAGAAGGACTTGGAGAAAGGGTGGAGGAATAAGGAGGGGTTAAATGATATAGGAGTAATAAGGAGGGTATGGAGGTCTAGTTATTGTGCTTATAATCTTGGTAACAACTTTTGGAGAACTCCTCTCCTCTCTTCCCCATTGTTTTTAGAGGAAGAACTTGGGTTCTTCTCTTTGCCACCTTGTAAAATTTTGAGTCTTGTCTTGGATTTTGTCCTATTTTTGTGTGGTTGTATCATTGTTAGTTCACCCTTCATCTTGTGCAAGTTGTGGTTAGTTGTCCTCTTTCCCATGGGCTTGGGGGAGGCTAGCATGCATCCCAACCTTGGGAGAGGCATGTAATGATGCCTATGGTTGGGTGGCAGACAAGCCTCTTCTCCTTGTTGGTTTTTCTTGAAGGTAATGTACTTTGGGATCTCATATTGGAAGTGGGTTGTTGGATTGTAGATCTTTATCTCCTTAACTCTATTGTGGACATTACTTCTTGTCTCTTACAAGGAATGGTTTAGTGGAATCTTCATTGTTGTAAAATTTCTCCTTTGTATTTTAAAATTTCTTTAAACTTGAGTGTAAGCTACACTTGAGAAAACTCTCTTCTCAATCTTGTAATGAACTTGAGTAGTTATGTATTGGTGTATGTTTTGTATATGAAAACTTCAAAACTTAAAAATGAAATATTGTTTTGTTGTTTTCTTTAATAAAAAAGAGAGAGATTTGTAATCTCATTTTCAAAGAAAATGTACAGGTTGGAATATGAATTTATTGTGAACTTATTTATACCCTTCACGTTGAACATTTATCTTGTTTAAAAATCTGAAATGTTTAGTTACTTTTTGCATTTGGAAAAGCAATATTAACATCTTGTTGAAGTCTCATTTGTATATAAAAAGAGAGAGAGTATCTCTTCTTATTGCTTCCTTTTGTGACAACGTAGAATGGAGAGTGAATAGATGTAACTTTCTAAGTGCTTTGTTTTTGCATCAAAGGATAAAATTAAAATATGTTATTTATTTCAAGTGAAATCTTAATGTTTTGCTATTGTGTATAAATTACTCTTATTCAGTTTTCAAGATATGTTATAACCTTCACTCATTTTTTTTTATCAAAATAAGTTTTAAACTACATATTTCTTTATATAATAGAATATTTCCTTTTGGAAATATTGTGTTTTGTATATATATCTATATTATACATATACTATATATAAATAATAATATTATAAAAATTATATGTATATATACAAATATAAATAATAGTATATATATATATATATATAAGATTTTACATTTTATTTATAAATATATATATATATATATATATATATAAACTTAAAAAATAATAATAAACAATTTTTATTTTATTTTTAAATATGAATTCAAACAAAACAAAAAACTATATTGGTGGGGGGCTGAACCCCCCCCCCCCTGCACTATCCCTAGGGGGGGCGCTGCCCCCACAAACCCCCGCGGCCTCCATTTACTGTTGCGCAGCCCTGCACCACCCCCAACCCCAGGCGTCCTCTCCCCCCACACGCACCCCTCCCACCTGCACCTGCTCCCCTTCACGGGGCCACACTGCCCCATCCACCCGCCACGACTGCCCCTCCCCTGACGCATTTTCCCCATACACGGCCACCTCCTTCATCACCATTGCTACTCCCCCCTCAGATCCACCACCTTTCCCCCTCCCCTAACAAAAAAATAGGATAAAATAGAGAAAAGGGAGGATAAAATGATAAGTAAATAAAATGAATAAGCAAATAAATATATATGAATGTTTATTTCAGTTCAAATGAAAGTATGAAATAAGGGTTTACAAAACCAAAGAGAAAATATTATTGTTTTATACAAAATCCTAAAACCAATGCAAAGCTGATTTTGGTACATCTCCATGGCTCCTCCAACACAAACCTGAATAGGGAAACTGAGAAAACAAAACAAATGAGAAAGAGAAATGAAAAGAAGGATAAGAAAATAGCAAAGAGACAGTTAGGGAATCATTAGGGTAATTTAGAAATCAAGGGTCATATTTGATTTGACTGGATTAGATCTTAGGGCTCTTGTTTTTCCCTACACACTTAAGGTTTGTACCCTTTTGTGGGAATTGTAAGTTAAATAAATTAAATTTAAAAGGGGAGTGTGATGAGTTAAGTAAATAGGAAGAGGGTGAATAGAATAGAAGGGGTGTAGACTTATTATTTATAGCCCTAGTAATTTTTAAATATAAGTAAATAATTAAAATTGGGTTTAGGATAGTAATTAATTTGATCAGGTAAATTAAAATAATATAAAATTAGTTATTATCAAGGAAGAGTATAAGAGATGGATTAGTATTAATTAAACACTTCAAAAAAAAATTTAACCCTGAAATTTTCATCACGTTTGGTGTGTTTTTTTTGGTGTCCCAGGAGGGGCATGACATGTTACTAGACTCAGCTAGATCATTTCCTTGGGGTAGTAATTTGATGAATAGGTTATATCGATGTCAAACTAGTCACAGATATTCAAAAAATGGATAACCTTAAAATACATGACATTATCAACAGCAATATTTTTAGGCACCCAAAATCTTGTGATGATGTTATTTACATTTTTAAAATTTGCATTTGGCAATTTTGAGGAGTTGTACAAATAAACATTTCACCTAAAATTTTGGGATGAAACTTAATTTTGTGGGTTGACTCACCTAGTGTTTAAAATAAATTTCATACTTATGCATGTATACTGTTGCTACCTCAAAACACTAATCGAGTACATTTTCCGATATACACTAATAAAAAATATATACTATCACAGTTATGTTTCCTTCATTATATTATAAAATTAATATAATGTTAGAGAAGTCTTTATGGAACCAGGAGGGTGTATACACAAATTCCTGACTATTGGGCATTTTTTGATGCAGCCAACTGACTGTATATGGATAAACATCTTACTATTATTGAGCTATAAGATTGAAAATTCTAATTTATTTGTTAAGTGGGGAGGTGAGGGAAACTTATTTATTACAATGTAACTCATTAAAGAGAAGAACTGGAGGTTTGGAAGTAAAATGGTTAACATTATTTCTTCATCCGTGAAAACCCTATCTTAATTATATTGTATTCAATATAGTATGAAATTAATATAATGTCAGATCTATCATGCATAGTTCAGATTCACATTTATTTTATTTGTGAAGTCTTATATCATTTGATATGGTGACTAAATGTTACCCCCATTCATATTTAGGGAAGTTTAAATTACATATTTATTTGTGGTCACTTTCACCTGGTAGTATATAAACTTTCCCAGTGTTATATATAGTCATCTCGTAGTAAATGTAGTCATCCAATAACATATACAGTCACCTAGATATATGTAGTTACCCGGTAGTATATGAAAGAACCTGATAGTATATGCAATCATTCGGTAGTATATCCTATAATTATTACATAAAGATGATTCATCTGCACTAATAAATGCCTACTTACTAGGCGTCTGTGCTACTGAGGCATATGTGTCTTTTTTTATGGTTTCGCCCCTATGAACGTCCCCGACATGCATTTTTCTAGATAAATTATTTTCCCCCATCACTATATACATTTTTCTCATATTTTTCATCAACACGAAATCCATTTTTACGAATTCACTATAAAAATCCATGTTGGATTTTCGCAAGGGTATTATGTGAACAAGGTAGCACCCTATATTTTTCTGATATAGATCCATACTTTTTTCTAACATGGGATGATCTCACAAGTGTGGTACTTGCATAAATGAGATCAACCTCTAGAGAAGGTTGGTTCCTCTACGTAATCCTAATGTTATACTACTCCTAAGAAAACAAATGCAGCTATCTAACAATCTAAAAAACTAGGGAGAGAGAAAGGTGAATAAAAATGGAAATATTACACTAACAGAGGTGATAACACCAAGAAAAGGGTGGAGTGTTACTCTCTAATGAGGGAGAATGGGAACATAATGGTAGAGGAGAGGGAAAAAATTAATGCCACATTCTAACACAACCTTGAAACCACCATATCCATGAAACACAACAGATTTAAATGTATAAAGAGGATAGAGGATTCACAAAATACATGCAAATGCAATGAAAGGAATGAAAAAATGTAATATAACACAACTAGGATAGAAAAGTATCAACAAAAAAAGTATTTTATTACTTTATAAGGTGAAAAATACGAAGGAAAAGGCAAGGTTCACCATGTAGATGCTAAAATATGAGGTCCGCAACCCATATATGCATATGCAACACTTAAAAGAGAATTCATAAGAATTAAAAAAAATTGTCTAATTCCTATAAAAGAGTCTCTCTTTTCAATGTATAGAAAATGGAGGAGAGAGAAGAGGGAAATTAGGAGTGAAACCACGAATTCCAACCTTCATCTACCAAACAGATGTAATAAAACTCTAAAACAATGTTGAGTATCCTGTTGACCCTATCCCCCATGTCAGCTCACTTGTTAAATAAGCCAAAGCACAAAATCTCACCAAATCTGGTTATTGAGTTACCTAGAGCTGCATCTTAAATGATGAAGATGTTTTTCTCCTTTTCTATCATCAAATGACATCAATTCTTGATTTTGATTATAGAAATTTGAAGGGCTCGAGGAGATCTTTCCAAATAGACATATTTTTTCCAATTTCGAGTAGGGAATCAAAAGATATGAGTATTTAAAGTTCTTCATGTCAGGATAAGTGAGAGAATGACAAGTGGAAGTTTTTGATTTTCTTGGGGGATTTCCTTTTATTATGTGTACATTTATCTATCCTTTCCATTTATTAGTATTTTATTGGCTCAAGGATCGGGCCTTTCTTCCTTTCTTTCCTTTGTGAACCGGTCTTCCTCTTTATGAAATATGAGCCACTAGAATACTGCCACATTCCTCACACATGTCATATTTTCTTTAGCCTTTGAGAAAAATGTGCTAATAAGGAAGATCCATGTATGAAACATGTTAGTCTTTGGTTAGCTTCGCCTTCATGTCACATTTTAAAAATCAGGTGGAATTGAACTTTTTTTCTCCATAGAATGCTACCATGTTTCCACCTTGACCAATTTTTGACCACCCAGAACTAAAATATTATCTATTTTAACTTATCTAAAGAACTTGATGTCTACTGAATTATACCACCTTAAGATTCACTAGAATGGAAACACATGTCCTTCCTCGATTGTTGAGCTTATGCCATGTATCAACCCCTAACTCTAGTATGTTTCCTTTGACCTTTCCTTGACCCAAGCCCGGACCCAAAATATTATTCATTTTGGTTCATTATGGGGACTTCACATCCACTGAAGGAAAAATATTTGAGGAGATTTGGAATCCCACCATATGTCCATCTAATCTAATGCTTGACATTGAATGTGATGACCAAAATAACATCAGGTGGATTTTAAAGGGATCTGCCAATTCTTCAAGCTTAGTTCTCATGTGGGTTTTTAATACCAACAGATGAGATTTTTGAGAAGAAGAAAATGATGACTGTATGAATGTCCCAAACCTGTGAAATGGCTAAGTCCATTTTATAAGTAATCCAAATTTACCCAAGGTAAATCTGGGATAACAAAGGGGTCTTAAAATTTTCCTTGATATTTTATGAGTTGCATTCTTAGTTAGAACAAACTCAACCCATTTTTTCAAATAATCAATAGTAATAAGGTTCCATCTATGTCCACAACTTAATTCACTAATAATATATCCAATGAAGTTCATTCCCCATTGTTAAAAGGGAGCTATAGCAATAACTAGAGCCAAATGGAGAGCAGCAAATGCTTTAAGTCTTCCTGTAAAATGTTTGCATGGATAAAATATTTTCAATGCCTTGGAAACATTAAAAATTAATTAGGTCACAAATACAAAACTTTGATAATCTTATGAGCAGTTGTTTTAGCGGCATAATGACCTCCACATAACCCATGATGAAACTTAGTGATTATTTTTGTATATTATTCCTCCGTAACACATCTCATAACAACTTATTTAGGATTTTTCTAGGATGTCCCTTATTTTTTTATGAACATACCTTTTGGAAGCTAATCTCAGATATATATGTTGAGTTTTATCCAAACAAGGATGGCATCTTAGATTCTTTGATTAGAAAAATACATATTTGTACTAGTCTGATCCCAATAACTCATCCTCAACTAATATAGCATACTCTTCTTACAAATTAAATTCAAAAAAATATAAATTGAGTAGAGTCATCAAAACTGATGACCCCTTTCCCCTTACTAGCTTCATAGTACATACCTCTATGTCAAGCTCTTGCAGTTTGTTCACCCATTTACATCTTTTCCTAGATGTTTCTAGTTAGGTCGAGATATATTCTACCATAGGATGAAGTACATAAGATTTGATTTTTTAACTAAATACATAAGATATAAAATATTTCATTTCCTTAGTAAAACCATAATATTGCTTCTCCATAATAGTATAGTTTAATTCAACATGTTGTAATTCTTTTTTGAAAAGGAAAATAATTTGTTCATGCCCATCATCATTATTTTGTAAAAAAATAATGTATGTGGTATGAGGCGATGAAAAAGAAAAGATTTGAAATTATTTACCATAAATAAGGCTAGCCAATAGTGGAGCTTGTTTAACAGTCTCCATTTTATCAAAAAATGCTCCTTCTAATTAAATGTTGTATTATATTAATTGATTCTTTTTCAACATGTTAGTAACGGGGATAATAATTTTAGCAAAACTTGATACAAAATTCCTGATGAAATCATTTTGGACAAAAATTGTTTGGATTCCTTTTTAGGAGCATGGGATAAGAACTTCATCAATATCCTTTACCATTTAAAGGTTAATCATCAATCCATAATTGGATACAATGTGCCCCAATAACTTACCCTTTTCTACTCAAAAAATACAATTTTGGGATTTAGAGGGATTCTAAACTTTCTACACTTCTGAAATACTTCTTCCAAATGTTCAAATTAATCAACTCTTTTCTTTGAGTACATTGTGATGTAATATTGGTAAAAAATAATGATATCATTGATTAGATTAGAAAAGAGATAAAAAAATTCTCTAGAATTTATGATACCAAAAGACATATGTACATATATAAGTGCCCCAGGCTATTATGAAAACAATTTTGAATCTTTCAAATTCTTTCACTATAACCTAGTTATAGCCAGAGAACCCATCTAACATAAAAATTAAATATAAACCAATGACCTTTTCTAATAATTGATCTATGTTTGGTAGAGAATTGTAGTCCTTTATAGGAATTTTATACAAGTTCCAAAAATCCACACTCAATCTAATGTACTCAATATTCTTTCTCATTGGTACAAAGGTTGGTAACCCTAGAAGTAAACCTTATTGAATAAATAATTCCTCATTCTTTCAATTTTCTTAGATCAGCCTCCATTTTGGTTATGGATGTTAGATTGATTGGACTTTGTTTTTACCTAAATGGTCTTGCATAAAGATGTAATGGAATTGCATGATGACAAAAAAAATCTCTGTAGGATTTCACATCATCATAAGAAAAGATCATACAATCTCTATATTTTCTCAAAACTTTAATCAGATCCTTTATTTCATCCTCCTTTGTGCATTTACTAATGAAAACAGGTCTAATCTCTTCACTAAAATGCAATTTTTATACATCTTTTGGTCTCATTCTCTCTACAACATCAAAGTTTCTTTAAATTACAAATACTCTTCTTAGTATCTTTCTAGTTTTTAATTAAATAACCTCTTTCCAAAAAATAACCTCATTTTGTTCCCTATTTTCAATAAAAGGATCCAAATACATAAGCTAATGTTCATGTAGACACCTCTTTTTCACCCCTAACTGCTCTAAAAAACATTAAACACATTAGCATAAACAATTTATTATTATCACTATCCTATGTACACTTAAAAAAAACTGTCATAAAATATAAATCACATGTGTAACTCCAGTTTACCCCTCCCTAACAACTCAAATATATCTTAACCTAATTAGCTTACCTATCCTAACCCGCATCCTCTTACTACCTAAATCCCTAACTTCCCATTGTCTACTCAACAACCTAACATCTCGGATGGAAAGTTCTTTCAATCATTTCAACATATTTTTCCTATTATTTTGTAGCCTCTTAGACCAAATTGATGACTATTCACAATTGTCGGTGATCATTACAGACACTGAAGATTCTATGTAGCCAACCTCTATCTCCCTTACCTAGTTAGTCAGGATCTATACATAAGGATGAATTGCTACACCTATAAATGACATCACTGCATTCAATGTTGTCAACACATTTTTTCCAAAGCTATAATAAAATTCAAGGACTCCTTCAAATCATCTATCAACCTCTTTGGGAGCTCTATCACCTTTAACCCACTATCAAGATTAGTAACTACATTTCCACAACATTGTCATTTTATTTGACATCATTTACAATGTATAACTTATTGACGACATTAAAATACATAGTCTTCTTGAAATTTTTCTCTCATTCAATCATTTAGAATACATGTATAATATTTTTTATTTTACAGAGATCATTTTTGATTGGTCCCTAGAGCTTTGTTTCCTTCACTATCATCTTAAAATCATCAGAATCTAAGTTTTCGGAATCTTAAGGGTTCCTAGATTCATCATAGTTTATCTCTTCATTTCTGAATATTTCCATCATTAATAAGTGTATATTTTATCAACCATTTTGTCAAATAAAACATCTTCTCCCCAATCTTTGTTGACTCCCAATCATTATCAATTGGTATCGATAAACTATTATTTTATCATTAGCTTTAAAAATACATCCAAATTCCCATTTTATGGATTTCATAGCTTCTATACTTCTTCTAATCTATTATAGTATCATTCCCCTATCTAAGGACTTTTCCATTTTCTATTGTATTAATTATTGCATTAAAACAAACACCTTATCTCATATCACCTTCAATCTTTGATCACTATTAATCCCTATGTTTTATTGTCATTTCAAGAATTATCATATTTATAGCTATCGGATTTTTCCTTATAATTTATTTACAAGATGGATAATTTATAGATGATTGTTCTAGGTTTTCCACATCCTATAATGAGCATACATGATATTTTGATTGTACAACAACCATTTGTGTGGGAAATTTTTTATATCCTCCATGATCTTAGTGTGTGCGCCATTGCGTTCAAACTAAACATTGAGGATATTAAGGATAAGATTGAAATCACCAAAGAAGAGTGAGAAGATACTAAAGAGTTATGGTACAACTACTTGAAGGACTTCAAGATTTCCAATGACCCATCGTGGGCAATGTACAAAGATGAAAAAGGTCTCACTGTCTGTCTCGAGTTTTAAATTATTTGTTTTCATTATTTATCTTATCATTATGAAAATAAATTAATTGTATCAAATGAATTTATACCCTTTAAGGAAGTCCCTATGGATTCCTGGGATTGACATTTTTTGAGAATATTCTTATCATATTTATCTAATATCCCCATGTTTATATGTCTTTGCAGACATGTTTTATCCCTCGGAGAGAGTAGAAGCATTCTATGTTGTATACATTGTATCACCCCAACATTGTGATTGTCAGCATAGGTATCAGTAAACCCTTCTTATTTGATTTTTTGGTATTTTATGCATTAATAACATCTAACCAAAAAACACCTTAAACATCCTAGAATTATTGATGGGACTAGTTTCTTCCTTCTTCATTAAGATTTCCTTTTAATTTTTCATTTATTCTAATTTCTATTTCATGTAACATTTTAGCTCGGAGAAGTTTGATGTTGTTGCTTAAAATTCAAGATCAAAAATTAAAAATGAAAAGAGATTACATGTATGCTATTTTTTTCATCATTTTTTTTAAGCATTTCATTTTTCATGTTTGTTCTCATCGAATTAAAACATTTCGTTTGGATCTTAAAAAAAAAATCATACTTGCTTACTCACATAGCTTAACTAGGAGTTCAAAATTACATATAAAAAAATCCATTCACACAAAACCAAACCACATTTGACTTAACTTGCATCTAAACACTTCTATCCTAGTGGACCTACTTGAAATTTATCACCAAGAGGATAATATGACTTGGTGTTGTCGACAAGTATAAAACATTTGGTGGGAAATATAACGGCTAAGAACCCGACACCCTTATCCCCGTGGGACCATGAAGTGAGGGGGTAGGCCGCATTACCATGCATCCTATCGACATCAAAAAAAATTTGAGCCTCATGTACCTTGAGGTATATCAAGGACCCCATCCTTTAATAGTACCTAAAACTAACCTTAGACTTCCATCTCTTAGTACCATGTTTATCCATTTTTCACATTTCACACTTTTTAAAATTTAGTCAAGATAAATAAAAAATTATAATGTGTGACTTGTTCGTGTTGTTCTAATCAACCATCTAGATTTTTACTTTTATTTGATTATTTTTCGTTTAATCCATGGTTTTATCTAGAAAATAGTCTTATAATCTAAACTACAACAATATGAATAATCATGTTCAACAATCCTTGGATAATATCAAAACTTTCTTTCAAGAATCACATGTGATATTGATTAATTTTTTTCACCTTTAGCAGCCAATCAAGAACCACCTAATTCTCCTAGTACTCAATCAAACACATAAAAAATCCCAGACCTATCAAGTCCTTGATTTTTCAATAGTTGTGATTCAATCTTTATAAAAAAATTGGATTCAAAACCTGTGGCTCTAAAACCTATTTTTCTTCTCAAGGTGTTTTCCTCAAACAACACACACCTATAAAATGACCTCCTATATCTAGTGTCACCTTCAATGCTTCCCAACTTATTGATCCTAATCATGAGACAATCATCTAACAACTTCATCCCTATTCCATCATTGGTTTGTTAGAAACATTTGTCCCCACGTCATCAACCCCAGTCATCACCTTAAATATAGATGTTGTTTCATCATAAGATACAACTAATCAACATCCATCCACTTCACTAGATCCTTTGTTACGCTCGTCATCTTAAAAAAAACACTAACACTTCTCATTCCACATCTAGTATTGTAGTTTCCAATGGCACTCCTATGCCTCTGGTGCGTTCGGTAACCATCCCTATTAGTGTGTATCAACCCACCCCTTAAAAAAAACCAAGTCCTCTATTCATAATGGGGTCATGTCCATCCTATTATCAATATCCCTCATCGAATATGTTGTATCACTAGCACTCACCCATCTTCACAACAAGCATCAATTTCCCATGTCTCCCAAATCCATTCTCACAACATAACGTAACCACACAAAACACTCATTAAAAAATATATTCCATCTCAATACATCCCACAAGCATCCTAAAATATCATTAATAGTTCTATCATAACCCAGTATATACATCAATTGTCTCAACCTCTTAGCAACACATTTATTCTTATCCAATACTAGTACATTCAACCATCACAACCCTTGGTTTCACAGGATACCTATAATATTCCTATGAGTATTACCCTTTAACACAACATCCCTTTACCCTATCATTCATATCAAAAAACAAACCCATATTTTTATAATCAACATTCCCATCATCATTCAACCCACCTAAAAATCCTCACTAAATGATCCTTTTCAAGCATTGATGAATATGATATCTAGTTTTGAAGATGCCTCCATGAGTTCGAAAAACACCCTATCATATGAATAGATCTGTAAAAAAACTATTCATCCATCAGTACCATATAAATCCTACATTCTAAACTAAGAAATCTTGAATTTCCTTACGTTATACAGTAAAGAGGACCCTCAATAACACATTCAAGATTTCTACTATGCATGTTACCTTATTACACATGATTAAGACCTCATGTTAAGAAGGTTTCACATATCCTTAGTAGGACGCACATTGGATTGGAATAATAATAACAAACAATACTAAATTTCATCCTTCGCACATCTCACACATCTATTCTTAGAACACTTTTCCTTCAATATCACGCATAAAATATCCATTGGAAACCTTATTTCCTGATGACATGGTATCATAAATAAATTATCCTTCTCACATCCAAAAACTGAATTGATTGAGTCATTTTCATGTTCATGCGGTAAATACATATCATCTACACTTAAAATTCAATGTTTCTATAAATTTGATGAGGCATTTACCATGGCTCATAAGTTAGAACTTCGTGCCCTTGAGGATGGTTAAGTTAAACTTAGATTGAGGAAACCCAAGGCCAAGTCCTCCTTCAAACCTCCTTCTAGTAATGACAAATCTAAAGGATAAAAAAACACATTCTTCATAAAAATATGTTTCTAAAGGTCATTTAGATCATTAATGCACCCATCCCTAACTCAACTATACACCCATTGGGGAATCCTATAACATGGTCTTCAAAAAGCTATCCTATCTACATGTATGATTATACTCCCTCCCATATTTCCCATTAAGACATTTGTTTAAAAACCCTCATGGTATAGAGAAAACAACTATTGTAAACACCATCGATTTTAAGGACACAACATAAAAAGGTGTCATTTGTTTAGAAACATCCTCTAAGATCTTATCAAGAAATGTGAGTTATAACTTGATGATCCTAATCAAACCCCATCTACTAGTCAACGTCCATTTGTTGTTAACTCTCATCACACCATCAACACTATTAAGGACCTCTCACCTAAACTTCCAAAACATAATGCTTCTACTACAAAAGCACCAATTGAATTGTCAAACCCCTCTAGCCTTTCTAACCACAAGACCACACACCGTTTGACATATACTACATCACCTTCAAGCTCTCTTTTGTCTTCTTCACAAACCTCAGAAAAGAAACCCGTCATCAAAATAACTAAGATATTTTTTGATGACCATGTCACTCAAAATCACTTTCAAAATATTCAAAAATATATTGTGTAACTGACAAATCACCCATCTAGAAAATAAAAAATTTGTCACAAAAGTAGTCAAACTATCTCACCACAATATACAAAGCCACTACCTTCCATCCTAATGCCTCATACTTTATCCAAGTTCATAATCACTCTAACAAAATCTAATATCATCCGTCAACCAAAACCTAAATTTGTCTCACCAAAAACTACGTCATCCACCTCACTTCCCAACCCATCAGATGAAACAAAAACTCCTTCAACATCAGCTTTGATAGGGTACTATGTGAGAACCCTTGAAAATATCATCCAACTATCCATCATAGAATTAACTCCACTCAAATCATCTATCCTGCAAGGGTGGAAACCCTCTTGGTATAATTTTGACGCATTTTATAAGTATCACCATACTTCACGACACTCCACCAAGGATTACAAATCCCTTCACATTGTTATTTAGATTCTCACTAATAAAATGCTTCTTCATGCGGGTGTAGAATATCCGAATCAATTCAAAAAAACCCATCCAAAATCCACACTCTTGACCATCTAAAATCAAACCCACATCTATAAAAAGTGATCCCTCTTATATTGATACTCCATTTCATTAGATTGAAATTATTTGTATAACTACCAGGGCACGCACACAAGACCTTAAGGCCTCAGAGAAAAAAAATACTAAGGTCTATATCCATCTTACACCCGAATCATCTAGTCCTCCACCCCCTTCTAAGGAAAATTTATCCATCCTTTCTACTATATAAATCCAATCCACCTCCTCTATACAAAATACCATCATCAAACAACGTCATCAAATTCCCTTGAAAATTTCCCTTTTTGAGATTGTTCAAACCTCACTATAAAATCAATAAGCAATGATTAAGGACCTACAATCCATATCAATACCATCAGATGATCCCCATCCATTCAAAAATCTATTCGTCATCCTTAAAATGTCCACCTCTATCACGTTTGATAATTTAGAGATCATGTGTTTGCAACTTGAAGATCATGATTTCCCACTCTTTTTCACATCCCAAATTGATCATACTCTTGTTAAGAGAGTTATGATAAAAAATGGTGGTAACATCAATATCATATTGTCAAATGCTTTTAATCAACTTCAAATACCAAATATTAAACTCAACTAATCACATGTAGTATTGTGGGCCTTTAATGAAATCATTTCCCCTAAACTAGGTAGAATTATCTCACCTATAAAAGTATGTGTCAAATTTCTTCACGAACTCTTCTTTCTTATAAAAGGAGATATTTAACAAAATATTTTTCTAGGAAGACCTTAGATATGCACTATGTAATATATACCATCTACCTTACATCGCCATCTAAAATATGAACATTAAGGTAAGACCTTCACTATTCCATCCGACCCAAATACCTTTAAATCATTCCACATGACTTATCGACCAAACGTTGTGCTCAAATAAAAATGAAACTAGGCTCCTATTATCAATCCTCTACTAGTTACCCTATCTCCACATCCAAATTACTAGACGACACTTCCTTCAAAGAAGACATGTAGAGAAATTCGCTCGAGGAGTATTGCTTCATTGATCTTAATTCATTTCCTATACAAAATACATATAGAAGGCTTGATAAACAACCTATGTATGTGAGTAATGTTAGAGATATCATCTATTTTTGCCTTCCTCATCTTAAAACTAATCTTGTCTACTAATTAATCGAGTGTATTTCCCCACATCACAACGATAAAAATCACGATAAACCCTTCATATCATATTTCTCCTTTCTATACAACCAATACATCGAAAAATATACCGTCACTATTTTGCTAGAAAGATTTTGACTTAGGAAGTTATGAACAAGGAATACATTGGTAAGTGCACAAATTTGGGGGGCCAGAAGGGGGTCTTAAGTGGAAGCGTTTTTCTGAAAAATAAAAAACATCAACTTGGACAATTGTTTTGAAATAGTTACACTCAGAATTGGAAGACGTTGTATGAATATGAATTATAGAATTTTGAGTCTAGTTTCTAAGCTACTAAATTTTATTGAAACTGGATAAGTTTAAGTGGTTCAAATAAATGAAATACCTTTAAAGCATTGCACATGACTTATCGACCAAACGTTGTGCTCATATAAAAATGAAACTAGGCTCCTCTGATCAATCCTCTACTAGTTCCCCTATCTCCACATCCAAGTTACTAGACTACACTTCCTTCAAAGAAGACATGCAGAGAAATTCACTCGAGGAGTATTGCTTCATTGATCTTAATTCATTTCCTATACAAAATACATATAGAAGGCTTGATAAACAACCTATGTATGAAAGTAATGTTGGAGATATCATCTATTTTGGCCTTCCTCATCTTAAAACTAATCTTGTCTACTAATTAATCGAGTGTCTTTCCCCACATCACAACGATAAAAATCACGATAAACCCTTCATATCATATTTCTCCTTTCTATACAACCAATACTTCTAAAAATATACTGTCACTATTTTGCTAGAAAGGTTTTGACATAGGAAGTTATGAACAAGGAATACATTGGTAAGTGCACAAATTTGGGGGGCCAAAAGGTGGTCTTAAGTAAAAGCATTTTTCTGAAAAATAAAAAACTTCAACTTAGACAATTGTTTTGAAATAGTTACACTCAGAATTGGAAGAGGTTGTATGAATATGAATTGAAGAATTTTGAGTCTAGTTTCTAAGCTACTAAATTTTATTGAAACTGGATAAGTTTAAGTGGTTCAAATAAATAAAATACCTTTAAATAATTCCACATGACTTATCGACCAAACGTTGTGCTCATATATAAATGAAACTAGGCTCCTCTAATCAATCCTCTACTAGTTCTCCTATCTCCACATCCAAGTTACTAGAAGACACTTCCTTCAAAGAAGACATGAAGAGAAATTCGCTCGAGGAGTATTGCTTCATTTATCTTAATTCATTTCCTATAGAAAATACATATAGAAGGCTTGATAAACAACCTATGTAGTAAAGTAATGTTGGAAATATCATCTATTTTGGCCTTCCTCATCTTAAAACTAATCTTGTCTACTAATTAATCAAGTGTCTTTCCCCACATCACAATGATAAAAATCACGATAAACCCTTCATATCATATTTTTCCTTTCTATACAACCAATACTTCGAAAAATATACCGTCACTATTTTGCTAGAAAGGTTTTGACTTAGGAAGTTATGAGCAAGGAATACATTGGTAAGTGCACAAATTTGGGGGGCCAGAAGGGGGTCTTAAGTGGAAGAATTTTTCTAAAAAATAAAAAAATTCAACTTGGACAATTGTTTTGAAATAGTTACACTCAGAATTGGAAGAGGTTGTATGAATATGAATTGTAGAATTTTGAGTCTAGTTTCTAAGCTACTAAATTTTATTGAAACTGGATAAGTTTAAGTGGTTCAAATAAATAAAATACGAAGAGGTTCTCCTATTTTTGTTAAAAAACATAACAAAATGACTTTAGTTCTCCTCACCGTTTTTTTAGCACCACTTATAATTTTCGAAAACCCTTTGGTAGAAAGATAACTAGGAGCATCTAGTTTGGGATAATTTTTTTGTAGATTTTTTTAGCAAGTAAAATTTTTATGATTTTTCTAGTAAAAAAAATTTAAATTTAAAAAAATAATGCAGCTCCGATCATTCCACCCTAACTACCTCAAAAAATATCAAAAAATATATATATATATTAATGTGTATAGAATTCTGCCTAGTTTGTGCTAGTATAATTTTTTTTCAATTTTTATGAGCCAAAAAATAATATATGTGACAAAACATAGAAATGTTTAAACTTCGAATAATAGCTATAAAAAAGAATTTTTAGAAAATAAATAATATTGAAACCTTATATTAGTACCAAAACTTGAAAAATCATATTTGTAGAAAGTAGAAAGTCTGCTCTACGTCGTAGTATAAATTTTTTAAATGAATCGATCGTTTTATGTCAATTTATGATGGCAGAAGATATATTTTTGTATTTTCCTGTAAAAATGTGTTGTTTGCTATGTTTTTGTAGGTCCATACCTCAGGTTTGGGGATCTAAACTGGATCCCCAAGCCTTAAGGCATGGCTTCAAAAACTAAACAAGCATAACACGTACACACTATAATATTTTTCATTTATTATATTTTATATTTTATTATTTATTATACTTTAAATTTATTTTAGTAAATATAAGATTTAGGGTCACTCTACACCTTATGAAACTAGTCTCATAGCTCCATCTATCATGGTTTAGAAGATAGTCTTTATAGGATAATTTGGTCAGTACATGGTAATTTTCAGGATTTCAACATTCATTCGAAAGCTTTTAGCATTAAAAATATACAATCAAAACCCTAAACCCTAAACCCCAGGCCCTAAACCTTAACCCTAAAACCTGAACATTGAGCCATTAACCCTAGAAACCAGACCCTGAACCATGATCCCTAAACCCTAAACCCTAAACCATAAGTCGTAAACCCTAAAATTTGAACATCTAAGCCTTACCTATGAGCCCTAACACCTAAACCCTAAGCCTTAAGCCCTAAAATATGAGCCCTAAACACTAAACACTAAACACTAAACCCTAAACTAGGGACCATGATCCCTAAATGCTAAACCCAAAACCCAAAACCCCAAACCCTAAATACTAAATCCTAAACCCCAAACCCTAAATCCCAAACTGTAAACCGTGATCTATAAACCACAAACCCTAAACATTAAATCCTAAACCATAAACCATAATTCATAAACCCTAAACCCTGCGCCTGAAACACTAAACCCTAAAATCTTAACTCTGTGACCTAAACCTTAAACCCTTAAACCTTAAGACTGATCCCTAAAACCTAAAATATAAACCCTAAAACAAAAATAATAAACCCTAAACCCTGAACATTAAATCCTTAACCTTAAACCCTAAACCCTTAACCCTTAACCCTAAACGCTAAACCATAAACCTTAAACCTTGAACCCTGATTCTTGAGCCTTTACCCATGAGTCCTAAACTCTAAACCCTAAGCCTTAAATATTAGGCCCTAAACCCTAAACCATGAACCATGAGCCATAAATGCTAAACTCTAAACCCTAAAAACTAAATCCTAAAACCTAAACCTTAAACCCTTAACCCTGAGGCCTAAACACTAAATCCTAATTCCTAAACTATGCGACCTAAACCTTAAACCATCAACCCTTAACCTTGATCCCTAAACCTTAAACTATGAAATATCCCTAAATGGATATTTTGATTCTCTTTTGAATTCTTATCAAAACCCGAACTTGAAATACAACTAATAGACAAGATACCAAATATGTATTACGCAGATATGAATAAAATATGGGAAAAAGCAACTAGGGTTTATTAAGAAACCCACATAAACTTGTCCTATTTATTATCTCTTTATTTCTAAAATGAAATAGATATATTTCAAGACCAACATTTTTTGGATTTATGGCATAAAACAAACCTGAAATCTTCATTATAAAATGTAATTGAGTTTATGAATAAAGCCCAAAAAATCTCAATGAAATCATATCCTTTTTTACACAAAATTGATCCTAATTTTTACCAGTCATACAAAGATAAAATACTAAATATTTTGGGAGCAAACAAGATGGAAAATTTCTCAATAATTTTCAGCTAAAGAGGAATGAAAAATAGTAATATAACACCTTCCAAAAGGTCTGAAAACAATTACTTCTCATCACTAAAAATTAGTATAATAGATAACAACAAATTGTAAACATGGAATGTCTTTCAAACTCATCAAAATGACCAAAAGACGAGTCACTCCGTTAGAGAAAAATAGTCTAAAGCTGCTGCAATATTATTCATCACCCTTTTAATGAAAAAACTCAACACCAACTGCTAGAAATAACTAGAAACAAATGAAACTTAATAGAATTTCCTATGTGGAAATACCTCACATTCTTGAAGAGGGTTTTTTCATCCTTGGATTAATTCGCAAAAATATCAAGGCTTCAAATGCAAGAAGAGAAAATATCAAATCAATCTGGAATGCCTCTACATATGTCGAGCTTTTATTTATATAGGAAATGGGACCCAAAGAGACCTTTTGACTTCTAATGAAAGTGACCGTGGGACTTCCAAATGAAAGTGACCTTTAGACTTCCAGTGAAAGTGACCTATGGACTTCGAAATGGAAGTGACCTTTCGAATTCTTGGGAAAGTGACCTTTGGACCTCTAATTCACATTTTCCATACGAGGAATACAAGACATAAATAATAGTTTATGCTTCCTAGCGTCATTATTCCTCTTTAACCCAAGAATAAAATATAATAACCCCTTCACAATGATATTTTCCCCTTGTATTGACCATAGGGATTATTATTTATTTTTACTAAGCCAAATAAATTAATATAAGTGCTTTAATAATTTTATTTTATTTTTTTATATCACTTTATAATAATTTATTTTGACTTAAGTCACCCTTATATTTTTCCTTTGGCCGTTGGGTTGAAAAAATAGGCCAAAGCTCTTCAATTGGGAAAATGAGACATTACAATCCTCCCTTCACAAAAATTGCTTTCCCTCAAACAATTTTGATCTTGTTTTTTCCAAGTGTCATGCACAAAAGACAAAACATGCCGAAATGCTCCACAAGCCTAACCCCTTTACCTATTAAATGAAGCAAATCTTGCAGAAAAATATAGATCTCATGATGCTCATAAAGATGAGTATGGAGAAAAGATTCAACATAATTCAGCATACTCCATAATGTAAACTCCACTCTCTAATTTTTCATGCTTCTCACGAGGGAAAGAAATCAAAAAATTAAACATATCATCATTCACTGCATAGCTTGGAGTATCATAATTCTTTAACTCCATGATGACTTGGCTTTGGTGCATCAAATTCTAAGTATTCTAGTTCATGATGGGCTGAATGACTTCATGGTCATAGTGTTGCAACAACAAATATGATGTTGAAAACTTATTGTTTTATGGCATCTATCATTTTATCCTTCCCCATGTTGTGCTTGGTCAGTCTTTGTGGCCATTTTTAATTGGTTCTTGGGTTGTAAATCACTTAAGAGTCCTTGTATTTTGTTCCTCGGAAAGGGTCTATATTTTGAATCTTTGTTCATTCATCAAAAACTTGGGTTCCCCCATGTTTTCTATTCTCCATAGTCAGGATTTGTCTTCCTTATCGTTTCTACCCTAAGTACTTGAAGAAAATGAATGGATGTATCCCTGAAGAATGTATTTGAGCCCTGTAACATTTCTAAACTTTTTGTCCTTGAAGAAAATTTCATTCCCAGGCTCAAATGGTCATTTTTCTATATTTTACAGTTTGACGGGTGTTTCTCCCAGTCAAATTTGCATCCTTGTATCTACAAGGGGACGTGGCACCTTTTGGTTGGACGTGGCTCAGTTGGGTACTTAGAAAAATTCATGGAAAGCCTTAACTCAAAATGTGTCCACATGGAGGCACGGTGCTCATTTGAAGATCTACTTTTTGGTTTTACCTTGGAGTAGTGCCAGGAGGACACATGGAGGCTTCCACTGCTTGGCCCGGACTTAGACAAATTTTCATGTAGTTGGAGTAGTTTGGTGGAACAGGACACATGGTGAGCTCGCACTCATTCAGGGTCTCTGCTTTGGGCACCATCTTGAAGTTGCGCCATGGAGACACGTGGAGGAACCGCATGTTCGGGGACCAGCCCTTGAGTTTCATTTTAAAGAAGCGCCAGGCTGACACGTGGAGGCCTCCACTTGCTTTGCATTTTACTTAGACTACCTCAGAGCATGACACGTGGCACCTTCCACTGAGCTTCAAGCATTCAGTCAAACCTTACCGGAGCAGGACATGTGGCGAGCCCACTCGTTCAAGGTATCAAATTTTTGGGACCACCTCAAGGTGCGCCATGGTGACACGTGGTAGTTTGAAAAGTCAAAAAGGTGGGGAGGTGGACCATCAGAGGCAACTTGGATTTTTTTCCTCCTTAAGGATTAAAATTTCAAAATGGCCCACAAGCCCGATGAGGGAAATAGTCAATGTTTTACCCTGGTCAATGACGAAGGTGAGGGCTCTCAGGGGAAATTTGGAAAAGTTCCTTTTGAGAAAAAAGAGTCAAAAGTAAAAAAGGAAGCGTGGCACCCACTCCAATCACATTTGGACACGTGTCAGGCTCGTTCCTGAGGGTGGAGCTGTGGGGAAAATTTGGAAAATTTTCCTTTTTCCAAAAAGAGAGTAAAATGGTAGAATTTGAGCGTGGTTCCACTCCAATCATATTTGGACATGTGTCAGGCTCATTTCCTGAGGGCGGAGGTGTGGAGAAAAATGTGAAATTTTTCCATTTTTTCAAAAAGTTGTAAAAAGTCAAGGGAAGCCCCCGGGTCTTTTCTAAAGTTTGAAATCTTGCCACATGGATGGCCCAAATTCAAAGTAAAGATCAATGACAGCTGTGAATCTAAATCTTATTTTCCCCCCATTTCTCTGAAACACGTCTGGAAGTGCGAGTCTCCATGATTTCTTGGTCCTTTTCTACATGCCAAGTAGAGAAGGAAGTTAACGTTGATATCTGAAGTTTGGTGGGAAGATCTGGAGGACGTCTTTCACCATTAAAAAAGTCTGACTTTCGTGCCTGATCTGATTTTCTATTTTTCTTCTCCCAAGCATGCAAGGGGCCAGATTTGATAGATTAGGGGTGGAAGTGGTTGGAAAATTGAAGGAAGAGTGATCTACTAGAGCAAGGAGTTGAATGTGGGAGGCATTCGATGAAATCTACCCCCTCGAGCACCTGGAGACTTTTGCAGATCTGATTCTGAGAATCACGAAAGAATCATGGTGAGCACTGGTGCATTAAATGTTTTTGTCTTTTTAGGAGAGGAGGCTCTATTGTAAATGTTATAAATGGCACAAATTTTTCATGTAAATGGTTGGGAGTGTTAGAGGGGTCTAGACTGATTTTTCTAATCAAAAGCTTGATAGAGCCCATCCCTTTTGAGAAACCATTTAAGAAGCTTGTATATCTCTTTTTGTATTAAAATTGATCATGTGTCAAGGTGGTTGCAAGTGTACAGCCATTGACAAGCTCTGAGATTGTTCTAGAAACTTTCCCCTGCTGATAGATTTAATCAAATTCGAGTTATTTATGTGTTGTCTTGAGAAAAATGTGTTGATTTTACTTCTGAATGTATGCAAATAGTTTTTCTTGTTTCTGTTGCAATCTTGTATTAAAATCTGATTCAATCACACAGGCCTCAATCCTTGTGATAGTTTAGTGGCATCTGCAATTCCATTTCTCAGAAGAGCTTTCATTTGGGATTGGAATAAATGATTTAAAATCACTTTTCTCTCATCTGTTGATAGAGATTGTCTGTAAGCCTTTGGGTGTACCTTAGGCATGATTTGGCTTAGACCTTGATGCTTTGTTGGGTTTTCTAACTCGATCCTTCGTGATAGAATCTCAGAGATTGTGTGAAAGAGTGCTAATCTGGGCCTCCATTGAAGCACATATTCTAGTTGAAGAAACATTTTAGCTATTATGTGGCATTCTGTTGGTCTGACTTTCCATTTTGTAAGGTTCCTCAAGGATCTGGTGAATCTAGTTTCACCCTGCCCCACCTCCCACCAAAATTTCATTCAAAAACAACTAATCTTACCCATCCTACCCCTGTTTTTCATGTGTGTATGCCAATGCACAATCCTCATCACCTAAACATGCAGAAGCAAGCAGGGTCTCAAATGTCTTTAGTAACCTTTTCCTTGTTGTGAAATATCTCCATGATCTGGAAGTGACAACTCATGAGAGTCAGATCTGGTGTGTTGATCATATTTTCCCCAAGGTCTTCTCTATAAAATCTATGCAAAAGAAGGATTTATCATTATCCTTCAATAACAGAGGTTACAAAGTAGGTTCTATTACCTTGGTTGAAAGGCACAACCTAAAATAGTGAGGATAGATCAAATCCTCTTGAAGGTGCTATCCATCTCTCCACAAATCCAAGTAACAAAGGGACAGTTAGATTTCTCCCGGCTACAAAATGACATATATTTGTGATCTAGCTGCCTCTAAGCTCCCTGTTGAATTTGTGATGCTGCTTGGATTGAAAAGGAGAAAAATTTTGGATACCAGCACTTGTGGCACCGTTGCTCAGGGATTATTAAATCTGGAGTTTCATTGAGAGATTGATTTGTTGATTCATTCCAGTCCATATCTAAAGTGCCCATCAACAACACCAACACTTATGTAAAATATTTCCTATGTTTGGTTGTATGAAAATTCAAGAACCTTAAAAGTGTTGTATGTCTAAGTGTTATGTGCAGTTCTTTCAAACGTTTTCACACCTAGTGCACTAATTCATTTGATAAATCTTGGTAAAGAAAGGTCAAAATCTTTCATTTCCAGTTTCTAGCATAAGTGACCTTTGACAGAGCATATTTAGTGCATTTGCACAACTAAGGTGGAAATCCTTAGTGGTGACTCCCTGATTGATTTGATTTTAATAAGGACCAGTGTCTTAAACCTCTATCAAGTAAGATTTGTTACTAATATTTGCAAAGCTAGAAGGAAGAAGATCTTTCTTTGCTAGGGATCCTGCTAGGACATTGTTTCCTAGAGTTAGGAAAAGAAAAATCAGAAGGAAGAAAATCCTGGAGAGTTGTTGGGAATCAACAGACAAGAAGAGGGATCTCCATTGATGAAAGTGAGAGGCCTATCATTGAAGACTACCATTCAAGTGACTCTGAATCAGGTAACCTCTTTGTGGAATTTTATTTTCCAACTAGAGAGGGGACTTCATTTGATTTTGAAAGGTTTGCTCCCCACTCTGCTCCTGTCTTTTCAGAAGTTAATAGGGATTTCCAAGAAGCTATGCCTTTAGGGGGTATCCATTGTGGAAATTATACTCCTATGTTCAAAGGGCCCTCTGCCCCTCATCAATTTTGTTCACCCCTCCAAGATCACCTCCTCTAATCAATATGGCTCAACCTAGGCCTCCATTTGTTGTAAACACCTTTGGACCTATAAATTTTGTGGGAATGGCTGGTTACCCAAATGCAGTACCTCAAGATGTAAGGAACAGGCTACCAAAGTTCCAGGGAAACAATGTTATAACTGGTGACCAACATCTAAAGCTCTTTCTCAATATGATGGAAGACTTTGAAATTGAGCATGAGGATGTATACATCAAATTGTTTTTCCACACTTTAGAAGAGGATGCCAGGGACTGGTATAAAGCATTACCAGATAACTCTATTGATTCTTGGGCTGAAATGAACAATGCATTCAGATTACAATATGGTGATAGGACTGACCCTAGGTTTCTTCTATCAGAGTTTGAAAACATCAAGAAGAACCCCAATGAGTCAGTACATGAATTCAATACAAGGTTTAATAAAAATTTGAGGAGATTTCCTGTCAGGATAAGGCCTTGTGATGAGTCATGTTTGATCAAATATACTGATGCATTTGATAAAAAGGCTGCATATTACTTAAGAGACAAGAACCCCACAAATTTGAGGCAGGCCTTCACCATGGCTCTGAAAATAGAGAACAACATCAAGGAAATTGGGAAGCCTCCAAAGAGGGAAGGTGTAAAGCTGGTTAACCCAGAAAAACCTCAAACAAGCAAGGCTGCTGATTTAGAAGAAGTTGTGAAAACTTTGGCAGGGGCTGTCAAGGAGATCTCCTACAAGCTAGCCCGAGCTGAGAAAGGAGTTGGGAAGAGTTCACAAGGACAACACAAGAAACAAGGCCAAGATAGATTCACAAATCATCAAAGAACTGATGACAGAGGCAAAGGACCTGTTGGGTTTGGAAATAGACAGCCCCAAGGCAGAGAAAATAGAATGGTGCCTGATCCTTTGGCTGCTAGAGTTGTTGTGGTGGAGGAGACAGATGTCATTGATTGGTGTGACAAATGTTTCATGCCTCATGCTCCTTGTGAAGAAGATCAGCAAGAAGAAGAAGAAGCTGATAATGAAAATGATGATTATGTTTGCATGATGGGATGCTCCACCAGCTCACAACAAGGGGCAACCTCAACTGAGGTGATAAGTGCTAGAACTGCTGCCACTTTTTGGGACTGCATTCATAGGGTACCTATTCTTCCCCCTCTCATACTTTAGAAGTAGATAATGTACAAGATTTTGAATTTCCCAATAATGAATTTGAATATTTAAGGGCTTTAATGATAAAAAAGTATGATGGAGGAATCCCATCTGAGGAAGATAGACAGTTGCTGATGAATGTTGTTGTTGCTCAAGAGAGGGAATATAACACAAGAAGTAAGGTTGTCAAAGGGGCAAGGGCCTCGAGGCAAGCCAAAAGCTCCCTTACTTTCAAACATTCCTAAAGAGGCTCCTAAGAAAGATACATCTGTCAAAAGCCCTGCAGTTCCAAAAAAAAATCATACCCCTCCTCATGCCCAAGTTATCAAAAATCCTATACCACCTAATGAGTGTGTTGGCTTTCCTTCCAATATTGCCTTCCTAAGGAATGTCCCATATGAAATTTCCCAAGTATTGAGTCAAACCAAAGTCTCTATTCCAATTTTTGAGTTGCTTAGGATCCCTGAGCACAAAAAGAGAGCATTTGAATACTTAGGGTTGAAAGAAGAGAAGACTGCCCTAGGCAGAAATGTAAACATTGTGGAGACTCCTCCAATCATTGAAGAACCAGAAGCACCACCAGCATCAGAAGAGCTAGATGAACCACCTGAGGTCTATTTGGGGACATCCTTGGTGGACTCTCAAATGAATGTGGATCCATTCTTCACCACTTTGATCATAAAGGATAGACTGCTGCATAACTGCATGTTTGACTCAGGGGCATCATGCAATGTCATGCCTTTGGAGGTCATGAATGAGCTAAACATAAAGTGAAGCAACAATATGGGAAGTGCACTACCATGGACTCCAGAGAAGTGCCAGTAGTGGGATGTGTGAAGGGTTTGGTGGTGTAGCTTGTAGCTTACCCAGGTAAAAATTTAAAACTTGATGTTGTCATAGTTGATTGCCCAGCCAAGTGGGGCATGCTACTGTCAAGAAAATGGGCTGCAAGTGTTGGTGGGAGTGTCCAAATGGATATGTCTTATGCTACCATTCCAATTGAGGGCAGCCTTGTCAGGTTGTATGGGGAAAAGAAGATGTTGCACCTCATTGAGGATCCCAACAATGCATCCTATGAGGTATTGTACACAAATGTTGATGCTGACAACTTTGTGGGATTTGCTGATGGAAAGGAGCACAAGATTGAAGAATGCAAATGCCTTGAACAGATAGGCTCTCCTTGGACCTGTTGTTTGATGGAGCTTGCTCTAGGTTTGGGAATGGTGCTGGTGTTGTTTTACTTTCTCCAAGCCAGGAAAGATTTGTTTTCTCCTTCAAGCTGAACTTTGAATGCACTAACAACATTGCTGAGTATGAGGCATTGTTGCTAGGTTTAAGAATTTCTTGGAAATATGGTGTCAAGGACATTATTGTCAAGGGAGATTCAGAGTTAGTTGTCAAACAATTTAGAAGACTATATGCTACAAGGAATCAGCGAAATGAAACAGTATAAACATGCAGTTTGGGATCTTATTGAGATGTTTGATTCATTTAACATTGTGCATCATGATAGGAGATTCAATGACTTGGCTGATAAGCTTGCAGTGTTGGGGTCTCACTTTGACAATTGTACAATGTCCCCATATTGTGAATATGAAGTTGAGGTATTGACAAGACCCTCTGTCCCTGATAATATTAAACACTGGTAGGTTTTTGATGATGATGCTCAAATCAGAAGATTTCTACAAAACAAAGGAGATTTTTTGATCAATGCATTGATTTGGAGCCAATGGTATGTACCACAGAAGGAAAAGAAACCTTGTTTGGCAAGGGTATCATCCAGCTGAAGACCAACACTATTCCTAGAGGGCTAGTGGCTCTTGAGTCCAATTTTGATAATGTTGATCACATTGTTAATAGATGTATGGTAGCCTCAAGGGATATTGAGGAGCATGATCTTGGTACAAAGGAAAAGCCAAGGAAAATTTGGTTAGGTAGAAATCTCAGCAAGAGGAGAAGCAATCATACATCCAGCTGTTGAGGAAATACCAAGACTGCATGGCCTGGACCTATTCTGAGCTCAAAGCATACAGAGAGGACTTGTTTCAACATGAGATTCCCTTGGAGCCCAATGCAAGACCATTCAGGAAGAAGCAGAGGCCAATCAATCCACTTCTATCTCTTAAAATGCAAGAGGAACTGAAGAAACTAAGAGATGGAGGGATTATCCAGCCCACAAGATATTCCTCTTGGGTGGCAAACCTAGTACCAGTCAGAAAGAAAAATGGTGACATCAGGTTGTGTGTGGACTTCAGGAATCTGAACAAAGCTTCAATGAAGGAAAACTATCCTTTACCAAACATGGAGCACATGCTGCAGTTAGTGACTGGTTCTGAGTTGCTTTCCACCTTGGATGGCTTCTCTGGTTATAACCAAGTTGTGGTGAAAGAATCAGAAAGGATCAAGACAACCTTCACTACTCCTTGGGGGACATGTGTATATATCAAGATGCCCTTTGGTCTGATGAATGCTGGAGCCACCTTTCAAAGATAAATGGATGTTGCTTTTGCTGGTTACATCAATGAGTTTATTGTTGTGTACCAGGATGATGTAACAATGTTTTCTAGGAAGAGAAGTGACCACTTGCTGCACTTGGAGAAGATGTTGATAAGATGTAGGGAATATGGCATCTCACTCAATCCAAAGAAATGCCATTTTGGAGTGCAGAAGGAAAAGTTTCTTGGTCACATTGTGTCACAAGGAGTGATGATTGATCCAGAAAGAGTGGAGGCCATCAGCAAAGTCCCAATTCCAAGAACCAAGAAAGGAATCCAATCCTTCTTTGGGAATATAAACTTCATTAGAAGATTTATATCAAACTTTGCTGAGTTGACCATCCCAATCACTTCCATGCTAAAGAAGGACCAGGTCATCAAATGGGAGGAGGCTGTCATCCAAGATTTCAATGGAATCAAAGAGGCATTGAAGCATGCCCCTATTTTGGCAGCCCCAGATTATAAGAAACCTTTCCAGCTATTTTCCTTTGCTTCAGAAAACACTATTGCTTTTGTCCTGTTGCAGAAAGATAATGAAGGGGCTGAGAGGCCAATTGCCTTTTTCAGTAAGGCATTGCAAGGGGCAAAACTAAAGTACACTATCATGGAAAAGTAGGCATTTTCCTTGGTAAAAGAAACAAAGGTTTTCAGACCTTATATTCTAAGTTCAAAGGTTGTTTCTTATGTTCCCCATAGTATGGTAAAGGACATCTTATCAGAGATGGAAGTCTCAAGAAAAAGATGTAGATGGGTGAACAAGTTGCAAGAATATGATATGGACATCCAAACCACAAAGTTGGTGAGAGGTTTGGGCTTGGCTAAGCTTATGGCTGAGAGAAACTTGCAAACTATTGAGGTAAATGAGGTAGAAGAAGAAAGGGCAGGTGTTTTTGAAAAGTTGATGAATTCTGAGTGGTACAAGGATGTGATGTTTTATCTCAGACATTTAAACTACCCTGAGCATTTAAGTAAGAACCAAAAAAGAGCCCTTAAGTTGGCTTCCCAGAAATATGTCATCACTGATTATGGGTTAGCTTGGAAGAACCCAGAGGGAGTCCTCTTAAGGTGCATTACTGAAGAAGAAGCCCCCAAGATAATTGCTGATCTCCATGGAGGAGTTTGTGGGGGGAACTTTGCTGCAAGAGTCACAACACACAAGATCCTGAGGGCTGGTTATTGGTGGCCAACTCTTTTCAAGGATACAACCTTGTTGGTTAGAAGATGTGAGAGTTGTCAGCGCTTCTCTAGAAGACTAAAATCTTCAGGCTCCTTTTCTTTGCAGCCTGTGTCAATTGAAGCACCATTCAAGCAATGGGGAATGGATTTCATTGGTGAAATTTCAGACCCTTCAAGTGCTGGCCACAAATGGATTCTTGTAGCAACTGATTATTTTACTAAATGGGTGGAGGAAATCCCCACCAAGAAGGCAACACACCAAGTTGTCATGGACTTTGTGCTAAACAACATCATCTGCAGGTTTGGGGTACCAGTCAAGATTATTGCTGACAATGCCATGAGCTTTAGAGCTAAACCTTTGGTGGCAATGTGCAAGGAGTATGGGATCAACTTGACATATGCCTCCAATTACAACCCCCAAGGAAATGGACAAGCTAGAGTCCAGTAATAAGAATTTGCTGAAGATCATTAGAAGAACATTGGAGCAGAACAAGAGAAAGTGGGGTGAACAGTTGAAGTTTGTTGTTTGGGTAGATAGGATCACTGTCAAGAGGGTCACTAGAAAGAGTCCATTTGAGTTGGTGTATGGGACTCAGGCCTTGCTGCCTCTTCATATGCAACTATCTTCATATCAGTTTATGCAATAGCTAGAAGATCAAGAGGTAGGTCCTTATGATGCTCGCATCAACTAGATTATTGAGCTTGATGAAGAGAGAAGGGCATCCCACCAGAGGCATATAAAGTTCAGAGAAAAGCTGAAGAAACTATTTGACAAGAAGGTTACTCCCAGAGCTTTCAATATTGGAGATCTTGTGCTACTATGGGATAGCAGACATGAGGATAAGGGAAAGCATGGCAAGTTTGACTCATTATGGATGGGCCCTTACTCTATTGACATCAGAATTGGGGAGCATACCTTCTTCCTCAAGGACCTAGATGGTGAACTACTTGAATTTCCTGTTAATGGCAGGCATTTGAAGCATTTCTTGGATTGATGCCTCTGGATCAAGAAAATCTTGTGTATAGTGTATAGTTTGTTGTTTGTTTCCTGTCTTTTGTGTTTTTGCTCGTTCTGGTCCTCGGTGACCTATTTTTGCTAGGTTTCTCTATTTGTTTTTGAAGATGGCTTTGTTTCTCTACTCTGCAAGATGACTCCATTTCCCAATGGATATTTTTGGCACTTGGTCTACTTTTGTTCTTGTGGCACTCACAGGGAGTGCCCATCCCCGAGTCGGAGCCTATGTTGGTGCTCAAAATAGTCTCACCCCAATTTTCCTTTGAAAACTTATTGATTTACAACCTCTGTCATTTTCTCCTTCCTCGTGTTGTGTTTGGTCAGTCTTTGTGGCCATTTTTAATTGGCTTCTTGGTTCACTGGGTTGTAAATCACTTAAGAGTCTATATTTTGAGTCTCCCATGCTCTGTTCCTTCAAAAACTTGGTTCCCCCATGTTTTCTATTTCTCCATGGTTGGGATTTGTCTTCTTTACCGTTTTTCCCTAAGTACTTGAAGAAAATGAATGGATGTATCCCTGAAGAACATATTTGAGCCCTGTAACATTTCTAAACTTTCTTTCCTTGAAGAAAATTTCATTCCCAGGCTCAAATGGTCATTTTTCTATATTTTACAGTTTGACGGGTGTTTCTCCCAGTCAAATTTGCATCCTTGTATCTACAGGGGACGTGGCACCTTTTGGTTGGACGCGGCTCAGCTGGGTACTTAGAAAAATTCATGAAAATCCTTAACTCAAAATGTGTCCACGTGGAGGCACGACACTCATTTGAAGATCTACTTTTTGGTTTTTCCTTGGAGTAGCACCGGAGGACACGTGGAGGCTTCCACTGCTTGGCCTGGACTTAGACAAATTTTCATGCAGTTGGAGTAGTTTGGTGGAACAGGACACGTGGTGAGCTCGCACTCATTCAGGGTCTCCACTTTGGGCACCATCTTGAAGTTGCACCATGAAGACACATGGAGGAACCATGCATGTTCGGGGACCAGCCCTTGAGTTTCAATTTAAAGAAGTGTCAGGCTGACACATGGAGGCCTCCACTTGCTTTGCATTTTACTTAGACTTTTCAATGGCCAAAAGGAGACTGCCTCGGAGCATGACATGTGGCACCTTCCGCTGAGCTTCAAGCATTCAGTCAAACCTTGCCAGAGTAGGACACATGGCAAGCCCATGCTCATTCAAGGTATCAAATTTTTGGGACCACCTCAAGGTGCGCCATGGTGACACGTGGTAGTTTGAAAAGTCAAAAAGGTGGGGAGGTGGACCATCAGAGGAAACTTGGATTTTTTTCCTCCTTAAGGATTAAAATTTCAAAATGGCCCGCAAGCCCGATGAGGGAAATAGTCAATGTTTTACCCCGGTCAACGGTGGAGGTGCGGGCTCTCGGGGAAATTTGGAAAAATTTCCTTTTAGGAAAAAGAGGTCAAAAGTAAAAAAGGAAGCACGGCACCACTCCAATCACATTTGGACATGTGTCGGGCTCAGTTCCCAAGGGCAGAGTTGTGGGGAAAATTTAGAAAATTTCCCTTTTCCAAAAAGAGAGTAAAATGGCAGAATTTGAGCATGGTTCCACTCCAATCATATTTGGACATGTGTTAGGCTCATTTCCCGAGGGCGGAGGTGCGGAGAAAAATGTGAAATTTTTCCATTTTTTCAAAAAGTTGTAAAAAGTCAAGGGAAGCCCCCAGGTCTTTTCTAAAGTTTGAAATCTACCACATGGACGGCCCAAATTCAAAGTAAAGATCAACGACAAGCTGTGAATCTAAAATCTGATTTTCCCCCCTTTTCTCTGAAACACGTCTGGAAGTGCGAGTCTCCATGATTTCTTGGTCTTTTCTACATGCCAAGTAGAGAAGGAAGTTAATGTTGATATCTGAAGTTTGGTGGGAAGATCTGGAGGACGTCTTTCACCATTAAAATGGTCTGACTTTCATGCCCGATCAGGATTTTCCATTTTTCCTCTCCCGAGCATGCAAGGGGCAAGATTTGACAGATTAGGGGTGGAAGTGGTTGGAAAATTGAAGGAAGAGTGATCTACCAGAGCAAGGAGTTGAATGCGGGAGGCATTCGATGAAATCTACCCCCTCGAGCACCTGGAGACTTTTATAGATCTGATTCTGTGAATCACGAAAGAATCATGGCGAGCACTGGTGCATTAAACATTTTTTGTCTTTTGGGGAGAGGAGGCTCTATTGTAAATGCTATAAATGGCACAAATTTTTCATGCAAATGGTTGGAGTGTGAGGGGTCTAGACTGATTTTTCTAATCAAAAGCTTGATAGAGCCCATCCCTTTTGAGAAACCATTCAAGAAGCTTGTATATCTCTTTTGTATTAAAATCTGATCATGTCAAGGTGGTTGCAAGTGTACAGCCATTGACAAGCTCTGAGACTATTCTAGAAACTTTCCCCTGCTAATAGATTTAATCAAATTTGAGTTATTTCTGTGTTGTCTTGAGAAAAATGTGTTGATTTTACTTTTGAATGTATGCAAATAGTTTTTCTTGTTTCTGTTGCAATCTTGTATTAAAATCTGATTCAATCACATAGGCCTCAATCCTTGTGATAGTTTAGTGGCATCTGTAATTCCATTTCTCAGAAGAGCTTTCATTTGGGATTGGAATAAATGATTTAAAATCACTTTTCTCTCATCTGTTGATAGAGATTGTCTGTAAGCCTTTGGGTGTACCTTAGGCGTGATTTGGCTTAGACCTTGATGCTTTGTTGGGTTTTCTAACTCGAGCCTTCGTGATAGAATCTCAGAGATTGTGTGAAAGAGTGCTAATCTGGGCCTCCATTGAAGCACATATTCTAGTTGAAGAAACATTTTAGCTATTCTGTGGCATTCTGTTGGTCTGACTTTCCATTTTGTAAGGTTCCTCAAGGATCTGGTGAATCTAGTTTCACCTGCCCCACCTCCCACCAAAAATTCATTCAAAAACAACTAATCTTACCCATCCTACCCTTGTTTGTCATGTGTGTATGCCAATGCACAATCCTCATCACCTAAACATGCAGAAGCAAGCAGGGTCTCAAATGTCTTTAGTAACCTTTGCCTTGTTGTGAAATATCTCCATGATCTGGAAGTGACAACTCGTGAGAGTCAGATCTGGTGTGTTGATCATATTTTCCCCAAGGTCTTTTCTATAAAATTTAAGCAAAAGAAAGGTATCCTTATCTCCTTTCATATAACAGAGGTTACAAAATAGGTTCTCTTACCTTGGTTGAAAGGCACAACCTAAAATAGTGAGGATAGATCAAATCCTCTTGAAGGTGCTATCCATCTCTCCACAAATCCAAGTAACAAAGGGACAATTAGATTTCTCCCTAGCTACAAAATGACATATATTTGTGATCTAGCTACCTCTAAGCTCCCTGTTGAATCTGTGTTGCTGCTTGGCTTGAAGGGAGAAAAAAAAACATCCCTAAACCATTCCAATGTATTAGATCCTTCAGAGATATTTCTGAATACTATAAGAGTGTGAAAAATGGACACTCGGAGCTCAAGTTATGTCCGGTCAAAGTTCAGTCAACATGGAAGTCAACATTGGTCAACAAGTCAACAAGTGGACCAATGGCAAGGTGACACGTGGCAATTGATGACAAGGCAAAATTAATGGTATTTTAATTTTTTAAAAATCAGTTCCATGGTATAGATCTCGATCACAAGCTTTCTGATGCATTTTTAACGGATTAAATCTGAGTTTGTATGTGAAAGATATACATAGTCAAAGTTGTGGTCAAATGATGACATGACACACTTTGACATGGACAAATGACATATTATGGGCATGAAACTCATGGCAGGTTTTTAGTGGCTTTAGATTTAAAATAATAATAATAATAATTTATTTAATCCATTCCATGGGAATAAGCCTAATCCCATGGGATAAGGAGGATTTTGTGGATTGGTTCACCACGAACCCGAAAACGTAGAAATTTTGAACCCTGTAAACAATCTGGTGTTTTTTTCTGATTTTTATTTTTAGTTTCTAATATTTGCAAGTAATTTAAATTCAGAATATGAATATGGATGCAACTATAATCAGAAATTGATAAAAATGGGAAATAAATTAAATCTGTAAATAATGATTTTTGGGGCTCTTAAATGAACAGTGAAATTTTGAGTAAATTACAAACTTAATTTCACTTTCAATTCAGTCATAAATCAGATTCTAATCAATTTTTGGAAATCTAAAATCCTTTTAATTTGATTAAAATTGAATATCCTTTGAAATGATTAAAATTGTTAATTTCAAGCACCTATTTTCATATCATATAGTGTGATATGCCTTCCTCTCATGGAGAGGGGAATCCCTCACACTACCAACCTCCATAGGTGACCAGTTGTGTCTTTTGTTATTGTTGGCCATTGATATAAACCTATCCCTCATGTCACATCTGTCTCTTGGCCTACCCACGTACATCCTCTACATCATCTTCTACATGGTTTGTATAATTTACTATTGAGTAGTAATAATAGTCTTAAGAATCTCATGATCTGGGTCTACCATTGCTCTAAGAAGATCTCTACCCGAATCCCATGGAGATATTTTTTGTCTAACTCCCATGATTCATATCTATCACCAACCTATCATGGCTGCATAAAATAAATAACGCTCTAGGTGGGAGGAACATTGCTCTAATACCACTGAAATAGCCCCAAATGGATATTTTGACTCTCATTCGAATTCTTATTAAAACCCAAAATTGAAACGCAACTAAAATACAAGATACCAAATATGTATTATGTAGATCTGAATAAAACATGGGAAAAAATGACTATGGTTTATTAGGAAACCCACATAAACCAGTCCTATTTCTTAGCTCTTTATTTTCAAACTAAAATAGATATTTTTAAAGACCAAAATCTGTAGATTTAAGGGGTAAAAAAAATCCCAAATCCTCTTTATAAAATGTGACTGAGTTTATGATTAAAACCCAACAAATCTTCAATGAAATTGTATCCTTTTTTACCCAAAGTTGATAGTAATTTTTACCAATCATACAAAGATAAAATACTAAATATCTTGGGAGAAAACAAGCTGGAAAATTCCTTAGAAATCTGCATCTAAAGAGGATTGAAAAATAGTACTATAACACCTTCCAAAAATTCTTAAAACACTTTCTTTTGATCACTAAAAATTAGTAAAGTAGATAAAAAAATTACAGACCTGGAATGTCTTTCAAATACATATAAATGACCAAAATATGAGTCACTCCATTAGAGAAAAATAGTCTAATACTGCTATAATATTATTCATCACCCTTTTAATGGAAAACCTCAACACCAACTACTGGAAATAACTAGAAACCAATGAAGCCCAATAGAATTTCCTATGTGGAAATCCCTCACATTCTCTAAGATGGTTTTCATCATCTAGAGTCAATCTGATGAGTTTTTCATCCTTGGATTAATTTGCAAAAAGATCAAGGCTTCAAATGCAAGAAGAGAAAATATCGAATCAAAATGGAATGCCTATATATATGTGGACCTTTTCTTTATATAGGAAATGGGACCCAAAGTTACCTTTAGACTTCCAAATGAAAGTGACCTTTAGACTTCGAATGTAAGTGACCTTTGGACTTCCAAATGGAAGTGACCATTAGACTTCCCATGAAAGTGACCATTGGACTTCCCATGAAAGTGACCTTTGGACTTCCAATTGGAAGTGACCTTTTGACTTCCAAATCACATTTTCTATAGGAGGAATACAAGATCAATAATATTTTATCCTTCCTAATTTCATTATTCCTCTTCGGCCCAAGAATAAAATATAATAACCAATTCACAATGATATTTTCCCCTTGTATTAACCATAGGGATTATTATTTGGTTTTATTAAGCCAAATAAATTAATATAAGTGCTTTAATTATTTTATTTTATTTTTTTATAGTACTTTATAATAATTTATTGTGGCTTAAGTCACCCTTATATTCTTCCTTTGTCCTTCAAGTTGCAAAATAGGACAAAGGTGTTTGATTGGGAAAAGGGTTCATTACAAACTATAAACCCTAAACCCTAAAAAAAAAAACCCTGAACCATAAGACTTAAACACCAAAACCTAAGTCATGAACCCCACACCCTAAGTCCTAATCCCTAAACTATAAACCCTAAACCATGTACCCTAACACCTAAACCATAAATCGTGAGCCCTAAAATAAACCCTAAACCTTTAGCCCTAAATGCTAGATTCTAAAACCTAAATCCTGAACCCTAAACTGTAAATCATAAACACTAAATATTCAACCTAAACACCTAAACTCTAAACCTTGAGCCTTAAACGCTAACCATAAACCCTAAAACCTAAACCCTAAACCAAAAACCAAAAACCCTAAACCCTAAACCTAAACCATAAATCCTAAACCATTAACCCTGAACATTGAACCTTAAACCCTAAAACCTAAACCTTAAACCCTAAACTATGATCCCTAAACCCTAAATCCTAAACATCGAACTCTGATCCTAAGAACCTAAATACTAAATGCTAAACACTACATCCTTAACCCTAAACCCTTAGCCCTAAACCCTCAACCCTAAACCCTCAACCCTAAACCCTTAATCCTAAGCCCTAAACCCTAAAACCTAAAACCTAAAATCTAAAACCTAAACAATGAGACCTAAAACCTAAACCCTAAACCCTAAATCCTAAACATTAAACACTAAACCCTAAACTATGAAACCTAAACCTTAAACCCTAAGTGCTAAATCTTAAACCTTAAATCATAAATGCTCAACCCTTAACCTTGAGCCGTAAATCCTAATATTTGAACCCCAAACCATTAAAACTAAATTTTGCACTCAAAACATTAGCCTTAAACCCTAAACCTTGAAACCCAAACCATGAGCCCTAAACCCTAAACCTTAAATCTTAAGCCCTAAACCCTAAACCATAAATCATAAACCTTGTCCCAAAGGAAATTTCTAATAATATAATTCAGTGTGTTTTAGTGTGTTGGGAATATTATTTTAGGTGATTGATCAATGCATTTATTTTTTATTAGAAACTACTTATTTTAAAGGCCTAAAAAGGCCATTTTAGCCATTCTGTAGCTAATTGAACACCCTTCAATTTTTTTTAGAGAAAATATAAAGCATATGAGGGTGATTTCAAAGAGAATTGAATATGTCTAAGTAAATTTAGTAAGGTTTAGGAAATAAAATCTCTTTCAGGAGAAATCTTTTTAAGATCTGGTTTTCAGGTGTAGGGAATGAAACCTAAAATGGTAAAACCTAATTTTTCTGGATGATTCAAGGAGTTTTGGAAAGACTTTGGATGAAAAAATGGAATTGTATGGATATTAGAATAATATATAAGGTATAATAATCAAAATTCATTCAAGGATTAAATATTTTTTAGGTATTGCAAAACTCTTCAGCTGCCCCTCTAAGTTCAAAATGAAGCAGTACCTAAATTTTGAGTTGCAGGAAGAATTGGATATTTAGAATAGTTTCATTGATCATAAAATTTGATGTGTATTTTTTCAGTGAAATATGGAGGTCAATAAAATTTAACTCATACTTAAATATAATTCAAGGATTCATCCCCTATCCGAAGGTGGAGACCCATTTCCTTAAGGAGAAAAAAGAGAAAAAAAGTGTCCATGTACTATAAGCATGCTTACACCCAGGTTTCATCTTGGTAAAAAAAATGAATTGTGAAGGATTTCATCATATTCAAAGGTGAAATACGGAGCTCAAGGAGTGACTTGATGATCCTCATATCATTTCCGTGTCATTGTACCAAATCTCTCTAAAGAACAAGCTAAAATGAGCTAGTCATGTCATCGAGGTATCCTGGACAATGTGAAGTATTATGTCATTGTATATCTCCATGAGATGAATATATGTGAAAAAACATATGAGAATATTGAATTTTATTTCATGAAGGGATTATTTTAGAGTCGTGAAAGGTGAACGGATGGTATTTATATGGAGTACCATGTTTCTAAGTATGAGCAATCATCTAAGTTCACTTGATGTAATTCACTTGGTGTTATTCATAAATAATCATTTAAGACCTAGTAGTGTGATCAAACCTTAAGGATGAGACACACTACAATCACCTCATTTTTTCCATAGGACAAGAATCCTATTAATGGCACAATCCTCTATCTAGAAAGTGAGGATCTTATTTTAGTAAGAAGTAGACAAATATCATAGAGTTGATTCGTGGTCACTAAAGTGAATTATGGACCAAATTTTAAAATTGGTATAAATTCAAGAAGTGGTAGTGCCAAAATCTAATCTCAAAGGTCAAAAAACCTATAAAATTTCTATACGGTTTCCCAAAACAAAGACTGATTACAATATATATGGCTTGAAAGTTTTAGGTCGCTGCTGAAATCTTGAAAATGAATAAGTATTGACAAAATTAGATTTTGAAAAACTCTCTTATAGATAATAACTGCCAAAGTTACAGGACCACTTCCATCAGGTGCAGAGTGACCCTCACATCTTATATTTACTAAAATAAATTTAAAGTTTAAGAAATAATAAAATAAATATTAAACTTAATACGCATTTTAGGTTCATGAATTTCTAGGCCTACAAAAACATAACGTGATCGCGTTGTTGCAAAACATTATCATTTTTCGTTCATTTTTCAGGTTTTTGTCTAGTGTTTGGCCCCCCAACTTGGTGTACTTACCCACATGAATTATTTTTTGACTTGTCCTACAAGCCTCATGAGAAGTAGATATTAGGATTTAGCAAACCCTATTTAGATACCTTCACAAAAACTACATTTCGGCCCATAACAGACCCAAACTCACCCCCTTCATTAGATTACCCTATCAACATGGATGATTCCATTTCCATCCCATCTGAATTTCTTTAGTAAATATGGTTATCTTAGAACCAATTACTTATCAGACTAACAACGACACTAAGACCATTTTGCTAGTATTTCCTGAAACAATAGAGGAGGATTCCCCTACCATCAACATTCTTCAATTCCCTGACAATCAATCCATGTTATCTTATATAGTGGAAGAGGATCATTACCATCAAAATAATTTTATTCTAGAAAAATATATGATCCTTAACAAATCTACTATCGACGTTAACATAGGGACTTCACAAGACCCTGACATCATTAAGGTTTGCCAATCCTTAGATTAGTAATAATTTGAGGACTTTACCACTTTCCTTTCAAAATAAAATCAGGCCTTTACATGGTCATTAAGTGACATGGCATGTATTGACCCTAACATCATTGTTCATAACAACATCACAATCCTTAATGCTAAAAATGTTAAACAAAAACTACATAGGATGAACCCTCATGTAGGCCTCCTCAACAAAGAATAATTAAAACATCTTATTTCTGCTAACTTCACATTACCCATCGACTATCCACAATGGGTGTCTAATATTATACCTGTGACCAAATCCTATATAAAATTATGCATCTGCACAAACTTATGAGATCTCAATCTCTCATGTCATAAAGATAAATTCCCTCTCCCAAACATTGAATAGCTCATTAACCTCACTACGGGAAATAAAATGGTTTCACTTATGGATGGAATCTTTGGTTATAATTAAAGACATCGAAAAGATCAACCAACAAAAACATACTTCATTACTCCTTAGGGGGACTTTCTGCTACCGTCATATGATCTTCGGACTTAAAATGTAGAAGGAACCTATGAATGTGCTATAACATATATCTTCCATGATTTCATTAATAAACCTATGGAAAACTAAATGGATGACCACTTAGGAAAATGTAAACAAAACAGAGACCATCTTGCTATCCTTGACATCATCTTTACTTGTATTATCTAGTACTTCCTATGCCTTACCTTTCTAAGTCTATATTCAGTGTTATCACTGATAAAATTTGTGGGTTCATCATTTCTATTAGGTGCATTGAAGTAGATCCCACCAAAATCAAATACATTACCAAAATACCTTCCCCTTATAATAACAAACAAATTTGTGTTCTTCAAGTTAGACTTTAATCAATCTACTATTTCATTTCAAAAAATTCAGATCATTTTAAAACTTTTGAACTTGTCCTTCATAAGGATGTCCATATTAAATGGGATGAAAACTATCAAAAATCCTTTGAAGACCTCAAGAAATACCTTCTATCACCACCCATGCTTACAGATCCACATGAGGGGGATTCATTCTACCTATACATATCCATTATTGACCATGCCCTAGGTATTATGCTAACACATCGAGATGAGAAAGTAGACAATAAGATGTCTACTACATAAGCTGCACACTCCATGACTATGAAACATGTTACACCGAAAAATAAAAGTTATGTTGTTTATTGTACTTCAAAACTTCCAAACTTTGCCACTAGATACTTAATCATAAAACATACGTTGTCATAATTTTTAATCCTCTCAAATCTATGCATTCTAAACCATATTACAGTCACTGTATCACTCAATGGATCATTCTCATGATTGAGTTTAATCAAGAATTCATATCAAAAAAATCCATCAAGGGGCAAGCCATTTGTTATTGTTTCATAGAAGCCCCCATTTCTAAAAATCACCTATCTCAGTAATTTACCAACAAATCCATTAACACATTCGATCAAGAATATAATCCTATAAGAATGACACTTTTATTCAATAGATCTAAGTGCCAGTAGGGGGAGGTGTCGATATCATAATCATACCTCCCTAGGGGTCTCTTATTCCTCTATCCTTTAAAATAAACTTAGAATGCATAATGATGTGGTGGAATATGAAGCTCTCATATTGGGTCTCTCATGGAGGAAGGAAGGATGAAGACCTGGAGGGAATCCGTGTGCATTAAGGAGTTGTACTCAATTATGGAATGGTTTAGATTCGAGATTCAAGTAAGAACTCAACCACGGAGATAATGTGCATGTAACAAGATAAAAAGGGCTAAAAAATCCATGCTGAGAGATCATGTAGGAAAGGTGTAAATATAGGGGAGTGATGAATAACTCCCATGTAGAAATAAAGATACCTACATGATGGAGAAGAGGAGTTACTTTCCCAAATGGGAATACAACTTCTATGATGCATAGTTACACATATGACATATTTCATGATAGAATCTTTCATAAATAATATGACACCTAAGATCCATGCTCCCACCTAAGTGAGATGAATCACCTGGTGAGGTGACAATACACCTAATAAATAAATAAAAGGAAAAGAAAATTCCACTCACACCAACACTCCCCCTTCATCGTAACTTAGGATGAGGAATGGAAAGTCAACAAAATAGATATAGAATGAGAAATGGGTCCTTGAAAGTAAGCATGATGACGTATCCATATACAGGAAACTATCGAAAAGTGGAGTAAAAAGAGAAAACCCAATGGGAAAAGACCCCCGCAAAAAATAGAGACAAACTCACTCAAGAAGAATACAAAAAAATGAGAAGAAATGGATCTCAAAAACATAGAATTATAAGGTACCCAAATATAATCATACTCTAGAGTAGAGAGAGAAAGAAGAGAGAATAAGAAGGTCCTCCAAGAAGTGTGTCGATGATGTGTTCCTCCGCACCAAGACTGAAGAGAATCCACTTGCACCGAACAATTTTCTTTCCCTTAGGATGGACATAAAAGGAGCGCTGGAAGTTAGCCCACTCCATGAATGAAGAAGAAGTCGGTATTAATCTGAAATCTGACTCTCATCTTCAATTGGAAGGTGACATAGGTTTGGTAAGAGAGTGCACATGAGACAAAGTTAATGCCACGACACTGTGCGTGTCATAGAGAGAAGAAGGCGGGGGGGCATTGACTCTCAAAAAGGGATATAAAAGAAGAGGTATATCATGAATAATCTCTAAAATGGTGGAAGTGATAAGTGTCCCTAGGTAAGAACTCTCAATGCAAGAGATAGATAGGTCCTCCAAGATGTCTGATGGCTCAAACGAAGCATGCAATGCAACATATGATGTAGGAGGAGAAGACTTCTACAGAGAGTTATCGTAAGGCAAAGGTGAAGTAACATGGTGTTGAATGGAAGAAACAAGTGTAGGGAGAGTGTCATCAAATGAGAAATCAAGATGTGAGGAAGCACAAGGGGAAATGGTCCAAGAGAGTGGAAGCAGTGTAATAACCATCCAAGAGAGTGGAAATTTATAAATTAGTATGTTTACAAAAATGATAATCCCATAATGTACTGTGTGAAAAATCACACAACTTTGACTACAAAAGTGCTCAAAACCAAACAACTGGTCAAAAGTTATAGCTTAAAAATTATTCCCACAACTGATGGAAAAAGCCATTAAGCCTTGCAAATGGATCCAAAAAGTTCCTAAAGCCTATGAAAAGGGGGTCATATGTTTACTCATTGGAAATTAAATAAAATTTTATATAGCTTTGTTTTTCTTGTGAGGGGGGATTAGCCTCCTACCATCCCCCTTCCTCACCCTCCGTCTTCGATGCTCGTAGGAGGGGTATAATTAACAAGCAAAAGAGAACCCAAAAATATTAAGAATGCCAAGAAGGAATGTTAAAAGGGGATGCTGAGTGAGTTGGGCCAAGTCATCGAGCTAATGCACGAGATTAGATTTAACATGTTCGGGTAGAGGTTGAATGCCTACTAAGTTGAGGTGTTGGTGAACTACGTCAGGTTGTGTTGCAGGGCTATAGAGTTAAGAAATTCCATTGAGCCAACGTTGAAGTGGATGGGCCCTATGTAGAGCTATGAAAAGTGCCACGACAAGCTGCTCGAGATAGAATGAATGCTAAGTTGCCATTTTCTGAGTGTCGAGGGGGCTAAGGTGTGCAGAGGGAACTCACCAAGTTGTATGATGGATTTCCTAAGTTGGGTCTTGGATTAAGTCGGGTCGGATTTGTAAAAATTACCGAGTTGTGCTTATGCGGGCTCTCCGAGTTAATGGTCGGTGTGAATGTCAGCGAAGCCACGTGTGGAGTGTTGAATGGGTATTGAGATGGGCCAATAAAAATGCTGAAGGGAGGAAGTCTATGTGCTGGGAGGAGGTGTAACTATTCTGTGGCAGACCAAGCTGGAATTCCACACAGGTCTTAAGCCATAACATCTAGATCTAAGAAACAAACGAGCTACTGAATGTGGTAGCGTGATCAAGATGATGAAACGACTATGGTTTGGGCTTAGAGGTTGATAAAGAGATGGTTGTTCAGAGATCCCAAAGCCTCGAAGAGATTCCCCAAGCAAATGAGTGATGCACATAGTAAACATAATGTAAAACATAGAGGCGGAGATGCATGCAACACCAAGAGGTGATCCAGTGAGGAAGGAATGCAGGATCCGACCACTACGAATGAAGGCATGCGTATGTTAGAATAAACAACCTGAGATGATGAACACGACATAGACTACACAGAAAAATTCCAGCCAGTGGCTACGCTTCACTCATTTGGCACCTATGCATGTGGGTGATTTTTCCCATGTTGCCATGCTGACGCATAGCCCCATGCTTTCCAGAAATGAGGCCACTGTCAAAAATAGAGTGAGGTGATGCACAATGGGATGCTTTGATGTGAAGGGTACGCAGGTAGTTGTTTTGGCATTTTAGTTGAGCTGACAATTTTGAATTATAGAATTAAGTGTCTTCTCCTCCCCCGCGTCATTGTCACTTTGCTAAGCTAAGAGCCACACCTCTGAATCATTCATCATAGTTAGCCAAACAATCACCAATTAACATGGAAATCATCATCGCTCACTTTTGGAAATCATGGGTTTCTCCTAGTTTCTCGCCATCTCTGCATTTAGGGGTAAAAATGTAAGTTTCTCTTTGCATTTTACACATTCATTTTCTCTCGCTAGTATTCTCTTTTTGTTTGTTTGAGCCAGAGGAATGGGGGTCGTAGAGGAGGACGCCACAACAGTCACCATTAGTGTAAGTTCCATATATCCCACCTATATGCCGTGCCCATTTTCCATTGGAATTTGTTTGTTTAGTTTTACCAAATACCCACAATTAATGGTTGTTCTTTCCTATTTGGGGGTCGAAAAATCCATTTGAAAAGTGAATGAGAAGAGGAAGGAGACACCAAAGAGTCAGAGATGCCACATAGGCAGAGATTCAAGCCGTCTCCATAGCATTCACAATAAGTGTATCCCTCTTTGTATCCATATTTTCGATGGCATGTAAGTGTAAAAATGGTTAAAATGGGTGGCAAAGAGTGTTCTATCAAGTTAAGGATTCTGTTTACTTAAAATCTTAACTTGGAAGCTCCACCATTATTTTAAATTTACCTGTCTCTGCGAAATGATTTCCCAATAAACAAAGCATTCCACAATCTTCTAGGCCTACAAAAGTAACCCTCCTTTGGGCATAATGGGAATCTTCCTTACACTTGCAAAGCTTCTCTATTGCACATATTTCCTTAAATAACTCCACCCTTTTTCCTTTTATACCCACCAATCTCTATCTCCAGTCATTAGAAAACAACCCCTGTGGATCAAACCTTTTCTTCACACCCAAGAATTGATGCAAATTCACAGTCTTTCTAGCCAATCCCTCGAACAAGTGACCCCCAGACTTTCCCCAATGAAAACTCCCTCCATGCTTCTCGATCAACATCTCCTCAATCTCCTGTTACATGTCCATGCTCCATGCAGGCGTAAAAACCTGTTGGGAGCGATGATAACTGATCTTGAAGGTGACCAGGTAATTCACAGGGCCGAGATATGCATTCAATTTCATAACGCCACGAATGAGAATTTTACTCCGATCGAGTCCACACATTGTCTGTGGGTTCAAACCCCTCAATCTTTTGATGTCCAGCATTACATCCCGAGCTCCACATCGTAGACCAAGGTTCCACGCACTCGTCGATCCCACTCACATATGGATTTTTTTTGGTCTGGCATGCAAGCGTTGTCGTTCTCTTGTTTGTGGTTGTAGACTTGACAGCCTCCTGTGGCTTGCATTAGCTCATTCAATCACACCAAAAAATTCCCAATAAAACTTATGCCATCATTTAAATGCCCGTCTCCATTAGCTATTCATGGACGTCGCAGTCATATTCCATAGAGCATCACGTGTCCTTTCAATTCTTTCATCTGCAACATCTCAACAATAACATTACGTAAATATTTCCGAACATCTAAACATTAGAAACAAAGTCACATGAAAAACAATTTCTAAATGTCATGAAAACTATAAATGAACAATCACAAAATTCAATATTAACGAAAAATATGTTCATAAATAAATAATATTAAGTTTGCTTGGTGATATTAATAGGCCGATAGCCTTGTTTGTAATTAACATTCAATTATATTTAAAAATTGATGAAAATTAATAATTAAAATTAATAAACATGTGTGTGTAACTAAGTGTATATATATATTAAAAATAAAAAATAAAAAATTGTTGAAAATAAAATAATTAAATTAATAAAAGATAAAAAATAAGAATTAAAATTCAGAATTAAAATAGATAAATAACAAATATTAAAAATTAAAAATAAGATTAATGAAAATTAGAAATTAAAAACAATAAAAAAGTGAAATCAATAGATATTAATAAACAATTAATAAAATTAATCAAAATTCAATATTAAAAAATTAAAATTAGTAAAATCATTAAAAATTACAAATTGAAAATTGAAAACAAATAAATAAAATTTTAAATTAAGAAAAATTAAAATCAATAAAAAATAATTAAAAACTAATAAATCAATAAAAATTATAAAAAATAAATTTACATATTATAATTAGTTAAAAAATAATATTAAATTTACAAAAAAGTTAAAGATATTAAAAATTATATACAAATTAAAAAAAGTTAAATTAAAACTTAAATAAAATTAAATATTATTTAAAAAATAAATTAAAAAAATTAAACGAAAAAATATTAAAAAATAAAAAATATTGAATTTAAAGATTTGAAAATAAAAATTATAAGTGTAAGAATTAATAAGTATAAGAATTCAAAACAATTAAAAGTAAAAAATAAAAAAATATTGAAGTAAAAAAATTGAAAATTAATAAAAAGTATAAAGAGGCTAATAATTAAAATTAAATTAAAAAAATTAAAATTAAAATTAAAATTAGTTAAAATTAAAAATTAAGAACTATGGTTAATAAAAATCAGAAATTAAAATTTATTAAAATAATAAATGAAATTTATAAATTTATAAATTTATAAATTAGAGAATATTACAAATTACTAAAAATTCAAAAGACAACAAATTTATAAAAAATTGAAGTTATTTAAAGTTTAATATTAATAATAATCATAAAATCAAATCAAAATTAAAAATTAAAAAATTATCAAAAACTAAATTAAAAATAAATAGAAATAAAAAATTAATTAAATTTTAAAATTAAAAAGATTAAAAATTATAAAATTGACCCAAAAAATAAAAATAATCAAAATAATCAAAAAATTAAATTAATAACAATTAAAATTAATAAAATTGTTAAATTAAAAATTAAAATAAAAAATTAAAATAGTTACTCGTTACATCATTATAAAAATTTCACATTTTCATAACTTTATCATCGTTGTCATTATACTTATCATCATCATCATCATCGTGATCATTATCATCATCATGGTGATCATCATCATCATCTATATTGTCATCTTCATAATCATTAAAATTATTATCCTCATCGTTAATTATCATCATCAATCATCATTATTATCCTCATCATTATTATCACCACCCTCACCACAAGCACCACAATCACCACAATGTTATCTTCATTGTCATTTTAATCATTTTCACGGTCATTTAACTTTTGGTTGTTATCATCGTATTCATCATCATGATCATCGTTATTGTTGTTAGCATTATCATCATTGTACAAATCATCATCCTCATCATCATCATAATCATCATCATCGTTTTCATTATCCTACTCATCATGATCATTGTGATCCTCATCACCATCTCTATTGTTGTCATCGTTATCATTAACATCATTACCATTTTCATCATAATCTCATTGTCATCGTCATTATGGCTATTATCATCATCATCATCATCACCATCGTTGTCATTGTTTTCATTTTCATCATCGTAATTCTTTTCCTCTACATCATCCCCATCATTGTCTTCATAATCACTTTCATCATCATTTCATCATATTCATCTTCATTATCCTCATTTTCTATCATCATTCATCATCATCATTGTCACTGTCATCATCATCATCATTTTCATCACCATCACCACCATCATGATCATTAATGTCATCATCATTATCAAATATATAAATATTATTACTAATATTAATATTATTGTTAGAATTTTATAATAATAATATATTATTATTATTATTCCATCATTCATCATCATCATCATTCTCATCATCATATTTTTTCAATCATTTTCATCATAATTTTCATCATCATCACTTCATCATCGATCATTCATTTGTAATGAATCATCATACAAATCTTACATCATCATTTATGATCATTCATCAATCATTGATCATCATCACCACTCATTGTCGATCATTGTCATCTGTCATTATAATCATCACCACCATCGTTGTTAATTGTTTTCATCATCATTATCATCACCACCATCCTCGATCAACTTGTCATCATCATTATCATCGCCACCACCATCTTGTTATCATTGTTCTACCGTCATCTATCATCATTGCTCATCGTTGATCATTGTCATCATCATCTATCATTATCATCATCGGAGCTATCATCATATTGTTCAATCTTACTCGTAGAATTTTATTTGAATCATCATCATTATCATCTCCATCAAATCATCGAATCATCGTAACATCATCATTCTCATTCCCATCAATGTTTTTACCATTATTTTCATCATCCTCATAAATCATCCATCGTCATCATCAGATCATAATCATTGTCATCATCATTATCATCACCACCATCTAGACTTGATCATTATTGTCATCAGAAGGTGATTATCACCACCATCATTCATGTGTCGAAATCATTATCATTGTCATTAGATCATCAAATAACCATTTGTTTTGATCATTATCATAGATCTATGGTCATATCCCCGAATCAATCAAATCGTATTTTCATCGTCAATTCCAGTCATCATAACCATCATTGAAAATTGTAAAATGGGTATCATCATTGACATCAAAAACTGTGGAACCATTTTATGTTGAATCGTACATTATCATCATCAACCTGATCATCAATTATAAAACACCACCATCATTAATCATTGATGTGTCATTATCAGGTTGACCACCATCTTTGATCATGGTAAATTTTAATCAAACACCACCATCATTTTCAAATAAAATTCATCACCTACCAGTTGATTTTGTCATCATTATTATCATTGTCATTGTTGTCTTCATAATCATCAATCATCGTGATTTTCATTAACATCACCATTCTCATCATCATCATTATTATCATCATCTTGATCAAATCGTTATCATTAACATCATCATTCTCATCCCCCATCAATTTTTTTACCGTTATTTTCATCGTCATCATCATTGTCTTCGTAATCACTATCATCATTGTTATCATCACCACCATTGTTGATCATTATGATCATCATTATAATCACCACCATCATTGATCATTTTCCTTATCATAATAATCACCTCTGATGGCTTGATGTTCCGCCTTAGACCTTTTAACTACAAATTTACATTAACTGTAGCGGAGTCGCACTTTAATTCATAATTTTACTCCATTTTCTGAAAAAAGACAACATGCTTCAAAATTCTCTAGAGACCTACTTTCCCATGCTAACTTTTGAAATGCAAAATTCAACTTTTCTAGCGAAGCCACACTTTATTTTCATACTTTATCATTTTCATAATAAAGTAGAAAAGGTTTCAAAGACCTCCGATGGCCCACCGCTCCCTTTTTGACTTTTTCAAAATAATTCAAACAATGCATTATTATGTCCTTAGCGGGGTTGCGGCCCATTTCAAAACTTTCAACGCTTTTCTCAAAAAAGGAAAAAACTTCAAATTTCCCCGGATCTCCGCTTTTCCATCTTTGAATTTTTTAAAGCTGATGACATCACTTGTTCTTTGGAGGAAATTCGTCCTTTTTTACAACTTTATTAACTTTTACCAAAAGGCCAAAAAACTTCAAAGTCCTCCGCCAATCCACATCTCTTCTGCCTCTGACTTTTCAAACTACAATGTGTCCTTCTTTTTTCCCCCGCGGAGATGTGGTCCATTTTGTGATCTTAATCTTTTATAAAATAAAGTCAAAAAATTTCAAAGGAACTCGACAATCCACAATCCCATCTTTCATCATTTTCATCTGCCACAAATAGTCATCCCACGGGCCTTAGGAAATTTTTCTCATTTTTCTCCTTTTTCAATAATGCCTTAGAACATAAAAAAGGTCCACCATTCCATAACTGATTAAATTTTTGACACATGTACATCCTCATGGAAAATCATAATCCTTAATTGTCACTCTATCACTTTAATTATTTAGCCAATCACCACCTTGGGGCCACGGGGCCAAATCATGACTCATCACCAAAGTAGCCATCATGGTATCAAGTTCATAAAACAATTCTTTTGATTGCCTCATCTTGGGTTCAATTATTCGACCACATAATCACAATCATGTCGATTGAATCATCATTATCGGGTAAAAGACACCATGTGTCAAACTGTAAATCCATTTCATAACTTTACTAGTCATGCCGAGAATTCAATTTTTTCACTAAGGATGGAAAAATTTGAAACAAAACTAGGAAAATCATGGCTCCAAACAATTTACAACCATAGAGAAGGATTTTCAAAGGCATATAGAAGAAATTTCAACATTTTTGGGCATCCATGATCGGGGAAATAGATAAAAAATGGCATAGCTTGCAGGTTTAAGAAATTTAGGGAAAAATTAGGGCAAATTTGGGGACTTCTTCAAAATAGGGCATGACAAAGACTTTTGCAAAAAATTCATGTCATAAAAGCGAAGATTGGACATATTTACGCATCAAATTTATTAAATGAAAAACAGAGCACACATATTGAAGATTTTAGGGAAAATTGAAAATTTCTTCGAGAAAATTAGGGCAGGATCAAATCAAGCCCCAACAATCATCATCATCATCATCATTGTCTTCATAATCATGGTCATCATCATTATCATCACCACCATTATTGATCATTGTCGTCGTCATCATCATCACAACTATCATCAGTCATTATCATCATCATTATCATCACCACTATTATTCATAATTGTCATCGTCATGATCATCAACACCATCATCGATCATTATCATTGTCATTATCATTACCACCATTGTCGATCATTACCATCATCATTATCATCACCACCATCATCGATCAATTTCATCGTCAATCTCATCACCACCATCGTCGATCATTGTCCTTGTCATTAGCATCACCACCATATTTTATCATTTCCATCATCATTATCATAAAAATCATAGATAGATGTTATAATGTATTCTCAATGCATCATAATAATATATTATTTACCATTCTCAAGTCAAATCATCCACCAAATGACGTATCATCCATCATCATCGAATTACATTCTCATCCACCATCATGTATTTCAACTTTATTTTCATTTTCATGGATCATCATCATTGTTGTCTTCATACCATCATTTTCATCATTGCTAAATCACCACCTTGTCATCTTTACCCATTGTCGTCGTCATGATCATCCACTGTACCATCATGGATAATTGTCATCTCATCATTATCATCACCACCATCATTGATCATTTTATCATTAAAACCAATTTGACGGTTTCATCATTATCATCACCTATCAGTTGATCTTATTGTCATCATCAATCATCACCAGGATTATGTAGATCATTATCATTGTTATTATCATCACCATCATCATTGATCATTTTTGTTGTCATTATTATCACCACAATCATTGTCATTTAGTCTTCATCATTAACATCACCACCATCATTGATAATTTGATTATCATTATCACTTATTTCATAATAATATATTATTTTCTCATAATTAGTATCCACTATAAATTATTATCATTTGTAACATCATCATTCTCATCCCCATCATGTAAGTTTCATACCATTATTTTCATCATCACATCATCATCATCATAATCATCTTATAATCATTGTTGTCTTCATAATCATTAATCATCATCATTATAGATTATTAGATTCAAATAGTGGTCAAACTATAATCCATGATAATCACGCTATCAGATTAAAATTGAATTCAATGTTATTAAATTGGAATTAGACACTAATAGTGAAATTGGAATCATAATATGAAAGTCAACTCATAAACATCAATGGATGGTTCGTCCAAAATCATTGGGAATCATGTCCAAGTCTTCGTTCCAAATTGTCATTACCGTGATAATTGATCTTCAAATGATTCTGGTCATTAATCATTTTCAAATCATTGGAATCATGTCAAAATCTAGTGAAATAAGTATTACCCTATCTATTGGAACACAATAGGCGCTATGAATTGCAGTACATGATCATTGGCCTATAGCATGCAAGATATCGTGGTCTTCGCAATCCTGAGAACCATTGATGTCATTTACCCATCAACACCATCTTCAATTTTGATAACATGTCATTAACCTGTGATCAAAGTAATACGTTTTATTCAATGACAATACTCGATTTCATGTGCATGATTATTGGTGAAGATGTGTCCATCCAGTAAGTTAGGTAGATGTGCATGATGAATTCATAGTTTTCGCTTAACTTGGCACTAGTTTTTGTGGAGTCATGGATCATCCCTTAGATAGTTAGCATGGATTGGGGGATGTGATAAACAATGGTCATGTCACTCATCCATCTGGAGGGATTTGAGAAGGGTTCAGAGTGAGACCAAACTCTAACTTTGGTGGGAATGCAACTATTTTGGGACTCAGACAGTAGTGAAGATATGGAAGGGAGTGTAATTTTAAAATATTATTTTGAAATCAATGAACCACATAAAAATAAGATTTTTTTTAGGCAATGTGTCTGAAGAGGAGGAAGTAACAAATTTGGATATCAAAGATGTAAAGAGTGATCATGGCTCATGTGTATGGAGGCAAGAATTATTCACTGCTCTTCATTTTTTCTGAAACCATCATGAATCCTTTGGGTGTGTAAATCAACTTAAAAAATAACATCATTATAGTGGAATTTTCATTCATCTGTTGATCTGCAATATTTTAGGGGGATAACAAATCATGTTTTGAATTTTACATCACAACATCTGAAAATTGTGGGAATTAAACACATGCGTGTCCATTTCATGCTCTTTGGAGGGGAAAGAATTTGACCCTCTTTGGTAAATTCGATTGATCAAAGCGTTAATTGAAATCCAAAATCTCTAGATTACATGAAACCCTCGTAAGCAATGAAGAAATTGAACATGAGAATGATAGTTGAAGTATAAAAGGGGGATAAGATTTTCTTCGTCATGAGAGAGTGCTCAAGAAATATGATTGTGGATGTAGAAAAGAAGGAATAATCAATATCATCATTGCACAACAATTTAAGATGGCGAGTAGGGAGTAGAGAGCAATAAATAGGACAAGGTTAAAGTATTGATAGTGGTTAGGGGTTAAATTGTACCTCATATTTAAATGTTCTTTAGAATCCTTCAATAATCATTTTAATGGCATTTTCATCATTTATCGAATATGACTATCATTGTTTATACTAAATTATATAAAAACTATATAAACCTATCATATTTAAAAAGTTCAATAAATAGAGATTAATCATTCTATCTATTTAGTAGTGTAAAATAACATTATTTTGTATTTTTGAAGGGAAATATTAAAAAATTATTATCATCTACTTGATGTGATGCTTGAAGGGCATAGGAAAGTTCCAATTTTAGCCACCATTTTGTATGTGTGGTAGTGGTGTGCATGTCATCAGGCAAACCTGGTGTTGAGGTATGACATTTTCATCATTGTCATTAGCTGATCGCATCAAAATTCATTATTATGCACATATCTAGGATAGTCACGGTTTAAGATTCAAAACATAGGATTTAATTTTCAGTTTTTGATAACTCTCAACATCCAAACATTTTTAAGGGCTTATCTGTAAAGACTTCAAGTTCTCTTAAACACTATCTATACTATTTTCTATCGAGCACCTCTAGAAGGTTTCTTATTGTTGGGAATTGGATTCGCATAGTTTGATAGCATCTCTGCCTAAGTTCTAAGGAAGCATATAGATCCTCAACCATAATGCAAAGTCAAGCCCAATAAACTGAAATAATCACTATGATCACCTTCAGCTATAATCACGTTATGGGTAAGGGGCATCCACGTCATCAAAATCACGCAGGGCATCAACCCTACCATTTCAACCATTTAGTCCTGATCCATCTTCAGTTTCAAGCTCACATAATGTTCCTACGTCTTAAAGACTAGTCCTTGATCATCAGCCATCATTGTTGTCACTTATAAAAATCACCAATATACCAAGATCCTTTTAAAAACATCATACATATTATAGATCATTGTGTTCATCATAAAAAGCATCATTAATAAATGTTTTGGGATGGATTCTCTTAGGATTTTCATGAAAATATATTTTTCACCAAAGCTAAGTTCACTATTTATTTCCAAACTTCATTTGCACATGTCAAAAATTTTAAAAATGAAGGTCCATTGAAAACATTTAAACGTCCTTGAAAATGTCATTCTCATGACCGTCATCCATCTCATATATGGTTGTAATTCATCATCTTCCCACTTTTCTTGTTTTCATGAAACATCATGTTTGATCATGGTATGACAAATCTAAAACATCTATTTCCACTCCCAAGTCAGAATTTGATTCTTATTCAAATGTCATCATAGTTTCAATCATCCACTATCATTGAGTCATCTTTATCCCATTAGGGTTTAATCTCCACTGATAGTCATTTATGGAAATTCCCCGGTTATGCTTGTGGATTGGAATGCATATAAAAGAAGTGTTGGCTAGTCCAGAACTCGATTTCAATTAAATCGTTCCACTTTTTTTAATGGATGGAAAAAAAAGGCACGCGGATATGAATAAAATTTACTATCAAAATAGTTGGGTGATTTTTTTAATAGGTTGTTTTTAAAAGTATTTTATAAACTTGCATATCTATCATGTAAAATATGTTTCGAGAGGTATAGGTGCAATTATACCTCTTGGTATATTTTACCATGTTTTGATTTATGTTTATATAAATGGTAAAATATGTTGATAGGTATAAGAGCCTATACCTCTTGACATATTAGGGTATATCATCATTTATATAATATAGGTATGCTAAGTAGCAGCCGCAGAGAGTTCCATTATACATACAAATGATTTACTATAAATGTGGTCATGAAAAGAAGGTGGATATTTTTGGTATCTATTTTTTTAGGTAAGATTCATCAAAAATCATTATTATCATTGTTACTATTATGTTAGTAATTAGTAAATTTAATTTTATTATATTATTATCATAATTTTATTAAAAGTCATTACCATAATATTTATATGAGCTAGAAACATAATTGTAATTATTTTGGCCCATTAAGTATTAAAATTGAATATTAAATAGTAAATAGTGATAATAATTATTAGGACGATGATGACGAAGGTGATGACAATGATGATGAAAATGATTATATAGATCATTAAAATGATGACAATGATTATTTGATGATGATGAAAACGACAAAAATATTGAAGACTTCATGATCAAATTATGCTAGATGGTCTTCATCATCCTCACGTTCATCGTATTCATCATTATCATTATAATTAATGTCATCCATTACGATCTTAATCCTCATCATTATCATCGTCATCATCATCATCATCATTGTCATCGATAATGTCATAATATCATGAGCGTCATTATCATCATTGTGATCATCATTCTCATCATGCCATTATCACATTCATAATGTCATCGTCATTGTTGTACATATTCATAGTTTAGGATCAGGCAGGTCAATCGGATTTTTACAATCTTCATAATCCATCAACATAACCATATTAATAATATTGTTATCTATTATTATTATTATTATTAGTATTCATATTTAATATTAATCATTGTCTTCGGATTATAATATCATTATTATTCTTATTACTATATTATCATATTTTTCGTTATCATTTATTATCATCATTTTCATCATCCTTATCATTGTAATTATCACTAATCGTCACTATTACGATAATTCATTTCATCATGATCGTCATTGTCATTTCATATTCCACCATCATAATTGTCAATCATCGTCATCATAATGTTCGTTATTATCAATTGTCATCATTATTATCGTTGTGATTTCGTCATTATCATTATGTCATGTCATCATCATCATGATCATCGACATTGACCATCATCGTCATCACTCATCATCATCATCATTATCACCACCATCATAGTCATCTTCATCCATCGTTATCATCATCATCATCATTATCAAGACCATAACCACCACTACAATGTTCATCATCATGGTCATCATCATCATCATCAGAATTATCATAATCAATATTAATATCTATCATTACTAATATTATTAAGTCGTCTATTATTTGACTTATTATCGCCTTCATTATTATAATATCAATTTGTCATAATTATCATCATCATCATCATTTCCAGCATAATCATTATTACCACCATCCACCACCATCATCAGTAATTTACTATCATCATCCTCATCAGCATTGTCAGTCACCATCTTCTAATTCATCATCATTTTCATCATCATCATCATTATCCATATTACACCATCACTAATTCCACCATCATTGATCATCATTTTTGTCGTCATTATCATTATCATCATCCTCATCACCACCACCACCACCACCATCTTCATTTTCATCATCATCATCATCGTCATCATGGTCGTCATCACCATTTTTCATCATCACTATCACCACAATCACCAATACTACCATGCTCGTTGTCATTGTAATCATTATTAATATTAATCTTATTACTAATATTATAATTTTATTATAATAAATAAAAATATTAGTATTACTCATTATTACTCATCATTCTCTTATTTCTCATTGGTGTATCCTTGTTGTTATGATACACTGTCAATATTCATCATTATTATCGTCATCATCAAATTAATGGTTGTCATGATATTTGTGATTTAATATTTTCATCATCATCATTTTCACCATCACCATCATCATAATCAGTATCTTCATCTTCATTATCAATGCCATCGTCAATATGCTTGTCGTGGTTGTGGTCATTTTCATTAGAATAATATAAACAATATAAATCTTACTATTCATATTAATAATAATATTATTATTGAACAATATTATTATTTCAATATAATTATTTAATTATTATTCTCATCATCATCATGATCCTCGTCAATATTGTTAGCATCATTTTAATCATCCTCATAATCATTATTAGTCATTTTCATCCTCATCATCATTATCATTGTTGTCTTCATAATCACATCATCATTGTTGTCATCATCGTCACAGTAATCATCATGGTTATCATCATTATCATTTTCATCATCCTCATCATCATTGCCATCTATCATTGTCATCATCATTGTCATCATCACGTCATCATCATCGCCATCATCATTTTCATCATCATCATCATCATCATCATCATCATCATCATCGCCATCATCATCATCATTTCCATCATCACAATCATTGTCATAATCATAATCTTTGTCATCATCATCATCATCATTCTCATGATGACGATGACGATGATGATGATGATTGATGATGGTGTGGTGGTCATCATCATCATTTTCATTATCATCATTACCATTTTGATTAGGATCATCATCATCATCATCATTATCATCACCATCATCATTGTCCTTGTTTTGATTTTTATCGTAGTGATCATTTTCCTTTTGGGTCTTCCACATCGTGCTCCTCACCATCATCATCATTTTCATCCTCCTTACAGTCATCTTCATCATCACCATTTCTATTATCATCATCATCATTGTTAGAACCATCACCACCACCAGTATGATCATCATTATCGTCATCATCACTATTAATAATATTAATCTTATTTCTCATATTATAATAATATTTTTTAGAATTTATAAAAAAATGAGAATTTTATTATGATTAATACTATCACCATCAATGTCAGCATTATCATCAAGGTCTTTCCATTTTAATCATCATCATTAACCCCAATTTTCTCATCATCCTCACCATTATCATTATCAACTATATCATCATTGTCACCATGATTGTCTTCATGGTTTTCATGGTCATTTTCATCATCAATATCGTCTTCATCATCATCTCACACTTATTCATTATTGTCAAAGGTTTGTGTTTACAATTTAACATCTAGTACATACACTACAACATACTATATCTTTTACCATAATTTTTCAACAATAGTTTTGTGGTTATATGTTAGATGGAACACAAAAACTTTTTCCTACAATTATCTTTACCACATAAAACTTGTAGGTGGAAGCTACAATTTGATTTCCACAATAATTAATTGTGAAATTATATTTTAAGAAAATTTAGAAAAATTACTATTAACAACCAATTTCACATTCATTTAAATAATTCTTAATGTAGATTCTCTACATTTAAAACACACACAAATATACAATTTTCTTATAAAATAGGAATATATTTCTAAAAAAAATAAAAATTCATTGTTATATATTGAATAATATATTACAATGAAATGTTTACTATTTACATAATATGACCTAAAGAAACTATTTAACAATCTAAACACTCTTTTACTTAAGATTCATTGGGATGAGGTTTTCCCACTTTTTTCCAAGATGATCTCCCTCTACTCTCACACTCTCGTGAGTGAAAATGAATTTTCATCAGTTGCTGAGAACTTATCTCCAGGTTGGGTTTGTATCATAGATGAAAGATATGGTATGATAAGTGATTCCATCTCTAAACTTGACTCTAGTAAACAAGAGGTTTTGTACATTTTGAATGAAGTCTATAACTGTGTTCAAAAACTTGGTTTCCCTCCACTCACCGAGAATTCATCATCAGAAGAACTCATTGCTTCCTTCTATAATTTGGTCAAGAGAGAGGAAAGTGACTCTTTCTCATTTAATTAAGATACCTTAGAATCCTTGGCCAATATCAAAGGTTCTATTTTATACATTGCAATAGATCACAAAGAATGGATTAGTCAATGCAATAAGATCAATGATATTCCTTAGGCATGAATTAAAGATTTGAGGTGCGTTTTCATTCCAAAAACAGATAAGGTGGCACATGGAGTGGCTTAGTTCATTAAATAATTCAAAGTACAAGATCTCATTCTAGAAACTCTTCCCTATGAACCATGATCACCAAGTTTCTCATCAGCAACAGATCACTCCATTCCTTATGTTTCTCTCTTTACCCTCTCTCCATATTCTAATTTTCAATTGAGAATGTACTCTTTACTATTTCTTCCTATTCAATTAAGTGAGCATTATCTAAACATAGTAAGATTAATTTTTCCAATAATAAGAAAAATACTAACCTCCTAGGAATATGAAAGGTCACAAGTGATGAGGAGAGGTGAAGAGTCATGTGGGGGGTAGATGAAGGACATATTGTAATGTTATAAATTGGAACAACTTATTTATTTCAAAGGGTTGTATTTCAAAGGGTTGGTAAATTGTTGATTTAATGTATGTTGTTGAGAGTTTCACTTCTACATCAAGTAATAAAGATACAATTATTTTATTTCTTATCTTATATTCCTCTACTCTCTCTTTCCAACTTTGTATATATGATAATCTTGTAAATCTAATATAGTTGTTTGTGTCTTTGATAAATGAATCAATGGAAGTATGTGCATATGGTTGGTTTTTTTCACATCATGGTTTGCATTGTTGTGCTATTATAATTGAATGTGGACTTACTTTGTTTATTGTGTGTGAACTCTGCTAGAGCCTACTCAGAACAGTAACCCTCTCTCTCCTAATTTCCCCAACTCCCCTTTACCTCTCTTTGCTGAAATTTCCTCCCATTTACTTAATACAAGCAATTTTCTGCATGTTCAGTGGAGTTTTCATGTGTGATCCTCAACCTATTGACCACCCTCATGGTATTTATATAGTTTAAGTAGTTTACGTTCAATCATGGGAGCCTCTTCATACACAAAGGGAAGGGCTTAGCCCCGTACTATTTTTGAAAACCCAATAATTTGCAACATGAAAAGCTTTTTTCCAATATTGTAATAATGTCCCACTAAGTTTTGGAAGAAAGTGTCTAATATCCCATAAGGCTTGAAATCAGGATTGTAAACAATGGGGATATCTTTTTTTCCCTAAATTCTGGAGAGAATGATTTATACATGTTTGATGTGTACATAATGTATTCCAACTCTATGATTATGATGAATACAAAGAAAGTCATGATTTATCAGCTCCGTGGGTTTTAATGTCTTTAGATTATGAAATATATTTCATTTTTCATTGTTAAAAACTCATTAATACTCCATTCTCCTCTCAATTTATATGATTCTCTAATGTGAAAACTTTGTGTTATGTGTCTATGCATGTGGACTTTGTGCCTTATTTATGTAATTTAAATATCAGGTGATCTCATCTTACATGCAAATATTGTTTGTATTCCATCTTTCGTATGATATAGAGGGTTCCATATTTGTGTCTATATTTTGGGTTATCAAGGGAGTTCTCTGCATTTATTCTATGATATTTATTGCATCTTTAAAATTGTACATAGTCGATCATTAGTCAAGGGACTGTATGTTGTTATGTATGACATTGTAATAGAAAGATATAAAAGGTTTGTAGATGATTCTAGAGGGAAGGGGGACTAATTTTGACCCTCTAAGTGGGTTCAAGGTGTCAAGAAGGTATGGTAAGGTAGAGTTAGTCATGATGTTAGGTGTATTATGGAAAAAAGAGAAAAGTAACATGACCAAATCAGTCACATTAGCATAAAAATTCCCAGGTTGTCCTATAAGCACTAAAATGTTGCTTTAAGGAAGTAATGATAATGTCATAATCCATTCCCATTGTGTGAAAACAAGGTAAGAGCTCAAGTTTTTGCATTTTTAGTAAGATATGGGTAGTATGAATCTAGGGGTGAATGCTATAAGGTGGTATGAAATCATGTTGTGTGTGGGCTTTGTCTACAGCAAGGTAACTAGTTGGATTAATTTACACTAAGGAATTAAGGAGAATGTAAGAAAAAAAAATTATGTTGAAAGTTCATGCTTATTCTACATGATTGTCTGGCATGATATGTATATGTTTTTGTGTAATGGGAGCTAAAGTGACCAAGCATTTTAATTAAGCTTAGTGGAACAAAGTCAAAGTGAGGTAATGTAGATTGGTATGTTATGTATGATGAATTAGGTTGATATTTAATGTTCACTCAAGTTAAGAGATCCAAATAAGTTGAAGGAAGATTAATACCATGAACTTAGGGATGTTTTGTCATTAATGTAAAAAGGGGGAGAAGAACTATGAGGTTTTCCATCATTGATAGAAAAAGGGGGAGATTGTTGACATGAGTGATTTTAGGTGTTATCATTAATGTAAAATCTCATTAATGACAAAGAGGATGATGCAAGTGTACTAGAATGTGATTAGCAATGATGATGACATGGACATTCAAGTTGACTCATTGTTGCAAGAACTAGACACAGGATGATGAATGACTTGGCCTAGTAGACCTAATCAGTGACAGCTTAGGTGATAGAGCATGGTGGATCGAGATACATGGTGACTTGAGGTTTAATTGATTAGAGGAATGGAAATCATGTTTACTGAAGATTGGTAAAACACTCACATGAGTTTCAGATGTGTTTAGGTACATGTGGAAGACTCAGTTACAGATGCATTCATCTAGACCTAGTACTAGGTGCTTGAAAGGCATTTTAGTGAATGGGGCATCTAGAGTTCTACTTTTGAGGTATATAAGCCATGTGACCTATCATGGAGGCATGTAGGTGAGTGAGACATGGTTAGTGAGTCTTTTGACATGTTATATGCAAGGTTTTTAATGTCCTGATTTGGAGAGTTTGGAAGTAGATTCAATTAAGGTTTATCTGAAAGGAACAATAAGAAGATCGTTCCAAGCCATGTTTCAATATCTCAGATGATCATAGCACACCACATTTGATAAGTTGAAAGAAATTCACTAGAATAACTTTACAAAATAATTTACAAATAAAGAGTAATAATATCATATATTATTATGGAAATCTCATATGTATGTGTACAATGAGAATGGGCCTTGCTATATTATATGGATTAGGAAGATTCAATTTAGAACCATTCAAGGCCATATTTCAAACAATAAATCAAGGAAAGAAAAAATCATCAAAGATTAATAGTCAATACTATAGATCAAGGAAAGAACTAGTCATTTCAAAGATCTAGTCAATACCATGCAGATCAAGGAAAGAACTATACCTAACAACTATAAAATATATTCCTAATATCTAAATAAGATAAAATACAATATCCACACACATAAGTTGGTGAATAGATAAATACAATAAAGGTAAATTTAAAGTACCTAGGTGAAAATCATGAGCTAATGGTAAATACCTAATCCTCTAACATTAACTCTACTTGGAAAGACACGACTTTCAGGTCTAAACTAGGCCTAACCCTAGTGTTTTGCAGACCTAATTAGGCCATATAGATCATCTTGTAACGTGTGTCTCATGAATATCGATGCTCTTTGAGATCAAATATTTCAGGGAGGTATGTTAGGTTGTGTTCATCATTTATATACACCTATAAGAGTGTTTAATGTCTTGGTTGTACGGGTAATTTAGTTTTTATGTTGCATCACATATGTAACAATGTCAAGCCTAATCCTAAGGTCTTAATATCATTACAAGTAATTTTGGTTGAGAAGAAAAATACCTATTTGAGACAAGATAATGATTAGAGATGATGTACATGTGTTGTTTTAGTAAGTGTGAAGAAAAAATTTAGGTAATTATGAAGATAATTTTAGCAGGTTAGTGATGTTTTATGCAAAATAGGGTCCAAGAAAGCATGATTTCCAAGTAACGATATGTAACTTCATTTGCTCACCTACTCTTATAAACTTTTCATGGGACCTTGTGGATTTCAAGGGTGTTTATACATTAATCTTGGATATAAATATTTCAAAAAAATGGATCTGGTTTCATCCCAATCATTACTTTTATGAATCTTATTGACAGAAGTGAAACAAATTTTTATGAGTTGTGAAACCCTAGGTTGAGAGCAATGGATAGATTAAATATTATTGAGAATGGGCACATAATGGATTGATTTTTAAATTTTGATTATCGGTGGGATGTTGTAGAGTACTCCTCCATATTTCAAAATAGGTATTTTAGAGCTTGTGACAATATCCTGGGCCCCAATCTCAAAATGGCTTGTTTCTAAATATTTTCAGTTTGTGAAAATTTTATCCAATTGAACCTATTAAATAGATTGCCATTTCATGGAATCATGAGAGTTTTAATACATGTAAATGATGTTGTAGACACTAAAATTAGGTCACACTCCCCTTTAATCCCTCGACGAATAAGCACCCTTCATCACATTCACCTAGCCATTGCCCCCTTCACCCCACTAATATTAATTTAATTAATTTAATTAAATTAATTCATTATCCTCACCATATTTATTATTTAAATATCTTAATTTAAATAATATCCACACATACACTTCACTTAGACACCTCACCAAGCCAACTCAACCTAAAAACCTATTCTTAGTAAGTTGCCATAACTAACTAAGACTTACCCAAACCCTAAAAGTCAATGCCTACATTCTCCTCTAACCACATTCCCACATGCTTACACGAAGCTCCAGTCTAATCCATGGGTTAATGGCATGAGATCTAAGAAAATCAAGAGGATATCCCTAGTTTAGTAAACCTAGGAAATCCCCCCTTGACCGATGCCGGTTACCCCTAACCACATCGCCGGTTAAGCCGGAGAACCATCGTCGGTTACCCTTTTAACCCTAAAACAACCTTATTCTCAAGGTTGGAAAAGATTGGAAAAATTTGGAAAATATTGAGAAAATCCTGGAGATATCACATCTTCTGAGATCGAATTCCAGCGAGAACACGCATGCAAGGAAGGAGATCAAGCATCTTTCCCCTACACATCCATCCCAGCAATGATCTGATCTAACCAAGTAAAGAGGAATGTACATGCAGCCCATGCAGAAGCTTTCCTTTAGTTGGTGATCACCATAAGCCTTCAAACCTCTCATCAGCACCTCTAGCCCTCACTCAGAGGAATCCAGGACTAGAATCCAAGTAAGTAGATATTATACTTCTCTAGTTTATTTCATTTCATCATTATATTATCATTTATTGTTTACCTAGCCACCCATTGACCTCCCCCAACACTTACCCCTCCATATACCCATTAAAATCCTGCCAAATCCTACCTAAATCACCTAATACCTTAGCCTAACCAACCAAAATCCTTTGTGTAATCATAAAGGAGACCCAAAACCCATTTTGTGGCATTCCCAGAACTCCACAGTAATCGACACCCGGTTACACCTAACCATGGTCTGTCACCCTTAACCGAAATCGGTTACTGTATTTCCCATATAACCCAGAACAATGACCTACCCAACTAATTCCATCTCTCCCTCATTCACCTATGATCTTCCTGAGACCTCTGTCAGACCTTTAGAGACCCAGAACTAGTTACTTGACCTTCAGATCCTATTCTAACCTAGCCTGTTAGATTAGATCTATTTCTTATTATTTTTGAAGTGAGATACCTAAATCATTTCAAATTACAATAGGATTACCTTATTTACCACATTAAATTGTTTAAAACAAGTGGACTGACAACCATCTAGGAAGTATCACACTTCCTGAATCTAGCATACGCTAGGCAGTTCACTGTGTATATTGTTTAATTTTTCTGGTGGTCTTTCTTTTCATTACAAGTAGTTCCTCCTATCCAAAAGGAAGCTCTCACAATCAGCTATGGATTCAGAAGTCATACGTGCACAACAACCCATCAACTAAGCATTAAAATAGGTATTCCTCTTATGCATGTTACCCTATTCTGTCTTCGTCAACACTTCAAAGAAACGAGCTAAGAATCAGGTGAAACCTTTTGACACACCAGGTGAGGCCCATCTGAGGTTCCTTGCATTTCATTCATTTCTAGGAAAAATTGTGTGTTTTTTTCCCTTCTAAAAAGCATACACATTAATCTTCTTCCTTGGTAACCCACCTTTTCTTTCTATTTGGATCTAAAGGAAACCTTTCTTTTGGTGTAATTAAAAAGAACCATTTCTTCATGTTTTCTACATTATAGTGAAAGAGCATCCCTCTTCCTCTTCATCTTATTATGTCATCCAACTTCACACTTTGATTTGGGCTTAAAAATAAGTGCATTGCATTCTAATTTATTACATTAGCTTTTTCACATTAATTGTGGGTAACCTATATGACATAGAAGTCATGACCAGCTGATGGTTGACAAAAGCATAACCATAGAAAGCACTTTCTTTCTCTTTCTCTCTCTCTGAGTCTTACCAAACCTCACAAAAAATTGAAAATACACACATTCTTAAACAAAATAGAGGTTACCTAGAAGAAGTTGGATAGGTGATCACATGATCCCATAGCGACACAGTGGGCACCCATCTCACTGCTCTGTTGAGTCATACTTCAGAGCAAGGCCTGCCCCCACCATAACATACCTGAAACCTCACCTTTTAGACCTCCTTTGTAGGAAGCCATCCTCACCAAACTTTCTTGCTCTATTTCAAAATTCATGTGTCAGTCCTTAAATAGCATAAGCTAAACAAACATAATAGAAAAGGCACTCCTAGGATCACATTTTTCTTAGTGTTTCTGCTTGGCTTGCATTTTAAGGTGAGAGATCATGTTATTCATTTTTACTTGTTCATCCTTACATACTCCTCATCACAACTGCTGTATTTCGGCTTCACCTAAGTGTGCTTGGGCCATATCATCATCATTCCTAGAATTTTGGGTTTGATTCTACATCAGATTTTAATTCACAACCACTTTTCTTTCATCATTGTTTCAATTTCACAGTGACCGGTGTCTGTCGAGCGAACCGTCGTCGTTACCCTCTGACTGTCGTTGATTATACCCAAACTGATGTCGGTTCTAGGTCCTTTTGTTAACCTACCCAAAAGGACATTTTATTCATCTTCTTCCACTTTTCACAGTCTCTGTCACTGCCATCATTCCCATTGACATTGTAAAACTTATCAGATTTGGCATACCTGTCAGATTTGACCTCCTATCTTGTTTTTCACTCACTATCCATTTTCTACAATGACCGACAGTGTTACCCCTGACCGACGTCGGTTTTCCCTAACTAGCATCGGTTAACCTGTTTCATTTCCCAACCCACATTTGGTACCTAATACACTTTTTACCTTCAGATTCACCTATTCCTACTATTTTTCTGTGTCATTTACAGAGAAGTAGCTCTACCTGATTAGTACTAGTTCACATAGTGCTGACCTGAAAATAAGGAAGTGCACTCGCATTTCACGCTAGTTATCAACCAATCCCCCTAGTCCTTCACCACCTTCAATTTTATCACCAGCTATGGATCCCATACAACCTATCACTATCGCTACTGGAGATGAGGAGTTCGCATGACTCCTTGACCAAAACCCTACCGCTTTGTACAGTTTTACCTTTCTCATTCATCCACTCGAGATGCCTCAGAGTCAGTTGATATATGACATGTTTCTGTATCTATCCCCATGACTCTTCCTCCCACTCCTGCATCAGCCCAATTTGGCTCTGTGCTTTCTGTATCTACTTTACCCCAGGTCGTCTCACAGCTAGGTCCTATACCCGCTATGACTACAACATCTTCCACCTCTGTGGCACCTGCCACATCAAAAATACCCTCAACAACTACCCAAAATGCAACCTCATCTGCCCCTAATGTCTCACACATACCCGTAGCTACATTACCACCTCTCAGTGTTGAGTGACCTCGTACCCCATTTTAGAACGTGGTCCTTTCCATTCCACAATCATTAGCCCCCATTGCCACTAGGGTTACCACGACCCTTCCACCTCCATATACATACTATCAGCAGCCTCCCATTTCATCCATTATTCACTCTGGGTATGTACCTCATGTTTCACTACCTTCTTCCCAATCAACCTATATGGCAGCACCATACAATGGAGTGCCACCCCCATTATATGCCCAAAACCAACCCTCTCATGCTACAGGAGGCACCCAATCATCACAACCTACCAATGACCTAATCAAATTGATGTTAGAACAAGATGCAAAAATTGCAGGCATGTCGGTTTCTAGCTCCCATAACACTCTCACCTACGATGAGATTTGTAATGAGCCCATCCACCCATCTATTCCTATTCACACCATACCCCGTGCATTGGGGAAATGCCCAAATTCAATAATTTCAATAGCAAAGAAGACCCATAGCAACATTTACGGTCGTTCAAACATGAGGTGTTATCTGATCACTCACGATGATGCCTTGCTTTTAAGAACCTTTCCCATATCCCTCACTAGACCTGTATTAGATTGGTAATAGTGGGTTACCTAGACACTCTATATTCTCATTCAATTAGGTATCCCAAGCCTTCTTGGATCATTTCTCTATCAATATCATCAAGAAGGTTACCATGACTGACCTATACTCCACGTGTCAGTATGAGGACGAATCTATCACAGATTTTTTCGCTTGCTGGCGTAGCCTTGATCAATCAACTCACCTTCCAACTGCCAAAAATAAGAACTCATCGATCTCTTCACACGGGCTTGTGCTAGACATATCTCACTGACCTTTCAGGTCCAAACCTTCCCAAACATTCGAATGAAGCATTCACTATGGCATGAAAGTTAAGATATTTGGGCCATCGAAGAGAAGAAAATCCAATTGCACAGTAAGAATTTGGCATTCAAGTCAAATGATACCTCTTCTTCTTCCAAACCACAAAACAATTATTCAAAGGCTAAGGGCATTACTAACACTGTGGTACTTAAGGCCGACCTAGCTCATTCGTCAAATTAGGCTACCCCCTCATCTAATCTCTCATCCGTCTAGACTTTTCAATTCAGACAAGAGCAGTAGAAATACACCCCAATTGGGGAACCTTACTCTTCTGTCTTAGAAAAGCTTATCAAATCCAGAGCCATCACTCTTCCACCCATAAAACCACACACTGGTTTTGAACCTGCTCGCCCCATGCCCACATGGTATAAGGAACATGACTTCTGTAACTATCATCGAGTAAAGGGTCATAGTGATGACAACTGCATCACTTTCAAAAATATTGTCTAAGAAATGATTGAGAAAGGTGAGTTAACCATGGATAATCCTAATGCACTTTCCAACCAAAACCTACACATCTTCAAGAAACCATTTCCCAACCAGCTCCTTTATCTGATCAAACTGGTGAGATCTCAACTCATGATACCCATACTCATGAGGTTCACGCTATTTTTAATGACGCACCTTTCACCTCCAAAATACCCCATATTCTTTCCATAGAGGAGATTTTAGCCCGAAGTCCTCCTTCTGCATAGGAACCAATCTCCCCTGGTCTTTCACCAACAGAGGAACACCTTTCATCTCCTTCATTACATACAGAGGAGTCTTCCACTAACATCGAAACCATTTCACCTTTGGCTTCTCCACTTAGAGAACTGATACCCACAATACCTCCTCCACCAACAGAAGAGAACTTATCCATTCCTCCACCTATAGAGGAGCACCCATCATCTCCTCCACCCATAACATAACTAGTTGAGATACCTTTTCATCATGGTGAGAATTCTCTATCAGCTACCCAGAATCCTATAGACCTACTTTCGGTTCTATTACCCACGGAAGCCAAAGCTAGCCAATTCCCCGTCTCTAATACACATTTTACAGGAATTTCCATTAGGTCCTCATCAACTCCACCTATAGAAATGATGTTCTCACGTTTGGCCAATCACCTAGATGATAGGGATACAACCTTATTAAGGGGGCATCTTCTACTTCCGGTCTCAACATAGATGCAGATGTCACTCACTGGTACTTCCACTATCTACCCAAAAGTATTCAGACCAATCGAACCAAACATAACCACCTCTATCATAACTCCTTCCACAACACCCATCATAACTTCACATACACCCTTACCCATAACCTAAACTACATCTAAGCCCAAACCTACACCTACAACATTTTCCTCGACTAAACCTATTACCACCTTAGGGGTCACCCCAACCACTAGCCTTACTCATCCACCTATCAAATTGGATTTAGTTACATCCTCCGAAGACAACACCAAACCTACTCTAAAAACTAAACAGAAGCACAAAACCCATAAAAATCATACCCCGGCTATGCCAATCACACCTGCACCTATCTTGTCTGTCTTAATATCTTAGCTTCCTAACATGGTCAAGTAACCTCCACCCATCCATAAACCAAAAGCACAACAACCCAGCCTCCCTAACAAACCTCTAATCTCCCTAGATTCCTAACATGACTTACACCAACACCTATAGTATCTTTACCACCCATACCTCCAATACCCTCAGCTATTGCTTCACTACCCACTACACTTCAGTTGTTGTCTCTCACACCCCAAGCACGATCTATGTCATCTACCTTCACAACATCTCCATTATCCCCGTGGGTAACTTTCCCTCTTCCCCCATCTGATTTTCCTTCTATACCTCGTACACCCATATCACCTTTACCTAAGAAGGTGCAACCCATAAAAAAACTCCACTACCCCACAATAAGGTAGTCAAAACAACCACACACCCTCCTACTCTTCCATCTACTATACCCCTACCTAAATAAGAACGACCAAAACCCAAAACCATGCTGGCACCCAAACCCATAGTTCGACCCGCTCCTCCTCTGCAGAAAGCTATTCCTCAATAATCAACCACACCTACACCCAAACCCACATTCACTTCCCATTGCGATCCACTAGCAGAGTCTTATGCCAAAATTTTTACCAACCTCCTTGAGACTTCTGTCATCACATTACTGCCACTTAGACCTTATGATCCCCCAAATCCAAGCAAAAAGGGTTTGAAGATAATAAAATTTTCACCTACCATCATGTGCTAGGGCACGATGTGGAAAACTGCAAGGCCTTAAAAACTATCCTTATCTATTTGTTTCCACTAGAAGCCAACTTTGATGATGATGACCTTCTCGACGAGGATCCTGCTTCATCAACACCCATTCCTACACTTCCCACTCAACCACCACAACCTCCACTCTCACAGCTCCTAAATCCACCCCCAAGATTTGATATTAACATGGTTCACATTAGAGAACTTTCCACGCCATCACCTCATTGTCATTGTGCCCAGCTTGCCTCACAAGGTTTTTCTCCTCCCATAGGTTTTTACCCATCATGTTGCTACACCACTCATCCAACACCTTCTCCATTTCATGAATCCTCTCAAATCAACATGATACACATCACTACACATGATCAGAAGGATAAAGGTAAAGAAAAGGAAACTGATCCACCAACCAATCCTATACCCAACATACCATCTACACCCATACCTAAAATCACTATCCGCGGCCCTACATACCCCATTTCTAACAACATCACACATCACACCCTACTCAAACAATTACACCAATATCCCCTCAAAATGTCCTTATATGACCTCATTTAAACTTTGGAATCCCATCATCAAGATCTCATGGAGGTTCTTCAATCTATTGAGGTTTTACCCAATGACCCTACACCTGTAACCTCCATTATCAGACCCCATCATGTAGCCTCTCTCACTAAATTACCACCTTCATCTTCACCCCACCCTATTCACCAAGTAGCCTCCCTTAGCTTCGTAGAGGAAGAGATCGCGCCACACCAAATCGATGACCAGGACCCAGCCCTCTTCATCTCTGTCCACATTGATGACATATGGGTACGCTGTGTGATGATTGATGGGGGCGCTAGCATTAACATCATTTCATCCCATGCGTAAATGTGCATGCCTAACAATTTCATGCACAAACATCCTATCATATTGCATTCATTCAATGATGTTATCACCTCTACACTAGGCACCATCATCCTCCACATTCGTGTGGGCCCCCACACTATACCAGAACTATTCTACGTCTTGGAGGGGAAATTCAAATATAACTTGTTACTTGGCAGACCTTGGATTCATGTCATGGGTTACGTTCCTTCCACTTTGCATCGTTGTGTAAAGTTTTAACACAAAGGACACACCTATACCATTCTAGCTGACTCATCACCTTTTAAAACATGCAACATGCTTTACCGACCTAATGATGTGCTTATACCTATTAAGCCATGTACCTCCGCAATCGTTACTTATTCACCTACACCTCCACTTACTAGTACAGTCACTACCTTAACCACACATACCTCCTCCATTCCTATCACTACCACAACCTCCACGGCTGACCCATCAAATTCCCAATCCATTAACTACACCTCCACATCAACCTCTAACACATCATCCATTCCAACTACCTACATACCAACCACCAATCCCTTGGAAGGTGTTTTTCAACACCTCACTCTGGGGGAGTACCACCTATATAGTGTCAACACATTCCTTACTCCATAAAAGTATGGAAGCCTTCACCAACACCCTTGTTATGATCATCATAGAGGAGAATGTCTCCTGTATGTTCCCCCTTACCTTCGTACTAGTCTCACCTATGGGGGACTTTATACTACCACTTACACACCCAAACCACCGTTGTAAAGTCACCCATTTTCTTTCGACTTCCAATCACTTACCAATCACCATTTCACCCACACCTTCCTCCACCAATGTGTGTGGAAGGGTTTTGGTTTTGTCTTTTACGAGCAAGACTACCATACCATTATCCCATATACCACCTGCAAACATAATGACCATAGTGGTATCGGATTTCCTAAACCATCTACCAAACAGGCTCACATTGAACTCATCACGAACATTATCCCTTCTCCACCTGCTTCACCCACTCCGCCTTCATCACCACCATCACCGATGGAGTTGATGGATCCTGAATCTATCCTTCCTAAATTTTTTTTCATAAACACCATTTCCTTAGGACCTCTGACTTATCAACAAGAGGGTGAGGCCCCTTCCACTCTTCCCTTCCTTTATCTTGAAATGATCAATGATAATACACCATTAATTAACGTCATTCAATGTTAGGATAATGAATCCATACTCACCTACCAAGGTGTAGAGGACTCATAAATTCATCGATCATTACCTTCTGATATGCAAACCATGTTGAATGAATCTACTATCGAGATAAGCATTCATACTCAGGATGACCCACAGATCCTAAAGATCAATCAATCTTTAGATTCTACTAAACAGGAATCCATCACTTCTTTTCTCAGATATCATAACCATGATTTCCCTTGGTCTTACGTAGACATTCCCGGTATTAACCCCACCATAGTGGTCCACAATATCATAACCATTCTCGATGCCAAACCAATCAAACAAAAGCTGAGGAAAATGCACCCTCACATTGCTCTTCTCATCAAAGAATAACTTTAGTGCATGATTTCCGTTTCCTTCATCTTACCCATTGATTATCCTCGTTCGATTTCTAACATTATCCCTATCACTAAAGTGACAGGGGGACTCCGTATTTACACAAACTTCTATGACCTCAACCTAGCCTACCTGAAAGATGATTTTCCCTTACCCAGTGGTGACCAGATAGTGAACCTTACTGCTAGCCATGAGATGCTATCACTCATGGATGGCTTCTTGGGTTATAACCAAATCCTGATTACCCCAGAGGATCAGCACAAGATCTCATTCATCACCCCTTAGGGGACCTTCTGCTATCGATTCATGCCTTTCGGCATTAAAAACACAAGTGCCAGAAATCAGCGGGCTATGACTTACATCTTTGATGACATCATGCATCGTATATTGGAAGATTACGTGGATGATCTCCTAACAAAATCTAAACACCACTCTGAGCACCTAAAACCATTTTTTACCACCTCATTAAATATTGTGTTTTCCTTCAGCAAAAGAAGTGCATCTTCGTGGTCCTCTTAGGAAAGATCATGGGATTTATCTTTTCCCTATGTGGTATAGAAGTTGATCCTACTAATTTCAAGGCCATTCTAGAAATGGCTCTTTCCACCAACCTTAGGTAACTCTGTATCCTGCAAGGTAAGTTGCAGTCTATTTGTCATTTCATTTCACAATTATCTGATCGGTGTCAACCATTTCATCACCTTCTCAAGAAGGATGTCTTCTTTAAAGGGGATGATGACTGTCAAAAAGATTTTGAGGCCCTAAAACAATACCTTCTCCAACCACATGTACTCATTCCACCTAAATATGATCAACCTTTTTACCTATACATATCCACTATCAATCACTCCTTGGGAGCCATGCTCGTTCATCGTGATGAACAACACAGGGAGCAAGTGGTTTCTTACATAATTTGTACTATTTTGAACTATAAAACCCAATACACCCACCCCGAAAAACTTTTCTTATCCTCAGTGTTCATTGTCACCAAACTCCGTCATTGCCTACTCAACCACAAAACCTATGTCGTAACCAATACCGACCCCTTACACTTCATGTATGCCAAAATTTATCAAAATCAACATGCCACACGATGGCTTATGCTTTAGTTGATCTTGACCTCAAATTCATTCATCAAAAGTCCATCAAGGGCTAAGCTATCACCAACCAATTGGCTGACGTACCTATTTCCAGGGATCAACACTCTAATTTTGACTTTCCAGATAAGTCGATTGCTACCCTTTCCCTAGACAAACCCCCTTACCAAATGACACTCTTCTTCGACAGTTCCAAGTGTCAGTGTGGGTGTGGGGCTGGTATTATCCTCATTTCCCTTGATGGTGAACCCATGCCTTTGTCTTTGAAACTAGATTTTGAATGCACTAAAAATAATTCTGAATACGAAGCACTTGTGCTACTAGGTCTCCAAGTTGCCTATGCCCTAGATGTCAAATCAATCAACATCTTTGGTGATTCTAAATTGGTCATAAACCAAGTAACTGGTATATACCAATGTCATAACGAGATACTTCAAAAGTATAAACATTATGTAGACATACTTTTGACCACCTTTGATCATTACACCCTTCAAACAATCCCACGTTCAACCAACAAATTTTTTGATACCATGGCCTGCTCAGCTTCCCAAATACCCACTTTGCGTGCTGATTCTAAAATCTGTGTCACTGTACAACTCCTCCAATCACCTTCTTATTTACCTCACGATGTTTACTCCGTTGGAATGATCACCTCTGACCCAAGTGACCTTTCATATAAACAATACTCAGACTACCTTTCTCTCTCCATCTTACCTCCTGATCTCACCCATAATGGACAACATGCCTTCCTTAAAAAGGTCTCTCATTACATCATTCTGGGGGGACTCCTTTATAAGTGTAGATTTGACGGTATGTTCTTACGATGCCTCACAAGTTCTGAAATTCCTTATACCATTAAGGAAGTTCATGATGACATATGTGGAGGTCACTTCAATGGCCTTGCTATTACTAAGCGTATTCTTTGCCTGGGCTATTACTGGCTGACCCTTAATCATGATTGTTACGATTACGTCAAACATTGTGTAAAATTTCAACAGCATTCCAATATTCATCATACACCCAGTCATGCCTTATAGGTCACTCGTGACCTTTGGCCCTTCTCTCAATGGGGTTTGGATCTTGTCAGAGAAATCAATCCCCATTCTTCCCAACGCCATCAATGGATCATCACTGCTACTGAATAGTATACAAAATGGGTGGAAGCCATACCACTCATCTCCATGAATGCTAAGAAAATATGTGAGTTCATTATCCAACACATCATTTGTCACTTAGGTGTTCCTCATCACCTCATCACTGAAAATGGAAAATAATTCAAAAACAAAACATTGCAAAAACTTTGTGACGCCTTCGACATTCATCTTAGTTTCTCATCACCTTATTACCCAAAAACCAATAGCCAAGCCAAATCCACTAACAAAACCTTAAACAAAATTTTTATGAAAGTGGTTGACAATACTGGGAAGGATTGGCATACGCACATTCCTTTTTCCCTGTGGGCATACCGCACTAGTATTCACACTACCACTGCGGCCGCACCTTTTTCTGTAGTCTACGGTACATTGGCAGTCCTGCCTCTCGAATTCTAGATCCCCTTACTCCGCATTTCTCTCCATGACATGCTCAATGATGATGAATTTTGTCAGGACCATTTAGCACAGCTAGAGTTACTAGACAAACGTCATCTTAATGCTCTAGATCACCTTCAAGTTTACCAAAAACATATCAAATGTGCCTATGAAAAATGTGTCCATGAACGGACCTTCCAAGTTAGTGACCTTGTCCTGAAAGAAAATCAACACGTAACCAAAGCAGAAAAAATTAAATGGGGAAAGTTTTCTCCTAATTGGCTTGGACCATACATCGTGACTCATACGTATGGATCAGGTGCTTATCATTTATCTTCACTTGATGGTAAACCCAAACCCGAGCCCCTTAACGCCTTACATTTTCAACCATTCTATTATTGACTTGTCATCCTACCTCACCTTTTGTCTCTTTCCATGCTTGTTCCTTAAGCGCTATTCACTTCATACACATCACCAACGATTAAACAAGAATCATGTGAGTACCTGTAACTTATTATATTCTTATGAATATGTGTACCACGACGCTACACATAGCATGATTATCATGGATACTTTTTGTCTACCATTAGATGAGATCCCGTGGTCGTTCCACCTTGCCTTTTGAACAAGATTCCTATTCTCCACCTAGGTCTTGTCCATGACTTCAAAGACCTCACATGGGACCAAAATCCTTGAGTCAAATTCTAATAAAAAGATGAATCCCTCAAAAGGACATCTTCCTCTTGACAATTGTTGTTATAAATAGCCTTCTCCCTTAAAGGACTGCTATGTAAAGATATTCTAAAAAAAAATGAGAGAAACCAAATCTTCCCGCATCGATCAACTTCATGAAGACCTCAAGGAGTTAAATTTTATTCATCCCATATAGACTTCCTGCATCGATCAGTCTATCTCAACTACAATTTAAAACTGAAAACCTTTTAGTCATGGACCTGCCTATTGCTACCTAGGTTCTCTTGCCCAAAGTGCATGCTACCTATACCATATAATAATTAACTACATTTCACCCTTCATACCATTCCCAATCTCATTTCCTAATTGCCTCAAGGGACTTCATGGAACTTAGACATTTGGTGATCATGTGACTACTTTTCACTAGAGAACAATCAATCATGCAATGTCTTTAGGGTCTTACGTTCATCACCTCCTCCAAGGTATGATCTACTTGGTATGATCCTACCTAATCAAGTGGCTTTATTGCCCCCTCTTATCTTTTAGCCATCTTTGCTTATGTTTTGATTATCTTATATAGGACTTGGTCCTCGACACTTACTTTTGGGGTAATATTCTTCTTTCACCATTATTAACTCCACCTACATCACTTTACCTATAATCCACCCATACCTAACAAACCTAAAGCTGCACCATACCTAAAACCTACCACCTCATTTTCACACCATCCTCATAGTCTTCCGTAGCTCATGGGATTACTACATTAGCCTGAGGTCACTTTTCGTCGGGACTATGTAGGCAACACTCCAAGGGCATGAGGCCCTTGGAGGTTAGCTCGGACATCCTCTACCCTAAACAATTCATCTTCCATGTGCCTCACATTACATCACACCTAACTTAGTTTCCCTGTTATACCAAAAATTGGAAATTCAAACACATACATAACAAGTTGTTTCATATTTTAAACATTATCACAGCATACATTTATTATGCCTAACATTTCTCTACCATCATCATGCATGTATTATAACACATCTCACATATGACCCATATTATCATTCATTACATGAAATAATGACTCACAACTTCACCTACTTTTAACTCCATCACGCCTAAACAAACCTGACTCGATCCATGCCTAAACAAGCCTAAATTAAGCATGCCTAATAAACCTAACTTGATCCATTCCTAAACAAACCTGACTTGATCCATGCCTAAACAAACCTAACTCAACCATGCCTATGAGCTGACTCAATCCATGTCTAAACAAACCTAACTCAACCATACCTAACAAACCTGACTCAATCCATGCCTAAACCGAACTAACTCGATCCATGCTTAAATTGGCCTGAATTGATCCATGCCTATCCAAGCTGACTCGATCCAGGCCTAAATCAACCTGACTCCATCATGCCTAATGCACCTAATTTCCATCCATATCACACTAACAAATCAAAATCTCATCAACACATCAACAAATCAAAAAATACCATGTATCTCATCATATAAATAAATCAATGTGTATCTCAAAAATAAATTGCTATCTCATCGTGTCCATCATCTCAAAATCATCGGCACATAGGCCAATAAAAAATACAAAATGTCATCGGCACACAGGCTGGTCTCATATATATAATAAAATAATGAATCAATACAAAATCTCTTCAGCACATAGGTCAATATCTGCTCGAAATATACAAAACCTATCATACATCCTCACTGTTTTCGGCACGCAGGCTAGTATGTGATCAAAAATACAAATATCTCTCAGCATGCAGGACGGTATATATCACACAAAAACTATCATACATCAAAAATCAGGTGCCATATCAAGCATCTCGATGGATGTCCTCCATCTCAGTATCGCTTGTACCCTTAGACTCATGCATCCCTATTGGTACCTCAACTGGATTTGGTCTCCGTTTTTTGGTAGCCTCTGCTTGATCAAGCCTCAGAGCTCGCTGACCCCCTGTGCTCTCCACACTATGAGAGTGGGATCTCGTCCTCTCACTAGATGCCTGTTGTGCCCTGTACTTGACATAAGATATGAAGTCTATCCCAACTGCCATCAACTAGTCCTGATAATATCTAGCCTCACCTAGGGAATCCCATAACCTAGATAGAGGCACTATCTGTGGTGGTCCCATAGGTCTCATCCCCTGTGCCTATCTTGCGAGACCCTACCCCACTCCTGCCTATAAACTGGGACCTGGTCCCAGTGCCTATTATGGTGGTGCCTGTATTTGGGCCTATAAGACCCCAATCTATGCCTGGGATGTGGCCAAAAGGCCCTGTAAACCTTCCACCTAAGCCTGTAAGATTACCACCTGACCATCCCCCTCCTCTCCATCTCCATCTCCTCCACTAGCCATCTAGGCCTCTAGACTGGCCACTTCTACAAGTATCTCTCGTAGCTCTGCCGCTGAGCCCTTTAGATGTGTCTGCAGTATACCCAACTGGGTAATGAGAGTAACCACCTACCCTTATAGGGTGTCTCTCTATACCGTGATGGTGGCTAGATCCGACTGCCCCAGTCTAGGTGGTATGGCTTGTAAGTGAGCCGCCCACCACTGTTTATACCTGTATGTACACCCAACATCATTTATGCACTAGTCCATTGGCTACTCCTCCTACCCTATGGGTACTGTAGGCTGTTGTAGAGGTAAGGGCCTCTCGATGTTGTCTCTCTGGTACTATGGGAAGGGTGGAGGTATGTCCTATACTATCCCAAACCACCACCAGATTCTATCTACCAAGATCATATCGTCCTCCTGGCACGACGACCCTATATCCATCTCTCTAGCTGGAGCTTAGCTAGATCCTCATATATATTCCTATATGAGGGGAATCTAACATATGGCCTCCATATAATGTCCACTTTGGACAACCCCTCCAGTAATTGTAGTAAATGGGTGACATCATGAGTGGGCCTCTCAGATCTCCGCTCTCCAATCATTGCAACCAATCTCCTATACCCCACCCACATAAATATCACTGGGAATCCATCTACTCAGGGCATCCCTATAGGCCGCACACAAACTATGTGCTCATATGCCCAATGGTGTAGTAAAAATGTACAACATTGGATAAACCTGTGTAGCCGCCCATATGCCCACAACTCCCTATATAGCTGCACCAAGAATGCTGGTGCCTAGGTAAAGTGGGTCTCATTCACCATCATGTCATGGAGTACCCCCATCAATGATCAGGGAAAGCATCCACCCTCTACATTTGACAGTCCGAAGCAGCACACTGCCTCCATCCGCAGAACCACTAGCCTCATCTCCTCTGGATGGGCTAGGTACATCTCTCCATAGCTCAAGTTGGTGCTATGGAATCTCATATCGGCCATCCCCTCTCCAAAAATAGATAATTTGATAAGAACCTTGCATATAATAAATCAATAAATTTCAGAAGATAACACAACACCATATATATGGGGGAGCCAAGATGCCCTAGTATGCAATACCCATATACATTATATTATCATATCCCATGTGAACCCATACATATAACTAAGGGGATGTGTGCCACATGTTGGTATCTCCATCAACCCATATATATAATATTATCATATCCCAAGGTACATAGCTCTGATACCACTTGATAGGAACCTTGCATATAATAAATCAATTTTTTTTAGAAGATAACACAACACCAGATATATGGGGGAGCCAAGATGCCCTAATATGCAATATATTTAGAATAATACCCTTAAGGTAGGGCAACACCATGCAATGATCCTTAAGGAAAGAGTAACTCCACAATATCCCAAGATGCGAATCCACTTCAAGGGGGACACCTCCAATATATCTCTACCAAGTAGAAGACTCAACTCATACATCCATCACATCTTATAATGATACTCACATCCTTTAAATAGGATGGGTAACACCTAATCCCAATGTAGGCCAACCAATTACCCAATATAATTAATTCCTATGTGAGCCCATATAACTAACTAAGTGGATGTGTGCCACATGTTGACATCTCCATCAACCCATATAAATTATATTATCATATCCCATGTGAACCCATACATATAACTAAGGGAATGTGTGCCACATGTTAGCATCTCGATCAACCCATATATATAATATTATCATATCCCAAGGTACATAGCACAATCAGCTCCTCTGAGGCCTCAGAGGAGATAGAATAAACCTATGCACCCAATATGGGTAACCGAAGAATCCAGAACATGTCGTCCAGGGTGATAGTAATCTCACATGTTGGCAGGTGGAACGTGTTAGTCGCGGAATCCCATCTATCATTGAGTGCGACCATCAAACTGGGCTGCCAGACAACATGTCTATAATGAGGAATCACATGATGTACCTCCTCCAAGGTCGTTGTGCCATGCACAATCACCAGTAGAGGTGGAACTCTGTCCCACATATGTAGTTGCACTCTCCCTTGCATCCATATATAAACACGACATTAATTTACATGTATTAATCCATATTCAACAATTATCATTTTCCTACACCCTATTTTCACCTTACATATTTCAACCACCTATCCTACATCACTTTTGGACCTTTGTGCCCAATAATCTGACTGGTACCGGTTCATACTAACTGACCTTGGTCACCATTTAACCAGCATCGGTCACCTGTTTGGTGACCAATACTGGTTCCCCCTAAGCGACGCTGACCAAACTTGACCAATGTCAGTCACTATCACAGAAAAACCTGTGATTTCTCAAAACCCCCCTTTCTAAAAAACCTCCCCCCTGCCCCTTTTACCCACCTACAATGACCTAAACTACCCTTGGACCTCCACCCACCCCCCCTATCCCATTTATTACCCTCCCCACTCATCTTTTTACCTGCTATTCCCCCCATTCCCAAATTCAAATTTTAACCACCCACAAAAATGAAAAACCAACAAAACCTACAAACACTAATAAACTAAACCTCTAATCTATCAAATCCACTACATGTAGAGTAGAGTGCCTACCTCATCACGCTATTGTCGTCTTGGTGGCATGTCTGGCCGCTATACCGGTGGCCTGCCTAATCCCTCTCTGGCCTTTACCATCACCAAATAGCTACCCACAACCTCTGCCAAATCGAATGCCTCATAATGATCTTGTGGACACACTACTCACCAACCAATCACTCATTGATCACACCGCCAACTCACTATTCTGTTACATCCAAACAATTTTCTCTCTTTTTTGTCATTTTTTCCCTTCACAAACTAACAAATTAATAACAAAAAACACGGAATTTTTTTTTATAACAAAACTGACCTAGCCAATGTCAGTTACCCTTGACTGACATCGGTCACATGCCCTACCTAACCATTATCGGTTGACCTATACCAACATCGGTTCTCCTTGACCAACATCGGTCACCCTCACCTACACATTTCCATATGTTTTACTCCTTTACCCTACCCCGACCTCCTTTTTTTCCCCACCCAACCTTCATCCTAATCATTTACCCCACTCCACCTTTACCCTACCCATTTACCTCACCTTTCCTGACCTCATCATTTACTCCCTCCCTTTGTCCTTGTTTAAGGACTCATTATTTTACCCCTACCTTGGCCTTACCCATGCCGTGACCTAGATATTTGGATTTGTCCCACTGCTAGTGCCCTTTGACCTCATGTGTTCATTATACCATGTGGCATTCTTACCTATGTTGTTGACCTAATGACCTTACCTAGCCTATTGCCATGACCGTTTATCCTAACCCTACCTTTGGTGTACTGGAACATACCTAAACGTTCCTGCACCCAACCTACAATGTGTTTCCTGAAAATATCCTATACCTTGGATACTGGAATCACTTCAACCTTGTTTGGATAAATCTATTGACCTTAGATAATGTAGAGTTCTCCTGCTCTTCAACTGTGTAGCATCCTGTAGTTTATACATGTGTGTGCCTTTGATTTTTGCTACCTTTGATCCTGATCCATTCCCTAGATTGCCTGGGTAGACCTTTAACACTTTTTCCCCCATGCCTACCTAACTTTTCCCTCACATTTAACTTTTATCAAACCACTCACCAATTATACCTTCTACATCATTAGTTCCTGGTTTGAGGGGGATCACCTTCATCCACACAGGGGGAAACCACATCTTATTTTTGTTATCATCACTTACCAATACAAGCTATGCAGTAAAAAGATGAAAAATGTAGGCACTAAAATTAGGTCACACTCCCCTTTAGTCCCTCGATGAATAAGCACCCTTCTTCACACTCACCTAGCCATGGCCCCCTTCACCCCACTAATATTAATTTAATTATTTTAATTAAATTAATTCATTATCCTCATCATGTTTACTATTTAAATATCTTAATTTAAATAATATCCACACATACACCTCACTTAGACACCTTATCAAGCCAACTCAACCTAAGACCTTTTGTTAGTAAGTTGCCATAACTAACTAAGACTTACCCAAACCCTAAAAATCAATGCCTACATTATCTCTAACCACACTCCCACATGCTTACAAGAAGCTTCCAGGCTAATCCGCAAGTTAACGACATGAGATATGAGAAAATCAAGAGGATCTCCCTATTTTAGTAAACTTATGAAATCTTGCCTTAACCAACATCGGTTAGCTCTAACCATCGCCAGTTAAGCTAGAACCACCGTCGGTTAGCCTTTTAACCCCCAAAATAACCTTATTTTCAAGGTTGGAAAATATTGGAAAAATTTGGTGAAACATTGAGATCTTCCTAAGAGATATCACATCTTCTGAGATCGAATTCCAGGGAGAGCACACGTTTAAGGAAAGAGATCAAGCATTTTCCCCTACATAACCACTACAGCAATGATCTGATCTAACCAAGCAAAGAGGAATGCACATGGAGCCCATGCAGAATCTCTCCTACAATTCGTGATCACCTGTAGCCTTCAACCTCTCACCAGCACCTTCATCCCTCACTCACAGGTGTCCAGGACCAGGATCCAAGTAATTATAATGTTTATACTTCTCTGGTTTATTTCATTCTATCCTTATATTGTCACCTATTGTTCACCTAGCCACCCATTGACCTCCTTCAACATTCCCCCTCCATAAACCCATTCAAACCTCACTAACTCCCTCCCAAATCACCCAATACCTCATCCCGACCAACCAAAATCCTTTGTGCAATCACAAAGGAGACCCAAAACCCATTTTGTGGCATTCCCAGAACTCCACAGTAACTGGCACCAGTTATATCTAACCACCGTCGGTCACCCTAAACTGGCATCAGTTATTGTATTTTCCCATACATCTCAGAACAATTACCTACCCACCTAATTACACCTCACCCTCATTCACCTGTGATCTACCTGAGACTTTTGTTAGACCTACAGAGACCCAGAACCAATTATTTGACCTTCAGATCCTATTCTAACCTATCTTGTTAGATTAGATCTTTCTTATCGTGTTTTAAGTGAGATACCTAAATCATTTCAAATTACAATAGGATCTACTTTATTTACCACATTAAATTGTTTAAAATAGTGGACTGACAGCCATCTAGGAAGTATCACACTTCCTAGATCTAGCACACGCTAGGTAGTTCATTGCATATATTGTTTAAATTTTTTTGGTGGTCTTACTTTTCATTACAGGTAGTTCCTCCTAGCCAAAAGGAAGCTCTCACAATCAGATGTGGATTTAGAATTCATACGTTGCGATAACTCATCAACCACATTAAAATAGGTATTCCTCCTATGCCCATTACCCTGTATGTTTGGTCAATACTTCAAAGAAATGTCAAAGAATCAGGTGAAACACCCTTTTTGAATTTGGAAAAAAATAAAATGGTACAAAGGGATGCTAACTACGTTTAAATCTGTGTTGAAAATAGAGAATGCTACTCCTCTATTTTCCTGCAATCTTTTATATAGATATGTGTCATAGCCATGATACATAATTGAGACAAATGCCTCCTCAATGAGATTGAGATACAAGCTATGCTTTTGAAATAGTATATTTAAAGATTTCAGAATTAGCAAAGGTACACGCAGAGAAATGATTGAACCATTTTATTTTTATGATTTTTTTATCTTTGATTTAGTGAATTGTTTTTTATTAATATCTTGAATGTTTGTATTTTATTTATTTTTATTATTTTACACTTGTCAATCATTTAATAGAACAATTGTCAATCAATGTATGGAAAAGAGCTGCAGGACAGATGTCAAAAAAAGTTATATTGGCCTATCAACCTAAATATTAAGTTTGTGATATTTTATTTGATTATTAACAAAAAAAAGTGTTATTATTTATAATTTTATTATTCATCCCTACCCCCTATTCAACACCAATTCTCCAATGAGATGCTCAAGTTCTGATAATGTAAGACTTACCTACAATTTTTGTCAATCAAACTTAGAATTTTAAATTCTACGTGTCTGTCAAATCAAACATTGTTGATGGCCTATTTCTCTCTGGGGACTCTAAATTCTAAAAAAAGAATATACATACTTTTATGTTTACCTTGTTGGTCATCAAATAGGACTTCAAGAAGAGCAACAGTCAGGGGACAAGAATTCCCTCCTCTTTAATGGGAGAGGTTCCCTTATTCAGAAACGAACCTATTTACACATATACAAAGTATGGTTTTGTTGTGGAACTTGGATATTATGAAAGTGTTTTCTATAAGGATCATCAATTACAAAAGGACTGAGGAATGAAAATGCGAGAAAGAGAACAAAGGCACCATTCAGAATTATAGATGACAGAGTAATTCCTTATGCATGTGAGGGTACATCAAATTGGAACAAGATCATTTGTATCGTATTAAGAAGATGAAATTTGAAAAGACACAAAGTTCTGTAAATAACATCTGCGAGAATACAAAGCTTCTCAGCATAATACAGACAAATGATCTAATAAAAGTAAATGAATAGCTTGGGAATAAAGGAAACCGGATAGACAAAGAATGAAAAGTCCTTCTGTATTGATTTCTTTATGATTTATTTACACTTTCAGAAATAAGCCAAGTTCTTCCTCCCTTCAAAATGGCGAGGAGAGGCCATTATATAGTTTACAAATCAGTTACTCTCGGTAACTACTTCTTTTAACTAAAGATTAGTTAAAAGGGTTGTTAATCGCAATATCCCAACTGATTACAAAAAATCCGAGAGAAAGAAGGGGAAGAGAAGAGAAGAATTAGGAGAAGAAGACAGTTGCTTATGACTGGGAGGGACCCACCAAATTTAAGATCCGTTGTCTAAATCTCTTCAATGCCTCTGCTATGTCTCTGCCACGTGGAACTGATGTGTTGGCAGTAGACTGAGTCTAAAATCTGAGTCACTTCTCCATTTATTTATCGAACTCGACATGAGTATGATAATCTTTATTTTCTTCTTCAATGGCCAGATTGAAGAGAGCAGATCTCCTTCATTTTTTCTTTGGAAATGGAGCTTTCCTTGAATAGATCACCCTTGACAAAAGCTCTGAATTGAGCTTTGATTTCTTGTAAGGAGAGAGGCACACCAGAAGTCTCATCCTGAAGATGGCAATGTATATCTTTGAAAGCAGATACAACTAGTGTTTTGAAGGCCTCACCCTTCTGCCAGCTATTCCTTAATTCTCCCAAAGCCTCCTCCAGGACCTTGATCTTCCATTCCACGCTGTAGACCCAGGACTTTGACAAATTATCCTTTGTATCCTCGAAGACTTTGCTTGCCATCAAAATATTTTCATCTGTTTGTCCCATGAGGCGGAGGTCTACTATGCAACTGCTCCAAAGTTTAAGTTCTTTATCAATGCTCCCAATAGTGGAGGAGAGCTTCTGTTGCAAGTTATTCACCTTCCCATGGAGTTTGAAAGCTTCATCAATGAAGTTCAATCCTACAACAAGCATATCATCCACCATGGCCTCCATAGCTCTGCCATAGACAGAATACTTGTGCATATCTTTGATACTCTGTACTTCATCTTGGCTCAAAATTACAGGTGGTGGAAGAGTAGTCAATGGGGTAGGGCCCAAAACTTTGTCCTTGGACAAAAGAGATTTGATGAAACCTGTAAGAATCTGGGCTTGTTCTTCCAACTGTTCTATGGTTTTCTACCCTTTCTCTACCCTCCCAATGACTCTGGTAACTGTTTCCTGAAGATTGTGGATCTCACCTTCAGGGGTAGACTCTCCCATGGGAATTCTTGAGAGCTCAAGATCGGATGCTTGCAAATCTTGTTCTGGCTTGTCTACCATAGGCTTGGCTATCTCCAGGAATTGCTGGCCCTGAGCATCAGACACTATCCTGGAGGTAATTCTAGATTTTTTGGCACGAGAAGGAGGAGTAGTGCCTAACAAGGCTGCCACAGCATCAAAATTTGGTCCTGAGCTCCGGGAGGAAGACTTTCTCTTCCTACTGTCGACAAGAGGCTGCACCCATGCAAAAGAGGAGGAGGAAGAAGCAGGTGGGGCAAGAGGACCAAGAGACAGAGAACTCATGGCACCCAAGGTTTTTACTGCTATTGCCTCGAGTTGAGATATGAGTGGAGCGCTTGAGGCAACTGGTGCAGAGGAATCAACAGTGCTTGGAAGTTCAGTGCTCTGGACTTCTTTGTTCTTATCCATTAGGACTTCAGGGGTGCTTGCAGGAGCTGACACTTCACTCTCTTCACTTTCACTGAGAACAATAATGTTCTCTGGTCCCGAAGGTAATTCTGCATGCTTTCTCAGGGGATCTTCTTCCACAGGCTCCTTCTTAACTTCTTTGAACTTCTTCTGATACACCTGGGTGGATGAGGAAGGAGTAGAGACTGCAGGTCCTTGAGTTAATGAGGTAGGAGGGGTTTACACAGGTGCTTCTGATCTGGGAGTTGATGCTTCCCTCCTTGGTGTTGAAGCATCCTTGGAGGAGGATTCCCCTGAGTGCCTCCTAAGCTCACGGACTTTCCTATCAAACCAGATCTTGGTCCTGACTAAGATTGGAGCCAGGATTTCAGCCAAATCATCCCTTCTCCTTTTTGAACCAATCCAAGTCCTCCAAGGGAGTGTGTTTGACCACATTGTCATACTCATATGAGTACAGGTCAGAATTATCATCTTGAAGCCCTTCAGGAACTTGGTACAAATTGAGTTCCTGAATCAACTGTAGGGAAAACCTGCCATAATGCCTCCTTCTGGCTTCAAAATCATCAGCACAGTCAGCCCAATAGTCCTCTGTGTCTGCCCTATGATGATAGGTTATCTTGATATTCTGGCTCAATAAACTTCTTCAAGTCAAAACAAGTTCTTGGCTTGAAAAAATGGATAGTGATGGGAGTTAGGGCTCTTTCTATATTTTGTGCATCTAGGGTTGTTTTACAGGTGTAATTTCCCAAAGAGATGGGGAAGTGCAAACCAGTAATTTTCTTGTCTCTACAAGTTCTATGCAATTTTTCCAATTGCTTGCACACTTATATCAAGGCCATCTTGTCATTCAAGAACATAGCGAGCTTGAGAGGAGTGCTCTCATAGCCAGCAAGCCTGATATAGGAAAATTTTCTGAATTGGATAAAATAAGCACCGTAGTGTGATATCAGACTCATGGCTTCATCAGAAAATCTTCTCGCTGTGTCACTCTCAAGAAGCCTGACCATGTACATGGTGAAAGCATCATTCACCCTTCGTAAATTGCAATTTCTGATCTCTAGGGTGAACTGCGGGTAGTAGGCATACACGGGGTCATCCTTGTGAGCATCGATGTATGAAAAGCCAAACCATTGCCTCGATGCTGCTAGAGTATACATCAGGTATGAAGTCATATAGAATTTCTTCATTTACTGTACATTAGATAGCTGCTCTGCTAGGTTCATACTGATGATCTCTTCCCAGTTGATATTCTGAGTTCCCTCGCACACCATATTGATAAGCGGGCACATCTAGAAATGGAAGTCATTTATAGAGGGTAAACCCATGACCCGAGCCAGTAGGATTATGAAATCTGACAATTCTTCATTGAAATCCACATGAAAAAGAGTCTTGGATAGACGAGATGCCCCCTTCTTAGGGTTTTTTAGCCAGGACTTCACCACCCGCGCCTTATAGTTATCACTGTCTTGATTGAAAAGGGCCTGTGCTTGATTCTAGGAGATAACTATAGCATTGTCCATTTCTGGAATCCTTAGTGCAGTGCCAATGGTGGCAGTGTCAAGTTTGGTGATGAGCTCCCCATGCACATTTGTCAATTCACTCGAATCAGGGTTGAAATGAGCCCCGCATGAGAGCACTGTGTCTGCGCATTGCACCGAGATAGGGAAACCACCAGCGAAATCCAGACCGCTGTCATGAATCATCTACACCATCGGTGAAGGGTTCACGTCTATCATCCTTGTCCAAAAATTTCCAAAGTCAAGGTGGTGAACTTCACTGTCCCCGATATTGGGAACGACAGACTCGAGTGGTGAAATTTGTTCCTGCCCCTGGAATTTGATCTTCATGTTGATAGTAACTCGGAGAGCAGAGCTGTAAGCTAGACTTGGGATGGAATTGCAGGGGGAATGGATACACGTGCAGGAATTTTGGTTGCAAGGGTTTGAGCAATAGATAGCATGAAAGTAGTGTGCAAAAACGCATAGGAGATAGTTTCATTATATAGCTGTTTAGGAGAGAGAAAGGCGATAAATGCACATTAAATACATATCAACCAAATTGAAAAGCAAGATATTCAGGTAGAGCGGGAAAAATTAGCACGAATGGCACTTGGTTCATTTGGGACACGAGGGACGCAAAAGCGCGAAGTATGCGATTCGGCCGATTCGGGCGATGCGGGGAAAAGATGCACAAATGCTTTTAGGACATGCGGGACAAAAGTACATGGAATATGTGAATCAGGGGAATCGAGCGAAAAGGGAACAACATGTCTAGAAGAACTTGGGACATTTGGGACAAAAGTACTGACGGGCCTGAAAAGAACAGACTGCGGGTAAACCGACCGATCGGGGAACAGAGGGCCCAATTGAAGTAGGGACACGTGGGACAAAAATGTCTGACAGGCCCGAAAAACACACAAAATGACCCAAAAACGTAGATTTTCCCAATTTCTTGACTTTTCACATTATCAATACAACAGAAAAGACACTTAACCTCAAAATTTTAAATTTTCAACTTCTTAAAAGCATGGGAATTTTGGGTGGACAACATACCTTACACAAATACAAGTAAGTTGTATATCTACACATATTTTATATATATATTTGTAGAGGATTATTTAAAAAATTATACTATTTTCTAAATTTTTAGCCTATCATTATGTACAACTACCTAATTTTTTAATGATAAAATATGGTTAAAATAAAAAAAATGGCCTACACCTTGTCAATTTCCAAGTCTTCTATAGATCAAATACCATTTGTTAGTTAAAAGTACAAATGTCTTATAGACTCAATATTGATTAATGGAAATATAATGGGTGCCCATTGGCCAATCAATAGGTTGGGTTAATTGGAGGTCAAAGGTGGACCCCAATCAAGATGTAGTTATATCATTTCTCAAATGGTGTCTTGGTATTTTAAGACAATGAGTTTGTATTTATTCAAAGTAATCAATCAACTCAAATGAGACACTTGTCCATGCACACCATTATAGTATCACTTCATATCTCTACTCTACTATTCCATAGCATATCATTAATTTTTTTAATAGCTATGGAAAACATAAGTGAATCTTTCTCTTCCAATGGCTATGCTCTTTTTTATTATATATGTGAGTAAAGTGGAAACGTTGAGTAGCCAATTTGTTATGTAGTATTGTTTGGGTGTTAATTTTCCATTCACTAGTCAATATTTACAATTGTGAATGTATAGGATATTTATATAGTTACAAACTGCACGGGCCTTGCCCTTTGACCTTAAAGTCAAGTGCTATCTATAGTTATCCACTTCATCGGGAGGGTCCTTCAAATCTTTTACTTGTTCAAAGTGCATAAATGATTTGAATGTTGAGAACATCTATCAAGTCATTCCATTCCACTTGTAATCTATCATTAGAAATATTATCAATTAACAGTTCCTCATCGACCTTCACAAGATTAACTATCTATATTAATGTAAATATAAATAATTTGGAATGATTGATTCAGATACTCAATCAATGGCCTCATGAAGGTTTCCATCCAACAAAGAGGGTACATACTCAATTCATAAATTGAATGGGGGGTTTTAATTTATTGATAAAGGAGGAAGAGCCACTTATACTTTCAATCATCTTATTGATAGAGGAGAAAATGAGGCATTTATACTTTTAATCAATTCATTGATAGAAGATGAAATGAGGGATTTATACTCTTAATCAAATAATTGATAGAGGAGGAAGAGAGACATTTTCACGGGGCGTTCACTTTGTAAAAGTATGGTATATCATGTGCGTTCAAAGGGTATTAAAGAATACCCTTAATTTTAGTATTTGTAGGAAGTAAATAGATGAGAAGAATGTGGAGGGAATAACTCTCAACACCTTGATTTATTATGAAGAATCATGTACATTTTATAGGAGAAATGATAAACAATATTCCCCTAAACTGAAGGAGGACAATATGGATGTAGGTGAGAGAATAATGGAATACAACAAGGAAGAGAGAAATAAGGGATAATATAAAACAAACACACCTAAAATATAAGTTATGCTACGGATGCTAACATTCCCCCCTTATTCTTGTAAATGTGACCCCTAAAAAGTTCAAACTTCACTTTTCCAAGAGATTTTGTGACAATGTAGGCAACTTGTGCTTCTATAGGATAGTACTGGAGCTTAATGTGATGGTTCAAGACATGCTCTTGAATGAAATGACAATCAATCTCAATATGCTTTGTTTGTTCATGAAAAATAGGATTTTACAAGAGCTTCAACACACTTTGATTGTCACAATAGAGAATAGGTGAATGTTTTTTAGGAACTCCCATATAATCTAAAATATGATGTAACCATATCACTTCATATATAGCTCCTCATGCAGCATGATATTTTGCATCTGTGGATGAGATAGAAACAACATTGTACTTCTTGCTTATCCATGAGATAGGTCCAGATCCGAGATGAAATATGTATCCTGTAGTTGACTTCCTATCATCAACAGACCTGGCGTGGTCTAAGTCAATGTAACCCTATAAGAAGAGTTGATCATTCTTCTTATATTCCAGACCAATATCAAATGTTCCTCAGACATACCTCAATACATGCTCTATTGTTGTCCAGTAAAATTGATTTGGCTTGTGCATGAACCTAGAAATATAGCTGATGGCAAAGCATAGATCTGGTTTGGTATATGTCAAGTAGATGAGCCCTCCAATAAGTTTCCTATAAAGTGTAGCATCTACTTGAGGTGAGTCCTGGAATCTTGAAAGTTGCAAGCCTTTTTCCATGGGAGTGGATATAGGTTTACAATAAGACATTTTGTAATTTTCTAAGAGTGTCTTGGCATATTTTATCTGGGAGAAAAATATGTGATGATCCTTTTTCCATATTTCTAAGCCAATACAGTAATTTAGTAGCCCCAAATCTGTCATGTCAAAGGTTATTTTGAGATCATTCTTCACAATATCAACCTGATATTCTGAACTACCAGTGATCACAAGATCATCTACATACACAAAAAGAATGAAAATTTATTTTCCTTCCTTCTTTATATACAAATTTGAATCTGAGGGGCTATGTGTGAACCCATGCTGCAAAAGGTGATCATCGATCTTGATATACCATGCCCTTGGATCTTATTTCAGTCCATACAGATATTTGATGAGACGTCATACCTTTTTAGGATGTTCTTTATCAACAAATACTCCAGGTTGGGTCATGTAGACTTCTTATTTCAGATCACCATTTAGGAAAGCACTCTTGACATCCATCTTATGAATTCTTCATCCTTTCTGTGCTACCAGTGCATAAACAACTTTGATGGTCTTGATCTTTGCAGTGGGTGTAAATATTTCTTCATAGTTGATGCCCTCTTTCTGAGCATATAATTTTCCTACAAGATGTGCTTTATATTTTTCAATGGATCAATGAGGATTATATTTGGTTTCAAAAACATATTTTTAGCCTATGGGTTTCTTACCTGTAGGCAGATTGACAAGTTCCCATGTCTGAATTTTCTTAAGTGAGTCAATTTCTATATCCATGGCGTCCTTCCATTGAGGTGAAATGAGTGCTTCACGAACATTATCAGGCTAAGATCTATCAATTAGTGAACTCATAAGTGAAAATTTTACCTCATTTCTTGTTTGACTCCTTGTTTTGACTCCAGATGATTATTTGGGATTTGTTGCAAATGTGAGTCTTTGATGGTGCTTTATACCCACTTCAGATGAGAACTTGGCTGATTTTGAGAAGAATTGTGGCATTGTCATGTGGATTGATGTGGAGTTATATTCTCCAGTTCTCCAAGGTTAACAAATATCTCTCCTTGTAGCATTTATTTTCCTTGAGTAGTCTCCTCAGGCTCATTATCTGATTCAAAGATAATCAGTGAGAGGTGGTTAGAAGTAGATATTCTATCGATGTTGTTGAGTCAAAGGATGACTAGCCAAAAACCACGTCATGACTCTCATATATTTTATTTTTCTCAGGATCCATGAGATGGTATTCCTTTGAGGTAGTACTATAACTAAGTAGAATACACAGGAGTGTCTCTGGCTCAACCTTATTTCTATTTTGAGTTGGGACAAGCATGTATGATGTACAACCAAATACTTGGAAATGAGAAATTGATGGATTTCTACCACTCCATAACTCTTGTGGAATTTTGTTCTATAGAATCTTTTCCAGTGCCTTGTTGAGAATATATACATTTGTCTGTACTTCTTTAGCCCAATAACATTTTTCCATCTTTGCGGTTGATAGCATGCAGTGAGCCATCTCCATCACTGTGAGATTGCGACGCTCAACAATTCCATTCTGCTGGGGCATGTAGGGAACAGTGTAGTGCTGCTTTATGTCATGATGGTTTAGAAATGCCAAGAACTTGTTTGAAATGAATTCCCCCCTTGATCTGAGTGAAGTAGAATAAGTGGTTGTCCCGTCTTTTTCACAACACGATGACAGAAGTTCTGAAAGTGTTGAAGAGCCTCACTTTTCTTCTTCAAGAAAAAAATCCACATCCTGCGGGAGTGGTTGTCTGCGAACAGTTGAAAGTACTTGTATCCAAAAAACCAAGTAGGAAGAGGGCCATTTAGATCGGTGTGAACTACTTCCAAATGCTTCTTAGCATAAAAGGTGCTTAAATGAAATAAATCCCTATGTTATTTTCGTGCAAGACAACCAGGGAAAATAGGAAAGGAACTGGACAATTTGGGTAGTACATGAACCATTACTTGTGAACTCATCTGATGCAATAAACTATCTGACAAGTTCCCTTATCTAAAATGGTAGAGTGCAGTAGATTAAACTGTTGATGCAGATAAAGTAATTATAGAAGATGAAACAATATCTATTGAAAATAACTTATATTTTAGAAATGCTCTAGTAATAATTGTACCTTATCGTGAGATCAAAAATGATTTGATGCCATTTTGGAGAAGAAATTCTACCTTCAGGTGATGATTCAATAGCTGAGTTACTGACAAAAGGTTGCTATTCAAGTCAGGAACATATAGTAACTTTGTAAGTGTACATTTTCGTGGTCCTAGAGGAATGGTGACATCTCCAATTCCTTCAACAACGTACTCTTTGTCATCAGCTATCTGAACACAATCTCCAGTGGGTTCTTTATTGAGTGAACCAAATAGCTCCTTATAATATAACATGTGCTTATTGGCACCTGAGTCTATGAGGCAAACTCTCTTCATGGCTTGTGAAGTTTGAGAGACAAGTATAATATTCTTACCAGAATGTGCTCCTTCTAATGTGTCTTTATCAGATTCATTATCTTGTTGGGCTGTGAGATGTCCCTTGTGCTTTCTGTAGTGAGGATTTTGTTTGCACTTCTAAAAATCTTCACACTTTGATGTTCTTGTCTGACTTGAAGACCCTTATTTCAAGTTATTGTACCAGTAGTGATCAGTTTCGTGAGTCTTGGTTCTACAAATGTGACACCGCCTCTTTAAATTTTGATCTTTCTGTTGTTGTTTTGGTTGTGCTTAATTTGGCTTCTATGGGGAACCCTTCCAATTCTTTTGGCCATGGTAGAGCTTTGAGAACAGGGATTTATCATGAGACTCTTCTTGGGATGAATTGATGGCCTCTTCCTATTGGAACAAATTCACAAGCTCTTCGAATGCCACTGTTTGTTTAGATACAATCAGTGTCGTAACGAAAACTTAGAATTGAGAAGGAAGTGCTCTCAAGGTGATTGGTATGAGGATTTTTTCCTCAACCATTTCATTGAGCACTAATAACTATGATTGCAGCTAAGCCACACGACGTAAGAATTCCTCAACTTTCTCATTTGAACCCATAGAGAGGGTGTGCAACTTGGACTGAAGATGGATAATCTTAGTTTGATTTTAGGCCTCATAAATGGTTGTCAACTTATCCCAGGCTTCCTTTAGTTTCTCCACATTCCAAACATGTGGTTACACATTGTCACTGATACTGAGCATTATCAGTATTAGTGCTTTGGCATTAGCCATTTCATACTTCATCAATTCGTTAGGAGCAATTAGAATAGGCAAAGATCCAGTCACTATGCCCAATAATCCTTCAAATAGAAGGATTGTCCACATCTTGGTTTTCCAAGCCTAAAAAAAAGGCCCCTTAAGCAACTGAGCATTGGAGAGGAGCAGCTTCGGAGTAGACATCTTATATTATATAAAATAATAAAGAAAAAAAACTTTTTTTAATTTATTTATTTAAAGAGATATTACAATTTTTTTATATATATATTTTAACTCACTGATGTGAAGTACGGGCTTGTAGATGCTCATGATTGTTGTCAAAATTTCACCCCCCCAGGGTAAAATTTGATAACATGCATCAGGATGTCCAAATTCCAAGAAAAATGACTGACACTGAGCAAAATCAGGTTTCTAGGGTCCCTTCAAGAATCCTTCTAAACTCCCCAGGCCGAAGAAGGAAGGAGCAAGCTTAGAGAAACTGCAGAGAAGGTTGCAGAAAGCAAGTAATTTGGGCCAGAAAAAATTGTGAAAATCGGCTAAGTCCTAGTCCAGCACAAGGTGGTACAAATGCGACAAAGGTACGTGAACCACTCGAACCAGCCGAAATGAGTCCAGTCAGCCCACAAAGCATTTGGGACAAGTGGGATGAAAGTACGCGACGGACGCGAAATGCCGATTCAGCCGAGAGAGAAAATCGACTAACTGCTGAGAGAGGCAGTTCGGGACGAGTGGGACAAATGGACGCGAAATGCCCGAACCGGCCGGTTCGCGCGAAATCAGCACAAGGAGCCCAAAGCAATTGGGACGCGTGGGACAAAAGGACCCGAACCGGCCGAACCGGCCGAAAGGAGTCAAGTCAGTCCGAAACAAGTGGAACAAGCGGGCCAGAAATACCCGAACCGGCCGAATCGGCCGAAATTGTCCCAAGAGGTCCAAAATCAAAAGGGACGTCCGGGACGAATGGACGCGAAGAACGCGGAAGACCCGGCAGGCCCGAGAACCATTGAGAAATTGCCACGTGTCATCAAGAGAAGCCAAAAGGTCAAAGGGCAAGGTTTGAAGCGTTGGCCCGAGCCAATAGAAAATGGACACGTGTCTAATGGAGCATAGAAGTGCGGAGCTCGGGGAGGAGTTGGAAAGTTTGGCCATATCTAAGCCAAAAAGGGTAAAAGTGAAGGAAGACCTGGCAGGTTCGTCAACCAACCAATGCATGCCACGTATCCCTAGTGGCGGGGCGTGGGAAAAAATGTGGAAAATGTTCCAAGAGCACCAAAAGTCAAAATTCAAGAGACAGCCCGCCGAAAAGCAGAGGAGAGAGAATTATTCAGCGAATCAGAGCATGCCACGTGGCGTCCAAGTGGCAGTGCGCGGGAAAATATTTCAAAATCCATTTTCACCTGTTCCGTGTCCTAAATCTTCAGATTGACATATCTTTCGATCCAGAGCTCGGATTTGCACGTTCTTGATATCAACGGAAAGCTGCTGAAATTCTCTACACATTTCTAGGGTGAATCTTGCATTTTGGTGTAGTCTGGAGGGAGAAAATTGAGAAACACCTCTGGCACGAAATAACCAGCAGAGATAATGCTTCAACAACCACTTTAATGCAGCAGACAACCCGCCGCTTCTATTAGGCAAACAGCCGCTTTGCTAGAACCTGCCGCTTCTGCCATGATGGATGAATTAAATGTAACCTAGAGGTGGTTGGGGCAGTTCAAATTCCTCTCTCTTTTCTCTCCCATTCTTCCTATATATTGTAAGGAGGGGTTTCTTTCTGGTGTTGGACATTTTCTGCTTTGCACCCTCCCTTCTCTCCTGTTCATAAGAAGATTTGTGGAGTTTTCAAACCTCCCATATAGACTGTAACACCGTTTTTTGCCTTCTGGCTATTGCAATGTATTGAATTGATCCTTGAGCAATATATATGTGTCTGCGGTTGTTTCTAAACCCTCTTACATATTTATTACTGTCATTCTTGATCTTTCATTGCATTTTTGCTATCTGTGCATGGTGTTGTGTTATATCTACATGGTCTGTGTTTAATGTGGCAAAGCATATGTTCTTCATTCCTCGGTGCATCACCTCTATTAGCTTAGATTTATTTTATGCATTTTCTTACCTTGTCTCCTTGGCAGATTAGATTATATTTTGAGAAAACCCTCTGCATATTTCGTGTGCACCTGAACAGAGGAATAGGAACCAGCCTTTCTCTAGAGATTCCTTTCTCACTCTTCAAGTCCCACACTTGGAGAAAGGATTCAATGTTATGCAATCACACTGGATATTAATATGATCAACCTAGAAAACTGATCAATATCCAGGGGTGCTGTGATTTTACATCAATAGTTTTGGCACGCCCGGTGGGACCAGAGGTCTCATTTTTTATTACAGCAAGGTTTATGTGCATCTGCTGTAATTTTCTTGCTTAAAAAGAGCTATTATTTACATATCTGGAGACTCCAGAGGGAAGAATCAACTAAGTTTCAGCAGTCAGGCCTAAAAGCTTATGAGAAGAATCACAAGGTCAAGAGCTGGAGAAGAGGAAGTACCGTTTGAATACCTGCAACTATCTCCAAGAAGAAGGTAAAGAGGAAGAAGGATTCAAAGGTCTCCATCTCCACCAAACAGAACTCTCTCAACTCCTCCACCTGACAGGCCTTTCTTTCAATATACAAGGGTTTTAAGACCACTCAGAATGGCGCAACCAGTAAACCCCTATGATAACTTCACAGGCAGCAGCCCACTTGCTCTCAATGCACAAAATCCAATCTCAGTTGCAGCATTAAAGAACATTCCATATTTTACTGGAGAAAACCAGACCACTCCTGGTGATCATGTCAAGGACATTGCTAACATTTGTGCAATCCATGAGATTAATGAGATGCAAGTAGCTGTCAAATTGCTGGCGTCTTCATTCAAGGGAAAAACATTGCAATGGTTTAGGAGCCTTGAAGCTACTTCTATCACGAATTGGAATCAGCTGTGTATTGCACTTCATAATCAATTTGGAGAGAAGGGAGACAACTTGTCTCTTTTGGAGCAGCTGACAACCATCAAGAGAGCTTCCAATGAGCAGCTGACTGACTTCAACTTCAGATTTCAAAGGTCTTGGGATAGAATTCCAATAGCAGTCAGGCCAACAGCAGAAGGTGCTTTTCTGTATTACCTTAAAGCTTTAAATTCTGATATTTCTATGTTGATTCAATCTATGGGAGGCACAACTATCCCTGCTGCTTATAGTATTGCTATTAGAGCTGAAAATTGTCTAATTCAAGCTGGCAAGCTAGCTCCTAGGCCTCCAATGCCATTATATCCAAGTTTAGAGAGCCCAAGTACTAGTCAAGCACCTATCTTAGCTCCTATTCCCACTCCTAGGAATCAGAGTTCAAATGAAGCTTCCACTTCATCTCCAAGTGCCCGAAATGAGCTTCAAGAAGTCATGAAGCAACTGCAAAATTTAGGTAATGAGCTGGTCACACTCAAGAGACAACAAACTCAAGGTTTTAGACCTTCGTATTAGCATCAAGCTCAACCTAATAGGCAGCCATATCAGCCTCAAAGGCCACCTAATTCAGCTGCAAATATGAATCAAACAAGGCCTCCTGTCAATAGACCATTCCAGCTTTATAATCCAAATGCCATATCTGCCTCTAAGGCATTAGTACCAGCACAAAACAACATTGCCCAGGAGTATGAATGGTGTTTTCCATGTAATGAACCCCATAATCAATCCATGTGCTATAATGGTGCTTTAACCCAAGCTTTAATGGTAACAAGTGCTGGTGTGGAGGGTGAAAGCAATCAAGAAAACAACCAACAACAAGAAACATTCCAACAGCATCCTGCCCCAAATGACACCACATTGGTAAATTGGCAGGCAGAGGATTTCTGTGGTATGAATCAGGCAGTCTCTCAAGGTGTTGCAGCCAACACAAGGTCAAAAAGGAGAAATTTGGGTGAAGAACAGTCGTTAGCCCCAGCCAATCCACAACCTTCCACAGCTCCACAAATGATTGGCAAGCAAAACCCAGTTTCAAATGCACGAGGGAAGCCAAGAACAGCCCCTTGGCCAAATCAAATGCCAGCTGTTGCTGCCCATATTCAAGGAGCAAATGTGCAAATCAAGGGACAGCAGAGAGATCCTTCATCACCATTCAGTATCATTGATCAGATGAAGAAAACAAACGTCAATATATCTATGTGGGAATCCCTATCCATCCCAGGCCAAAGAGATTTGCTGCAAGCTGCTATGAAGGACTGGCCAACTTCGAATCAGCAGGTTCAGAGGCAAGACAAAGTGCTTACAAATGCTGCCCAGCCTGAAAGTAATCATGGAGCACAACAAGGTAAAATGCTGAAGCCCCCTCCATTTTATGTTTCATTGATCATAGGAGACAAGTTGGTACATAATTGCATGATAGACTCTGGGGCAAGTAGCTCAGTAATGCCTAAACAGATAGCTGATCAGTTAGGGCTCCAGTATGAAATAACATCTAAGGGAGTAGTGCAGCTGGATGGGACAGTAATAGCAATGGTTGGAGTGATTAGAAATTTAAGTCTTACCTTGCATGCATGTCCAAATGTTGTTGTCTTACAAGACGTCTCAGTCATAGACCTTCCACCACTCTTTGCCCTATGCTTGTCAAGAGACTTTACTGCCAAGATTGGGGGATATTTGTCCACTGATTGGTCACACATGCTGTTCAGAATGAGGTATGGAACTAAAGCTACAATTAGATCAGAACCTATTGTATATTTCCACATTGAACCCTATACTCCAAGTCATATTAATACCAATTGCTCAGCATTTGATCAAGAAGATCACCTCGGCACTGATGAGGCCGACACTAAGGTTGGAAGTATCCCAGATTTGACTCTTGATGAATGGGCAAGCAAGGTGCATGCTTTTGATCCTTATCAAGAAGTAGAAGAATCTGAGCTGGGGGTCTATTATATACATGAAGAAATTCAACCTGTTCCTAGCATCACCAAGCCAAACCACAAGTATGACAATGAGGTATGACAACTATTTTTTGATGGATCAAGGAGTAGGCAAGGCGTAGGAGGTGGAGCCATGCTTGTTTCACCTCAAGGAGTAAGGTATTATTCAGCTTTTAGATTTCAATTTGCATGCTCCAATAACACTGCTGAATATGAAGCCTTGGTGCAAGGGATGCATTGGGCAATAAAGAGAAAAATAAAGAACTTGCAAGTTTTTGGGGACAGTGAGCTGATTGTAAATCAGCTCAAGGGACAGCATGCCGCCAAAAATGATCTACTCAGGTGCTACAAGAACAGGGTGTGGGACCTCATGGAAGATTTTGAGGGCTTTGGCATCAAGGCCATTCCTAGGAAAGAGAATCAAGCTGCTGACAGGCTTGCAGCAGTAGGGGCAGCCTTTGACATCGTAGAAAACATTCAACAAGACAAGGTACAACCAAACATCCACGTGATTGTGAGGCCTTCAGTGCCGGATAACGATGTCAGTTGGCAGGTATTTGAGAATGATCAACAAATCATCCACTTCTTACAGGAAGAAGCTGAGTTCTCAGCTAAAAATCAAGAGAAGTTGGAACAGTAATATGGTGACCAGGTGATACAGCTGAGAACTGACAAGCTGCCCAAGGGACTTGTCACCCTGGAGTCCATTTTTAACCCCAATGATCAGTTTAGAAAGGAGAAAGCAAATATTCAGGTCAAGAGGGAAGATTCGGTATCCATCTTGGTAAAAGAGAACAGGCCATTGCAAATTGGAAAAATGACAACTGAGCAAGAGAGATATGAGTTCATATAACTTTGTCAAGAATTCCTTGACGTATTTGCTTGGAGCTATGAAGACTTGAAGGGTTTCAATCCTAACTTAGCTCAGCATACCATCGAGTTGGATCCAAATACTAAGCCTGTCAGGCAGAAACAAAGACCAGTCAATCTACACATGGAGCTTCTCATGAGGAAGGAGCTGGACAAGCTAATTGAGTCAGCAATTATATTCCCTATCAAGCACTCAAGCTGGGTTGCGAACTTGGTTCCGGTCAGAAAGAAAAGTGGAGAGATCTGGCTGTGTGTTGACTTCCGAGACCTCAATAGGGCATCTCTCAAGGATCATTATCCACTCCCTTCCATGGAGTAAATATTGCAGGTTGTAGCTGGTGCAGAAAGGTTTTCACTACTTGATGGTTACTCAGGCTTCAATCAGATTATGGTAAAGGAGGAAGACCAGTTCAAGATAGCCTTCACAACCAAATGGGGCACATATGCTTACAAGAAGATGCCATTTGGACTGTCGAACACCGGAGCAACATTCCAGCGAGCTATGGATATGGCATTCAAAGGCTTGATCAACAAGACAATGCTGATATACCTAGATGATATCACTGTCTTCTCAAAGAATGCTGCAAACCATCTCTTTCACCTCAGGAAAGTTTTTCAGAGGTGTAGAAAGTTTGGAGTGTCTTTGAATCCTAAGAAGTGCATCTTTCTTGCACATGAAGGGAAACTCCTTGGCCACATTGTCTCCAAGGAAGGATTAGCAATTGATCCAGAGAGGGTTGAAGCCATAAGGGCTCTACCATTGCCAAGTCACAAGAAAGCTCTTCAGAGTTTCCTGGGAAGGATAAACTTTGTTCGAAGGTTTGTCCCAAACTTTACAGCCCTTGTCAAGCCCATCACCAAAATGTTAAGGAAAAGCATGGCTTTCAAATGGACGGTAGAAGGCAAGGAGAGTTTTGAAGCAATCAAAGAAGCCATCTCCCAGGCACCTACTCTCATCAACCCTGACTTTTCTAAGGATTTCATCCTCTATGCATTTGGAGGTGATGACACTATTTCTGCCATTATGGTACAACAGAACAAATATAATGAGGAGCAGTCGATTGCTTTCTTCAGCCAGAGCCTAAATGACTGCGAATTAAGGTACTCTTTTATTGAAAAGCATGTGCTTGCAGTAATCAGAAGCTTAAAGAAATTCAAGCATTTAGTCTCAAATAACAAGGTCCAATTATTGGTCTCACATGATGGGGTTAAGGACTTCCTCCTCAACAAAGATTTGAATGAGAAAAGGGCAGGATGGATCACCCGTGTCATGGAGTATGACATTGAGATCAAGATCACCAAGCTGGTAAGAGGCAAAGGTTTGTGTGAGCAGCTCGCTTCCAAACAACCAGACAGCCCAAAAGATGAAGAAGACGTTGTCCTGCTATTACAAGAAGATCAAAAACAGGAAAATGATGATGTGTCCACCCCCTGTTGGACTCAAAATATGATACATTTCCTACAAATGGGCATGTGCCCTCCAGAAATGAGCAAAGCGAAAAGAAGGTACTTCAGATTACAAGCAATTCCTTATGTGCTTGTTGATAATGTTTTGTTTAAAAGGGACATCAACGGTGTTCTATTGAGATGCATCGGGACAGGTCAGATTGAGAGGATCTTACAAGAGTTCCATGACAGGGAGGTAGGAGGCCATTTCACCCCACGAGTAACAGCTCTCAAAATCATGAAAGCTTGTTACTATTGGCCTGTTGTATTCAATGATTGCTACTCATGGGTTAAGAAATGCAAGAAATGTGCATTCTTCATAGGGAAAGGAAGGTTAGCAGCACTTCCCCTTCGTCTAATTTCAGTAGATCATCCATTCATGCAATGGGGATTGGACTTCATTGGAGTCATCAATCCCAATTCGAGTCAAGGCCACAAGTGGATTCTTATAGCAACAAACTATTTCACCAAGTGGACCGAAGCAGTAGCGCTCAAAGATGCAAGTGAGTCTAGCATACTAGACTTTTATGAAGGGATAATAACCAAATTCGGTGTGCCGGCCACCATCATATCAGATAATGCATTAGCATTCATAGGTTCAAAAATTACAGAATGGGCTGTCAAGAATGGAATCTATTTGAGCACCTCTTCAAATTATTACCCGTAGGGTAATGGACAAGCAGAATCCACAAACAAGAATTTGCTAAAAATCATCAGAAGGACTCTGGATGAAAATCAAAGAACATGGCATACAAGGCTAAAATCAGCGTTATGGGCTGACAGAATAACACCAAAGAGGTCTACAGGTAATTCTCCCTACAAGTTGGTCTATGGGAAGGAGGCAGTATTGCCTATATCATTAGAATTGCCAGCCTTGGAGCTCATGAAGCGGCTTGAGTTATCTGAATTCGAACCAATGGAGGCCAGATATGCAGAATTGATGGAATTAGAAGAAATCAGAGAACATGCGGTTCAGACGATTGAAAAGGATCAGGCCGTAGTAAAAAGATGGTTTGATAAGAGAGCTAGAGCAAGGACCTTTCAGGAAGGGGACCTAGTTCTGAAATGGGATGCAGATCAGGCAAAACCAGGAAGGCATTCCAAGTTTGATGCCATCTGGAGTGATCCCTACATGGTCACGGGGTGTAAAAGTAGTAATGCCTTCCAATTGTCTGCATTGGATGGAGAGGAACTTCTGATTCCGGTTAACGGAATCCATCTTAAACATTGCTACTAAGAGAAACGTTTTGCCGTTGTAAATATTAATTTAGATTTTTCTTAATTCCTCTAAGTGCGTATGCACATTGTCCTGTTGTAGTTAGGTTTCTATTTCCCTAAGTGCTTTGGCACAGGTTTTGCTGCTCTCAGGTTGTTTTCTACAGTTCAGAGTGTTGCTGGAGGGGAAGTTGCAGTATCAGGCTTGTTTCAGGTTAATGCTTAACTCCATGCCCAATGGACCGCTAAAAGGCCACTGATCTTCTACCTAGCAGGCAGGTAACCCCGCTGAGTCGTCAAAATTGTTGTCAAAATTTCACCCCCCAAGGGTAAAATTTGATAACATGCATCAGGATGTCTAAATTCCAAGAAAAATGACTGACACTGAGCAAAATCAGGTTTCTAGGGTCCCTTCAGGAATCTTTCTAAACTCCCCAGGCCGAAGAAGGAAGGAGCAAGCTTAGAGAAACTGCGGAGAAGGTTGCAGAAAGCAAGTAATTTGGGCCAGAAAAAATTGTGAAAATCAGCTAAGTCCTAGTCCAGCACAAGGTGGTACAAATGGGACAAAGGTATGCGAACCACCCGAACCGGCCGAAATGAGTCCAGTCGGCCCACAAAGCATTTGGGACAAGTGGGACGAAAGTACGCGGCGGGCGTGAAATGCCGATTCAGCCGAGAGAGAAAATTGACTAACTGCTGAGAGAGGCAGTTCGGGACGAGTGGGACAAATGGACGTGAAATGCCCGAACCAGCCGGTTCGCACGAAATCAGCACAAGGAGCCCAAAGCAATTGGGACGCGCGGGACAAAAGGACCCGTACCAGCTGAAAGGAGTCAAGTCAGTCCAAAACAAGTGGAACAAGCGGGCAAGAAATACCCGAACCGGCCGAATCGGCCGAAATTGTCCCAAGAGGTCCAAAATCAAAAGGGACGTCCGAGACGGATGGACGCGAAGAACGCGGAAGACCCGGCAGGCCCGAGAACCATTGAGAAATTGCCACGTGTCATCAAGAGAAGCCAAAAGGTCAAAGGGCAAGGTTTGAAGCGCTGGCCCGAGCCAATAGAAATTGGACACATGTCCAATGGAGCATAGAAGTGCGGAGCTCGGGGAGGATTTGGAAAGTTTGGCCAAATCTAAGCCAAAAAGGGTAAAAGTGAAGGAAGACCCGGTAGGTTCGTCAACCAACCAATGCATGCCACGTATCCCTAGTGGCAGGGCGTGGGAAAAAATGTGGAAAATGTTCCAAGAGCACCAAAAGTCAAAATTCAAGAGACAGCCCACCGAAAAGTAGAGGAGAGAGAATTATTTAGCGAATCAGAGCATGCCACGTGGCATCTAAGTGGTAGTGCGCGGGAAAATATTTCAAAATCCGTTTTCGCCTGTTCCGTGTCCTAAATCTTCAGATTGACATATCTTTCGATCCAGAGCTCGGATTTGCACGTTCTTGATATCAACGGAAAGCTGCTGAAATTCTCCACACATTTCCAAGGTCAATCTTGCATTTTGGTGTAGTCTGGAGGGAGAAAATTGAGAAACGCCTCTGGCACGAAATAACCAGCAGAGATAATGCTTCAACAACCACTTTAATGTAGTAGACAACCCGCCGCTTCTGTTAGGCAAACCGCCGCTTTGCCAGAACCCGCCGCTTCTGCCATGATGGACGAATTAAATGCAACCTAGAGGTGGTTGGGGCAGTTCGAATTCCTCTCTCTTTTCTCTCCCATTCTTCCTATATATTGTAAGGAGGGGTTTCTTTCTGGTGTTGGACATTTTCTGCTTTGCACCCTCCCTTCTCTCCTGTTCATAAGAAGATTTGTGGATTTTTCAAACCTCCCATATAGACTGTAACACCATTTTTTGCCTTCTGGCTATTGCAATGTATTGAATCGATCCTTGAGCAATATATATGTGTCTGCGGTTGTTTCTAAACCCTCTTACATATTTATTACTGTCATTCTTGATCTTTCATTGCATTTTTGCTATCTGTGCATGGTGTTGTGTTATATCTACATGGTCTGTGTTTAATGTGGCAAAGCATATGTTCTTCATTCCTCGGTGCATCACCTCTATTAGCTTAGATTTATTTTATGCATTTTCTTACCTTGTCTCCTTGGCAGATTAGATTAGATTTTGAGAAAACCCTCTGCATATTTCATGTGCACCTGAACAGAGGAATGGGAACCAGCCTTTCTCTGGAGATTCCTTTCTCACTCTTCAAGTCCCACACTTGGAGAAAGGATTCAATGTTATGCAATCACACTGGATATTAATATGATCAACCTAGAAAACTGATCAATATCCAGGGGTGCTGTGATTTTGCATCAACAATGATACTCACATGATGAGAGATCATGATGATTGGTGGAGTGTTCTTCATCATCTTTAGAGTCAGTGTCATACTCGACTTCTAGTTCTTCCTAAACTTGCTTTGCTTGGAAGCTGACTTCGAAAAGGAAATATTCAAGTAGTCCTTGTCGAACTAGCTTTTCGAAGCCTAAATTTATGGTGTTTCGAATCTTTTTTAGTAAAGAAAAATAGAACCCAGAGGTCTCAAGAGATTATTTACGGTGTTCTCTAGCTGTTGAGTTAATGTTCTGGATTTTGGTAGTGTCTATCATGTTGTTCACACTCTCAATTGAGTTGTCTATACTCGACATTCGACGTAGTGTTGTAGAAACTCCACGTTTCCTTGGTAGAGTATATCTTTATGAAGTCCTCCACCATGCACCAACAACTTCCAACATCTAGGCAGAGATTGAATCTATGAATCCAACTCCAATTCTCTGTTGAAGACCCCTCGTAATTCTTCTATTCCTCACACAGAGGTTTCTTCTATGTTAAAATTACAGGTGACAAAATAGTCAAGCAGAAGGATGTGTATTTGCTACATAAAAATAGCTGAATCTCCCACACAGATAGCAATTTCAAATATTTACGCAGCTTCTCCACATTTCTTTCTCTTACTACATATTACTCTTCACGCATATCTCTTCATGCAGAGAGGAGCTTCATTTGCATCAGAAAACAAAATGTTTATGCACTTTCTCTTTCTCCACATATCTCCCCTTGTATTTCACGTAGGCTCAGTTTGACATCTCCACGCAGGTGATTAGAGAGTCTACAAGAAATAAGACAAAATTATAGACAAGACAAATGAATAATTCCACGCTTCACCTCCTTGAACTTCCATGCAGAACATTTGGTTCTCTCTCCCACACACTTTCCATGCACTTTTCTCTTACTATACATACAGGAAAGTATTCACGCAGCAATTTATCTCTCCACACAGGTATTTTACAGACTCCACGTAGTAATCTCCATGCAACATTCAGATGAGTAGTGAATCCTCCATGAAGTAGGAAGATGATTAGTGAAGAATAATCCACACAACATATACTTCATGCAAACTTCCACATAGGTAATTCCATGCTGAGTTCTCCTTCAAACATACACACAGGTCAGAGTCTTAAGTGCTCTGATACTAAAATGTAGGAAGCAAATAGATGAGAAGAATGTGGAGTGAATAACTCTCAACACCTTGATTTATTATGAAGAAGCATGTACATTTTATAGGAGAAATGATAAACAATATTCCCCTAAACTGAAGGAGGAAGATATGGATGTAGGTGAGAGAGTAATGGAATACAACAAGGAAGAGAGAAATAAGGGATAATATAAAACAAACACACCTAAAATATAAGCTATGCTACGTATGCTAACTTTTTTTACCTCTAATTATTCAATTGACAATACCCCCTCATGTTAAATTATTAGAATAAAAATACCCCTTATTTTTTCCATGTACCTTACTTACCACTTTTTATTTCTACCCTAATATATTAAACATAAAATATATCATATTTCTCACTCAATTATTTTTAATATGCATTTCCTCTCGAAAGATAGTTTGAAGCCATTGAAGACTTGTTATAAATCACCTTATAAATGTTAAGATTTAATCATTTATCGATAGTTCTTCAAATAATTAAGATGGTGAAATAATATCACTTGTGTTGAAAAACATACTCAATCCTAGTTTTCTACCATTTTATTATTTCTTTGTTAAGAATCTCTTAATTGATATTTCTTTATTCAAAAAGAGACTATAATTTAGCTTTACAAACACACTCCTTTTATAATGTTAAGGTATTTACTGTTGAAAACTAGGGTTCAAATTTTTAGTTTTATAGGATAATTAAACCTCCCTTTCCTTTGGCCCACCTCTCTAACCTACCCCAAATACCTGGTTCAAAATGTTAATAAATTAAACCCTTTCACCCCCTCATGTATACCGGTATATTGACTTTAATTTTCTGAATTTTAATTACCTCAATATGAACCAATGTGGTAGGATATTTCCTAGGTAAGGAACCCCCCATGGGCATTTATAAAGGTGGAAGCGATACATTTATACTTGCCATTAGGATCCATTGCTAGAGGAGGAAGTGGTTGAAGTCGATGACCACTATCTGTAGATGTGCACTAGCCTAAACCTCTATATATATTACAGCCATTGATCAAGATGTACATCACAAATCCTAGTACAAAAATATAGATTTCTTCACACTTTACCAAAAAACAATGATAACGTTCATCTAAATAAACTCTGAAGAACCACAAATAGGATATATACATTTAATGTTTCTTGGAATATATTTTAATGTTTATTTTTTCTTGAGATGCCATGAGACTACTTTCGTCTTCTCTGTAAGATGTTATTTTTTTCACAGAGTAGATAATTATATAATTATATAATGTAAGGAAACAAAGATAATTATATAATGAAAGGTAATAAAGAACAACAACATTAAAATTATATAATATTTGTTTTTGAAAAATGTTGAAAAACATAGTGTGTTTTCAACATTGTTGAAATAGACATTAAGTTTTTCAACAACAAAATTATCAAGTATTTCTTCTTTCTTATCATACACGATTGTGTCTCAATAAAATGAACTCATCTATGGAAGTAAATATTATTTAGTATTAATTATATACAGTTAAATTTTTCATGTTATTTACAACATATACATTTAACATGTTCTACACTCTAAGCTTCTTATATTTTATAATATCTTCTTATATTTAAAGTGCTTATATTAGGTATTTGATGTTTGAAAGAATGCCTAAAGAAATATGGAAGTAATAAAATATTTTATAACATATTTAAACATGAATTTATATATCATATATGTAGTGGAGCTATCATTGCTGTTGAAAACAACTTAGCTGTAAAATCAATCACTACTACTTGTTATTTATGTTCGGAAACCGTTATCATGAAGCTGAATTTTGTTTTTATCTATATACTAAACTGACGCCAACATATGCAATACATACTATTTTTGAGGTGTTATTCAATATATTTTGTAGATTTGGATTATAGGTCATTGAAAACCCTAACATTTAGATGTGTATAGGAAATATAGTTTATTATTTAGATGTACGACCTTACTCTTTACATGTTATAGTGTTGGGTTCCCACTTGTTACTAATTAATGCACATAGTAGCAATATAAAATTATGGCTCATCTTTAGTAATAATAAAAGGTAAAATGAAAACATACCCTACTCTTTATATGATATTGAATAGAAATTAATTTTAGTGCTTAGAATTAGTCTATCTCTATTTAGGTTAATTTAGGAGCCACCAACGTTTGTATTTTAGGTATTTTAATGGACAAGTAGATTCCCTGATCTTTTTAACTTTCTCCAAAAGAGAGGGGTTTTATTTTATGTTCCAATGCTAATTTAGAAGTGTTATTCAACATAATAATAAAAATATAATTTTCTATAGATAACTTGAGAGATAGGTAATTGGAAACCTTGAAATTTAGATGTGGAGAGGATAAATTTCTCTTTATATAGACAATTGAGAGATAGGTTCACTAAAAACCCTACACTTTATGTCAATAACTAATATCAAATGAAAATATTACTACAATAGATTATACTCTTTGGTTCTATAGCCACCAAAGTGATGTCTTCTTATTAATTAATACATGACCTAAAAAAACCTAATAATATATTTTCATAGGCATATTAGAATTTAATAAAGGTATGACTAACTAGACATTAATTGGAAGACCTACTAATTAAGGTCCCTATATTTGACTCAAAATTAGATAATCTCTATTTAAGTTATTCTAGAAAGACGAGATGTTTTCATTTGTAAGTATAGATGGATACTAATTTTTAATTTAAGCTGTAGATGAGAATGTCCCAAACTCTCTATATAAATAACTTTTAGATGTGTCTTATCTCTTTATATAAGAATAACCTGAGAAATAGGTCATTGGAAACTATTTTCATCTTGTGAAAATAACAATAAAATATAAAACAATCTAAAAGTATTACTTCCAAATTTTAATAGAAGTCAAGATAATTATGTGAGTATTAACTAAAAATTATTAAAAGACCATCTTATAAATTAATCATAGTTCTTAACTCAAGAATGTGTGCTCTTGGTAGAGTGTTTCCTAAAGTGAAACTAGATCTTATTAATTAATGTAAGATATGAGCTAAAACAAACCTAACCATATAATTCCCTATTAGTCATAAAAGGCAAGATGATAATGTGATAATCAATTAAGAATTAATTGAAGGTCCAATTGATGAAGCCCGCTTTTTGAATTATAATTATTTAGGGAATGCATAAATTAAAAACAATAAAATAATATAGTTCCCCGATAATTGTAACAGGTAAGGTTAGTTATAACTATCTGGAAATTAATTGGAAGGCCTATTAATTAAGGTTACCATATACGACTTACTATTGGTTCCCACATTTGACTTAGAATTAGTCCATTTCTATTCCCAACATTTGACGTATAATTAGACCATCTTTATTTAGGTTAGTCCTAAATAAAATTCAATTGAAGGGTCCTATTATTAATCAATGGTGGTTATTATCTTGAGAGAGTGTGCTCTCCTAGAGTGTCCTTGCAAAGTAAAGCCAAGTTCTTATATTTGAATTACAATTAGTTCAATTTGATTTAGGTTATTCAATAAAGAGGAGGTGTTTTGTTTTGTGAGAGGCCAATATTAATTTAGAAGTGTCATTCAAGATAACATCCAATAAAGTGAAGCCCATAGTATTTATTAAAGCATTCTATAAAATGATATTAAAACAAAACTCTCCTAGTTTAATAAAAGGTAAGATAATCATGTGATTATTAACTATAAATTAATTGAAAACCCATCTTATTGACTAATGTTTGTTCTTAAATAGATAAAATGTTCCCTTGCCGAGTGTCCCCCGAGGTTTTATCAATATGGTATATTCCAAATTTTAATGCTTGTCTAGTTTAGTATGGCCGCTTTTTATATTAGTTGATTTAGTATGTTTATCATATGATGATACTAGGGTGGACATTTTTTATACTTGATAGGGAATTGTTTTTGAAAAATGTTGAAAAACGTAGAGTATTTTTTAACATTGCTGAAAAACACACTTTGATTTTCAACAGTAAAATTTTGAAGTATTTCTTCTTTCTTATCATTCACGATTGTGTCTCAATAAGATGAAATCATCCATGGAAGTAAACATTATTTAGTAGTAATGTGATACAATTAAATTATTGTTGTAATTTACAACACATACATTTGAAATGTTGTACACTTTAAGCTTCTTATATTTTATAATATCTTCTTATATTAAACATGCTTATATTAGGTATGGGTATATGCGTAGGTTTGGTCAGTTCATTCATATTTAGTGATTAAAATTTACTCTCGCATACCAAAAGCCCAAATTTACATGAAGACTTTTTCCTACAAACTAGAGAATGACACAAATATATTATTATTGACTGATTTGGATTCTCATGAAACTATTAAAGTATTTGTAAACACTTATTCTGATATGATTTTATTATTAGTATAGAATCTACAGAATTTATTTATAATTCTATTTTGTGGGTACAAATCAATAAAAAATATTGAATATAAGTATTTATGTTTTATGATACTATTACATTTTCATTCAGTTAATTTTGAATATAAATCTCACCTCATATGTTATGGATGATTTAATTGTTTTTATAGCTAGATAGATTCATAATTTTTAAATATATTTTTTTGTAAGTTATTTCATTATTATTTGTATTATGTTATAATAAATGGCTTTGAAATGTAATTATTCATTTTTGATGTTATCTAAATGCATTGGTATTTATTCTTAAAAATTTACACATGAGAGTAAATGCATTGCTATTTAATTTTTGATGTAATATATTTATTGTGATTATTCCAATTTTATTATTCATGTACTATTTTGGTTTGATTTAATAATTTATATTTGAATAGACATATTTGCAACTAGTTTTTGATTTTTTTATAATATAAGTAATTTTAAACATTTGGTAATTTCTTAATATGATTGAGAGATCTTAGTTGTGTTAAATGGAATAAAATTAGAGTAAGTTTGTTTTTTCTGTACTCATTATATTGTAGATAATGGTAATGTGCATATACCATTTGTATAAATAAAATTGATTATGAGTTATATTTTTTTATGATGAAAGTTGAAGCTATAAAAATTACATGATATCATACTCTCACTCTGAATTTAGCATATGGGGGAAAGTGCCTCCTCAAAGATAGGAATTAGTGCATATTTAAGGGCTTGCCCCTTAGGATTCCACATCGATAGTTTGGTGGTATACTATGCTGAGTAGAGGTTTTTAAAGTCACCCGCCAACTCTTCACTCAAAATAGACCCTCCTATAATATAAATATCATCGCTTTTTTAATGGACGGTTGGGATATTATGAGAGGGTGCATTTTGAGTGAAGGATATCCATTGGCATTTATTCATACTTGAATTTTTCATGGATATTAGCTTTATGATATTGTGATTATTTTATCATATATCATACTAACATTAATTTTATATTTTTATTTACATGTGTTTTTGTATTTAGTTTCTCTTTTTCATGGTGAAAAAGAATACACAAAACTCTATTCCTTTGAATCCCATTGGGATAATGTTGACTACTCCCAAATTTCAAAGAGAGGAATCTTTCAAGAGGTCCACATTTTTTGTCTACATAGACCACCATCAATAGATTAAGCCACCGAAACAGGAAATTGTAGGCCATGGTTAATTCTTGACTCAATTTTCCAGAAACTTCTATTATTTATTTGTCTAATTTCCGCACTATAGGTTCCCATTCACAAGGATATGGTCTAGCTTATGACATGATGGAGGAAGCCCATAATTACAAGCCTCCCCATAAGATGAGGAAGATGGGAGTTCCGGTCATATAACCAGTAATAGATTCAAAAAATTATTTAAAAAATAGTGCACATGTAAGAAACTCTAAGTTTGTTGCTACCAATAAAAAAATAGTTAATGCTTTTATATGTTTTGTACTAAAAAACTTATGAAATGTTTGAAAAAAACCTATATAAATATTTAATTTTTGACGAATTTTGTTTCACACGAGCTTAAATATATTTCATTTTGTTCCTTAAATATGTTCTTGATTCACACAAGCTTAAATATTAAATATGTTTTGTAATGGATTGAATATGTTTTACATAGTATTAAAATGTGTTTCTATGTTACACCCTTAACCTATTGCTTGTATTAGGATATGAGTAGTTGACTTGTGGCTTACCATATCATTTCTACTTTCTCATGCTTAGTATTTTGGCCTTGGTAATGGCCATAACATATGAATAACATATATAGGGGATTGTAGGTAGTAGTTCATCATGAATCAAGCATTTGAGTTTATTGTATTGTTAGGATGTTTCACCCTCGAAGTGGTGAAGCTATTTTTATTACATATTGAGATCATTTATCTACAATATTTTTTCTTTTGTGTTCTATTTAAACTCATAATAAAAATTATACAAATAATTTCTTTACAAGTGGTATCAGAGCTGCGATTCGGGCCAAAATTAAGGCAAAAATCCTAAATTTTTGTTTCCAATATATCTTACAAACCAAATATAATTTGTCAGGTATGTTTTACAAGTGTTGCGAATAGTTCTAGGTAAGATTCCCTAAAAATTTCATACTTTTTTTTTAATTTTACAAAATTTATTACAAATTTAGGGATTTTCATAAAATTGCTCCCTTGGGTAAATTTTTTGGAATCTTTCCAAGTTCTTTACATTTTATAAAATCGCTCAAAATAATAGTGGTAATATCTTACGTGTGTTTTTTCCTATTCTTTCAAATTTTTATTGAAACCCTAAACCCTAGGGTTTAACATGATGATGTGGACTTCCACAAGATCCAAAACGAATCTGGTCACTTTGGGTAAAACCCAAGATAAAGATGGGTTATTGATAGAAGAGTTGGAGTTAGAAGTGGTAAATACATATTCCTCAGCACTAGGGTTTAGCTTAGTTGATCATAAGGTGAGCGAAATCGAGTCTGAACTATGAAATCTACAATCTGAGATGCCCTATAAAGGAGACATAGACCAAATAAATCAACAGTTAGATGATATCATGCAACATATAAAGGGTAAACAATATGTGCCAAATCAGTCCCAATTCAAGCAAGGATGATATTCAGTTCAAAATAATGGGCAAAATAACCATGTTGAATCACTTTTCTAGCCCAATCAAAATGTAACTTATTCACAACCACAGAAAATGATGTCGAAAGTGGAGATTGAATTTTTTTACGGGAAGTATTGACTAAATTGGATAAATCAAATGGAGAACTTCTTTGAGTTACATCAAACCCCATCAAGATAAAAGGTGACATTGACATCCTTGTATCTTAAACCTAACCAATTCGTCTAGTATTGATGGTTATGTGCTCAGAGGAAGAAGGGTGGTCACAGTGTCACTTGGATAATTTTTACTGAGGAGTTGCAATTGCATTATAGTTCCAATGTTTCAGATAACTACTTTAGTCAATTGAAAAAGTTAAGACAAACAATATCAGTCAAATATTAGGCACATCAATTCTAGAACCTATCCTTAAGGGTGGATAATATTATAGAAGAGAAACTGAATGACCTATTTCTTGGGAGTCTAAAGGACCACATTGAGCATGCGGTTCGTATTTTTAATCCACTCAAGCTTTTTGATTCTATTATCATGACACGTAGAGTAGAGGAAAATATTATTTGTAGTATGAGACAAACTTTCACTAACATAAGAGACTATAATACCCCTTCCCCATCATTCACTCAGATAATTAGATTGGATCCTAAACAAATGGAAGAAAAAAGAGAAAAAGGATTATGTTTTAACTGCGACAACAAATATGGACCAAGACACAAATGTGCTGAGAAGAAGTTGTTCTATATTGAAGGAGGAAGTGAGGATGAATAGGAAGCTGAGGACTAGTAGAAGATGAAGTAGAGGATCACCAACCTACATTTTCTTGACATGCATTGTCAGGTATTAGTACTACTCAAACACTCAAGGTTATTGGTTATCTCAAAAAACAAAAGGTGACGGTGTTGATTGACTCAGAGAGTACTGAAAAATCCATAAATAGTAAGTTAGTTGTCCACCTTAATTATTTTATTTACCCAGCTCTAAAAATGCAAGTTATGATTGCAGATGTTCAGATAGTAAAGTGCATAGGAAAGTGCCATAATATCAAGCTTTCCATGGGAGACTACATGTTAGACTCACCTATGTTTGATATTTATATGGGAGGGGAAGATATTTTTTGGGGTATCCAATGGCTCACAACTTTTGTTACTATAGAAATGAATTTCCAAGAATTGTTCATGTGATTTCATTCAGAAGGAAGGAAAATACAATTGAAAGGGCTGGTAGCTAAGTCTCCAATAATTATTATCTCTCATCAGATTGAAATGGTTCTTAGAAAAGGAATAGATGGATTTGAAGTAAATTTATTTTCCATAGAGGTACAAAATACAAAGTCTTCAATGCCACCTGATCTTCAGAAGATTGTTAATACTCACTCGTCTATTTTTTATGAAATTCCAAAAATAATACCACTAGTTAGGGATCATGATCATGTTATTCAGTTGATTCTAGGGATCCAACCACCTAACATCATACCATATAGATACCCATATTCCCAGAAAAGTGAGATCGAGAAAATGGTACATGAAATGTTGAATGAAGGTATCATCAGGCATAGCCAGAGCACATATTCTTCACCAGTGGTCATGGTATATAAGAAGGATGAAACATGGAGGATGTGTTTAGATTACAAAGAAATAAACAAATATAAGTTTATTATTCTATTATTTGTTGATTTACTTGACGAATTACATGGTGTTATTTATTTGAAAAAATTAGATCTTCATTCGGGGTACCATCAAATTAGAATGAGAGAGGAAGATGTTCATAAAAAAAATTTCAGGAGTCATGAGGGCCATTATGAGTTTTTGGTAATTCCTTTTGGTCTTTTAAATGCTCCCTCAAAATTTCGAAGCTTGATGGACACTATTTTGAGGAAATTTTTAAAGAAATTTGTATTAGGTTTCTTTGATGAAATATTGATATACAATAAGACATGGGAAGAACACTTGCAACATTTAAATAAAGTGTTGGAAGTTTTTGAGAAACATAAGATCTATGTAAATCCATCAAAATTTTATTTTTGTGTACAATATGTAGAGTACTTGGGTCACATGTATCCCATGAAGGTATCAAATTTGATCCTCAGAAGATCAAATCTATGGTGGAATGGCCAAGGCCCAAAACTCTCAAAAATATCTGAGAGTTCCTAGGACTAACAAGATACTACAGAAGATTTGTGAGGGGATATGGTAGATTTGCAACTCCCCTCACTGCATTTCTAAAGAAGGATGCCTTTCATTGGATAGATGCAACCAGTAAATCCTTAGAGAAGTTGAAGGAATCCATGTGCACCACCCCAATTTTTGCTACTCCCAACTTCTCAAAAACCTTGATTGTTGAATGTGATGCTTCAGGATCAAAATTGAGAGTAGTTCTAATGTTGGAAAATATCTCAAAGGAAAATATCTTCTCAAACCTATCTATGAGAAAGAAATGATGGCTATTCTACATGCAGTCAAGTAATGGAGGCCCTATCTAATGGGTAGACACTTTAAGTTATAAATTGATCATGATAGTCTAAAATATTTTTTGGAGTAAAGGTTATAATCTGAGGAACAAAAAAAGTGGGTAACAAAAATGTTGGGTTATGATTTCGAAATCATATAAAAAAGGGTAAAGAAAATGTAGTATTTGATGCGATATTTAGAAGGGATACATCCACATATGCCTTACTATGTACAATGTACATATTAAAGGCTGAATGGGAGGATGAAGCAAGATTGGAATGGGAGCAAGACAAGGATAAACAATCTCTAATACATAATATCAATCAAGGCTCTATAACATCTAACAAATTTGAGTGGAAAGGTAAGACCTATGGTAAAAGGACATGTTATTCTTGTGTAAAGATTCTGGGTTGAAGCATAAGATTCTTGCAAAGCTACATGCATCACCTATTGGAGGACACTTTGGGTTTTTGAAGACATATCATAGAATAAAAAAAGAATTATTTTGGGAAGGACTTAAAGGGGTTGTACAAAATTTTGTATCAGAGTGTTTAGTGTGCCAACAAAACAAAGGGGAAACAATTAAGACACCAAGTCTATTGCAACCCTTACCAATTCCTACCCAGAGATGGGAGGAGATCTCCATGGATTTCATCACCGGATTGCCTTGTTCAGAGGGTAAGAATTTTATTTTCATGATTGTGGATTGGCTCACAAAATATGCCCATTTTTCTGCCCTATCACATCCATTTGTAGCTAGTACAGTCGTAACTATTTTTTGGAGACAATTCAAAGGCTACATGACACCCCAAAGATAATTGTAAGTGATCGTGATCCTATTTTCACAAGTAATTTTTGGACAGAATTATTTTCATGTTTGGGTACTCAGCTAGCTCATAGTTCATCTTATCATCCTCAAACTGGTGGGAAAACAAAAGTGGTCAACAAATGCTTAGAGGGGTATCTACATTGTTTTGTATCAGAGAAGCAGGAAAGATGGATTACTACCACTTGCAGAATGGTGGTATAACACATCTTTTCATACCTCTTCTCAAATGACCCCATTTTTAGCATTATATGGTTACCTTCCACCTTCTATCACTTCCTCCTTGAGGGTGAAAACTAAGGTTAGAGATGTTGAGGAACACGTTCAACATCAACAACAGGTTTTGGCTAGTTTGAAGGAGAATTTAACATTACCACAAAACATGATGAAACAACAAGAAGATCAACATCGTAGTGAAAGACATTTTGAAATTGGTGATTGGGTTTTTGTACATCTCCATCCTTACAAACAGATGCCTCTAAAGCAACAGAAAAAGGACAAAAAACTTGCCCCTAAATACTATGGCCCTTATCAAGTTCTACAAAAAATTGGCAGTGTTGCTTATAAACTAGAGTTGCCTCCATCCTCACACATACACCCAGTATTCCATGTTTCATGCCTAAAGAAGGTTATTGGATACAAATTTGAAGCCCAGACAGAGTTACCAGAACTTGAAGAGGAAGGAAGAATAATTTTGGAGCCATAGAAGATTATACAAACATGTACTAAGAGGCTGAGAACCAGAGACATTAAGGAATATCTGATCAAGTGGAAGAATTTGAGCATAGAAGATGCCACCTAGGAGGATGAAGGTTTTCTGGAGCAACATCCAAGATTATTCAATGTTGAAGACATTGTTGGTTTGAAGGGGAAGGGCATGCTACTCCCTTAACCTATTGCTTGTGTTAGGATATGAGTAGCCGACTTGTGGCTTACCATATCATTTTATTATATCATTTATACTTTCTCATGCTTAATAGGTCGGCCTGGGTGATGGCCATAACATATGAATAGTATATATAGAGGATTGTAGGTAGTAGTTCATTATCATTTGAGCATTTGAGTCTTGTTATATGGTTTGGAGGTTGCCCCCTCGAAGTGGCGAATCTATTACAATTGCATATTGAGATAATTATTCTGAAATATTGTGTTATTTGGTGTTATATTGTTGCTCATAATCTGAATTATACTAGTAATTTCATTACAGATTTGAGTTTTTGGGAGATTTCAATTGGGCTTACCATCTCCCTTGAATTAATTAATTAGATCCAATCATATTATGTGAACCTCAATCCATGTTTTATAGGCTTCGGTAGAACATATCATGTATGTCACAAATTATCAAATATTACATCATCAAATTTGTTTTTATCCCTAAAAACAATTTTTCTTCTTTCTTCATCAAATTCATCTACTTTATGTGAGTCCAAAGATGCATTTCGGGTATCTTATCTAAAATACAATAGGTCTCATGAATGGCTAAAACCCTAATTAAAAATTCATATAACTCATAATATTAGATTAAGCATAGATATATATGGTTTATTGAAAAATTTGTTAATCAAAATCCTAGAATGAACATTTAAGGTGATGTTGCATCGGTATGAATTGCCTCAAATTTTTATGATGTATGATTTGATTGAATTTTAATCATTGGTTTTTTGAAAAACATATTAATTTATTATCAATATACTTATTTTAACTTGATGTGTATGTGACTTTATCTCCTAATAATATACATGTACATGTTATAATATTCTCTTAAGGGTTATGTAGCGTATGTGGTATTCAATAGATGGTGGAGTGGTTTGAGTTATTGGGGGATTTCAAATTTGCTTACCATCTCCCCTAACTTCATTTTAAATCCCTTTTCATTCCACAACGAAGATTAAGAATAATTAATTATAATTGTTTATATATAAAATAATTACTATTATGAATATCTTAAACACATCTATCGAGAATAAGCCTAAAGATATAAATCTCAAATTTATTTTATGAGTTTTCAAAAAACTACACTAATCACTAGCTCCATTTTGTTTTCCTTAGTTACAGTCATTGATTGAGGCATCGAGTAGGAACACCAAAAAGTGGATTGAAAGGCCTAATTGAGAATGAGTGGGTTCAAACCTTGTAAAACATACGCCCACACCAAGACACTAAACTTGGATTTTCAATAAAACAATAACAATTTTGATTTATCAACCCTCTCTTGAGCAAGGTTTAAGCTTTCCTTACCTAAATAAGTCATTTTCGATCGAGATAATATACAAATCGAGACAATTATTATGTAAATGTAAATCCACACTAAAACACCAAATTACAGTGATGTGGTGTAGAGCACTAAAGTATATGTGGAGGTATATTGGTGTTGTGTAGTTATAGGAAAGTTCACATATTTGTTTTAGGATTGGTCTACTTATCTTATTTTTGGCACCTTCATGTGTTTCTTGTTGCGGAAAATTTTCTTTACATTGGCTTATTATATGGGAGACAATTCACCAAGATTGTGGCATGGTTGAATCGACTTGAAGGTTGAGGGAATAAGAGGCCATATAGCTAAAAAATAGGCAATACATAAAAAAATTTACATGGATAAATACGAAATGAGACATGATTTATAAAAATATCAAATCAGGCACTAAATCTCACTCTTGCTCAAGGATAGGAACCCCTAGCGGGTGCCACAAGAACCACATAAATACTCATAGATGAATTAGGAAAAATGCCTAATCCATTGTTTGAGGAGACACATAAAAATACACCTGGTTATTTGTAGTTCAAAACACCATGACTCCAAGACCAAAAAAAATTGATCACAACGAATCAAAAGGAAACATAAAACCAAGAAAAGAAAGGATAATAGCAAACAAACTATACATTTTACAAAAATACAAGGAGACTCATAATAAATCCCAAAAGTGCATTAGATGTCTTTCATTAACACGTAGATCAAGTAAATCTCATTCTAAATCCCTTAAGAAGATGGTATTTTCTCTAATCCTGATGTTAATGGAATAAGGACCAATCCATAATGCATAAAAATTCTTATGCTTTCCTTTATCTTCATATCTGTTATCCCATAACAGGACCAAATCACCAAAAATCGGGTAACAATTTTCAATTTTGTTCTTAAAATCCATGAATCTTACAAGCAAGTATGGAAGAAGATGTACATGTAGGCCAAGGCTTCAACTAAGGAAAATTTACCGATCACTCCCACCAAAGACACAACTAATAAATTCATATACCAATTTGTAATAAAATGACACTATTTATACAACCTTTGACATCAAAAGATTCTTGTTAAACACATATTAAACTTACTTACATATTTGACATCTGTATGTTATTGTTGAAAATATGTGTATTATATTTTAGTTTTTAAAATAGTAAATAATATTACTAATCACTTATGGTGGCGTATATTGTGAGTATTGTAAAAAAAGTATTAACTATTTATTAAAATACTTGAATAGATGTTAGTATCTTATTATTCAACAATATTAGTATTTTTAATAATTGTGTAAAAACATTAAAATTGTATTGAAATTGTTATATGATTTTGACTTGTGTTAGAATTTTTTAATTTTGGGTATTTGAGTCTATTTCTAAGGATCTACGCCCTAGAAAAATATGATGTTGTTTTTGTTATGTTGTATCCTTGGAAGTAGAAACTATCATATTGAATTGGTTGGGTATTATGGTAGAGTGATGAGGATAGAGATGATGTAGAGATATGTAAAACATGTTCGAGAAGGGCATGGTTCTCATTGTACTGTCATAAGTGAAGTGCCAAGAAATATATGTATAGATATTGATTTTTTGGTATGCAAATATTTTGTTATATGTAATGATTATAGAATTTGTAGCATAGTAGATGAGATGGATAGATGTATGTGGTTATATTATGATTATGAGATGTATTTGATTTTACTCTAATGTGATTGTGTTTCAGTTGATGTTATGATGTGCACATTAAGTAGTATTTAGATTATGTATATGTATTGCTACATCTGGTATGTGATGTGATGTATAAGGAAGATTAATACAAGTTTGATTAGAAGACAAGTGTATTTACTCAATGTAGAATGTAATTATTGATGAGCACATAGTGATGAGGAAGTGTAATGGGTGGTTTGGAAAAACCTCTAAATAATATCTCATGAGTATATAGGGAGAGGAAACCTATTCTTAAGAAAGAAGGAAGTTATCCACATATATGTCAAGGACTTAGTGTGATGGTTAGAAGAGACATAGATAATGAGTATAATATATGGGTAGGTACAACATTATGATGGCATGAAATCAACTGGGCTCAACATGTGAAAGACACAATTAATCTAGAGACTAAAGGTGTGTGTAGCAAAAATCAGATGTGAAGCTTGATATTAATTGAAAATGTCATTAATGGTGCCAAAGAAGTTATATGAGTCACGTGTGCAAATTTTAATATAAACTTATTCTTTTGGGAAAACCATTTGTATGTGGGTTATTATGACTCCTTCTGAGGAATAAATTCATCCTGATAATTAATCAATATGGATTACATCGTTACATTAAGGTGGAAAAACATCTTGGTTTCCACCTTGTGGAAAATCGCACTGTGTTTTTCAAAGTGCTGAAAAATACAGTGTGTTTTTCAACACGCCAAAAAACACACTTTGATTTTCTACACTTTGGGAAATATAATACTTCTCCATGTGATACATACTCAATTTGGATTACATCATTACATTCATGTGGAAAACATTGTGCTGTTCAAATTTGTTTTCAAAACCGCACTGTTATTGTTTCATGAGTGCTAAAATCCAATATTGCATTTTAAAACACTTGCAATTCACATTTCAGGTGTTAAGAAACATATAGAGTCGAGTATCTCAACACACTGAAAAACGCACTTTGATTTTCTACACTTTGGGAAACACAATGCTTCTCCACGTGATAAGTACTCAATGTGGATTACATCATTACATTTAAGTGTAAAAATATTGTGGTTTCCTTCTTGTGGAATACCGCACTGTGTTTTTCAAAGGGTTGAAAAACACAGTGCATTTTTCAACGTGCCAAAAAAAGTAATTTATTTTTCACACTTTGGGAAACGCAATGCTTCTCCATGTGATACATAATCAATTTGGATTACATTATTACATTAAGGTGTAAAAACATCATTGTTTCCACCTTGTGGAAAACCGCATTACGTTTTTCAAAGTGTTGAAAAACACCGTGTGTTTTTCAACATGCTAAAAAATGTAATTTATTTTTCCGCACTTTGGGAAATGCAATGTTTCTCCATGTTATAAATACTTAATTTTTATTACATCATTACATTAAGGTGTAAAAACATCATGGTTTCCACCTTGTGGAAAACCGCACTGCATTTTTCAAAGTGCTAAAAAACATAGTGTGTTTTTCAACGTGTTGAAAAACAAACTTTATTTTTCAGCACTGTGAAAAAAGAAAATATTCTCCACATGGTAATTAATTTATGTGGATCACATCATTACAAAAAGGAGTAAAATCATCATGATTTTCACCTTGGCGAAATCGACATGACATTTTTCATATTACTAAAAAATACAGTGTGTTTTTCAACGTGTTGAAAAACACAATCTATTTTTCAGCACTTTGAAAGGAAAACAACTCTTCTCCCCCTGATAATTAATTCATGTGGATCATATAATTAGAACAAATAGGAAAATCATCATGATTTTGCCTTTATAAAAACCGCATTGTGTTTTTCAAAGTGCTGAAAAAACATAATGTGTTTTTCAACATGGTGAAAAATAGACTCTATTTTTTAGAACTTTGAAAAAAATAACTCTTCTCCACCTGATAATTACTTGATATGGATCACATCATTATAACAAGTAAAAACATTGTGGGTTGCACCTTAGTGAAATCTACATGGCATTTTTCATATTATTGAAAAACACAATGTGTTTTTCAACGTGTCGAAAAACACTCTATTTTTCAGCACTTTGAAAATACAAAACTCTTCTCCACCTATTACTTACTAATGTAGATTGCATCATCACAACAAGAAATAAAAACATCATGGTTTGTACCTTGTTATAAACCAAATTATGTTTTCGAAAGTTTTGAAAAACACAATGTATTTTTCAACTTGTCAAAAAACACACTTTATTTTTTATAACTTTGAAAAAAAAACTCTTCACCACCTAATAATTACCTGACGTAGATTGCATCATTACAACAAGGATGAAAAACAACTACTTAGTCACACCTTGCGGAAAAAAAGTTACATTTTTCATATTCTAGACAAACACAACGTGTTTTTAAACATGCGGAAAAACACACTCTATTTTTCAGCACTTTGCAAAAAAAACAACTCTTCACCAGCTTACAATTACTTGATTTACATTACATAATTACAATATAGAAGAAAAAAATCATGGTTTGTAAATTGTGGAAAATGGCCTTGCATTTTTCAAAGTGTTGAAAAGCATACTCTGTTTTTCAACGTGCTGAAAAACATGCCATATTTTTTGGCACATAAAAAAAGCAATTCTTCTCTATGTGATAACTATATAATGTGGATTATATAATTGCAATAAGATGAAGAAGCGTCATTAATATGGATTACATTGTTACGTAAAGGTGGAACAACATCATGCTTTGTACCTTGTGGAAAACAATGGTTCATTTTTAATAGTGTTGAAAAATACACTGTGTTTTTCAACGTGCTTAAAAAAAGTTTATTTTTCAGCTCTTTGACAATAGTGAGAAAAATTACACGTGATAATTAGTTACTATTGATTACATCATTTGATCATAATTACATCATTTTTCTATATGTCAAAATATTTTCTACTATCCATATATTACATGAGCAGTCCTACGTTGGCTAACACCTACAAGCACAATGTTTAAATACTCTCAAAATCATCAAAAATTAGGTCAGCTATACATTCCATATTTATGTATTTTAAATATACACAATTTACAATCTCATATATATGATTTTTAGATGTTTACAATTCTAAAATAGGCCCGATCTACATGCCATACATTTAATTTCCAAAGCTCAACCTATTCATTCCATAAGATACATCTCTCTACATATCCACTGCATCTGCAACACAATGCATTAAGTATTAGAAAAGATATCCATGGATTTGTACCTTACATACAATAAATGAATGTATTGAAATTAAATACATTCAATACACACCTTATGGACACACTAAATTGCTAAAGGATAAGTGACGACGGGGATATGTTTCATCTGCATTTGAACCACCTTCAAAATAAATGATCAATATGTTTGTCTTCGTATCCACAATTAAAATTTCTTTCAAATTCGAAATCACACAAATAATTCAATGTTTTAACTTGTAGGTTCCACTCATATGGTTTCTCTACTCTTTACACGATTTCTATTGGAAAGTTGGAAGCATTCATAGTCTTCAACGTAATTGTTCAAATCTTATACAATGACTGGCCTCTTAGTCACACTGCGATGTTGTTTTCTACTCGCACTAAACCATGGATGCATGCAAGTGGTGCTTGTGTCATTGACATATCCTTTGAAAGAAACATATAACATATTTTATGCTTCTAGGTCTATCCTAAACCTTCGAACACATTCAAAGAATACTTTTTTCTATTCATCTTTACTCAGTTTTGTATCCAATTCCAACTTCAAGAATTATTTAGATATGTGTTTCATAAAATTTGAATCTCTTTCTATCATCAACCCACCAACCCCAACTATGTTAGGAGTTCTTGTGACATATAAGACATTATAGAAAGTTATTTATTTATAAACTGGGTTTTTCAATATCAATATACAATAGAAAAAAAACCTCATACCATCCATACATGTCACTCATCGTTCCGTGGACAGGGGAATATTTTTTCTACAACACCAATTCATAACATTTGACTAAGAATACACATTTTCACCTACACATGAATACACATTGTCACATAATCATAAATATGCGTGAAAAACATTATCATTGGCATCAATTAATTGATTAAAGGAATTAAAAAATAACCATAAAATATCAATGAATGTTGAGGTGGTGAGGAGTGGCCATCTTATAACATGTCATCATTTACTATGCTTGTCTCTGCATAGGTACTAGATCCTACAGCTGAAAGGAAAATAATTTCAACACGATGCTTTTTTCTGTATGACTTATGTTTGGAAATCTATAACACTACTTGCCACATATGATGACATTTAATTACATTCCACTTGTGGTGTTGGATATTGTGAGGAGGGGATATCTCTGAATGTGTCTTCATTTTCCATGTTTTTCTCTATGTAAGTACTGACTCCTGTATTTGAAAGGAAAACAATTTCAACGTGATGTTTTTTTCATTATGACTTATGCTTAGCAATCTATATCACTACTTGCCACATATGATGAAATTAAACTACCTTCCACTTTTGGTGCTGGATAAGGTGAGGAGGGGCCATCTTGGAACGTGTATTCGTTTACCGTGATTGTCTTGGCATAAGTATTGGCTCCTTCACATGAAAGGAAAAAAATTTCAACACAATGCTTATTTCGTTAAAACTTATGCTTATCAATGTACATCAGTAACATATGATAACATTGAATTACCTACCACTTCTGGTGCTTGATATGATGACATCAACACATATCTCATGTGAAGTTCCAACACCTTCAAAACATGCTTACATATGTTTCCTTTGATAGCCTAAGAAAATTAATAAACGTCAAAGGCTCTACATTACCTTACCAAATACCATGTTCCTCTAGTTGTATGACACCTCACCCATAATTGATTGCAACTAGGTGTAATTAGAAGGAAATCTGTATCAATAATACTCTTTTCTCTCTTAACCACTATCAATAGTTTTGTTTCTTTTTTTAAATTGGTTAAGAAGCTGGATTGTTGAAAATTCCTCTAGTGTTTGTAAAATGGCTCCACCTTGTACACAAGTGTGTGTAAAAAAGATTCCATCCGACGAGTACATATTTTATTTCTATCGCACAAGTATCTAGTATTAAAAAAATGGTAGGAATTGATGGATGCATTTATTTGCTGATTTACATTGGAGAAGTTTCTAAAATTTGTTTCCCACATAGCTATCAAGTGACACGGATTGAAAATTAGTGACACTATAAACCAATAATTATTCTTGATGGTAATTAATAAGGAAACACACAAATGATCATACTCACTAATAATTTATTCACTCTCACACCATGTATTCCTGAAGTTCTTGGGGAACTTAGTTTCCTCTTTGAATTCATTGAAGAAGTCTTGAATGATTTGAAATATGTGCTCATGATGCATTCTAGAACCATACATGATGGTTCCTAGCCTCTTAAAACTCTTCCACCCAAACTCCTTGCTACAATACTTGTGCATGTTTTTCAACCATGCCCTGTGGATGTGCCATATGTATAGAAGTACATGAAAACAAAAACACACCTGATGGTTTGGATTTCAGCCGACGCATCATCTGTAATCAATGCATTGATCTACCACTCAACAATAATATGTTTTCCTCATTGTTGGACTTCCGCAAACCACCCATAAATGTCTTCAATTTATTATTCCTTAAAGAAATGGACCATGCTATGGGTACCCCAACCTCTTGCTCACCAAAAAACTCAATGTGTATTATTGGTACTGCAAGAAATATGACATCAAAGGGTAACATGGGATTTAATATAATAGAAAGGGAACATTATTAATGATACATAAATCAAACATAATTTAAAACTTCATTCTAATTACTTAAACCATTTTTGTTCATAGAAAATGTCGAGTCCATGGAGATTATGGAATTATGTGAATGTTGAACCATTCTCTCACACATCCACATTTTTTACAACCCGATAAAGAATTGAACGGTCTTCCATTTGGGTGTTGATACTATAAAAAATTCCTCTGTCCTCCACATGCCATAAGTTAATTTTTATGGCATCATCAGCGTGCTTTTGAAACCTTATGGATGGAGCGAACTGTTTTCCATACATTCACCACATCCTTTCTTTTTATGTATACGTCCCTCTTTCTCGATATACCCACATTGAATTGATCCTCTATATATTTATCATACATCGTTTCCACAGTGAATCCCATCAACAAAAGACTCTCTATATTAGTTTTACATTCATTTGATAAGTATAAGACAACATTTAGATGAGGATCATTAATGGTATTTTCATTTCGCTGGTGACGACACTCGTCGTTTACATCACAATGAAATATATTGTTGTATAATATTATGGATATTGTTGGTCTCCCATAGAAAGCCTTCACATTGAAATGACATTGGAAACCCCTTTTAATTATACACCTACTCACTTTTTCACTGTTTGCGGGATTATTTCTATTGTTTTCTGGACCATATGAACACCAGTAGCTGCAATTGAAAATGGTAACATCAAATGCTATACAAATGTTTATGAAAAGAACGTAAAAAAAATTTGTTAGAGAAGGTATGAACCTAGTATATGACTTGGTTTTATGTGCACTATTTCTATTGTTGTCTGGACCATATGAACACTAGTAGCTGCAATTAAAAATGGTAACATCAAATGCTATACAATTTTTTATGAAAAGAACATAAAAAAAATTGTTAGAAAAGGTATGAACCTAGTATATGACTTGATTTTATGTGGTTTAGGATTTTCTATATTTTTTGATTTGCGATTTGTGTTGGAAAATGTAGTCTCAATTTTTTTGTTAGAACCTTACCCCTTTTTAATGTTTTGTATTCTAGTGAGTGGTATGGAAGCACAAATGTCAACATTTGTCTCGTCCCCAATTGGTGTCCATTCTAGATCATCATATGAAAACTAACTCTTTTCCTCTGTTGTCTCTTGGATAAGAAGATCAATCATGCTCTTCCATTTGGGATTCTTTCCCATCCTAAAAATTATTACATTCTTTTTTGCATCGTTAATGAAACAATTATTTCATACTTTCTGAAAGAATTATTTAATAAATTTTGATTTGTGATTTATCATCATCAACATGAATTCCATCTTAAAACATTGGAAGCATTTGAATTTTCGTGTAATTCAAAAGCCACATGTATAAAAGACATTATTGAAATGCAAGGAAAACAAAAATTTATAGGACTGCCTACTGATTCTAGTGCACAAGCATATCACAATATGGTCATCTATAATGCGACAAAGATTGTTACAAAATTAATATTATTTCAAATAGCCTTATTCAATTTTGAGAGAAATTTCCATAGAAAATATTATAATTAACGTTATAAATATAATTCACATTATATAATAATATATTTAACGGTGCTTATTTTATTTATTAAATAATATTTGTCAAAAATGATGTATATAAAGTAGAAATTATTACATTTAGCTAAAATCAATAAAAACTAACAAAACAAAAATGTGTTTATTTAAAACAAAAGTTAAAAATAAGAAAATTAAAATATTGAAATATTAAGAATGTCTTTAAAGTATATATATACATTTATGCATGCCAGAACACAATAATTAAACAAAAATAAAATAATAATCTTCCCAATACCCATGTACCCTTATTTTTGAAAAAGTTGAACTTACAAACTAAAATTTAAGAATATTGACATTTCAAAAAAATTAAATTAAAAAATATGATTTTTCCACAATGAAATTTATAAAATATGGATATTTCAAAAAAATTATTTTTTCATGTATGAAATTATGAATATTATTCATGATTGAAATTTTTTACCTTGTTTAAGGATTTATCATCCATGGGTAAATTATAATAGCGTAGACTATCCACATCTATAGTTTTACTCATCTTTTGTTAGTGTATATTATTAAAAGAATAGAAATCACTAACATATTAAATTTCCCACAGTGAAACTATTTAAAATCTTATAGATAATACAAACTCAATATTATAATGTGTAGAATTTTCACACTTTTATTTGAAATTTAGTAATGGAGCGGTTATCTCAAATTTTCCCTTGGCCAAATTGATCAAACATGACCCTGCACAGGAGAAAATAGAAGGGTCGGTTCACTCATGCGAGCCCACATTTCAAATTTGACAACCGATCCCAAATCTGAGGGGCAGGTGGGACATGACAATGGAGGATAAAGATCATTAGATGGGGTCGAACAACATCAAAGGAGGCTAGAGGCTTACATGAGAAAATTGGAGAAAGGGCTTGAAGTTTTAGACTTTGCATACGAGTCGAATCAGGGCCAACCAACAGACTCGCGGAAGGCACTTTGTGTCAGCTCAGTGCAATTCCAAAATGTGCATCCAAAACAAGGTCCCCAAATGAGCACCAACCCTCCATGTGGTCAAATCCTCAAAAGGTTGAATCGTCTGTTGAAAATTCTCAGGCCAACAGATGGTGCCACATGCCTTAATGACATAACTGCAGGGGTAGGACCCAAGGGGTAGTCTCCAAACAAGTGTAGGCTCGCCACATGGTCAAAGTCAAAAAGGGTGGTAGAGACGACCATTGAATCGGATAAGGAAAGAATAGTGCAACTTCAAGAGGGGAATCAAGAGTAGGTCCCCAAATGTGCACAGACTCTCCACGTGTCTAGTGTACAACAGAATTCAAATGGGTAGCGAGCCCAAATCGGCTAAAGTATAAGAGGGTAGGTGGAAGCCTCCACATGTCTAATTAGTGCAAATTCAAAAGGCATAGCCCAAAGAGAGACCCAAAACTTGCGCTAACCCTCCACGTTTCCCATGTTTGAAAAGGGGACACCGACTGTTAAAAAGTCCAAGCTCAGGACAGGCTGGCGGAAGCCTCCATATGTCATTTCAACGCAGCTTCAAAGATCAACTCTAGGGGAAGTTCCCAAATGAGCACTGAGCCTCCACATGTATAGGGTCAGACATATGGCCCTTCCAAATGAAAGGGACTTAGCCAAAACAAAAAAAAGAAAAAATCAGTTGAAGGAGCCATGTGTCTCTTTGGCACTCTTTCAAGAGGTGAATCCAAAAGTGGTCCCCAAACATGCGCCAGCTTGCCACATAGTTAGGGACTGAGAAAGGAAGCAAGATAAATTTTCTAAGTACAATAGGGTCAACGGAAGCCTCCACATGCCTCTTCTGTGTAACTTGAAAGGTAAAATTTGGAGGCAATTTCCAAATGAGCGTGAAGCCTCCACGTGTCTCGGGTCAGGAAGAATGTCTTTGCCAATGGGAAGGACTTAGGCAAAATACAAAGGAAATAGAGCATGTCCGTAGACGACGTCATGTGTCTCTTCAGTGTAACTTCAATAGTGTAGAGGAGGGGGTGAAATCTCAAGATGTGCAGGGCTGTCATGTTGACCTGGTGTGAATAGACCCCAAACCTGAAGCACCTTTAGACAACCATATATTTCGATTGGAAGCTCAAATTCAAGTGGGAGAGGAATTTTTGGAAATATCTCAGTGTTGGCTTCTCACCCATCACCATCATGTTTCATTTTTCCATTTTGAGGCTGTCAAGTCTCTCACCAACCTCCATAATGAAGGACATACCTCCTTCTTTCCCAACAAGGAACAACATGTGAATGCATCGACTCTATCGGGGAACCCATCATTGTTGCAAGTGAATTTCAATGCTTATGGGGTGGTTAGAGTAGGTGAATTCAATACATATCTTAGGGTGGTTGAAGTAAGATTCAAATTCTCCCCTCTCTCCTTCTCTCTTTAATTTATATATTATAAAGGAGGGGCATATTTTAAAGGGTTAGTCATTGTTTCTTTCCTACACCCCTCTATCTTTCTTCCTTAGGGTAGAATGTAGAGTCTAAGCCTACTATCTAGGCTCTGTAATGGCATTTTCTTCCCTCTTTCCCATTGATGATGTACTGTGTGAACTCATGGAGAAATAAAATATGTTTTTTGATGCATTTTGTCCATCCTTTGCTTATTTTATTGTCTCTTCTTACCTCTCATAATTACAGGGTATATTGTGCATACTCTGATGTCTATTGCAGGTTCTGGGAGCTGTGTTTAATGGGTTGAAGTGGTGTTCTGTCTGAACTTCATCTCTAGTTTGTGGTGCATCTTGTTCACCATCTCCTTTTCTCACCTCTCTCTATTTCAGGTAGCTGAGATTGTTTTTAACCACTTACTTTTGTTGTTTATCACCACTTAGTGTAGGCTCTATTTGTATGTATTTCTCTCTCTCCCTATCTCCTTGGAAGGTTCGATTAGGATTAGATAGTTTTCCTGCACTAGATTAGCTTGTGGCAGGTAGTTTAGGAATAATATGTCGGCTTTCTCTGGAGTGCCATCTAAAGTCTACAAGTTTCACGTCTTGAGATATTGTCCCATGTTGTGCAATCACACTAATTCCCCACTCAGATCCAAGGCCATTCAGGGGTGGTATGATTTTTCCACAACAGGAGCTAAACTTTTGAATCACAATAAAAACTAGTTACTATACATTCTAAATAACTAGTATTCAATTATATACTAAAGTGTCTATAATATAAATATAATTTATAAATTGTTAATAAGTTGAGGAGTATTTTTAGGAAGTCTTGCAGTTTTCAAACTTTCTATGTGAACTCCCTTCAAATTTAGTTTAGGTAGAGGCTAGTATTTTTGTATGTCTTCGTTTTACCAACAAGATTGGGAGAAATTAGACTCCTGGTATTCATATTCACTACATAAAAGAGTAACTAGTACACAAAATAAGCATACAATTAATGTTAGTATGATACATGACAAATATAATATATGTCATCCAATATGGTTAAAAGTCACAATTTGAGAAAGCTAATATCCATGACAAATTCAATTATGAATAAATATCAACAGTTATCCTTCACTCAATATGAACCCTCCCATAATATAAAAGTCATCCATTGAAAAAGGGATGGTTGTGATATTATGGGAGGGTGAATTTTGAGTGAAGGGTCGATAGGATACTTTAAAAACCTCTTCTCAACACAGTATACTACCCAACTATCAATGTAGAATCCTAAGGGAGAGCCCCTTTAGCACGTAATGATAGTTGGGTGTATCGATGTGGCATCCTAAGGGGCAAGCCCCAACAACATGCATCTATTCTTTTCTTTACAGAGCCACTTTCCCCCATATGCCGAACTGAGAGTGAGATTATGAAAAGACATAATTTTTATAGATTTAACTTACATCAAACATTAACATCCTTGCAATTACCAATATTTAACTAGTAATAAAAAATTATACATACAAATGATCTACACATTAGCAATATTTCCAACTAAAATGAATCCAAAAAATCAAACTTTTCGTGATGTATTCCATTTAACACAACTAAGAGTAATCAAATTACAACTAAGAGCTTGAAGATCACGTGCATATTTAAATGATTTTTTTTTGTATTTTATTATGATAGTAATAGATTGACATAGAATCTATAACTTATTTATGCTCATAAATAATATTAAGAATAATTTCAAACACTTATAACATTAAATGTGTTCAATTTGTTTAAATATAACTGTATTAATGCTTGAGTTATAACTATAATAATGTTTGATTTTGGATTTCCAGAAATTTATGATTAAGGTTCTTGTTTACAAATATGAATTCAAATATTAAGTTCATACTAGTGTTACTTCAGAAAATTCAATTTCGTAAATGAAAACGTGTAGAAAAACATCATGTTTTTCAATGTGCTGAAAAACACACTATGTTTTTTAGCATGTTTGAAAATACATCATGTTTTTTATCAAGATGAAGAACACATTGTGATTTCCTCATGTTAATCACCAAACATTGATTACATGTTTGTTGTTGTAGAAGTGTTAACCACTACTTTTCCATTATGATAAGTAATTTGTACTTACATGAATTTGGAACTCGTGAAATCAAACTTTTGGATTCATTTTTAGAAGCTTGCATATGAGGAGGTTATTGCATGGTTGTTGAAATTTATTAGTAAATTCTAAAAGTACAAATGGATTTTAAATTTATCATGAAATCCATAGATAGAGAACATAAATTCATGCGCAAACCCTAGTGTATGATCTAACATATATTTGTGAGCATTGGGATCTAGTTTTAGATACATGCAATTAAATTACGAGACTTCATAAAATAGAATTTTCTTTGAACTATAGTTTGGCGTAAGAATCAGATTGGGAGTTCCTATTTCTAAACGTTTCATATATGAATCGAGAAAGGGAGTCCCCTATAGTGGAGTATGCACTCACCTTGGAGGTATAGAAAGGAATCATATAAGAATGTTCATCCTTTTCCCTTCTCTTAAGATCTATTAAGAGGTTCAATTATACTTCTTAATACCCTAACATGTTATATTACATATGCTTCTAGCTTGGATATGAATGCGATAGATTCTTATGGTTCTCTATATTATTACTTTCACATTGTTATATGAACTTGTAGATATGTTTTTCATGTGTATAGGTACATACTAATGAAGTTTCCAATGTATCTTGATTGTTCCTTTTGTATAAGGTTGTGCATGTTCTCTATTATTTCTATTAGGTGTGTATTTTTAGTGAATGTGTTCTACAATTATTATATGTTATATATTACAATAATACACCTCAATTATTTTGAGATAATATATCTATAGTATATCTCACTCACCTCAAAAAATATGGAATTAAAAATAGTTATCACAAACAATAGAAATGTAATTAAGAGACAAATAAAGATTGCAAACTTTAGAATGTAATAAAATATGTTATAGGGACATACTTACATGTATAAATAAAAACCATTCATAGGTCTTTAATCTAGATTGAATCATCCAACATAGGTTAAAACCACTGGATTTTGTTTTCCCGCATATATTTTATTTTCCTAAGTTGCTACAAACATCCAGAATATCTGCAAAAATATAGGTTTATAAAGGTCTCTAATATATCTTTAGGGATAGATGCATAATTTCAACATAGATTTTTCTACATATTATTTTACACAATTTGAAACAAAAATTGGTGAATGACAATCTACTTCAATGCTTACAAGTGTAATATGAGAATTCCTCTATTATAAATCTTAGAGATGTGTTGTTGAGTTTTGGATATGGTTATATATTATATTTGTATGATATGGGGAAGGAAAACACTTGACCAATGGTTTCATTTTAAAATCACCATGTTAAGGAATTTTTGAATTTGTCAATAATCACAAGATTATGGGTCTACTTTGTTATTGGGAAATCAATCAACTTGTTAATCTTTTGGAAAATTATGAAACATAATTTTTTTTAAATAGAGAGTGGAAGTCATTGAATGAATTATCCTATCTCTCAATACTCATCTACCTAATAAAGCATGAGAAATATACTCTCCCTTCTATGTAAGATTTATAACATTTATATTAAAATAACATGCCATGATTCAAGCACGTATCTTCCCAAAGAGTGGTAAAATAGTCATAAAGGTCATAATGGTGTCTTTCATTTAACCATCTCCCTCTCACCCTCTCACTTGTTGAATGGAATTCCACTATTACTTGGCTTCAAAATAATATAAATTTATGCAGATCTTTTTTTGTTGTTTTAGTGATGGTCCCTCTCATTTTATTTCATCGGTTCATGGATTCATAACGGCTAAAAGTGATAATAGTTTGAAGTGAGAAAAGATGATTCTTTGCTAGTTTGTAGAAAATAAGATAAATTAAGTGAGGAAAAGGGGTCTCAAAAAACCTGAGGTTGCATACAACCGAAAAGGACTGGTTTAATAATGATTATATATTGGTTTTCTTTGGCCCCTTATCCCTCTTTCCTAGGGAATTCGTAAACAATATTGACTGGTGAAGAAAATGAGAATGTTTGTTGAAAACATTTTTTGATAAGGACAATACATTATTGGAAAAGTGTTATTATATAGCAGGTGTGTTTATTTATCTATGATGAATATAATAGAGATATTAGGGTGAAATTAGGTGGAATAGTAAAAGTATAGAAAAACAAACATTGGAACAATATTTTGATTCTCAAATGTAGATATATTTGGTGATGAATTATAGTAGCCAAACTTAAAAATAAATTGAGAAATTAATAAACATGGTTTTAAATCAAATTTTCTCAAGATCCATATTTAGTGTGACCAAAAAAAGAAAAATTAAGAATATTTTCCTTTGGCATGGTTGAATATAAAAAAAAATTAAAAAAATTAATAACCAAATTGCATATTCATGATGGTCCTTTGGTTTTTTATTACCTTTGACTAGAATGTGTCATAGTTGGCTGTGTGTTGTGGAGATATAAAAACTTACCTTCCTAACAAATGTGATTAGCTTCCTAGTAAAACATCCACTGATTTGTGAATGCCTTCCTCTTAAAACATCCACTAGAATTCCTTCATCCTTTGGTTTGCGAAAGAATAGGTTTATGTGGGTAGATAACACCTCCCAAAATGACGTTAATGTGAATGGGTAGTTGTGATGTTAAGGAAGATTCGGTAAAATATTTGGTGCCATACTAAATCCTTTGACATTGATAACAAATTATGGCATTGGCCCTTTCCTTTCCATGTATGGACCAAATGTATGTGTTGGTTATGTGATGCATACATATTTTATGCGGGGTGCACCATAAATAGGTGAAAATTTAGTGGAGGGTATCCACTTCAAAAATCAAAAGCACAAATCACCAACACAGAGAGGAATAAGCCAATGCAAAAATGAACCCCACTCAACAATAATGCAAGTTCTAAACACAACCATGGGTCGATCAACTGAGTTTGTCAAATGTGAATAAAAAACTGAATTGTTGAAAATCACATTCATGTAGAATCAAACCCCAAGCCACTAGTTTAATTCAAGAATGAGTAACCTGAGTTGATCCAAAAAAATTGAGGATAAAAAAAAGTCAATGCATGAGTCAGTTATTAATGTAAATTGAAAGAGTTTTGATCAAATGAAAAACCAATGTAGATCTGACCGAGTGAGTTAATGATCGGCCAAGGAAAACTGGTGAGCATTGTCTAATGATCTAAGGACAACTCAGTTCCTAGCTCGATGAGCTTGGGCTGAATTGGGCCTTGAAGTGGCTCTTGTAATCCTTTAAGAAGAACAAACCATCACCTTACTAACTTGCACTTTTCTTGTATTCTGAACACATGCAAAACTATAAAGGAGCACTACCAACAAAAAAACTAATCACTAGAACCCTTAGAACTTAAAAGTAGAGAATAAAGCAAACATGAGAGCTTGCACATGAAACTACGAGGAAGTGAGTAGTATGTAAAAAAATAAAGCAACATGATTATCATCTGTGAGCTATGATATCATGACAGCGGGAGGAAGAAAAAAAAATAGATGGAATCCATGTATGTCAAGGAGTTACACTTAATTGTGGAATGGTGTAACTTCTAGATTCAAGCAAGAACTCAACCATGGAGACAATGTGCATGTAGCAAGAGAAAAAGGGATAAAAAAACCTTTCTCATTAATAAAGTAGGAATTTTTATAAATAAGAAAGTGATGAACAACTCCCATGTAGAAACAATGATACCTCCATGATGGAGAATAGGAGTTACATTCGCAAATGTGAATGTAACTCCTATGATGCATAATTACTCATATTACATAATCTATCATAACTAATATGACACCTAAGATCCATGCCCCCACCTAAGTGATATGAATAACCTAGTGAGTTGGAAATAAACCTAATAAATAAATAAAAGGAGAAGAAAATTCCACTCACACCAACGGTCTCCAAACAATAGTCATGCTTGTTCAAATTCTAGAAATATGTGGAGAATATCAACTCGTCATCAACCAAATCAAAGGAATTTATCAATGCAAAAATTAAACTTTACAAAAGTATAAAAAATATTGTCAAATTTCTCTTAGAAGCATTTGATCAATACACCATCAAAACGGTTCAATGATCTTCTAATAAGTTCACATCCGCCATGAATTTTCTAGCATCACTCATCCTAATATCAACTAATGATTCCAAATTATTCATTGTTATAATTTATAAACCATATCACACCAATGAAATCCTCTATGGCAACCTCATCCAAGAAACTAAAATAGACCTCTAGTAAACTCAAATCTATCACTATCTTTTTCAATCAAAAATACCATATGGCTTATCTAGAAATGCTAAATGATTTTTTCTTTAATGCACTACCTGATACATTATTATAGGTGGTGTTCACTAAAAATGTGGATGTGATGGTCTCTTATTATGATGCTTCAAATCTCATAAATGCACTAAATTTATCCATGAAGTCCTAGATGGAATATTTGGTGGAGAATTTAGTGGTATAGATGTTACTAAACACATCCTACTTATGGGCTATTACTGGCCTACCATTAAACAATATTTTGGCACATATGTAAAGAAATGTGTCAAGTGTCAACAACATTCCAATATCACCCACATCCTGAGTAAGGCCTTATAACTTACTCAGGGTTTATAGCCCTTCTCACAATGGGAACTTCATCTCATTCTTCCTATCAACCCTCATTCATCACAATGACATAATTTTATTATCATTGCTACTGAATATTTCACTAAATGGGTGGTGGATATTCCTATGGTATCTACTAAAGTAAATAAAATTTTCAATTTCATCTATCAACACATCATATATCGCTTTGGCATCCCTAAAAAACTTATCTTAGATGATGGAAAACATTTTAAAAATAAATAAATGAAGAAATTGTGTGATATTTTGACATCAAGGTAAGATTTTCATAACCCTATTATGCATAAGAAAATCGAAAAGTAGAAGCATCTAATTGGACACTCAAAAAAATTCTCATGAAATCCATTGACTAAGTAGGCAAGAATTATCATCTCAAAATATCATTTTCTCTATGGGATTATCAAAATAACATCTGTAATCCTATAGGTGCTACACCCTTTTCTTCAGTCTATGACTCTGAGTTGGCCTTACCCCTCGAATTTCAAATTCTATCTCTCCAGGTGTCCCTCAAATATTTTATCTCTAACTAAGATTATCATCAAGACTATCTAGCACAACTTGAATTGTTATATGAACACCACTAAACAACCATCAAACATCATCATTTCTATGAAGAAAATATCAAACTAAAAAATAAAAAACATGTCAAAGAGTGTGAATTCAACATTGTTGATCTTTTCCTCAAAGAGAACAAAAATGTCACTACTCTGGAAAGGAGTAAAAGAGGAATGTTTGTGCCTAGCTTAATCGGTCCATATGTCATCACTCAGAAGTATGGGTCATGAGCCTATCACTTAGCGTGTAGTCCCAACATTTTACACACATAATTACAACAGTAAAATACCAGGATAATTTTTTTTGAATTACATTGCTCACTACACACAACACATCATGGGCTTCAAGTACAGAAACTCGACTCGCATACGACAAACACATAAGTCATCGACTCACATAGACACATGAAAACATCATAGGCATGTTGATACCACACTTTTCCCAATGAATGGTTACTAGCAATGACCCAACCACAAGAACACGACTTCAGGAATGGACGAACCCACAACACATCATTTCTTTATTTGTATTTTAGTTATGGTTAACCCTCCAAGAACATTATTGTACAAGGATAAAATTTCTCGTTTGTCCACCTACAGGTTCTTAAGTACATTCCATGGTTAAGTTATCGTTCACCCCTTTTAAGTTGGTTTCTTATTCTTTACAAAAGTTTCCATAACTTGCATACTTATTTGGCGTAGTTCAAAAGTGTACAAAATACTTAATTATCTTGTTCTTATGTGAAGAATATTCTTCTCGAACATATATTCAATATCTACCTTTCTATTGTTACAACTCAAGTGGATGAGACTTGGTGTCCATATAGCGATATTAGGATTTGATAGAGATTTAATTGCAAGATATATTTTTACCACAAAACAATCTCCTCGATCACAGAAAAGTTATTTTCCTACCATAGTTATTCTAAATCAATGACTTAATTACTTCCTTTTTACATTTATATATCTTTTGTTTTCTCGTAGTTTGATCACAACAATGCAATACATATTCTTGAAACACATAAAGATATTTAATTGAGTTATAAGGTCTCCAAGAGCGGCAGTATCCCTAACCTCAATTCTCGTTTTTTTACCCTCATATGCTTTATTTTCTTTTACTCACGTTATGGCCTTATTTTTAATTTCTTAAAGGGAGTTACGAAGTGTTTATCTAACCTCTTGGAGAACAAATATATTAAGATTTGAGCTTGAACCCTAAGTTAACGTCCAAAACAACTGAGTTTTAGATTAATTCCAACTTCACCTAAGGGTCTACCCCTCAACTATAAATGAGTTTTAAGCGAGAGGACAAGTTTATGCTAACCCACCTTTAAAAGGGGCCAAGGTGTAATGTTGAGAGACACCAAGGTAAAATTTAGCTATGTAGAGCCAAGGGGGTTCATTAACAAGAGTGCAAGGCAAAGAACAACTATGTCCCAATCTCCATTTATGTTGTTTGGATCCAACAGGGATTTCATTCGATGAAGAAAATTTAATTTTAAATCTATCTTCGGAAAAACAAGGTAATCCACTAGGATATGAAGGAAGGGTTAGTTCATCTTACTCCAAATGGAGTTTGACTGTATCACTCTAACTTTATGACAATGTCACTAACCATACTGGACGATAAACCCATTCTTGGGCTCTTGTTTACTCAAGCTAGGAGATTTCCATCGAGTGTTTAAGTTCACTCTACGGTTTTCAATGTCTTCTAGGTAAAAGTAACACACATGAAAATAAGTTATGCTCTGATATTGAACGAGGGTAGAGTGTTTCGATTAAATCTTTTTTTTCTTTTTCTTCATTTACCAAGTATGAATGCACAAGATGACTCGTTGATCATTTATTGAATGTTGAATATGCACTACAAAATATTACTTCAAATTAATTTACTTTATATAAATATCAAACCTTTTTACCAGTTGTAATATGAATCAAAATTGAACCTAAGACTAAATGCACATTTCGTAGATGTTCTAGAAACCAGCATCTCATATATAACAACAAATTATCAAATATAACCTTCTGAAACATGAGACTACAAAATACATTTATTCATTTAAAAATGAACTATATAAATTACAATGATAATTAATGCATTACACAACGCCTTTACGTCATCATTCTTTCATCCTGCAAAAACACGTGAGCATGATATCAATGATAATTCGCTGGCATGGCATCCACCCTAACCTAACATAAGTATCATTTTTTAGTTTCCCATTTACATATGACAATAATTACAATTTGCAATCGAAATAAAAAGGTCTAGAGACATGTATTCATTGCATTTCATTTTTCTTCATTTTGTAACCCAGGAGAGAGAAAGAGAAGGGAAGAGAGAGAAAACACCATTTTGTCAAAAGTTCTAATGCACACAACAAGTTCCACTATAGAGTTTTAAATAGTTATTTGTATGTGTTAAGAGTTTACAGGGTGGTTTGGAAACCCTACGAGGGTCTGCAACTTTCTATTTTTACATTTTCTTACTAGCTACAAAAACGTACAAAATGGGCTCGGAGGCTAAGAAACCACTTCCAAAAGTTATCTTCTGATGAGAACACACACCACATCAACTTTATATGTGTCCCCAGATATACCAAGAGTTCATAGCAACTGACGGAAATGGGAAGAGTGAATGGTTTGTGTTTGGTGGCTAGTTCTCTGGGGCCACTGGTCGTAGTTGACCCAGTTGCAAATGAACAAAATTTAGCTCGAGGGCCCAGAAAACTACGTCCATAACTGACGTTCGATGGATGAGCACACAACAAGACACTTCCTACAAGTTCCCCTATATGATGAGAATTCATCAGAGTTGATGGGACTGAGAACTAGAAAACCATTTTCAAACGATGACAAGTTTTCTGGAGCAACAAGTCAAAATTGGTCCAGTTTGACCTCGTCAAACTGCGGCCGAAGGCCTACAAAGTGGCTTTGTCAAACTATCCAGAAGAGTGATTTTCCCTAAGCTGAATGTTCCATGTAAATTTTTAGTATAAACACTAGAGGTTTGTGAAGACAGGGAAATAATTTCTCTATCCAGGTTTCAAATGGCAGTTCAAAATGAAAGCCAACTTTCTAGTTTTAACAATTTTCTACTGCTGTAAACTAGTGTAACAGGGCTCCTATAAGAGCATCAAAAATATCACAAATGTTCATTTGGGGTCAATCCAATGGTCTAGGTGATTCCTCACATAACAAGGTACATGAATGAAGCCTAACATCTCGTTTTCAGAGTTCTGAAGGGTACTTAATGAGTCTCCGAAAAATGCAAAAATTAACTATTTAAACAGGGAGAAGGTCAACATTATTACTGGAAAGTCAATTTCATCTGGTCGATAAGACAATGTTGTAGTGATCCAGTTGGGTAGGAAGTTTTCTACATCACCTCAGAATGAGGGTGGGAGTTTGTGGTTTAATGCAGAAGAGTTATTTTGATTTTGTGAGTTACAACACGACCTTTCATTGTTTTTGCAACGAGTTGATGTAAACATTTAACTGTATTAAAAACCAATATTTTAAGATTCTATTAATTTGCAAAAGAGAACTAAAACATGAGAATTATGAGAGGTAAGGGAAGATGAACCATGCCTGGAAACGATGAGTCGAAAAAGGTATAAGGGATTCAGGCTTCAGTATCTTGCACTGGGCACATCGTCAACCATTCATTGAGCATTTTCCACATAATCCACCATTTTACATACACAACTATCATAAAATCTTCCTAACTTGCATATTTGAAACCACTTCCAATATGCTCTGATCACATTTCTCCTACCTTCTAGGATTCCACACCTCAACTTGTTGAGCATGATCAAACCACATCTTATTGTTTTGTTTCCTAGAATGAGATCTTTTTTTTGTGCATAGCCTCAAATCTTGCAACCATGAGACCATGATTTTTGAAGGCATTTGATGTCAAACACTTACACATGCCTTAAGCATGCCTCCACATTTGATCATCTCTCATGTTTGCTCATCAAACACCATAGAAAACATATCCACATAGCCACCACAGTGCTTTGATTGGCATGTTGATGATACAATATAGGGTTTCCTCAAGATAACTGGCAATTCTTCAAGAATTGTCAATCATGCAAACATAATGATTAATATCAAGGCCGCCCCCATGATTCTATAAGAGGTTGTTAACTCATGCCATCAGAAGTATTTACAACCCTCATTAGCACTGAACCTGGCATGGCTAAATGCTAATTAAACAAAAATGAAGGGCTTACATGGTCACAATCATGTTCCGTAAGACCACATCTCTTTGAGGCATTTTGTCAAATAGTTGACTTGCCTTGTGTATGCTTCCACAATTTACATACTTGTCTACTAGCGCACTTGCAACTAAAAATCCTCTACCATTATGCTTTGACAGGTTGTCCGAGGCCTGCTCTAAAGCTCCCATTTTGACAGAGGCTGGGAGGATGCTGGAAAAGGTTGTGGAGTCTGGCTTTACACGTACCAATTGCATTTGCTTGAAAGTTTCCAAGGCCTTTTCAACAAACTCATTTTTTTACACATCCTGCAATCATTACAGTCCATAAAGCACATTTCTTTCAGGCATTGTCAAACAGTTCACATGCTTCCACATTTTGCATATGTATCTGCCAGGGAACTTGCAACTAAAACATCTGTCAAAAATCCCTTCTCCATAATGCTTTGGCAGATGTCTGCACCTAGTTTCAGCTTTATTTTGGCACAGGCTAGAAGCTGCTTGTTTTGGCATGGAATAGGCTGGAAAAATCCTAAACTGATGGTTCAAAGGTTTGTTGCACTTGAAATAGTGTGACTTCTCCCTTGAGAAAACCCATTTCCACGCACTACCAGAAAAATTACTCCATGAGAAGCTGTCTCATTCTTTCATCTAGTCAAACACTGCAAACAACACCCCCCCTCAGCATTTACAAACTATACATCTGAAAACATTCCTCTATTTGTTTTTTTTTGCTTGACAGGTGTACATGCAGGTTATGGAAGCTCATTTCCCATTTGGACGCAGTAGGAGTACTTGGCATAGCACTCAACAAAACAACTTTTAATGTAAAGGAATCTGATCCAGGTTGAGCTTCACCCCCCCCCCCCTTTTGGCAGTGGTGCCCTAAGCACTTTCCAAAAAAAAAAAATGATGGAACAGTCGCGAAACTTGCCCTAAACCGCCCCCCAAAACAAATCATAGGTTTTTAATTTTATTTTTTTAATTTTATTTTTTTATTATTATTATTATTTTAATAATAAAAGGAGGCATTACATTCTCCTCCCCTTAAGAAAACATCATCCTCGATGCGACATACAATGAAGAAAGAGAAATGGTAAGCAACAAGGGACAAAATGGGCGAGGGTAAGCTCTAAGGTTAAGATTTCAAATACAAAATCACGGTTATGGGGTGGCCCTAGGAACATTTGGTAGAAATTTTAACTTTCAAGGTTCTGTGAAGATTGGTAGTTCCCTCTTATTCGTTATTTCATTAATCTCTTTCTATTAACATTATTCTTAATTAAAGTTCTTTAAAATTTCATTTTTGTAGAATTTTAGTTATTTCATTCCTATGGGTTCCCATCATGGACTACAGTCACAACACCCTACCAGGGTCATACACAACACTAAAATTTCACAAGCATACTTTTACATACTTTCACGACTGTATCACATCACAAGGGTTTCACCAAACCATGGAATGACAACAAGTAGACCACATAGACAAATAATTTCCAACAATTACGTCCTAGACATAGATCTAGTACACACATATGACTAATAAACTAGGTCAACACGCTGATGCATATACAATGGGTATCACATGACCCAAAACAATCCATGACTGTAACAACATAGTTCCAATCCAATATCCAGTAGTCAATACAAATGGAAATGTCAATCCTCAACCATAACAAGGTGTCAACAAGACTCACACGGGTACACATAACTCATTATACCAACCCCACACATAACAAGACATCACAAAACAAACCCCAGGTATCTCCAAAAGTGCAAGGTAAAACTCCATATACCTTCCCAAAGCATCACCAAATAACCTCCATATACCTCTCATAGAGAAAGAATCATCGTGCCTAAACCAAGCCGGGTCACTCAACCATAGAGCCCCATCAAGAATATCAGGTCACTCAACCATAGAGTGCCATAAGGAATATCGGGTAACTCAATCATAGAGGCCCATCTCCTTTCTCCTTTTAAATGAGGTCGGGTCACCCTATGGCCCTAGGCACATAGAGCCCCGTCACCCCCAACCCAAGTGACATAATAACTCATGGTTCAACAACCTGCTAGTTATCTGTAACTCCTTGGGGCGTACCCCCATACAACGAAGTGGGTCCATAGGTTCCACCACTCCATGGTGAATCCCATGACCCTATTCCAACACATTATGACATTAGAACCAGCATAACAATCCATTCAAATGCCAAGTGGAAAAATTAAAAGCCTTGGGCTAGGCTACAAAACTTTTAAATATGATAAGAAAGTATTTAAAACTAAGAAAAACAAATGGCTAATTAGCCATGGTTAGTGCAAAATCCAACTGTTAATGCAACAATCAAATAAATGCCCAAAATATAAGAACATGTCAATCAAGAAAATGGCTGGTTCTAGCTAAAAGAGATAATGATCAATTTACGAATAAAAATACGTATAGAGGAATAGCACATTACAATCACTATGTGGCCTCATATCACCACCAAAGGGGTACTCATCGAGTTGCTGGCACTTAGACATCGAGCCTCAGCTTGTAAAAATATACATGTAACCAAAAATGAGTATGTCAAATAATGTAACTGTCATCATCTCTGTCTGAATCATTACTCCATACTCCCACAAGGATCAACATAGTCAAAATCACATAGGATTATTCAATGAAAAATCCAATAGGAAAGAGCAGGGAACTCTAGTTGTATAAGTTGAGCCTAAGGTGGTGTGCACCCACAATATACTGAGCAAGCTCGAAGTATACTAAATAGATAGAAGTGGGTTTTCAGTCTATATAAGACTCCACTTCCTCACTCGTACTCGGCTCAAGATTATGAAAACCTGGTCCACACCTCCTCTCTCCACACATACACTCTTGACAATTTTCTCCCCTTAGGGTCGTCTAGTGTAAGGTTCACAACACACACATAATAAATCACTAACACAAGGGTGATTCATGCACAATTAACCATAACATCTTCAGCATGGTATTTATATGGGGTACAACACAATCATTATCTTCACGGGTCACGATACATCACATTACCACATCTTGCACCCAAAGTGCAATCACTGTACACTAGGGATCATACTCACCATATGCCCCTAAATCACGACATGAACCATCACATATTACATGAATTATATGTATGAGGAACACAATGTCTAACATTACGACATATAGTCAATTATAATACAACACGACGATGCACACAACAAATCACAATATGGTGATGACATCACGATAAACTATGATTCACTTTACATCAATTTTATCATGCAATACATCAATACACCTTCACATCACATAAAGTCAAAATGTTTTCCAACATGAGCTGCAATTCACAATATCATTCCTTTTACACATGACAAGGCAGTACATCACACATGGATTCCTCATAGGATCCACAGAATAGAGTGTGAATACTATCATCCTTAGCACATCAACATGACAACAAATATGCACTAAGTGACATGCACAACATGTGCGTTCACAATTTCACAATTACAACATAGTTCACATCACACATATATCACATTACTCTTCCAATATCCACCACCATCATGTAACACCATCACAACTCCAATCTTCCCCAGAGGTTCGAGAGCATGAACCTCCACTCTGATACCATATGTAGTGCCCACATTTTACACACACAATTACAACAGTAAAATACCAGGATAAATTTTTTTTGACTTACATTGCTCACTACACACAACATAGCATGGGATCTAAGTATAGAAACTCGACTCGCATACGACAAACACATAAGTCATCAACTCACATAGACACATGAAAACATCATAGGCATGTCGATACCACACTTTTCCCAATGAATGGTTACTAGCAATGACCCAACCACAAGAACATGAATTTAGGAATGGAAAACCCACAACACATCATTTCTTTATTTGTATTTTAGTTATGGTTAACCCTCCAAGAACATTATTGTGCAAGGATAAAAAATTTTCGTTTGTCCACCTGATAGGTTCTTAAGTTCATTCCATGGTTAAATTATCATTCACCCCTTTTAGGTTGGTTTCTTATTCTTTAAAAAAGTTTCCATAACTTGCATACTTATTTGGCGTAGTTCAAAAGCGTACAAAAGTACTTAATTACCTTGTTCTTATGTGAATAATATTCTTCTCGAACATATATTCAGTATCTACCTTTCTACTGTTACAACTCAAGTGGATGAGACTTGGTGTCCATATAGCGATATTAGGATTTGATAGAGATTTAATTGCAAGATATATTTTTACCACAAAACATTCTTCGATCATAGAAAAGTTATTTTCCTACCATAGTTATTCTAAATCAATGATTTAATGACTTCCTTTTTTCATTTATATATCTTTTGTTTTCTCGTAGTTTGATCACAACAATGCAATACGTATTCTTGAAACACATAAAGATATTTTATTGAGTTATAAGGTCTCCAAGAGTGGTAGTATCCCTAACCTCAATTCTCTTATTTTTTACTCTCGTATGCTTTATTTTCTTTTACGTCACATTATGGCCTTATTTTTAGCATTGTCTTGAAAAGGAGTTACTAACCTCTTGGGAAAAAAAATGATTAAGGAGAACTTGAACACACGCACCCTAAGCCAACCTCCAAACAAATGAGGTTTTAGATTAATTCCAACTTCAAAGGGTCTACCCCTCAACTATATGTGAGTTTTAAGCGAGAGGACAAATTTATGCTAAGAAAGGACCAAGGTGTGTTGAGAGAAATAAGGTAACACATTTAGTTGAGCGGGGCTAAGGGGTTCATTAACAAGAGTGCAAGTAAGTCACAACCTCCATCCCAACAGGGTTTTCAACTGATATTTAGAAAATTTAATTTTAAATCTATCTTTGAATGACAAGGTTAGTCCTCTATTTAGCTCTAACTTCACTCCTATCAGACGGGTTTAAGACAATGTCACTAAACCCTGACTAAGACGATAAGTCCATTCTTGAGCTCTGATTTTCCTAAAGGATGAGGTTTAAGTTCATCCTATGGTTTTCAATGTCTTCTACGGTAAGGAGTATCAACATGAAAAACAAGTTATGCTCCGATATTGAATGAGGGTAGAGTGTTTCAATTAAATTTTTTTTATCTTTTTTTTTCATTTACCAAGTATGAATGCACAAGATGACTCGTTGATCATTTATTGAATGTTGAATATGCACTACAAGATATTACTTCAAATTCATTTACTTTATATAAATATCAACCTTTTTACTAGGTGTACTATGAATCAAAATTGAACCTAAGATTAAATGCACATTTCCTAGATGTCCTAGAAACTAGCATCTCATACATAACAACAAATTATCAAATATAACCTTCTGAAACATGAGACTACAAAATACATTTATTCATTTAACAACGAACTCTCTAAATTACATTGATAATTAATGCATTACACATCACCTTTATGTCATCATTCTTTCATCCTATAAAAGCATGTGAGCATGATATCAACGATAATTCCCTGGCATGGCATCCACCCTAACCTAACATAAGTATCATTTTTCATTTTCCCATTTACATATGACAATAATTACAATTTGCAATCTAAATAAAAAGGTCTAGAGACATGTATTCATTACATTTCATTTTTCTTCATTTTGTAACCCAGGAGAGAGAAAGAGAAGGGAAGAGAGAGAAAACACCATTTTGTCAAAAGTTCTAATGCACACAACAAGTTCCACTATAGAGTTTTAAACAATTATTTGTATGTGTTAAGAGTTTACAGGGTGGTTTGGCAACCCTACGAGGGTCCACAAATTTCTATTTTTTATGTTTTCTTACTAGCTACAAAAACATACAAAACGGGCTCGAAGGCTAAGAAACCGCTTCCAAAAGTTAACTTATAATGATAATGCACACCATGTTTAACTTTCTACATGTCCCCAGATATACCAATAGTTCATAGCAACTGACAGAATTGGGAAAAAGCAAATGGGTTACGTTTGGCAGCTAGTTTTCCGGGGCTACTAGTCATAGTTGACCCAATTCCAAATGATCAAAATTTAGCTTGTGGGCCCAAAAAACCACGTCCATAACTAATGTTCGATGGATGAGCATGCAACGAGACACTTCCTACAAGTTCCCCTATATAAGGAGAATTCATCAGAGTCGACGGGACTGAGAACTAGAAAACCATTTTCAAACGGTGACAAGTCGAAATTGGTCGAGTTTGACCTCGTCAAACTGTGACCGGGGGCCTACAAAATGCCATTGTCAAACTATCTAAAAGATTCATTTTCCCTAAGCATAATATGTCTATGTAATTGTCTAGTATAAAAACTAGAGGTTTGCGAAGATGGTAAATAATTTCTCTATCCATGTTTTGAATGGCTGTTTAAAATGAAAGCCAACTTTCTAGTGCTGTAAACCAGTGTAACAGGGCTCCTACAAGAGCATCAAAAAGATCATAAATGTTCATTTGGGGTAAAACCAATGGTCCAGGTGATTCCTCACATAACAAGGTACATGAATGAAGCCTAACATCTCATTTTTAGAGTTCTGTAGGGTACTTAATGAGTCTCCGAAAAATGCAAAAATTAACTATTTAAACAGGGAGAAGGTCAACATTATTACTGGAAAGTCAATTTCGTCTAGTCGATAAGATAATGTTGTAGCAATCCAGTTGGGTAGGAAGTTTTCTACATCACCTAGAATGAGGGTGGGAGTTCATGGTTTAATGCAGAAGAGTTATTTTGATTTTGTGAGTTACAACACAACCTTTCATTGTTTTTGCAATGAGTTGATGTAAACATTTAACTGTATTAAAAACCTAATATTTTAAGATTCTATTAATTTGTAAAAGAGAACTAAAACACGAGAATTATGAGAGGTAAGGGAAGATGAACCATGCCTAGAGAATGAAGAAAAATGGGTATAAGGGGGCTCCAAGTGGTTTGCACTCGCGTATCTTAAGACACATTCCATTGAAAAAGGATTTTTGTCATCCACAATTCACACCATTGGGTTTACATACACAACTATCATACTTATCTTCCTGTTCACTATGCAATTTGAAAACAAAATCCACTGCCCAATATCACATGTCGGTACCTGTCTAAAATTGTTCCAAAGCTCCACACCTCAACTTGTTGCAGTATCCCCATAACCACAATGGTTTCTTATTGCTTGTTGTTTCCTAAATGAGATCTTTCCTTTTGTGCAAGTCAAATCTTCAACTTCAGACCATGATTTTTGAAGGCATTGATGTGGATTACCGTTGTTGCATGCCATAAGCATCCTCCACATTTTGATATTCTCTCTGAAGTTTGTTACAATCAAACACCATAGCAAACATATCCCATAGGTACTAGCACAACCTTGGCTACCGTTAGATGATACATGTAAAGGGTTTGAATTCTTCAAGATAATTGCACCACAATATCAATCATGCAAACATAATGATTAATTCTAGGCATGATTCAATAAGAGGTTACACTTTTTCTCATCGAAGTATTTACATACCCTCATTAGAACTGAAATGGGCATCCTCTACTTCATGGCTAAATGCTAATAGAACAAAAATAGAAACTTACTTGGTTATATGTTCCATAAGACCACATCTCTTTGAGGAATTTTGTCAAACAGTTGACTTGCGCTGTGTATGCTTCCGCAATTTGCATACTTGTCTACTAGTGCACTTGTAACTAAAAATCCTCTACCATTATGCTTTGACGGTTTTCTGAGGCCTGCTCTAAAGCTCCCATTTTGACAGAGGCTTGGAGGATGCTGGAAAAGGCTGTGGAGTCTGGCTTTACACTTACCAATTACATTTTCTTGAAAGTTTCCAAGGCCTTTTCAACAAACTCATTTTTTTACACATCCTGCAATCATAGCATTCCATAAAGCACATTTCTTTCAGGCATTGTTGAACAGTTCACATGCTTCCACATTTTTCATACATGTCTATCAAGGATGTCACAACTACAATATCTGTCAAAATCCCTCTCTCGATTACACTTTGACTCATGTCCACGCAAGTACAGGTTTATGTTTGATGTAAACTGAGAGAATGCTAGTACATGTAGGGAATATGATGGCAAAATTAAAATGATTAGTGGAGACCTATTTGTTTCACGCCTGAAATAGTGTAACTGTCTCTTGAGGAAATCACATTTTTCCACGCACAATAGAAAAATTACTCCATGAGAAGCTATCTCATTATTTCATCTGGTTAAACACTGCAAACAATGCCCCCCCTTAGCATTTTTAAACTACACATATGACAACATTCCTTTGTCCCTTTTTTTCCTTGACATGTGTTCATTCAGGTTATGGGGGCATGTTTTTTGTTTGGACGAAGGCTGGGAGAATGCTGGCACAGGCCATAAGTGCATTGGTAAAGGAAGCTCATCCAGGCTGGAGCTTTTCCCCCCCTTCCTCCATGGCGGCGGCACCCTCTTCCTCTCCAACAAAAAAAAATCATGGAATAGTCCCCAAACTTGCCCTAAACCACCCCCAAAACAAATCACGGGTTTTTAATTTTAATTTTAATTTTTTTTAAAAATTATTATTATTATTATTATTAATAAAAGGATGCATTACATAGCGTCCCTTGATGGTAAACCTGAAAGGGAACCTCTAAATTCCTTGCACTTATGACATTTATATTTTTATTATATCTATTATCATTACATTAGTCACATCAAAGATATCATCACATCACTAGCCTATCATTCACTACTATAATGATTTGGAAGGATGTGATATCCTATAAATCATGAATTTAAATATGAGCACCACATTTACGTTCATCACATCCTTCACATGGACAAGTTATTCCTCAATAAGAACCCCACATTCATTATTCTCATCTATCATTTATTTACTAATTGAAAACATGTTAAGGGATCACATGTGTAGCTTGTATAAATGTATTTTCCCCTCCTCAAAATGGTATACTAGGCCTGTCCCCAATGTAAAAGTAAAAATTCAAGAATATCTAGGGATGAATATTTTTTAAAATATAGATTAGTCCCTCAAAGAATATCTTTTTATCATATTATCAAAAATAAAATTATCCCTCGAAGGAAATCTCTCAACCAAAATATAGAATGATCCCTTAAAGGAAAACTATAAAAAAATTCATAGACTAATTCCTAGAAAGATGAATACCCATATCATTATAAAATGGCTTCCTACATCAATCAACCTTCAAAAATCAAAAAATCAAAAAATCAAAAGCATACTATGAAATATTTCCACATCGATCAACATTCCCATGAAAACAAACTTCCTGCATCATTTAGTTTGTGAAACTAAAATATACATAGGGCATAATCATAGAAGCCATCAAAGGAGAACCTACTCCCCCATATAAACTACATATCAACCCTTCTCTTGTTGTAAGAAGGTATATAAACTCAGTTTCATCTATATCCATTATCCTACATGTGACTAATTATTATTAGTTATTTGTTAATGTTTGTTATAAAGGCCTCAAGTGCATTATCACACACACACACACACACACACACACACACACATATTACCATAAAATTACATATGTATCAAATCTATTCAAAAAATAAACATTTCATATTTATTCCCAACCATGAGTTTTAAAGAACATTTTGAAACATATACTAAGATCTCTATACTCTAAGTCACTATCAAACATCACATCAAAATATCAAAACAAACATTTGTACATATAAAAAATATTTCAACATCAAATGTAACATAAATCAAATATTTATAAAATTATATAAAAATAACATCATGAGCATCAAACTTTAAAAAAAACCAACACATGAAGATGTTGTCATGCTAAACTGCAATAGGGAAATTGAAAATTTCCAAGCATGAAAACTATACCCATGTGTCAAAAATTTAAATTTTTATCCTCCCAAGAAAAATAAATTCTACAGAGTCAGTTTGATGACCTCCTAGTTCATGTTAATTCATTCCCATAGGTGATTTAGGAAAATCAATTCAACCCCTAGGTGATTTTAGGAGTTCTTGAAAAATGTAGTTTTCAAGCAGTCGTGGGAAGGACTATCATTGGCCTTCTTAGGATGAGAGTAAACCCATGGAGCAAAAAGGAGAAGAAAAAACAGACATGGAAGTGAATAAAAGTCCTTGAAACATCATTTAAGTGATTTAGGAATATTCAGGAAGGATTCATAGATGTTGGGGTAGTTTCACCAAAATTAGGGTTAACAGGCATATGTAGTGCATAGGTCAAAACAACTACTGAGCTTCGAGAGGTGATTCTGACAGATTTGGATGGAGTTAAAAGCAATAAAACATCGTCGAAAAGGTAATTCCAATACCTGAAATATGGTGAAATATTATTTTTCACAATACCTTCATGAAATAGGTTTGTAACTTGTTTTTTCCATGCACATCTAGCGAACCAGATAAAAAATCTGATTTTTCGAGGAAAATTGGAGGAATAAAGACCTGATAACCAAAACATTGGATTAATAAGGACATTTTCATTCAAGATAATATAAAATTTCATCAAAAAATCCTTCAGGAGCTCAATTTATCACCATTTCAAGTTTCCCTCTAGGAGCGAGTTCGGGAGTTAGTCAAATTTCAGGGTGGACACATGTCAGCTCCACAATCCTGGCATAATTTCATGTCAGTTAAGTCCCTATAGAAAATTGAAATAAATATTCCCCCATATCCTATAATACCTTTAGACCCTTGTATGACCTCTTGGAATGCCAGTTCATCCCCCAAGAGGTTACGTGAGCTCAAATCCTCAACCATCAGATATGTGACAAGTAACGACTTCTGGTGCACCAGGAAATTTGATTTCTAGAATGTCCCTTTTTGTTAAGGGACATCAGGGACAAGAAAATGTGACCAGCCTCTAAGGAAACTCTTGGCCACCCATGTGACCCCTTCAAGAGTAGTTTTCCTACCCCTAGGAGCTAATGTAGCCTCCATCCCCTAATGTCGGATCAGCGCCACATGTCATCACGAGGCGTGCCATGTTATTTGATGTCCCCTTTATTGATTTGTGTAAAGGGACATGGGGGATGTAAAATTTCACTTCACCCCTTATTGTTCTATTTTGAAAAATCCCCATGATTCTTCATACGATCAATTTCCAGCCCCCCACTGATTCAAACCTACTTTTTGGGCTTAAACATTCAGCTTTGGATCTCCATAACTTGTCATCATGCGGTGCCGCATGCATTTTTATGTCCCTCATGTCCCTTAATTCTTAAGAGACATGAGGGACATCAAAATTCATGCAGTGCCTCACTCCCTTTTGTGTAAAATTTAAAAATTTAAAATCCTTGTGGTGTCTTGCTTTTAACTTCTAACTTCTTTGTTCTTGTGCACAACTTCCTCTGCAACTTCTCACCACCACTCCACAATTTATGAAAATCAAACCATATCCATCACAACAAATTATATTCCACTCCATGATGGCATACATGTATCAGAAGAAGGTTTGATCAAATGAGGAAGAATAAGCAAATAATAAAGAGAAGAAATAATTAAAATCTTCATTGTCGTGAAACAAAGATTTAAAGAAAGATTACAAAAAAGTGCCCAGAGCAACAAATCATTTTTATTGATTTTTCCTCTCTCAAATACCATAAAAACCACACCTTTAAACCATCCTTCCAAAACATAGAACACTCATAATGAATAAATCCTCTTTCCATCCCAACAAATAAAAAAGCTCAGTTTCCTGTCAAACCAGCAACCAAATTGAAGAAAGATTTCACTGGAAGCACAAGAAACAAAAAACCATAACGAAAACGTTATTCTCATCATGAATGGAGAAGAAAAATAGACCTATAATTTTTTAATTTTATTAATGGTTGTCATGTTTAGAAGAGTTGCTAGGTGAAAATTTGAAAAACTTTAAAATCTTCCAAACCGCCAATCGGGAAATTATAAATTTTTAGAGGGGAAATTTTTCGAAAAAAACCCATATTAGAAAACTTTATTCCATGGAATTTTAACCACCAAAAGAAAATTTTCTAAAAATAGCAATTCGTTTATATGGAGGATTGTTATTTCTGGAAAGTCACCAACTGAAGCACTTACAAAGGTGGCAGTGAGCACCAGAGGTTTATTGTAAGAAGAAATTGTTTGAAATGTTCATCCCGGTCCAAAATTGACACTTTCTAAAAATATTAAGTTGTCCCATAAGCAAATACCAAAAATAGAAAACTAGTCTAGAAGGTGGGGGGAGCACACAAGGAAGGAATATTTCCAGTTGCCTCAGTCTATTAAGGAGAAAATGGGTTGATTTTTCACACTTGATAAAAATAGTAAGTTGCTTTTTCGGAACTTGCTAAAAATTAAAAGTCATCCCAAAAGGTGGATCTTCACAAGAGAATCACTCTGAGAGTAAAACAATCAATTTGACAACCTCAACAAGAGTTCAGAGAAAAATTTCTACACTTACTAAAAATAACATGTTGTTTTTTATAAAAATAGAAATGTGAGGGACCATGAAGTTCAAGTGGATAGGTCTAAAGCTGGTGTATCCTTTCACCTCTTAATAAGAGATATAAGATAGTGATGTCTCTTAAAGGAATCTAAATGAGCTGAAAAACCACATGAATACCAAGGAAAGGGGGACCAATGCAATTTCTATCTTCATGGATATCAAAAGTGTCTTTTGACACTCAATAAGTATATACGAGGGAATCAAGACAAGCTTGGTTCCAAATATTCAATATTTCATGAGGGGATCTCCATGAGTGATACTGAAATTCACTAATGGAATCATTTGAGGGTGATTTTAAACACTTAGCTCATGTTTTTCATGCATTTTCCAAAAGGAAGCCTCTCGTGGTATAAGATATTTAAGGATCTATGTTTCACTACATTAGAGTATTGCATGGTTAGGGTCACAGGTATATCATATGAAGGGTGGAAGTTTCAGTCATCGGTGAAATAAGTCCATTCGACCTAACATGATCGATTTTGATTTCCTATCTCTTCAGAGTTGGTGTTCATGGTCATCAATGAAGTCATTTGAAAAGTGTTTTCAAACACTCATTCCAAAGCATCCGTGAGCCAATTTTAAGGAGTTTCTTTGGAGGCAAAAAAATTAGAGATTCAAATTCTCACTACATTGGAGTTTTCCATCAACAAGGATCATCAGACTTCATCCGGAGCAACATCTATTTTAATCTCTCTTCTTTCTTCCCCCCAAATTTATCTCTTTTTAAATGTTCTAATTCTTCATTAGAGTTTGTAGTTTTTTATAGGCCTTTAAGTCATCTAAAAGTGACTTTATAAACATTATGTAAATTAAGTCATCTTGATTTTATAAAAGGGAATTAATATTTGGAAGGAATATGAGTAGCCTAAAGACAGAAATAAGGCATATGGAGGAGGGTCAATGAGAGGATGAAGATTTTCTCCTCTTCTATAAATTGTGATGAGCTCCTCATTCCAAGGGGTTATAATTCTGAAATTCTTCAAGCTGGTTGTATTCTTGAAAGTTCATGATAAATATTTTACTTAATTGTGAGTGAAAAGAGTTAGTTATTTTTCCCCTATTCTCAATGTCTTTCATTCTTAAGCTATGTACAATTTTTGCTTGAACATCAATATAAGAAGAAGGAATCTTATCCTTTTTTTACTAAGGAGTTTACTTGAACTTTGTGTTCACTAAATTTTATTTGATGTTCTTGTTGTTATGTAGATTTGTTTCTTCCTAATTCTAGTGCATGTGTTGAAATTTATAACTAGTGTGTGTACGAATATGATTTTCTACCTACATCATTAGTTTCCTTATCTAACATTTTCACTCCCTTTCCTGGTCTGCTAGAAAATTCTTCCCTTACATATATTTTTAAGTCTTTTTCACAGGGTATGTGGAGTGCCCTTGTTGGATCCCTGGCTGCAAGGCCACCAAGAAATCCACCTTTTTACTTGCACATGCATATATGACAACTACATCGGTTAAATAGAGGGACATAGATTCACAGAGCATTAGCAAAAAAATGACCAATTTATCTTCTAAAAACTTTTCTCGCCAATTGATTTTGTCACCCACCGTGGTGCAGATTTAGCAGCATTTGCACCCAAAATACATCTGTAAGGTCCAAAAAATATAAAAAATAGAGAGTTATGGATATCCACTACTGAGAAGTGCACTGCAGATTCTTGCATGTGTATTTTCATAATCCTACTGCAAGAATCTCAAAACTGGTAGATATAAGAAACACATGGCAATAGAGGCAAGGAGGACAGACTGATCCCACTTTTTAGGATCTTCAAAGAATATAAGATCTTCTTTGAATTCATATGTCTCCTTCTCGTCACATAGCTGGCTCCATCAGAAGTCCAAGTGTATCCAATCGATTTGACATTGAGTTTCCATACATGAATGAGGACCTTGAATATTTCACTGGCGTAGAGAATTAAAATGAATAAAAGAAAGAGAGGAAAGAGTAGAAGTGAAAGTAAGAGCTCAAATTGAATAAATTAAAAGACTTCAAGATGAAGAACCACAAAGAGCATCAAATGAAGCTACTACCTTATAAAGGATGGTAGCTTGATTCAGAAATAGAATGACGAATCATGACCATGAAAAATGTAGGCTAAATGTACCATGGGGTGGAAACACCGGTCCACTTGCCCTTTCTTAACCTCTCCATGAGATACCAAAAGGCTTAAGACAAAAATTTCCAAAGTTAAGAAGGGATGGTTCTCAACTTCCTGGGGATCATGTAACAATGTTAATTACCGCTTGTGGTGTGTTGGGAATTAAACATGAAGATGTAATTGTCTAGATTTTTATGGAGTCACTCCAAGAGAAGGATGCATAATGGTTCTAAATGTTTCCCCCAAGATCTATTAACTATTGGGAAGGTATAAGAAATGTATTTGAACATAGGATCAAGACCACGGAGGACTATTAAGATCTCTTGGTCCAATTGATTCAAATGAAGACCGAAAATTCCGAATCAATGAGAGACTTTGTAACAAAATATAACAGGAAAATAAGGAGAATTCCTAAAGATTTTGTGCCTCCCGAAAATAATTTTAAAATATTCTTTATCAGTGCTATGCCATCATAAGCTTGTTTCTTCCTTATAAAATCCCAATCTAGAAACTTGAGGGAAGCTCAATGCTTTACTATAGAAACCAATGATGATCTGATCTTTTCTGATAAAGTGAAAGCCCCCAATGGAAAACAAAAATATCCAAGTGTGAGTTTAGTTACCATGGACCCAATGTTCCAAAAAATGGAAAATGACTTATTTACCTCGAAGAAACAACTTTCTCAAATATCCATGTGGAATGCTCCGAGGGAGCCAAATCCTCCAAACCAGCCAAGAATCACCTCACCTCCTCATTGGCTTACTCTCAAAGCACCACCGGTCAATTCTACGTGTGACACTAATGGACCAGAAGAAGAAGAGGAAGGTGATTATGTAGAATACCTTGAGGTCTAAGAATTTAATGGCGAGACTGAAAATGGACTTCTTGAGTATGTTGAAGGAGATGAATATGATGATGAAGAATAATTTCCAAGCTTCTCATGTGTAGTGTTCACACGGGCTCAATCGAAGAAACTAACTTCATCTACAATAACTACAATAAAGAAAAAGAAAGAAAATTATGCTACAAAAATCCCTCAAAAAAAAATCATCAGCAGAGGATTGCCACTACCACCATCAATAGACTCAGCTAAGGAAAAAAAAGACACACTGGCAAGAAAGATTTTTATTACCATGCCAAGTAACTCCTATGATTCAAAAAATACTTGTAATAATAATCCTTCTTTGATTGCTACTCCTAAAAATTCTTCTAAAGTAGCACTAAAGCCTACTCCCCCATCCCCTTCAAATTATGTTACCATACGTATGAAAGAAAATCCAACTCCCAAGGCACCAAACCTTTTCCATGCAAAGCATCCATCACATGCATGACCTTGAATTCATCTATCGTGACCCCATTTGAGTACTTGGAACACACAAGAAATAATAAATTCCAGATCACAGATCTTGAATATTTGTAAACACATCCCATCTAATTTGATAGAGATGGTCAATGTAGTCCGTGGTGGTAGTGCTAAAGTTTCAAGTTTAAATTCTAAATGCCTATTCCCAACATCATCCATGCCACATTCAAAAAACATTATATCCCTTTGTGCCTAAAAAAATGATAAGGGAGAACTCTTCTACCTATCCTACTTGATAAAATGCTACAAAATCAATAATTACATTATAGATTCTGCAACCTCCAATAATATGATGCCCATGATAGTCAAAAATAACTTAGGAGTCACCTTGACACATGTAAATAGATCTTTCTATTCCATGGAATCCAAAAAGTGCCATTGGTGGGTAGGATAAAGTATGTTCAATGTTTTTTGGTCAACTTCCCTGAGAATTTTTTTTTTCTCACTATCTTGGTAGCTGACATTCCAACATCATTCAACATGCTTTTAAGAAAGAATTTTCTATAGGGATCTAGTTGGTGAGATCAAAATCAATTGGTCCTTTTCAATTATACTGGTGAAAGGGGAGACGAAGAAGTTGTTACTAAAATGTAAGATGAAGGAAGTGGATGGTTATCTTGAGGACTATATGGAATTTGAACTCGATGAAGTACCATTCCCTCAAAACATGGACTTTATCTCCTTGTCACAGGGGTTCATAAGTTGGATTTTTTCCTGTTTACATGAAAAAGATCCTTGGAGAACATCAAGCATAAGAGAATCAAATGAAGGTGCTTCGAATTACTCATGGAAAGGTATGGATCATACTTTTTACCACCCCTCTGAGTCTCAATACATAATACATCTTGAATTTTTTTTTGATGAATTTAGAAGAGCCATCCATGTAAGATATTTTTAAAGCTATAGAATAATTTGAAGATCCTCATCTTAGCATTCAACTCTTAACTCAAGCCATGGAGATACAATACATGTGTGATTCAATAAAGGTTCCTCGTTTCGATACACCCATTTTTTATGTGAAGATGAATCATTTCGATAGGCTAGATGAATTCCTAAATGAAAAATTGGATAGTGAAAGTATGTTTTCTTCTTAAAAAATTCATGAGGAAGCTCGTGAATGAAAAATAAATAAAATTCCTCAGAACTCCCATGGACCTATTTAATTTTAAGAACAATGATTTCATCACAATGGAAGGTGGTAGAGAAAATATTGAGCCAAATCATGTTGAGGAGAGTTACCCATAGCAGGAACATTGGGAATATGTACAAAATCAACTTGATCACATTTGGAACTTTATGCAAATGTAGTGAATGAATATGGTTATGAGAAGAGATCATAAGACTTAAACAAGTTAAATGAATATCAGCTTTGGAATGATGAATCAATGTTATGGATGAGCACAAAAGGTAGTCAAAATTCTAAAAAGGATCTAAAAGTACATAAAAGAAAGGGAATTTATGGGAAAAGACCTGAAAAACAAAAGTCTCATATAGGCTCATTCATATGAAGTACACAGATAATTAAAAAATCACCCAACTTTCATAGGAATTTGAGGAAAGGAGGCTACTTTCTGGAATGAGTCATTGGCTTCGCAGAACAGCTTCACTAAGTGTTTCCCACTCAGGGGTAACTTTTGAGAAATGAAAAGTTCTTCAGTGAAAGTGGGTTGTCCCCCCATCTTGTACCGTATGTGATTTCTAGGTGTGATTACCTTTATGTTGTGTGTGTATTTCCCTTTTCACGTGTGTTGTGTGTTTCCTTCTATCATTGTTGTGGTTTTGTGTGTTTCCCTATTCGAAAATTGTACATGACTCTACAGGGTCCAATGGATAAGGCACTTTTTAATGAATTATATCATATAAAGATGAGATTATGGATTTTCCATGTCATGTATTTTCTGCGCTTAGTACATGTCATGTCCCCAAGCTAGAGTCAATTATTGTTGTGTAAATGTGTAAAAGGGAAATTGATAATTTTCAAGCATGACAACTATACCCCTATGTGAAAAATTTCAATTTTTATCCTCCCAAGACAACCTGATTATACATATTTAGTTCAATTACCTCCCAAATCATGTTAACTCATTCCCCTAGGTGATTTAGGAAAGTCAATTAACCCCTAGTTGATTTTAGGAATTCTTTTTCGGGCAGTTGCTGGAAGGGCTATCACTGACCTTCTCAGGACGAGCACAACCTTTGGTAGTAGAACAGAGAAGCTAAACCAAAAATAGAATTGAATAAAAGGAATTGGAACATCATGGAATTTATTTAGGAAGATTCAGGAAGGATTTAGGGAAGTTGGGGTAGTTTCACCAAAATTAGGTTCACAGGCCTAGGCAGTGCATAAGTCAAAACAAATGGTGAGCTTCAAGAGGTGATTCTAGGAGCTTTGGATGGAGTTAGAATCCAAAAAAATCATCTTCAGAAAGGTAATTCTAATCCTTACAATATGGTGAAATCATAATTTTCATAACACCTTAGATCAATAGGTTTGTAACTAGTTGTTTCCATGCACAACTAGCAAGTCATATCAAAAATCTGATTTTTTAGGAATAAAATGGAGGAATAAAGACCTGATACACCCACCATTGGATTTATAATGAAATTTTATGTCAATATCATATACAATTTCATCAAAACATTCCATCAGGAGCTCCAATTATCACTATTTCAAGTTGTCCTCTAAGAGCGAGTTCGAGAGTTAGTCAAATTTCAAGGTGGACACATGCCCACTCCAAGAGCCTAGCACAATTTCATGTCCCTTAAATTCATCAAGAAAATGGAAATTAGGGACATTAAAATTCTCCCAACCCCTATAATCCCTTTGGACCCTCAGACAACCTCTTGGATCGCCAATTCAGCCCCCAGTTGTTTGCGACAGCTCAAATCCTCTACTATCAGATCTGTGACAAGTGGCGGCTTTTGGCACACAATGAAATTTGATGTACCTCATGTTATGGGACATCAAGGACAAGAAAATTCTCCTAGACACCAAGGATACTTTTGTTCAACCATGTGACCCCTTCCAAAGTAGTTTTCTTTCCCCTGGGTGTTAGTGGAGCCTCCATCCCGTGTTGTTGGATCTCTGCCACATTTCATCATGAGGCGTGTAATGTAATTTGATTTCCCATTTGTAATTTTTTACAAAGGGACATACAGGACACAAAATTTAACTCCACCCCTATTTTTCCATTTTGAAAATTCCCCATGGTTCTTCATACTACCAATTTCTAGTCGCCCAGTGCTTCTAACCTAATTTTTGGGCTTAAACCTTCACCATTGGATCTCCGCCACTTTTCATTGTGAGGAACCTCATGAAATTTTATGTCCCTCAAATATATTAATTATTAATGGATATGAGGGACATAAAAATGTGCCTCAGTCTCTATTGTGCAAAATTTAAAAATTTAAAATCTTTCTTGCTTCTGGCTTCTAACTTCTAACTTCTTCATTCATGTCCACAACTTGCTTTGCAACTTCCTATGCAAATTCTTACCACCACTCCACCATTACTGAAAATCGAACCAGATACATCACAACACATTATCCTACACTAAATGATGGCATATATGTATCAAAATAAGGTTTCATCAAATGAGGAAGAAGAAGCGAAGAACGAAGAGAAGAAAAAGTGAAAATCTCCATTGCCATGAAATGGAGATTCGAACAAATCTTACAAACCAGTATTTGGAAAAAAACTCATTTTTTACTATTTGTTCCTCTCTCAAAAACAATAAAAACCACACCTTCAAACCCTCCTTCCATGGTACATAAAACTCACAAAGAAGAAATCCTCTTTCTGGTCCAATGAAGAAAAAAGTTAAGTTTCCCGTCAAACCAGCAACCGGATCGAAGAAATATTTCACTGGAAGCACAAGAAACAATAAACCCATAACAAAAAATTATTCTCATTGTGAATGGAGAAAAAAACCAAACCAGTAATTTTAAAGGTCCATTAATGGTTTCTGTGTTCAGAAACGGTGTTAGGTAAATATTTTAAAACTTTAAAATCTCCCAAACCACTGATCGGGAAAGTCTAAATTCTCGAATGGTCGATATTGGGAAGAAACCCATATCAAAATAAAATGTTCCACAAAATTTTGATCAACAGAAGAAAAATTTCTAAAAATAACAATTCTTTTGCATAGAGGACTGTTATTTCAAGAAAATCACAATTTGAAGCAGTTGTGAAGGCGGTGGTGAGCACCAGAGGTGTATTACAAGAACAAATTATTTGAAATGTTCATCTTGGTCCTAACTTGAAAATTACTAAAAATAGTAAGTGGTACCATGACCACCTTCCAAAAATAGAAAATTGGTCTCATCATTACCATTCAACAAATCCCTATAACTTGTGCCCTTTCTGGATCTTGGTGTTGAGCCCTCACATCTTACAGGTTGTGTGGAGTTAAGAGCGGGGAATGTTTATTTACTCATAATATCACTCTTTCGTCAGATTTTTCCGAGACAATACAAAGGACCAAATTTTTTTTAGAGAAACTAAATTTTAACATTAAAATGTGATTGCATTATCATATATCAATATTACAAAACAAAACAAAGAGATCATTCTGATAGCATTCATATCCGTTGCATACATTTTGAAAAGCATATAAAAATGGAAGTTCTAAACATGTAGAGTACACATGTGAAGTGAGACAAGAGGAAGTCAACTCAGATAAAATGAATTACAAAACCAAAAATAATATTATGTATATATCATAATAAATCAATTTTTTATACAATTCCATCACATGTTAGGCATGGTAAAAATGCTCAATATATATATATATATATATAATGCCCGAGAAAATTACAACCAAGAAATAAAACTCCCAGGAGCTATCAATCCCTTTGGGATCCCTGAGATGATGCACGGCTATGCTGATGACTCCTACTACATATACGGTGACAAGAATGTGCTGAACGGTGGGAGTGCTTATGGTGGAAGCCATTAGCTCTAGTCTCACTATGAGAGTGACTCTACCTCATCAAATGCTCATTTGTTTCATATGTGGTCACCTGAGTATAGAGAAAAGTCAAAATCTGCACTGCCCTCTAGATGGGTGCAAACACATTAGTCTGTCTTCCAGCCGCAAATGACTGTATTATATCTTAATTCATCACATCTTAGGTCTTCCCTAAAGGGATAAGAAAGGTTTTCTTGCACACCCATCGAGTAAGATTTTGCAACTCATGTGTAGTCACTGCAAGAAGGGACAAATAAGAAGCATTGAGTTAGAAAGTTACAAAACAAAGAAAAAAAAAGTACTGACTAGCATTTACAACTAAAAATGTCAAAGAGAAAAGGATCAACATACTTTTATCTCTAGGAATCCATGTAGGATCATTGGCTGATGTTGATGTTGTTAATGGCTGCAGGGCCTCCCCAAAACTTGAGGAAAAACATTGTCCTACCACAGACTCGTCATCTTCCTCTCCATCAGGAAAAAGTGGTGCCTCAAAGATAAGTGTCTCCTCTTTTGTGGCCACGTCCTGTCACTCTGATCTCAAAACATCCTAAGTATCATGCCACTCAAGATCACTCTCCTCCTCCATGTGAGCTGCCCCACCAACATCAGTACCCAACCTTCATCATTAGTCTCCTCTTCAAAAATCTCATCTCTGGTCTCATCCCTTTTATATTCCTCAGATTCAGATTTTATGTCTATGGGCTCGTCCTCCTCTTGACTGTGAGCGGATGTGACATCAATATGGAGTAAGGGTGAAAAAGCAACACGTGCTACTAATTAGGCATGAAAAAATTACCTAACTAAGATAGGCATACCTGGAACTACCGTTGTCCAACATGGATCTCCATGAGGCCCCTTTTGGGCCTCCTTAATGGTCCTATACATAAGTGCCACTGGGAATCATATCAATGTACAGGATTCTGAACTGTTGATGAACTCAACTGAATGAGTGAATCTCAATTTTCCCCGTCCTATCAACTAACTGACTATTCATGGAACAAGCCACCACCGTGACCTCCTCCTATCCTTATAACCCTATCATGTCCTATTATGGGGTAGCAACCATATGTGTTGTGGTAAAATAATCCATTGGATGATTTAACACTCTTAAGATTGTCATCATTGTCCATCTTGTGGCCCTGATGGCCCTTGGGTCCTGTAGTATCACTCCCCTCCCATAGGGGATGATCTTCTTGTACACCCAGCTCATAACAAATGTGGGATGGCTCAAAGATTGCCCTTGTAATCTGAAAATCTAATATATAGGTCATGATAAGTGTTGCTGAGTATAGTTTCTCCCCAGGCATAGATATAACTATGTGCCTCAATCTACGTAATGGTGGGATCCCAACAATATAGTAGTGTGTCACCTCCATTATCCCTGATCAACCGCGAGGCCAAGATAACCATGATGGCCTTGCGGATAATAGGGATGGGATCAATACAAATGGATTGTACCTCCATACCCATCTTCAAACCAAAGGATACCACACCATCCCTGATATAGGTGGCCCATAGAGTCATTGTGTCTCTAGATCCTGATATCTGCAGAGTCAATCATCTACCCAGTATTAGAACCCCAAGAATATGGTACACATCCATTAGGGAAATCATCCACTCACCCCTAGCACCTAGCAATAGGAAGATATTTTGGTCTAAATCCCAATAAATAATAGTTCACATAATATGTGATAGGAAGGAGTAACATGGGGCACCTATGTAATCCTCCATATTCCCACTCTTTGAAGAGTATCAGTCTCATCCTGAGTCCAATGATCTAATGTCATTGGGAGCCAGTCCCACTCCCTCTTGTAACTCTAATGGATATAATCTTACTTCTTTTGCATCCACCAAAACACAAAAAAGAGAAATTTAGTGACACATTTCAAAAGAAAATCTCATAAAAAACATAGAAAAATATTAAAAATTCAAAAAAATTAAGTTATCATGGAGTTTTGGTCATTCTATTTAGAACCACCACCCAGTGTAGGGCGGTGGTCCTGAACCTATTTTCCATATGAATTTGTTACCCTAAAAAAACTCAAAATTTTTTAAAAAGACCATTTTCAATTAAATAAAAGACTTCCCTATGGGTACCCCCCTAGAGATTCATTTAAGACAATTTTTTGAAAATAATCCTCCCTAGGTAAAGATTTTGAAATTTTGAAATTTTAGGTTTAAAAAACACACAAGTGAGGATAACTAACATGAGACTTTGTTGGGAAATCTCTCGCTAGCGGAGCCATGATCATGATCTCAAAATGAACATTTTGACTATTATTTCTCTGAAAAATGGTCAGCATGGGCTTAGAGATAAAAAATCACCAAATCAATATGTGCAAATGAATTTAAAAATGAGTTTGTTTCGATAAATATGTTGTTGTAACTTTGTTTTGAGTGCATATGTTTGCAGGGTTGGAGTGCTGGTATAGGTATATTTCTATATCCCCACACAAATGATAAGTCCTCTTGTCATTTTAATTTAGTGTTTACTTTTTGATATTTTATCTATCTGTAGTTGAGTCTTCTTTTTTTCTTACAAGAAGTGGGAGTTTAGACATAGAAATTTCAACACATAGGCGTGTCAGGTATAACTTTTAACCCCCCATTTTTATAATGTCATACTCAGACTGTATGTTTTATGCCTCTTCATGGGTAAGACGCTTCTCCGAGGGGGAAATATGTATGCACCCAAAATTGCATGTGCTATATTATTAGAAAATAGTTACAGCACAAGTATTAAGTGACTTGGAGCTTTCCTATTAGATCGTACTTCACAAATGATAGAGGGAAACTAATCCAAGTCTGACAACATGGAGACACGTGTAAAACCCTTATTAGCTTACGTTTCATGACTGAAAATCATATAAACAATAAAACTTACACCACAAAGTAGGATGGAGCCTTCTGATTGGTTTGGGCTTCGTAAAAACTGACACTGCAAAGCTAGCTGGAAAAAAATGATTGGCTCAAGCTTTACAGTCAAAATAACTTCATAGAAATGAAAAAAAGTCAAAAAAGATTGATAGAGCGAAGTCAGATGGCACTAGAAGATTGGATCATGCTTCACAAGGACATAAAGGTGTCAAATTGAAGCCACTTGGCACTCTAAGAGTGGACATGGCTTCACAAATATGGAAAAAAGGATATCAAAGCTATTTGGAGCAATTTTATTGGTCCAAGCTTTGTAAAAATGATAGGATCTAAAGAAAGACTAAAAACGCAAAGCCAGATGGAACAAAATGATTGGACCAAGCTTTTGAACAGACAAAACTAGTGAAAAATAACAATTTTTACAGCTAGAATAGACTTAGAAGCCCCAAACAAACTAGATCTAAATAAACCTTTTGGATCCAAAGTCAAAAAGTGACCCAAATGGCTATAAGTAGTGTGAAAACTTAAAATAAGATCGTAAATGATGGATTTAAACCATAAAGGGCTGAAACAAGATGCAGAAGAAAATATATAAGCATATAAAATATCAAACATGATTTAAACAACCATTTAGAGCATATTTAACCAATATTTCAAATAGCATTTAGGAAGGAACTGGAAGTTTAGACCTGGTTTTCCCATCCCTAAAGAAGACTGTAGAACTTTTAGGTTTTTACAGATCTGTAAATAAACTTCAAGCTTCTTTACTATAGAAAATTAAAATCTCCACATCGACCCTGCACATGCATAATCACCATGCTCTGATATCATGTTAGATTTAGCAAGGGAAATGTAATCGACAAATTACATATCCACTCTTAAAATTCTGAAGACTATATAGATTATCATATGCAGTCGATTAAACATAGGAATATCTTAAAATAGATAGCAAATAAAAAATATTAATGAGAAAGAGTGTAAAACAAATAAAACCAATAATAAGAGACATATAGCACCAAATTTAAGTTGAGAAACCCCAAGGAAAAAAATCCACCGGTAAAGAACTGTCTGTATTAAGAATGTACACAAGTTTAACCCAACACTTCCACTTCACTCCTTGGTATTTTATAATGTCTGTAGAGCTAAGTCTCTTTATCATTTAATACAATTGTCTTATCATCTAGTGTGTCTTATATTTTGATCTCAGTATTTAACCTTGGAATGTACAAATGTAAACTTTGTTGATAGCTAATCCCGAGAGGGATCACCCAAATCAATGTGGGTGGGTGAATTAGTCAAGCCATTTCACTCTTAAATGTGAAATAACTTCACAATACAACTTGATTAGGAAAACTTTAATAATAATGGGGTGTACTGTAGTGGTAGATCCCACTTGACATTATCACCCCAACATATTTATATGATCTCAAAGAAATCTTCTATAGGGAAGAGAATAAGAACATGTTTGTAAAGGATGGAGTTGAATATATCGTTAGAGCTCACCATCTGAAAATAATTCTTTCCTTGGTTACTACATGGTAGATGAAAAGGATTTTCAATTCAAGTATGAATTTGGTACTCCTGGTGATCAAAGACAGAAAAAAGATCACAAAAAGGCTTTTGAGGATTGTGATCCTAAACATCATAATGAATTGGTAAAAAAACATTCTAACTATGATGATGTTTTTCAGGATCCACAAGGTCTACCTCCCAAACTAGGGGTTCAACATGAGATACAGTTGCTACAGGATGCAACTCTTCCCAACATTGGTATGTATAGATTGTCCATGGTTGAAAATGAGGAAATCAATAAATAGGTGATGGAGCTATTGGAAAAAGGTATTATCTATCCAAGTACATATTCTTGTGGCTCTCCAAATATTTTTGTGCCAAAGAAAGATGGAACATGGTAGATGTGTATTGATTTTTGGGCATTAAAAAAAGTCACGGTGAAAAATCGTTACCCTCTTCCTCATATTGATGATTTACTGGATCAATTAAAAGATGTTATTTATTTCAGTAAGTTAGACTTAAAAAATTGCTATCACCAAGTAAGAATCAATGAATGAGATGCGTGGAAAACTACTTTCAAAACAAAATAGGGTTTATTTGAATGGCTTGTTATTTCTTTTGGATTGTGCAATGCAGGGACTACATCCATGCATGTGATGAATGGTGTATTTAGGCCATTCATTGATGATTTTTTCATTCTACTTAGATGATATTATGATTTTCAATAATTCATGGGGTGATCATATCATCCATATTTAGAAATTCTTAGATGCATTAAGAAAGGAGAAACTATTTTTGAATATGTCTAAATGTGAATTTGGAAAAATATCTTTGGTTTATTTGGGTTATGTTTTGGGAAATGGTGAATTGAAAATAGATCCTGAAAAAGTTGAGGTCATTGTTAACTATCCTAGACCCATGAATGTGACATAAGTTAGGAGATTTCTTGGTGTAGTATAATATTGGAGAAAATTTATTACTAACTTCTCATTTATTGCATCTCATTTACATGATTTGACAAGTATTAAACATTTCTTTCAGTGGGGAGAAAAAAGAAAAGAGATTTTTATGCACTAAAAGAAAAAATCAGTACTGCTCTAGTCTTAACACTTCCATATTTTTAGCACTCATTTGAAATTGAGACATATGCTAGTGACTATGCAATGGGGGCAGCATTGATGCAGAACAAAAAATCTATTTGTCTGAGACCTTCACAAGTGTGGTAAAAAATTATCCAACATATGATAAAAATTTGTATGCTTCAGTGCAAAGTGGAAAGAAATGGAAACATTATTTATGGGAAAGGAAATAATAATACATACAGATCATCAACCCCTACAATAATTACAAACACAAAAAGCTACAACAGTCTAGAAACACCATTGGATGGGCTTCTTGTAGAAATTTCATCTCGTGATCAGGCAAAGGAAAGGTATACAAAATAGGGTTGTTGATATGCTATCTAGACCTCCAATTATTGTTACATATGTTCTTTTATAGCATAGTTCTATGTCTAATGATAGTTATAAAGAAAATATGGTTATAATTTTGATTTTAAAGAAGTGCATTAGGACTTAATAAGTGGGAAATAGGTAGGAGATTTGGATTATTAAGTGCATGATGTACTGTTATATCATCATGGTAAACTTTGTATTCCAGAAAATGAAAGAGTGCATATGATTAGGGAAGCTCATACTTCTCTTATACCTAGACATTTTGGTGTTGGTAAAGCAGTTGCACATTTACAGATGTATTGTTATTGGCCTAAAATGTATGAACATATAACCAGGTATATAAAAGGATGTGTTATTTGTGCCAAAATCAAGCCTAACAATAGGAAGTTAGGAATTTACACTCCACTTCCTATCCCTACATGTTTATGGGAAAGGATATACATGGATTTTGTAGGAGGCTTGCCCATGTCATGAAGGAAGCACGATAATTTATATGTGGTTGTGGATAGATTTAACAAGATGTTTGTGTTGATTCCTTGTACTAAACAAATAACTGGTGAAGGGAATGCACATTTATTCTTTCAGTTTGTATGGGTTCATTTTTTTACCACTTCTATTATTTCATATCGTGATTCTATGTTTCTTGGGGAATTTTGGTCGACTCTATGTGGTTTGATGGACACTAAACTGAAGAAAAGCACTGCTTTCCATCTAGAGACCGATGACCAAACAAATTTTTTGAGCCACACAGTTGTACATTTACTTAGAGGCTAATTTTGTAAACACCCTAAACTGTGGGATGACCATTTATATTATGTGCAACATGCTTATAATTGTGCCTTACATTCTTCTACTATGAAGTATCCTTTTGAGAATTTTTATGGTTATCTTCCTAAATCTCCATTAGATTTATCTTTTGGAAAAGAAACTATTATTAGTGGACTTAGTGGTAATGAAAAAGCTAAAAAAATTGTGCATCAAATATATAAGGTCCATCAGTACATTTGAGAATAGTTGGAGAATAGTTAAGATAAATATAAAGCAAGGTATGATAAACATAGAACTAATCACAAGCTCCAAGTTGGTGATTCAGTTTGGCTTCACATTAGCAAAGAAAGGATGCCAGGTGAAGGTAAAAAGTTAAAACCTATTTGGTACGGTAAATTCTGAATAATGGAGAAAATTGGTAAAAATTCTTTCCAGTTGGATTTACCTCCATACATGAAAATTTATTCAGTTGGGATGCAGATCAGGCTTCTAGGTTGATCACTCAGGCATCCAGTGTGATTGCACAACATGGAAACCTCTCTCCAAGCGTGGGACTTGTGAAACTGAGAGAGGAATCTCCAGAGAAGGCTGGTTCCTGCTCCTAAACTACCTGCCACAAGCTATTCCAGTGCAGGCAAGCTAATCTAATCCTAATCTAACAATGCCAAGGAGACAGAGAGAGAGAGAGAGAAAAGGAAAAGAACAAAAGCCTACACTAAAACGGTGATACACCAGAGAAGGAGAATGTTGGACATCTATCAAAACTGCCATGGGACAAAGAGAGGTGAGCAATGGGAAGGATGGACAGATGCATCACAGGCCCAAGGATAGATTTCACACAGAAAATGTCCCAAAACTCCATGAACACAGCTCCAAACCTGCAATGAACATTCAAACATGCACAAATACCTGCAATGAAGAGAGGCAAGAAGAGAACAAGCAAAAACGAGCAAGGATGGACAGATGCATCACAAAACACGTTTTGTTGCTCCAGAAGTTTGCACAGAACATCATTTCAATAGTAAAAGGAAAAAACGCCATTACAGAGCAAGGGAGGAGGTTCGAACTCCATTTTCAACCCTAGAGAAGAAAAGAAGGGAGGGCAGAGCAGAAAAGATGAACAACTTGTTATCTCTTTTTAAAATGAGCCAAATCTGGCTTTATACAATGCATGGGTCGAGCCCAGGAGACAGAAAACATAGGAAAGCATGTAAGCAGCCCAACCATTGACCAAAACACATTCTTCATTAAAATCGGTGGTTGAGACATCACTTCTGGCCATGCTGAAGAAGAATGCGACCCATGTGCATTAAAACTGGTTGTTGAAACGTCGCTTCTGGCCATTACCACGCGTCAGAGCCGTTTCTAAATTTTCTCTCTCCAGACTACACCAAAATTCGAGATTGATTTCAGAATCATGTAGAGAATTCCATAAGCTTTCCATTGATATAAAGAACGTGCAAATCCGAGCTCTGGATCGAAAGTTATGGAGGTCTGAAGTTTTAGGGCACAAAACAGGCGAAAACGTGTTTTGAAATCTTTCCCGCGCTCTGCCACCTGGATGACACGTGGCACGCATTGATTGGTCACGTGATTCTCTCTCCTCTGCCTTTCGGTGGGATTTCTTTTGAAATTTCCTTGTGGGCCCTAGCTGGGACACGTGGCACTATCCCATTGGTTCGGGCTGACCCTTCAAAACTCGCCCTTTGACTTTTTGACCTTTTCACTTGTGACACGTGTCATGATTTGATTGGTCTAACAAGGTCTTCAGCCTGTCGGGTTCCGGATTCTCCTCTGCATTTCCATCCATTTGTCTCGACATATGTCATGTTTATGTTTTCCCGAAACCCGCTTCTGACCAGATTCATCCTTTTCCTTTGGTCGGGCTTTCCGACCCCTCCGACATGTGTCGGTTCGGCGTTCTCATTGGTTTTCGGCTCCTTCAGGTTTTCGCGTCCTTCGCGTACATTTGTCCCGGATGTCCCAGTGCTGATCTTGGGACAAAAACTTCCGATCCGCCCGAAATGGGCTTCCTTGTCCCTTATGTGCCGATGACACGTGGCGCAATTGATTGGCTCTCAGCTTTTTCGGCTCCTTCGGCCGATCCGCGTCCCTTCGGTCCCTTTGTCCCATTTGCCCCAGTGCTGAATTTCTCTGTTTCGGCCGAACCGGCCGGTTCGCGTCCTTTGTCCCAAATGTCCCAGTGCTTCGTGGGACTTCTTCCATTCGCCCGATCCGGCCGATTCGCGTCTTTTTGTCCCACTTGTCCCTTTGCTGCTTGGGCCGCCTGTAGGCTTTTCGGCCGATCCGGCCGGTTCGGCGTCCCAAATGTCCCACATTGTCCTAGGACAAGGACTTAGCCATTTTTCATGATTTTTTCTGGCCTGAGCCTGTCTTCTGCAACTTTTTTCACATTTTCTCAGAGCTTGCTCTTTCCTTCTTTGGTCAGGGGAGTTAGAAAAAATCTGAGGGAACCCCAGAAACATGATGTTTGCTCTGAATCAATTATCTTGCCTGGGACTTGAGAATTCTGATGCATGTTATCAAATTAACCCTGGGGGGTGAATTTTGGATAACAATTTGGCGACTCAGCGGGGTCATCTGCCTGCTAGATGAAGTTACCAGTTGCCTGAAGCATCCATTGGGCATGGAGTCCTGAGTTGTAACCTGCAACTGATCTGAACTTTGAAAACTTCCCTCTGAGCCACTTGAAACCCATTGAACCTGGAGTGTTCTCACCAAGATGCCACTGAAACGAACTGTGCAAGAGCAGAACCAACAACACCAAAACTATGTACAAAACTGAAAATCATACATGTCCCAAATGGAACATGCAGAGTGTGCACAAGCACTTCTTCTACTGAAAGCAAACCTACCTACTCTACTCTAACTGGAAGCAAAAGCAAGCTAAACAAACCCTGCAATTGGTTGTGAGAAATAGCTTCCCTTTCTCAAAAGTGGCAGCCATGCAATTGATTTGGCACTGATCATGGCTGTTTGGATGGATGGAAAATCAACAAGAAGCTGGTCTTCTATCCAAATCATCAAAGTATCAGCTGAAAACAAATCCAATACCTCTTTTAGTTGCTCTGCATTTGGATTGAAGAGGTATGGCAGCTGATCCTTGGTACTTTGTAGCTCACCCTCATGCTCAGAAGAAAGCATGACTGGTTGTGACTTCTCCTTTGGCTCCAATGAAGCCAAATACCTGATTGGGCAAGGTATGGTCCTTTGAGTATGCCCATTGCTGTGATTTTCAACCCCAAGAATGGAGTCTTCTTGTAGACCTTCTTGAATGGATGGTGTGGAAGAAATGGTGAAATTCCTCTGTCCTTTCTCTTCCTCCAATGAAGAACGTGAAAGATTAAAATCTTCCAATCTTGATTCCGAAGAGCTATTATAAGATGCTGGCTGTTGTAAATGAATGCCCTCCTTCATGACAGCAGACTCAAGTGTTTGGAGTGTGGATGATGAAAGAGAGAAAGGTGGAAACTCAACCGGCTCTTCTCCATCAAAACAGTTCTCCAAATCTGACAGATAAACTGCCTTATTGCTGTCCTGCTGCAAATATTCAACTTCCTCCATGGTGTCTTCTTGATCTGTAACTTGACCACCATGGTTTCTTTCTCCCTTCAACATTGAGTTTGAGAGGTCAAACTCCTCTTCAGCACTGGAACTTGAGAGAGGTGAAGTAGAAAGAAGAACTGAAGGTTCTCCTGTAGCCTGCTTTGTGCTCAGAGCTCTTGGATCTGCAATTTTCTCCCCCACAGCTGGAATGTGCTCCTCTTCTTTTGGATTTGGAGCAGCTTCTCCTTCCTCCAATGTTTGAAGACAATCTTGCTCTTGATTGAACTCTTCCTCCAGCATGAAGTTTGTCAAGTCAAACTCTTCAATCTGCTGCTCTAGAGGACAAGTTGGGACTGCAAGATCTTCTTCTTCTGCTGCAACAAAATCAGCCCTGGCCACCATTTGTTCAACCTTAGCCTCTTCTGTAGGTTTAACCATCAAGGGGATCTTTGTCATCCCAAATCTAAGAGCCCAACTCTTCAGACTTTGAATTTCTTCATCTTTGTTTGGCTTCTCTTTTTGCTGTTGTTTTCCTTGACTGGCATTCTGATTTTCATCCTCCCAACATGGATTTGGGAATGCAAGAGGAGGGATGGGTTGTAACTCAACTGATTTGACATTTTTTTGTGGTGGCGGAGGAGGTGAAACCTCTTGTTTCTTTGGAGTGGGAGGTATTTCATTTAGCTCTTGTGGAGAGGATGACTGTTTGGAAGGAAAAAGGAAAGAAGAATTGAGGTGTGGTGGAAGACTGAGAGGTGGAGACATGGGATCGACATTTGGGACAGCAGATGGAGAGTTTAAAGCTTGACACTGCTGAGATGAAACAGATTGGGAAAGAGGAAAAGAAAAGGCATGAGAAGGTGTGCTTACCCATTGACAAGGTTGTTGAATACTCCTCTCATACACCTCTATTTCTTCAATCCACTTTGCAAGCAAAGGCAGCATTGCAATCATGAAGTCAAGCTTCTCCTGAGGGCTGTAATGCCTTGGAAAAGGTCCCACCCATGGACAAGGTGCTCTGCAACCGATTCCAAATGCTTTCATCTGTGCCTGAGCCCTGGACTGCACTATGTTTACCTCCATCTTTTGGATCTTCTCCAACAGACCAGCATCTTGCATCTGATGGTCTTCATTGTATGCATACTCTTGCTCTTGGAAGGCTCCATAGCCAAACTGACTTTGGCACTGCTGCTCATATGGGTATGCATACTGATCTTGAATCTGCTCAAAATGTTGATTTGGAGGATTTGTAAAACATGTTGGAGGTGGAATATACTGCTGTTGTTGATGTGAATTCCATGATGGAAATGAAGTCATGATTGCACAACTTCATAGAATGAGAGAATGATGGAAGAGATGGAAGGAAGAATGGATAGAAAAAGAATGAAAATGAATGGAAAGGAAGGTCTGCAACTTCAGAGATGGGTTGTTGACCAGATGGAGTCGCCAGATGTGTTTGCAAGTGCCTCCAAAGGCTGAAATCTTCACAGGAACACACCAACCTGCAAAAGATGAAGTGGAAGACCTCTAAGGTCCCACCGGGCATGCCAAAACTGTTAGTGCAAAATCACAGCACCCCTGGATGCAGATCAGGCTTCTAGGTTGATCACTCAGGCATCCAGTGTGATTGCACAACATGGAAACCTCTCTCCAAGCGTGGGACTTGTGAAACTGAGAGAGGAATCTCCAGAGAAGGCTGGTTCCTGCTCCTAAACTACCTGCCACAAGCTATTCCAGTGCAGGCAAGCTAATCTAATCCTAATCTAACAATGCCAAGGAGACAGAGAGAGAGAGAGAGAAAGGAAAAGAACAAAAGCCTACACTAAAACGGTGATACACCAGAGAAGGAGAATGTTGGACATCTATCAAAACTGCCATGGGACAAAGAGAGGTGAGCAATGGGAAGGATGGACAGATGCATCACAGGCCCAAGGATAGATTTCACACAGAAAATGTCCCAAAACTCCATGAACACAGCTCCAAACCTGCAATGAACATTCAAACATGCACAAATACCTGCAATGAAGAGAGGCAAGAAGAGAAACAAGCAAAAACGAGCAAGGATGGACAGATGCATCACAAAACACGTTTTTTTGCTCCAGAAGTTTGCACAGAACATCATTTCAATAGTAAAAGGCAAAAAACACCATTACAGAGCAAGGGAGGAGGTTCGAACTCCATTTTCAACCCTAGAGAAGAAAAGAAGGGAGGGCAGAGCAGAAAAGATGAACAACTTGTTATCTCTTTTAAAATGAGCCAAATCTGGCTTTATACAATGCATGGGTCGAGCCCAGGAGACAGAAAACATAGGAAAACATGTAAGCAGCCCAACCATTGACCAAAACACATTCTTCATTAAAATCGGTGGTTGAGACATCACTTCTGGCCATGCTGAAGAAGAATGCGACCCATGTGCATTAAAACTGGTTGTTGAAACGTCGCTTCTGGCCATTATCACGCGTCAGAGCCGTTTCTCAATTTTCTCTCTCCAGACTACACCAAAATTTGAGATTGATCCCAGAATCATGTAGAGAATTTCATAAGCTTTCCGTTGATATAAAGAACGTGCAAATCCGAGCTCTGGATCGAAAGTTATGGAGGTCTGAAGTTTTAGGGCACAAAACAGGCGAAAACGTGTTTTGAAATCTTTCCCGCGCTCTGCCACCTGGATGACACGTGGCACGCATTGATTGGTCACGTGATTCTCTCTCCTCTACCTTTCCGTGGGCTTTCTTTTGAAATTTCCTTGTGGGCCCTAGCTGGGACACGTGGCACTATCCCATTGGTTCGGGCTGACCCTTCAAAACTCGCCCTTTGACTTTTTGACCTTTTCACTTGTGACACGTGTCATGATTTGATTGGATGAGCAAGGTCTAAGCTTGTCGGCTCCTTCGCGATTCTCCTCTCCATTTGTCCCTTGGATGTCCCAGTATGCTTCATGTTTATGTTTTCAAAACCCGCTTCCGCCAGATTATCCAAATTTTCCTTTGATTCGTGACCCCTCCGCTTCGACTTGACCTCCATGCCTGGTGAGGACACGTGGCAACTTCTCATTTGTTTTTGGGCTTTTCGGGTTTTCCTTCGCGTCCTTCGCGTACATTTGTCCCGGATGTCCCAGTGCTGTCTGGGACAAAAACTTCCGATCCGCCCGAAATGGGCTTCCTTGTCCCTTATCTGCCGATGACACGTGGCGCAATCTGATTGGCTCTCAGCTTTTTCGCTCCTTCGGTGATCCGCGTCCCGCGCGTCCCTTTGTCCCATTTGTCTGAATTTCCCTATTTCGACCGAACCGGCCGGTTCGCGTCATCTTTTGTACCTCCGGACTGTCTCATTTCGGCCGAACCGGCCGGTTCGCGTCCATTTGTCCCAAATGTCCCAGTGTTTCGTGGGACAAATTCTTCCGGTTCGCCCAATCCGGCCGATTCGCGTCTTTTTGTCCCACTTGTCCCTTTGCTGCTTGGGCCGCCTGCAGGCTTTTCGGCCGATCCGCGCCTTGGCGTCCCAAATGTCCCACATTGTCCTAGGACTAGGACTTAGCCATTTTTCGTGATTTTTTCTGGCCTGAGCCTGTCTTCTGCAACTTTTTTCGCATTTTCTCAGAGCTTGCTCTTTCCTTCTTTGGTCAGGGGAGTTAGAAAAAATCTGAGGGAACCCCAGAAACATGATGTTTGCTCTGAATCAATTATCTGCCTGGGACTTGAGAATTCTGATGCATGTTATCAAATTAACCTGCTTGTTGATGTATCTAGATGAGATCACCTTTTACTGGGTTGCTCTATGATGCATCAAACGATTTCAAATGGAAAGATTCTAATGATGAGACTCAAGCATGTGGGTTACTTTATCTGGCTAGTTTAATGCTCTATACTAATTTTTAACCTGCATTCAAAAAACTAGGATGGCTACATTTATCCTTCACTGATACCCAGTAATCCTTCTATTGGTACAACCTCCTACCCTAATACATAGGTCCTATCATCCCTATAGAATACAGCTATTTAGCTACCTATCTAATGACTTGAATCCACCTAATGAATTAGTTACTTCACCCGCAGGTGAATCCCGCTACCAGTGATATTGATCTCAATGCCTTCATTTAAATACCTAGTCACCCTCTGTCAGATGATTTGATCAATCTTGTGTGATATAGCCCATTCCCTTCATAGTAACTGACATCTCATTATACTACCAATATATCCCACCTTAAATCTTATCTATTAAGATAAGTACCTAAATAGGTAGGTTTTTTGAAAAATTGAGGGACTCCACCAAACCATTTTGTGATAATTTTTTGCAATAAATCCATGTTGATCTGGAAGAACTCATCACCTTATATCCAATAATATTCCCACTGATATGTGCCCACCAAGCCAATGGAAATCCCTGCCTTAATTTCAAACATGGGACTGGCATATTCACTCCATTGTATTTATCACTAACTCAGTTAGCCCCACCTTAAATAATTCTACACCTTTCAGGTAATTTTATCATCAATATCATCATTTAAATCTGATCATCGGCTCATACCAATGAAAAACCTTTCATGTAATCCAAACTGTCAGCACACCTGGGTGAAACTATAAGTTTTTTATCATCTCAAAATATCTCCGTCGTCGTTTGACCCACCTCACATTTTTTAACCTTGCTAACTATGAGAAATACAAGATCTGGCCATGTGAGGGAACCTCACATAATCCCTGGAGACTACATTATCTTTGATCTAAAGGGACCTCTATCCAATCAGTACAATACGAAAGTTCCCTGTGAACCCATCATTTCTCATCTTCAATATCATTACAATCTCAGTGAAGGATTGGGATTATGGAGATGGGTCATCACTAGATTACCTGCCATTGATAGTAGGGTTGGAACGGAAGTGGAAGTGGACAATTACCTATGAGTGTATCATAGGTCCTTGATTGTAGCGATAAATTCAACTATCTAACCATTAAGGTTCTCCCTACGTAAAACATCCAAATGTTTTTCAGAGATCTTGGGACAAATGGTTTATTTTCGTAGACATACACTTCTATGTTGCTGAAGTGGAAAAATGTGGCAAGAACTCCTGTAATTTTCGATGGGAAGTAGGTCACTCCACTGAGCCTAGAAGCACATGATATGCTATAGTCTATCTTGTTGCAATAGGACATCTAACATGGTTACCTAATAGTTCTTCGTCATAATAAGACTCAATGATGGCATCCTGATTGGTGTAAAGAGTCGGGCTATCTGCTGGACAACATAGAAACTTTTTCCAGATACTTGCCAACGTAATACCAAGATGTCATGCCTATTAAGTTTGAGGTTATGGAGACCTACTCACCCTATGATTCAAATAACCTAAGTATCATCTAAACATCCTATCATGTTATATCTTTGTTTCACCAGTAGGTTACATAGTGTTGTCTAGTTGCACAGTTGTTATCTATTCATAAACTGTCTGGCTTCAACTGGTCTAGGGGTTTTTGTATTCCAAACCACTTGTGTTTTTGGAATCCTTCTAACCTTGCATCTACATTATATCCTACTAATGTATTAGGGAATCAGGGTCCTTAAACCCTCTCTTTTAACTATAAAACTACAAGAAATCATTAGTAGATAGTTCGTATGTTGTGCAGTTGCAGAAAGTACATTTAAATAATTACTTGGTATTAAAAATAATTGTTTCAAGTTTTCACATTTGTTGGTATTGATCAGTGAAGACTAACGATGATTGCTATAATCTATATATTCTACGATATCTTTCCATTAATATAAAAAAAAAATCTTTATGGGATCCCTTAGTGTTTCCAAGGGGCCTTAATGCAAGTTAAGAATTATCCTAGAAGCCATTAATCTCAAAACTGTGTTATGTTACACCATTATGCCACAAAATAATCATATGAACTTATCATATTCAATAATCTTGGTGTTGGAAATTAATTCATTTTTAGAGTTTTTAGTCGATTAATTAATCGGGTAATATCTCTGATTGCATGATCAAGAGTTCATCTTATTGGCCACTAATATTAAGTCTAATATTATGTTACATCCAATTACTAGAATCCATCAACGACCTATTAGGGACCCGCTATTGACTTTGTTATATTATGTGATAGGACTTCTTCCTCCTAACAATATTGAACTTAGTTAAACACAATACACTTATTGAAAGAATCCAATGAAATCAATGGGAATGGATGCTTGGGTTGATGAAGATCAAATGCTATGTGTAAATCTCTTGAGGGTAAGGACGCATGTTCCCTTATAACAAGATTCTATGAACTGGAGTGGTGGAGGAGCACTTTTCTAAGAAGGACATGGAGGTGGGCTTGGGTCCTTAATTTTCACTGAGTGATCTGCATTCAAAGTTCCCGGCTACGTTCTGCTTAGTCTATATGGATAATTTCAACCCCAACCTCAAGGTGTCCCCATGGCCACTTATTGAAAGCATCCAATGAACTCAATGGGAATGGAACTTAGGTGATGATTAAAAACTACACGTAAATTCTGGATGGTAAACAATTTTATTATACAATAGATATGAAATAGAGTGGTGGAGGAGCACTTTCTCTAAATGGGAGATAGAGGTAGGCTTGGGTCCTTAATTTTTACCACACCCGCACATGTGGTCTTAGAAAATTCACCATGATTTTTCTTTCCATTCCTATCTTTAGCTCATAATCTACCTCCTCTCCTTACCATTCCTCTTCCTTGCGCTTTGATGAGGATTTAAAAATCACTGTCCTACTTAAAATCCTGATCAAAATCCCACTCTCCATCTACTAAGGAAAATAATTATAAAAATTTGGATGGTAGAATTTTTTATTATACCAAAGATATGAAATAGAGTGGTGGAGGAGAATATTCTCTAAGTGGGACGTGGGGGTGGGCTTGGGTCCTTAATTTCCACCGAGTGATATTCATTTAGAGTTCCCCGTTATGTTTCTCTTAGTCCATATGGAGAATTTCTACCCCTACCTCAAGGTTTCCCCATGGTCACTTATTGAAAGCATCCAACGAACTCAATCGGAATGGAACTTGGGTTGATGATTAAAAACTACTTGTAACAATTGGGGTTATTTCATTCTCAATAAAATATGTATTCCTCGATTCTTTTAATATCTATATCTATGTATAAAACTACATATTCAATTCCCTTTGTTGATATCTAATAAGATGTAACCTTATTGGCTCTCTTCAAAATTTTAACTATTGTCTTCCAAAATGAATAGTTGCAAAAGATATATCCAATTGAATTCTTCCTCTAACTAAGGAAACCCATTTTCTTGACATTAATCTGACCCACTTGGGAGGAAAATATTTTAATACCACATTTATAACTAAAATTTTACCAAGGTAAGTTATAAGTTGAACAAGTCCCCTGACACACAAAACCCCATGAATTTCTATTGAATCCACATAATAATACCTTACATAGTAAATTGATATTCTAATTCCTGATTCATTCATCACAAATAGTGGCATTATGTTTCAATAAGTCCTTGATTCAAACATATAATTATGTAAAAACCATCCATTTATAGGAAAAGTAGTGTAGAATGGATCAAAATCTAGATGAATCTCCACTAATGATGTGTCTAAGTAAATTTGAGGTACCTATTTTATTTTTCACTAATATTTTTTTCTTCAGTAGTAGGGGTGGCTGGGAGAGTTGAGATTTAGGAATCAAGGAATTAAAATTCTCTATTTTTAAATTTTTTATTATTATTAGCAAATAGTTTTTTGAAAGGGACTATACCCTTGAATACAAAAGAAGGCCTGAGAGCCGGAATAAGAGTGATAAACAAAGAGAATGGATCAAGATCCAAGTGTTACAATGAAGCTCTAAGTAGCTCAAAAACATCTACGCAAACGAGACAAAACAGAAAAACAACAGCAAAAAAATAGTAAACCGACTGTAGAGAAACAGCAAAAAAACAACTAAAAGCAGCAGAATCATCCAGAACTACTTCTTGGCAACTTTATCGATACTGATCTTGACTCTCTTCCAGGCATGAAACATACTCAAAGCACTCATATGGGCAGCATCAGTCTTATCAAGCTCCTCAATGATTCTTTTGCTTTCTTTTTCGTTGCCCCAATTGTGCAGCCTGTGACACCAAATGAGGTTGGAAACACTTTTGGCATGACCCTCAATGAACTCCGCAATCTCCCTAAAGGAACATGTAATGTTGTAATCATGTCTAGTCTTGGCCTTCCCTAAGTGAGAGTATAAGGAGGTCAGCTTCTTGTATATGTCATCAATGCCTGACTGTTATCAATGTTCCCCTCCCCCTCCATGCTTTTCTTGCCTTTCTGTTTAAAGCTAGGTTCTTGACCTCATCCTTCAGCAATTTCATCTCAACCTCTAAGGCCTCCAACCTCTTAGAAGAGCTATCCATCTACACTTCCACGGGGACTGGCACTACTGATATTCAGCAGGTCATGTGCAATCTCAAGTTCAAAAGGCTCCTTCTCCACAGCAAGAGTCTCAAGGTTGAGCCTCCTGGAAGCCTTGGTGACTGGTCTTTTAGAGGTAGAGGTGAGGTAGGTGACGGGAGCAGCAGTAGGGGGAATGGAAGGAGAAGTTTGTGCAGCTGGCATGGGGGTGGAAGCAACGGTGGCGGGGGCAGTAGCAGGGGCAGCAGGAGAAACAAGGCTGGCAGCAACAGAGCCCATCAAAGGGGGAGCCGGGATAAGAGAGGAAGGAAGACCAGGGTACTTAAGAAGGCAGCATTTATGAATCAACAAAATAAGTCCTTGATGCAAGGGAACCACCCGGGTGTGCTTCTGAAACTCCAAAATGGAGCGTTCAAGGGATTTCAGCAGATAATGGGGGAAGCAAACCAATCGATTCCTACGGAAGTGGTTTTAAAAAGATAAGATGTTTAGCAGGGACAGTGACAAACCTACCTTCCAGGGAGATGAATCGAATCATCATGCGAGTGACCTCATCATAGGGTGGTGGAATTGAGCTGACAAGCAGGCCCGTTGTGCCAAATGTGAGCTTCTCAGTTCCCTCCACAAATCTTCTTTCTTCAGCATCTCTGTCAACCCTTTTGTTGAAGAAGCGGTATCCCTCCAAACTAAGGCCGGTCGCTTCAACAATAAGATCTTCATTGACTAATATCTTCTGTCCCCCCATAGTCGACAATCCGCAACTTTCCAGACATCCTTAGCAAAGCGTATAGAAATGCTTCTAATGTCATCCGCTAAAATTCCACTCCTTAGCAAAGCGTACCTTTGTTCATGCCCCTACACCCATATCAATGAAGTTGGTGAAGCCTCCTTTGCTGAGAGTGTTCCAAAGCTCTGTATTTTCCTTCCAGTCGGGGTCCGCACATGGCTCAATTTGGTAGGGAGGTCCTCCCATCTTCTCTGTGATATCCTGGTTACAGCAATTTCTCAAATGTCTGTGAGTGTAGAATATGTTCTGATTGTTAATAATTTATTTTTGAAGTTTTATATGCTTATCTACTTTATTTGAATCATTTTAATCTAGTTATTTCATGGTCTGGCCCCTGGGTTTTTAGGAAACGTTCTGTTTGTAAAGGTTTTCCTTATTGATTTTTATACTCTGAGTTGATTTCTAGGTCTATATAGGTAGATGTAAATCTTTAGTGTCAATATAAATTGGGTATCGACGTTTTGAAATAAATATTAGAGTTTCCTTTATCACTTTTTTTCAAGCATTGATTTAAAAAATTAACAATAGACACATGCGAAGTGTGCAATGGGGACATCTAAGGGGAAAATTAGTTGTAGAAGTATCTTTAGGTTTATAGAGTATCTTAAGGGTTGATAATTAAAATGAATTTTTTAATCCAAACCCATGTGGTTATTTCTTTACACTATGAGCTTTCAATGTTCGGCCTACATGTTGAGAATTTTGGTTCAGGGGTTTAAAACCATGACTTAACAATCACTATGCTTGGATAGATGATGTGTTTTGATTCGAACCCAATCTATTGTTTTAATTTGTTATGAATAAACTCAACTGAGAATAAATGTTGATTTGACTGTTTGATTCAAGTTCAAATGTGTGAGTGCATTATGATTTTCACTATTGATTTTATAGTTACCTTCCTGTTAAATTTTGAATCATGTTAAAAAGATCCATAACATCGTTTGGTGGAGTTAGGTTATGATATTAAGTATTAAAAATTTGATCATTTCCTAAGAGAAACTCTATCAAAATTAATTATGGATTTGTGTAGATGGAGATTATAAATAAATTTAGTTTGGATTTCCATTGCTTGTATAGTTATAATATGATTATGTATTCCTATGTGTGAAATTCAAGTGCTAAGAAGTTACAGATAAAAAATGTTACAATGGTTTAAGAAAATAGGTTTTATTGGTCATACTTAGTTTTCCATAATATGTAATTATGAAGGTTCAAATAAATTATTTTGAATAGTTATTATATGCATTTTTTATTGGTCTTATCTTTGTTAATTCTACTGAGTGATGTTTGGTTCGTTCACATTAAGGAAATGATTAGGAAACATTGCTAAGTGAATTTTGATGTTTTAAATATAATAAGGTTGTGATAATGTGTTAGATGCATTCAGCCAAAAAATTTAGGGATTGAGAATACTCTTGAATGTTGGATGTTTTGTGATATTACCACCTTGATGGCTTGTTTATGAAACTTAGAAAAAGAAGGTAGTAAGAAGTAAAATTTTCATTCTTTTTTGTTTGGTATTATTATGAAAGTATGGTAAAACATTATTATGACTGATTACATTAACATTATTTTGTTAATGAATTAAAATGATTATTGAATGAATTCTATTCTTGGATTTCAACATTATGTTGAGTTAAGATAAATTGGTAACAAACATATATGTTATGATAGAAAGGAAATTGTTAGTTCCTATAAAACATTGTGTTTGCTTTCATTGACTAAAACAATACTTGCTTATTAACATTAAATTGGTGAGTATATGTTCAATTATTTGTAATAAAACATCTAGGTAGAGATATGTATCTCCATGCCATTTCTTAGAACTGGCCATGTACATTATCATTTTTATCTTATAGATCTCAAGATGGATTAGGTATTGTGAGGAACTATTTGGGATGTTTACATGCATTTAGTCATGTGATAAATTGATTATCTACTTTGTAAACATTGATTTAATGTATATTTTAAAATTGGATCATATAATCCTGATTGAGTGAAATATTTTTTTGTGAAGCTGTAAATAACAGTTGGCCAATTATATATTAGCTGTAATCTTATTATACTTTTGAAGACGGAGTTATCCTAAACTAGAGGTATTGTAACGAGCTTTGGGATAAGGAGTCAATCCTAAATGACCATCAAGACATATTTTATTATTTGACTAAATCCTTATGTGATGTAATAATGATGTACGTTGATTTCATCAATAGTTGTACTTGTAATTTATTGTGAAATGAGTTGAAATTGACTACTTATTTATACCTTATGATATTATTTAATATGGATTATTAAATGATAAATATTATAAAGTTAACCACTTGAACATCATTCTTAAATGATAAGTTAATGAATTAAACAATTAATGTTGTTTTTGGACAGTGAAACAAGAGTCGTGAAATAAATTTATATTTCTTAGACTCAAACATAAGAGGACAAAGTTAATAATTGTTCCATTATATAGTATGCAAACCAATTCTTTCATTAATTTCTAATTGTACCCTTGTTGTATCAATTAATTAAGTAGATTAATGATGTCAAATTAAAATAAAACACCATTTTCATATCAGATATTAATGATTACGTAAGAATGAATCATTTAGATTAGTGTTGATATAAAATCTTACACAAATGTTTATTAAAGGATGTATATCTCTTTTTACGTAAGAATGAATCATTTAGATTAATGTTGATATAAAATCTTACACAAATGTTTAAAAAGGATGTATATCTCTTTTTAAGAGATACCTAACTTAGATAATGATAGGGTTGAAACATGACATTATATAATTAGTGTCAGGATAATTACCTAATCTTAATACGATGTTTTATCTAAAACTAGTCCTAACGAAGGAAGTTGTAAAGTGACAATTGAGTTGGAAACCTAGAACAAAAATAATAAACGTGTTAATAATAACTTTTCGTTAATTTTATAATCATATTATTTGTTAAAGTAGGCATGGACTCTAGGTCCTGCCTATCAAGTTTGAATGTAATCTAATCATACCATCTTAGGATGACTAGGGTAAGGGCAGTGATTAATTTAACGGGAGTCAAAAATTAATCATTATCTTTACCTTACGGGGTCCTAGGCTGGGACATTTTGCAAACACTTAGGTCGAGATGTAAAGACCTAGATTTTCAACCTTCTTAATACATTAGTTTTAAACACTTAATTGTTAATATATGATCTAGATAACTATGTGAAATGAAGATGCAGTGGTGGGACAAGTATTTGAGTGACTTGTGTGGAGTCACAAAACTAAGAATGCAAAGTATAGCTTGAAATTGTTTCCTAAGTAGTTAACTAGCTAGTTACACTGTCAATTCACCGAGTTCCTATACAATGGTGTGAGATACCAGATGAAACCCCAAAAAAAATATGTTTAGGTAGACACTTTGAACTAAATTAGTTCATATACCTAATAAAAAGGTTAAACAATTACATACAAGTTATGTACACTTGGATAAAGTGATGATTAAGGAGATTAGGTAGATCTAATAATTATGCACACTTAAAAAAGTGATGATAAAGGGGATTAGGTGTATCTAATGGACCTTTATAGCTACAAATGGTTATGATGTTATTAGATGGATTGTAAAACTATATTACTTAGTGGATTATTATTTAAGTATTATAAAAAATTTAAAGGCATGTAATAGGGATTAAGGGGGTTGTTTAATTTTTTTCCCTTAATCTAGAGTTGTTATAACATTGGGTGTTACATTAAATGTTTACCTAACTTGGATTTAATCCTTATCCAACTTGAGGAAAAGGGTCTCCTTCTTGAAATATTCTATCCACTACTTTCTTATTAAAACACTTCTTTACTTCAGCTTGATTTAACTCCATTACCTTCTAGGTTTTTATCTCATAATTATTCCAACTCCATTAGCTTGGCATGATTAATTTTAATGGCCTCTACCTCAAAATTTTCAAGCTTATTTATAATCTCTAAGGATAGTAATTCAATTTATATTAGAAAATTTACTTCCTTTCTAAAAAAATGATTATAGGGTGAGATGTCAATCAACATTTTGGGAGTGATTCAATCAGCCCATAAGTTTGATGATTTCAACTTTGTGTGATAATCCCTTTAATTATCCTCTAAGGTTATTATGATAATCCTTAAAATATTCAAAGTTTTTTTTATCAACATGCAATTGTGTCAGTACAACATAAAGGAAAAAAAATAGGGCTGATAATTAAAGGTTTGGTAATGTTGATTTGTTTTGGTATTTGATGGAAAATTAGTAAAAGGGGATTTTTGTTGACCATTCCTTCTGACATAAGGCATATGATTATGTGAAATAGATTTCATTTCAAACCTTATGTGTAGAGATCCACAATGTTTTTTAATTTTTAATCGGTTTATTGTCCCTATTGATGTGAAAATTATTTGGCTGCCATATCATGTGTCTATTTTACTTTACCAAATGATGTTGATGATGTTGGAGCGGTTAATTCTGATTGTTCCAATAACATTACACTTGTCACTAATATGAAAACCCCCTTGTTTTTTCCTTCCTTCATTCCCAATTTATACATGACTATGTACTTTAAACATAAGTCTTAATTATGTATATTTTTTTAATACAATAGTGGATTATTCTCTGTATCATTGTTATATAGATTTTTGGCATCTATGTTAAATTTTTCTTGATTAACCATAGGGATTTTTAGTTCTTAACTCTTATTACCTCTAAATATACTACTATACAATAGATGACAAGTGTCACCTATCCATAAAGTGTCTATATTTTTCTAACTTCCCTTAATTTTGCATTTGTGAAACATTCAAAGAATGACCTCTAAAAACTCTAATTTAAACATAACTTACTAATTCTTGTGGGATTATGGTTTGAAGGAACGTTGGAAATTTTAGAGCCCTAGACTAGTGAACTATTCTATCTATCAAAAATATATCAAAGTTACAACTTTTTACCATTTATGTCAATATATGAAGAGAGAATCTTGAAGGTTTTGTGACTTGTTATGACTTGATAACTTGTTTTGATATCCATATACACTAATCTCTACCAATTTGAAATAATATGTGAGTTTGGGATCTAGAATTTTTGTGAATTGATAATATTTTACACTTATATCTTGACACATTTATTTCATTCACATGGTGCAAATAGGAATTCTTGTGTAAAAAGAGTGTTTGTAGTCAAAACTCTATTTTTCACATAACACACATTTACATAGTGACCCCACTTGAAGACATATATTTTTATTTCTAAATACACATGTCTAAATACTATGTAATTATGGAAATGTTCCAATCCTTGAAAACCTTCCATATAAAGTGACCCAAAGTAATATTGTGCAGAAACTCTTTTACTAGGAATCAAAAAATTATAACATTTCTTTCAAATTTTACATAAAATTAGCCATATATATAAATACTATGTGTGTAGGAACACTAATCAATATGGGACTATATCTATGATTATTGTAATCATTTTCCAGAGTTGAATTTCCTTCACTTTCCAAATTTTTAATTTTATTTTTAGACTTGTTATTTTTATTTGATAATTTCTAATATTTTTATAAACAATATAAGTAAATAATTTGCTTCAAGTATTAAAATCAATATTAAAAGTTCTATATTTAATGGGAAAATGAGAAATTTAAATCCTTTATTTTCCAAAATTTGTGAGATGAAGGGGATTAGTTATAATATTAATGTTTGGAAACCCCTTAAATTCCTCATATTTTTTCTATGTATTTTGAATGCAAAAAACTCTAAAACATTCCTCCGAATAGATAACATACACACAAGACTTAATATACAATACAATAAAACAATTGAACATGTAACTCCAAATGAAATGAAAACATGTATGGAGTGTAGGAGATGCCCCCATATGATTACTGATCATTTGTTTTTAAAAAACTAGAGATCCTTTCTATTCGAGACATTATTTCTATTCGAGACATTATTTCTCAATTTTGACTCTAAACAATGTTTCTTATGAGATTGTATGTGGTAAAAATTTCTATAAGGGAAAAAATAAAGATATGTCTTGCCTGTATGTGGAATATTTGAATGATTCATGGGTAATATTTTAGAAAACATACCCTCTTGAAAGGTACTATGTGTCACTTATGTCATAGAGAGATTTATAGAAGGGCATAGAATATCCATGTAATGAATAATGTAAATACATGTGTTTTCTAGTGTATAGTGTGTGTTAAATGCCTAGGTATAAATGCATGATTTATGTGGAATTGAGATGACAAAAACATACTCAGGAACTAGTAGACTATAACCATGAGGAAGAGGTTCATGGAACAAAATGGAATAATTAAAAATAAAAAATTGATGTAATAAGATTTTTAAAACTAATGAGAAAAAGTTTGAACATTACAATTAAAAAAAATTGGTGCACATTGTGGTATGTAACTTGCATTTAGTTGATTTGGTGAGTCACTATTTATAAAATTTGACATTACATATTATAGGTAGATTGAGTTTTCAAATAACCCTATTGAAAATAAACAAAATGGAATTTCTAGTTTACATTATGTGATCTGATATGGGCCATTCAATTTATCGATCCGTGTTTGATCCCAAGGAGGTTATCTCTATCCTGCACTCAAGTTACGAAATTATTCTCCATTAGAGGCATCCTTGAAAAAAACTTATAAAGGATCACATTTAGTTATTTATCACACACCATTTAAATGTTTAAAATAAGGTTGTTGATGATTTATTAAGTTTAGTTAGGTTGAAAATTATTTGGCAAGGAAAAGGTCAATATCCTGTTAAAAAGTAGGTTGGAATTATTTCCTTCATTGATGCAAATTTTTCCACTTATTTTTTTTGATATCGAACATTGCATCCTAAATTTAACTATTAAGATCTCCTTAGTTGATGCCATCACCTGTGGTTGATTCATTTATAATTAACCATTATGGCATTACAGGTATATTTACATGCCAAAAAATAGTCACATTCCTAGGGAAGGACCATTACTATGATAGATCATTATAAGAACAATCATTTTATTTTTCACATAAAAATTCTTGTATTTTGCATTTATTTTTTGCTTATTAACTCTCCATTTTACACATTATAACCAAGATTTCAAACTTTCAAAATCTACTTGATAATTGGATAGGATTTCTTACATACAATGGATTCATACAATAGTGAATCATGAATACATAAGTACGATGTACACCTTCTAAACACATGGTATTGATTGTTCAAACATGTAATTACTTCTCTTAAAAGATAGATTCTATTCAAGTAATACAACTAATCATAATATCTTAACACTTATTTTTTTGTGTTCCTTTTGCATAGGGTTGTTCCATAAGGGAAACCCATTTAGCTAAGTTAGTTCAAATTGCCTTATGGAACATCGAAGTGCTATTTTCATATTGCAAGTCTTTTGAAAAATAAGAAGGCTAAATTTCATATTTGTGATTTATACTTGTATTTAAGTTATATTGATAATATATAAGATTGGCCATATTAACTTTAATCTTGAAGCATTAATTTATAATGTTTCATCATTAATCTTCTATAGTCTCTTAGAAGGGTATACTCCTTTATTTCATTAACACTAGAATTCATAGTTTAGACTCAATGTGGGGACTAATGCTATAAGTAGATATGCAAAAGCTTAGCTATTAAAAGACCTAAATGATTGGAATTCACTTTGTCCATTGGTATCATGTGGAGAACTGTTTCTTCTTTTACTTAGACTAATACCCTTGTGCTAGAATACATGGTATGGCATTGAGACATATTTTTGTCCCACTATAACTTTAACCATAAGAATTGACAAACCTAATGAAGAAAAACTTTATGGCATCCTATAATTTTGACCCCTGCATTTTCCATGCTATGAAATTAAAAAGGAAATAAAATTGTCTAACATATTTTCCATATAACTTTAATTTACCTATTATTGGGATGCTAATAAATTAAAAACCTAAATATAATTGTATTTTCCCATTGTATTATGTTCTTGAACTGCCAATTTTTGGGTGAAATCTAAAATAACAATATATCAAAAAATATGTAAACCTTCAAAGAAATAACGATAGTATTTTTAAAATCCTTATTATATGGAAACTAAAATATTGGAATTACATTTTTTATTCTGTTTCATTTAATATTTTTCTTTGTAATGATCCTCTTTATCTAGACTCTGTTCCTGGTCATTTTCAAAAAAACCATGAATTTCATCCTTGATGTCAATTCCTCTTGTAAACACTGGAAAATTTGTGCCAACTTGAGCCCCTTATGTAATGTAAAAGCCTCCTACTATTGTCGTCATATATTTATTTTAATAAAAAAGAGTTACAATAATGATTTGACTAAAAAATCATGGTCCTGAATTGAGAGGCAAAATATAATTAAGACAAATGAAACACTAGGGGTGTAACTAAAAGTTCCCATAACCATAAATGAACTAAGAACATTTTGGGTTTTTTTGTTGGATAACAACTAGGTAATAGGTGGAAAATTTTGAATAGGATAGCAAGTTCATTTAGTCAGGATATCCTTGATTAGATCCTAAACCTTATTCTCCAAATTTGATAGATCAACATTTGTAATTCAAAGGCTACGTATGATTGAAATTCCTTCAAATTGTGGAGAGCCTAACATTTGATTCAAGTGAGGAATCACCCTAGTTATAGGATATGAAACATATTCCATTACCTCAAGGTACATAATCTAAACCTGATAGAAGATGGATAGAGTAGAATCACCTAAGGAGGGATATAGTTAACTAGAGTGAATATTTTAAGAGTGGCTTAACAGGATGGTCTAGCATTGGCATTATCTAGAGGAATTTGGGGTGATAGTTAATGATGCCCAAAATTAATAGGAACTTGACAAGGTCATAACTTGAGCTCCAGGTGTCTGTTTGAGTCCATTTTTTTTAAACCACGTGTTTTGATGAGATGAACACACCTGTCAAATCACCCCTACAAGTTGGATCAAGTTTTTGGAACATTTTCGGGCCCTAAATCCGCCATCTTGAGGCCAAAAATTAGGATTTAAGTTATAGTTCAGTTTTTTCCTATTTTTAGGCATTAGTTAATTTTAGTCTATTAGTTGCATTATGAGTTAGAAAGTTGGAAATTCCTCTAATTTAGGAATGTAGAAGATGTGTGGCAATTTATGTGCCCGTACGAATAAGCATGCAAACTTACTAAGAATAGCAGGTTCTAGTAAACTGCTAAAAATAGTAATTTCTGCCACCTAGAGTAGATTTAGTCAAAGTTAGTTAGAGTTTTCTTGGAAACTCGAGTTGGGAGTTGTTTTCCTATTTAGGAAACATTGTAATTCATTATTCAATAATGAAGAATGAGATCTATTTTCTTTTGGAGTTCATATTATTTGTAGTATATCAAGTTTGTTTAGAATTTGGCTACATTATCTTGTATCAGAGCAGGTTCGGGTCATTAAAAAAAATAGAAAGAACAAGAAGAGGAGGAGGTATTACCCCAATGAATAGAAATATGTAAGATCTACATAGGAAATTTCCTGTGCTTGTTGCAATGATAACCTAGATATGAAATCAAGGTTGAGATGACACATATAAAGAAGAATTTTGTGAAGAGGAGGAAACACAAGGGCACCATTAGCTTTTGAAGAAAGGATGCTTCGAGAATTAGAAGGAAAGAATGATGGGATAAGAGTTGATGTTTCAGAGTATGGTGGTAGTCTAAAACCAGAGGAGCTGATAGACTGGTTGAATAGCATGGGGAAATGTTTTGAGTGGAAGGCTATGTCAGAAGAAAAGAAGGTAAAATTTGCATGCACAAAATTGAAAGGTCATGCTATGCTATGGTGGGATCACCTACAGAAAGAGAGGTCAAGAAAGAGGAAAGAAAGAATTAGGACGTGGAGTAATATGGATAAGAAGCTGAAAGATAAATTTCTCCCTATAGATTATGCACAAACCCTCAGACAAAACTTACAAACAGTGCAAGAATACACAAATGAGTTCTACAAGTTGTCCATTCATGTAGAGCATGAAGAAACTGAGGAACAAATGGCTGCAAGGTATGTAAATGGATTAAAATTTTCTATTCAAGATGAGATAAGTATGCATAGGATTAAGAGCATGGAGGATGCCTATCAATTAGCCTTAAAGGCCAAGGAAAAACAAAATCATCAAATTTTTAGGAGATCACCTGGAATGAATAGGGGGCCTCATCTTCCTTTTAGGAATGAGCTAGTTTCAAGCAAGGTAAGGGAGAATCATCTCATGGATTGGAAAAGTGAGAAGATACGAGACAAGATTTCCATAATCAACAAAGAGGCAGAGGATTTTCTAGGGGAAGAGGATATGCTTGGCGATAGAGGATGGGAGGCTCCATGAAGACCATTTGTTTGTTACAAATGTTGTGAAGAAGGGAATTGAGATTTTGAATGCCCACGTTCTTATACACATGACAAGTGGCAAGGAGATGATCCAAGAGTAAATCTTGTTGAAGATGAACAAGTAGAAGATGAATAGGACCTATAAATTCCATCATATGTTGAAGAAAATTTGATGATCAAGAGGAAGATGATTTCTCAAAGAAAGGATATCAAGGGGGATGAATGGCTGCGTACAAATATTTTCAAAATAATATGCACTTTAGGACGAAAGGTATGTAATGTTATTATTGATTGTGGTAGTTGTAAGAACATGGTTTCAAATGAGATGGTCAAGAAATTGGGTTTGCATTGTGAGAAGAATCCTAACCCTTACCGTATTGCATGGTTTAAGAAGGGTAATGAGGTTACTATTGATAAGATATTTTTAATAAGTTTTTGTATTGGGAACAGTTACAAGGATGATATTTGGTGTGATGTTATTCCTATGGATGCATGTCATTTGTTGTTAGGAAGACGATGGAAATTTGATAGAATAGTTATTCATGACGGGGGAAATAATATTTATACTTTCTAGAAGGATGGAACAAGAATAGTTTTTCTAGCTCTTAAGGAAGAGGGGAAGGCTGAAAACTATGCTTTCTAAAAAGGAATCTGTGAAGGAGGAAAAGGTAACTAGTTTTTGTTATGCACTAGTCGCAAATAAGGATGAACCTGCAAGTGCACAAATACTAATAGAAACAACAAAATTAATAGACAAATTTTCTTATGCTATTCCTGATGAGAAACAAGATGGATTACCACCAAAAATAAATGTTCAACACCATACTAATTTGATTCTAGGGTCTTCACTCCCAAATCAAAAGACTTATAGGATGAGGCTGAAATTGCATGCAAATTTGAATAGGTAAGTGGCAGAGCTCATGAGAAAGGGGGTTGTAAGTGAGAACATGAGTCCGTGTGCAACCCAAACTTTATTAACACCAAAGAAGGATGGAACATGGAGAATGTGCACGAATAGCATAGCAATAAATAAAATGAAAATCAAGTATAGGTTCCTAATACCTTGCCTTAATGATATGATGGATGTCCTTGCTAGATCTAGGTATTTCACCAAGATTGATCTTCAAAGTGGGTACCATCATATTCTGATCAAAGAAGGAGATGAGTCCAAAATAGCATTCAAGACATGAAATGGATTATATGAGTTGTTGGTGATGTCATTCGGATTATCCAATATACCTAGTACTTTTATGCTACTTATGAATACCGTGCTGCGAGAGTATAATTGTAAGTTTTTTGTTGTTTATTTGATGATATCTTGATATTTAGTAAAACTAAAAAAGAACATTTGAGGCATATAAGGGTGATATTTGAAGTGTTAAGGAAATATAAACTCTATGCAAATATGAAGAAGTGCACATTTATGCAAGAGAGTTTTATATTCTTGGGCTTTATTATTTCAGCAGATGGGGTATAAATGGACTCAGAAAATATAAGGCAATTATTGAATGGCCTACTCCATGGAGTATAACAGAGGTAAGAAGATTTCATGGTCTAGAAATATTTTACAGAAATTTTATTAAAAAATTTAGTAGTATTGTAGCACCTATAATAGATTGAACAAAAGGAAGGGAGTGTTTTTGGACAAAGCCAACTAAGGATAGTTTTCAGTTCTTGAAGAAGAAGGTGACAGAGGCACCCATTTTGGCACAGCCAAATTTTGATTAAGTGTTTGAGGTTTATTGTGATGCCTCACATGTGGGTATTGGTGATGTTCTAAGTCAAGGTGGAAAGCCAGTATCTTTCTTTAGTGATAAAGTGAATGAGTTAAGAAATAACTACTCTACTTATGATGTGGAATTTTATGTAATTGTATAATAATTAAGGCATTGGAGGCATTACTTAGTACATAAGGTGTTTGTGTTATTTATAGACCACATAGCAGTATGTGAATACGTAAAAGAAGTTGAATAGTAGGCATGGAGAGTGGGTATAATTTTTGCAGGGTTACACTTTTTCTCTAAAACATAAATCAGAAAAACATAATCAATTTGCAGATGCATTGAGTAGGCGTATGAATTTGTTTACCACTATGGAAAATGAGGTGGTGGTTTTTGAAGTAATAAAGGGTTTGTATTCTTCTGATTCTGATTTCAAGAATATTGTTGAAAGGTTAATTCTTCCATTATCAGACAATGCAGGAGATGTCCAAGATGAGTACATTTTATAGGATGACTACCTTTTCAAGGGATGCCAACTATGTATTCTAGTTGGGTATATGAGAGAGAATATAATGAAAGAGTTGCATAGCAGAGGATTAGGTGGGCATTTTGGTAAAGATAATACGATAGCCTTGGTAGCAGAGAAATACTATTGGCCAAAGTTGAAAAAGAAACATAAACACCATATGTAAGTGGGAAACCCTCAAGAGGAATAAAAAACATTAAAAAAATCTACATATATTACACAAATCAAAGGAATTTCATGAATATTACACATCATGTATAACTTATTCATTGAGGAACCAACCCCATAAGAAGTACCATCCCCTTGTTTAGTAGGGCACTAACCCTAAAAAGAGGTTATAACCACCTAAGGTGATCAAGAACAAAATAAAACACATGGAAATGTATTATCACTGATAATATAATACTCACACCACTGATAGTGATGGAAATTCAGCTCACAACTCCTCAAACCATTTGAAAAACAAGCTCTCTCCTTCTTTTCTAAACATTTCATCTTCTTCAAGCCAATTTATTCTTTATCATAGATTGCATTATATTATTTCTCTTCATCCAAACATCATACACTAATTCACCTCCAATTATGGTCATTCATACCTGTATTATGCTCTAAAATTACCCCCTTGGTCACTTAGGCTCTCATCCATAACTAGTTCAAATGATCCTTGCAAACCTGCTTTTAGACATGTTTCTTCCCTCAAAAAAATGTATGTATGGATTCATAGTGAAAATATCATGAAAAAATAATAATAACATCATTAGGATATGACAAACTCAACCTTTTAGGTTGTCCATATCATAAAAACCCCAAAAACACTAATTTCAGACACACAAAGCCTAAATGCACTAAAAAAAGATGACTTATCGATTATGATTTCATAAAACATAAACCAAATTCACCAAGGAATGGAATATGTTTAATTTTTTTATAATATATTAACAATCTATATAAATCATGAAATAAATCAAAACAATCAACAAACCTCGTGAAGCAACTTAAGAGCATGCAGATCAAAGCACCCTCAAACTTAATCTTCAAAGAAATGGTCATAACTTTCTCGTGCAATAAAAAACTCAAGTTTTATATATAATTGGAATAAAGATCATGATAAAAATCAAACTAAGTCATAAATCTATCTGTAGCTCCTCAAAAACTGCTTTGCTCTCAGACTGCTCAAAACTACCCCAAAGCTGCCTAAAAATCAGTCCTCATAAATAGGGCATAATTTTTTATTTTGAGGAAAAAAATGATCTGAAATAATTATGTATATGCACTAAAACCCCCATGATTCCATAAATGGTAAATTAATTAATGCATTCAATGGGAAACTTTGTCACAAACTAATTATTTTCATAAATTAGTGTATTTGAGTGGGTCCCACATAATGTCACAAGCTATAAAATAAATAATTGGAATTATGAAGGAAACATATTCATCATAAAATAATAAAAATAGAAAAATGAATCAAAATTTGATCTTTATAATCATTTTTCTGCGACTCGCTTTCAACTTAGGGTTTCATGAGGGTTAAAATACAGTTTAGCTTCTTAATGATTGCTCATAAAAATGTGATGATAAAAAAACCTTATTATTCTTGGAAAATATTAATAGATGACCCATTTGAATACCCTCATTATTTTAGGTCCCCAAGAAAAGCATAAAATTTCCAATGATCATATTAAAGTCAAGATGCAGTACAAAAACACACCTTTAGAAACATGGTTCTAGAAACAAAAATCAATATATTCAAAAATAATCATCACCTGAACCTGAAACTTGACATGAAGCATCATGAAAACATAATTTATTAATTCCAACACTTATACATGGTCAAATACATTTTAATAATTCCATCCATTGAGACTTACATGTGTCTAGTAGCATTGTTCCTAAGAAACTTGCTTCATTGAACCATGCAACCTTTTAATATAATAATATGAAACTCCTCATATAAATTATATGCAATGTAAAAATATATATATCATGATTGTACTTGACTATATTTCTCTATTTTTCATGTTTACATACCATGCACCAAGCTCTAGGACTATGATTAGGCTTGGAATGAGTACTTCACCACATAAGTCTTCATGAAATGACCATGATGAACTCATAAAGACTGTTATAAACCTTTCACACATCATAACAATCATGTTTAAGCTCATGATAACCTTAAAAAATCTTAGGAGGACTCATATTATGATCATGCACACTAGACCATGCTCTAAGACACCATACCACCTCATCAAATTAAGAAACTACTAAAAACCATCATATTTGACCATTGATGATACCACATGGAGACTCACATTACAACATGACACATTTTCCTATAAATTTCCTTGAACATAAATGAAAACATAAGACATCATGTACAGTAATATCCCCCTTTGTTATTGATGAAAACCACCTTAAGAAATATTGATGGAAACCAACAAGACCAAATACTTACAAGACCTATTTTACATGTTTATGATCTTACTCTCCCCCTTTGACATATAATAAAAGGATATCATGACAATTCGAAATGAAAATGATGACTAGACACAATGGAAATAATACACAAAATGAAACTTTCTTTCTTTCATGACTCCCCCTTGGAATGTACTTTTTCTATTCTCTTCAACAACAATATATAATATCCATGGACCTGATTTGATCATGAATATGGATCTTATTTAGTATTTTATCTCCAATATTTTATCTTCATGATTGGTTTTCACCATCTTCTAGGATAGTTTCATGTTAAAAATACTACCTTTTCCACCACAACTACAATATCAACTCTTAGCACTAGGATCCCTAAAGAATCTCTTCAATACATATTTTCCAAAATTCTCAACACAATATAGGCATACCATTCATAGAAGCACTCTCTAACGTCTCCCCCCGACCTTATACTATCATATTCCACTTACTCATGTAAATTCACAAGTTCATACCTTGAATGCATGCCATGAAGAATGATCAAATCAAATGACCTTTTCCTGAAGTTATTTCCCATAGTTCTTGATTATTTTTTTCATTCTTTCTCAGCTTGATGAAGCATATATCTAACCCCCCTGCAAATGTGATATAAATCAATCACTCATCCCTGTCAAATAGATCTTCAAGAATACTTATACAAACTTTGTAGGTTAATATCATGCCTCCTTGTTTCATGAGGTCTTTGTTCACCTATAGCTTAACATTACAGAGCTCTACCAGACTTTCATCATTCCTTTCAAGACTCATTTGGCCTTCAAGAACCTGAAATCATGTTTTCAAACCTACTTAAGTCTTGATTTGATTTATGCTCTACAAAATATCTCTAAGATGCATGATCATCCTTTTCATGTAACATTACCTAACCTTATCAACCTTAAATAAATAATTGATTCGTCAACAAGGGTAAAATTTGTAAACTATCCATGAACCCCTATAGGAAATTTTTGAATAACTCCATAAAATTATCAACTTAAATGAAAATGTAATGGAAAGAAAACACCCATAAAATCCCAATAAAGTTGGTAACAGACTTTGGAAAATTCCTACATCTTCAGGTTCAAATGTTGAACCGATTCATTACATTCTTGATTGCAAACAAGTACAAGTTATAATAAAGCTATGAAGGTACAACCTGAACCAATGTTTACCGATTGATTCCATAAGGACTCTAAAGTGGCATCCAAAAGAACATATAATAGTTAAATCTAATAGAATCCAAATTTATTCTCTTGAAGTACTAAGTCATCTCCACGAATAGCTACCACTTTTTTGCATGACCATGAAAAATATCTATGCAGAGTGAATATCCGAGCTGAAAAAATGCAAAAGAAATTTTTTATGGCTGATCTGAAATGGATCCGAACCAGAACATAGAGGTGATCATATATCTATTTGAATCATAATGAATCCGAACCAGATAACAAAATGACCATGTAACTAGTTTATTACATATGAATCTAAACTGGTAAATATATAACAATAATATCCTTCATGGACAACTACTACCATGTAGCATGGTTGTAAACAACCTCTATGGAGAGTTGAGAAATTAGATGAATAAATTACAAAAGATAATATCTTCAAAATATTTTCCTTTGAAGAGATGCAAACTTATCGATGACTCGAGATGGGATCCAAGGGATTGATTAATTTCCACAAGGTAAAATGGCATCACAAAATATCCAAATATGGAGTTAAAATACATCATTAAGACAGTATAAGAATTCTAAATATATATTAAGTTTACACCAAAGGATCATTATTTTTCTAAGTTATCCTAAAATCATTATTTATAATAAATCCTATACTAGGCTTGGATCACAATACAGGCATGTGAACATAGCTAGTCTATATAAGTACACCTGATCTCATTTTTATACATAGAAATCCATAATGGAAGATAAGTGGGTATTAATTTTAGTATGATGGTGGTTGAGGGTTCGATCCACCCCAATCCTATCCACTATCGCATTACCTATGTGGGTATTAATCTAAAATTCCTCACGGTATGTGTTGAGAGGGCCTATAAATGGAAAAGATCACCTAATATAAATGTGGCTATGGCCATGCAATCCCACCTTTTTCCAGATGGGGTGGTAGCAACATAATAGTCCACTAAAAGAATAAATATGGGTGGTGTTTTATATATACCTGATGGTGGGGATTAATTTGGCATGGCCACCTAATACAACATTTCCACGTGAGTGGTCTTGGAACTATACAAATATCCTACTGATTAAATAAGTGGGTGATGATAGCGGTAATGTGCAACAACCAATGTAGTATAAAAATTCCCATATAATGCAAATCCAAACTGAGCTAGTTGGTTAAATCACCGATTTGTGAATAGACAACTCACTCTGGAATATAATAACTTGACGAGGGGAAAATGAGTTGGATCGGTGTAATGAAAATAGTGGTGGTAGGTCATGTGGTGACCTGAGGACCCACCATGTGGTGAAATATCAAAAATGGTTATAAAGGAACCCGTCAAGGAAAAGAGTGTGGTGAACTTGGCTAAGAGCCCCCAATCAGTAAAAATTAGGGTCAACCTTTTTGAAAATCAAGCGTCAAAGACTAACATTTGAAAACCACAATTTTTTCTCCTCTGCACTTGTACTTTTTTGGGGTATGGATCCTATTTTTGGTCTTCTGGAATCAACATTGAAGTGTTGGAGTTTGAACGATTAAGTTTGGAGAGTTCATGAGCATTATGTAGTCATCTATTGTTTTCATGTTGTGATGTTGTTATCAATTTGTTGTTAAGTTGTTGTTAACTGGTTGTCAACGTCATGATAGTTTTTCCAGTTGTGGGAAGTTAAAAGGTTATGACTTTTAAATTCTAGGATTGAATTTAGGATGTATTAAAATAATTGTAATCCTATAAATAGAGGTGTTAGGAGCTTCCTAATGTATCTTGAATGTATCTTAAGTGTTCAAGAGGTCTTGAGTATTAGTGATCAAGAGTGATCAAGGTTGAGCAATTGGGTATCAATTGTGGTTTAGATATTGTTTAGCATCTTTGGAACTCTATTTTGAGTTCTTAACCTATAGAGGACTGATATTTATTTTACTCTAGTTGATAATAAAATCTGAGCAAGTTCTTGGTGGACGTAGCCCACATTGGGTGAACCATGTTAAATTTTTTCTTGTCTTTTTTTGTGCATTATTTATTTATGTTGTTATATTTCTGCAAGTATATGTCTACTAAATCATTTCCTACTGTTATGATTTGAGGAATTATTTCCACATATTTTTTCACTAATTCCTAACAAATGGTATCAGAGATTTGGTGGTTTTTACTAACGTGGGTAATCATAGGCAAAGTTTAGCTTGAGTGGGAGCTATGGCGGCTCAGGGAAAATCGAGGGTTGAGAAACTCAATTGGTAGAACTTTGGTTTTTGGAAGATGGAAATGTAGGATTACTTATATCAGAAGGACCTTCATGTTCCTTTGGCTGGAAAATAAAAGAAACCTACAACCATGTCAGATGAGGATTGGAAGTTTCTTGATAGAAAGACACTCGAGGAAATTTAGTTATGCCTTTTCATCTTCTATTTATTTCATCATATCACATGAGAAGACCACAAAAGTTCTCATGAGTGAATTGGGGAAGTTATATGAAAAACCATCTGCCTCTAATAAATTACTTTTGATGAAAAAGTTATTTAATATGAATATTTCTAAGAATGGTTCTATTGTTGATCATTTAAATGAATTTAATATGGTTATGAGTATGTTAAACTCGGTAAAAATTGTCTTTGATGCTGAGGTCGGGATTTGTTGATTTTATGATCCTTTCTAGATAGCTGGGACAACTTGGTTATGGCTATAAGTAATTCAATCTCTAATCATTCAAAGCTGAAGTTTTAGGATGTAATAGGTGTGATCCTAAGCGAGGAAATGTGAAGGAAGAGAACTAGAGATTATTCTACTTCTGGAAATTATTTCATAGTGGAGAGTAGAGGGAGACAAAAGAACAACAGGAAAGGTAACCGTGGGAAGTCGAATGATCACAAAAGGTTAAATTCCAAAAGCAAGTTAGAATGTTGGCACTGTGGGAAGGTTGGTCATACTAAGAAAGATTGTTGGGCTCTTTGGGATAAAAAGAACAAGGAGGAAAATAAGGAGGTAAATGTGGAAGTAGGTGATGTTTATTAGGATTCCTTCATTTTTACTTTAAATAATATTGTTGAGTCTTGGGTGTTAGATTCATGGGCTTATTTCCATGCCACCCCACATAGCCATCACTTTACTAATTTTGTTCAAGGTAATTTTTGACATGTGTATTTTGGTGATGATGAACCATGCAACATATTAGGGAAAGGTTGTGTTCAGGTGAAAATGTAGAATGTGAACACATGGCTACTTAAGGACGTCAGGCATGTGCCTAAGTTGAGGAAGTACTTGATATCAGCGGGTCAACTAGGTAGTGATGGTTTTTTGGTAATTTTTATAGTATATTCTTGGAAGGTTACTGTTAGTGTAAAATCATAGCACCCCAAAATGGAAAAAGATGTGAAGTGGTTAAAATGGGGAATTCAGTGTGATTGTATAACATTGGATCATATCTCAAGCTGTGGGACTTGCAAACCTGAGATGATCCTCCAGAGAAAGCTAGTTCTTGCTCCTAAACTACCTCCCATGAGCTACTCTAATGCAGGCTAAAACTAAACTATCCTAATCTAACCATTCAAAGGAACTTGAGAGAAAGAGAGGGTGTAAGAAAAGCATAGAATAAAGTGGTGATTCACCAGAGAAGGAAAGGGGTGAGATGCTCCATTGAGGGAGGATGAAACAAGGGAGAAAGGAAGATGGGAAGGTCATAAAGAAGTGAAAAAAACCCAGACCCTAATCCATGATAAAAACTCCATGAAACACAACACCCTGCACCTAAAAATGTTAAATACATGCATAGAAAATAGATTTGAAAGGAAGAGGCACAAAGAGAAAACAAAACAATTTAAAGGGTTGAATAAACACCACAAAAACACATTTTATAGCTCTATATGGGTGTACAGACCATTACATTTTTGCTTAGAGACACAAAAATGCTTTCCAGATGTAGGAGAAGGTTTTCAAATCAAAATGGAGTTGGGAAACAAATTTGACAGAGTTTCCCTATGCCAAGAATAGTTTCCCCTTTTGAAATGAGAATTGTTACAATATATAGAAATAATAAGAGAGAGAAGAGGGAAAAGTCGAATCTTGTTTCAACTACCACAGGATATGCATTGAATCTTTCCTTGAATAATAAACAACTATCAATCAATACCTTTCTCAAATCCATCCCAAATTTTTCGATTCAGGCTCCCTCTGTTTGTCTAGCGTATTGAAGAAGAATGGTGGATTGAATCAGATCTGGTAGTTGGAGAAATCAGGCTCCATATTAATGGCTTGGAAGACATTTTCCCACTCTCACCCACCAACACCTGAAAAATTGATATTTTATGCTTCCAACACAAAGAGGGCATCGATATGTTTCCAAAAAATATCCTCCCACCAAAATCTAAGTTCTAAGTCAAAAGATATGGTAATTTGACTTTTTGGCTCATGGGCGCATAATATTTAAATGAGTCTGTCTGTACCGGGTTCACGTGACATCTCTGCACTCGTTTGAGATTTTACTCCCTCCTTCACTCTTAGAATAGCACGCATGTGACATGTGGATGTGTCCGCAGGTTTCCCTATTTCCTTTGTATTCTTCTTGAGTCTCTTCCGCGGGCGGAGGCACTATATCTGACCCAAGACACGTGGAGGCTTTGCGCATGTTTAGAAACTTCCGCCAGACTTTATCTTTGGAGTAGCGTGGAAATGACAAATGGAGACCACTTAGGGGCTTTATAATTTTGAATGGTTTCCCTCACATTTTTGGGCTCTGGGACGCGTGGAAGGCCCGTGCTCATTTGACAACCTACTCAGGGTCCCATTTTTGAATGTGCATTGTTTAGACACCTAGCTCCTTCCACCTCCATTCATTACTTAACCATTTATGGACCATTCTCCTTTTTACCACTATTTACCATTGGCTATGTGGAAGGAAGGTGAAATTTTGAGTCTCTACCTTGGGCTCCCATTTTGGAATTGTGTTGAGCCAACACTTGGCCCCTTCCGCTGAGTCAAATACTTTTCAACGGATGGTGCAAATTTTGGAGCTTTGGACGCATGGAGGCTTGGCACTTTTTTGAGCCTACCCCTTTGGTTTTAACGTTTGGAGGTGCATGACTTGGAAACCTGGGAGCTTCTGTTGTCTCCTCCATACTTAGTTGATTTTGGGGTCCGTCCTGAACAATTTCAGAGCCCGAAGACTTTGAATCTTTGTCGTTTCTTTTCCTTTGAGTTTCTGGTTCCTTTGACACCACTCAGCCTCCTTCATCAACCCTATTATTCCATTTCTGAGCCCACCTGTAATTTTTTTGTTGGATTTGAGGCACAGATTCGCTCGACAGAGCCATTTCTTGAGTTTCTTCTTACACGGGGTAATTTGATCTTTCGCAGGCCCCGCCACTCTACATTAAAGTCCCTTTACAACCTTGTTTTTCATCCTAGAATGTGAGCTCATAGATTTGAGTCATTTCCTTCATAATTTCCTTATGTGCAAGACTTGTCTTGACCATAATTTCCTTGAAGTGTCCATTGGGCATGGAGTCATCATTAATGGCCTAGTACTGACCCTTCCTTCAAAATAGACTCCCTGATTTCCTATACTTTCTATATTCCTCCTATCCCTGAGCCTACCCATGCATATGCACTCTCAATTTTCATAAAAAAATCTTGAAATGGAGTTTCTCAGAGTAGAAAATTTTATTAACCTGGGGCTTTCATTTGTACCTGAATGGAATGACTTAAAAAAATTCCTTTGGTTTCTATGCATTTGTTTCATTTTTTCAAACTAACAACTGCTCCAGATAGCCACAGATCTTTCTGCCATGAATACTGAAGAGCCTAGCCTTGTTTTGTCCCGAGAAATGAATGTTACAATGTTTACCCAGGGCACATTGAACTTCACAATGACATAACCTTGGAGAAAAAAAACACAACAAAAACACTATGTACAAAGATTCAAATCATACATGCCTCAAATGAGACATGCATATTATGCACAATCACTTCTTTTGCTAAAAATAAAATCTACTCCTACTCCTATACTAACAAGAAAGAACGAAAAGCTTAAATAAATCCAGCTATAGGCTGGGACAAATATCTTCCCTTTCTCAAAAGGGGCAGCCATGCAAATGATTTGAAACTGAATATGGTTTCCTGGATGAATAAAAAACTAACTTTAAGCCTATCCTCCACCCAAATCATCAAGGTATCTACATTAAAAAAAAATAACTCCTCAAGCTGATTCATATTAGACTCCTGGAGATGTTGATAACGACCCTTGGTACTTTGATGCTCATCCTCATGCCCTGAAGTAGGCATGATTGGTTTTGGCTTCTCCCTTAGATCTAATGAAGGCAAATATCTGATTGGGAAAGGAATGGTCCTTTGAATCTGCTCATGGTTCTAAACTCTTACTCTAAAAATGGAGTCTTTTTGTCAGACTTCTGACGTGGATTGTGAGAGAGAGATGATGAAATATCCTTTCCTTTTCTCTTTCTTCTCTTGTGAAGAACATGGAAGACCATGATCATCCAACCCTAGTTCCAGAGGGATGTTAAGATACACAGGCTACTATCTTTAAGTGCCCTCCTTTACAGAAGCAGTCTCATGTGATTGGAAGATGGATGGAGGAGGAGTAGATGATGTAACCTCTATGGGATCCTCTACATCAAAGCAATCCTTCAAGTCAGACAGATAATATGTCTCCTTTTTGTCATGTTGCATGTGGTCTACCTCCTCCATGGTGTCCTCCTGATCTGCAACTTGATCACCATGGCTCGTTTCATCCTCAAACATGAAGTTTGAAAGCTCAAACTCCTCTTCAACATCAAATATTGAAGGGGATGAAGTGGAAGGAAGAACTGAAGGCTCTCCTATAACCTGCTCCACACTTGGAACCTATGAAATTGTATGGTCCTCCTCCATCAAGGGTTCATCAATCAAATCAGGCCCTTAAAATAAAAGCAAAAATCCTTCAATGATGCATTCTTCATTGAGTGGCCTCGACTCTGATCCAATCTCTCCCAACTTCTCCTCTTCAATGGGACTTAGAGCTAGTTGTTCTTCCTCTTCAACTGGCTATGCAACTTGGATCATCTTAGCATCCTCTTCAGATAAAGTGTCATAATAGAAACTGCATCTAGAGCAGCCAGACTGTTAATCTCCTTCTTCTTGTTTTTGTTCCTTCTCTACTGCAAACTTGATCTTAGCCACCACTGGCTCTTCAAATTTGACCTCCTCTATTAGCTTGACCATCAAGGGGATATTTATAAATACAAACTTGGCAAGCCAACTCTTTAGATTATCTGTCATTTCTTCTCTATTTGTCTCCCCTTCTTGTTGATTTCCTTGACTAGATCCTTGAGTCTCTTCCCAACATGGGCTTGGGAAAGCAAGAGGAGTGACAGGTTGGGGTTCAACCAACTTTGTAATTTTTTGTGGTGGGGAGGGGGGTGGAACTTCTTTTTTTTTGGATGAGATGACTATTTGGAAGTGAAAGAGGGAGAGGAACTAAGGTGGGATGGGAGATCAGGAGATGGAGAAAATAAATTAACAATGGGGGAAGCAGATGAGGGGCTTGATTCATGGCACTAATGAAATGATAAATCTTGAGAAAGAGAAAACGAAGTACACGTTATTGGTGATTGACTTACCCATTGATAAGGTTGTCTCACACCTTGATCATAAGCCTTGATGTCCTCAATCCATTGTGTAAGTTGAGGCAGAACTTTGACACTGAATTCAAGCTTCTCTTGAGGGTTGTAATGTCTTAGAAAAATGGCCTTCCCATGGACAATGTGCCCTGTAACCAATATTGAATGCATTCATTTATGTTATGCCCCTTGACTGAACCATGCCAGCCTCCTTTTTTTGAGTTTACCCCAATAAACCAGCATTCTCCACATCATTGTCACCATTGTATGCATCCCCTTGTTCTTGATAAGCTCCATGGCCAAACTGACTTTGACCTTTCTCATATGTGTAAGCATAATGGTCCTGAATCTGATTATAATGCTTATTTGGAGGAGTTGGGAAATGCATTTGAGGTGAACTGTATTGTTGCTGTAAGTGTGAGTTCCATGAAGGGAATGAATTCATACTTGAATAAATTCATGGAATGAGAGAAAATGAAAGATATGGAAGAAGAAAATGGATGAAGATGAGTGGAAAATGGATGGAAAAGGTCTGCAACTCATAGAATGGGTTTTGACAGATGGAGTCGCTAGATGTGCTTACACGTGCCTCAAAAGGTTGAATCCCACCTAGAACACATCTACTTGATGAAATGAAGTGGTAAGGTACCTCAGACCTATCCCACCAAGTGTCCCAAAATTGTTAGTGAAAAATCATAGCACCCTCAAATTGCCAAAAATGTGAAGTGGTTAAAATGGGGAATTCGGTGTGATTGTATAACATTACATCATCTCTCAAGCTGTGGGACTTGCAAACATGAGATGACCCTCCAGAGAAAGCTGGTTCTTGTTCTTAAAATACCTGCCATGAGCTACTTTAATGAAGGAAAAAACTAAACTATCCTAATATAACCATTCCAATGAACCAGAGAGAAAGAGAGGGTGAAAGAAAAGCCTACACTAAAATGGTGATACACCAGAGAAGGAAAGGGGTGAGATGCTCTATTGATGGAGGATGAAATAGGGGAGAAAGGAATATGGGAAGGTTAGATAGAAGTGACACAAACCTAGATCCTAATCCATGATCAAAACTCCATGAAAAACAATTCCATGCACCTGCAAATGTTAAATACATGCACAAAAAACAAATTTGAAAGGGAGATGCATGGTGAGACAACGAAACAATACAAAGGGTTGAAGAAACACCACAAAAACATGTTTTATTGCTCTATATGGGTACACAAACCATTATGTTTCTACTTAGAGGCACAAAAATGCTTGCCAAGTGGAGGAGAAGGTTTTCAATTCAAAATGGAGTCAGGAAACACATTTGAAAGAGTTTCCCTATGCCCAGAATATCTCCCCTTTTCTAATGAGAAGTGTTACAATATATAGAAATAATAAGAGAGAGAAGAGGGAAAAGTCAAATCTTGTTTCAACTACCATGGGATATGCATTGAATCTTGCCTTGAAGACTCAACAACTATTAATCAATGCCTTTCTCAAATCCATCCCAAATCTATCGATTCTAACTCCCTCTATCTGTCTGGTGTATTGAAGAAGAACAGTGGATCGAATCAAATCAGATCTAGTAGTTAGAGAAATCAAGCTTTGTATTAATGGCTTGGAAGACATTTTCCCACTTTCCCCACAAACACCTAAAAAACTAATATTTTATGCTTCCAACACATAGAGGGCATCGAGACATTTCCAAAAAATCTTCTCCCACCCAAATCTGAATTATCGGTCAAAATATATGGTCATTTGAGTTTTTGGGTCATGGGCACGTAATATTTAATTGAGTCTGTCTGTACTAGGTCCACGTGACAACTTTGTGCTCATTTGATATTTTACTCCTTCCTTCACTCTTAGAATAGCACCCATGTGGCACATGGTTTTGTTAGCAAGTTTCCCAATTTCATTTGTATTTTTCCTGAGTCTTTTTCACGGTCGGAGGCACTGTATCCGACCCAAGACACATGGAGGCTTTGCACATGTTTAGAAACATCCCCCAACTTTACCTTTTGAGTAGTGCGGATACAACACATGTGACCTCCATGTACCTTTGGCCTTTTCAATGATCGCCATCACCTTTTCAGGCTCTAGGACACGTGGAAGGCCCGAGCTCATTTGACAACCTACTCAGGGTCTCACTTTTTAATGTGTGTTGTTTGGACACCTGATGCCTTCCACCTTCATTCAATACTTAGCTAGTTTTGGCCCATTATCCTTTTGACCTCTGTTGACCATTGGTTATGTGGAGGGCTAACGCAAGTTTAAGTCTCCACCTTAGGGTCCCATTTTGGAATTACGTTGAGCTGACACTTGGCCCCTTCAGCCAAGTCGAAGAATTTTCAATGGTTGGTGCAACTTTTGGAGCTCTAGATGCATGAAGGCTTGGCACTTGTTTGATCCTGGCACTTTGGTTTTAACTTTTGGAGGTGCGCCATTTGGAGACTTGGAAACTTCTGCTATTTTTTCCATACTTAGTCGATTTCGGGGTCTATCCTGAACTATTTTAGAGCTCGAAGACTTTGAATCTTTGAAATTTTGTTTCCTTTGAGTCTTTGGTTCCTTTGAGACCACTCAGCATCCTTCCCTGACCTTACTATTCCATTTTCAATCCTACCTGTAACTTTTTTGTTAGATTTGAGACATGGATTCACTCGATAGAATCATTTCTTGATTTTCTTCTTACATGAGGTCATTTGATCTTTCGTTGGCCCCACCACTCCATTTTAAAGTCTTTCTGTAACCTTGTTTGTCATCCTAGAATGTGAGCTCATAGGTCTGAATCATTTCCTTCATAATTTCCTTATGTGTGGGACTTGTCTTGACCAAATTTTCCCAGGTTGGGTGAATTTGGGATAACAGTTTACTAAGGGATCTCTTATGGTTACAAGAGGTAAGAAATATGGTACTTTGTATTTAACCAGTGGTGTTTATTATTGTAATTTAGTTACTGTGGATGGAGATGCAACTTTGTGGCACCAGAGACTTGGTAATATGAGTCAAAAGGGCATGTAAATTATAAAGGATAGTTTTTACAGATTGAAGGAGTTAGATTTAGACTTCTGTGAGGACTGTGTTTATGGGAAACAGAAGCTGATGAGATTTCTCAAGGTTTGACTTGCTAGGAAGGAGGGTAAGTTAGAGTTAGTTTATACAGATGTATGTGGGCAAGCTAAGGTAAAATTTATTGGTGGTTCATGTTATTATGTCTCTTTCATTGATGATGTAACTAGAAAAGTTTGGGTATATTGCATTATAAATAAATCTGATGTGATTGAAGCTTTCAAAAGATGGAAAGACTTAGTTGAGAATTAATTAGGTCTCAAGTGGAAATTTCTTAGGTCAGATAATGGAGGGGAGTATTGTAGCAATGAATTTCATAATTACTATTTTGTAAATGGGATCTGCATGAAAAGAATGATTCTAAAGAATCCACAGGAAAATGGAGTGTCAGAGAGAATGCACATGAAAATCATGGAGTGTGTTAGGTGCATGAGGTTACACATGAGGCTGCCACTCATGTTTTGAGAAGACGAGGTAAACACAATTGTTTATATGATTAACAAAGGACCCTCTATGGCCTTGGATGGAGATATACATGAGGAGGCTTTTTCTGGTAAGAAAATTGATTGCTCATTTATTAGATTATTTGGATGTGAGGTATTGGTTCACATTAATAAATATTATAGGACCAAGTTAGATGCTAATTCTGAGAAATTCACCTTTGTTGGATATGGTGAGGATGATTTTGGTTTCTGTGTTTGGGATCTTAAAGACAAGAAAATATTTCGGTCTAGAGATATTGTCTTTAATGAGAAATTCATGTATAAATATTAGTTGTAGGAGCAGAAAGAGGAATCAAAGAAATAATACATAGTGTTAGAGGACAATGAATATGGCAAGGTTTCCAAGGGGTAGGCTCAGTTGCAGCATGATTTGACATAGCCAGTTCAGGAACCTACTCATCGAGAACCCCAAACTCCTAAGGTGAAAATGTCTTCTAGGGTAAGAAGGGAACCTAAATTTTTTACTCCATATTTGAATTATTTATTCCTCACTAAAATTTGATAGCAAGAGTTCTTTGAGGAAGTAGTACAGATGGATTCTAGGAAAAAGTTGGACAGGCCATGGATGAAGAGCATAAATTTCTTATGGAGAACTAAACTTGGGATCTGGTGGAATAAAAAGTGGGTGTACCAAATCAAAGAGGAAGATGGTGGTAGGAAAGGTTACAAGGCCTAGTTGGTGGTCAAGGGATTTGAACATAAGAAAGGTATAGAATTTGATGAAATTTTCTCTCATGTTGTTAAATTGACTTCTATTACGACTGTTCTCGGTTTAGTAATAGTAGAAGACCTACACTTAGAGAAGTTGGATGTGAAGATTACATTCATTCATGGTGAGTTGGAGGAGGAATTTTATATGCAACATCTACATGGTTATGAGGTCAAAGGGAAGGAGAGGTTAGTGTGAAAATTGAAGAATAGGTTGTATGGCTTGAAATAAGCTCCACGAAAGTGGTACAAGAAGTTGAAAATTTAATGCCAGAGTAGAGTTACTCCGGGTGTAACTCAGACCATTGCATGTACATCAAGAAGTTTCATGATGGTAGTTATATTATTATGTGCATGTATGTGGATGATATGCTTATTAGAGGGAAGAACATGTAAGAAATAAAGGTAATTAAGAAGCATCTAGGTGACTTGTTTTTTATGAAGGATTTGAAGGAAATATAAAAAATTCATGGTATAAGAATAACTCAGAACATGAAGGAGAGGAAGCTAGAATTATTTAAAAAGAGTACATAAATAAGGTATTGGAGAGGTTTAGTATGCAAGATGCTAAATCATTTGTTACTCCTTTAGCAGGTCACTTTAAATTATCAAAGGAGAAGAGTCCCAAGACATAGGAGGATAAAATCAATATTTCTAGGGTACTATACTCTTAAGTGATTGGTAGCTTGATGTATGCAATGGTATGCACTAGGCCTGTCATTTCCCATGATGTGGGAGTAGTGAGAAGGTTTATGAGTGATCCAGGTAGAGAACACTGGTAGATAGTGAAGTGGATCCTTCAGTATTTAAAAGGGACCATGGGAGAAATATTGTATTTCAGTGGATCAGACAATACATTGCGTGGCTATGTAGATTTAGATATGGCAGGGTAATTGGACAACAGGAGGAGCACAAAAGGTTATGTATTTACGGTTGGTGATACAATAGTGAACTAGATATCACGGTTATAAAAGGTTGTGCCTTTATCAACCACTAAGGATGAATATGTCGCTTCCACAAAGTCAAGAAAGGAGATGATTTGGCTATAACAATTTCTTCATGAGTTAGTTCATAAGCAGGAAGTTGGGAGACTAGAAAGTTATATTCATAGTGTTATTCATTTCATGAAGAAATTTTCCTTCCAATCTAGGACAAAGCACATGCATCTGAGATATCATTTCATCAGGGAAGCTTTTGAAGAAGATAAGTTGAAGTTGGAAAATATTCAAACTAATCAGACTCCTATGGATATGATGACAAAAGGTGATCACAAGGGAGAAGTGTAATTTGTGTTCAACTTTGATTGGCCTTCATGTTTGATAATTAAGGGTTGAGAACTTTTCTTAGTGGAAATAGTCTCCAAGTGGGAGATTTTTGGGGTGTGGAGCCTATTTTTGGTCTTCTAGAATTAGTATTTAAGTGTTGGAGTTTGAACGGTAAATTTTGTAGACTTCAAGATCATTCTACAGTCATTTGTTTTTTTCATACTGTGACGTTGTTGTTAAGTTGATGTTAACCGGCTATCAACACCGTGATAGTTTTTCCAATTGTGGGAAGTTAAAAGGTTGTGAATTTCAAACTTTTAGGGTCAGCTTTAGGATTTCTTAAAAGGATTGTAATCCTATAAATAGAGGTGTTAGGGGCTTCCTAATTTATCTTGAATGTATCTTGAGTGTTCAAGAGGTCCTGAGTCTTAGTGTTCAAGATTGATCAATGTTGAGCAATTGGGTATCAATTGTGGTTTAGATGTGGTTTATCATCTTTGGAATTTTGTTGTGAGTTCATAACTGAGAGAATAATATGAGATTTTTTTTACTCTTGTTGATAATAAAATCTGACCAAGGTCTTAGTGGATATAGCTCACATTGGGTGAACCACGTTAAATATTTTCTTGTCTTCTTTTGTGCATTATTTATACATACCTAGCATGATATATTTCACATACCTCTATGACCAAGACTTGATGAACTAGCAAAGAGCATATCAAATGCACAAAATAATGGACTCTTACTTTCTTGGCACCCACATATTCCTTTTCATATTCTCATGAGTTATAGGATTTTCAAGACTTAATTAAACTGTATTTATAGAGAAATAAACATTTTTAATTCATTAATCAAGGAAAAATGGACACACCTTTGGTGTTATCTTTCTCAAACAACTGTGACACATTCTATTAGGACTCATGATGCATAACTAGGAATGCTAATATATTAACAACCATACAATGTTTGAGAAAACATCTTCAGACCTCTAGAAATAGCTCATCAAAGACCTATAAGAACTTAGAAAAACTCCACTTGTATATTTAATATGAAATGAAACATAGATTCACAAACTTAGAAACCCTCTTAAGAGATACACAGTCCTTTTCATGAATCAAATAGACAAAAACATGACAATAATACTATATGCACCATAAAATTAGAGACTCAACTGTCAAATGAATTCCATGAGAAAATACATAGATGACTTGAATTTTAATCTTCATGGAAATTGTCATATCTCTCCTAAAAAAATATAAGAAATATATACCCTTTTGAAAGAGTACTCATTTATCAACTCCTTAATTTTGATCTTAACAATGCATCAACTTAGAAAAAATCTAAGACCATCCTTATAGCTAACAAAATTTTATTAAACTTGTAAATATATTCACAATATACCTTATTACCATTCATGTCTTGTAATATCTATCATAACTCACGTAGATGCAAAATCAGGCATTCTTTGATAATCATCTTCTTTCTAAAATATATATATTTCTATCTTGCAATGTTTTGAGCCTTTAAGAAACCTAACGAATGTGATGTAGCTTCATCCTCAAAAATACTAAAGATTCATTTTAACTCCTTAATCATGATTGTAAGGGAATTTTAGAGCATGTTGAGGTAATAAGAGAGGAAACTAAGTGGTCAAGTGTTATGGGTTTCAAAATTGACAATTCCCTCCCATAGTGAGTTCAAAATTACAAGACATGTAATTGAGTCAAATATTCTTGTCAAGCGGTGAGTGAGAGTTTAGAACATGAATCTTAGAGTGAGATAGAGTTAGTGAAGTGATTTAAGATGTAAAAATACTCCATAATGTGAGGATGGGAATTATGAGTCATAGTAACTTATGTTTTGAAATGTAAGACATAATGAGACAAAAAGAGAGAAAGTATTCGAAAAAATAAGAGAAATTTATTCCTTCCAATGGGGGTAAGTAGTGGAAAAAGGGAGTTTTCCTTGAGGAATGAGGATGGAAAATATAAGAAACCTAAAATTTTGTAAATATTTACATTAGTAAGTATGAATGCTCTATTTTTGATATCTCCAAAGAACATGTGGAGAGTCTCTTATAAGTTTCTTAATAAGGAAAATGTGGGTTTGGTCTGTGCATGTTATCCTTTTGATATTAAATCTAATTCATGATCCCATGTAACAAAAATATTGAGGAAAATTGTAAAAAATATTTTATTGATGATTTGAGGAATGGGGATATCCAATAGGAATAACGTGAAAGTGTGTTTTGAGGTGCTATTTACATAGTTGTAAGAGATAAAATTGATTTTTGTTACCTATTGCATGCCTAAAAATATTAAGGGAATAGAATATATTTGTGCATTTTGAAGATTGATCAAACCATTGACGTATTTTTTATTGTGGTGAATATGAAAATGAGTGAAGAATACATGAAAATGTTCAATGTATTTTGATATTAGGAAGAGTGGGGTATTTACCTCAGAAAGCATAGCAGGTTTTCAAATTTCAAAGGGTTTCTAAACCCTTGTTACACGTGCATGTATGATAGTTATTCCTTGAATAATAATTTCATAACCTACTGGTAGATTATAACCATAAAGGAGATATAATAATCATTATGGTCAAATTTGAGACCAAAAATCAAAAGAACAAGAAAGTTATGAACTTTTTGATCTTCTCGGGCTTGTCTAGTCAATACATTTAGGGTGTGAACTAAAAATACATTAGAACCTTTGATACATTAAGTTAAGCACTGAAACTTGGTACAAGACATGGTGATTATGTCCTTAAGGTGGTTCAAAAATTATTTCAGGTTTGAAGTGGTTAGAAAAGAATATTTTCATGATAGTCTACTGAGAGGTAGTTATAAATAGCCAAAGTGGTAATTAAAAAGGAACATTAACAAACGAAATAGGGTTTTTACTTAGAATCCATCCTTGGAACTTCTCCCACAATTAAAATTCCTTACTGGGTTCCTGAAAATGCATATATTATGTTTTACAATCTCCTGCAAAGCAAGTTATGGTGTTATAAAGAATATCCTAGGGCTAGTTAGGCCTTTGAGAGCTAAACGAGTAAAAGGGTGATTGCAAGAGATAGAAAATGAATTGGTGCATCAAATTTCAGAAACACCTCATAGATGATGAAAAAATCCTAATGAAGGTTTTGTAATTTTGGGGGTACTTCTCAATCGCTCCAAGCATGGAGGTAGCAAAATACATGGTCTTAAGGGGACACGAAGTTAGTTTTTGAGTAAGAGGGTTAAGTTTTATGAGTTGATATGTTGAACTTTAAATAATGGTAGAATTATTATGGTTGAGATGTATGGAATGGGGTACATGCACATTGTGGTGTCAAGGAAACCAAAAATCTAGAAATTGCATAGTTGAGCTAAGAGAAGCTAGTGTGAAGGACAAGTTGTTGAAAAAGGTAAGTCAAAGGTGAAATTGTATGAAAATTGATCACTTTGATTGATGAAAATAATTTGTATGTATGATAAGAGGTTTTTAAAAATTTATCATGGTGTGATGTAAGTAACTTAAGGTAAATCAGACCAAAGGTCGACTGTTTTGAAAAAAGTGGAGTGAGAACTAGTGAAAGCATATTAACTAGAGGGTTAAATTGGAATTTTTAAAGGTGTATGAAGGTATGAGAATAGGGTATTTAGAATGAAAAAACCATTTCAAGGTTGAAAAGATCAAAAATTACATATTTGAGCCATTTAGGCTACCTAGATTAATCCTCCTACAGAGCTTGTTGAATGAATTTTTTATTTCATATCTAATTGAGGTAAATGAATTTTAGAATTTCTAATTTCTCTACATAATTTTGGTATCAGAGTTAGGTTAGAACCTATTTAAAATCATATCTTGCACTAAATTTGAAATGTTTAAATTACAAAGTTAAAGGAATCAAGTTTCTAAAGGAAAATGATGAGAAGATATTGTTAAAAGTTTTGTGTGGAGATTTTAATGTACTGATACTTGTCTTTGGGATATAATTGCAGCTGACCAAACATTGATGAATAATAATTATTTGATGTGAGCCTTGAATATCGAATCTTTCTTTAATTTCATGTCAATAATTCTAAGCTTTTAAGAATCAATTTTTCTTGATTTTTGCACTCTCCAATACTATAGAGCCTAGATGTTTGAATATTTCTTGATATTTTGGGAAATTTTACACTTAAATATTTTATTTTATTTTTTACTAAATTAGGTTGATGAGCCTTGACATAATTATGTACCTAGCATGTAGTGAACTGTTGAATGGTTGACGGGTTGGGAAGATAAGAGAGAAAGTTTCTCAAAATAGATAGTTTTGAGGTTTGATAAAATTAGTGAAGTACTGGAAGACTAAAAAGACTAATACTTATGGTATTAAAGCTATTAGACAAGGAAAAGAGACTAGTGTGAAAAATAACTAGGTGAGGAGTTAAGGAGATCAATAGACCAATGTGAAAGAGAGGGGTGAAGGTCTTATGGAGAGATTGAGAATAGACATGGGAATAAAATTCAAAGAACTAGAAGAAGGAAAATGTCTTAGAAAAGTGAAGGAAAAAACAAAGGTGAAAGAGTTAGTCTATGAAAAAGATCTAAAGGAAGCAAAAGAAAGGATTGAGAAATTGGAAATAATGATAAAGACCATGATGGAAGACAGAGTCCAAGGATTTGAATAGAAGTTGAAAATGAAGATAAAGTGGCCTATAAAGCTACTTATTAAGAATAATAAAAGGTAAAATATGATTTTTTTAGAAAGATAAGTGGTGAAAGATACACATGAAAGAGTCAAGGAAAATAAGATGCTATGTGAAGAAGAGTTTGAGAAGAGAGTTCTCATTGAAGATAAAATGGGAAAAGAAGTAAGATGAATATGGATATCATTTGGGCCTTATGGGATCTTGTTTTTTATATAATTACATGTGCGAATGTGTTCTTACAGGTATAAAGACAATTTTTAGAAAGATGAAATAAAATACCTCAATATGGCTAGGAAACAAGTCAAGTCAAGAACTCTTGAATGAAGATAAAGCTAAAAGAGAAAAAGTACATATGGTACAAGAAAATTAAAAAAAAAATGGGATATTTTGAAATTAATCAAGAGGAAAATGAAGATAAAATGTCATTCTATGAGGCATGCGAAAGCTTCTTACAAGAAGAGAAAAGAGTTAGTGAAAAAATTAAGAATCATAATAATAGAGGATTGAAAATAAACCAGATTGTGTAGGTTAGAAAATAAGAGAATAGAGGTTTGAATGTTGGGTCTAATGAAACGAAGAGGAAAATTGAGTATACTAAGCATAAGCACCAAGTTTCTCATATTAAATAAATCTCACACCATGGATATATTGTACCTAAGTGGCTTAAAGGAAATTTAATGAAAGTGGAGACTAAAGAGGATTCAAGAAAAGGGAAGATTTACCATGGATTTGAGTCAAGTCTACAAGCCAAAGGAGAAGGAAGAGCTGATATAGGAAAAACTTAAAGCTACAAAAGAAAACATACAACTGATATGAAGACAAGAAGTCTTCCCAAGCATATGGTAATAAAGAAATGGATATTCAAGAGAAAGAACAATGAGAATATACTCCAAAAATGTATGAAGAAACAGGAAACTTCTAGTTTTGATGAACAAGACAATATGATAGAACCAGTCAAAGGTTGGTAGTAAAGAATCAAAAGGAAGAGTGAATAAATTCATGAAGAAGGAAATGATGAACTTCAAGGTAAAGAAGTGATTTATAAAAAAATTTATAATGTAATAGATCATTATGAATTGAGAGAATTAAATGGAGAAAGAAAATGGAAATACAAATATTGCAAAGATATACAAAGAGTAGTTAGATGGAAAATTGGTGAATATTTTTACACAGGTCAAGAAGAAACATGGAGGAAAGGTGAAAATTAGGTAAAGAATGATGATGACCAATAAATCCCCAAGTTTTATGAAGTAATTGATGAATAAGATACTATCATATTGAGAGGGGAAATACATATGATCAAAGACTTACTTAACTCTTTAGAAGTACATGTAAATAATGAAGAAAAGTTGAGTAAATTTGATGGTTTGGTACGTGAGAAAGCTAGTTGTGTGAGTGAATTCCTTGAAATTGTATCAAATTATTATACTAGTGAATTTGAGAATCACACCACAAGAAAAAACAAGCAGATGAATGGGTATTATGAACTTAAGAAGTATGATGATAGAATTTTTATAGAAGAAATAGATGAAATATTGCCAAATTTGATTGGTGTCACTTAAAATGAAGAGAAAAAGTGTTATGTTTGTGGAGCCTGTTTTCATGTTAGAGTTTGGTAAACCTTCTATGTGTTACACTCGGATATTTTAACGGTGGTCCCGCTTGCCGGTGAGTGGGTCAAGGTGGTTCCGGGGTGAATCCCCCGAAGCAAATTTTCATGGGTGGTTTATCAACCCATGGGTAATGGGTAACCGTTATGGGTTATTTTTGGGCCCATGGTTTTTCGGTACCCATTGTTTTGTAAAACTACCTCTTCGGCTACCCATAGGTTTATGGGAAGGTTTTTTTCCCATTGTTTTGATGCCCAAGGTTTTGTAAAATTACTTAAGAAGTTGTCTATTTATATGGTTTTATGCATATGGTAGATGTATGAAATGCATAGCAGATGTGCTTTGAATTTGGGTGTGAATTCTATAGAGTTTGTTGAGCATAGCTCGAAACAGATCTAGGTATTATATTAAGAGATTGGTGGCTTGTAATAAAATCTAAGCAAGTGATTCTTGGTGGACTTAGCCCAAATTGGGTGAACCACGTTAAATATTGTCTCTCTGTGTTGTGTTATTTTATTTTGCACTTTTATTTGAGATCTGTAATATTTTCTGCATATTAGTTTTTACTTTTGCGATTCTTTGAGGGATTTTCCACGTATTTTATCTCTTATTTCCTAACAAAAAGGAAGTTAAAGTTGAGATAAAAATGATTTCTTGGGAAAATATGGATCAAAATGAGAACAAAGATGGATCATGTACAACTATAGAGCATCTCAACATAATGGTAACTTAGAGCGGGAAGGTCATGAGAAAAGAAAATGAAGATTATAACCAAGCCAAGGATGAATAAAAGTTGGATGTAAGCTACATAGAGATGAAAGAGGTGATAAAATATGAAGAGGGACATATATTTAGTGTCATTATAATTTTATGTGCAAGTAAAGTAGATGGGAATTTCAGAATGATGAAGGTGGAGATACAATTCAAGACACAAAGAAGTAATGGAAAATAAAATGCAAGGAAAAAAATGTTATAAGACCCAAGAGCACATGAAAAAAGAAAACATAACGAAGATGAATAAAGAAAATAAAAAACAAGAAAAATGATGAAGAATCAATTCAAACAAAATAAATGAAAATCAAATACAAGAAACTTTTTCTCCTCCTTGGGAGTATGATGTAGGGGTATCCTCAATAATACTAAAATTTCAGTTTTACTCTTTATTTTTTATTGTAAGGGCATATTAGAGCATGCTGAGGTCCTAAGAGAGGAAGCTAAGCGGTCAAGTGTAATGAGTTTCAAAATTGACAATTCCCTCCCAAAGTGATTTCAAAACTACAAGACATGTAATCGAGTCTAATAAGTTTTTCAAGAGGTGAGTGAGAGTTAAGAACATTAATATTAGAATGAGTAAGAGTTAATGAAGTGCTTGAAGTTGTAAAAATACTACATAATGTGAGTATGAGCATGATGAGTGATAGGAAGTTAGTCAGGTTTTGAAATGTAAGACATAATAATATGAAAAGAGAGAAAGTATTAAAAATAAGAAGATATTTATTCCTCTCAGAGGGGGTAAGTAGTGGAAAAATGGAGTGTTCCTTGAGGACTAAGGATGGAGAAGCTTAAAAACCTACAATTTTGTAAAGATTTACAGTATTAAGGATGAATGCTCTATTTTTGAACTTGAAGCTTTGTTTATTTCATTTGAATGTTTGAGTATTATGCATGGGTGAATTTTTATTTCTCTAAATAATATATGGATATTCTCATATAAGTTTCTTAAGAAGGAAAATGTAGGTTTGGTTTGTGCATGTTCTCCTTTTGATATGAAATCTAATGCATGAACCTGTGTAACAAAAATGTTGAGAAAAATAGTAAAAATTATTTGATTCATGACTTGAGGAAAGCTGATCTCCAATTTTAATCAAGTGAAATTGTGTTGTGAAGTAATATTTTCATAGTTATAAGATCTAAAATTCATTGTTTTTACCTATTGCATGCCTAAAAAGTGTAAGGGAATAGACCATGTCTATGCATTATAAAGATTGGTCAAACCATTGACATATTTTTTCTGTAGGTGAGTATGAAAAGTGAGTGAAAAATACATGAATATGGTCCATGTTTTGTGATATGATTATGAGTGAGGTATTTACCTAACAAAGCATCTCAGGTTTTCAAATTGTAAAGGGTTTCAAAACCCAAGTTACACGTGCATGGAAGATAGTTATTACTTGGATAATCATTTCATATTTTTTTTCATATCCCACTAGTATATTAGAACCATAAAGGAGGTATAGATAATATTTATTGTTAAATTTGAGACCATGAATCCAAATAAAAAGAAAGATGAGTTTTTTGAGCTTCTCGTGCATGTCTAGTCTATATAGTTAGTGTTTGAACTAAAAATACATTAGAACCTTCTAGACATGAAGTTAAGCATTGAAAATTGGTACAAGACATGGTGGTTATGTCCTTAAGGTGATTAAAAAGTAATTTAATGTTTTCATTTGTTAGAAAATGATATTTTCATCACAATCTAGTGAGAGGTAGTTATACACAATCCAAGGGCTAATTAAGAAGGCACATTAACAAAGGAGCTAGGTTTTTTACTTAGAATAAAAATTTGTAACTTATTTCATAGTTATAAATCCTTAATAGGTGAAAAAAAATCATTTATTTTGTTTTAAAACCTTCCGTAAGGAAATATATGGTGGAATAAATAATGTCCCAGGGCTAGTTAGGCCTTTGAGAGCAAAAAGAGTAAATGGGTGATTGCAAGAGATAGAAAAGGAATTTGTGCGTAAAATTTCAGACACACCTCAAGGATGATGAAGAGAACATAGTTAATGTTTCATACTAATTTTTTCACTTCTAAACAACTCCAATCATGGAGGTAGCAGAGCACATGGTCTTAAGGGGACAAGAAGTTAGTTTGTGAGTAAGAGAGTTAAGTTTTATGAATTGATGTGTCTAGGTTTGAATAATGGTAGAATTATCATGGTTAAGAGATATGGAACAAGGTAAAAACACATGTTGGTGTCAAGGAAGCCAAAAATATAGAACTTTCATAGTTGATCTAAGAGAAGCTAGTGTGAAGAAGAAGGACAAGTTGTGAGAAAAGGTAAGCGAAAGGTTAAATTATATGAAAGTGTTTGCTTTGATTGCGAAAATGAATTTTCATGTAAGGTAGGAGGTTTTGAAAAAAATATCATGGTGTTATGTGAGTTACTTAAGGTAAATTAGACCAAATGTTGAATGTTTTGAGCCAAGTAGAGTGTGAACTAGGGAAAGAAGGAACAAGTAAGAAAAGAGTTGGTGGAAGTTTTCTGACAAGAAATTAAGTAGAGGGTTAAATTGGCATTGTTCAGGTTATATGGATGCATGATAACATGGGAATGAGAATGAAAAAACCATTTCAAGGTAGGAAAGATCAAAATTTGCATATTTGATCCATTTAGGCTACCTATATTGATCCTCCCTACAGAGCTTGTTGATTAATTTTTTTGTTTGATATATAATTTTATTAAATACATGTTAGAATTACTTATTTCTTTACATCAAACTCTTATGTAAACTTCAAAATTTGTATCTTCATACCATTGATGAAATATAAATTTTTTGACATCACCATTTATACCTTTTCATATCTATTTTCTTCATGAAAACACAAAGACTTACTCTTTCAGGGTATCAAAGACTCATTTGTGAATGAAGACTATCACAACACCTAGAAATTTAGAACATTGATAGGAAACTCCTCGAAAAACCAAAACCTTGATAAAATCCCCTTGGTATGGACAATACATATTACTTCTTGGGGCCATAAAGCAACATAAGACTCACATTTTATAGACCTATACAAACTTTACATGACATCATACTTAGACAAAAACACAACAATGTCAAACGTTTGATTGAGATAACACTCATTTTTTTAGTTTTACAAGACTCTCAACATAGCTTCCAAAAACGTTTGACTGATTATTTTCAAGAAAAGAACATGATGAATAGGAAAAAGTAAAAAATTGACACATACCTTAATAGGACTTCAAATAAAATATTGTAGCAGTAGAGATCTTAGAAAAGATAAAACAACTTCCTTTGAATCACACCTCAAGTATAGACTTTAGGAAAACTAGATCACTTTAACCAAGAATACAATTTTTTTTATGACAAAACATGATAAAATAAACAAGGCCAAACTACTCCTACCTTGATAGACTATCAAACCTTCAAAATATAACTCAAACCACCATACGAAGCATCACACTCATGCTTCCTTCAATGAAATTCTTTATAGAATCCTAGAGAAGACATTTCAAGCAACTTAGGGAACTAAAAAAATATAGTCATCAATAGAACCCAAACACTCTATCCTTTCTCTTTTATTTTTTCTTATTATCTTTGAAGTAATTTCATTTTTACGTACAATTGTATCATCTAAAACATATTCATATTTTGATAGGATACTTGATAAACATATGTGGTTGTCCTGGTTAATAATTAAGTCTAGAAAACCTCTATGACTTACTTAAGGGTTGAAAAAATTTATTTCTCCTTTCTTGATCTCTCCAACACCTTTTGACTTCTTGTTCGAACATGACTCTCCTTTGAATGTCAATGTTTCCTTCTTCTTTATATTATCTTCATTTTCAACCTTCTTATCCTTATCATTCTTGGAAAATGCTTCATCTTGACTATTAGATGAATCTGAACCCTACAATAAAGTAATTTTCTTATCATATTTCTTGATATCTATGACAAGTTTAGGATCTTATTTTTTAACCTTAGGCTTAGGTTTATTTATCTTGACCTTAGAATATTCCATGATAGTATTAGAATCATCCATAGGAATGATATTTATTTTCAACATTCTTCCATATTTATTTTTGGGAGTTAGAAATGTACTGTTAAACTTGGAAGATGTACTTTGATGTAAATATCTTGCATTATGACCATGTTTGTGAAAATTGAAACACACAAACCCTTTTCTATCTCCAAATTGATATGCAATAATATTCCATCGACACTCATCTTCCTTGTGACCATATTCACAACAAGAATAATATTGACCATTGAATGGAACTCCTTAACTCCATGAGAACTAATTAGAGATATTCTTATTACAATCCTTAGCTCTATGATAAAAAAAATGACAAGAGTAGAAATAAAAAATACATGAAGAATCATACCTTATTGCATTAGGTTTCCTAGTAGGGTTGGAAATTATTAAGTTATCCTTCTTTATATCCTTCTTATCTGATTGAGTTCTTGGTCCAACACTTTCATCATTATCCACATGTTCTCATTTGAAACCTAAGTTTTTCTTATCACTATCTACTCTTTAAATCTCCAAGACTCCATTAAGATCTTCATAGATCTTATCCATCCTTTCATACATCTTAAACCTATTAGATACATCTTGAAGATAATATTACAAAGATATCAAATTTTCTTCATACCTAAAACAAGATTATTCTTTGAAATTTAGATCTTCTATCACTTTCTTGACTTGTGTTTTCAAATATTTGATGGCTCCTCCTTTCTCAACCTCCATATATATGATTTTATCTTATAACCCATGAATTAGGGACTCAACTATCTCATAATTCTTCTTTAAAATCACCAAGGAAGTGTTAACACCAGATGATTTTCCCATTGTGATTTTAGGATATTCAAAATATTTAAATTTATTCACAAGGTTCTAACTTTGATGTCAATTGTTATAAGAAAATTGACTGAGAGGGGTGGTGAATCAGTCACTAAAAAAATTGAAGTTTTACAATTGCTTACATTCATCATTCAATTCAACCATTTAACATCAAAAACGATATGAGCACATTAGATTTGTATTAAGAATTCACATGCACATGAAACAAATACAAAGACACATAAACACCATATATAAGTGGGAAAAACTCAAGGGGATGAAAACTGACTGAAAACCTCTACTTCTATTAAACAAGAAAAATAACTTACATGAATATTACACATCATGCAATATTTCTTTTTTGAGGCACCAACCCCATAAGGAGCATGAACCCATAGTGTTTTAGGGAACTAATATTAAAAGGAGGCTATAACCCTGTAAGGTGATTAAAAACTAACTCATCCACCTAGAAATGTATTATCAATAATAATATGTTGATCAAACATTATATAGTGATCCAAATTCAGCTAACAACTCCTCAAACTCTCTCGAAACAAGCACTCTCCTTTTTTTCTCAAAACTTAATCTTATTCAAGTTCATTTCTTATTTTCCCTAGCTCTTAATTATATTCCTAATCTTAATCCCAACATTACACACTCATTTAAATTTCATGATGGTTATTTAGACCTCTTTGACGCTCCAAAATTACCCACTTGGTCACTCAAGTTCTCATACAAAACAACTAGTTCAAATGAGCCTTTTAAACTTGTTTTTATGCCTATTTATTCCATGAAAAACATGTAGGTCATCATTAATAGTTAAAATATCATCAAACCATAATAATAAAACAAAAAAAATACCATGTAGGTTGGCCATATCATAAACAACCCAAAAACACTCATTTGAGACACAAAAAGCCCAAATGTGGTCAAACAAGCCAACTTGCCAAATTTGAATGTAGTAAACATAAATAAACTTTACCAATGCATGAAAAATTATTTTAAATGTTTTCAAAAATATGAAAAACCTCTAGAAAGTGCATGAAACAATTCATAAGAATCAAAAACCTCATGAAAAAACTTAAGAGCATGCACATCCAAGAACCCTCAAAATTGGACCTCAAACAACAAGTTGTAGCTTGATCATACCAAATAAAAATATCAAGTGTGATATATCATTATAAATATTTGAATCCGGATGATGAAAAAATTCAAACCATGTCATAATTCTACAGGTAACTCCTTCAAAACCGCTTTGTTCACATACAACTCAAAACTGCCCCAATTTTTTTTTTCATAAATAAGGAACACTTTGTACTTTAGAGGAATAACCATGGTATTTAATCATGATGGAAATGTAGTAAAACTCCCATGCTTCCATAGATAGTTAACTAGTCAATGGGTTTCATATGAAACTTTACCACAAACAAAAAATTTCTAGAAATAATCAGATTTGAGTGGGGCGCACATACTGTAAAAAGCTATAAAATACTTCATTGTAAATATGGAGGAGTCCTATTCATAATAAAATAATCACACTATTAAAAATAATAAAAAATAGATTGGTATAATCATCTTTCTATCAGTCACTTTTAACCTAGGGTTTCATGAGGGTTAAAACATTCTAACTTCTTAATAATTGTTCATAAAATGTGGATATCAAAAAACCTCACTATTATTGTAAAATATGCATATCTTACATAATTTAATACACCCAAGATATCATGTCCCCATGTAAAGCATACACTCCCTAACGAGAATTTCAAAGTAAATATTTAGCTCAAAAAAACACATTTGAAAACCTGATTTTGAAAAAAAACTCAATATATTAAAAAAATCATCACCTAGACCTAAAAATTTACCTAAAACATCATGAAAAACTAATTTATGCATGCCGATACTAATTCATGCTAAAATACATTTAAATTTTTCCATACATTGATATGTACCTGTATTTATTAGCCTTGTTCCTAAAAAACTTACTTCAACAGACCATTAAACCTCATGAAACCTCTAAATACTAATATAAAACTCCTCATTTACATCATGTGAAATTTAAAAACATTAATATCATGGTTTTAATTGAATTTCCTCCTCCATTTATCATGTTTCCATACCATACACCAAGCTCTATGACTATAAATATACCTAGAATGACTACTTCACCCCATGACTCTTCATGATCTGACCATGATGACCACATAAAGACTCTTAAAAACATTTGAAAAATCATAACAACCATGTTTTTTACCTCATGATAACCTTCAACTACTTTAGGAGGACTCATACTATGATCATGAACACTAAACCATGCTCTAAGACACTATAACACCTCATCAAATAAAAACACTACAAATCAACCTTAATATTTGACCATAGATGACACATCATGGAGAATCATGACACCATGACACAATTTTCCATCAATTTCCTTTGAAATAAATTACAAACTAAGAAACAATGGCTAATACCATTACAAATGGTAATCTTTCAGCCAATTAGGCATACACTAAGAACTCTGTCAAAAGCAAAGAGAATTAGCTAATTGAACATTAGAGCCAGAAGTTTGACATAAGGTGTCTAGACAAGAGAAAAATTATTTGATTTTCTATTCATTGTAAGAAAAAGTGAGGAAAGAGTCATATTTAAAATTCCCATTGATAAGATGATAAACATGATCAGGGAGAAAGATTCCCTGAATGTGTCCCTGCTATGGCATGCCAATAAAAAGATATACAAGGTCATCAAATCTAATAAAAAAAAGAGTAGGGGTGAGACAAAACCTTTTCCGAATAGACTTAAATAGGACAATTAGCTTGAGATTGATGTCCATTGGTAGTGAGTTAAGAATAAGAATTAAAAAAATGTTTGAAAAACATATATAAAGAAAGGTCCAAGCACAAGGGCTTGACGCATATAAATAATAAAGGGCCATTCAATCTAATCATAAGCCTTCTCAAAATCAATTTTAAATAAAATAACCCGTTGTAGAGAAATTACAACACACTCCATTATCTCCCATATGGAAATGAGATTATTAAATATGCATCTATCCTTAATAAAACCAGTCTTCTCTAAGCGAACCACCTTTGGAAAAAGGTTAACAATACGAAGAGCAAAAAAATTATCCAAAATATTTTAAGAGACATTAAGGAGAGTAATAGGCTACCAAGTAGTAATGAGTTTAGGATTACCATCTTTAGGAATAAACTTGATATTTCCCTTTTTAATAGCATTGTCAAGAGAATGGTTCTGTAAAGCTTCTTTGTAGACATAAAGAAGGTCATTACCAACAATAGACAAGGCTAATTTATAAAACTTGCATAGAAAACCATAAATTCTGGGAGATTTATCATTATAAATAAAAATAAGCGTATTGTAAAGCTCATCCAAATATAGTAGAGTATTGCAGTGTTTCCTGTCCTAAGGAGACAACTTGTAAGGAACCAATTCCGCACAAAGTTATAGAGCAGCTTTACTTTCTTTGGAATGTTTCTTGGCTTGCAGAAACCCAGATTTAATGATTTTTCAATATTTGATACTTTATGCGAGATGAGATATAAGTTGTACATGATTTTTATAGATTGGATACATCTATAGTTATTAGTTGGTGTCATTTGTGGGTTCAAGGAAAACGGGGTCATTGGAGAACAAAATTTAAGCCTTTTCGACTTCTTACCACACAAAACATTCTAACCCTCATCCGTAGTATCAAATTTAGGCATAGGGGCCATGGAGGATTTAAAATCTTATTTTGCATGCACTATAAGAGGACAATTGTAAATTTGATGATCAGTAGATTAAAACATAAACAAATTTTTAGGAATGTTGAAATAAAATGTTTCTAGAAGAAATGAGTGAACCCAACCTAAATATAGAGATGGTCTCAAAAATATTTAATCAGATCAAATTATTTGCATATCCATTTATGTGTGTGAGTGTAAAAGAAAAATTCAGGTTCTTGAAAAATAGCTATGGCAATGGGGAATAGTACATCATTAACAAAAACCCAAAGCTGCATGGGAAGACCACGCAACCATACCCAGACATGTATCCTAAGTGATACCTGAATGGAAGGGTTAAAATCATGTTCTCAATGTGAAAGAACAAGCAAGGTGTTACCAAGATACCAACATGTAGTACACGAAAAAAATATTGGACCTAAGAAATTTGATGAAAATTAAACATGTAAAATCCCTTTTGTGAGGTTACAGATACAATTTCTCTGGATACAACTAAAATCCCAATATTTCTTAATCCATGTTTGAAGGAAGGATTCCAATGGAATAGAACTACAAAAAGAATGTATCAAAAAATTGTTACTATAATATATAACCACATGATCAATAAAATTGGTAACTATAAAAACATCAACAGGTGTATTAGAATCATTACCTCATCATAAGATTTCAAAACAAACTTCCTTACACACTTTGGATCAAGCATCACCACTACTAGCAATATTTTTTCTACAAATGGTTGAGAGGTCGTCATATAAGCAAGGTACCACATAAAAAGGGAAGGTTAATTACCAAAGGATGTGACCTAAAATATCTAGAAAGGTATTGAATGGTGTAATATGAACTATCAACATAGAAAAAACCTAGCAGATCACAAGTTGTCTCTCATAATGCAATCCCCATGGAAGCTTTGTAATGTAAAATTTGACCTTATATCCTTAATAAGAAAAATTCTCACATTAAGAATCCAATATCTTCATATCTCTAACCATTCTAAAAATTTCTTATATTTAAGATATGATCTCTCATTAATTCTACAAAAAATATTCAATCAAGTCATCATTAAACATTTGATATTCAAGACAAAAATTTCAGTTTTGATGTTTCTCTCTCCTATCCAAAATTGTATTGAAGGGTCAAGATATGAGGTGAAATATTGGTTAAAGTTTATGGTCATGAACTTTATCAATCACTGAAACTAATTTTAATTCTATATCATTCTTTTTGGGAATTTCATCTCCCTAAGGTCTTCCTTATCACAATATCTTGTCTAGGGAATACTATATAAGCAAATCACTATCACATTATAACTCAACTGGAACTATTATAGGATCCTATGATAAGCATCATTTGCAAATTAATCAAAGGGTTCCTAAATATACTTACATTATTTTTACATCATATAGGATAGTCCTTACTATAAGTCTGAAGCACTCAACTAGGTCAAGGAGTCTAACTTCACCCATCTACAAACATGCCAAAATCATAGAATCCATGTTTTAACAAAAGAAAACTCATCCAAAGCATTGCATGAGGTTTTCAAGTGCACACAAGGGTTAGGTCATGTGGTTAAGGCACACCATAACTCATTATTACTGAACTAGGTACATTCTATATTAGAGCTCAAATTTGGACCTGCTCATGAGTGAGGATGATATGGGGATTTGAGGAAACACATGATGATCTCTATAATATGGGTGTTGCAAGTTGTGGTCAAACTCATGATAATTACAGTTCCTTTACCTATTTCTAATCCTAAAAATACTCCTAATAAATAAAAATATCTAAACTAATCCTACTCTAACACTCTAAGGGACCGATGTGAGAGAGAGATGCAAGAATGGGGAAATCCTAAGCTAAGGGGAGGTGATAACACCGAAAAGAGGGGAAAGGACACTCTTAAATTAGGGAAAATTTTAGAAATGAGAAATGATAAAAGAAAGGGATGACACAAGTTCCACTATCTAAAACAACATTTAAACTTCCATATTCATGGAGGAAAATAGAAAACAAACCATGCATAAGAGATAAAATATGCATAACATACCTGAAAATGAATGAAAGGAAATAAAATTCAATAGAACATGATCCAAGGAAGAGAATAGCCACATAAATAGGATTATTTTTCTTTGTAAGGATGCACAATCCATTACATGCAAAGCAAGAAGGAAAAACACCTTGTAAAGATTTAGATCTAAGGCCCACAAATCCAAACACTTAGAAAAAACTATGAATGAATTCCTTAAATTATTATGGGTTACAACCCTTACAAATGAGCATCATTTCACAATATATTAAAAATTAGAGAGAGAGGGAGAAGGGATAAGAGAGGGAAATTTGGATTTAAAGTTTAACCAGAAACACCATGGATTAATTTCTTATAGTAAGAATATGAACGTAGTAAAAACCATTCACTCTCACCATCTTATGTTTTGGAGAATTCACAGAAAGCATACTTCATTAAATACAAGTATTTGAACTATAATATCTAGCCTCTTTTGATTTTTCAATAATGAATAAAATATTTGGAAACATCACACATTGATTTGGGTTGTTGACCCTATTTTTCACCATGTAAAACTTGAAACACTGTTATGATATTATAGCTTTTGAGTACCTAGAAAATTTTGACATAAGTGAATAAGAGAAATACCCTGGATGAGTAACCCATGAAACCTAACATAAATTGAAAATCATGTTTTGGGATCAAAGAGTAATTGACACATGACATGTGTTTGAATTGTGATGTCCCAATGTAGAAGGGACCTGAAAATCAAAAATATTAATTGACCATCATGTTTCGAAAGTGGGAAACATGAAGCATGGGAAATGTTTTAAACCCTTCATGTCCTGATCATGAATAATCCCAAAACCTGACACATAGGGGAATGTGAATTTTGGAAGTGGGACACATGTAACAAATGACATGTCAGAATGCACAAAAATCTTGAAAACATAACAATATTTAAATGAACTCCCCAACACCAAAAAAATTGTAAATCTTCCTAAGTCCAAAATAAAGTTTTAGGTTAAATAATAATTCCTAATGACCACTAAGATTTAGATATTATGCTAAGTCATTACTCAGGGACCGCTAGTCTCTAAATATATTACTTTGAAAGCTTGCAAAAATGGCTAAGTCAATTTTTGATAAGTTATCCAATTTTACAAGGGGTGAAAATTTGGGATAATAGTTTGGTGACCTCCAAAAGACATCTACCTACTAGATTATAAATACCAGTTACCTTAAAACATCCATTGGGAATGGAGTCAAGTCTGAAACCATGAAAAAATGATATAAAACTTGTAATTGCTTACCTGTGAACCCCGTGAAGCTCTACTTAGACTTAGCACTAATATTCTCTATTGAAACGATCATTATTCATGAAAGTTGTTCTGAATTGGATTTAATGATAGTGAAAAACAAAAATAAATTTTATTTTCCACTCCATTAATCTACAAATGGAGAATAAAATAAAATCACTCCCTCTTTTGGTTGCATACGACTTACCATGGAACCTTCCTTTTGAAATGCCTTGATCTACTTATGAAGTTGATTTGACATGTGTTCTATATATAGTTTTCCAAACATCCCCCATGGTCTTATTTTAGTTAGTCTGCATTTGATTTTGTGAGGTGTTATAACTTATACCTGAAACTTTGAAACTATTCATACAACATACCTTCCTCAGAATCCCCCATGAACATACTAAAATGACTTTTTCAATAATCAAATTTTCACTACTTAGGTGAAGTCTAGGAAGAAACTTCTGGAGCTGGAGGACTAGTTCAAAAATCCCAACGAAAGGTTGAAAAGGATGGAGGAGGGCAAGAAAAGAAGGATTTTCAACATGCGCATCAGTAGCTCCAAGGATGAGCTGGAGGATGATATTGATGAAAAAGGAGCTGAGAGTGGTATGAACAAAGATAGCCATGATGGTAACAGTGGGGGATCCCCCAACAATTAACTTTTGGTATCTGGACTGTTGGCAAAATTTTGGTGAACTTTTGTTGTTTTGTTTTTTTGGAGACTATTTCTCCTTCTCTTTGGTTTCCTAATCTTACTACAAAGTCTGGTCCTTAATTGTAATATTTAAGCATGTTTAACTCCTTTCTGGGACTTTTTCGTTTCCTTCTTGCTTGTTGCTTTTTGTTCCTCCTTTTGTAATGGCCCCTGGGAGTCAATCGTTGTTTTTACTAAATCTAATAAAAAATAACTGAAAGGCCCACACAACTATGTACTAAAAGGAAAATTATACATTTATAAAAGGAAATGTATAGAGTGTGCATAAGCACTAGATTTTTAATTAAAAACCTACACTAACCTACTCTTACTAGAGAAAAGAGAAACTAAACAAAGCCTGATATATGTAGGGAGAAGTAGTTTCCCTTTCTTATAGATTTAGACCATGTACTTGATTTTATACTAAACATGGCCTCTAATAAATGTAAAAATTGTTTTGAAGCTAATTTTCCACCCTATAATTCAAAGTATAAACTCAGAAAATAATGTATACCACTTTTAGTTTCTCTATATTTAGATTTGAAAGGAATCACAACTTATCTTTAGTGTTTTGATGATCATTTTGATGCTCCAAAGTTAGAATGACCAATTATAGCTTAATTTTTTTCTCTAAATTATCCAATTAATTGATTGGGAAAGTTTTTATTCTATTGATTTTCCCATCTTCTTTGTATGCGACCCCATGAATGGAGATACAAGGAACACTTTATTTTTCGTCTCCATCAGGAAGCATGTCTGCAAACTGATTTATACTCTTTTCTAATTCTACAAACAAGCATGTCTCCTCCATAATAACATCTAATTTGGAAATGCGGTTATCATTATTTTCCTCATCTTCAGGAAAAAGGCTTGAAAGATCAAAATCATCTACAAAATTAAATTATTCTAAGGAAAGGGGAAGAAAGATCTAAATTGTTACTATCAAAGTAAAGAAAGAAGCTTCCTATGATCTCTTCATAATTCATGGCCTCTAAATCTACTTTTTCTTATTCTATGGCATGAATTTCCTTGTGATAAGTTGCAACATCTAATTATGTTCTTGGAATATCATTGTGTTGGGTTTAAAAATGGAACATGGGTTGAAACCACAGTCAGAGGACAACAAGTCCCTCATCTTTAATGAGAGAGGTTCCCTTATTGAAAGCTGTAAAAATAAATGTACAAATCTATAACTATCAATGTTTGGATCCTAGTATCCTGGAGTTTTTTCATACTCAAAAGATTATCAATCAAAAGGAATGGATGAATAAAGAGATGGGAGAAGGAAGAAAACAACAATGCTTTTAGGAAATATAGATAGGAGAGTAACTCCCTACTCACACTGAACAAAGAAAATATAGAAAAGGATCAATTACTTTACCACCCATGTAAATCTACAGACACAAAGTTCTAAAGATTACACAAACCAAAAAATAAAGTTTCTATTGAATTCCAAATAACTGATCCATTGAACCAGGAAGAGACAAAGAGAGATAATAGAGGAAATAAAAAAAGAAAGATTTTGTATTGAATTAATTAAAAATTTACAATGTTCCCAGAAAAACCAACCTCCTTTTCCCATGGCCAAAACCATGTTCTTATAACAATCTGTGTACATCCATACTTTGTCCCCAAGAAAAGAATATCCAAATGGAATACTGTTTGATGCAGATCCACTTTTGGAAAGTGACATGAAACAAACGCACTCATGAAAACTAGATGCTCAAAAAGGTGAATATTTTGTCAGTTTGAGCATGATTACTTTAGCAGGGGGTATCTCATGATTTTCTTCTTCATCTGGTCTTACTATTCTACCTTTTAACCACTTCCATAGCACTCAAGTGCTTACTGGTAAGTTCTCCCCCTTTTTATCGTGTATGCCCGATAAACTCCATTTTCTGAAGATCAACTTTACATTCCTTTAAACTTATCGATTTGAATCCATAATAAACCAAAAATGAATCTCATGGAGAAATTACAAGTATACAGAGAAAAAAGAATGCAGAATGATCAATTTTTCCATTTTGGAGAGCTTTGGTTCGTTAATGGCATTTAAAAACCAGATGAGTGCATTTTGCTATATTTTCTCCCTTTTAACTTCATATTTGGACCCTACACGTGGCAAGATCGAAGCAACGATGACCCTAGGGGAGAAATATGCATTTCCTAACATTTGGGAGAAAAAGCGTGATTTCTCATTTTGTTATGCCCCTTCACATCTCTACCAAAGGCTAGACACATTGCGCCATTTGAGTGGCTGAGGAAATGCGATTCAAATCTGCCATTTAAACTCTTTTTAACAAAAATCTCAAATTCTCAAAAACCTTTGCTGGCCTACTTTGAATTTTCAACATGAACACTTGGCACACCTTGACTGGAAAAGGGGTCGTGGCTCAATTTCGAACATTTTAACCCTTTGGTGAAAAAGGATCAAATTCTCAATTTCCTCCCCAAGCCCACTGTTCTGATTTCATTCTTTAACACATGGCATCACCTGACTAGTTGTGGGTGTGTGTTTCACTTTTATACTTTATGTATTTTGAAAAGGGGAAAAATTCCAACCTTTCCCTAAAAATTCCATGCCCAAATTGTTGACTTTTCAACATAGGCAACGTGTCTCTTTCTAATTTGATGCAGTCTTGAAGTTAGAAATTATCCCTTCACATGACTGGTGCTATGGGCCATTTTATAACTTTTTGGCCTTTGTGGAAACAAGGCTAAAATTCCTAAAGTCCCCCGTCGGTCCGCCAAAGTGCATATGGATTTAAAAATGGCCATGTGTCCCTATTTCATTCTTCAACACATGACATTACCTGATTGGTTACAGGGATGTGATTCACTTTCTATCTATTTTGAAAGGGGAAAAATATCTAGCTTTTCCCTTGAAATTCCAGGCCTCTGCAATTGAATTTTCAACATAGGCCATGTGTCCCTTTCTAATTCATTACGGGGATGTAGGTCATTTTACAACTTTTCACCCTTTCACCGTAATTTCTTAAAGAATAAAATGGATCCGTCACCTTGAACTTCTGCCAAAACTACTCCAGTGAATCAGGGACCGTCGGTGATACGGGGAAAATCTAACATTTTTTTCCAAAATCACCAAAAGTGATAAGTGCAAAAATAAACCCATCTGTCCACATCTAATGAGAAGAAAATGTGTAGTTTCACCTTTATGAGCAAGAATTTTACAGGGAAAAGAATGTAGCAAGTTACAGGAAATAGGTAAATGCCATTTTTACTCCCGATGAAGAATTTATTTCTTTGTAAAAAGGTTTAAAAATGAAAGATGCAAGGTCCCACGCATTCCAAACGCATAAAAGAAGAACTAAAATCATTTCCCATCCATTTAAAATAGTTAAAAAAATTTAACGGCAGCAAACTAAGGGAATTTTTATTAAAAACACCATGGGAAATGAAAACGAGCATCTGAGGAGTTTAAAACATGAATTTCTTCTATGGCAGGGATCTAATTTTCCTGACATTAGATTCGAAAGGGTGGGGAAAATTGAGAGGAAAACAACTGACTCCTTATGGGGATGATTTGGTAGAGGAAAGAGGCAAAAACAAGAACCTTAGAGAATTCTGGGTAATCAGATCGAACTAGTTTCTTAGCCAATGGGAAATGGAGTAAAAAAGAAGCAATACCAACATAGAAGAGAACATAGAAAGGAAACCAACCAAAACAAAAACAAGGAAAGAAAAACATTATACAAAATGTACAAAGGGACTGCCAAAACTCCTAGGTTTTGAACAACTTCAAAAATTTCCCACTATAAGGAAGTGGGATAGGAGAACCATCCATGTAATTCAGGTAAAAAGAGTTCTCACTAGTAAAATGTATAATTTTTAAAGGACCAATCCAAAGGGAATCAAATTTACCATGGCTTCTCAAGGTTCATGCCTTTTGTCCCAAAAAGGAACACCGTCTCCCACTTGAAAAGTTCTAGGTTTAGCCTTTTTGTCAAATAGAGCTTTTACCTTGAGTTGATGAGTTAATATTCTGTCAACCACTTACAATCTATCTTCATTCAACTTCTAGAGGTACATAATTCTTTTGTCCAATGAATTGGTAAATATGGCATCCTCAATGGCCTTAATTTAATGTAAGGATGGAATTTCCAATGTCACTGGTAGTTGAGCTTCAACTCCATATACCACTTGAAAAGGAGACATTCCAATGGCTTTCTTAGGTGTAATCTTATTTTCCCATAAAACATCATATAGTTTCTTATTCCAATTCCTCTGAGAGTCATTAACAAGCTTCCAAACAATGGTGACCAAGTTCTTGTTAGTTGATTCTGATTGTCCATTCCCTTGGGGATAATAACCCGAAGAGTGGGCAACGGAAATGCCATAGCCATAGAAAAACTCCATCATCTGAGCAGAAGAAAAATTGGAAGCATTATTAGTGACAATCTTGATTAGTATCCCAAACCTTATTAAGATGTGCTCCTTGATGAAGTTGCATACTACTTTAGAAGTAGTACTTTGAACTTGAAAGGCATCCATCCACTTGGTGAAATAATCAGTGGCAGTCAAAAACTTGAGTATGCCCTATACTTGAAGGTGGATTGAGCGATGCAATGAAGTCCAAACCCCATTATTGAAAAGGTTCCTCAATCACCACTTGTTTGAGAGGTAAAGTGGCCAATTTCGATCTTCCAAAAAACATTTGACATGCTTCACACTTACCTACCCACTTTAATTCATCTTTGAACAACGTATGCCAATAATATCCAACACAGAAGATTTTGTGGGCCGTGACAGTAGAAGAGAAATGACTTCCACATGCCTGGTCATGAAAGGATGAGAACAATTTCTATTTATGCTCTTTGTCAACACATTTCAAAAACCTTCCACCTATCCCTCATTTGAACAATGCATTTTCCCACAACATATATTACATAGACCCTAATTTGATGGCTCTCTTATCCTTAGAACTCAAATGGGATGGAAATTCTCCATAAGTAAGAAAGTGTGAAATGCCAGCATACCGTTCATCAGTTGAGCTGAGGAAAAGAATAAGAGTGATATCAACTTCCTACTTGGAATTTTGCATCATCTCCTTCAGTAATGAGTTCACATAAGCCCTTTCCTCGAACCAGATTGGTGGGTTTGACGTCAATATTATACTCCTAAACTTTGGCTACCTAATTGCCTCTCTTGGTTCCAAATTCTTGTTGTGTAAGAATGGATTTAATAGTTGTATTAGGCATAAACATAATAGAATGAGATTTGAGGATGTAAAAATGAAATTGTGTCACAGCTTTGACCACTCCAAAAGAATCTTTCTCTATCATGGTGTATTTCATCTCATGGGCTTTCAAAATATATCTCATGAACACTATGGGGAGTTCATGACCTTCAACATTCTCCTAGGTTAACACAATAGCTAGAGTAATTTTAGTAACATAGCAATAGATAAAGAAGTCTTTGTTATAATCAGGGCATGCCAAGATTGGATTCTTTTCTATAGCTCTCTTGATGTCTTCAAATGTAACATTTCCTTTAGAGGACCAACCAAAATTCTGCTTCTCTTTCTTTATGTGGGCTATGTTAAAAGTAAGTTCAGAAAAATCAGGTATGAATCTTCTTAAGAAGTTGATCTTACCAAAGAAAGAGTGCACACCCTTCTTGCTTGTGGGGAGAGGGATCTGTTGAATCATCTAGACTCTTTCTAGATCAATCTTGATTCCCTCCTTAGAGACAATGTGTCCCAATAATTTTCCATCGGTAACACAGAAGACCAACTTCTTGGGATTTAAGGAGATGCCATGCTCTCTAAACTTTTGGAGGACAATTTTAAGGTGTTGGAAATGATCAGCTCTTGTTTTTGAAAACACAGTCAGATCCTTAAGGTATATAGCTATGTATTTTTCCTTGAGACTACCAAAAGCCAGGTCCATTTCCCTCTGAAAGGTGGCACCAGTATTTATGAGGCCAAAAGGCATTTTCCTATAAGAAAAGGTGCCCTAAGGAGTGGTAAAGGTAGTCTTATGTTGATCCGTAACACTTACTTCTACTTGATTATATCCTTAGAATCTATCAAGAATGGACATCATTTCTGAACCTATAACAAATTGCAACACTTGATCTATTACATGGAGAGGATAATTATCCTTCAAAGAGGCTTGATTCAAATTCCTAAAATCAACACAAATCTATATCTCACCATTCTTCTTCCTGACAGGCACAATATTAGCTATCCACGTTGAGTGGTGAATGGGGAAAATGATCTTATCCTTCAATAACTTTTGGATCTCTTGAAATATTACATCAACAATTTTAGGGTTATACTACATCTGCTTTTTCTAGAAGGGCTTGATCCCAGGTTTTAAAGGAATGAAATGTTGCATCTCTTTCGGATGAAAATCCTTGAGATCATCATAAGAATATGCAAGAAAATCAACATACCTTTTCAATGGATTTGTTGCTTTCTCCCTCTCCTCTTGTGTGCATCACTTTCCGATGTTTACTAGCATGGGTTCATTAAGATTCCCAACATTTATCTTTTCATATTTAGCAGACTGCTGAGCTCCTTTGGAAGTTTTGGACTTTATGTACCTATCTTTTTTATCAAATAAATCTTCTAAACTTACCAGTCCTTTAGGTATCTTATTACCTTTTAGTTTTTTGTAGCCATCATGATCCATTTCTTCCTTGTTATCTTCTTCATATGGGGGTACACACTCTCTAGGTAGATTTCCACTTCCTTCTAAGTACAACTAATAAAAATTATCTCTGAGTTCAAGGAAGGAAAACAAGTGTTTATCATCATTAAAGACCTACCAATTGTTTGCATTGTCAGGAATACTAGGCCTATGAATCATCTCAATGGTGAATTTATCTTGTGAGAAATCTTGATGAGGTATCAGTAGAGACCACAAGACAGCCAAGGAATCGGCCCTGGTGTTTTTTTTCTTGGCATGGCTTCAATTGAAAAGGCATCAAGGAACTCAATGGAATCCAAAACCAAATTCTTGTAATGTTTCAACCTTCTATTCTTCACTTGAATGAGATCACTGACCTATTTTACAATCAGATCTGCATCACCATGAGCAAGGAGATTCTTGATCTCCATCTCTTTTTCCATGCATAAACCAAGAATGAGAGCCTTACACTCAGTTGTACTATTTGTGTTTTTGAATTAGAGCTTGAAGAAGAAAGGATGAATTTTTGCTTCAGGAAAAATAAGCACCACACCATCTCCAGAACCAACTAAGGAGAAACTACCATCAAACTCAAAGACACAAATGCCATTAGGATCAAGAATCACTTCCTTAGGATGGTTAGCCTCATCTTGTGACATGATCGTGTAGTTACCATAACCAATGTCCTCATCAATTATTAGTGCCTTTGGGTCATCTATTTTTTGCATAATATATTCAGTTTTTTTCTCAGGAAGTAACTTCTTCATTTTCCCATTCACTGGAATAAGAGCATGTGACCAATCCGTCATGATTTATCCTCTAACATCTTTGTAAAAATTTCTACTTAGCAGCACACCGTAGGAAGGGAGAATATCAACTACCAAAATGGTGGATCAAACTCTCTTCTCTGGTAAAGCAACAAAGGCTACTTGTGCATCCTTGATCTTTCCAACCAATGGAACTTCTTTACTTTCCATTGAGTAACATGAACCAAAAGTGTGGGTTATGGTTAAGCCTAGGGCATGAGATACCTTAGCAGGCATCACATTATCTGAAGCACTAGAATAAATAACACAATTGTTGAGTTTGTGGCCAGCTATGGGAATAAGGACATAAAATGGTTTGATCTTCTCATCAGATGAAGTGACTACTCCCACAAGGCTTGGTTGAGATGAAGGAGAAGGAGTGGGAAAGAGACCTTTAGACCTAGGGAATGAAGGCTTGGATTTGGAGTTTACAAAGTCTACCATCTTAGCAAAGGCCTTGGGATGGGTTTGGTAGAATTCATCTTCTAAGATCTGGATCTTATTTTTCTTGAGATGGTCAATAATGTCAAAAGAACTAGAGGCAGATGGAGCATAATTGATAGGAGTAGATGAAATTTTTGACTTATCAACTCTATTATTTGAAGGAAAAGAAGTTTTAGGAGTAGAAATAGAAGAGGAAGGAGCAACAGAACCTACCTTGGGTGTGGAAGAAGTTAGAGTAGGAGCTCCTCTCCTTGCAATCACTAGAATGGCTATAGGAGGCTCCTTTTGATATTTTAGCAGGCTGTACCACTTTCTCCTTCTTGTTGGCTTGCTCATGAGTCATGACAACATATGATTCATTGTTCATCTCTGTAACTCTTTCTTCATAATCATCCTCTTCATCTATACCTTAGGTGGTGAGAAAATGGACATGAGATCCAATCAACTCTTCTAATTCTTCATCATCTTCCTCTTCATGTTCTTCACATATTTCATTCTCCTCCTCCTCATCAGGCTCCAGTACTTCACATGTTGTATTGAATGGAACTTTAATAGGTGGGCCTTCAATTTCAAATCTGGTATGAGGAGATGGAAATTGATTGCCTAGCTGAAATTTCTTCCTAGGAACATCTTGATAAGGAGCATGCTGGGAGAACTTCATCTTGATAGCAATAAAATTATTAGCAAGTTTATGTACCAACTGATCTGTATTAGCTCCAACAGAAGATGTGGAAGAATAATATGGTTTGGATTTGGATGATTCTCTCCTTAGCTTTGTAGACATGATCAGATCATCTTCAACACTAACATCAAATATCTGATCACCATATAAAGTGGAAATATTAGCTCTTCTAAGTGCATAGCTCACTTTAGGAAGTTGGGCATTAAGGAAGAAATATTTTTGAATTTGATCTACATGGACCATCCTGTTGAATTTGGCCACAAATTCCCTCATGGGCTCATGTCACTCTTTCTTGATTTGAGAAATCTAGGCCAAGAGGGCATGTACATTCTCAACAAGTTTGAAACGCTGCTCAAACTGGGTCATCATGGTGTTCCAATTGGTGATGGATCCAATAGGGAGATGGTAAAACGAATCAACAACATTATCTTACAATGTCTCAACAAAAATTCTAATGGAGATATCTTCATGTTCACCTCCGAGAACACCACAAGCAACAATGAAGGCTACAATATGTTCCTCTGGATGAACCTTCCCATCACCTCTGAATTTAGGGAAATTCTTTCTATTGCCTCTAGGAAATTCATGCAATGGCTAGGGAAGAGAAAGAGGCCTAACCCTTTAGCACCATGGTAGAGGAGCTTCCATCCTTAGAAAGATTGTTTGGAGAGGAACTAAAGAACAGTGAGAATCAAAGCATGCTAATTGTGACCGATTTGATCTTGAGGGATATCACTCCGAGAAGTTTTGTCTCTAGCGGGAGGAGTGCTTGTAGATCTTGTTCCTCTTCTTTTTCTTGATGAAGGGAGAGAGAAAGCTTGATGATCCAGAAGTATGAATGAGGGTCTTCTTACCCAAGGGTTCTTCTACCCTGAGTGTATATTGGAGTTGCCAGATCAAATATGATCAAGAATTTGTTATTCAAAAAATGGAATCCATTTGAAATGAACTCCCCAATGGACTCACAAAAATCAGTTGGGTTTCAGAATGGAACATGGGTTGAAAACACATTCAGGGGATAAGAAGTCCCTCCTCTTTAATGGGAGAGGTTCCTTTATTGAAAGATGGAAAAACAAATATACAAATATACAACTATCAATGTTTGAATCCTGGTATCCTGGAGTGTTTTCATACTCAAAATATTATCAATCAGAAGGAATGGAAGAATAAAGATATGGGAAAAAGAATAAAACAACAATGCTTTTAGGAAATATAGATACCAGAGTATCTGCTTACTCACAGTGAACCAATAAAATATAGAAAAGGATCAATTACTTTGCCACCGATGGAAATCTACAAATAAAAAGTTCTAAACATTACATAGACCAAAACACAAAGTTTCTATTGAATGAAAAACAAATGATCCATTGAACTAGGAAGAGACAAAGAGAGATAATAGAGGAAATAAGAAAGAAATATTGTGTATTGAATTACTTCCAAATTTACAATGTTCCCCAAAAAACCCGCCTCCTTTTCCCGTGGCCAAAACCATGTTCTTATAACAATCCGTGTACATCCATACTTTATCCCCAAGAAAAGAATATCAGAAAGGAATAATGTTTGTTATAGATCCAATTTTGGAAAGTGACATGAAACAAATGCACTCATGAAAAACAGAGGTTCAACAAGGAAAATATTTTGTCAGTTTGAGCATGATTACTTTAGCAGGGGGTATCTCATGATTTTCTTCTTCATGTAGTCCTACCATTTCTACCATTTAACCACTTCCATAGAACTCAAGTGATTACTGGTAAGTTTTCCCCCTTTTTATCATGTATGTCTGATAAACTTCATTTTATGCTGATCAAATTTACATTCCTTTAAACTTATCAATTCGGCTCCACAATAAACCAAAAATGCATCTCATGTAGAAACGATAAGGATATAGATAAAGAAGAATGAAGAATGATCCATTTTTGCATTTTGAAGAGATTTGGTTCATTAATGGTGTTTAAAAACTAGATAAGTGCATTTGGTTATCTTTTCCCGCTTTTACCTTCAAATTTGGAGCCTACTGATGGCAAGATCCAAGCAACGAAGGCCCTGGGGGAGAAATCTGCATTTCCTGACATTTAAGAGAAAAATCATGATTTATCATTTTGCTCTGCCCCTCCATAGCTCTGCTAAAGGCCAAACACGTGGCACCATCTGTCTATATAAGGAAACGTGGTTCAAATCTGCCATTTAAACTCTTTTTAACAAAAATCTCAAATTCTCAAAAACCTCTGCCAGCCCACTTTGACTTTTCAACGTGAACAGCTGGCACAACTTGACTGGAAAAGGGGTCACGGCTCAATTTTCAACATTTTAACCCTTTGGTGAAAAAGCATCACATTCACTATTTCCTTCGCAAGCCCACTATTCTGATTTCATTCTTCAACATGTGGGATCACCTAACTGGTTATGGGGGTGTGTTTCACTTTTATACTTTATGTATTTTGAAAAGGGGAAAATTTCAACCTTTCCCCCGAAATTCCATGCCCCTGCCATTGAATTTTGAATGTAGGGCACGTGTCTCTTTCTAATTTGTTGCAGGCCTCAACTTAGAAATTATCCCTTCGTATGAGTGGGGCAGCAAGCCATTTTAGAACTTTTCACCCTTTATGGAAACAAGGCTAAAATTCCTAACGTCCTCCGTCGGTCCGCCAAAGCACATATCGACTAAAAAATGGAAATGTGTCCCTATTTCATTCTTCAACAAGTGACATCACCTAATTGGTTGTGGGGATGTGCTTCACTTTTTGTTTGTTTTGAAATGGGAAAAAGATCCAACTTTCCCCCTGAAAGTCCATGCCTCCACCGTTGACTTTTCAACATAGGCCATATGTCACTTTTTGATTCACTGTAGGGATGTGGGGCATTTTACAAATTTTCACCTTTTCACCGTAATGCCTTAGAGAATAAAATGGATACGTTGCCCCAAACTTTTTCCAAAACTGCTCTAGCCATCAGGGACCGGCGGGGATGCAGGGAAAATCTGACATTGTTTCTGAAATCACCAAAAGTGATAAGTTAAAAAATAAACCTATCCAGATGCATCCAATGAGAAGAAAACACGTACATTCACCTTTTCGAGAAAGAATTTGAGGGGGAAAAGAATGTAGGAAGTTGCAGGAAATGGGTAAACGCCATTTTTGGTCCTGATGAAGAATTTCTTTCTTTGCAAAAAGGTTTAAAAATGAAATATGCAATGTCCCACGCATTCCAAACACATAAAAGAAGAACTAAAATCATTCCCCATCCATTTAAAATAGGTAAAAACATTTTAACGGCAGTAGACTGAGGTAATTTTTATTAAAAACGCCATGGGAAATGAAAACAAGCATCTGAGGAGTTTAACACAAATTTCTTCTATGACAGGGCTCCAATTTTCACAAAATTAGATTTGAAAGGGTGGGTAAAATTGAGAGGACAACAAATTGTAACTCTTCAAAATTACAGAAAGCTATAAACATGTAGGACAATGGGGCTCACTACATTCAAATGAATAACATGCTCATTTTGAAGCTTCTCTCTAACCTTATGCTCTGCAGTTCCAAAACCTTTTTCTTTAGATGGTTCAATCAAAATAGTAGGAGGTTCTTCAATGGATTGATCCATATCTCTATTTACACTTTCAACTTTAGTCCATTCATCAACAACTATTTTATTATTTCTAAGAAAGGAACTCAACTCAACTGAGTTTGATGGATTTGTAGGAGATTTTTTTACATATTCTTAATGATGAATATCCTTCATTTGAAAATCATATCTCCAATCCTTGAAAATAATATTCTTGTCAATTCTATGTGGATCTTTCTCAACATGTCCCTCTAAACCTACACGTGTATTTTTTTTATCTAGAATAATGCAAAACATCCCCACTAGCCATAAAATATGAGAGATCTTGGTTAGTGAGGAATGGATCATCAGGAAACCAAATTATTGGACAATTACTTTTCTGGTTAGTCTCAAGTTCTTCATGGGTTTTAACTTGTTATTTGTGAGGCTCAGGAACATGTAAATCTTGTTTTATGAAGTGGGGAAAAGATCTAGCCATTGGTTGAGTTTTTGGTTTATAAAATGGAGGTGTAAGATTTTCATATATAGGAGATGTAGATTTGGGAGTAAATATGGAAGATAAATAAAGAGGAGGAGAAAGGGGAGAAGATGAAGGAGGGGAATCCTCAACGGAAGTAGACATAAAGATAAGAACATGAAATTATGACTTATATGGTGCAGGTTATGAAGAGTAATAGGGAGGGATGTGAGATGGTAGTGTTGCCACATTGAAAAGGTTTTCTAAAATGATATTGATGAGCCTCCAATTTTTTACACCACATTTCTATTTGAGGGAATAACTCAATAGTAAAATATATCCTCTATAGAGGTATGAGACAATTTGGCATAGGGTCACTCCATGGATAGGGCTTCCTAAAACCAGATTGAACATACTTCATTAAACATATCGCTCTAATTTGCACCATGCTTACTTCCATTCCTTGAACTTTCCTTTAGAAATCGGTATCTTCCACAAAGTTTCCACCATTATCTACATATCCTTGTTATTTTCAAACATTTTGGATAAAAGAATAACAATATGAGTCAATTAGGGTTGTTTTATACACATGTTCATCATGAAAGGGATCATAAAACTAATTTGGAGGAGCATTTTTGAAACATGGAGGTGAAGGGTAATGACATTGCTCTTGGAAATGAGTATTATAATGAGGGAATGAAGTCATGATTTTAGAACATCATGAATGAGAAGAAACTAAAATGAAAGTGATGAATCTAAAGATAGAAATGGAAGAGAAGGACAAGGGAATGATTTTCCACTCAGAAAATGGGTTATTTTGTAGGAATAATGGCATGAAATTCACCAAATGTGTTGAAACAAGCCTCAAAAGGGTATAAATTTCACTAAACACCCAGGAAATTTAGTGAGAATTAAATATAATCTTTCAATGCTTGTCCCATCGAGTATGGCAAAAGTGTTGGAAAAGTCAAAACACCAAGGTGGCTAGAAGGTAGAAATGGGACACTGTACGCACCCAAATATTACACGGTACTACATGGAAGAATACGATAAGTCTCCAATGATGAAGAAAATATTCTCCAAAGTTTTAATGAAATCCAAATTCCAACCCTTCAATTTTGCATGCTTTTCATGACAATTTGTTTTCCATGTTTTTAAGTTTGAGATTTTATCCTATGCTTATAGGCTATCTCCCACTCCTTCCATACTTTGTTTTCAGTGTTAGTTCTGTGACCACTTTCTTATGCTTCTGGGATGGAAAATATTTTGTTTAATTGCTTCTGAGAATAATTTATTTCCTAGATCTTGAGAACTTTCTAAAGTAAAGATCTTAGTTAAAAGAAATATCATTTACTATAATAATAAATTTTCAATACACTTTATATTTTAAAAAGATCTTATCTTACAATCTTGCAACTAAGGGATAACCACATTTGGATATTCTCTTTTTTAATTTATTTTGATTATAAGTAGCTTTTTTTTATGTTAGATTAGTTTCCTTGTGTTTGTGTCTGCAAGCAAATTGTTTTATTTAATTCTTGTAAATAAAAGAAGAGAGTTAGGAATTTAACTTATTTTAACCATTTTGGTTATTTGGGGACAAAATATTTTCTAAAAAGTAATTGGGAAAAATAAATAGTTAACTTGTAATTATTTTACTTTATTTGAATATAACACTTATTTCAGTAAATCTAGACTTATTCCAACCATAACAGATAAAAACTATAGCCAATATTGGAATCCAATATTATTAGTTTTGGGTTCCAAAATGTTAAATATTGGAATTATTTTCACTCCAAAATCACATGTATTGGATTCCAATATATCCAAAATCACATATATTGGAATTTACTATACTCCAAAATTACATATATTCGAATCTAAAAATAAAACATATTAGAACCCTTTATATTAAACTCCTGAATCAGAGTCCAGTATATTACGTTACCGAATAAATTAATGAATCTAGGAATAATCATTTGATTATTTAAGGTAATCAAACATTGGCATGAAAAATAATTAATAGAACATATTTCTATTTTATATGGGCTAACGACCGCTAGGATGCATCAAATTTTGCTTTGGAATAAGGTTCATGTGTGTTTTAAAATTTGATTTAAGACTAAACTACACAATTATTGGAAAACTCGTGTAATGATTTTTAGGGAATCCAACATTGATCTCCAAAATGATTTAACATAGCATTTTTCTATTTTATACGGCCTAGATGGTCGATAGGATGGTAATTTTTTTTTATTTCAGATAATGTTCTTATTAGTTTTAAAATTTCATTAATATTAAACTATGAAGATCTTGGAAAAATATTTTAATGATTTCATAAAAGCTGACATTAGTCTGCAAAATAATAAACCAATCATGTTTCTTTTTTATATGGGCTAGCGGCCACTAGGATTGATTTTTTTCCGGGTATAAGTTTCTTATAAGTTTTAAAATGTCCATAAGATTAAACTATGCAAATATTGGGAAGATATTTTAATAAATTCAAAGAATCCAACATTGATTTGAAAAATAATAAATATAACATGTTTCTTTTTTATAAAGGCTAGTGGTAACTAAGATTAAACTTCTGCATTGGAATAAGGTTCTTATTAGTTTTTAAATGTCATTAACATTAAAACTATTCAAGATCTTGGGAATTTTTGTAATGATTTCATGGAAGTGGACATTGATTTGCAAAACAATAAAATGATCATGTTTCTTTTTTATGTGGGCCAGTGACCGCTAGGATTAATTTTTTTTGGAATACGTTATAAATTTCTTATCAGTTTTAAAACTTATTTAAAACTAAACTATGCATGTCCTAGGAAGATATTTTAATGATTTTAGAGAATCCAACATTGATCTATAAAACAATAAACACAATATGTTTCTGTTTTGTACAGGCTAGTTGCTTAACTTATGCTTTGAAATAAGGTTCTTATTAGTTTTCAAATGTTTATAAGATTAAACTATAAATATATTAGGAAAATATTTTAATGATTTTAGGGAATCCAACATTAGTTTGCAAAAAAATAACCAGAACATGTTTCTATTTTATATGGGCTAGCGGACTCTAGGTTAATGAAATTCAAGAGATGTGATACACTTCAAGGTTAATTTACTATGATGTGATTGAACCTCAATGTAAATAGATAATTAATGAAGATATTCTAAAGAAACTAGCATAGGGGGACAATCCCGACTATAAGAATATAATTAAATGTAAAACCATTACATATATATTTTCATATATATATATATATATAATTAAATTTAAAACCATTCCATATATATTTTCATCTTTAAATATGGATATGATATTAATTAAAATTAACTATAAAACCATCCAAGATATCTTTATATATTTAAATATAGATATGAAATAAATTATAATTCCTTTTCTATAGATAGAATTATGGAAAAACATTTTGTTGGTATCAAAATTTGTTCTCCCTTCCAAGCTGAGTAGCACCACAGATTCTACACAGATATTAGAGACAAATAGATATCAATGTTTGTCATTTTGTAGCTGGCGATGAGATCTAATTTTCCCTTTGTCACTCATATTTGTGGAGAGATAGATAGCACCTTCAAGAGGATCTGAACTATCCTCACTACTTTAGGTCATGCCTTTTGACTAGGGTGAGAGGGCCCGTAGTGTAACCTCTATTTGATGAAGGAGATGGAGATATCCCTCTTTTACACAAAGTTTATGAAGAAAACCTTGGGAAAGTATGATCAATACTCCATAATTTAACTCTCAAGAGTTGTCACTTCTAAAATATGGAGATACTTTCAAAACAAGGATAAGGTTACTGAAGACATTACGAAATCCTGATTGTTCTGCATATTTTAGTAAATAGATTTTAATTCTTTATGGATATATATGGAAAAACAGGGTTAGTTCAGGATGGATTCATGGTTTTTAAATGATTTGGTGGGAGATCAAGCAGGATAAAGTCAATTATACTCGATCTTTGAGAGAATTCACAACAATTTGAAAGCTAAATGACAGAAGGCTTCAGAAATGCTAAGACATTCCTTCAACCAGAAGGTGTGCTTCAATGTAGGCCCAGATCAGCATGGTTTCACGCAATATTTGAGAATCTAGCACAAAGGCTTGAGTTAAAAGACTCAATTAAACACCAAAATCTCTGATCAATCATGCCTAAGGTACACCAAAAGAGTTACATACAATATTTATCAACAAATGATAGTAGAGTGATTTTAAATTTATTTATCTCATCACAAGATGAAGTCTCTTCTTGGAATAAAATTGAAAATGCCACTAAAATATCATAGGGATGAGATCATGTGTGATTTCACAAAGATTTCAATCTAAGATTGCAATAGGAACAAAAGAAACCATTTATAAACATTCTGAAACAAACGAAAAAATATACACAAATTACTAAAGATTGAACACAAATTAATTTCAAAATTGCTTAGATTCATCTGTAACCAACTTGACATGATAAAAGATCTAACAGAGAAGAAATTAACCAAATATCACGGATTGGTCTCTTAGAGAGACGACAATATATTTTCTCTTAAGAATTCAACCCCCAACCCTTTGCAAGAGTATTCTCATTACATTTATACATTTCACTCACTTAATTTCCCCCCCAAAAGAGAATAATATTCAAGGGACCTTTTCTTGTTACCAATTTACCTTAGAAAGTGACGTTTAACAAATTCACATCCGAAAGATGCCAAGTGGACCAATTATGAGCTGATCACATTTTTCAAGCCCCTAACTAATGACTAGGAGGCCATGCTACAACCTTTTTCAAATTATTTTTAATCATTCTGATTTTTTCATGTGAGAAATCCCCATTTTAATCATTCTCCGGAGGCTTTGTATAGCTGGATTTGATAGGTAATCCTTTTTCACTCTCGAGGTAACACCTTTTTCATCTTTTGCACCTAAAACCTTCATAATTTCATCCTTTTCCCTCTCTTTCCTCTCTAATTCTTCCCCACATCCATCTTCTCTGGTAATTCTCATTTTTACAAGTGCTCGAGAAATTATAAATTCAAAATATTAACCTTATAAATCGTTGGACTCACAAATTAAGTTCTGAATCCATTCAATGGCACTTTAGAGACAGACAACAAGGAATTTCATCAAAAATTGATGAAAAACAGTGCGTATTTGCATCTCCAGGAGTCTTGGAGAAAAAATGGCAGAAAAATAGGTGAAATACACAACAACCATTGATTATACCCCTTCTCTACTTTATATTATAGCCATCCATGTGTTTCCTTGGTGCAACTACAAAGGAGAATTACAAGGGAAAGTTTCAAAACAAGCACAGGCTTTCTACATGCCCTGGGCCCAAGAAAAACACCTTTTGGCCTTTGAAAAAGTATTAGTGAAAGAGGAGCCCACAGAAGCCTCCACGTGTCTCAATGGTGCATTTTGAGATGGTCCCCAAAAGCAGAGACCCCAAACAAGCATGGGCTAATCATGTGTCTCATTCTGAAATAGTTGTTTAAAAAATTTGAAGGATCAACAAAAGGCACCATGTGTCTAGGGTCTGAGATAGTTTTCCTTGGATGTTAAAAAATATGAGAAAGGGCAGAGTGAGCAGAAGCCTCCAAGTGTCCTCCTAGCCCTTCTTTAAAATTAAATGTAGGGTCCAGTCCCCAAAAAGGTAAGGTCCCTCCACGTGTCCCAGGCCTTATAAAATTTCTTTAAAAATTTTGAATATAGAACGGGGCTAGTGGAAACCTCCATGTGTCTCCCCGATGCAAATGTTAAGGTGGGACCCTGAGGCTGATCCTTAAATGAGCACTGGCCCTCCACGTGTCCATGGTCCACCAAAGCTGTACTAGCAGTATGAATATTTTTCTAAGTTTGGGCAAGGTAGCAGAAACATCCACATGTCTCCTTGGTGCAACTCCAAAGTCAAACCAAAAGGAAAATTTTCAAATGAGCGTCGACCCTCCACGTGGAAATTTTTTGAGCTGTAGAGAGCCTTAGAGTGTTCAAAGTTCCCCACCGAGATGCATCTAACCTGAAAGGGCCATGAATTCACAAATGTTGAGATGTAAATTTGAAAGTGAAAAACATAACTGACAAACTATCAAATGCAGGAAAATCACCATTTGAGCTTGGAAATGAATCTTTCTTTCAAGATAGAGAATTTGGAAATGATATAAGGCCCAAATGTGATTTTTTGAGCCGCATCGAATCACATTTCCATAGATATTTGGGATTAAATGATTGGGACAAAAAAACGTGACTATGGAAAATGGAAGGAAGGGAAAAAACCTGATTTTATGCCCAAGTTACAGTTCTTTCTCATGGACAGAGGAATGGGAAAAAAACTTTGGATTTAAAGTGATCCTTGACCAAATGAAGGGAATGATCTTGACAACCAAGTAGAGGACAAATTTTCCATGCATCAATATGGGGAGATAGAAAACACGACAGAGCCTACAAACTGAAGAATTTCAATGACAAACAAGGCAAGATCAAATTGAGCACCAACACATTTTAATAATTATTTTAATTTTATTGTAAGAATATTTTTCATGATGGGATTCCAAATTCATAGAATAAATCATATAAAATTAAAATTGTTGACATGATACCTATGAACATGCTAAATTTTTAGGTGGTTGGGAAATTTTCAATTCCTTATATTCCTTAAACAATTGTGAACAATTTGTGTTGTGCACATTTTGAAGTAGAGAGGATTATATGACTTAAAACAATAAAAGTAAGAGACTTAAAAATTAAGAGTTGCTAGGTAATTTAAGTTCAACTTATCTAGGTAAATAGATATTAACCAAATTCGAATCCACTAAAAATAAAATTATTGCCAACACTTTTTAATATATTAAGATATCTATTTTCGTTTAAATCCTTCATTATATTCTAACATTACTAAAGATAATCACACACATTATACAGAAATTTATTCTCAAATAAATTTAGGGACATATTTCATAGTTTTATTTTTTAGATAGTTAAATGATTTTGATTAGAGCTATGATTTGGAGGGTTGACGGGTCGCCACCCTATCAGTATCAAAATATTATATCGATGAAGGGCTACATACTAAACCAAAAACTAGTACAAAATATTGTAACATGAAAAATGTGGCCTATAAAAACATAGAGCCAATAACACAAAAAATAGAGTGGGAATGACCGAGAAACCCTAGGTTTCCACTTCTAATTGGTATGTTAATCCAAGTGATGCAATATTCTAGAGAAAGGAAAAAGATGAAACAACAACATTATTCAACTATGCCATACGATCAGGAAGGGCCGGGGTAGGTTTTGTGAGCGTGATCAGGTCTAAGGATGGAACCCTAAATACAGACGCCCCATAAGAATGAGAAGTCATTTTTAAAAACTCAAAACATTGAAGGAGGACTTTAATATTTCAGTTATAGGGCATCAAAAATCATGTTCTCAACCCATAGAGGAGATCAACAAGGACAAATATTTTTAAAAAGACTAGGAAGGATTGCTTTTATCAGAAATTTGATTAAACCAACATAATGACATGGGTAAATTAAATGTGACACAACTTCCATGACCATTTCCTTATGTGCATAGAAAAGTAGACAATTGAACATGAATATTCCTACAATCTTAGAGTTGACATGAGATCTCCTGCCTCTCTGGAGATACTACGTGAAAATAAATTTCTCAATTACATTCAAAATAGGTGTGGAGCCTATGCAGAAGAACACATTACACATACAAGTGGAAGAATAAGGAGAGAGGAAATCCATTTCTAGCTTCTTTCCATGTAAGAGGATGATATGTACATAGGTAGATTCCATGAGAGGGAAGTAGAAAAAAAAAGAGAGAAATGATAGAAAATGAGTGAGGGTAGCTAAAAGAACAACCCATCTAATAGTGTGAGGGAAGGTCGATGCAATAAAAATGGATAACATCATCAAGATTTCCCATGTATTGGTTTGATTACAAATAAATGCTTCTATAGATTGATAAACCGCGAGGTTGGAAAGGAAATTAATGTTTGCATAAATGCAAAGGGGGAAATTACATAATTATAATTGGGATATTGACTTACTAACATCATATCCTTCAATAGTTGCAATATAGGACATAATTCGTCTATCAAGTAGTTGTTAAATGTGTTAGCTATTACATAGTTCCCTACATCATTGAACTTGTTTTTCTCTCTAGAGTCAGTTATAAGAACTCTATTTTTACAATTATAATATGCATTACACTTGCTCGAAACATTGCTAAGATTTTTAAGAAATTTGTTGGGATTCCTAGAACTTTGATAATCAGTCTGTTTTGTCATGATGCAATCTTCATGTGTAAATATAAACACGAAGCTTCCAAACTCTAAGACAATATATTATATGAATAATGGAATAATGTCATTAACATTTGAATATCTTGCCAATGTCCATAGAGAAATTTTGAAATATTTTTTGAAATGTTGCAAGAAATATTTGAAATTAGGTCTTAAAAATAATATTTATTTTTTGAGCTCGATACCTCCAAATTTTTTTAACATCTCATGCGATGAATCAACCTTGTGAGTGGAGTGTGTTAAAATGCCATTAATATCAAATATTATTAGTTTCATGTTTGACATGTTCTTATCTACATATGAAGAAAAAAAATCAAATGGATGAGGGTGGTGAATTTCGACAAAAACAAATTTCTATTTCTTATTTTCACATTGTATGTACTAGAAATAATATTTTTTGTTGCAAAAAAATAGAATCAAGAAAAAATTATTGTGCACTATGAATCTTTAAGAACTTTAAGGTAGTTATTTTATTCCATATATATGCACAATACATTCTTGAATTTGAAAGAAAAATATATAATTCAAATTTCAATGGTGCATTTGAAAATTTTCAATGATCTATACATGTTCTTGTGTTCTCCTACATGTTTCAACCATGTACATAATTCACTTTAAATTAATGAATCAATATTATAGTCTCCATAAAATCTTCTATAGGTTTTGGTTTTGAGAGTAATTTCTTCTTTGAATTCGTATGACTCACATCATCGATAAAAAGTATATTACTTTTACCATATACATTACCAAAAATGTCTACTTTTTGTTGATTGGTATTTATTGTGAGATTACATTGGTGGCATCCCCAAATGAACCTATAGTGGGTATCTCACAACCAGCTAAATTTTTTGATGAACATGTACTTCACCATTATTGAATCCTTAAATATAGACCATAAGGAAGTGTCAAAATATTTTTATGTAGTTATTATCAATTCAACACCAAATTCTTGTTCAAAATATTCAGTATTCTCAGATTTAAAATATGAAACAATATTATGAGCTATTTTGTTGTCAATACCATAAATTCAAAACAACAAACCTTCAACTCCAAAAACTAGTAATTTTGGAGACTTCCCAATTGGATCTATAAAAAAAAAAGTGAATTAATGTAAGCTTCCAAAAGTGATAAAACTAATAGGTCAATTTATTGTTGTGATAATATTTTATTTGGGTAATTCACAAAAAAAACTTTTAAAACTATAATCTCGACTTAATCACGGTGAAGAAATAAATATTACCAACTTTTAAATTTTTAATCTCAACATATAATATAAAAAGTGACCATATGAATATAGGAATGAATATCATTGTAAGAATATTTTGAAATAATTAATAGTTATAAAAGTTTTGCTAGTTGAATTTTTTTTATGCCCTTTATAACACTCAAACTCTGAGAAAATATCTGTGATATGTTTGTGTATAAATAGATCATCAACCACAAACCTTTTAAACAATTTTCTCCATTGCATTTCCTCGCCACCATAAAATTTTCAGGAGGATTTCCCTTTGTGCCTATTATAATACAAAATGTGTCTTTAGAGCCAAAAACAATATCGTCTCTACTCCAAATCTTTTGGATATCTCTTACTGCAATTTTGTCTTCTATAGAGAAATGTTATTTTCCCCAAAAAATAAATCATTTCAATATAGCTACTATTTTTTTTTCAAAGCCTTTATAATCTTTTCAACTTAATATTTTACTTATAGTAACTTTAAAAATTCCTTAATGAAACCTCACGAGCTGATAGTCTCCTTACCAAACTTTAATGTCATCTCCTTATGGGATTGGTTTTTCTCATATAGAAAACCGACCAAATATAAAATAATCAAATAATCCTTTTGGCCAACTGAATAAAAGTAATTTTTTTTTCAATTCTCCGCAATTTGATATTAACAAATTAAAATAATCAAAATTTCAATAGTTAACACTTACTAATTGATATTCCATCTTGGATTCCCTCGCACTCCCCCTCTTAAGGTTCTTGTGATGTTCATTCTATTTAAAAAAAAATTAATCAATTCAAAATTATTTTTATGTCAAAGTAAAACAATTCGTGATACAAATTTATTTTATACAATGTACTACTATGTACTAGACAATATTACACAGCTATAGTTGTATATTAACGACCAGTAGGCTAAACCATTAATGCCTAAATTTTTTTTACAGTCTTTGATGAGTTGAGCGACCACTAATGGCCAAGTACACATAAGTATTTTTTTTCCAATTCTCCACAATTTAATATTAAGCAATTAAAACACATTAATAAATTTAAATTAAATATCATCTCAACATAATTAAATTCATGATACAACTTGCTTCTATACAATGTAATACCATTTACTAGACAATATTACATAGCTATAGATGTATATTGCAACTATTAGGCTTAACCATTTCTATCTAGAATATGTTTGGCTTGAAAATATTTGCTGAGCTTAGCGGATGCTAATGGAAAACTACACAGAAATATTTTTTTCAATTGTACACAATTTAATACTAATGAATTAAAAAATAACATTACTCAATTCAAAATAAATTAATTTGATATATGTATGTTATCAACCACTAGGATAATCCATTACTGCCTCCATGCTTCGTATGGACATGGTATGAAATACATATAAAAAATAAACCACTTTGTTATAGGTTCCTACAATTATGTGGGGCTTATAAATGGATTTATTTATAAGTGCACATGGTTTTTGTCTACGAATTTTATTGTGGCGTGCCAAAAACATCCCCATTTGGCATTAACACTGAAAAAAATTAAATTTTTCTGAAATATATGTAAACAATGAAAATCAAAAACTAATTACAGTGATAAATTTATAAAATAAGTAAATGTCAATCACCTTGTATAAATTCATTGGATGTATAGTCAGCAACATCTGGCACAATAAGTTGAATGGGTTGTAACATTTTTAAAATGACATCATCTCATTTGTTTTTATATGGAGAGGAAGAGACAATGTCTTCCTCTATTGGTTGGTTGTCTGCATAAATATTATATGCATAAATTTGAATTCATTAAACTAATAGAATTGTTTAATGTGATCTTAATCAACATACCTTTTTTCAAATGAGAATAGTAATTTTTTAAAAAAATTTCTTGATCATGTGATTCAAATATAAAAACCACAGATAAACCTGAGTCAACCAAAGCATGCAATGAAACACTACCACCATAAAGCACTATTATCGAAGAATTTCCAAAAGAGAGTCCAGTGAACATATGAGACCAAAACTCATAATATCTCTCGTAAAGAAAATGATGTGCATCTTTCCTCATAGGCCGATATCACCACAGTTGAAATTATTGTGGAATTTAATACATCCAATCTATGATGATTTCTTCTCTCTCCCCATTGTCAGCATCAAATTTTGCATACCATTTATTGTGTACATAAGACAAAAGTATCTTAAATTTTCCATTGCAATTATAAAATCTGTAACAATCTTACACCACTGATTCCCCCTTGTCTTTAAATTTTTTCATGTATTTTTTTATCGTCTCTCTTAAATTTTTTGAATAAGCAACAGGTAAGAGCATAATAATAACACTATTTAGAAAACTAGATCTGACAACTGTAATAAGGTACATTATTGCATCATAATTTATATCACTAGACAAATTGAAGAAATATGTGATCAAAATTTTTGCATTGAATGGATTAGTTGACGGAATATATGATATTGTTATTAGAACTGGAAGGGATATGCAAATTGATAGGTAAAATCTTCTATGTATTCCATCCTTACTGGAACTTATTCTTCCATTGAAATTCACATAGTTGTCTATAATTCTTTATCTTCCACTGGAAGAACCTCTTTGACTTCAGCATCAATTTTCTTCTTTTTATTTTTCACTTCCTTAAAAATCAACTTTTATTTTTCCTTTTTTATCTTTCTCCCAAGAGTACACACAACTGGCAATAATGAGATTCATGTAGACCAATTTTTTGAATAATATTGGCTTCATTGCATTCTTCCAATACAATACTACCTAGATATTTATTTTTCAAATATTTTAGAACCTTTCCTCTCATTTTTATGTCATATTTTACTCTTTGGAAATAATATTCAAAAGTATTTGCTATGATGTCTTCCTCAATAGAGCCAATTATCCATAATTTCCCTGATTTCACTTTATCACCTAGTAATTATAGTTCTTCATTGGTCATTCCTCTTGCACCCTAGAAGGAATTGGCCGTGAACCTTACTAGTGAATTTGAGTGAAAGCTAGGTTGAGTTATCCTTAAAAGGAGAAAAAGAAATCCCACCTAATTTAAACAACTCAAAGGTTGTTTATCCATTTTTTCCATATGTCCTTAGGAAAATAGAAAATTCCATTTTTTATAAAGACTCTCTGTCTTACTCACTTTGAAAATAGAAAGACATTACTTCTTCAAAACTATACATTGAAATATGGAAATAGTATATTTACTTTCTGCATATTACAAAAATTAAATTTTAAATACAAATTCATTAAAATTAAGTTTCATTACCCTCCACTCCTCTATCTTTGCATTTCCCACTCCAAGATTTTGAGGACATCCTAGAGATCACCAAATTGATCGATCCTTGTAGAGTACATCAATAAATTTAGTTTTAATCTAATTTTTGTTTGCCTCATTTTACTTCTTGCAAATATTAATAATGTCTTCGCTAGAATGCTTTTGAAGATAGAATTTGAGCCTTTCTAAACTAAAACATAAGATGTAATGATTTGTATTTTCTTTCAGCTAAAAAAAATTTGGGTAAAATTTTATGTCTACTCTCAAGAATGTAGAACTACACATCATCCCTTTTTAGGTCATTCAGATCCTCTAGTTTACACAAGTTCCTTTATAGAATGTAAAAAGGGAAGAAAAATTGCATCCCTGTATAGAAATAACATTAATCAACATTGAATTGGATTAAAAGGTCAAAATTATCCTCATGTACAAGATGGTATTGATTTTATTGAGATGCTATATGGCACCTAGAAACTTTAAATGGAAAAACATCACCATTGAACAAAAATAATTTAACTTGTTCAAGGGTTGAAGATTTTGCTTTCTAAAATATATTGGTCACTTTTTTAAATAATAAAACTAATTTATTATTCTTTTTAAGACCTTACAAATTTGAATGAGATCGATCTATCTCTAATTTAGAAAAATAAGATTTCCTTAGCATTGTAAATAACTTTGCATATTATTGTGGAGAAAGAAAACTTTTTCTATTCAAATAATGAAAAATAGAAGAAGTATTATTGAATTTATACAATGTTTTGAATACAAAATTCATGCTATTATTAATTTAAAGGGAATTTTCACAGCCTTTTTTTTCTGACTGTATGAACACCCCCAATTCCAAAAAACCATATTTAGAATAATAACATGTCTTACTTAGTATAGAATCCTTCATTTCCTATTTGTTGAACAAGGAAACTTCCAACTCCATGTCAAGAATAAGACACTTATTCATTTCAACATCAATGCATTCATTGACATTACATGCATTACATTTGGGGAGGAGGTCATTTCAACTGAAAATTATTATAAGGAACATGCTCTTATCTGTATATTCAGAGGACTTTGGCCGAGCCTTCATGATCTACATGCATGGATATCTCCAAGCATTCCTTGGACTCCATTGATCGCTGGGAGGTTAGAATTATACCCGTGTGCTAAAGGTATTTTCATAGTAAATTTTTCTTCAATAGCTGACAAAAACTCCATTGCTTCCAAGATTTGGGTTTGCCAATCTAAGCATCTAGTCATTAAATCTTGGTTCCCCTCTTTTAACCCGCTCATTGAGTCTTTTTCATGCAAACCTATTTTGATCCAATTATCCCATTTACCCCTCCAATTCTGGAGTGGTGAATGTTTGAAATCTATTGGAAACACCTTGGGAACTACACTTTCTATAGATTCTCAAACATCTGATTATAGCCATACTACCTATGCTCGGATCTTGGTGGAACTAGACATGGCTAAAAACCTTCCTGCAACCATTGATCTCAGAGTGCAAAAAAGAAATTGGCCACAACCTTTAGATTACGAAGGTCTTCCATTCTAATGCAGAAGATGTTTCTTTTTAGGTCACACCTTTACTAATTATGGGATGGAAAAATTCCAACATGAGAAACACAGCTAGTGGAAAGATGCCCTCCCGGAACACTTGGTTTTCGGTGTAAAAGAGGACCTAGAATCAAATTCAAATGCAGAGGCTGAATCTGATTTAGTCCCTAAAACCCCTTTATCAGAAAATCCTATTGCTGACAGCAAGGAAAATGCAACAAATTTATCTCATTTAGTTGTTGACAGCAACACAAAATTATCTCAAGAAAACAATGATGTTGTTTCAGTTGGAATTATGGAAAATACTCCTTTTTCTAACCCTCCATTCATGGAGGCATCATCAGGTTGGGTAACTGTCCGTACAAAGAAAAAATTTATTTTAAAGAATGCCACTTCTCTGCCTCGATGATTTGTTTCTCTTTTGTTGTTTGGTTGTTCTACATTGTCCATTGTCTTTGACGAACAATGGTTTTTGGATCTTCCATGGTGCTGCGATGTTGTTGCAAACTAGTTGTTGTTTTTCAACTATTTGTTTGCTGGATTGATGCTGGGTGTTGGTACTTTTCTGAGTAGACTATTTTCTACTGTTAGGCTTCCATGATTCTATCTTGGCTTTAAGCCTTCCTGTACAAGGGTATAGTCCCTTTCAAAAAACTATTTACCCATAATTAAAAAAACATCAATGCATTCATCCCGAATACACATGTTCGCTGATCAATAATTTTTAAGTATAGTTCCATACCAATTTCATGGTTGAAATCATCATCAATAAAAAAGAACCACAGATCATTGTGATAGTTTTATAGGGAATGCATTTCTATAAACTGTTCCTTGTCTCTCTTCTTCAAACCCTCTTCTCCTTCAATTAAATTTTTTTTACATGAATGGAGTGCAACTAATGATTGACGTATTTCATGTAAAAAGGAATTAAACAACTTAATATTTTGTACATATATGCGAAGGATAGATACTATTTTTCAATAGTGTAATAGCAAGAAGATGTTGTATCTTAATATAATTATTTTAATTGATTAAAAATAATTACCAATGGATCTTTATTGCTTACCAGTCTCTAAGAAAACTTTCAACATGCTATAGAATATGAATGGAAAGGACAAGTACATTGCAAATTCATTTACACCATTCAGGTCTTGTATAGAATGTAATAATATTTCTAGAACCTATTACTAACAAATATTCATAATATTACGTCAAATAACTGTCATACACGTCATGTTGAGTGGATGTTAGGCCTGGAATATCATATTGTAATATATGAACGTAATAATGAAAATAAGCATTAGTTTATTAGTGTTTTTTATGCAAGAAGAATAACAATATGTGAAGAATAGATATTTCATAGTGTTAAGAATCTGTAAATAAGAGGATCTCAATCTATCATTTTTTTCATTAATACCCTCGAAATGAGAAAGACGGCTAGCTATTTTAGATTGGAAAGCATGAGTTATCCTCACATTATAGACCGACATGCATACATGAGTTATCCACATATGAATTAAAATTCCCTCATAACTCAGTCATGATTGTTTTGGGTGAGGTGTGCCATAGAATGGAGTGACCGATTATTGTATTTCATATTTTAGAAATTAAAATTTAAAATTTAAAATTTTATTATTTGCATTTAGTTCATTTTCCTTGGTGGTAGTTAGAGTGATTTAGTCAAGCCTAGGGTAGGAGTAAAAATTATTGTGATAATGAAGTATGAGACTTTAAAGGAAAAAATAGTGATGTGAATAACAATACTATTAAATTAGCAGAACATACAAGAAGTCACAAAGTTTATAGGTTTAGTCACTATGAGGGGTGCTAGTTTTTTGGTCACTGAGGAGTTGATTGGAAGTGTTATTGATATGGATTGTGGTGGAAACAAGGTGTTTAAGGATGGGACTCGGCTCTAGGAGGAATTCCATATTTTTCATGATGATGAGGAGAAAATATGTTGTATGGAGGATGGTATAACTTTTAAATATCTTCCTGGAGATGGTCAGAAGTGTTTTTCTACATAATGAAATATATTGCATTGGAGGATAAGTATCAAAAATTAAATTCTCATCATCTAATGCTTCTTAATAATTTTATAGAGGAAGGAATATGAGTGTCCCATTCTACTTTTTTAATTCTCTTCAGTTATATGTTAAGATTTTAAGGAGAAGAAAATAGAGGTTATCCTGTATCAAGGACTAGTCCTTATGTTATTTAACACAGGTAAGTTGATTCCTAAAAAATGGATATTGGCATTGGGTTTGGAGAATATTAGTAGGATCAAATTTCTTTATCCGATAGGATTAGGCTAAAAAATGAAAGAGAGAGTGAAGAAGGAGTTGGATGTTGTGATTGTTTTATAAAATATTCCAGGGTAAAATGAGGAGTGTAATCCTAGTGATGGGTTGTTGGAGGGTAATAATGTGTTAATTTTGTTATGAGTAATAGAGAAAATTTGGAGGATACTATTTGCTAAGTCAAAGATTAGAATAGGAACCTTCTTTATGGGCTTTGGAAGTTTAATGTAGGGATTGTAGTTTTGGAAAATAGGATTGATGTTCTCTAAGGAATGGTCATAGTCGAAAAATGAAAGAAGAGGGAGCTCGACATAAGAAGTTCTCACGAGGAGGAATTTCAAATGGACATCATTAGCTTGAGCTTGAGGAGTAGGGGAAAATGTGTTTAGGGTTTTATTGTAGAGTTTTTGCTAACTATTTTTTGGGTTGGTTTTGTCATAGATTGTTTTACTCCAGTTTTTTGTAACTTTGGTTGTTGGTCTTTGGTCGGGATCTAGTTGAGTCAATATATTTTTCACTCGAGCATTTTTTTGGTTTTTTTATAGATAGTTTTTGCTTTTTATGAGCTTCAATTTAAAATATAATATGTAAATGGACCTTGGAGCCTTTCAAAAAATTATCTATAAATTTATGTTTTATAGGAAAATGAATTTTAATTATTTCCTCTTGAATGTAAAAACTATCTTGAAGAATTTTTTTCTCTAATGGTCATTAAGATGCACTACACAAACTTGAGGGAGATATGGCCTTATGATTTTCTCATAAGATATATTGTGTGTAAAACATAATCGGCATCGTTTCTTATCAAGGAAAACACTTAGTGATCGCCAAACTCCATTACTTCCGTTAAGACTTAGGATTTATATTTTCAAGGAATTCATATTCAACATTTAAAATAACAATCAGAACCAAGTGCTGCAATAGCCTTGGCGAAGCCAAGTGCTATAATACATACCATCTAGAAATATTAAGCCTTATGTGTTTCTCATAGTATATATTGTGCATATCTCATAGTTCATGTTGGTTTGTATCAAGGAATATTATTAGTGACTCCTAAGATCCATTAATTATTGAAGGAGTGGCTAGGTGATCACTAGGTGTAATAGTTTCTGGTTCTCAAAAATAGTAACCTAATAAAAAATCATTGTCTACCTTAGAGACATAGATAAGTATTGGACCATTGTAATAGAAGTACATAATTTAAAACCTAAAGAAGTATCATGTTCATCTTGGCCTTTCATATTTACCGAAATTATTTGTTATAACCAAATAGTCCTAATTTTTTTACTAAATATGCAGGGAGAAGATGATCATGTTTATTGGGTAGGATTAAATGATGTGAGTCCATGAACAACAATGTAGGTTTTATGTCAACCAATAATTTTTCAATGATAAGGCTATTGGCCGCCAACCTTTTTATTTTCCAGGAATCAATTTTAATAATGCAAAAAGTAATACAAATGTCTTTGATGGATGGTTTTTGCCATTATTTGTAATTATATTATATTGGTTGGACTATCCCTAGTGGAGCAAAGTGTTGCAATACATACCTTTGATAATTTTGATGCCTTATGTAGATCTCATAAGATATACTATGCATAAAACATAATCCATATATTTTCATAAAAAGGAAAATTATTAGCAACCACTAAGCACCCTTACTTATTTAAATGAACGACTTGGCAATTAGTAGGCTCAAAAGTATTTCGTTATAAAAATTACAACATAATTGAGCAAGGTTAGATCATAGTAATAAAAGTACACCATTTAAACATGAATAAGTATCTCGTCCATCTTAGCCTTGCATATTTTCTTAAAATCATACTTCAAAGAAAATGGATGTAAAGGATGTACCAAATATGTAGGGTGAAGTTGAACAAGATTTTATTACATGAAAAAATTATATATAAATCTAATCTTGCTAATATACTCTTCATGAACTTTCATTTATATGCTTTCTATTTTGAGGATCCCCAATTCTCTGATTCATAGAATAAAAAAAATTATGATAACCATTATCTTGCAAGGACTAGACAAGAGAAAGAAACTACATATGGTTAAATTCGTTCATGTTTCACTTCCTAAATATTGTGGGAGAGATGGGATTTAGAACTAGCAAAAATAAAATTTGGCTCTCAGAGCTAAATGGGTATGGTATATTTTCTCTAATACTCAAAGTGTGTATGACAAGATAGTCGAAAAAAAATTGGTTGCTCCTCCTCCCGAGGATATTCTCATAATTACTTGGATATTAATAAATTAATTATTGAAGCTAACTCACTTATTATTGTTAACACCATCATCAAAAATATCTCATTAGCAAGGGAAATCAATCTTGTGTGAATAACATTTCTTTTTATGATTTCATTAATCTCATATTAGACCTTAAATCATATCTATGGGGAAGCTAATAATGAAGTGGAGTTTTTAGCAAATCCATGGACTATGCAAGAATTTTGTGATAAGATTGGTAATAAATATTTTGGTTGGCTAGAATTCATCACCTCTTCTAATAAAGGTTGATATCAAAGGCCATAAAAAACTTGTATTAATTACAAACATGTGATGACATAGTCACTACATATATTAATCGAGCCAATCTCCCTTATTTTTACACATTTTAAGTTTATTTCACTAGATTTCATTCCATCTGTCATGATTGGTCAATTGGTTCCTTTCATGAAATTCTTTGCGTCAGTATGTGAAATGAAATTTTAGGTAAAGATTTCACAGCATCAACTGAAATCTATTTTTAGGATTAGATCAGAGCAAGACATGGTTGCTATCGAGGGAGTTCTCTGATTTGATTTTCTTTCTCAAGAGGGTAACTCAATGGTTAATGCAGAAGTTTCCTCAAACTTAATTTTTCATTTTCTTATTATATATCTAACAAAATATTGGGATTCGGAGATAAGATGTAACTGGATCAAACCTGTTTATAGGGCTGGCATGGAATCTAAAATTGAAAAAACCTCGGGTGCATCACGGCTCATGGTTTCTAAGGCTCACTATATCCAAGGAGGTTTATTAGACGGGGCCATTTTTGGATATTTGTAAAATTGGTTTGTTGTCTTAATAAGTTATGTATATGTTGTGGCTAATTATGTTAAGAAACCATCGAGGGATCTAGTTTGGTCCAGTTGTCTGACCTTGATGCTCTGTGTGTTCCACTGCAACCGAAACCAGCTAGTTGGGATTCACTTCATAAGAAAGGGAATGAGGGATATGATTGGTTAAAGAGTCATGTTTCTACTGGAAAATACCATACTTTTCTGGCATCGACTGTGGCTCCTATTTACTGGCTTGTTAAAGTGGAAATTCTAGATGCGTCATCTAATTCAGATAAATAAATGTTTCTAAAATATTTCATTCTATATCTTTTTTTTAGTATTTACATTATGTTTTTAGTTCCATAATAATCACATCATCTGGTTTTTCTTGTTGGTTTCGGTTTTTATTGTATTCCCAACCACTTTTGGTTTTTACATAGTCTCTTGGGTTGTTTTAGCAAAGTATAATTGGATTGGTTGGTGTTTCAGATTGATCCTATCCTTATATAAATAATGTTAAGGAAAGGTAACCTTCAACCCTTCTTTAATTATTAAAAAACAAGGAATCATTAATAAGATTATTTGTTATGTGTTACACAAAGCTATTTCAATATTAATTGTTATTAAATTTGGCACATGTTTCCTAGTCACTAATTTTTCTTTCAAATAATTACTAATTGTCTTGACTGGAATTTAATGGATGGGTTAAAGGCCTCATAACTAATACGGAAGTTAGGTTGTAATACATACACATGAGAGGGATATATCCTTATGTCATTCTCATAAGATATATTGTGTATAACACATATGTTGTTTTGGTTAATTTCAAGGAAAATGATTACCAACATCTAAGATTTATTCTTTGTGTTTGGTTTTAGTGGATGTTATACTATTTCATTTAACAGAAGTGAATGAAAATCAATGCATGTTTTATGTTGTCAAATTTATGGTCTAGACTAGAAGAATAGTGGTCGATAACCTTTAGATATACTAGGATTCCTTTCCATTAATGTAAAAATAATTTGTATAGCTTTAGATACCCTGTTAAGGGATCGAGACTTTTTTAGTTATCAGAAGATACATTTTTATAACACATAATTCAAATCGGATCGTATAAAGGCAAATGCTTAGCAACTACTAGGAACAATTACTTATTGAAATAAATGGTTACATGGACTTAAGGATAAATAATTTCTTATTTGCAAATTAGCGATTGAATAACAAAAAAATCATGGACAACCCTAATGTTTTGTAGGATCCTAGCGTAGAATAATCACATTTATTTGTTATGTTAAACCAATGAATTATAATATTATTTGACCTTAGGGGCTGCTTGGATTTGAAAATCATCTTAGGCTTCTAATACCATGTGATAGCTTCGAATATAATTTTCAACCTAGTGGTCTAAAGGCTTAAGATTTTGTGTTCGAATAAGTAAATAAAAATCATTAATATTTATCTTGTATTTAAATATTTGATATCTTGTGTGGTATTAAAATATCAAAGAAAAAAATTGAACATACACACTATCAGTCGATAGTCTTGGAATATAGTATTGTAAAACCAAATATTAAGAATAAAGCTTAAATCAATTTTTCAGTCAAGTTGTTAATTATTATCTTTTATGCAACAGAACAATTATCCTAGTGGACTTTAGTCTTAAATTTTCATTTTCAAATATGTGTATTCAAGAAAATAGTTAATATTTGTCTTGTCTTGGAATATTTATTTTCTTGTCTTGTCTTGTCATGGATCATTAAAAAAAATTAGTAAGCATACAACCTAGTGGTCGCTTGTCTTTGAAGATAGTGTTATAAAATATAAATATAAAAATGGAACTTAGTTATTTTTCCAGTCGATTTGTTACTAATTTTCTTGTATGAAAGTCATTAGTTATCCTAGTGGGCAGTAATCAAAAGTCTTTGTTATGTTACACCAATGCTATGTAATAATCTTCGACCTTAGCGATTGTTAGGATTCGAATATCATGTTAGGATTCAAATATATTGTGATATGGTTTGAATGTATTTTTTTACTCATTGGCTTCCAGGATTAAAATTTCGTATTAGAGTATGTGTATTCAGGAAAATTATTAATATTTATATTGTCTTGAAATATTTGTTGTCTTGTCTTGTTTTGGAACATCAAATAAATGTAGTAAGCATCCACCCTAGCAGTTTCTAGTATTTGAAGATCGTATTGTAAAATATAAATATAATAATGGAGCTTAGTTTAGTTATCATTCAAGTCATTACTAATTCTCTTTAAAGGAAGAAAACAATTATCCTAGCGACCACAAATATCAATTCTTGCTTATGTTGTACCAACGTAATGTAATAATCTATGACCCTAGTTGTCGTTAGGATTCACATATCATGATACAATAATATAAATATAATAATGGTGCCTAGCTCAGTTTTCAGGCGAGTCATTACTAATCGTATTGTATGTAAGGAAACCAATATCTTAGAAGCTGCAAATCTCAATTTTTGTTGGAATACATGTATTCAAGAAAATATATCATATTTGTCTTGTATTGGAATTTTTTTTACCTTCTATTGTCTTGGAATATAAAATAAATGTTGTAAACATCCAACGTAGTGGCCACTAGTCTTGGAATATGGTATTGGAGAATTTAAAAATTATTACTTTAGTTTGGCTTAGTTATCAAGTCGTTACTAATTTTCTTCTACAAATATGTTTTCGGAAAAGAAGAATTAAACATCGGTGGCATCTAGGCTACAAAACATTTTTCTTGAATGTCTTTATAAAAAGATACATCACATAGTAAAAATTAAATTATATATAAATCTATTATATATAATTAAAATATATATATCAACGAAAAAAATCATATAAATAATGAACATTGAAATAATTAATCATGACCATTTATTTCACATTAAAAAAATCATTGAAGGAATTCAAAATGGTTACTTAAACTATAATAAATCAAACCATCATGATTTAAAAAAATAATAATGTGTGACTCATGTTTTGCAACTGGGAGAGACATGTCATCACTATCGAGGATAAATAATCACAGGAAGGAGAATGAAAAAAACAAAAACAATTAACCATAGGGAGAGAGAGAGAAGGGATAAAAAGGGAACCCTTTTAACAGAATTGAATACAAGAGCTACAATAGACAATAAGAAATGTTTTTTCTGAAAGAATAAAAATGTGGTGGGCATTGAATTTTCTTTAGTTAAGGCAGGAAAAAATGTGTATTTAAAAAGAGAAATGCATGTTGAGAAGGGGATGGAACAGAACTGTAATGGTGGCGAAGGGAAAGGAAGTGTGGGATTGCCATAAAAAACATAAGAACTAGGTGAATATAGAGTTTTTGAAAGTGTCAGCCATCAACTAAGGTACACATACAAAAAAATAGATACTTTTTATAAATACCTATTTTTGTAGTATATGAAATTATTAAATACTTGATAATGTATGTGAAAGCTCTGTCTCCTCTGTCAAAGAAACTATCTATGAGAATCTATACAAAACCTTTTTTTCTTTCCTCTATTTATTCCATCCTTTATGTGCCTCCCGCTCTGAAATTGAGATTTATAAAAATATGGTCAGTGTAATTTCACAAAATAGGGATGGTAGCCTGTGAATTATATTGATGTGAAACCAACCTATTTACTTTTGTATGAGCTGTAATACTTATAGGCATTGCACATCTAAATACATACACAGAGATATATAACATAGGTGAAACAATAAACTATATCATAAAATCTTCCAAAAAAGTAATCCGGGAAGCATAACTAATATAAAATACAACCAAACAATTAATTTGTAAAAACAATATAATGACACCCATATTATTTGAATACAAATAATAAGATGGTTATAATTAATTATAACCATATAAATAATAAATACTCTAATGATTATGCAATACATAATTAACCTAATGTCAATCCCCTTAATTGTGCTTTGTCTCAAGGGAGGAGGAGAGGAATTCTTCAAAAAACTCAAATGTCATGTGTAAGTGACTTTGTGGAGATATCTTACCATTGTTCAGCTATTGGACAAAATTGAAGCCAAATGTTGTGCTTCAACACATGCTCACATATGAAATGAACATGTACCTCAATGTGCTTTGTTCTTTCATGAAATACTAGATTGCGATCAAGTTTGTGAACACCTTCATTGTCAACATACATGGTGGTCAGTTTGTCTTGTGTTATTCCAAGTCCTTCTAGTTTGTGATGTAGCCAAATCGATTCACAAACAACTTATCTTGCAGAATGATACTCGGATTATGTGGAAGAACAAGAAACAAAGTGTTGTTTCTTGCTTCTCCATGATATTGGTTTAGAATCCCATAAAAAATAATAATCCTAAAGTGCATTTTCTGTCATCAATATTACCTTCATGATCTGACTCTGAATATCCAATTAAGAAGAATTTGTCGTTCTTCTTATATTCTAGACCACGATCCACTTATCATTTGATATATCTTAAGATGTACCTTACTACTTTCTAATGACAAAGTTGATATCTTGTCTAGTGTAGGTTAGGTAAATTAGACTCCTAATCAACTGCCGATAAAGAGTGTCACTTTCCTCATGAGATGGATCTAAATGAGATAATTGTAATCTATTCTCCATAGGTGTAGCAATTGGTGTGCAATGCATCATCTTGAATTTCTTGAGCGTTGTCTTGGTATATTTCATATCAGAAATAGAGATGTGATTCTCTTTCTGCCATATTTCTAGTCCAAGACAATGATGCATCAGCCAGAGATCAGACATGTCGAACAATTGATTAAGATCTTTCTTTGTTACATTGATCATCCTCACTGAACTACTAGTGATGACTAGATCTTCGACACAGACAACAAAAATCACAATCTCCCCCCCCCCCTTGATTTTGAGGTAAAAATTGGGATCGTATGGATTTATAAAAAATCCATGTTATACGAGATGCAGATCAATATTTATGTACCATGCCTGGGGTGCCTGTTTGAGGCATACAGAGAATTCCTGAGTCTGTATACCTTTTCTTCTTTTCCAGGTACTACATATCCCTTAGGTTGAGTCATGCAGACTTCTTCTTATAAATCTCCATTTAGGAAGGCACTTTTTACGTCCATCTGATGGAATTTCCAACAAAACTGTGCAGTTAGAGAAAACATTATCCTGATCATTTTGATATTAGTTATGGGAGAAAATGTCTCCTCATAGTTAATGACTTATTTTTGTGTGTACCCCTTTGCTACTAGTCTTGATTTATACTATTCCACTGTCCCATTTACTTTATACTTTGTTTTAAATGTGCATCTACATCCAATGGGTTTCTTCCCTGGTGGAAGATCGATAAGCTTCAAAGTGTTATTCTTTATCACTGATTGATATTCAGAATCTATGGAATCTTTCCAACCTTTTGATTGTAGGGCTTCCTGGACTGTAAAGGGCTCATCAAATTCAATAACTCTACTCATCAAAGAAAATTTAACTTCTCTCTTTTTATTGTGAGTTCGTGGTCTAGCGGTGGATGTATCTAGTGGAGCATCCATTCTTACTTCTCGTAATGTGCAAGTACACCACTTGGGAATACGCTGAACTATTCCCACAGGTCGTGGTTTTATCTAATCAACACCACCATCCCCATATTCACTTTTATCATCTGTGGGAATATCAACTTCAATTTTTACAACTGGTGAAGAATCTACATCAGGTGAGTCTGGAGGAGGAGACTCTACTTTATTCTTCTAGAAAAACTCAAAATATCTGTTGGTGTAGACCTTTCTGGTCTTTAGATCCATCAATTTGTACCCAAGAGTCTCTTCACTGTACCCAATGAAGATGATTTTGTATGACTTCATGTCCAATTTATTTCTGTTTTGATTGGGTATGTGCATACTTTCTTTAAACCCAAATACTCTAAGGTGTGTAATAGATGGGTTCCACTTTGACCATGATTCTTGTGGTGTTACTCCTTCAAGATCAAATGTGGGCACTCTAATTAACAAATACACTATTTTTTTGGTTTCTTCTACCTAGAATGTCTTTGCAATTCCTAAGTCATCGATCATGCATCGCAACATTTCCATAATAATATGATTTCTTCTCTCAACAACACCATTTTGTTACTGTGTGTGGAGAAAGAATTTGTTGAACAATCCTGTGAGTTTGTAGCTAGTCTTTGAACTCATTACTGGTGAATTCTCCCCCTTGATATGAGTGGATATTTCTGATGTGACGACAAGTTTCATTCTCAACCAGTACTTTGAACTTCTTGAAAGTTTCAAAATCTTCACTTTTCTTGTAAAAAAAAAAAAATCCACATTTTCCTAGAATAGTCATCAACACAAAACATGAAGTATTGGAACCCAAAATTACTTGGTTTCAATGGACTACAAAGATCGGTATGAACTAGGTCAAACTTTCCATGAGCTCTAAATGTACTCTTCTGGAATGAAGCTCTGTGTTGTTTTCTTGTAAGAAAGTGAGGACACTTGTTTGCATCCTTCTAAAGATATGGTAGCCCATCTACCATATTACATCGGCGAAGTGCACGGGGGATTCATTAGCTAGGCAATAGCCTAGCACGTGGGTTCATATTGAGAATATTAAAATTAATAAAATTAAGGTCAATATACTGGTAGACATGAGGGGGTGAAAGTGTTTAGTTTATTAATATTTTAAATCAGGTATTGGGGTAGGTTAGAGAGGTGGGCCAAAGGAAACGAAAGTTTAATTTTAATATAAAACTAAAACATTTGAACCCTATCTTTTAAAATTAAATACCTTAAAATTGCAAAAGAAGTGTGTTCATAAAGTTAAATTATAATCTCTTTTGTAATAAAGAAATATCAATTAAGAGATTCTTCACCAAGAAATAATAATATGGTAGAAAACTAGGATTGAGTATGTTTTTTTAACACAAGCGATATTATTTCACCATGTTAATTATTTGAAGATCTATTGATAAATGATTAAAGCCTAACATTTATAAGGTGATTTATAATAGGTCTTCAATGGCTTCAAACTATCTTTTGAGAGGAGATGTATATTAAAAAAAATTGAGTGAGAAATATGATATATGTTTTGTTTAATATATTAGGGTGGAAATAAATAAGGGTAAACAAAATTATAATGGAAAAATGGGTAAGTAAGGTACATGGAAAGAATAGGGGGTATTTTCATTCTAATAATATAACAAGAGTGGGTATTATTAATTGAATAATTAGAGGTAAAAACTAGAATTAATGGTATTCTTTATTACCCTTCAAATGCACATGCTATACCATACTTTTACTAAGTGAACCCCTTGTGGTGAAGTGTCTCGAGATACTTGAAACTTACATGACTAATTCTTCGATGGCACAACTGTGCTGAGGTGGATTTCTTAGCCATAAGTGCTTGATCGTCTCTATGAACAAAATCAACTTCGAACATGCGTCTAACATTGGAGGCTTTTGCAACTATTTTTTAGCCTTTTGATTTGTCTCGAATCAAACATTTTTTCTTCTCGGAATGACTATCAAAGTCAATTTTTAGGTTTTGATCAAGGAGTTAACAGACTGAAAGAAAATTCTTTGTTAACCCAGAGACATATAAGACATGTGATAGTCTACAGTTACGTGAACTAAGGGTTAGAGAAATTTTCCCAATCCCCAGAACTGTATATGAAGAATCATCTACCAACAAAACATGATTTTTTGATGATGTGTCCCTCATTGAAGTAAACCATTCTCTGTGGTTGGTCATGTGTCTAGTGGCCCCCGAGTCAAAATACCAAACATCACTAGATGATGTGGATGGTTAAGTTGATCAAGCAATGAACAAGTAGTCTTCATTGTCTGACTATTCTTATTGCTTAGCAATATTTCCTTGCTAATGGGGTCTTCTTTTCCAATTCCCATTTTTCTTCCCTTAATTTTAGTTAGAATGTCCCTTGTGAGATTTTTGTGGAGGTCGAGATTTTCTTGATGAACCTTTCTTGTAAGTATTGTACTAACAATATTTTAGGTCATGTCCTCTTTTATAGATTGGACATTGCTTCTTATGTTGTTTATCCCCTTGATACTGATTTTGATTTTGGGACTTTGATAGGACTTAGGTTTTCCTTTCCATTTTATATGTGAAAAAAGTTCCTACTCTTCTTCATCATCCTTATTATGCATTGCTTCCTCTTGTTGCAGCAAGTTTACCAATTTGTAAAAACTAACTGTCGTATCTAAAAGTTTAGTGTTGTTAAAAAAATACACTATGAAGAAAGGAGTGCTCTCAGAATAATGTGAATGAGATAATCATCTTTGACCATTTCTCCTAGGGCTATAAGTGAAGCCCTCAATTTTGTAACTCTTCTTAAGAAAGCTTCAATTTTCTCATTTTGTTTGAACTTCAATGTGTGTAACTGACTCTGCAAATTCAGAATGACATTCTTGTTTTTGCCCTCATACACCATGCTCAACTTATCCCACACTTCTTTGGATGTTGTGGCATCATGAATGTGGGGTTTCACATCATCGGACAATCTAAATAAGATGATGAGTTTGGCCTTCAGATATGCTTTATCAAACTGCTATTGTTGTGTTATATCAATAGTTGATCTGGTCAAAGTACCATTCATAGTAGGACAGATCTCTTCAAACTCAAGATGTGTCTTGATTTTTTCTTCCATGCACCATATTTGTTTCCTTTGAGTAGTTGTGAATCTGGAAGAATTTTTTTGGGGGGCATTGGTGCCCATTTTGTAGAAAACACTCACAGGATTTCACTTTTATCACTCCAGGTTTAACGTCTCCCAATCTATTTACCGTTAGTCTGATAGTATGTGGAAGAAGCTCTCCCTTTCTATATACTTGATGGTACGTGAAAGAGGCATTAAAATACATTAAATAATTCAATATGTGGTACCAATATAGTACTAAAAGGGGTCTATGTGATTATTGACACCGAATCAAATAAATATCCTCATACGCACACGTAACTTTGCTATATACTTGGATAATTTCTCAGTCCTTATTTATGTCATGCAATCATTAATAGATGGATGGGATGGCTCATAGTGTGTGCACTGTGACCTTATTACTCCTCATCGATTTAAAGGGTCGATGCCCAGATGACGTTGTTGCAGCTATGTTAGGCGTTAAGTGGAGTAGTAGTCATGATGGCTTTACCCGTACGTGCTTCCAAGAGGCATTGTATATATCGAATGCTACGAATGAGATCTAGGATCTCATGAGTGTTTTAGAACAAATTTTTATCATTTTTTAGTACAATATTCTACTAGTTTCTGAGTAGTTACAAAGTTTGTAGTTGAATATGGCAACCTTCAAATTAGTGCAATATTCTGAAGTATATAAATTACATTCAAAAATTTGCAAAAATTGAATGGAAGGAAAAAAAAATTGTTTTACGGGCCCTGGTGGCCTTCGGAGCCCAAAATGACCCACTATGCCAAAAAATTACAAAATTATACCTGAAAATGCAATTTCTAGATAGGCCACCTTTTGCAAAAAAATGCCTGGAATGAAAAAACAAGCCTAATAAGAGAATTTTTTAACCCTAAATTAGGGTTTTTCTTGCTAAATATTTAGTGACCTATTTAGTTATAACTAATAGGTTTAGTGAAGGTTTTTTTCACCAGAGCTGTCTACAATTGTGGCGGTTTTTCCAATTGTTCCTCCAAATTTTTAAAATTAAAAAATCTTGTGTTTTGTGTGATTCGAACCATGCACCTCCTAACACCAAGGATTTCTCATTATCCAACTAGGCTCTATGAGCGCTCATGCTAGAAAAGGAAGAATATTATATTTAATATATGCAAATTTGACTAATCTTTGTAAAATGTGACCTAACAGAGTGGAGGCTTGCGTTGAGCTTGCGTGGCATGAGCTGTGAGGAGAAATTTGCATGCAGATTAGGGTTCCCCTTGAAATCCAGATCGAGCTCTTATCTCCTTATTTAATTTTAAAACACCTTTCTCTTTTTATTTTTAAATTTCCTCCACCTGTGTAAAGAATGAACCGCTTTGGTTGTGTGCAAGTTGTTGTCCACCAGTTTTTATAGGTCATGTGGAGGGTAGGCATGGTTCGTATTTCTCGGTTTAAGAGATCAATGCACAATGTGATCCTACCAAATTCAAGAAGAAGGGATCGCTGCTCAAAAACCTGCACAACTCGATTAGAATGCACTAATTTAATATGCTAATAAAATAGGCTCAAGCGGTTAAAGTCAATGTGGACCTAGTCCATCAAGTGCACAACTTGCCAATTTTGGAACAAAGTTTAGTTCCTGTGCAGGAACAATTCCTCATTCAAACATTAGCAATGTTCAAGATCCACGACTCAATTCATTCAACATGCAATGAAGTATTCTTTCGGATTTTGTAAAAATGCAAGACTCCTCTAAAACTTTAGTACAACTCGATCTTTAGCTCGTGTAGTTAGCTCTAAATACATCACCATGTTTGGCTCCACAAAAAACCCAGGCCTCAATGTGAAAAAATAATAATATTGTTTAAAACTTAGCAGTCCTATAGATTTGAGTGCTATAAACCCCTGTTGGGGATTTTTTTTTATTTTCTATTCCTGCAATCAAATTTTGTCTGGTGTAGAGATGCACCAAGTGCAAAAAAAATTGTATTCCAAACACCTGGAATGGAACAGGGGGTTGTGGGGACTGCAGGGAGGTCTAGGAATTTTCAAGAGGCAGCACAGGCTCTCTTGATGAAGCAAATTCTTCTCCAAGACTTTTCTCTTCCTCTGCAACCTCTCTCCAACCTTTGTTAGGAGCATGTCCAATTTTTACTCTGGTACCAAATGTAATTTCACAAAATAGGGACGGAAGCCTGTGAATTTTATTAATAATCAATCAATCATGTACATTTGTAGGATGCTGCAATATATTATAGACATTGTATTGGACATCTGGATATAAACAAAGAATATGTTACACATGTGCAACAATAAACTCTTAATCACACAAGCTTCCAAAAAACCAATCCGGGAAGCATAAAAAATATAAATACAACCAGGCAATATATTTTTAAAATAATATAACAACATCATATGGTTAAAGAATATAACCATATAATAATGTTATAATTAATTATAACCATATAAACAATAAATACTCTAATAGTATGCATAGTATAATGTTAGGATAATAATTAACCTAACAGTTTCCTAACTTGAAAAACAAAGATGCCTTTACAAGAAAATATTTATCTCCTTGTAAATATTTCTACAAATGGTATTATACTCACTCGCTCAATGATTTCCTTAAAAAAGGCTAAGTTTGAACACTTTACCATGAGATTATTTTAGATGCCTAGTTGTACTGATTTCTTGAGATTGTTTTCTACGATGCCAAAAGAAAAAAGAAGACTTAATATATACTTCCCCCCAGGTATTAAAATGTTGATCCAAGAGATTCTGTAAGACAAATTGGGAAGACTCACCATGGTGGCATTAGGAAACCTGGTCCTCGTAGGATGTGCAGTAACACAAGGCTCCAAGGATATCAGAAATTTCATTGTCACATCAATGTAGGCTTGGGAAACATTGTGTAATATTTTTTTGGCATTTTGTGTAAGAATATGGTAGCACAAGGTGTGTGTAAATTAGGATAAGGCCCATTAATTATACACAACATCATTAGGAACTTTTAGCACTTTGTGGTATTGTGTGGAAAATAGTAAGCATTTGTTTGTATCGTGGTTTTGTGAAACAAGATAGGCTATTAAGACATCAAGGAAGTGTGGCATGCCTAAGGGCTATGTGACACATGTGGTATCCTTTATAGGGTGCTGTGGGATTTTGTAAGTCTTTATTCAACTAACTCTTAAGTATTTTTGGACGACGTAAGATTACAAGTGAATTCTAATGATTTTACCATAACTTCAGCTCACCAATGAACCCGTCCTAGCTCACTTTCATTAAGTGACTTATCTCATGGGTAGACAATAGGTCTCTAACTTTTTGCTAGGGTGTAATATAACTCACAGATCATTTAGAAAATTGGTCATGAGAACCTCATCGTTGTACCAATCACTGCACATCCAAATTGTTAAGCTAGGTCTTGTGCAATTTCCATCAAGCTGTGTAAACTTAGTGCTATAACTTTTAAAACCTTAAATGAAATGCAATGATCCAACAGAGAAAATTACTCTAAATTTTTATGAGGAATCTAATGGCATAATCAAGATTTAATTTTGGGAGCATTTTAATATCATTTCAAAACCTTTAATAGATTTGAGGTATAAACTTTTTGAGCAAGTAAAGCAATTGAAAAGAAAATCCCATTTCACAGAATCTACAAGCGGATACTATAATCTAAATCTCCTAGGTTTACTGTCCAACAATGTAAAAAACTATCTCTACTTTTTTATTTAGTATTTCCATTACCATTATACATCGTTCAATTCATTGGCTATAAAATCACTTGCACAATAAATGTTGCACTATATACCCTTTGGAGCATAGTTCATAACTCATTTGAAACAAGAATTTATATTGTGTCGAAGAAATGATTCCCCATGGCTTATTATTACAATGACTAGCGATCACTAAGACCATTACTTGCGTAAGATCAAAAAAGTGTTCGTACGAAAGAAATGAATTAGATGCATCATGGTAATCTCAAAATACTTCTAGATAGGATATTTCTCCAGGTAACTCAGTTAAACAATTTCTATATTTTTAACATAGCACTTGAATAAAAAATCATACTAAAAGATAATAGCGGTTACTTGCCTTTCCATTATACCTATTTGGATAAATATGTGAGCAATGGACATTTTATTCTTGAAAGCTATAGAGGTCTTTGCCTAGTCGAGAACACATATCCTCTACTAATTTGTTCCTATTAGTTTAGTTTGGTCATACAACATCATAGTCTAGAGAAATCTCATCTTAAAGGTGACATGGGGAAGGGACCTGTAGGTGATGTATTAGCTTCGATGTCCACAAACAACATGAATGCAAACAATGTACACAACATGTTTTTGGAGGTGTACCAAATTTTTTTCATCATTAGCTACCACTGGTGATGAGACCTTATCTTTTCATTTTGAAGATACACTTCAATGGGCATCTTCCAAGGTTAGTGACAACTAGGTTTCGCTACATATTGAAAAGGATATAATACCAAGCAATAGGATCAACTACTTTTACCGTACCGTCATCAACAAGAGGAATCACAATACCACAAAGCTTAAGTGTTACTACCAATCATCATTTTATCTAAACCCCTTAGGGTTTGTTTTTGTAGGAATTTTGAACATGGAATTATGTGACACTCATCCAATGGTCATATATGTTGAGTTGCTAACTATGATTTCAGGGCAACTAACGATAAAAATTGAATTGTGCTAAAATATAAGAAATGAAAAGAGCTAGAAAAGGAAAATGAAGTTGCTTTCCCCAAATATTGAATCTGGCTTTCTGGTTGGGTAAAATATAGATACTTTTAATGTTGAAACACCATGTCTTCCCCACCTTTTCAGTGATATGAAAAATTACATTTTGGGTACCTGTCATATAATCATAGCGATTGATAATATATATCCCTTAAATGCATCAAAACTCCCCTAACTGTGTAACATTCCCATTTTAAGACTTTAGAAATAAGGGAATACTTTTATTTTTTTTACATAATGTTCTCTGTTCTAAATAAAGCATTATTTAGAACACACATTCCATGCCAATCAATCTCATAACAGATAACCATATGTAGTTGTAATGACTCAGTGATTCTACCGATCTCTCATGTTACCAATCTATTTAATCTTAGTATAGAATACTTTATGTATACTACATATACTTGGTTCTCCTACCCTATTCAATGGGTACTGAGTGATTTGTTTAAAGAACCTATCTGAATATTGTTACCAATATTCATCTGACATCATGTTGCTTTAAACTTGGTGACATAGGACAATGCAACCAACAGCTTGTGATACTTTGGCCAAATATTTTCAACATACTGATGTCATGTTACTATTCCTAGATGACATACTCATCATTTTGGAATACATCCTTCACCTCACTCCTCTATTATCATAGAATGGTCTTTACTGACTACCGTCAGTCCACTTGTTCCAAGGTTTTACCCTAGCCCAGGTTAGAAACATAGTTTATTATAGGAACACTGATCACAATGACTTAGGGTATATGGGCATACTTGTTTGACCTAAGTCAATTGGATGTGCTGAGGTACCCTAAGTCATTGAAAGCTAATACCTATCCTAAATCATGATATTAACTTGACCTAGAGAGAAACTATGTTCAAGTCCTGATGTGTGTAAATCTAGATGAACAAATATGGAAGGGTATTTCCACATGTCAACTACAACTTTGTATCATCGAGAAGTCCCAAGACTTCTCAAGGGTACAGTCCTATAATTGGCATGTGCCAACATCCATTACAACTGATTCATTAATATGTACACACCCCCTTAGAGGTTATTAATCATAATTAAATGGGATTAAGATTCATATTGCAACAACCATGCCTAACCCTAATTCCAACATTTATTAAGTTATTTACCCATACTTATCCTGATTATGTATGGAGAACTTCATTAACCCATGTTTGCATTATTGCTCGTTAACATGGCATTACAAGCAGTTATCCCCAAAACAGAATAGAAAACACTAACATTTAATTCCTAATGCAACTTAGCTATCCAAATAAAGTATGACATCCACCTAGATTCAACTAATGTTTACTTTATAAATGAAGTTATAAAGATTAAGGATCTTAACCACTAATCATCTTATCTTTCGTTCTTGGGAGAGGAAGAGTCTTCCTCTACATGGTTAAATGTTAGGTTCATCATAACCTTTTTATCATTCATTACACATATATTTTAAGTGTATGTCCCATGCGTATTTCATTACTAAACTATAGTTTTTTAGTTAAAGAATGGCATGTTTTACAATTTAACAAGTTCATTGTAATACGAGAGATTATACTATCTCCTTAATCCTTCTTAATATCTGTTAAAAACAATAGTATATAAATAGATATACAGAATATCGAAAAGATATCACTATTATTTCTAGCATACAAGTTCAAAAGAATTCACATTACAAATTGAAGTCCAACACAAACCCTTCAATTCATGATTTAAAATGTACAATTACAAGACAATGCAATTCAAACATTATGCATGTCAATCATTATTAAGATCTTAAAAGAACATCACTTTTCTTTTCTAATACAACTCAAGAATGATTTGAAAATCTTTCCATATTATCCAAAATTAAATAAACCAATACATCATGAAAGTTCTTGTCTTCTTTTATCACTTATGATGTCCATCTGTAAAATTTCTAGCACGGGTCAAGTTCAATGAACTGAGCATGATAAGCACTAAGCATTAAAGTAAAGTGCATTCCACTAATTGTTTCATTAAACAACTCTGCTTTAATGAAACAATTAATATACATCATACAAACAATCATAAGTAATAACATCCAGAAAAGAAGCAACATAAAAGAGTATGAATTCACTTTGCAAGAAAAGAGCATAATATAATCCGCAACATCAGAATTATATCACATATGATTTAATTGATCCTATCAATTACTTTAAAACAATCAACTGAGTCTTGTCATCAATTATTTCATAATTCCATAAGAATAGAAATACACACTTATCTTTTCTAAGCAGTAAAAGAAGTTAATTACAACATAGCTCATATTAGTATGCTTCATCTTTCCATATAAACAAAAGAAGAGAATCAATACATACTTATTCCCATACACAAATCATCTAAAGGATAGATTCAAGTTTAGAACACACAACACTACCTCAGTCCAAAGATAACAATATAAGGAATCCATAAATAAAGAGGCAACATCTAAACAAGAATCCCAATTCAATCTAAGAAGATTAGGAAACAAAATAGTCTAACTGAAATTCTTACTAACTTCTATATGTTAGTAGATTATAATTCAAAGGTCTGAAACTAGACTGTCAACAAATCTAGGCTATACTCAAGCAAAATAAATCTCTTAACCAAACCATAAGAAGTTCCCATCACAAAAGAGAATCAATTAAAGAGAAGTTCAGTCAATGAACTTATATAATCAACAGAAAAATGATCTCAAATAGAAAAGGACCCAATTCATAATTCATTTCATTTATACATATGAAATGAAATTCCTTATCTAATTCAAAATTAGAAATTATCTAGTTCCCAAAAGAGAACACAAAACCGAACGTACAGTTAAGGAAAGAACACTTCTAATTTTTCCATTACAATTCTATCAAACTAATTTACCCATTTCCCTTCACCAAGTTCAAGTTCAATTCAAATCTCAGAACGAAATTCATAGTATAGACTCTAAACAGTATACAGTCCCTAAGAGACCATACTCATTTCTTTGTCTAAAACCAAAAGATTCATTCAATGACACCAACAAGAAATAGAAATACGTAAAGAGTACAATATAGAAAAGGGTCAATACAACTCACAAATCCAAATAAGAACAATATTACCAAGCATTCAGAACAGTGATACTGTATCCCTTCATACTACACTCAGTATACTGGGTTTTAGATTCACATTCCATTAAAACCCTAGAATCAGATAAAAGATCAGAAGAGAGTAAGAAAACTAAATAATATGTTTAAGATAAGCACTATCCCAAACTTCTTCCAACTCAACTAAACAGAATCACCACAAGCCTCTAAAGTTCTAGTTAAAGGCCTATGATAGGGAAGTATTTGTTTTAACATAAATAACAAGAAGGAAAGTAAATAATACATTCCATAAACCCTCTTGAAAATTTTACGACTATTCCAAATGAAACTAAAATCATCAATACCCATAACAAGATATAATTCCAGTCCCTCAATCCTTCTATGAAAAATAATAGTCAAGCCTTCAATAGGACACAGCTTCGCTCAGGGTAGAGAAGAATAGGAAACACTTCATATTCACACACCCTGTCATGCTCAAAGAAGGTGATACAGTTAAAGAAGTACCACAACAGATCCAAAAAGAAGTTACAAGAAGAAGGTCTCAAAAAGATTACAGGTCTACTTTTAAACCAAAAAAATCTCTCAAGACCCTTTTTGAGTAAACAGTCCTTAAATGGATTTAAAGCTTTTCACATCCACAATACCAACAAATACTCCAGCTCACAATACAAGTATAGATTCAAACCCGTTGACTCCAACACAATTTCAAAACAATAATAATGGAATACCTGTATAGTGTCAAATACGAGCTTCGAACATAAGTTCAAACTTCACAAGGCTTCAATACTAGCTAAGACAAATATGAAGTTCAAATACGAGCCTATAACGAAACCCAAGGCCCTAAACAAAAGCTAAGGATAAAACCTGATGCTCTATTACGGGTTCAAGCATTTCCAATTCCATAAAGAAGAATAAAACTCCAGTTCAGAGCATAAGTACAGAACAAAACTCAACAACTCAAGAGTAAGTTCAGCATTCGTAAGAACTGAATAAGAGTACAGTGTTGAATATGAAGATTCAACCAAAATTTTAGAACTACACCAAGTTCCAACTCAGTCCAGAACTACACAAAGTCCCATTAAAATCTCAAAACAAATCACGAAGCTCCACTTCAAGCTCAACGAAACACAAGACTAAAACAGAGATTTAGAACCATACAAGCAACAAAGCATCTAGTTCAGTCAATACTAGTCTCGAATGCAAGTTACAAGCTTACAATAGCAAGCTCAGAGCTTCAAATACAAGTTACAGAGCTTCAAATGCAATTCACATGAATACCACTAATAACTAGTACAGAGAAAGTTCCCAAAAACTACCATTAACAGCAATGGATTCACATTCCAAAACCCACATAGATTTCATGAAAACATGCAAGTAAATAACTAGACACATCATGCAAAATATATCTCAAGTGAGCAGAATTGTTTTAATGAATCATTTAGAAGAAAGCAAGAAATATTAATGGGTAGAGCCTATCATGCCTGATAGTGCCTCTGTTAATTCGAAGGAGACTTCCAGCCGAGTTTCCAACCCTTTTTCTTCTCCACAGAAAGATCAACAACCAAAAAATTTTCTTCCAATGCCTCTTATACATTCCCTTGATCAAAAATAGGCCAGAGAAATAAAAAATAGCCAAGAAGAAGAAGAAGTTCAAACTACTGGTTCAAAGAACCAGTTAGCTCCATGCAGAGCAAAATTTGTGATGCATGCAAAACAAAACAACCTCTCACAAATCCACCAACATGCCTTCCAAGATGGTTTTCTCACTAAAAACGAGGTGAATTAATGACATTAAATTTATATTCCCACTTATCTCTCCTTTCCACTACCATCCCAAAGTTGGCGAGACCAAATTGAACTTCAACATGCATTTCCAAACTTAGTGATGCCTCCATGTAGGTTCCACTAAATTTTAACTAGTAATTACCAAGTCTGGTAGTACTTCCATGCCTATTAAATCAAATCAAAATCACATCTCATTAAAAGCTTAGGAACCACCGCTTAGCTCCCACTTGCGACCCATAGGTTCCCTTTCAACCCCATTAGTTTAGGATAGATTTCAATTTTCTTAGTCTGAACAATTAAATATCATAGGTTTAATTTAAAAGTATAACCTTAGGATATAACCTTCAAACCAATAGTATTAGGCATTAGGTTAGGACATAGCTTAACCAAATAGTATAGGCCCTAGGTTAGAAATAACTTAGCATCCCTTAGGTTATTTCCCTTCATACTACAATAGTATTAAGAAGCTTAGGTTAGGATTACATCCCACGTAGAGTAGCGTAGAAAGAGTTAGGAAAATTTACCTAGTCTTAGAATCCCATTAGGATAGACCTTATTAGATATAGGACATGATATTCCTCTTTCTCAAGTCATCCTAAAGTAGGTTTCTATTTCCCTTAATGCCATTAATGCCCTGTAAGGGTCAATCCAGAAGACCCAAGCACAACACACAACAAATGCAGACACGATCTTCACAAGATAATAAATAATTTACAACAAACACAAGTTCATTCCATTATGTCTCTAACCAATGAATGTCAGTTTACCATTCAGTTTGTTAAGAAGATTTAAAACATTCCTTGGATCACTGAAATTGATCCAAGGATGAGTCAGTCAAAAGAGATAAGTTTGCAACTCTAAAAATCTGATTGCAGCTTATCAACAAGAAGTGAAAATGGATTCTTGAAAGCCATATCATTTCAGTCCAATGAATCCAAGAGTAGAGATGATTTATCCATAACAAGCATGATTTTCAACAATCAAGGAAACACACCTCATTCAAGAAAATCACATGCCAACGCTTGTAATGCAAAGAGAAATATAACAGTTTGTTCAAGGTGTTACATACTTCCCTCCTAAAAAGAATCATCGTCCCATGATTATCTCATTTTAATCATTGCATTCAGGATAATCAATTTATTCACTTCCTTAACATATGTTTGCAACAATATTCGAATTTAAAGTTCCATAAATCAGCATTCACATAGTTGTTTATTCAAAAATAAATAGTTTCCTATCCATAACCGAAAGACTTATTGTCATATAAAGATAAAATCATAAATTTTTTCAGTCATCATAGTCAATTCTGATCAAATAAATATGGAAAAGTAGTTTTTAAATCATCCAGGTTTTCCCAGGTTGCACTTTCTTCATTAAACTAGTCCCACTGGACCTTACATTGACTTATCTCACGATTTCTTAAATGCAACTGGTGAGTTTCCAACACTCGTATGGGTTTAACCACAGTTATTCCTGGGTCTTGGACCTGCAAGGAATTCCAATTTAACACATGTGATAAATCTGAAACATATTTCTTAAGCAAAGAAATATGGAAAACATCATGCATTCGTGACAAAGCAGGAGGTAATGCTAAATGGTAAGCTACAGGGTTGATTACTTCAACTATCTCAAAAGGTCCCACATAATGAGGTGATAACTTGGAAGCCTTGCCAAAAGTTATAGAGATCTTTTTTGGTTTAACCCAAAGAAAGACTTTCTCACCAAGTTCAAATTTCCTGTCAACCCACTTTAAATCAGCATAACTCTTTTGCCTATCTGCTGCTTCTTTCAAGTGCTCACGAATCATTTTAACTTGTTGTTCCATTTCAGTAAGAATTTCAGGTCCAATTACCTCTCTATCCTCAATGTTGTCCCAACTAACAGGGGTTCTACATTTTCTTCCGTATAATGCTTCGAAAGGTGCCATCTTAAGAGAGGCATGATATGTGTTATTATATGCAAACTCAACTAGTGGAAGGTACTCTTCCCACTTATACTGCTGGTCCATACAATACATTCATAACATATCCTCTAAAACTTGATTAACTCTTTCAGTCTGTCCATCCATTTCTGGATGATACGCAGAACTGAAATTTAGCTTAGTTCCTAGAGCTGCATTAAGCATTTTCCAAAACCTTGATGTCATTCTAGGATCTCTATCTGATATGATTAATTCAGGTACTCCATGTAATCTAAAAATTTCATGTACAAATATTTTAGCTAACACAGGAGAATCATCCTTCAGATTACCAGCAATAAAATGTGCTACCTTTGTTAGTTTATCCACAACTACTAAAATAACATCATGTTTATTTCTTGACATAGGCAACCCTTGTACAAAGTCCATGCTTATCACTTGCCATTTGTACTACGGTATGCTATGAGGATACAATAAACCAGCTGGGTGCATATGTTCCACTTTAACACGTTGACATTCAAGGAAATGTGTCACAAAATCAATAACATCCTTTTTCATTCCTTTCCAGAAATATTGTTGTTTTATATCAGCAAGCATTTTTGTAATACCAGGGTGTCCAGAAAAAGGTGAATTGTGAAATTCTGCTAATAATTTCTTTCTTAAATCATTTAGCGAAGGTATGTATACCCTGTTTTCAAATCTTAAGATTCCTTCATTATCAAAGTGAAAACCTTTATACCTCAAATCATTAGGATCTGTAGCAAGCACTGTCTTTACTTGCTGAAAGTAAGAATCAAATTCCATAACACTTTTTACTTCATCCTTAAATTGAGTTCTCAATGTTATAAGCACAGAAATGTGCTTCCTACAACTTAGAGCATCAGCCACTCTATTTTCTTTACCCTTGATATAATTGATGTCAAAATCATATTGAGACAAAAAATCTAACCACCTTCATTGTCTTGCATTAAGATTTGGCTGAGTGAAGATATACTTCAGCCCAAGATGATCAGTTTTCAATTCAAAAGGTTTACCAAGCAGGTAATGCCTCCAAACTTGTAGTGCATGAACAATGGCAGTAAGCTCTAAATCATGTGGAGCATAATTCAACTCATGTAACTTTAGTTTTCTACTTTCGTAAGCTATGACATGATCATTTTGTAACAAAATACCTCCTAGACCTTCACCAGATGCATCAGTTACCACCATAAAGTCTCCATTAGGATCTGGTACTTGCTAGAATAGGTGCTGAAGTTAATTGTTCCTTCAAAGTTTTGAATGCAATTTCACATTTATCACTCCAAACAAAACTTTTATCCTTCTTCTGTAAATAAGTTATTGGTGCAGCCACCTTAGAAAAACCTTTTACAAATTTTCTATAGTAGCCAGCAAGCCCCATGAAGCTTCTAACTTCATGTACATTCTTTGGTGCAGGCCACTCAGTTATAGCTACAATTTTTGAAGGATCTACAACAATTCCATTCTTACTTATTACATGTCCCAAATAGTGTACTTCTTGTGTCATAAAAAGAACATTTAGATAGCTTACCATATAACCATCTCTTTCTCAAAATTTCCAAAACTATCTTCAGATGCTCATGGTGTTCCTCAATACTTTTAGAATATATGAGAATGTCATCCAAGAATACGAGCACAAATTTTTCCAAGTATTCTTGAAAGATATTATTCATTAAGTTCATAAATGTTGCAGGTGCATTTGTTAATCCAAAAGGTAAAACCGTGAACTCATAATGTCCATACCTTGTTCTGAAAGTTGTTTTATGAATGTCCTCATCCTTAATCCACAATTGATGATATCCAGATCAAAGATCTATCTTAGAATATACCGATGCTCCATGCATCTGATCAAATAGATCATCAATCCTAGGGAGTGGGTATCTATTCTTGATTGTTGCTTTGTTTAACATTTTGTAATCAATGCACAATCTAAGTGTTCCATCCTTCTTTTTCACAAAAATTACAGGTGCTCCCCAAGGTGAAACACTTGGTCTAATCAAACCTTTAGAAAAAAGTTCTTACAACTGAGCCTTAAGCTCTACTAATTCTATAGTAGTCATTCGATACGGTGCCTTAGAAATAGGTTTGGTTCCAGGCTTGATCTCAATTGTGAAATCAAACTCCCTTTTGGGTGGAAGACCTGGAATTCTTCTAGAAATACATCACTAAAGTCTCATAACAATGGATATCATCCATGACATCATTGTTCTCTTCAGTTGTTTCTATAATTTTTACTACATATAAGGTACAACCTTTATTTTTGGCCTTTTTAAGTTGCATAGCTGACAGTTTTCTAACAGAAATCTCACGTTTCACACCCTGAATCTCTGTTGTTTTCTGCAAGTCATCTAAACAACTAATGTGTTTTTCAAAATAGTCCACTTTAGCCTTATGTTCTGCTAACCAATTAACACCTATGATTACATCATAAGACCCCAAAGGTGCAACATAAAGATCAAATTCAGTGGAAAAGTTAGGTAAATCAAGGACTGCTCCAAAAAGACACATACTAACTGTATGAACAACATTGTTTCCATACTGTACAGTCCATGTTTTATCCATGTTTCCAGCTTTTCTTTTTAGTTTTGATGCTAATTTACTAGAAATAAAACATTCAGTAGCTCTGGTATCAAAAATAATAGTTATAGGTAAACCAAATAACTTACCCGAAACTTCTATAGGTGTGGCATGTTTCTCAGCCTATTTGTTAGCTACTGCAGTGTGTATCTTGTGTTGGTGATTATGATCATCCTTTTTCAAAGGGCATTGATTTGCATAATGATCTTTTCCATAGTTATAACAGCCTCCTACAGGTCCCTTTCTAGGCTCAGGTTTATTTCCATCCTTAGAGTTATCATTCTGACCCCATAGGACTTCTTTCTGTTATTATTGTTCTTGACAAAGTTGTTCCGTGCATTACCAACAAACTTGTTTATTACTGCTTTCTTATTTATATCAAATGAAAACTTACTTTTCATTCTGAATTTCTTCCATGGTCCTTTCTTAGGTGCAAGAGATGATGAAGAGGAGTTGGGGATTTTCTTCCTTACTTCCTCCTTATGAGCAGAAATTGCCTTCAATTTCTGTTCCTGCCTTATGGCCTTTTCAACAACCCCTTCCATCATGGTTGGGCTGTGAACATCCACCTCTCCTCCTATAATGGGATTCAATCCCATGATGAATTTTTGTATCCTGAACTTCTCATCAGTTTGGTACTGAGGTACATACTTAAGGAGTTTAGTAAACCACTCCCAATACTCAGTTACAGTTAGCTTTCCTTGAGTTAAGTTCTAGGAATTCAGTCATTTTCTGATCATAGTAAAGTTGTGGCAGCCAACGTTGCCTAAAGTAACCTTTAAATTGATCCCATGTGATATTAGTTTCATCAATGTTTAACTCAGCCTTATGGTTGTCCCACCATGAAGATGCCTCATGGGAAAGCTGATATGCTCCCCATATCACCTTTGTTTCTTCTGAGAAATTCCTTATTGCAAAGTATTTCTCCATTTCACTGAGCCAATTCTCAGCCCCATCTCCTAATGTGGTGCCATCAAACTTGGGTGGACTTATCCTTTTTATATCATTAGTGAGTTCAGCTGTCAGCCTAGCCTTTTTGTTCTCAGGCTGATCAGGTATGTTCACATTGTTATTATCAACACCTACATTGGCATTGTCCTTAGGAGGTGGCTGATTATTGTTATCAGCATCTTCTTCCTCCTCATTTCCCATTACTTATTTTTCAAGTACAACCAAATGATCTCTTGTGTCCAACAGGGAAGCAAGGATCTCATCAAGTTCTAGGAAGTTGTTGCTCCTTCCTCAGGTGGAGGATTATTTGCAACATTTCCTCTTGTTCTAACCATTTTTTGTTAACAAGAAAATTTAAGTTTCATCAGATTATGGACACAATAGGTCCAAGAGCTGCAACCTTCAGCTCTGATACCAAGATGTAACATTCCCATTTTAAGAATTTAGAAACAAGAAATTTTTTTTTTGAAACATAATGTTCTCTGTTCTAAATAAAACATCATTTAGAACACACATTCCATGCCAATCAATCTCATAACAGATAACCATATGCAGCTGTAATGACTCGGTATGCTACCGATCTCTCATTCCATGACTCGGTTACCAACTGATCTCTCATGTTAACTTAAAGTATAGAATACTTTATGTATACTACGTATACTTGGTTCTCCTACCCTATTCTAGGTACTGAGTGATCTGTTTAAAGAACCTATCTAAATATTTGTTACCAATATTCATCTGACATCACGTTGCTTTAAACTAGGTGACATAGGACAACACAACCAACAGCTTGTGATACTTTGGCCAAATATTTTCAACATATTGTTCATGTTACTATTCCTAGATGACATACTCATCATTCTAGAATACGTCCTTCACCTCACTCTTCTGTTATCTAGAATGGTCTTTACTGACTACCATCAGTCCACTTGCCCAAGGTTTGACCCTAGCCCAAGGTTAGAAACATAGTTTATTATAGGAAGACACTCACAATGACTTAGGGTATATGGGCATACTCGGTTGACCTAAGTCAACCGGATGTGTCGAGGTACCCTGAGTCATTGAAAGCTACTACCTATCCTAAACATGCTACTAACTTGACCTAGAGAGAAACTAAGTTCAAGTCCAGATGTGCGTAAATCTAGATGAACAAATATGGAAGGGTGTTGCCACATGTCAACTGCAACACTGTATCCTCAAGAAGTCCCAGGACTTCTCGAGGGTACAGTCCTGTAGTTGGCATGTGCCAACATCCATTAGAACTGATTCATCAAGATGTACATACCCCTTAGTGGTTATTAATCATAATTAAATTGGATTAAGATTCAGATTGTAAGCAACCATGCCTAACCCTAATTCCAACATTTATTAAGTTCTTTACCCATACTTATCCTGATTAGATATGGAGAACTTCATTAATTCAAGTTAGCATTGTCTTTTATTAACATGGCATAACAAGTAGTTATCCCAAAAATAGGACAACAAACTTCAATTTTTAATTCCTAATGCAACTTAGCTGTCCAAATCAAGTGTGACATCCACCTAGATTCAGCTAATGTTTACTTTATAAACTTAGTTATAAAGATTAAGGATCATAACCACTAATCATCTTATCTTTCATTCTTTGGGAGAGGAAGAGTCTTCCTCTACATGGTTAAATGTTAGGTTAACATAACCTTTTTATCATTCGTTACACATATAGTTTAATTTTATGTCCCATGCATATTTCATTATTAAACTATAGTTGTGTAGTTAAAGAACGACATCTTTTACAATTTAACAAGTTCATTATAATAGGGGAGATTATACTATCTTCTTAATCCTACTCAATATCTGATAACAAAAATAGTATATTAAATAGATATAAAGAATACCGACAAGATACCACTATTATTTCCGGCATACAAGTACAAAAGATTTCACTTCACAAATTAAAGTCCAACACAAAACCTTTCAATTCATGATTTTAAATATACATTTATAATACTTTTGCATTTCAGAACATTCTTGCATGTCAATCATAATTAAGATATTAAAAGAACATCACTTTTCTTTTCCAATACAACTCAAGAATGATTCAAAACTCTTTACATAAGATCCAAAATTAAATAAGCCAATACATCATAAAAGTTCTTGTCTTCTTTTATCACTTACGATGTCCATCTGCAAAAATTGCTAGCATGGGTCAGTTCAATGAACTGAGCATGATAAGCACTAAGCATTAAAGTAAAGTGCATTCCACTAATTGTTCCATTAAACAACTCTGCTTTAATGAAACAATTAATATACATCATACAAACAATCATAAGTAATAACATCCAGAAAAGAAGTACAATTAAGAGACTATGAATTCACTTTTAAGAAAAGAGCATAATATAATCTACAACATCTGCATTATATCATATGGTTTAATTGATCCTATCAATTACTTTAAAATATCAACTGGTCTTGTCATCCAATTGTTTCATAATTCCATAAGAATAGAAATACACATTTATCTTTTCTAAGCAGCAAAAGAAGTTAGTTACAACATAGCTCATATTAGTATGCTTCATCTTTCCATATAAACAAAAGAAGAGAATCAATACATACTTATTCCCCATACACAAATCATCTAAAGGATAGAATCACGTTTAGAACATACAACACTACCTCAGTCCAAAGATAACCATATAAGGAGTCCATAAATAAAGAGACAACATCTAAACAAGAATCCCAATTCAATCCAAGAAGATTAGGAAACAAAATAGTCTAACTGAAAGTCTTACTAACTTCTATATGTTAGTAGATATAATTCAAAGGTCTGAAACCAGACTGTCCACAAATCCAAACTATACTCAAGAAAAACAAATCTCTTAACCAATCCATCCAAGAAGTTTCCATCTAAGAAGAGGATCAATTAAAGAGAAGTTTTGTCAATGAACTTATACAATCAACAGAAAAAGGATCTCAAATAGAAAAGGACCCAGTCCATAATTCATTTCATTTATACTATGAAATGAAATCCCTTATCTAATTCAAACTTAGAAATTCTTTAACTAGTTCCCAAAAGAGAACACAAAACCGAACATACAGTTAAAGAATGCACACTACAAACTTTCCATTACAAAACTTACAAACTGGTTTCCTATTTCCATTCACTAAGTTCAAGTTCAATTCAAATTTCAGAATGAAATTCATAGTACAGACTCTAAATAGTATACTGTCCCCAAGATAACATATTCATTTCTTTGTCTAAAACTCGGAGATTCATTCAATGAACCCAACAAGAAATAGAAATACGCAAACAGTGCAAGATAGACATGGGTCAATACATATGAACTCAAAGGACTGAATTCCCATTACAAGGCATCAACAACTTAATGCAAATGAGTAAGTAATTTGATTCAAATAGAACAACATTACAAAGCATTCTAAACAGTATTTTATTCCTTCATACTACACTCAGTATACTTGGTTTTAGATACATTCTATTAAAACCCAAGAATCAGATAAAAGATCATAAGAGAGTAAGAAAACTAAACAATACGTTTAAGACAAGTACTGTCCCAAACTTCTTCCAACTCGACTGAACAGAATCACCACAAGCCTCTCAAGTTCTAGTTAAAATCTTATGACAGGGAAGTATTTGTTTCAACATCAATAACAAGAAGGAAAGTAAATAATACATTCCATAAACCCTCTAAAAATTTTACAACTGTTCCAAACGAACTAAAAATCATCAATACCCATAACAAGATATAATTCCAGTCCCTTAATCCTTCTATGAACAAAAACAGTCAAGCCTTCCAGAAGAAACAGGTTCGCTCAGGTCAAAGAAGAATAAGAAACACTTCATATTCACATGCCCTGTCATGCTCAAGAAGGTTGGTACAGTCTCCAAAAGACAGAAGTACCACAACAGATCCAAAAAGAAGTTACAAAAGAAGGTCTCAAAAGAGATTACAGATCTACTTCAAAACAAAACAAAACTCTCAAGACTCTTTCGAAAGACAATCCAAAAATGGATTTAAAGCTCTTTTCAAATCCACAATACCAACAAAACCCAGCTCAGAATACAAGTATAGATTCAAACACATGTCGATTCCAACACAAGTTCAAAACAACCATCAATAATGGAATACCTGTATAGTGTCGAATACGAGCTTCAAACATAAGTTCAGAACTTCACAAGCTTCTAATACTGGCTCAAGACAAACACAAGTTCAAGTACAAGCCTATAATGAAACCCAAAGCCTTAAATACAAGCTCAGGAAAAAACACCAATGCTCTATTACGAGTTCAAGCATTTTTCGAATCCTTAAAGAAGAATAAAACTCCATCTAAGAGCGTAAGTATAGAACAAAACTCAACAACTCGACTACAAGTTCAGCATTCGCAAGAACTGAATAAGAGTACAGTGTTGAATACAAAGATTCAACCAAAAGTTCAGAACTACACCAAGTTCCATTCAGTCCAGAACAAACACAAAGTTCCATTAAAATCTCATAACAAATCACGAAGCTTCAACACAAGCTTAGAACAACCACGAAGCTCCACTACAAGCTCAATGAAACACAAGACTAAAACAAAGATTCAGAACCATACAAGTAGAAAGACTAGCTCAGTTCAACTTTAGTCTCGAATGCAAGTTACAGAGCTTCGAATACAAGTTACAGAGCTTCAAAAACAAATTTGCATGAATACCACTAATAACTAGTACAGAGTAAGTTCCCAAAAACTAGGATTATCAGCAATGGATTCACATTCCAAAAACCACATATATTTCATGAAAACATGCAAGGAAATAACCAGACACATCATGCAAAAATATATCTCAAGTGAGTAGAGTTGTTTTAATGAATCATTTAGAAGAAAGCAAGAAATCTTAATGGGTAGAGCCTATCATGCCTGATAGTGCCTCTACCAATTCGAAGGAGACTTCCAGCCAAGTTTCCAACCCTTTTTCTTCTCCACGACAGATCAACAACCAAAAAATTTTCTTCCAATGCCTCTTATACATTCCCTTGATCAAAAATAGACCAGAGAACCCAAAAATAGCCAAGAAGAAGAAGTCAAACTACTAGTTCAAAGAACCAATTAGTTCCATGCAGAGAAAAATTCACGATGCATGGAAAACAAAAAAACCTCTCACAAATCCACCTCTCATGTTTCCAAGATGGTTTACACACAAAAAATGAGATTCAATTAATGACATAACTCCATAATTCTCCCACTTATCTCTCCTTGCCACCGCCATCCCAAAACTTGGCGAGACCAATTGAACTTCAACATGCATTTCCATACTTAGTGAAGCCTCCACGTAAGTTCCACTAAATTTAACTAGCCCTTACCAAACTGGTAGTACTTCCCTGCCTCATTTAAATCAAATCAAATCTCATAAAAGCCATTAGGAACCATCGACTTAGTGACTCCCACTTACCAATCGACCCATAGGTTCCCTTTCATACCCCATTAGTTAGGTTAGATTTCAATTTTCTTAGGTTAGATTTAAATTTAATATAACCTTAGGTTTATAAACATTTCCAAATAGTATTACCACCTTAGGTTAGGATCATAGCTTCACCAAATAGTATTAGGCATTAGGTTAACATAGTTAGCATCCCTTAGGTTATTCTCCCCTTCCCATATTCATTTAGTATTAAGAACTTAGGTTAGGATGTCCAACCCAATAGAATAAGAGTGGTTAGTAGAAAATAGAGTTAGGAAAATTTACCTAGTCTTAGGATACCATTAGGATAGACCTTATTAGATTTAGGATCACGTTTATATTCTTCTTAGTCTCAAGAATCCTGAATATTTTTTTCCCTTACACCATAATGTCCTGTACAGAGATCAATCAAGAGACCCAAGCACAAAACACAACCGAATGAAGACATGGTCTTCACAAAGATAATAAAGAATTTGTAACAAACACAAGTTCAGTCCACTATGTATCTCAACCAATGAATGTTAATTTACCATTCAGTCTGTTAAGAAGATTTAAAACATTCCTTGGATCACTGAAATTGATCCAAGGATGAGTCAGTCAAAAGAGATAAGTTTGCAACTCTAAAAATCCAATTGCAACTTATCAATAAGAAGTGAAAATGGATTCTTGAAAGACATAACATTTCAGTCCAATGAATCCAAGAGTAGAAATGGTTTATCCATAACAAGCATGATTTTCAACAATCAAGGAATTACACCTCATTCAAGGAAATGACATGCCAATGCTTGTAATGTAAAGAGAAATATAACAGTTTGTTCAAGGTGAGGTCATCTTGTATAACCTTGGGTGTAAGGGGTGCACTATGGGGGTATATGGATGGGTGCATAACTTAGCACTAAATAAAACAAAGTATTTTTATTCTCTCAAATACTGATATGATATTAAGATTCACTACACTAATCTAACATGTAGGACAGAACCATGATTAACCTTTAAATCCTATTTCCGATGTTATCAACTAAACCATAATATTTTTCTTTAAAATATCAATCATTCATAAGAGATTTTTTATCGATAGATAACCAACATTATTTCTTTGTAGAGGTATGACGGGAAGGAAGAAGAATGCATAAGGAGAAGAAGAGAAGAAATAGTACCTAAAATAAAAAAATCTCAATCAACAAGGAATAAGGAGTTGATAAGGAACATTGGCCATTTTTCTAGATCCAAAATGTACCAGAAGAGAGGTGTCTAGGATCTCAAGGAACATAATGGTATCTCATTCCCTCTACATAGTAAGCCTATAGAAGTTTCCAAGGAAAACAATAGCAAAAATGAGGCCCTAAAACTTTACCTAGAATAAGACATCCCCAAGCCCCTCATCAACAAGATGAAGCACAAGACCACAAAGATCAGGTGTTACTACTAATTATAATATTATTTTAGGGTTTATGTTTTATAAGGTTTTAAATTTGTATTGGTATACATGTTCACTATGATATGAGGCAATGTATAGGGATAACATCACGCCAAGAACTGTCTGATCATTTTGACTCGACACTGGAAGGGAAAGTGTGTTTTTTTCCTCACACAAATTTAATCCTGACTTCTTCTTATCGGATATTCCATATTTCAAGTTCCACACCAATCTACTCAATAAGAAAAAATACACGTAAGTCTTCCACATCCCGTCTTCAGGGATTTATCATAAATTACATTTGTGGGAAAGTTAATAATTGGCCTAGAGGTTGTTAATCTCCGAATCTTCATCACAACAACACTCCACTAACTGGATGTAATATTTCTAAATTTTCCCTAAAATACCGTAACCAGATATATTCAAATAATTCATGCTCTAAGAGTATGTCATGCTACTAGGAAATCCTCTTTCCACTATCATTCGAAGGCGCTTGAATCAAAATATTTTGTCACCATCTTTTCGTCAGCACTGAATACCAAATTCTTTTATAGATGAAGCTTGTGATGCTATTCTTAAACCACCACTTGAAAAAGGAACTTTTTGGTTCTTTCAATTCCATTTTAGTGTCGTATAGGAATTTAAGGTCATCTTATGTAGCCTCAGGCATAGGGGGTGCATTTTTGTTGTATGAGGGTGAGTGCACAACTTAGCACTAAACATATTGAAGTAGTTTTATTCCCTCAAATACCCATATGATATTAAGAGAACTAGACTAATCCAACATGCATCATAGAATAGTGGTTAACCTTTAAATCCTATTTCTAAGGTTAGCAGATAAACCCTAATATTTCAATTGAATAAACCTTAGTTATCTATTAGATATTTTTTCTCAATAGAACACCAACATTATTTATTTGTAGATGTAGAATAGAAAGGAATAATAATGGAGAAGGAGAAGAAGAGAAATAAAGGAACCAAAATTAGATAAACCTCAATCAATAAGGAACTAAGAGGTGATAAGGGGTATTAAGTTTTTTTCTAGATCCAAAATTTACCACAAGAGAGGCATCCAAGCTCCCAAGGAACACAATGGTAGATCATTCCCTCTGCATGCCAAGCCTGAGGAAATTTTCGAGGAAACAAATGAGAATAAGAAGGAACTAAAATTTTACCTAGCATAGGATGTCACTAAGCCCCTCATCAAAAATACAAAGCACAAGCCCACCAAGCTTAGGTGCTGTTAAAAATCATAATATTATTTTAGGGTTTGTTTTTGTAGGGTTTGTGTTTTGTATTGTTTTATTTTTATATTCATATAAGTGTTGACTACAGTATGATGCGATGTGAAGGGATACCATCATACCTGGAACTATTTTTATCATTTTAAATAGACATTAGAAGGTGTCTCTTTCCTTAAACAACTATAATTAGGGCTTATGCTTGTCAAATATCTCAACTTTCAAGTTCCACAAATGTGTTCCCCATCCCCTCTTTAATGATTGATCTTAAATTATGTTTATGGGAAAGGTAATGAATTTCCTAGCGATATTTATTATTTTCCCCTTTATCACGTCAACACTTCCCTAACTCAATGTAATCTCTTGAAATTTTCCGTACAAGATTTTAACCAAAGATATTTAAATAAGTCATTTTCTCATAGTATGTCAAGCTACTTGGAAATACTATTTTGACTTTCATTCCAAAGAGATTCAACCTCAAAAAAAAATTCCCTTATGCCAACATTCAATATAGAAATATTTGCAGATGAATCTTGTGTTGCTAATCCTAAATTTCCATCTAAAAAGGGAACCATTTCATGATTTGAATTCCATTTTAGTGTTGTATAGGAATTTTAGGTCATCTTCTTTAATCTCACATATGGTGTGTCAGGTTTAACAGATAGGTTATACAGATATAAATATCAGATCTAATATTTTAAGTGGTTCACCTAGTGTCACCTACGTCCACCAAGAAACAACCAATCTATTATCATAGAGGAAATACAATGAAGATATGAAATCTTCCATACCTTATTGGATGAAAAGTAGTTTGTTCCTAAGAAGTTTCTCTTTTCTCTCTCAAAAATTAAACTTATTTACAATTATTCTAATTTTCTCTTAATTCTACCATAAAACCCTAACTTTCTAGCTTATATAGGCATATAAAAAAATTAAGGCACTTTAGTTAACCAATTACAATCATTAGATCAACTTTATATCAATGGTTAGATCTAATTCATGTTACTTAAATAAAAAATCAAACATAGGAAACCAACGCCGGGTACCCTAACTGATGTTGATTCCTCCTTTCCTAACCAATACTAGTTCCTAGTTGTCCGATCCCGGTCAACCAACCAATGTTGGTTACTGTGTATTCTAGAAAGTTCATAAATCATGTTAATGTGAATCAATTAAGCTCCACAACTCGACAATATTCCACTTAGAGATAAATTATTGTATTGTATCATACAACTCCTTCCTCTGATATTTTCTCTTGGCTTGTTTCTCCCTTTTTAATTCTCAAACTCGAATACCAATAAATGTGGAGTGTAGCTCCAACTTCTCCTTTTATAATGGATTTGTTAGTATATCCATAGGGGTCTCCTTTGTATGAATTTTATCTAATTTCAGATGCCCATCCTTCAACCCCTGCCATATGAAGTGATATCTTAACTGAATGTGTTTCATTCTTGAAGGAAACACTAAGTTATTATCTAGATTAATCATGCTTTAACTATCACTATACAATCTACAATGCTCTTTCTCATTTCCAAACTCTTCGATGAACCTCCTCATCCATATCATCTCTTTGCTAGCCTCTGTAGCTGCAACATACTCATTCTTTGTAGTAGATAAGGCCACAACTTTATACAATATCGAAATCTATCTAACTGCAGTGACATCAATTGTAAAAACATATCAAGTGGTACTTCTCCTACCATCTAAATCTCTAGGCATATTTAAATCAACATAGCCACATAGAGATATATCTGACCCTCCATATCATAACTGCATGCTAGGTGTGTAGTGCCCAATCCTCTTCGACACTATTACATTATGATGTTATTTATTTTGGACTGATATTTAGACATTGTGTTCATGATACATTGATTAATAGATGATATATTATGCAAATATTTAGACTATTGACATTATGTGGTTTACATTTTTATTATGATACACTAGATGGTGATGATAGATAGTTATATATGTTGATTTACGATTTTATGATTTTATACTAACATGACATATTTTGGATGCATAGCATATGTTGGATGTTTAGAGTAGAATTATGATTGTATGGATGCCAAAATCAAATTAATTGTATGATGTTAGATGATAGAATGTATAAAATTTGAATGATGATTATTAATTTTATATGTATATGGTCTCAATTGTGTTAATACAGATGGAAGGATATAGTGTTATTTTGTTTTGTTGCAGGACATTTTAGCACATATATCGAAAGGGGATATGGGACCAACCAAGGAAGGGTTTGGAGTGTTGAGAAATGTGGCCAAAATTTGATAACTTGTGTAATGTTATGTTGTGTTATTATTACATATATAGTTAGGAGGTTTCCCATTGAGGTGTGACCTGTGTGGCCATGGAGTGATATGTTTTCCCTTATTTTAATTTATGTGTGCTTTATTTTGTGTTATATGTATTTAACTGTTGGAAATTATATTCAATTTATTACCTAGTAATAAGCTGTTTTAATTAAGTTAATCCTACTTGTTTTGTTAACTAAAATTTTGATATGAGAAATACATAATTATGAGGATAGGTGGTCCTTGTTGTAAGTGAGATTGATATTGGTATTTGTTTTATTTACTCCACCCTAACTTCATAATTAAGATTTTAACTTGGGATGCATTTTTAGAGGCTTGTGGGACAAGCTAATATTTTCCCATGCCTCTTAAATTTACTCAAAAAACCTACCTATGGGTTGGGGAGTTTATTTTTGATTTATTTATCCCTTTTGGAGTGTAAAAGAGTTAAAATAATTTCACCTTATTCTTATCACAATAAAAAAATTTCCTTATAAGGTATCATGTGCAAGTTTGTGTGCCGTGTTGGTTGTCGTAGTTCTTACGTGATCATTTGTTGTCTTGCACATGGTGTTTTGACTTGAGTGTGGGAATGGAGGGATGATGAAATGACATCCTAAATGGAGACACCTCATCATCCTCACATTCCATTTCTATTTATTGATGGATTTTGATGGAATGGGGGTTACTTGCTCATTTTCTTCCTTTGGCATTTTCAAAATTAGGAGTTTGTTGGAGTTTATTTTGGGAATTTTCCTTGCTTGGGGGTGTGAAAGACTTGTGAAGTGAAGTTTTCTTAGAGATTGATGCAGATCTAGGCTCTCCAACTTTTTTGTTTTGTTTATTATGTTTGTGGATGTGGAAATATTTTGTATGTTAAGTTTTTTTTAGTTTTGTGAATGTGTTCTTTTGTGGTTGGGTAGTATGCCTTAAGTTGGATGTGGGAGATGGAATTATGGGACTATTGGGGAGGGAAATGGGAGTTTGTGAGGCATGAGTTTGCTAGAAGCGTGATTGAGAGTTTCACTAATGGGGAGTGAAAAGGTATTCATGGTCATATTGTTGTATTCTTGCAAGGGAGATATAAGGATATCGTGTTGTTTTATGCACTTGGAGGCTTAGGGTCAAACTCCCACTTCACTTGGGAGGAAAAAGGAATTGGTTTTCCATAGTAATTTATCCATTGGGTTTGGGTATCAAACCAATATATTGTTTCCAAAGTTATAAAACTTGTTGTTTATGTTATTTTAGTTGTGCTGAATATTTTGAAATGTATGTTGTGTGTGGAAGCCATGTTTGTTGAAAATTTGTGAAATGTTGCTCAATATTCCTCATGGTTATTTTGTTAGGGCTTAGGGGCCATTAAGGTGATGGTTTCTTCTATTAATGGATTAAAGGATGGGTTGAGAGAATTTTATATTCCCCCTTCCTTTGTATTGTAATCCTTTTTGTGAAAGATTGAAGTGAGCTAGATTAGAGCTACATCTGGGAGGAGACATGCAAATTAGAGACTTGTATTTTTGTCTTGATGAAGGCATTTACGTTGTAAATTATTCATTTGGTTATTCCCACTTTGAGTGGATGCATGTAAAATTGTAAGCTTGAAAGAGATTTCTATGTGTACTTGGTAATCCCTATTTGTCGTAAACCCTTGTAAGAGTGTTTGTATGAGAAATGCGCATTTTAAAATGTGTTAGTTTTGTGAAAAGAAATTACCAAGCTTTAACTTATTTTGGTGAAGTGGAAATTTTGAAATAAGTGAAATGAAAATGCATATTTATTAATTGAAGTTATTTAATTATTTCCAAATTGTGTTATGTTTTATTTTAGAAGAAATGAGGATCTGGTTCGAATGCACTTACTATGTGAAAAAAATTTCATTTAGTAGTTGAAAGAGGAAAATAAATAGTTACTCTTACATTATTGAAGGAAATGTATATTGGAGAATTTAAACTATAGTTGAATTTCTAGATATTTTTATGGAAAATTGATCCCTTACAAATCAAATAAGGTTGAATAAGAAGTTTATAATGTTTCCAATTTTAATCATTTTGGTATAGTTATAAAACTAATGTAGTTTGTCTTGTATAATACAATACTATCCAACTCCCTCTTGGTCTCTTAAATACAACAAAATAAAAAGTATCTATATAATAAATATACCTAAATATAATTAGAATTGAGTTAAATTACCCAAATTCCCTCATAAGTATATTTATCTCAAACTTACCTTGCCTAATTCTTCTTACAAAAAAAACTAGTTGAATATAATCACTTAATATTCCAATGAAATTAATAGTAGTCCATATTTAAATTTTGATATTAATATTCGAATAATAATAATAATAATAATAATATTATTATTATTAATTTATATATATATATATATATATATATATATATATTAATAAAATTAATTATTAAACAAAAAATATTAATAAAAATAAAAATTTATATAAACTAAACCTTAAAAAAAATTATTGTTTTGATTTGGTGAATAGCCTACGTGGCTAATGGCTTGTTTTGTTTTATGTAAAAGGGGGGAAGGGGGAAGGGGGATGGGGGATGGGTGGAAAAGTCACCGAACCCACCCCCACCTCATTTTAATATGGGATGGGGGGTTGAGTCGGTGACCCTCCTCCCCAAAATCTATTAAACATTGATATAATGTAGCCAACCACTGTATTAAAATACAGTTAGCCAAACCAACACTTATCGTAGTGTATTAAATTTTGATCCATGGCTATTTTTATTATTAAGAAATACACACACACACACACTCTTTTATATACTGTGCTAAAAAAATTTAAAGAAATAATACTATAAACATCAACAAAACCAATTATAATTTAATGAACACAAAGTATCAGTAAACCTCTTAGTCAAAAAATGCTCAGAACTCCTTGTTGTATTGATGCCCAAGAAGAAATTATACATAGTATAATAATGGAAGACATTGAGAATAGCATAAAAGTGGCTAACTATTTTCACCCACAAGTGAGAAAAATCTATCCCATGAAGTTACAAGAATACAACTAGCTAGAATAATTTTAGAATTCAAACCCCATGAAATGAGGAGTTCATTAAATTTTAGTGGATTTTGAAGGTCTCTTTTCCTAACTCCCACCGACCCTTCATATGCCTTGAAATTTTTCACATTCCTAGGGAAACTTTAAGTCCCTTTTTATAACTTAATGGTGACTTATTACATTAGAAATATTAAGACATATGAAATGTAAAACCCTAACACAGAATTAGAAACATTGAAGAGAGAGGAAGTTGGGGGTGAGAGGAGAGAGAGAGAGAGAGAGAGGAAGAAAGAGGAATGAATCATACTGCTGAACAATATGTTGTTGTCGACTCATGGAAAGCTTGGTCAGATTGACCCCAATACCTTTCAATTCTTCATGGTGAATAATTTTCTTCTGTTGTGGATGGGTTGCTATGGGAAAGTTATTTGGCTACAGGTGAGAGACTTCCCCCAGATTACCCATAGATGCTATAAATTAAGTGTTTATAAACACTTTTAAATGGAACCCTTGGTGACCACAAGTGTCACTCATGGAGATATCCTCTGAAGAGACTAAATTCTTTAGAAAAAATCCTACCTTGACACCCTATGGCATTGCCACAGTTCTTATTTTATTTGGATATGATACTAATGAGACATACTATTGAGCAGCATGATGGTTTTGAATGTGAATTCCACCTCACACACAAGTGTCAAAAGACATTATTGAGATCCATGAAAGTGATCTCACTTGTACAGTTCTCACCCCTACGAATATGAACTTCAATATTCCTTGACACCCACTATATTTGGTAAAGGAAACTACTTTTAGCAATTGTCAAGAATTTTCTCTTTCAGGGATCTAATTGGTGATGTCAACTTGAATGTTTAACTTCTAGTGTGTTTTCTCTTAGAAATCCACCTTTTGGAGTAACCATGTTATTTTTAGTAAGTTCCCACATGACAACTAACTATTTTTGGCAAGTGCACAAATTAGCTATTCAAGACCTCAGATGATTAAGGTGAATCCCGAGGCACAACAGAATACTCTAAGGAATGTTCAGTTCAAAAAATGCAAAGTCTAAATAAAAACCCACTTAGTGAAATAAATAGGTGTACAACGATGATTGGGGTGGGGAAATGGGTTGTCAGTGTACCTTTGTATAAAAGGCTTGACACGGTGAAAAATTCAAATGTAACCCCAAAGCCCAAAGAAGGACACATGTCGATTTTCTAAGAAAGGTCAACAGGCGGATGTTTGGGTCAATATTGCAATCTTGTACCCATTTGAGAAATTGGTTAAAAATGCAAATAAACCCCTTGGCTCATCCACCCTTCAGATTAAAACACATGTCAATTTCTCATTAAAATGTTGAAGATCAGGTATACGGATCAGATCTGCAGTTTCACACTTGATTGGGAAAGCATATATAACTTTAAGTATGGTCCCTAACCCCGCAAATATTTGGGATATGCCACGTGCATGGATTACATTCAAAAAAATATAAAAATTGAAGGGCCAAGATTTGCAACATTAATGACTTCCGCCATTAATGCATGAACACGAATCAAAATACAAATTTTAATAGATGTTTGATTCTTTCCAATCTCTACTTTGCACATAAGAAATATGAATGCCCTAGTAGTTCCAATTCAAAAAAAGAGAAGGAAAATAGACTGAGAGGTGGTAACGTTTGATATGGGATTTTGAGATTACGGAAGCATGGGAGGATATCACAAAATTTGTGTAGGAAAGGGGCAAGTTCTTACATTACATTTTTTTGCTTATTGTTTAACTTACGATTTGCAAGGAATTAAAGGCTGAAATTAGGGTATAGAAAATGAAGCCACTACATTTGGGATTTCAGGTCACCTCTAGTATCACCAGTGATTTAGACAAAATCACAGACATAAATTTGGTAAATGCTGATTTGGATGATTTCTTGCAAAGGCTCAGTAGTCCAAATAAAAGTGAATTCATGGCGGAAATTGAGGCCATTAATATTTCCCTAGCCACTGTTATCCCTCCCTCAGTACATTGTCATGAGCTAGTGAGGATTTTTGCTATGAATTATGATCTAGAAAAAATGGAGGTCTTGGATGGAAGTGGTGATAGAGTTCTAACTCTAACACCCAAAGCCTTTAGGGCAATGCTAAGATTACCAAAAATCGCAACACCAGTAACCATAAGCATTGAATTGGCTCTTAGGGATTTTGAGACCAAGAAGAAGGATTATGCGAGGGTCATAAATATTGAATGGTTGTTGATGGATAAAAAGGTTACCACTATACTCCCTACAAGATTAGTTAGGTCACAGTTTGTGGAGGAAGTAGAAGACATAATTGTGTTACTAAGAAAAAATGGTTGGCATAGACATTGATAATGAATTCAAATAGTGGATGTTCCCATACATCTTGGGTCATTTTGGAAAATAAGGGAAGTATTTCCTAGGAAATACTCATAGTTGAATCAATTCATGCACAACTTTTTACATTAGCCGCAAAAATCAACATGGGTGTTACTGATGATCTTGAATTCTATATGATATCATACGTAATATACAATATGGCAGGTCATAACTATTTCCCTGGGCTCCCACGAAAGGATGTTTCAAATAATGTAAATTCATGAGGTTTATCCCCAGTTACACTTGAGTAATTGGAAAAGAAATGTGAGATTAGTAAATGATGCATTTTTTACACCTGTGATATGTTTATTCAAACCTGAGTAGGAGCAGTATAGAATATTTGAAGAGGTTAAGAATGCAATATTTGAATATGATTATTTCTTTATCCAACAAATATTTTTCACTTATATTATAATCAGTAGATTCGATGGGAAACCATTCAAACTACCTAGATATCTAGATTATAAGATGGTCATATGTGATCTTTCAAGGCAATTAACACCAACAAACAAATTGATTGGAGGAAAGAATAAAAAAAAAGTCAATTCCCCATCAATATTGGGAGATACTCATGCCCCTCCATTACAAAGGCTAGATTAATGGAGGAGGAGATGGAAAGATTTGGCATGGAAAAATTTGAATCAATGTTCCAATTATGACATCAGATGGGTTGTTAGCACTGCCTTGGGAAGTTCATTTGAACATGAACCTCACTTTGAAGATTACTGGATGAACTGTAGAGATGAGGAAGAGGTTAGACTTATATACTTCTCAAGAATGACTCTTAGATAGATTATTGACTTCAAAATTGTTGTGGTGCCTCAGGGAATTGTAGATGATCAAAAAATAGTGAATCAATACTATATTGACCACAAGATTGAAGCACAACCAATTACTCCTATAGAATGGAATGTCAAAGAGTTAGACAATCCTTATGAAATAATTTTCAATGTAATGAGATGAAACTTGACTTGGCTGTAGGGAAAAGGTATGGATTTGTCCATACAAAAAAAAGTATTGAATGAGTTAAGGGATTTGAGGATTTTAAAGGAAGATCTTTCCCTTTTAAGAGAAGGAGCAGATAAGATACATCCCTTGGGAGGAAAGGCTCCTCAGCTTCCCATGAAGAGACCCACTACATGCATCATTGATGAGTGGACTACTGCTTCCAGTGAAACTGGGACTTCTATGTCTTCTTTGAAGCAAAAGATAGAGGAAATGCTTTTGAAGTCCATGCAGAATGCCCCTATCACTTTTGTAGTACCAATACAAGCTAAAGGAATGGGTATGACTAAAACAAGAACCCCCACAACAATATTGATAGGGGCATCTAGTTCAACCAAGAAGATGAGGGGGTATTTGTTAGATGTGGACCCAATACCTTTGGTACAAAGTGTAAAAGGAAGGGGAGGCCCTGAAATCAAATATTTTGACAGAAATGCAAAGAGAGATTAAATAACATTTCCTTTGGAGAGAGATGTGGGTGAATCAGTAGAGGGAGGTAGCCACCATGTAAGGAAACAAAAAAGAAGAGAGCCTGAGGTGATTGATCCTCCTGCTCTAACTGAGGAACAAAAGAGAATAGTTACTTCCTTAGCTCATCAAGTAACACCATCACAAGATCAAATAAAAACTTCAAGTGGATCCATTGGTACAACCAATGTTTTCAGTTTCAGTCTTGTTTCTAGGGGGGATAGTGGAAGATTTTATTCAAGAATAGGTGACTCATGGTACACCCTTGTCTAACTAGTCGAGTATTTTGGTGACAGAAAAGGGGCCAAAAGAATCAGGTGTAACACAATTTGAAGGTATGGATTTGTCTCATTCTAGTTAGCCACATGAATAGATAAGAAATCCAGTCAAAATGATGGACAGATGTATTGGGGGAGGTGCCTATACCTGAACCTTTTGATGTAACAGTTGAAAAATATGTGGTAAAAGGTGAGAATGTTTCTCAGGTTGATGAAAAATGAAGGAAGTTTCCCAGCCGTTATTAACTATGAAAGAAAGGTTCAAGTGCAAAAGGTCCATATTAAAATCTCAACAATTCTACAGGAACAGATGAATCAAGGATTCAAGGAGTACCTTGTAGAAGGAATATCTGCAGAGAAAATTGAACCAAGATTCATTATTAAAGTAAAATTACCAAGAGTGATGAGTTACTTCAAGGTACAAATCTTGTTGAAAAAGATATGGTGGGGAACATAGAAGAAACCACTAAACCAGTGGAGACTGGTGACAAACAAAATGTACAAATTGATGAAAAAGATAAAAAATTGGTTGATGATTCTAGGTCTACTGAACAACAAAAATAAGAATTGATGAAACAACACCTTACCAATGTGCTAACTAAGGAAGAATATCCCTACTGAACATTATCCTTTAAAGGAGGAGATAATGTAAAGAAGGAAAATATTCCAAGGTAGAAACTCTGGAAGTTCACAAAACAACATGTGGTGGAACCAAACCAAAGAAACCCCAAAAGAGACTACAAAAGTGACTACTACTCTCTAGATGAGGATAAAGAAAAGGGAAAGGAAACAAATGATAGTATGACCCAAGAAACAATTATCAAATCCCAAACTCAGGGTCAAAAGAAGAAGAAATTGGAAATAATCAAAGTGAAGGATGATTATAAAGATCCAACACTGGGGGTGGATAAGGTACAACAAGAAATACCATTAGTACAAGATCCCAAGAAATATCTAAATAATTGATAGTTTTTCTGAGGTATCCTAATCTGTATTACAAGAAGCAAAAGTGGGAAATACTCTCACAATGGGATGGTTTGGAGGAATGATTTTAGAAGTAGAAGAATAAGTTGTCTCTGAAAAGTTCATAGAAATCAAATATATAGCTTTCCCAAATCCTAAAAAGGACACAAAAAGGGGAAGAATCCTCACTAAGACCCATGTGGACCAATATGGATTTAGAACCTTGGAGATTGCAACCCCCCACAAAGGCAAGTCAAGGGATGACATTACAACAAGTGATTATGATATCAGGCACATCCCATTGGGGAAACCTTCTAGGGAAATGCTAAAGCAAGAGGTTATAGTGGCATTTCAAAGGTTTTCTGCACAAGGTTGATGAATATAAAATATCAAAAAAGAAATTGAAAGAATAGATAAAAACATTATCTTCATGCTTGCAAACATTGGTAGGGCCATTGGAGGAAGGTCATGAGATGGAAAACACTATTACTCCTAAAATCTTGGACAAAGTAGAAAAGGAAAGTGAGAAAGCTGAAGTAGTGGATAAATGGGTGGTGGATCTAGCTCATAAAGGGAGAAAAATCAATGAGAAAGCAAAAAAAGGTATCCAAAGATGACCAATATACTCAATGATGTGAATGATTTTTAAAAACAATGTGAAAATGAATTATACTATTGGGAGATGATCCTCCCTAATCTTGACACCATAAATTAGCTTGATGAACAAACACTTGAAAAGGATGGAATAGTGTTACCTAAATAAAAAGGGATGCAATATGTAATGGAGGATTTAGCTAAAATAAGGGTGGAAGTTATAAACTAGGTTAAAGAAAAAGTGGAGATATAGAGAGAGAATTGGATAGGAAGAGCTATTGACATTATAGATAACAAGACTAGAAGAAGTGGTATTTGATAAACACAAGCCCACTTATGGAGACTGGAGGTTGATGTCCTGAGCCAATTTTCAATCAATACATCAAGGAGGAACACTATTCTTATGAGGTTATCAAAAGGCTCATCACTGTGGAGAACAAGATTGTTGAGTTAGCTAAGAAGTTGAAAGAATATAAATGATGGATGGACCAATGTACAAGGGTGATGAACAAGCATAATTTGATATTCAAACACCATATAAGACCTGATGAAGAAGAAGTGATCCAATTGTTCCAAAGATTTGATGTTTACAGGGACAGGAAGCCAAAGCAGGAAGAATATGATGAAGAGAAAGATGATGATCATGTTGGATTGTGAGCAAGCTTAGGCTTGTTTTTTCCAAAAAAAAAATCTTTTTCAATTATTACTTTCACTCGTAACAATTACATATTATTTTAAATTGTGGTTTCCTATCATGTATGTATTGTTGAAACAATGCAAGTAGGATTTCATTTCATTTTAATAGAATCCTATGTCTATTTTAATATTAAATTCATTGTAAAATTTCATATAGTTTAAATTTTGAAAAAAGGAAAGTAGAATGGGGTTATATTAGAGGTCCTAACCAAGGAAAAAGTTCACATACATTCTTCATATCACATCTGATAGAAACTAATAGAATTACCTAAGCTTCTATTGATACAAAATCCTATCTACAAAGAGAAAGTTTCTTAAAAAAACTATTCTTTCTAGGAGAAAATTCTTCCGTTCCAATCTCCATTTTCACAAACACAATGTCCCCTGCTAAATTATGAGACATGCCCAAAGACATAATCTCATCAATACTTGCCACAGGACCATCTAGAAAACCTATCAATTCTGATCTCCTCTCATAAGAGGAAACCCATTCAGTAAGGTCTAGACCACCTTTAGGAAAAGCCTTCTTCCCTGATGCTTTGAAGGTGGAAGATGGACTTGAAGTCTATGTAAAAGCTAGAAGTGAAACTACAACTATTTTTGGAGAAGATGAAATAGGAATTTTTGAACTAGGCTCATGCTTACATTTCTTCATGAAGATTGGTGATGGCTCAGGAGGCTACAAAGACATAGTCCCTGTTGATTTCTTCTCCAAAACTAAAACACATTTCTCCAATTCATTCTTATTGAAAGAGAGTAGGCTTGGTGTCTATTAAAATCACTTCATCAAGAACACATAAGATTTTGAGGGAATCTCCTTCATAGTGAATCCCTCATCACAAATGAAAGGGTATGTGTTGTTAGATGCACCTTCCACAGTAGGCCTGCTCTTGAGCCAAAATGTTTCAACACCTCAGGAGTTTTTCTGGTGCTCTAACCTGAAGACATTAAAATACATCATTTGGAAGGAAAAGAACACAAGACTAATCCCAATAAATCTTCATATCAATGAAACTTGAATAGCCTGAGCTATCAATGGCCCACTATAGTCTTCAAGATCCGTAATCCCAAATAGCATTCTCATGAATGCTTCATTTGGGCCTGATAAATAAAAATTGAGTGCAAGTCTTCAGAAGATATTTATTTCAAGTTAGATACAAATGATGTTCCCACCATATTGCTGAAAAATATCACCAAGCCTCTTGCACTCAAGAGAAAAGATGTGAATTTGTAATGGAAACGATGTGGATTTATATTAAATACGAGGATGACAATTTTAACTAAGTGAAATCATGGTGAGGTGACTCCTAAGATTGTTTTTGATACCCACACCAAGAAAATAAACTTGAAAGAGACTTAAAAAATTTTAAAAATGGAGTGATTGGCCTGGCGTGACTTGATCCATGTGGAAACACTCATCTTAGAAATATATGTTAATGAGTGTGTGTGTATTTCGAGGCAGATTCTCAAAAGGTGGGAATTATTAAACATAAAATCAAAATATCTGGGGGCACTCAAAAATCATTGAAAAGTTCTCTCGATTTACTCATAAAAATAAATGATTAAACAAATGATACCAAAATAGATGACATGACATCCTAGTCATTCTAGGAGAATGGAAAAAATGTAAATCATTTGTAATCCCTCCACATATGGCACCATGAAAGAAAAGTATTTTCAAAGGGAATAATAAGTAGATCAAATTATGTATCAAAAGGAAGAATATTCTGTTGAATATTCACATTTTTGGGGGAAAAAAGGAAAAGGTAAGGGAGAGAGATAGTTGTATATATACTGAGAGGAATGTTCTCGTATCAAGGGGGGTTAAATTTTTCTAAATTCTTAGAGAAAACACAACAAAAATGATTGTACTTTTCCTGAGAAACCTGAATCGAATCGAGGGACTAGTGAGTTATTTTTAATTTATCCAAATCTTCTCATGCCAAGATGATTGCAAGCGTACAATCATTGGAAAGCTTTGAGAGCATATGTTTTATGGTACCTTGCTAAGAAATTTGAATTTCTTGAAATTAACTGTGTAAGTTATCTCCTGAGAAATGTTGTCTTTGTTCTTAAGGTAGAATACTTTGAATCAACTATTTGCCTTCCCTGTTGCAATCTTATGTTGATAATTTATTTGAATTACACTAGATATTGTCTTAATTAGTGGAATTTTGCAACTGTAATTGCACTATAAATAGATGCTTTCTTTCTATGGTGTGATAAATAGTTTTAAATTCATATTGCCTCTGTTTAGATGAAAAGATTTTAGTAATATCTTGAGTGTATCTTGAGCATAGTTGAATAAGAATTGTTAATGTTTTGTTGAGAGTTTAACATGAGCTTTTGTGTTTAAGTTCTCAAAGGTTGTGTGAAATCTTGTACTCTTGGGCTTCCATGAGTGCATACCTTCTGGTTAAAGGGTTGTTGTTAGTTGTGTGATGTGTTTTTCTTGCCTTGGGGAAATTTCCAAACATTTGTAAGGTTTTCTTGTGGATTTTTATAATCAAATTTATCATTCTTTAACCTCCCATTCATACACAAAAAATTACAATCTGCAACTATTAAATCCTTTTGAATCACCCACATTTTCCTTGCTTATAAACATATGTTCAGGGATACTTTGTCCATTTCTATCCTCCCTTTCCATAAATATGCAGAAGCAATCTAAGATCCACACTGTCTAGAGTAATCTGAGTCCTATTTTAGAAAGACATGCATTATTTAGTGTGAAAACTCATGTGAGAGTTAAATAATTCTTGCATTGACCATGTCTATTCAGGACTATCCTTTGTATTTCCAAGAAAGATTTAGAGACTGCAATTTTATCCACTTTTCTCATAATAACAGGTTACAAAATTGGTCCTCTCACCTTGGTTAAAGGAAGAACCTAAATTAGTAGGTAAGGTCATCCCCTTTGTGAGTGAAATCCAATCTCTCCCAAGTCAAGTCCCAAAGAGTATATTAGATATGTTCCCAGCTATAGATGACTAAATATTTAGTCTGTGATTCTCTAAGCATCCAACTCAGATTGTAAATGTTTTTTGGATAAAAAGGTGGTGTACATTTTGGGTATCAATATAATGAACTTGTAAAACCCTTAAATAGACATCAAATCCCAAAAAGTAAAGATGTAGAATGAGGGATTAGACTATCCTCATCCTTCACAATGGTGGAATTAAAACTGGGAAGTACACTACATCTCAGAATTGATGTAGTTATGTGTGTCTGTGTGTTTGTGCAAAATCATGCCATAGGTTTCTCTTGTGCAAGTTGTCATTTGATAGTAAGTAATTCACGAGATGTAAAGAAAATTAATAAATGTGTGCATAAAATATAATGAAAATACATCCTATGAAGTGTATGTAGATGAAACAACCCCTCTTCCTTGTGATGGAGCTAGATGGATGCGATGGAACTCTTAGATGCTTTTTATGGATTCAACCTTACGTGGAGATAGTAGATGCTTAGTGCTTGGTTCTTTAATATGACCACGTAACTTTATATTTATCTGATTCCCATGCTTGGATTTCATTATTAACCCCAAAAGGCTGAATACCAAAAAGGTAATCAGTACTCTTGGTTAATTAGTACTCTTCTTACTTGGTAATCATATGAATATTATTATGTAATCGAGACTATATAATTACCCAAAGAGTGTGAGTTTTTGTCTACATCCCCCAATTTATGATGGTGAGAAGAAATCTTAGTAACATAAATTAGATAGAGATCCATACCTGATATTAATGTAGATAAATGTAGAAAATGTGTCGAGGGATTATACAAAGAGTGGAGTGATAAAAAATGTGAAGTGTGGATGCTAAGGAGGAAAAACTTAAAAAAGTGATGATGAAAATGAACCTAGGGTGGAAACACATGTGTAGATGTTATGACGTACATGTTTTCAATGTAGATGTTTTTGTTGTTATTGGTGTTGTGGTGATGTTCACTACCACTTCCCATATGGATGGACCTACAAAAGAGAAGACAAAAAGTATGCAAATACACATGTATATGATCAGAGTGTGTAAAAATTGTGTAAGGAAAGTGTGTAAAATGAAAAATTGTGAAAAGAGGAACATGTGTACCTAATCTATGATGAGAAAAAGGGTGTAGAAAGAATCCTAAAGATGATGTTGATGCGTGATTTTTTCGGGTGATCTCATACCAATGTACTGGAATAATTATATGGAGAAATGTCTTGTGTCACCCACATATATTTAACTACTTCTCGCTATGTAAAACACCACTACATATGGTGTGTATGTGCTAAGGACTATCTACCCTATAAAATCCTTTGTGTAAATAACCAGTGCTAAGAGGATCTCTTCCCTCTAAAAATCCTCTATGACATGTCAAAGAAATGTGTAAATTTCCACTAGTTACTAGAATTCTAGGAAAGACCATTGTATTACCCTCTGATTTAAGGCTTCCAGGAATGGTCATTGTATTGAGGACCCCTCAAGTATGGATTTGAGCCTCGTATGAAATTTAAACTATGTTGTATCGGCACCATGTTTTTTGTAACTCTATATGGGGAGAATGATTCACATATATGATTCCCCCTTCTTTTGGTGTGCATGTAACATCGCAGAAGGATTATGATGCGGGAGCATAACTTGCAGAGGCCATAACTTTTGATCCGACCGTTGGATCGTCCTGAAATTTTACAGGGTGGTAGATATACATTAGTACTATGCTGGGGACAACTTTGCTTGCAAGGTTGTGCTCATTTTGGCACGTTTTCGGGCTCGGATTCCGTCATCTAGTGGTCTAAAATTGGCTCCGAATGTTTTTTCTGCTTTTCTCTAGGTCTTAGAACTTTAATAACTTTTGTTTTGCTTTTCAGAATAAGTCCAAATTTCGCGTGAGCCCTAATTTATGAATGCATATTTGGCACGCAAATTTTGGGGTCAATCTGAGTTGTTTTGCATTTTAGGGTTTTTTGGCATTTTAGGGTTTTTGGCATTTTAGGGTTTTAGAGTAGTCTTGAAATAAAAGGAGAATGGTAATGATGTAATAGATCAGTGTGAATTCCAGAATGAGAAGTAAGCTATTGTGAAACTCCTGGTTTTATTTACAAAGGTGTTTATGTGTGTTTTTGGAGGTATTTCAACCTCTTGCAGCTGGATTCACATCAGATTATGTGGCCCAAAAGAGGATCAATTGTTGTGTTGAACTATTCCTTGTAGGGGAAGGGTATGTTCTTCGTAGAAACCAGGGCACTCGTAAACAAGTGCTTAGGAAAACAAGTGTTAGTGCAATCAAATAAAAATACTCATTTATAATATGAAATGTAAGTTCATAGAATGTGTAAACATGCAAAAGACAATGTAGACTTCAAAAAGTGGTTTGCCAACATGGGACATCACTCACGATGTCACAAGACAATTAAGGCCATCATGTTTGCAAGCAGAAAAGTGTAAACACAAGACAAAGGGTAAATCCCACAAACAAGGGCATACAATGGAAAACAATAACAAACAATATAAAAAATAACCAAGTAAGAAAATAGCCCTTCATAATAAATGTTGCATATAAAACACCCGTTAGTATGTTAGAAAGATAAAAAGTATTTCAAAGCATTTGTAATATGATAAAGTAGTGCGATATGAAAAAAATGAAACACTAGCACCTGTAGTGTGTGAAAGTGGTTGCCCCCAGGAGCCATTATGAGACTGGTATGAGGTATTGCGCCAAGAATCCATGATGCATGTAACGGATCTAGAGGGTTTGAGATCACAACTAGAAAGAAAAGGGAATGCACATGTATATATGATAAAGATAATGATATATAACATATCTATATAGCATGTGTAATAAGATAAACATATAATAAGTAAATGTAAGTAAGAGTAAATACAACAAAGATATGCAATATGGTGTGGATGAGGCAGAATGGAATTCAATGTGAATGATAAGTGAAGTGTGCCTCTCGAGTGGATGAAAATGTATGCAACTAGGTTCATTTATTTATGCCCCCTTAGTAATAAAGAATTATTTATTCTTCCTTCAACATTAAATAATGAAGGATAAAAGAGAGTGTGTCATCAGGAAATGGTCTGAATGATATGTTGTCATGTTTTTTGTATGATTCAATTTCGAGAAAATAAAATTCAGGAGGTGGTAGAATGTGTGATGATTTATCTTAAATCACATATCACTAAACATGTGAAGAAGATGTGAAAAATCATGATGATGTATCCTATAGTGTATATGATGAAATGAATTAGTAATATGGTAGATAACGTGATGATGTAGAAAAAATAATATATCACCAAATATATGGATAATACGCTAGAAAGGGGTGATGATTTATCCCAAGAGTGTATATCATGATATGTGTGAAGAGTGCAGTGGCTAAAAATGTTGCATAGTATGATAAAAATATTGGTTGAGAAAAAGTGTGAGTATGATGAAGTCCATTTTATTAATAAACCCTCAACAACTGAGTATGTACTCAGGGAATAAAGCGTGTCATTGGGTTGTGAGTGCAGCGCCTATAATTAGATAAGTAAAATGTGTAATATGTGTAATATTTATGGTGGTGAGAAAGTGTCATGTGATGTGTAAGGTGGGTACTAAGTAACTTAGAGTGTGTAATGTGCAATGTAAGATGTGTAGATTATATAAGTTTCGAAGTGTAAATCGCGTGTAATGTAAAATGTATAATAGTTTAGGGTGTAGACTATGTATGATGCATAGATGTATAGAGAAAAAAATGCAAATGATGCATAGTATATGTAATAGGAAGATAATGCGTATGTACAAAGGTGTAGAATTTGTCAGGATGTGTAATGTGTAGTGTCTAATGTACAGTGTGTGAGGTTCATGTGTATAGGATGCCCTCAATAGTCAACTTTGAACCAAATCACAAGAGTGTGTTGTATCGTAACGAATGTTGCTTTAGGTGTAGTATTTTTTAAGATGCATGGCATTGAGTGGCTTCCCTATAAGGGTGACAAGGTGATAAACTCCACCACCAACATTTTTAGTGATAACATAAGGAATAAGGAAATTAGGATTAAGTTTTCCTTTACTAGGAGATTCAACTTTTGTATTCTTTTGATTCTCCTTTAATACGAGGTCGCCTATGTGAAATTCATGAGGACAATTTTTGTGGTTGTATGTGTACGTGATGCGAGACTAGTATACATGAATATTTATGAGTACTTGGATGTAAGATGAGTATATCAATTATATCTCACATAAATGGTTTTTGTGATATGTATTGTCTTTAAGTATACCCTTGAGTGAAAAATATAATGAGGGTATTTCAATTTTGAGTGGGATAAAATCCTCAGTACTGTAAACCAAGAAAAAATGAGATGCATTAGTAGGCGTTCACACAATAGTATGATAAGCCCAAATAGAATAAAATAGTTGATTATGTCATAAATCACCATTGGAATCAACTATCTTGCACAAGATTTTGATAATATTTTTGTTGGTAGCTTTAGATTGGACATTTTCCTTATGGCGGATAAGGAGTAGAGAATGATTGTTTGATTTTGAAATTTGCACAAATTTTTTTGATGTCCTTATTGTTAAAGGGAAATTCATTATCAATGATGATGGTGGATGACACAAATAATGATGATATGATTCGTAAATAAACCATAAATGTCAATACGAGTTATTGTTCATAGTGGGGTTTCTTCAACCCATTTAGTAAAATATTCTGTAGCAATGTAATGAACTTATGTACATTAGTGGATTCAATATTTATCATTCCACTGAGTTCAAATCCCCAAAGAGAGAATGGTCAAGAGGGAGCAATTGGTTGGATGTCATAGATAGGTGAGTGATGGATATTTCCATCCTTTTAACACTTCTCATAATGAGTAGCATATTCGAGAAAATCCTATTCCATTGTGGGCCAAAAAATATCCTTGATGTAAAAGATTTTGAGATATGGTTTTTCTGGATAAATAACCACCACAGATGTTTTCATGGATTTGTAAAATGGTAATAGGGATATTGACATGCCCTAATCAATTCAGTATGTTACCATCAAGTTTATGTTTAAATAATTATGTTCCAACGATGACATAATGAGTAGCCTCACGTCGCAAATAACGAGATTCATAAGGTTGCAAAGTAACTAGAATGGTAAAGAGGTAAATAGGAGATGGAAGGAAGTCACAAGTATGTAATGATGAATGTTTCTTACTTAGTGGTAATATCTTATGGGATTAGTGATGTTGCACTAACTATGGCATCCACACGATGATTATCCTTACGATGAATGTTAGTGATAGAGTAAGACTCAAATGTAGAAAAGAGATATCTGACAATGTTATATGGGATTAAATTTTCCTCTTATTATCACCAAATTACAACACCCTTTGAATTTTTTGCAAGTGGGTTGTTGGCGCAATCATTATAACTAGATAATATGGAATTATCTCTATGTGTGGGACCTTGAACATGAGATGATTCTCAAGAGAAAGTTTATTATTCTTCCTAATATAAGGACTACACTGCTTCTAATGATGTAAAAACACTTACCTAATCCTATCATATGATTTCCAAGGGACTAGGGGAATAGAAAATGCATGGAAATGTAAAAATCCTTGTATACACAAAAAATTGGGTCGCAACCCTCTAGGCCCCCTTCGATTAATATACCCCCTTACCATGACCCATTCTATAGATTATTAGTAAGTTAATTACCAATATTAATTTAATTAAAACCCCACCCCTTCACCTCACCTCTCCATCTAATCATGGACCCTTTCCAAACACATTTATTAACCTACATTAAGTCATTTTCTTCCTTAACTAACTACGACTTATTTTAAAACTAAATCTTACTTCTTCTACACTTCTCCCACATATTTTCCACTTCATTTAGCAATAACCCAGAGTCTTAGTTCATAATTAAATCTTGACCCATGCCAAAAATGGAGAAAAAAGTATATTTTTGGAAAATATTAACTTTTCTCCCTAACCGATGCTGGTTATTACTCACGTGGCACCGGTTAGCTAACCGCCATCAGTTACTTTAAGTAAGGAATTCAAACCCTTTACCTCGGTTCTTCCTTCTTGGATTTTGACTTATGGTATTCTTAGATCTCCCATCTAGGAATTAAAATAAGAATTAGAGGACTAGTCGAGGACCTCAGTACCCACACTCTTCACTAGAAATCGGCCTGTGGCACTAGAGCCCCAGATCATTCACATAGGGAAACACCGTGCATTCATTGCTACTACTTTGGATCGAGACTTGTTTCTCCTCCACGCACCTAACACTAGCCATCATCTATCAACCTTCAATATCTAGATAATAACTTTAATATAGTTTTAAATTTTCATCAGCTTCTGGCATTAAATCATTTATTTTACAGATTTCTTCTATCCCATATACCTCCTAAACCCATTTACCCGACAACCTACCCATTTGAACATCTCTATCCTTCCAACCACCCTTTTCACTAGTGGTGTACCTTCACCTAAAACCAACACCCTTCCTAAACCTACACAACACTCTATGTAATCATAGAGTACTCAAACCAACCTCATTTACACCTTGGCACATAATTTTCCCTACCTTGATCGGTTAGCAAACCGATACTAGATATAAGTAGTTACCGACAATGGTTACCCAACCGGTATTGTTCTTTGTACTAAATATTTTTCCCTAGACCAACAATCCTATAACCTCACCAAAAACCTCCCAAAACCAACAAAAACTTCACCAATATCTCCCTAATACCCTCTACTATAGTTGCAGGCCCTAATATCTAATCGTTCTTTCTTGATTAAGTCTTGTATTCTTTATTAGATTAGATATAGTTTATTATACTTATGTGAGAAACCTAAATCATATAATTATAGTAGGATTTCCTTTTTCATGTTATTTATCTACATTAATTTGTATTTGAACGTGGATTTACAACCTTCTAGCAAGCACCCCACTTCTTAGATCTAGTTGTCACTAGGTAGTCCACCGACCTATATTACTAATGCTATCTCATGGTCTTCTTTTCTTCCTCAGGTAGTCCTTCCTAGAAAAAATCAGCTTGATCTTATACAATGATTTGCAACCTTATTCTCTCCTCTAGATATTCCTCAGTACCAAATCCCTACCTATTTAAATCATTTTGTCATAGCAGTACTTCCTCTTGGTGAAACATTTTTGCGTGCCTGGTGGGACACTCATTATTGTGGGTTCTTTTATTCATTTAGGATAGCATATCTGTGTGTTTTTTTTCTAAAAATATTCACTAAATTTCTCTTCTGGTAACATTCAACTTCTTTTATTTTCTCTTAAAGACACCTTTCCTTTAGTGTAAATTAAAAAATACCCTTCTTTATTTACTCTTTCTTGCATTAGTGAAAGAAATATTCTTATCCTATTATTTATTTCTCTCATCCAACTTCATTTCTTGATTTGGGCTTAAAAACGGTTTCATTTAATCCTTGTATTCTTACATTTACATCACATAGTTTGAATAAAAATCTAATATAACAGAGGTCATGACTAGTTTAATATTTGGAAGTTAACTATAGTCCATTATTTCACACACTTCTTTTTAAAAATCATTTAAACAAACAACAAAATTCTTAAACATTCCTCAAATCCTATGAAAAATATTTCAAGGACTTAAAAACCATATCAGAGTTCAGACCTCACATACTAAAAGGTATATCGAGAAATCCCACGGCTAAAAATTTCTTGTAACCACCCATAGCTGGCTTATAGGTACCCTAAATCCATTCTTCTCTCTATATTCATAATCACTCCTAAGGCTTAATCCATCTAACACTAAAATTTTACTCTGAGGATAACAATTTGTTATCTTTTTCTTGTGGATTTGTGATCTTATTTCTTGTCTTCTATCATTTGAGGTGTGAGACCTTGTCATCATTTTTTTTTCACACTCGGTCAACACAACTATTTGATTCTGGTTCTCTGAGTGTGTTAGATTAGATTTTCTCTATAAATCCTAGTTCTGGAATTATTTTAACCCAATCTAACTCAGAAATTTCATATTTCTTCATTTTCATAGTAACTAACATTGGTTACCTCTCTATCGGCATTAGTGTAAAAACTGGTATCATTCCTTTTATTTAATTGACACCGGTTCATTGACTTGCATCAATCTTTATTTTTTTGAATTTCTATCAAAAAACATCAACCTATTTTTACATACCAAATTCTTTCAAAAAATATTTATGAGTTTTTGTCACTTCTACAGAACCTAGAGTACCTTTTTTGCACCTTTCATATGGTTTGGACTTGCCAACAAGCGTGAGCTCTTACTTTTCATGAGATTTATATACCGTTACCTATTACCCCCTCACCACCTTCTATTTTTTCACCATTGGATCCAAATGAACCTGCAATTGTACCCGAGGGTGATGAGGAATTTTCTATATACCTTGATCACAATACCAAGGCCTTGGAACATTACCTTACTATCTCTTCTACCCATGGATCATCAAGTTAGCCTCTCTTTGGAATGCATGCTTCCATGCCCCCTATTTCTACCATTTCTGCTATATCAAGAATTGAAAATGTATTCACCCAATCTACTTTAGTATTTCCTACCCCTACCTTAAAACTGCCTACTTCCCAAGTGACATCTAGACCTTCAACATCTGCCATCCTTTCAACATCTTCTATCACCTTGACATCTGACATACCCTTAACCATGACCCCTCTTATAGGGGTCCCTTCAGCATCAGTGCCTTATGTACCAACATCTAGGCAGCCACTAGTTGCGTCGACATCTTATACCCCCTTTTAGAAATTGGCCATTTATAGACCCCAAACCCTTTCACCTATTTTTATGAGGATATTTACACAACCTTTTCACACTTTCACCTTCCCTCAATAACAACCCTTTTCCTAAACTTCATATTTAGGGTACATTCCTTCTTTGTCTATTACTTCTTACATACCAACATATCAATTTACGTATTTCACACCACCACATATTAGTGTTCCTTTTATGACCCATTCATCTCATCAAGCCCCTTATACCTCAGGGGAAATTTCTCAATCAAAACCTATCGTGGATCTCATCAAGATTATTATTGATAAAATGTAAATGCTAGAGGCCTCTATTTCTGGATCTCTTAATGTCTTAACCTATGATGAAATATATAACAAACCCATCCATCCATCCATACCTATTCACCCATATCCCACATAATGGGAGTTACCCAAATTCAACCATTTAAATAATAAGGAAGACCCCCAACAACACTTGTGTTTGTTTAAAAACGTTGTTTATTTGGTAGGCCATAACAATTCCCTACTCCTTCAAACATTTCCCACATGATTGTCGGGACCCACCTGGACTACTACAGTGCTATGCCCAGGCAATCGATATTTTCCTTCAACCAATTGGTACAGACCTTTCTTCATCAATTTTCAATTCAATATTTATAAAAAGGTCTCCATCATAGATTTATATTCTATTTTTCAATATGAAAATGAGTCTATCATTGATTTTGTCACATGCTAGCGGGGGATAATAAATCATCTCTCCATCTCTCTACCATAGTGTAAAATCATAGATTTAATTACAAGGGCATCTGTTAGACAAATTTCCCCCACTCTCGAGGTTTAAATGTTTCGTACATTTCATGAGGCTTTCACTATGGTTTAGAAGATTAAGATCGGCACCATTGAGGAAGAAAAACTTAAATTGCATAAAAATAATGCTACCTTCAAATCCAACGACTCTTATCCAAAATCATCTAACAATCATTCTAAGTCCAAGGTATTTTCCAATGTAGTGATACTGAAGGTTGGCCCTAATCTAATCAACCCAATTCTCCTTCCAATCTCTCACATGCTCAAAATTTTCAATACAAATATGAATAGAGGAATCACACTCCCATCGGAGAACCATATTTTTCTGTATTAGAAAATCTATTGAAGGCTAGAGGCATCACTCTTCCTCCTATCAAACAACATACTGGTTTTGATCCTTCTCACCCCACACTAGCCTAGTACAAATAAAATGACTTTTGTAATTACCACCATGTCAAAGGATATATTGAAAGAAACTACAAAACCTTCAAAAACATTGTACAAGAAATGTTAGATAATGGTGATCTCAACCTCGACAACCCTACTTTCCTCTCAATGAAAAATTGGATGTTTTTCAGGAAATGTTTTCCTAACCATGCCCATCAATCAAAACACACTAGCGAGACATATAGATACAAAGCCAATGTACATGAGGTTCATGCAATATTCGACACAACATTGGACTCTTCTATCCCATATCCTCTAATAGTCTCTATTTTAGAAATCTTTACATGAGCTCCTTTACCCACAATGAAGTGCACCTTACCTACTCCTACATTACCCATAGAGGATCCCTCCTTACCTATTTACTTATCCATCGATGAACCAACCTTACACGTTCCTTTATCCATAAAGGAACCTGCATTATCATCTTCTCTTCCTGAAGAGCAGTCTATACTACCAACTTTTTCTTCTACTCAACCCATAAAGTATCCCATTGTACCTATTATTCCTCTATGTGATGCCTCTTCAATGGCCTTTAAAGACACCATGCATCTTCTTTCCTCACTCTTACCCACTGAATTAGAGGCTAAGACCTTCCCTGTCTCGCAATCCTAGGAGCTTATATGGGATTCACCACAAATTCATCATCATCTTCATCTACCTCAAAGCCATTCTCTCATTTGGTTGAACACTTGGAGTTTGTAGATTACACTGCCCTCTGGGGGTGGATTAGAATCCCCATTTCTACCCAAATATAGATGTCCTACCCCAATACCTCGACTATATACCCAAAGATCTTCAAATCAGCTAAGGATCTTACGCTTGAATTGGTGGTATTATCCCCTTCTTCATCAACACCTCCTACAATCAATATTTACTATATTAAGAAACCTATAACCACCTTAGGGGTTTTACCAGTACTAATTCTGCCACACCCCCTGTGAAGCTATGCTTTTCAACTTCTTCACTTCCTACCATAAAACCTACTCCGACACATAAAAGGAATACCCAATGTCATAGGTATCACACCGTGAAATCCTCCTTTCCTTCTCACTCACCTTCAACTTTGTCATTGATATTAGGACCACATCTTTCAACCTTTGTTAACCTACCTCATTACCAAGGAAAACTTAAAGTGTGGCTATCGATACCATTTCCTTTACCTCTTATTTTAGCAACACCTTCTTCACTACCGTTTAACTCACTTTTTTCCAATACCCCCACTTTCACCTTGGCTCACACAGATACCTACAAATTCTAATTCTCTTGCATCCTTACATGTCGTCCCTCCACCTTTTCCTAAGAAGGTGCAACCTAAAACCAAAACTTCACTGCTTACCCAAAATGTAGTTACACCCACACGGTTTCTCGCCTCACCTTCCTTGCAAAGGTTGACTACACTTTCACCAAAAATTCCCTTGACTTATCATTGTGAGCCTTTGGCTAGATCATACTCTAAATTCCTTTCTCGGTTGTTAGAGACATCCACTATATCATTGCCACCTATTAATCTTTGTAACCCCCTCAAACCAAAACTAGTAGGGTTTGATAACATAAATATTTGTACTTATCATCGCTCACTAGGGAATTATGTCTAGAGTTATAAGGATCTTAAAACCATTCTCCTTCAGCTTTACGATTCTGGTGGTATCTTTGATGAAGATGATATGTTGGAGGAGGAGCCCATTATTTCTTCACCCGTTGCCACAAAATCTACCCCAAAACCCATTCCACAACCTTTATCTTCACATCCACCTAAGGCTAAAAAATACACCTGATTTCCTCCTTCTCCTATCTTTTAAATAAATATGGTGTGTGTAGACAGTTGGTCACATCACACGAAAGGAAGGGAAAAATTAGGTAACCCCTCTAGTTCACCTTCACCTACAATTACAGTTACACCTCCCCCAAAGGTAACCATCTACTTGTTTTGGGGTTACACATTGTTCAATGATTAAACAACTTCACTAGTCCCCATTGAAGATGTATTTATTTGTATTAATTCAAACCTCTGACTCTCATCATTAGGACCTCATTGAGTTCCTACAATCCATCAAGGTTCCACCCAACAACACTTCACCTATCACGGCCCTTTTTACACCTCATCACATTGCTTCTATTAATATTTCAAAATCAGATATTTCCCCTTCACAACCTGATGATCCTGATCCCACTATTTTCATCTCTACCTACATCAATAATATTCATGTTTGACATATTATTATTTATCATGGAACTAGCATCAATATCATTTATTCTGATTCCTACGAAAAAATAGGCATTCTGTCTATTTATATGTCTAATAATCTCATCTTACTACAATCCTTTAATGATTCCACAACCTCTACTCTCAGCACCATTATTATCTACATCTATGTGGGTCCCTATACCATTCCAAAACTCTTATACATTCTCGAAGAAGAGTTCAAATATAAAATGTTGCTAAGATGTTCTCAGATTCACATGATGGCATGTGTACCTTCCACCCTTCATCATTACCTAAAATTTTAATTTGAAGGGGAACAATATACCATTTGGGTAGATCCCTCTGCCTTCAATACTTGTAATATGTTTTATCATCCAAATGATGTCCTCATCCTTGATAACACATCTACCACATCTACAATGTCTACCACTTCTTCCACCTCAACTTCCTCATCCAGCCCACCTACCGACCCTTCTATTCAACCCTCTACTAATGCTTCATCTTCGCAGGATTTAGATAGTTCCTCTATATTGGCTACTCAATTAGCAACCATAGACCCCTTGGAAGGTATATTTAACCACCTTTCACTAGGAGAATATTACCTCCTCAATGTTGAAACATTCCTTACTCCTCAAGAGTATGTAAAAATACACCAACACCCGTGTGACAATCATTGCGTAGGAGAGTTCATACCATACTACCCTCCCCATATTTACACAAACCTAACTAATGGAGGGCTTGACACATCCTATTATTCCATTGAATCTCCCTTCAAAACCAAACCTTTTTCATTTGATTTCTCCTATCTCACCAAATGCTAATTCAAACTCACTTTCCTTTACCGTTGCACCTAGAAATGCTTTGGATTTGGTCAATATAAACAAGATCATCACACAATCATACCATGAACCATTAAGAAACAAAAAGTCACTCGTGGTCTTGGTTTCCCTTCACATCCCTTCCTACTAACGCCCGCATTGCCCTTGTTGAAGATGAAAAATCTTCCCCACCTTCCTCACCAATCATACTACCTTCTCCCTTAGAGTCCATGGATCCTGAATCTATTCCACCTAATTTTCATGAACACCATTTTCTTGGGACCTCTAACCTGTCAACATTATGGTGAAACTCCCTCTTCCCCTCCTTTTCTTTATCTTGACATGACCGATGATGGCATGCCTTCTATAAAAACTATTCAATGTAAAGATGATTATTTTATTATGACCTATTTAGGTGTGTAGGATTCTTATATTGAAAAGTCATTACCCTCTGGCTCGCAAAAAATGTTGAATGAATCTACCATAGAAATCAACATTCACACTTAGGATGACCCATAAATTATGCCAATATTTAGACTCTTCAGGACATGAATCTTTCACCTCTTTTTTTCAATATCATAACAAGGAATTTGCTTGGTCTTATGGAAATATGCTCGGTATTGACCAAAATTTCATGCTTCAGAATATTGTAACTAACCCAAATGCCAAATGTGTGAAACAAAATTTACATAAAATGCATCCTCACATTTCTCTTCTTGTGAAAGAAGAACTTCAATGTGTTCTCTCTATTTCCTTTATCGTACCTATTAATTATCCAAAAATGTATCTCTAAAATTTTTTAGGTCAAGAAATACATTGGGGGACTTTGCATCTACACTAAATTTCTCAAAAGTACCCTTTCCTACCCAAAATATGAATTTCCTGTACCAAGCATTGACCAACTAGTTAATCTTACAGCCATCCATGAGATAGTATCTCTTATGGATGGGTTATAAGGTTATAATTACATATTACTCACTCTGAAAGATCAACACAATACCACCTTCATCTCCCCTTTGGGTACCTTATGCTATCGCGTCATTCCCTTCAGCTTGAAAAATGATGGTGTTATCTAATAACATGTTATGACTTACATCCTCCATGAAATCATGCACAACATATTGGAAGACTATGTTAATGACCTTCTTGCTAAGTCTAAGTGTCGCACCAAACATCTAAACATTATTAAATTTTTCTTTGATAACTTTATCCAATATTGTGTTCACCTTCAACCAAATAACTGTGTTTTTGTGGTTTTATCAGGTAAGCTCCTTTGTTTCATCATCTCTCTGTAGGGTATCAAAATTAACCCCGCTAAAATCAAATCCATTCTTGACATGCCTCCACCTACTAACCTTTGGTAGATTTCTAGCTTATAGGGTAAATTGTAATCCATTTGACACTTCATCTCTCAAATTTTAGACCAATACCAACCATTTCACCATCTCCTCAAAAAGTATGTTTATTTCCATTGGAAAGACGAGTGTAACAAATCCTTTCAAGTGTTGAAGAGTTACCATCTTCAGCCACAATGCTCATGCTGCCTAAAGACGATCAACCTTTTTACCTTTATATTTCTTCCACTGACTATTCTTTTGGAGACATGCTCACTCATCATGATGAGCAGCACCAAGAGAAAAAAATTTATTACATAATCCGTAACCTTTTAGACTATGAAACTAGGAACACTCACGCTAAAAAATTTATCTTAGCCCTAGTCTTCGTGGCCACAAAACTTCACCACTACCTTGTTAACCATAAAACATTTTTTGTTACCAAAACCATCCCTCTTCATTACATGTACGACATACCATCCCAACACCAATACACCACTTTTTGGCTCATATTGCTTACAGACTTGAAATTTGATTTTATTCATCAAAACTCTGTCAAAGGAAACAACATTATGGATCATCTTGGAGATGCTCCTCTTCCTAGAAACAAATCCTTAAACTTCAATTTTCTAGACAAATCTATCGCTACCCTCTCCACTAATGACATTATTTTAAAAATGACATTATTCTTTGATGGATCCAAATGTCGCCACGGGGGAGGTACGGGGGTCATCCTCATTCCTCTTGATGGGGAGCCCATGATACTATCTTTAAAACTAGACTTTCAATGCATAAATAACATCTCCAAGTATGAAGCTATTGTGTTAGGTATTCAAATTGTCATTTCCCTAGATGTTAAATCCATTAACATCTTTGGTGACTCTAAGTTGGTTGTGAACCAAATCAATGGTTTGTACCAATTTTGTAACGATGAAATTTGAAAGTATAAACACCAAGTCCACCTACTTTTGACCATGTTTGACCACTACCTCATTCAAATCACTTCACGCTCCACTAAATAATTCATGGATACCATGGCTTTCCTAGCTTCTCAAATACTTGCCTCACCTTCAAACTCAAAAATATTTGTCATAATACAAAGGTTACAGTCACCTTATTTATCCCTGATGTAAATTTTGTGGGTAGCATTGATACTGACCCACGTGACATTTAGTATAAGAAGTTAACTAACTACCTCTCACTTTCCATCCTTCCTCCAGATCTCACTCACAATGAATGACGATATTTTCTAAAAAGTGGCTTTAACGATGTCATCCTTTGGTGCCTCAGTAGTTCTAAAATACCATACACCATCAAAGAAATACATGATGGGATTTATGGGGGAAATTTTATTGGCCTCACTATTGGAAATCATATCCTTTGACTTGGCTATTATTGGCCAACCCTTGACAAATAGTGTTGTGACTATGTTAAACATTTTGTGAAATGTCAACAACATTGTAACCTTCATCATACTCCTATTGATTCCTTACAAGTCACCAGATACTTTTGGCCCTTTTCATAGTGGGGTTTGGACCTCATTGGGGAGGTTAACCCTCATTCCTAGAAATGTCATTGTTGGATCATCATGATGACTAAATATTAAACTAAATGGGTAGAGTCCAGCCTTCTCATTTCTACCAAATCCAATAAAATGATAAAAATTACACAATAAGAAATAAACACCAAATATTATCTATGAATTGAATTCATCCAGATACTTTACATATAGACATACAAATTATGTGTTTGATATCCTACAAGGTGGAGTAAACACTTCAATACTTCAACCTACAATTCTCTCCATGAATCTCAAAAATTATAGGAATCTCCACACCAATAATAAAAATCAACCTTGTGGTTGAGGGTGCACAATACCCAACATCAACACCATAGGAAGTAACGTGTTTGGGAGAATCTATGTTTGTTGGTTTCGAGGTGTCCACTCGAAGTCCCGGGGGGGAGTTCCTACCACTGGTGTGGTTTTTACAAGAGTAACTCTAGCGTATTGTTTTGTGGGGGGGGGTCGGGGGGGGCTCAAAATAGTTGGGGGGGGGCATTTACGCACAAATAAAACCATACCTGAGGGGGAAAAAAAAGAAAGAGGGGAGAGGGAAAAACAAACAAAAAAAGGGAAAAAGAAGAATCAGAGAGGGGACAGTAGAAACACCATACAGTCCTAGCAATCAGACAAACCGGGGGGAGTGGACGACTGGGGTGTGGATACAAAATCATAGAGACAATAGGAAAGAAGGGAGCCAACGCTCGTAGGGTAGGTTCGAGCCAATGCGCGGTAGAGAGTAGTATAAGAAGAATACACATAATAAAGGGGAAACCGACTAGTTGAATAAGGAATGACAAATTGAATTCATCCAAGATATACTTTCCAGAGATAAACATCAAATGGAGAATATTTTAGAGGGAGCCGCAAGGTGGAAATGGCACCCGCAGGATCGAGTCAAGCCCTCAAACATCTCGTGCACATGAATGTGGCAGCATAAAATACCATAGCAATAGTCTACCTCCCGAAATCGCCGTCAAGCCCGGATGATCGCACACCCAAGAACTACGAGCTGGGCTAAAAAGGGGGAACACGCGCAAGACGGACTGGAAACGATTACCAAAAACTAGATTCTAATAATAGGTCTAAAAGATAAACACTCATTGGTTAAATCATCCTGAGCCTTTAATAATAAGTCCAGTTTATAGCATCAAACTCAGGCAAAAAATCGTACGGTGTGGGAACTTCACTCCCCTTATATTGGGGTTCATAAATAAATAATCGTCCCAAATACACGCCCATAAGTGGGACACATAATGAGAGAAAAAATCAACGATCCATAAGCTGTAGTCTTGGTCGCCCCCACGCCCCCGCAGGCACAGGATCTACAATGGGGGGGTAGTCAACCACAACCGCAACATGAGGGTTGTAGCAGGAAACCACAAAAACAACGCAAGTGAGTGGAGGCTTGTTTGATAAGGCAGGAACCAAAACCATAGAAACAGATAAGGTACAGACAGACCAACAACGACGCACATGATCATGGCTTGCGGGACTTTGTGCGTGGCAGAGAGCCCCTTAGGTATGTCCGTCAGGGTGAGGGGAGGAGAGTCGGATGCTTACTGCAGACCCACCTCAACGAGGACACAACAGAGAACAACGGTCTCGAAAGTAAGTCTGAAAGAGGCTCAACAGGACATTGAAAAAGCCGTGAATCAAAGTGAACACAGCCAGGAAAAAAGACCGGAGTCCCAAAAAAAAACCCGGGGAGGGATGGGTGGGTGGAAAAAAACCATGGGCAAAAAAGTGGGGAGGAAAATGAAGGTGAAACAACTGCAGGGAAAGGGGAAATCAAATCTCCTGATAATAATAGGGGACTGCAATGTGTTGGCTGTAGGTTTGACCACTGATAAAAACTATAGAATTGAATGGATGCTTATTGCTGCCTCCTTCCATGTGTGGCTATGTTGGGGATGTGTCTGATCCATCTTCACTATGATGAGTTTGTATATCCAGACACCCTAACAAGCTCTCCTGATAGTAATTGTTGACATGACTCTTTTGAATCAACTAATACTATTGATAAAAGTTTAAAAAATCTCCTCAGAATAATGTATTACACGAGCTGGTAGATGGAGGGAATAGTTAATGGTTTAGGAAATGTTTGGAGCTTGTAAAGCATGCGTATTAGTACATAAATAAGAAAATAAAAATGCCGTGCCCCAACAATGAGGCTTAGCTGAAAGCAAGCTAATGTTCCGTCCACGGAGTGGCGCAGAGGTGCTAATACCAGCGCTAATTGATGAAAACTAAAAAAGGAGGAATAGCTGTAAAGGCACCACAAAAATAAAAAACCGGATCCAAAGCCTGGTGCTAATGTGAGTGGCGGATCAAAACGGCACGAGGCGGTGGTATCTCGTAACCCTATAACAGCCGACGGATAGGGAATGAGAACGACAGGCGCGATGGGAAGGGACGGAGACCAACGACCACAGTAAAATGGAAAAGAGAAAGAAACACGCGTGAAAAAGCGGGTCTGGCAGAAAAGTAAGAAGACGTGGGAGGAGCAGAGATAATAGGGGGGAGAGGGAAAAAGAATCGGGGAGCCTTACTACAGCATTTGAGTTAGGACGCTGGAGTAAAACAGAAGAAAGAAAAAGAAACGGCTACACCAAGAAGAAGGTAAGGATTTTGGGGAGTTGGAAAAAGCGGTGCTGTAAGCTCGCAATCCACGATGGTGCGAAGAGGAGAAAATGTCCAAGGGAGGCACTTATGAGAATAGAATCAATGTCCCCCATAAAACACCAAAAAAAGAGCGCCCTAATCGCGGACTCGAGCCAAGGACAGTGTGCGGGAGCACGGGTAATGGGACAAAAGTGGAGACATAGGGAAGTGAATGGGACTCAATAGGAACCAAAAACATGGGTGGAGGAGTCCCTCGGGGAATCGAGGGTCAAGGTAGCAGCCAGTGGGATGCATGGAGGACACAAAGTCTAAAACATAGAACGCGTGGGAACACGGTGTATTAGGGGCGAACAAAGGGTGAAGCCAGAAGAATCATGGGGAATGTGGATGCAGGCCGTCGCGTAAAAAGGGAGCACACAGGTGGGAAAAACACATGACGCAGGAGTAAGATAGAACGAGCGGACAGAGGATAAAGAGTGGGAAGGAGGGAGGTGAATGTCATATGTATGCTAGAATTCCTGACATGTGCATCAACATGAGTAGAACGTCCTAAAAAAGGAGAACCAACACCAACTACAACCGGAGAATCAACTCAGATTTACCCGAGATTCGCGGTATCCGCGGTTTAGTTATCTCACACCCCAAAAAAGATTATGAAATCTGATTCAAGGAGGTAGGGCAAGGCCTGCAAAACACAAACTTGCACCCGAGACCGAACAAGAGTAGGACTACTATGCAGAGGGAGGAGGAGAGGGCTAGAAACTCAGGAGGAAGAAGGACAAGGGGGAAGAGCCAGAATAGGGGGAACAAGGAAGGAGCAACAACCAGAGAGGTGGCACTGGGGGGGGGGGGCCGCGGGCCGTAGGACTGACACTGAAACCAAGGTAAAAAGAAACCCTACACAACGTGTGAACAAATGGGGAATGCAACTCAGTGCCTCGTCACCAGAGGAACCCGAAGAAAATGGCAACTAGATCAACTAATTAAAAACGTACAAAATTAGATGAAGGTTGATGAGACATTGGTAAGGATTGGCACATGCACATTCCTTTCACATTATGGGCATATTGTATTCACATTCGCACCTCTATTTTTACCACACCTTTATCTTTGGTCTATGGTACAAAAGTCATAGAAGTCCAAGCCCCATCTCTCTGTATATCTCTCAAATATTTCCTCTCTGATGATGATTTTTTCCAAGAACATTTCGCACAACTTGAGCTACAAGACAAGCTTCATTTAAATGCTCTAGACCACCTTCAAATCTACCAAAAATTAGTTAAGTGTGCCTATGAAAAATGTGTTTGTTACCCATTTTACCACCTTAGGAAAAAATGGACAATAGGGTCCATGAAGCTCGAGTTTCACTCAGAATGAGAAAATTGCCTTTAGAAGGGCCCACACTTACTCAACTCAAGATTGGCACGGTTTTTATTGACATACAAATTTTGAGGTGTCTTGTCATGCCTTCATGTCCCACTTGTTCACAGAAAAGTTTAAAAGTTTAAGAAAGGTTAGCGTAAGACATGAAAATTTGTTAAAACAAATCACAAATGGGCACGGGCTAAAGGTGGTCGGGCTGCTCTGTGAGCCGGTTGGCATGGTTAGTTTGATTTGCATAGAGTGAGCTCTATACTGAGCTAATTTTGGTTGTTGAATCTACATTCAAGATTCGGAAGTGGAACGTGGTGAGTGTGAAGAGGGAGTGTCATTGCAGAGATAAGCCACGACACCATGTTAATCCAATACATTAGTGAATGATAAGGTGGATTAAAGTAAGCTTGGAGAAGGTTAGAAGAGGTCGAATAAGGCATGGCTTGGCCGAGATTAGAGTTGGGAGTAAGTTTCCCGATGCATTCAGGGAATGCACATTAGGGTTTAGGGTGAATGTGAATAATCACTCGCTTGGGATCGAACAAGTCACCGAGGTGAGCATAGAAAACATGGTTTAGTTGCGGGATTCAGGCACTCAGTTAGCAATAATGAGTGAAACATGGCTCGGATCGGAATATATTTCGTAAAGCTTGAAATTCTAGAATCAATTGGGATAAGCTTGAACACCATGAATGGTTCAATCCGAGTCGCTGAAGAAGAACTCATGCGATGAGTTTGGAAGGACCACGGTGTAAGCCAATACAATAACAAGCTCGTGTTAAACGTAAGCCATAAGAATAGACTGATTCATGGGACGAATCATTTGGAAAAAGGTGGAGCTTAGTCATCTGGTCGAGGTGAATAGGTCATGGGATTGCCTGAAAACATTGAGAAATGATATGACTATCTCATGACCGAGTCGAAGTATTTCTGCAGAAAATTACAATTAGCAAGCCACTCATTCGGAAAAAGGTGAATCTTGGCGGAGTCACCGGTTGAAGCGTAACATGGCAATGAAGATGATAGTGCAACGAGTCCTACAGACGAGAACTCGGATTGTGGGAAGGATGCATGGTAATAACGAAGTTTGTGGAGACAATTTACAAATCTCCGGGACCGCGATGCATAAAATGAGCTCGTGATAGACCAACTTGACTCAGCATCATTTCAACTTTCCAATGAATGGAATTAGAAAGGAAAGGCTCAAAGATTGCACATATGTAAAGATATTGATTTCAATAGAGCTGGCAGTTCACTGCAAGATCATTCAGTGAGCTCGTATGGAGCATTAGTGAGGCAAACACGTGGAAATGTGGAGCTGAGTTATAAAAGTAGATAATTGTAAGTCATTTTCCCTAGCGAGTTAGTGAAATCACAAAGTTCAGGATCAAGAGGCGAATGGTTCTTCCTAGGGTTCGGCCTTGCAGGATCTAAGGCAGTGTTAGAGGTGATTTTCTTGGGAATCAAACTTTGGAGCTCAAACAAAATGGATGGCATGGTTAATTAGGGAGCTCGGTGAGCCAGAAAGGATGCAACGTGAAGCCAAGTTGCTGAGGTACACGGGAAAAATGTTCCGAGGTGATGTGGGTGATTAAAGAATGGATAATCTCTCAAGGTTCGCATGACTCGGGATTGATGGTTGAAGCAAACATGAAATATAGGAAGCTTACTGTAATGGAACAGACCAAGCTTGAGTTCAAAGGGTAAAACCAAGCCAAGTTGGTATTTTTGGGGAATTTTTCAAAGCTCATAAGGAGGTGCCAGGTCAGTCTGCATGAAAACGTGTTCAAGAGAATGAACAATGCGAAAGTCGAGGAAAAGGATCATTTCGGATTTTGGAGTTTAAATATTTCGAATTTAGGTTTCGGATTTCAGAATTCAAGCGAGTCCAATAAATTTTGGGTGATGATAACCTAAATAAAAGAAGCAACTAAAGTACGAAGTCCAAAGTTAGGAGTGAGCCAGTGTTTTGGATTTTGGTAACACACTATTTTGGAATTCGTAAGTGAGGAGGGTCTGTGACTTCGGGGTTTTCGGATCCTGAAAGATAGGTTAAACACAGATGGGCACGTGGAGTTTTCCATACCAAAAAACCTTGGCGAGGTATCACGGTGCCATTTAATGTGAAAATTGGCGAGTCAACGCATAGCTCGGATAATGGAAAAGTCAGTCACTATGAGACGTGGCTAACCAATGAAGTACTTGGAAACAAATTACGATGGATTGTTCCATGTTTAATAAAAACACATAGCTCGGTCAATAATTAAGAGCCCACCGAGTTTTGAATGGTTTGGTTATTGTTTCACATGAGACGTGTCTTTACGTAGAACATTAGAATGTGAATCCAAGTCATCCAACAAGGCAGTTTCAAAGAGTTGGAAAAATTCAATACAAGGGCGGTGGCGATGTGGAGTTGATTTCGGGGCAAATACATGATACATTGAGGAGTCTGTTAAACCTAAATGTGTCAAAAAAATCATAATCATCGGTAAGCGAGGAGAGTTATTTACGTATCATGTGATGAGATTGACCAAGTCATGCAAGACATGACTCATAGAGTCATATTTGGATTAGATCATTCAAGCTAATATAATAAAATAAGTACTCGCAGAAATTCGACACGAAAGGGTGAAGATATGTGGCTCACCAGGTGAGTTATGTGGGCTCATTAGAAAATAAGATACCCTGCCATAAAATGTGAAGGCTTTGGCACTCAAATGAAATGGTGAGTTAAATCAGAAAACCTAACCAATGAAGAACTCGGTCACCAATGAAAGTGGGTAGCTCGCCAGTCAGCTCGGTGAGCTGGCTGATAAGCCATTTTCCTAAACCACCATCCTAAGAATGCTCCTACATGTAAGAACTAATCCAAGGGGGTTTAACCAAGGGCACGAGGTGTTTCAGAAAAATTATTAAAATATTAATTTTAATTATTTGGAAAATTCATTTGAATTTTTGGAGACATTATTGGCAAAACTGGTTAAATAATGTTTGAGAAGCTCAAAAAATTGACTTTCGCTCAGAAGACCATAACTTCCTCCGCGACTATCGGTTTTTCACAAAATTATAGTTGATGGAATCGGGAGAACGAGAGCTACGCCATGGAGCCATGAGAAATATGAATTTTTGGAATTTTTGAGAATATGGAGCCATGAGAATATGGAGGCAACCTACCTTTCTCAAAACTACCCAACTTACCTACATCCATCTTATTACTCCCTATCCTAAGGGGGAAATACATCAACCTGAGGCCCCTTTTGGAAGGGATATATATGTATCAATATGAAGGCATGGTTCCTTCGTCAGTTAGCTTGGACATTAGTTTCCCCTCCTAACCAAACCTGCCCAAAGCAACCAAACCATGCCTACATCTAATTTCCATAGAACTGGTAAATTGGAAATTTAAAACCAAACCTTGCCTACATCTAATCTACATAACATAAATACATTGGACATTTAAACCAAACCATTCCTACATATAGTTTCCATAACATCAATACATTGGAAATTAAACTCACAACAAAACCAAACCATGACTACATCTAATTTCCATAACATAAATACATTGGAAATTTATACCAAACCATGCCTACATATAATTTCCATAAAACCATTACCATTGAAATATCAACCCAAAAGAAGCTATACACCATCACCATACCTACACATCTAATTTCCATTATAGTGATGCAACGAAAATGAAACAAAGTCACAATCATACATCATCAACCATGCCTACATCTAGTTTTCATGGTAACAATACAATGGAAATGAAACTAAACACAATATATATATATATATATATAAATATCATCAACTATATACTAGAATGTCTATGTCTTAATACCTTATATACATAAATATAAATAATAGGTCCCTTAAAAAATATCATGCACAACTCGCCTCTTCGACACATAGGCTAGTATATACATATCAAAAATACAAAACTAACTCCATCATCTACTCATCTCTAGGAGGGCTTGTGACCTCTACTACTCTCTCCTACCCCTCACCTAGTCATGGTCTCTATACACTAGTAACCTCCTCATGGAACTACCCATGTGTACAGTGACCCCCTAACCTATGACTATGACCATATCCCTATCTTGAACTATTGTCACTGTGAGTCCATGAGCCAAAACTCAAATTACGTGAATGTGCCTTGGAGGTTGCCTTCTGTGCTATATAATTGGCATATGAAATAATCAGGATACCAATCTCTATAATCTGGTTCTCATAATAATGTGTCATTATCAAAACCTCCCTATATCGATCCATCAATATCACCTATGGGGGTGGCATCAATCCATTAGTTGTCTTCCTCTATCCCTAATTATCTAGACCCTGTCTTTATAGTAATGGTCCCTATCTTAGTGCCTGTACTTAGAAAACAGGACCCTATCCTAGTGCCTGTGCATATACTACTAGACCATGTCCTACTACCCAGTGCTTATACTAATGGGCCTTGTCCTTGTACATGTATCCCATCATGTACCCTAAGAGGTGAAGGAGGGGAAACCACATGTCCCTCGTCGTCAGTTAGTTCCTATGCGGATGCTAACCATGTCTGTAAAGTCACCACTTGTACTTGTAAGGCTATAACCTAGGCCCGTAATCCTATGACCTACACCTGCAGCCTATCGCTCTCACTAATCACACTAGAAAAATTGGGATAACCTAGCTTGGCTGGTGCTACCTAAAATTGTGTCACTCACCACTTCATGTACCCAACCATGCACTCTGAATCATCTATAGTATCATTTTCTACCTACTTCTCTACTCTTGATGTTGGTGTTAACTCTAGGAGAGGTAGTGGCCTCTCCACATCATCTCGATGATACTGTGGAAAATCCTAGGGCACACCCTTCTCCAGGAAAAACTGTTGAATAACTCGATCCATGGGTATAAGATCATGATCCTCATCCCTCTACCCCTAGATCTACCTTAGTGGATGTAATTCCTCTAACTCCTTGATACACATAAACTAAGGATATACATGGTAGGGTTTCCATAGAGTCTCTACTAGTGACAATTTATTCAATACCTATCGATAGTAAGCAATATGTCATGACACCCTATCCACCATTTGCTATTCTCCTACCTACAGCCATTTACTGTAGCCTAACCTATAGATATCCACCTCCCACCCCTGTTTTGGAAGCGCAAGAAGACGCATGCACACAATGTGCTCAGAGGCCCTACAATGTAACAAATATGTGTAGTAGAGGCCATAACATCACATCCTTCTATAAGTTAACGACCATGCAAAATGCACCCTACCACACACCAAATAAGTTAACGACCATGAAAAATGCACCCTATCACACACCATATCCTCTAATACTCCCATCATAGCCCATGAAAATAACTCGGCCTTTGAGTTAGCCAGGTCGAAACAACTAATTTCAATCATCATCAACATTGTCAACTGAGTATCTATATGTCCTGGATACATTTTGCCATAGATGATACTTGCACTGCGATACTTCAACTTTGTCAATGTTGGCCGAAACACCCTATCCATATGACCTATTACATCTGAAGATGACACCTGATATAGTGGCTCTGTAACGATCAAAAGACACAAAATCCTGTAGACATGCTCCAAGGTGATGATCATCTCTCCCATTGGCGAGTGGAAATTGTTGGTAGCTAGATCCCATCAATTGATGAGGGATACAATCAAGATGTGGTTTCTAGAAATCCACCTGTACCTCCTAAAAGTGTCAAGACACACTGCTCACATGTGCTCCCACTCCTCTAGAATGGTAGGTTACATTTTTATTAGCAAGAGTGACAGCCAGTCCCTCATCATTAACTTCTTCCTCACCTACATAATTAACACCTAAACATGTTAATCATTATCCCATTACACTATTTCCACCCTATTCCTTATCTTACCTATCAGCCTTGCCCACTAGTTTAGTGATTGACTTATTGACCTAGTTCACCTCTTCCCCTACCCCACCTCAACCCTTTTGAATCCCTACTATACCATCATCTCTTACCCAAACCCTACCCTCACACTACTCTTTTCTACCACACCCAACTTCCCATTCCGTTCAACAACTTAAAATTAACATTTTCTTGACCTTTGTAATTTAATAGAGAGACCAATACCGGTTACCCAACCGATGTTGATTACCTTTCACATGTTGGTATCAGTAAGCCAACATACACCGCCTGATAACTGACCGACGTTGGTTACTAGTTCGTCCCATAGCTGATCTCCCACAGCCACCTAATGCAAAAAATTGCAAAATATACCTATTTTACCCACCCCAACATACCCACATTGCCCCCAAATTCATTTTAACCCCTAATTTATATAATTCCACCCTCGCCCAACCTGATTTCACTCCCATTTCCATTAATTTTCAAAACAACAAAATTGGTAATTTTCCTACTTGATTTTTGTGCAAAATTCAAAATTTAGAGTTCAAAACCTACCTCCACTTACCAGTGCCTCCATGTTGGCATCTCTTGGGATTTAATGGGGACATCCTCAACTCCTTCCCTTACCTCTATCATCTCACCAAGCTCCACACTCACCCAACAAATCAACTAACTACAAAGTTGGGATACAAAATCCACTCCTCTGACAACTAATCTCACACCACCTAAGTCTCTCGGTACCTTTTTTCACTTCCCTAACTAATATTCCCTCTCAACTAATCACTCTCCAACTCAAGACACGCACAAATGATCTCATTGAAAGCAAAAATTTTGTTTTTTAACTCACCTTTTTAGCTTCCTATATCGGTCACGTTCTGCCCTAACTTAATGTAATCGATCACCCATACCATATTCGGTTCCCTCCAAAATGACATCCACCCCCTTCTTATCACATCATATGGCTCATTTTCAAAAAAAATTCTGCCGCTTGCATTTTTCAAGATGACCTATCTCTATAGCCTCTTTATAGGCTCACCCACCAACCTCACCACCTCACAAGCTCCCTACAGATAATTTGGGAAACATTAGCCCTTACCCATGACATTACCCATGACCTTACCCATACCTTACCCGAACTGACCACGCTTATAAGGAAATCATACTCCCTTACTTGCTCTGTCGTACGATACTGCTACCTAGATTTTTTAGCCTACCAAACCTACCTTGCCTTACTTCTTGATGTTTATCTCAACCAGAAAAAACTTTTTAGTGTCTTAGAACACACCTATATCAATTCCTACACCTTGACACATTGTGTTTCTAGGATCACTTCCTATACCTTGGATACTTTGACCACATCACCATTGTTTGGATAAACTATCGACCTTTGACAAGTTAGAGATTGTGGTCTCTTAAACCTTCTGCCTTGTCACATTATAAACATGTGCGTGCATTTTATTTCCTTTGCCTTATCATTAGCATTGCCTATACCTTCCCATAACAACATTTTTCATCACCTACCACCTTATCAAACCCATCACCAATTCTATCTCCCACTACATTAGTTCGTGGTTTGAGGGGGATCACCTCCGCCCATATCAAGGGCAACCACTTCTTGTTTTTATTAGCATCACTCATTAGTACGATATACACAACAAAAAGGGGAAAATATAGACACCCAAAATTAGGTCACAACCCTTTATTCCCCCTTAAATTAATATACCCCCTTACCATGACCCCTTCAACACATTATTATTAATTTAAATACCCATATTAAGTTAATTACCACCTCACCATGAACCCTTTCCAAGTACGTTTATTAACCTAGACTAAGTGATTTACTTCCCTAACTAACTATGAATTCCTCTACACTTCTCCCACCTATTTCCCACGTCCTTTAGTGATAACCAAGACTCCTAGTCCATAAAAAATATTGACTCACATGAAAAATGGAGAAAAAAGGCTATTTTTATAAAATAAGACCTTTTCTCCTTAACCGATGCGGATTATTACTCCGATGGCGTTAGTCAGCTAACTGCCATCAGTTCCTTTAAGTAAGGAATTATAACCCTTTCCCCAAGTTCTTCCATCTTGGATTTTGAGTCTAGCATTCTTATCTCTCTCATCTATGCATTCAAACAATATTATGATGACCAGGAGAGGACCTATGTAGCCACACTCTTCACCAGTAATTGACTTGTTGCACCAGATCCCTAGAGCATTCACACATGAAAGCATAGTGGCTTCATCACTACTATATTATATCGGAATATGTTTCTCCTCCAAGTACCTACCACCAACCAACGTCTATCAATCTTAAATCATTCAAATAAGTATTTTAATTTGGTTGTTAAGTTTCATTAACTTTTTTGGTATTAAATCTTTTATTTTACAGACTGCTTCTCTCTCGTATACCTCTTACATCCATCTACCTAATAACCTACCCATTTTAACCTCACTCTCCTTCTAACCACCCTTTTCACCCTTGTTGTACCTTCACCTAAACCCCAAAATCATTCCTAAGCCTCCCAAACACTTTATGCAATCATAGAGGACCCAAACCAACCTCATTTCCACCTTGGCACCTAATTTCCCCTATTGTGATTTGTTAGCCAACTGATATCATATATAACTAGTTACTAGCGTCAGTTACCCAACTAGTATCAGTCTTTATACATGATATTTTTCCCCAGACTAAAAATCCTATAACCTCACCAAAAACCTCTCTAAACCAACAAAAAATTCACCCAGATCTCCCTAATACCCACAACTACACCTATAGGCCATAAAAACAACTTGCCCTTTCTAGATTAAGTTTAATATTCTAAATTAGATTATATCTAGCTTATTGTACTTGTGAGTGAAACCTAAATCATATAATTAGAATAGCATTTCATCTTTCATGTTATTTCTTTGCATTAAGTTGTATTTGAATATGGATTAATAGGCTTCCAGGAAGCACCCCACTTCCCAGATATAGCTCTCGCTAGGTAGTCCACTGACCTATATTATTAATGATATCTTGTGGTCTTTTTTTGTTTCGTAGGTAGTGCTTCCCAGAAATATGAGCTCTTCACAATTGGCTTGATCTTCTACAACGGTGCATAACCTTCTTGTCACCTGTAGGTATTCCTCATGTACCACAACTCTACCTCTTTAAATCATTTTTTTATAGTGGTACTTCCTCTTAGTGAAACAATCCTACACTAAAGAGGTGATAGCATAAAGAAAAGGGTGGTGTAGACACTCTGTAAAAGATGAAAATGAGGGTAAACAAAGGTAAAGAGTGTATTAAGACACCACATTCTATAAACACACATATTCAATATCATTTCCAATAAACAAAATCATTTAGAGTTTGTAAGAAACCATTGAAATTCACAAAATACATTTAAATGTATAGAAGAGGCAATAAAAACAAATAAAACACTAACAATGGTTTCAAGATAACCATAAAATTGATTTTATTGCTTCAAATGTTGACATAGTTCATTAAAATGAAGAAATAAGGTATATAGTCCTTGAAATTTTCTCAAAATTGGATGTTTTGATCTCACAATACACCTATAATACGTTTACAAAATAAATGAGCAAAATGGAGAATGTTTAACTACCAAAAAATGAGCTCTTTTTACAATATATGAGAGAAGAGAAACAAGTGATCTAAAATATTTCTTTAACCACTCACAATTGTCATTAATTGGCCTAAAAAAGGCATAAAGGACACTACAAAACCCATCTCTTCTAGTACTCTTGCTTGTAGAGGAAGAACATTTTGCCCCAGTCTTCATTAAATGCTCTAAAATTTCCTGGAGGTGATCATTTGACCTGGAGAATTTTTTCATGTTTTTCTCTCATACACCCCTTCATTTCTCTGGTATATTGTCTCCATGTTAAATTACATTAAAAAATGAATCCATTTATATAAAATTTATCTAAAATGGATAATTAGAGCTTGAGTTATGGCGGTGCAAACTTGGAGAGGTCGTGTGGAAAGTTTTAGAAACTCTTGGCCTTAATGTTTTTTATTTCAACAGTCCACTAACACTTAGCAATTTTTTTATTTTTACTTTTCTTACATTGCAGATGTTAGGGGGGTGCAGAAATATTTATTAGATGGGAAACAGGGTTACAGATTCCTCCTAGGCCCAAGATTCCTATAATGTCTACATCAGGCTATCCCCTTATAACTCCCGCTTGCTCAAACTTCAGTGAGCTCGCCGAGCTAACTCCCCACCTCACCTTATGAATCCTTGGTCTCGAAATTTTCTTCTAAATTTCAGAGCCTGTTGGGGAATTTGTTCCTGTGGAAAAATAGTTCCCCAAACCTCATTGTGCTTTGTAGGCCCTCCTGGCCCACACTCCACTACCAACTTGAATTTGACTACTGAACAAGCTCTCCAAGTTACCCTTCAAATTGTTGACTTGTATTATGGTCCATCCCCATGTGTGGGGAATTCCTTGCTAATATAGATAGTTATAAGAGGTCATTTAGTATTCATGTTCCCAAAAACCTCCACACAAGGTACACTAAGACCCCCTGTTCATAATGCGGGCTTTGGGAACTTCTGGAAAACCTTGACTTGCCAAGCCCTATTCCCTCTATTCCTTCGGTGGCTAATATTTCTACACCACATTGGATTCGTCCTTCCCCTTATCATTGTGGGCCAAATATAGTTGTTGGGAACTCTAGTTATATTAGCATAGGTTCCATCCGACCCTTCTTGATCCGTAATACATTGTGAAACCCTATTTTTCTCTTTTTCCCCATTTTAAAATTTTTTTCAGGAAAAAGGGGCAATCACAACCTGAATAATATTTCTCAAAATCATTTTTGACACTGTTACCCAAATTTTATATTTTAACTAATTTTTGGTTGAATACTGGACCTAAATTAAGGGCTAAAAGTCTTTTAACTTCTCCAAATGTCTCCAATATTCTAGTTAACTTAATTCCAAGACAAGATAAAGATGTAAGTTTTTAAAATTACCTATGGGGGTAATTTAGGATAACACCTCTTTTGTGTTATATGTATCATTTACTTGATGTATGATGACTTAAGAATCACCATGTATGTATAGGTTGAAAATGAGTAGTTTTTGAGCGGTGGGAAAGATAAAAAATGAGGGATTCATATTTAATGATGTTATTTTTACATGAAAACCCTAGTCTGTATGCAAAGGGAAGTGGATCACCCTATCGGGTGATGAAGACTATTCCAACCCCTAAACTAGAGAAAAAATAAGACCGATCAAAGTACATTGTCCATGTGTAAGAAAGAATATTAAAGGTAGTGAAATCATCTTAAAAGGAGTCATAAATATAGGATGTATCAAAAAGGGTTGCTACAACTAATTGATTAGCAATGATTTTTCCTTTAATTGATTTTTGTGGTATGAACTTGAAATCAAATTCAATGAGAAGTATAGCCCAATGTGCTAGATGTCTCGATTTATGTGTACAAGACAAGATGTATGCCAAAGGATCCACATTGGTGATGATGTGTACCTCATTATTTAGTAGATAAAGATGTAATTTATCCACAACAAAGACAAGGCTGAGACATATTTTTTTAATGTATCTATAGTTACGTTCGTAAGAGAGTACCATTCAAATAATGTAATAGCTTTCTCTTTCACGTTGAGAATGATTGTGTTGTGCCCAGAGAGCCCCTAAGGCATGAAATGTGGTGGAAATGTATAATAAGAAAGGTCATTTAGCTAGTGAAGGAACCAAGAAAGGTTGGTGCAAAAGATATGTTTTATGTCATCAAATGCTAGTTGGCATTGTTGAAACCATGCAAATTTACTATCCTTCTTCATGAGATGTGTAAATGGTTGAGTTTTATATGCATGTTTTTTAATGAATCACAACATAGCTTGAAAATTTCCTTGTAATGATCACACTTGATGTAAATTTTTAGGTGGAGGCATGTTGACAATGGCTTTAATCTTTTTTGGGTCGATTTAAATGCCACAGTGTGAGATGATATATCTAATTAGTTTACTAGTTGTGACCTCAAATAAATATTTTTTAGGATTTAGGGGTATGTGGTATTGACTTAAGTGCTTAAACAATATTCATAGATCTCGTGCATGGGTGGAACGACGTCTAGAATTAGCTAAGATTTTGTCGATATAATATTTGATAATATTGTGAATATAATCATGAAATATGTGCATCATCACTCGTTGATAAGTGGCCCCAATGTTTTTGAGGCCAAGGGGCATGACATTGTAAAAATATTTCCCCATGGTGTAGTGAAAGAGGTATTCTCTTGATCATTTGGGTTGATTTTAATTTGATTGTGTCTCACGAAACCTTCCATAAAAGAAACTATTTCATAGCCAGTAGTAGAGTCGATAATACTGTCAATATGAGGAAAGAGGAAAATATGCTTGGGAAAATATTTATTTAAATTACAAAAATTTGTGTAACTATGGACACAAACATCCAATTTCATGAAGAGTATGATATTAGATACACGTTTAGGATAATCAAAAGCACGAATAAAAATTGTGTTGAGTAGATTTTATATTTCTTCCTTGACTAGGAGGACCACTTTTGGGATTCCCATGCAAAAATGTTAGGGAATTTGTCTAGTACTTTCTTGATATATTTTTATGTAGTAGGCGCGAGAAACAACTAATAAAACCATGTGTGGGTTATCATGTGTTCCAAGGTTATATTGAATGGTTTCTTCATTAAGAAGGAAGGGATGATTATCGATGTATGGATGTGTAGGAATAATTTCAAGAGGATTGGTGTCATTAGTAGGTGTATCGGACTCTTTAATGTAGGCGGTAGTTTGAAGCAATGGTGTGTAATGAATCTTATGATGAAAGGAAGGAAATTGATCATAAAACCCCATGTGTTATAAGAGAGCATCATTATTAGAAAAAGTTTCTAAAGTATCCCAAATGGTAGAGGAATTATCAATGTTGAATTCTTAATGGATGCTAGGAAGTGAAGAGGTGTGTAAAGTGATATAATTTTTTGAAGGAGTGATAGGTGGGAGATGATACCCTTATCTAAGTTTATGATTTTGAGTGGGGAGATCCCAAAGTGTTTTTATTTGAATTTCTTATTGATATGCGTTTTTATTGGAGAATAGATAGAAGTGAAAGTATTCATATCCTAACCCACATATTGAAAAGTCCTTTGACGCATTAGAATAACAAGGAGTATCACTAGATTGTTCAGTACAGTAACAATATATGAAAGGTGATGGATCAACTAAGACATCATAAAAAACTCCTTGATAACAAAACTTAAGTCTTATATGCAAACTAGAGGGGACTACATGCATGGCATGCATCTAGGTTCATCCAATAAGAATATTATAGTTAAGGTCATTGGGCATGACGTGCTAGGGAATATTGATTGTACATAGAACAACAATGATTGGGAGGTTAATAGTTCCTAAGACACGCTTGGGGATATTTTCAAAGCCAAAAATGGAGACTGATGAAGGATCTAAAGAACATTCTGAAAGACCTAAGTGAGGAAGAAATTCTATATTACATATGTTAAGGCCAGATCCATTGTCTAAGAAGGCATGTTTTACCCCAACATTGTTAATACAAACTTGGATATATAAGGGGGGTCATTATTTAGCATTTCTTGGGAAGGTAGTTCATTTGATGTGAAATTTATTTGATCCTCATTAAGATATAAGACTGAAGTAAAATTATGGTATACATATTTGGGTGATGCATGACGATGAATGTAAGTAGTAGCTAAATAAGTTTTGAGCTTATTAATACAATTAGGGTGATTCTACAAATAGTCATGTATAGAGGTATTCATGATCAGAAGACCTTAGAGTGATGTGGACTCTAAAAGCATGAATATCAAGTTAGGGTTAACCAAAATGATTAATCTAAAATATTAAATCTAAGACTAATTTGATGTTATAGTAGCATTAATTGAATGTAATAATGAAATACAAAAATATACCAAAGAAAGCTAAGCAAAAAATTATGAAACCCTAAGAGTAAGAAGGAGAAAAAAGTACTTAGTTGATTTGCAATTAAATCTAGATTTTACCAAAGCTATAACCCGGTGATCAGAATGGTAGAAGTGTTGTTCATATACCTATAAAAATGTAGATCTGGAGGAATGGAATTGAAAGGGGAATCTAGAAAGGGAAATGGTACTAATTTTGGGTGGTTAGGTCTGCAAAGATGCTAAGAAAATGGTAATTTTAGGGTCATAAGATGTTTGTTGATGATCTCATTTTATCGTTATAGATTCACAAAATGGTGTTTAGAGTCACAGGAAACCTCCAATGACGAAATAACCTACAAAAACCTCAAATCGACATCAAATTCCTTAAAAATGAAAGATGCAAACTGAGGGGTTGGACTGTCCTCAAGCACCACAATGGTAGACTTGCAATTAAGCATTGCACTACATCTTAGATCCAATGTAGTTCTATCTTTGTGTGTGTAAAATCATTCCCTAGGTTTCTCTTGAGCGTGTTGCACTTGGATAGCGTGCAAGTAGCTAGATGTACAGAATATGTAAACAAATGTGTGCATGAAATACAATGAATTTCCCCTCTTATAAATTATATGCAGTAACCAGCCCTTGTCCCTATGATGATACTAGATGGATGCAATGATACTCTTAAGATACTTGTAAATGTAACCATAGGTGGTGATAATATATGGTTAGAGCCCGATCCCTTATTATGATCACATAATTTTATATTTATATGATTCCCTTTCTTTAATTTCATAATTAACCTCGAAAAAGTCATTTACCAAAAAGATAAAATGCCCAAACGGCTAGAAAGGACCCTAAAATAATTGAGAAAATTAAAAAGAGGTCAGAGGTGCACCATAGGAAATGGAGGAGCATGTTTGACGCAATAGCATATAAATCTAGGTGCTCGTAGTGTCCAAGAGTGACAAATGTCGAAGTATGAAAATAAATACTGGGCATAGAAAGAGTGTAAGACTTAAATTCAGGCAACAAGAAAGAATGCAAAGGTGGCCATACAAACATAAGATATCAATTAGTACTTTTCTTGCTTAAGAATCATATGGATAGTAATATGTGATTAGGAATAGATAGATTACCCGAAGTGCATGTGATTTCAGTGTGTACATTTGCACCCACTTTATGCATGTTGAGCGAAATCAGAAATAACATAAAGTAGACAAAGATGCACACTTGATAACCATCTAAGAGTGCACAAAGCGAGATAAAGGAAAAATGAAACAAAAATTTGAAGCATGGAAGTGCTAAAAGCATACAAGTACATAAAGTATATATATATGTCAACATTTAAGTGTAATGTTGCATCACAGTGAAATAACAAGTGTGGTCAAAATGCTCAGATCATGAAGCCAAAAAATTAAAAAAAATGGTATATACACAAAAGTGAATCCCAAAGCAATAAGGGCCCTTGATCTATCCCTCTCTCTAAGATCCACATGTGAAGATGCAGGGAGATTACTCCTATTGGCTTATAATGCAACCATGGTTCGGCGTGAAACCTCCATGCGTTGTAGTAAATGTGAGAATGCTGATATAGAGAATGGATCAGTGGTAGTACTCCCATCTGTGAGGAATGATGTTTCACCTCATCCCGTATCCTAGAAAGGTCCTTCACTTGTTATAGCCAAAATTACATTGTGCGGTCTTCAACTGAGAAATATCTTTCACTACGTTTTGGGCTGGTGTAAAAACATATGTGGAATGAAGTGACCCATATGTTGGAAGTCTTGGAACTCTGAATTAGTAGAGTTCTCACATGTGATAAGCTCTAAAGTTGATGGCATAATAGCATCATTGTTTGAGGATAAAATATAGAGTCTCACCACTTGATGGAACCTAGTAGCTACATTCAAGTGAAATTGTGGGATAAAGATGGGTTAAAAAGAGTAGAAATGAAAAAATCTATGACACTCGCTAACATCTAATCATAATCCAGGAAGCTCAAATCTAGACAGGAAACACTAGATTGAGTAATAATACTTACTAGGATCTTTAGACAACTGCGGTCATGATCTAAATTTGACACTAAAAAAAGTGCATGCAACGTGCTCTTGAGTCACGTCCTCCTATCTCCTACCCCCTCTATATGCTTCTAGGTGGATTGAGACTCCTCCTCTACCTCCTCCTTAGATATGAAAAGCTTCATCATTGATCCTCTCAACTCTACCCTTGCTAATCAACATCTTTTTCCTCATCAAAGGAAATAAATATCTCACTCTCCATCCTCACTTGCTCCTTGTTAGACACCTCTCCAATTCTTTAGAACATTTGGCACGAAATCTAATCTGCATCTCATCAAAGTAGGATCATAGTGTAAGTGTAGGTGTCCTGATTGCACTAACACATGCGTACTACAATACATGATATCCATCATGAGTTTTGAAAGAAACCCATACGGCTAAGTTCTGGCCTCCCTGATTACCTCCAGAACATAGTGTCGACTAGCCAAGAGAGTGCTATTTAAAAGGGTAACCCAAATTACTAGGGTACTCTGTATGACATGGGTAAATCTTAACCTAACCACCAAAACAAGACTAACGGTGTAAAAAAGGATCTAAAGGATCCAAGACTAAACAACATCTCTCCATGCCCCACTACTCCCATTATGTCAACTGATATGGATGAGCCATTCCATATCTATGGTATTAAGTGTCTCCATTAGGTGAGTTTTGGTGTCCCTGAGAGGGGCCATATAAGGTAAACAGATCTCGTTGCTCTAATATCTGTGGGATTTGTTATCCCAAAACCCCTCTATAGGGGATCACCCGTCATATATCCATGACATAAACTAGTGTGAGGTGGTTGAGTGAAGTTACTCCTACACTTAAATATCATGATAATCAATTTATGGTAGGTAGTACCTAATATGTCCTACTTGTATAGGAAAATCTCATCATAATTGGTGCTTAACAAAGCCAATCTATCACCATGGGGTCCTAACAAAGTAGGAACCTATCACCACCCTCATCCCCTATGAAACATGAGTCCTAATACACCAATGATGGACCTAATATGCAGAGTGGGAATAGGGGACAATAAACCTAAATAGTAACTCATCTAAATCCCTCATCTTAGAACTTGTATCAAGTGCCTATGAATCATCCAAATAAGATGCCCATTTTTGGGCCTCCATTTTTCATGAGTTGGCGATCTTTAGCACCAACTTCTTACTGGTAATAAGAAACTCCAAGAATCATGTATACATCCTCCTAGAGTTCATAGTCCTTCACTGTTGAGCCTCTCGAATTCTCAATAAATTGGAAAGTGTTCCAGTCTGGGTCCTAATAAGTCAGAGAAGTCATAAATTACTTACACCTCAACTGGGGAAATTGCCACATGGTATTGTGCTAATCTCCATATACCTCGCCCTCTAGCTAACAGGCCTATGTTGCAATGGTTCTAATAAGATTCACATTCTAGTAAGAGCTGCTCCTACTCCTTGGCTCCGATCTCTCAAATATACCCCCTTAATCTAAAAATAAAATAATAGAAGATTATTATCAGTTGTTATAGTAAATGGTATGATATGATACGTAAAAATAGTACAAATTACTTACAAAAACATATTAAACCTTTCATATGTATTGACTTGCGGTTTTCCATTGCAAAACTTTTTGATAAGTTAGACATGGATCACTTCTCTACACAAAGCAGCCATTTGGCTGGTTGTAATGGACCTTCACTCTGACATAGTGGCTATTTCACAACAATCTTGGTGGCCATGTTATGTCACTGAAATCAAGGTTGTGCTCTTATAAATGAAAAACGTTTTTAAAAGATACACTAACATGACCAAAACTGACCATTCAAATAAACTATGAACACTTATAGGATTACTTCCATACAAACATTTTGACTCTAGGAATTTTACTAAAATACTTCCCCTCCTAGAGCTAATTTCAAACAAAAATGACAATTTGGGGTCAAAAAAAATAAGCACTTGTAACTCACATTTTCCTAACCATCTACTGGATCTGTTGCCACTGATTTTTCCATCACATGATAAAATTATCTTCATTTTGGGTTATATTCACAAGCAAACATTTTTCGAAATTTAAAGCTCTAAATTTTATGAACTTAGGTGTAAGTGTAAATGATTTTCTTAAAATAGAAAAAAATGTGACATAATATAGCTCATATTTGGTTTTCTAAAATTGTTATCAGCTTGGATTCCATGTAGGACCTAGACATGATTATAATTTTCAAAGGACCATTTTGGGTGATTCTTTGTTAATGTGACTTTATTTGAGTACCATACAATCTTCCATCTTGTGTTTTGTTATTGCAAAATCGCAGCACCCCCGAATGGCCTCAGATCTGAGTGGGGCATTTGGTGTGATTACACAACATTGGAACATCTCTCAAGCTGTGGGAATTGCGGACTTGATATGATCCTCCTGAGAAAGTTGGTTCTTGCCTCCTAAACTACCTACCACAATCTACTCTAGTGCAAGCAGAACCTATCCTATCCTAATCTAACCATTCCAAGGGGACAAAGAGAGAGATAGAGAGAGAGGGTAAAAAAGCCTACACTAAGTGGTGATACACTAGAAAAGGAAGTGGTTAAATCACAGACCTGACCGCCTGAAGTGGAGAGAGGTGATAAGAGGAGAGGGTGGAAAAGATGCACCACATACCAGAGATAGTTTTCACACAGAGCACCACTTTGAAACCCATTAAGCACAACACCCATAACCTGTAGTAGACATCAGAGTATGCACAGTATACCCTGCGACAACAAGAAGTAAGAAGAGACAATAAAATGAGCCAAGGATGGACGGATACATCACGAAACAGATTCTATTTCTCCAAAATTTACACAGTACATTATTAGTGCGAAAGAGGCAAGAAAATGCCATTACAGAGCCATGGGAGGAGGCTTAGACTCCACCTTCAACCCTATGGAATAAAAAGAGATGGGGAAGAAGAGGGGATCAACCACCGATTGAATATGCCCCTCCTTTACAATATATAGGAAGAATAAGAGAGAGCGGGGGGGGGGGCAATTCAAATCCTACTTCAACCATCTCTATGACACATACAATCATATTCTAAAAGCACAACCACCATAAATCAATGCTTCTCTCAAATCTTCCCACAATCTATCAATTCTGGTTCCTTATGTCTTTTTGGCATGCAAAGGAAGAAGAATGACAAATCAAATCAAATCTGATCCGATTGTTGGAGCAAATAGATTCTGCATTAATGTCCTGGAAGGCATTTTCCCATTTTTCACCCACTAAAGCCTGCTAAAGATAATATTTTATGCTTTCATGGAATAGAGGATGTCGACATTAGATCAACGAGCGGTCAAGCAAGGTAAATTTCTAACCCTCCCTTTTGTGAGTGACATACTCATAATTTACATTTTATCCCATTCATGGTTAAAATCCTCCTCCAAGGGGGAAATATGTATGCACTCAAAAATTACATGGTTCTATATGGAATATTGTTAGAAATCTCTGATGATGAAGAAAATATTCTCCAAAGTGGCAATGAGATACATATCATTTCCCTTCTCTTTTGAATGTTATTTATGATCTATTTTTTTCCATGTTTTCAAGTTTAAGAGTTTATTCTATGCTTGCAAGCTATTTCTTTCTCCTTTCATGCTTTATTTTCAGCGTTAGTTATACAACTGCCAAGGTAGTTGTGTAACCACTATTCTGTCTAGACCAACAATCCTACCACCTTATTCTGAGAGTTAAAAACACACATTTTTAAATGTATGATTATATTTTTGGGCTCATCATGTAACAAACCATTTTCTCATAACCAAATTAAGGCAGAAATAGAAGTTAAGAAAACACTTCATATTTTCTTTTATAATAGAAGTATATGTGCTACTTACAACATCATAGGTATATGAAATTTCTTACTCACCTGCCAAATCATTAAACATTCATTATAAATAAGGGAGAATATAAGATTATTTCTTTTCGATTTCCATTTACAAATAAAATTTGATGTATCCAAATGCCATACAATAATCATAATAATGTTTTCTAACATTTAAATTTTGCACGAATGGTATTCTTTACAAATTGATATTGATTACATCATATAAACTCAATATAATACTTATAGTGAGATTTTATTTTAGTGTAAAATATAGGAGGTTCCTCATGCTCTCCATTTTTGTCTTCATGTTGGTTCTGGAATAGTTTCATGTTGGTTCTTACCTTTTTGTGCTCTATTTTGTTCCTTCTTCAGTTTTGAAATATTGATGGCTATATATATTTGGATTATATATCCATGTAACCATGCTCGGGAGAGGGAGATTATCGTTGGAATGGTTTTGCACTAACCACAGACTTGGTAGTCTCCTGTACACCTATTTTATAGAGTGTTCCTACTTTCAACGAAGCACATAGATCATGAAATATATGGTAAGAGGATGTATCATGTGAACTGAGGTTTTCGTTTACCTTCAGGAACATACCTTGGGAATCGCACGACATCTGGTGAGATAGGAATTCAATAATTTATATTCCTATGTCTAATTAGGTATACAATAATTTTACATGCTTGTGGCCTCAAGACTATAGGGAAGACAGAGCACCCACAAAGTCTCCCAAATCCTCTACTAGATTTATCTAGCCCTTGAATATTAAACAAAAAATAATTCTTGAGGAGTTAACGTGAATGACACCACCTAGTGTGTCCCTTCCTATTCTCACAATTCCAAAGGATCTACAACCTTTCCAAAGGTTTAAAATATGTTATATGCTCATTCTGGAAGTGCAATAATTAATTGAGAGAATGAAAACATCATTTTTAATAAAGGAATTTAAAATTTAAGTTGAAAAATCCCATTCATTTATTACATGTAAAGTCAAAAATAATACATAGGGTGTAGAAATAGATTGTTGTTCTATATTGTTTTATCAAGACATCACATAGATAAATAATTTAGTATTTATTATTGTATCTCATTTATTTGCATTGGTTCAATTTTTTCTAGGAGCCTACATTTAATTTAAAGGATTAATTCTGGTTTATTTATTTGATTTTCTAGGAGTAGGATAATGGATAAACACCCATAAATATAGTAAAGGCATTAGACGATAACATTCAACTAAGACCGATTTAGATTCAGTGGATAAGAGAATCTTTCCAGATTTACTATGAGGTGTGTAAATCTGATTGGCTTCATGTTAACAAAAGTGTCTAGATATCAAATCATATGAAGAGATTGGTAAATGTTTTTGGTAAGAAGGAAAACTGACAAGTTTATAATTTATAGTAGACATCTCTGAATCTGAAGCTATGGAAAGTAAAAATAAAACTAAGCCATATAAACATAATAGCATGGAATCAACTACAATAGTTTATATTCATTTGTCCTGACAATGAGTGCAAGGCTTTTATTGGAAACATGAAACACGAGTTTGCAATAGATGACTATACATCACTTACTAAAATTCAACCTTCTCTACCTAATGTGGTGAGATTGCAATTGATATTGGAATTGGATTACATTATAATTGGTTCAACATGGTTTTAAAGGAAATATCATATAAAAATGTATGGTTATGAATACTACTCCTACCAAAAATGCTAAGGAATCCTCCCTTTTTTTATAGATTTTGCTAAAATCCTTTCCTTAATGATAGAAATATTTAAAAGACTGCATAAAAAATACTGAAGTTTATTGAAAATCTGATGAAGAGAGTTTGTAATATGACTTAAATTATTATCAGATGGAAGTTTCTACTTATACCTAAACCCAATCTAAGAGCAGATAAAACTAATTTAGGGTATTTTTTAGCAGGTTAAACCTATAGATTATCTACTGGGAGATTTTATTTATTCTAAAACTCCATCTAACAACAATATATATAGCTAATCCATGACATTTCTAGAAGGATAATCCCATACCTTTCACTGACGCTAACACTTTCCATCTCCTTATGCATTTTCTCCTCTTCCAAATTTGTTTTCCTTTTGCTCCCATGCGAATGAATGTATATTATTTGTTACCTCCTTTCTTTCTTATATATATCCTATATTTTAACTACTTCCATTTCTCCACTTTATTTATTAAATCCCTCTCCTCCACATGAATGTGTAGAATCTGAAGTTAATGGAGTGTCTCCTCCATAAAAGGTGGGATATTCTTCCTAAAATAAGCAAATTTTAATAAATTTAAAGACTACTTCTTCAAACTGGTGCGCCTAGAGTTGAAAAGTTCTCATTGGATTCTTTGAATGCAATTAAAACATAACCTTATCCTTCCTCAAAGTTTAGGTGCCGCTTTTGGGTATTTTACTTACACATTATTTATTTTATTCAAAACAGTTAATTTATTTTATTATTAACTTCTATATATTAATAATTATCTCTTAGACATTATTTATTTACTTATTTTATTTTTTTAAAGAACTTAATTACTATCCCTCACGTGATTGAGTCATTTAATAATTTTAATAAAAGTTGAACCTTTAATAACAATTTGGTGTTATTAATATTTATGCATGAACCAAAACTATATATAAATATGCTACCTATATTGACCAATAACTTGCACTAGAGACCTATTTTCCGTTAAGGCTTAAAAGGGTTCTTACCTACTCTTGTGGCCATGCAAGTTATGGTGAAAAAAGGATTTATACTTCTCCAAAGTGGACAAAACCTAGTCACATGGTTTACATCTAATTTACTACATTATTTTCCATAATCTATTTATGCCTCTTCTCGATTCACACTCTCCCTCCTTCTGAGGGTAATGTTTTTTGCGCACACCACCATTCAACATAGGACTCACACATTTGTTAGTGTTAGGAAATAAACATTAAGAAATAAATTATCTTATAAACTCATAATAATAATTAATACTTTTGTGAGGCATAAATAAGGAAACTTGATCATTTCACGTCTAACCATTGTCATATAATTTATTTATTGATCAAAATGCATAACTCATCTCAAACATCTAACATCGACATTTATCCATAGTTAAATAAAATACCATAATATTTGGATTGTGACACATTGGATTCTTATTGGAATTATCTTCCTATTTTATTATGTTTAGAAAGTTGATTTCCCCTTATGTTGATCTGTTTTCACTTCCTTTTGGACATGTATTGTTAGAAGTTTTCTTCTCAAAAGTTTTATAAACGAACATATTTTACCCAGATGATGGGTTGTAGTTTTCATATTTTGGATGTAAATTTATGTTGCTTAATTTTTTATGGGAGTCACACAGAAAAACACCTTGTTTTTTGTTTCTTGCTGCTATATTTTTCTCACTCACTTTCTTACAACCAACTAGCCACAACAATTTACTTTTAGCTATTCATTACCAGCCAAAAATCTGCAAACATTTGGATTACTTGGAAATCCTTCTTGGAGAAGGAAATGAAGTTAAGGAGATAATAAATATAACACCATACCTCAAGTTCTATATTAGTTAAATAGTAACCGGTTATATATGTTTTTAAATTCTTCAAGGTTCAATTAATTTCATTCATTGGAATAGAAGAAATACATTGTTTTAAATTGGTATAGTTAAATTTATTCTTCATTTCTCGTAAAATTGTCTTGTTTGTGTACCGTCTACAAAATTTTCCCATTGAGATATCCTTCCCTGTTTATCTCTATTGATATGTAAGGAAAATAAGTTAGAGGAAGATTATGTTTCTGTAATATTATGTTATTTTCTCATTATTATCATTCCTATAATTTAATTCCACTCTACAGGGGAGAGATTACGAGAAAATAATAAATTGCTTCCAAAAATCTTTTATTTCCTTTCTCAAGAACTTGAGCCAGAATATTAGTTAGAATAAATCTCGTTGTACATAATAACAAATTTTGAGTACTCTTTTTTTTAATAATAGATCTTATCTTACAATCTTGCAATAGAGGAATAGCCACATCAGGATATTCCTTATTTTAGTATATTTTCATTAGAAGTAGCTTGTTTTAAATCCATAAAATACAAAACAAGAATTAGGAATTTAATCAATTTTAACCATTTTGTTTATTTGAAAATTTTGCTAAAATACAACAAAAAGTATTCTTTTATTATTTTACTTTATTTGAATTTTGGAGAATGTAATTTAATTAGATTAAAGGATGATTTAATCATATTTTATTAATTTGGACTCAATTACTTTATTTATTTAAAGTTTAGAAATAAAGGTAGATTAGAAATTGGAATGAACACAACTCCCCATATCCTTAATCACATAGGCTACCTGTACTTAGTCTTTATCCCTGTTGGTTATCAATCATCCATTCCCATTCACATTTCTCATGAGTTAGTGCTCGTATGACCATAATAGGTCCACCAAGACCTAGTAGAAAGCTATTTGAACCAATTATCAACCTAGCTAACATTGATGGATATTAAGGATACATAGACATAGGTATGCATTCACTATTCTTTAGAGTGACCCCCATACCATGAGGGATAGTCGACCAACTTGACACTCTTAATGAGAAAGTGACCATAATAGAGTAATATTGGGATGATATCGCTAATAGGGTTAGGCCATAAAACCATTCGTTTTCCCTCAAAATATTCTCTCTCATTCTTACATGACCGTCTTTTGAGAGGTACACTTAGAGGTAGAAGGGAAATTCCATCGAATTCGTCAATTCAGTTGATCTACACTCAATTTCACTAACATAGACTTAGACCTGTAGGAAAAAATCATTCCTGATTGAACTATCACTCATATACAAGTTAGGTGAACATTTTTTTTCCTTAATGAAAAAATTCCCAACTTTCAAATTGAGAATTTTTGTTTGCCTTTATCGTAGATCCTTATATTACCATTATTTCCACCTATCTCATTTATATTGTATTTATTCAAATTCATCCCATTCCCATCCCATCTATCTTCATGTGGCTATCTTGGCACAACATCAGGAATTTGAGTTTATCTTAAATCACGTGTTGATTTTTAGGTACACAGAAACCTAAAAATAAAGATTTTAATAATTATCCCACTGGGTGTGCTAAAACTATTGTAGAATTGAATGCACCAAGGTGGCTAGAATGTTGTAATGAGATACCTTAAAATAAATCTTTCAATACTTATCCCATCGGGGGTAAAAAATTATTGGAGCAATGAAGGCACCAAGGTGGCTAGAATGTTATAACGGGACACCATTAAATAAATATTTTGATACTTGTCCCACCGAGTGTGCCAAAAATATTGGAGTGCAAATTTTCATCTCCACATGAATTAAAATGATCCAGGGATTTGACAAAACATTAGATGATCTTTACAATGTGTGTGTTGTAAGATGAGATAAACCTCAAAAGAAATCTTGTTCCTCCACTTATTCCTAATGTTAAGACTACTCTTAAGAAGGAAAATTAACTAATTAATACTACTCTAACAATCCAAGGGACTAGGGTAAGAGAGATATGCATGAAAGGGTAAATCCTAAGCTAAGGGGAGGTTATAACACCTAGAATATGGGGCATGACACTATGAAATGAAGGAAAATGGGAGAAATGAGAGAAGAAATGGTAGACATAAGCTACACTATCAAGAAAACCTTTTGAACTTCCATCTTCATGGAGCACAATAGAAATAAAACCTTGGAAAAGAAATAAAACATGCAGAACATACATGTAAATGAATGAAATGCAATAGAAACAAGCTAGGGAATAACATATCCACAAAACATGGATTTTATTACTTTAAAAGTATGCTCATTAAATTACATGTGAAGGAAGAAGGTAAAAAAACTTGCAGAGGTCTAGATTTGAGGCATACAAATCAAAACATATATCAAAAAATTAGAATGAATCACTTGTATAATGAGAGGGTCCAATGCTTACAAATGAGACTCATTCCACAATATATAGAAAAAAGGAGAGAAAGAGGAGGGAAAAGAGAGGGAAATTTGGATTTTAATTTTAACCACCAATAACATGCATTAATTTCTAAGAATAAACACGGGAACCCTGTTAAAACCATCCCCTCATGATATCTTGTTGGTTAGAAATGTCAAGGGTGTCATACATCATTAAAATTGTGTGGTTAAACTTCCATATTTATCCTCTTTTGGGTTCATTACCATGATGAACATCTCTAGAAACGTGACACATTGATTTGGGTTATTGACCTTTTTTTGTACCATGTAAAACCTAAAACATTGTCAAGAAATTATACTTGTCGAACATATTACAAAGTTTAACACAAGTGAATTAGGGAAATAACCCTAATGAGAAACCTAAGAATTCTGATACAAAGGGAAAATAATGTTTCAGGATTAGAGAGAAATTAGCATATGATATGCAACTGACCTGCAATGTCCCAATGTAGAAGGAATCCAAAAACCTAAAACATTGATTGACCATTGGATTTTACAAGAGGGAAACATAAAAAATGGGACATGTTTTAAATCTGATATGTCCCAACGAAAAATAACCCCGAAACTCAACACATAGGGGACTACAGAGTTCAAAAGTGGGACACATGTGAAACATGACATGTTAGAATGCATGAAAATTTTGAAAATGTGATAGTCTTAATATGCACTCCCCAACATCAAACCAACTAAAAATCTAATTAAGTCTAAAGTGAAGTTATAGAACAGTAAATGATTCCTAGAAATTGATAAGATTTAAATATTTTTTCAAGGCATTACTTAGCAATCATTAGTCTCTAAATATATTACTTTGAAAGCTTGCAAAAATAACTAATTCCATTTTTGATAATTTATCTGAATTTGCAAGTGGTGTGAATTCGGGATAACAGTATCCCTAGGGGGTTGGTTATTTATACACACTTTAACAAACAATTAAGATAACTACATGAGACATAATTTTTATAATGAGGATATATTTTTGGATTGAGGGTAATTTGAGGGTGTTTGAAAGGACCCACATCCTTGTACATATGAGGATTTTAGAGAGGATCCACAACCTGGTTACAATGAAAGGGGACCACATCAATAGGAACCCAATTGAAGCAACCATGAAATCGAAGTGAAGATGCAGCGACCGTCGACAACGACCATAGCGAGTGGGACAACTTAGAGCAGCTACCATCATCGGCAGCGAGAGGAGCAGCCACCAGGATCAGCAGAAAGCGGAGCAGCCATAAGTTTCAGTAGCGAGAGGAGCAGCCACGACCGCGGTGAGACATAAATTGGCCATAAATTACCATTATTTTGTCCTTCCAAGTTACCTTTGAAAGTGGATTTAAATGTAATCTAGGAACTTATAGTTTACTTAAGATAGAGTATAGGATATATATCTTGTTCATTCTTTGGAAATATTTTTTTATCTATTTTTTGACTAATCCTATTGATTATTTGGGAAAAGATGCAAAGTCTTATGTATGTAGGCCATAAAGGAAAGATAATGCTAGTATTGGGAAAAGTGGAATTGATCATGAAAATTACATTTAAAATCAAATCTGATTTCATATTCATATTCCTCTCAAAAAATTATGCAAGTTCAAACAAAGAATCATCTCAATTTGAGGTCGCATGCAAAAGTTATAGTTGTTTTGAATTAGTTCTGAAACTCACAGAGTTAGTTTCGGAACTCACAGAGTTAGTTCCAGAACTTGCAGGTTTAGTTCCAAAACTCACATATTTAGTTCCAGAAACTTGTATCAATTGAATTATAGTTAGTTCCAGAAATTTTAATTTGTGGAAAAATCAGATTTACTTCCGGAACTTGCAGATTTAGTTCAGAACTTGCATAAAAGGAATGACAGCTTTAGTTCCAGAACTTGCATCAACAGAATCTATAGTTTTTGAGGGATTGTGAAAACTCATAGATTCCAATGGAAAAATCTAAGAGAGAGTTTTTGTTCATAGAAATGTGTTTAACAAAAACCTCATTCATATTTGTTATAGTTTTTACCAATGAAGAGAGATCTAACTTTTAGTGAACTGTAGTCTGAGGAAAAGTGTATCAACAAGCACTAAAAGTTCCATAAACAAAAACATAAAATTCAAATGGAAAATATGAGAGAGGTTTTTGTTCATAGAAATATTTTTAACAAAAACCTCATTCAAATTTGTTATAGGTTTTACCAATGAAGAGAGATCTAACTTTTAGTGAGCTGCAGTCCGAGGAAACGTGTATCAAACGAGCACTAAAATTTCCATAAACAGAAATAGAAAATTCAAATGAAAAATCTAATAGAGGTTTTTGTTCATTGTAGTGTGTTTAAGAAAAACCTCATTCAGATTTTCTACAGGTTTTACCAATCAAGATAAATCTAAGCTTTAGTGAACTACAGTCTGAGGAAAAAGCGTATCAAACAAGCATTAAAAGTTCCACAATAAAAAACAACAAAGTCAAATGGAAAATATAGGAAAGGTATTTGGTCAAAATCATATTTTGAGGAAAAAAATCCTTAATAATGTAGAATAATAAAATCATTATGATTCTTATTACCAAAAAGCAAGGAGAAGATTTGGGAGTAAATCTTCCTAAAATAAGCAAGATAAGATTTGACTTCAATAATATATCTCTCTCCATATTTTGTGGAGATGGAGATCTTAGTTGTTAGGATTGGAATAAAGATAAGATCATATTGTATTTCCTAAAATAAGGAGTTGGTTGATGCATGAATTATAAATGCAACCTTCCACACTGAGATATGTAATTTTCTTTCTCCTAAGAAATAAAGATTTGTTCTTTCCTCTCAAATATTCTGTAGTTTTAAAATCTCAGAAGTATGATTTAAATCCTCTTCCAAGAAATGAGTTGTCCAAGGGAAGATGGATCTGTGTATTTATGTTTATGTTTATTCATTTTTCTGTAATTCATTTTGTTGTATTGTTTTTATTTTTGTATTGTGAAAATTCAGTTTGTTGTGAACCTTGCAGGTGTTTCATTTAATTATGTTTATTTTCAATTCAACAATTTCAATTTATGCAAGTGTGTTTAAATTTGTTCAAGTTTGATTTCCTTTATGCAAGTGTGATTTATTTTATGCAAACTTTATTTCTGCAAGTGTGCCTTTATTTCCAAGTGTGGCTTAAATTTCTACAAGTGTGATTTATTTTATGCAAGTTTGGTTTGTGTTTAAAGGAGTTTCTTTCCAAGATCTTCTTCTCTTAATGCATACAACCTTCAGACACCAACCCGGATTGACATTATTAATGGTGAGGATTGATGACCCTCATCATTTTGGTGCCATTTTCGAGGACACTGTGTTATTGGGATATTCAGAGTTCTCTAAAAGAATATTCTTGTGACAGTAGAATACCTTTCAGAAAATTCTATGACAGGAGGTATTTGGTAAGTAGTTTCTTTAGAATTTTATTTCCTACAAGTAGATTAAAATTTCATTTCTATAATTAGGAATATTAGATTGTAAATATTTATCTCCCCACAAACTAACTCTGTGTATAAGAAAATGACTGTGATGTTTGATCAAGAAGGTACAATGGTATGAACAAAGAATTCAAATCTGGAAATGGTAGAATATGATATTGAATATGGAAGTAGATCCAGTTGATGAAATATCATATGCCATTGATAACCTATTTCCCCTTGTATCAACTAACAACTCATGATCTTATTACACATAACCTTAGTTTGGCTTATCAATAATGAAGTGTACATTTCTAGTGAACTCCATCCATATTCAGGGATTTCTTAGAGCCAAAATAAAAACTCACTCATTAAATCCACTCATCCAAATTAGTTTTCATCCCATAATAAAATTCAATGTCATTCTTAATAGCCACCAGAAAAATTTTTCATGTCTTTCAATTTCTTCATTTTTGTATATGCTTGTATAACGTTAAGAAGAAATTATTGTGAATATCAAGGAAAAGTAACCTTAGTAAGTGTACTCTCTTATCTGAGTTTGTAATAATGAAGGGTTTCTTGACATTTTCTTCTTAACTAATTACCATCTATATTCAAGGATTTGGAGCATCAAAATATCAACTACTCATAATAAATCCACCCATCCAAATTTTGAAGGGTCATCCCATAATAAAATTCAATCCCTTAACTATCATATCTTAGAAAATATCATCTAGATATGTCTTTCAATTTATTTCATTTTTGTCATATGCTTGGATATATGTCATTAAGATAATTATTGGCTGAATATCAAGGAAAAAAAAATTGGGTACTAACATCTTATAACTAGACCTATAAGAATTTCCAGAGTTGTTTTTGATACAATATTTTGGAGCACCAACAGTTAACTAAGGAGCATGTAAATTTTGGCGGGACTCACGGATACCTCCACTCTCTCTTTTAAATACTCTCCATCTCTTGAGATCACTAGTCCGAGATTTGAAGATTACTATGGTGATTCTGATAATGCACAATTCAAATTGGGCTTTGAAGATCTAGAAATTTCTACACAATTTTTGAAAATTTTCTTAGATTTACCAAGTATGCAAAAAGGGTTTTATGAGATCTCAAACATTACTTCCTATTTTACACAAGTTGTACTTTGATGAATATAGTATGATGATGGATCATTTTTTTCTCTAATCCTTCTCATGCTATCATCTCAAAAAAAATAAAAAATAAAAAAACTTTGATTGGAAAACCAGCTTACTGGCCAATCAAAGGCAAAAAAAAATAAAAAACTTTGATTGGAAAACTAGCTTGATTGGCCAATCAAAGGAAAAAATGAGGTGGCTCTTCTTCAAAGGTCATCAAGTTAAAAAAAGAAAATTTGACCATATTAACAATAGGATGATAAAGCAACTAGAGGTATGATCAAGTTATTTTGTTCTACTATTTTATTTTTAAGCTTTCTTGTAAGTTTTTTATTAAAGGAAATCCAACAGTTTAAAATTTCCAAGGAAGGAAAGATAAAATTCATATCTCCCCTACTTATATGAAAAATATTGCACCTCTTTGCAATCAAAATTTTGGAGTCTAATTTATGGGCAGCCATAAATAAACAAATGCATGAGGACATGCATGAGCTTATGTGGGAGAGAAAGAGAAGCACGAGCTATGCATTTTGATTTTAAATATGAGACACAATAGAAGGAGATCCACACAAGAACCTGCTATAAAATAAAAGAGATCAAAAGCAGCAGAAGGAGATCCACACAAGAATCTACTGTAAAAGTAAGAAATCAAAAGCAACAAAAGAGATCCACACTAACTTATTGTAAAAGAAATAAATGTCAAAAGCAACAGAAAGATCCACACAAGAACCTGTTGTAAAAGTCTAAATTTATGGGCAACAAAAGGAGATCCACACAAAAAACATGTTGTAAAAAAAGAAATCAAAAGCAGTGAAGGAGATCCACACAAGAACCTCGTAAAAGAAAGAAAATAATAGGAGAAGATCCACAAAGAACCTATTGTAAAATAAAGAAATCAAAATGAGATCCACACAGAACCTGTTTTAAAAGAAAGTCAAAGGAGCATCAAAATGGATCCACACAAGAACTTGTTGTAAAAGAAAAATTGGCTCAAAGGCATACCAGAAGGAGATCCACACAAGAAATGTTTTTAAAATAAAGAAATCAAAAGCAGCAGAAGGAGATCCACAAGAATGTGTCCTCAATATGAAGAAGAATCTAATAATATTTGAGATAATAATGTAATGCATGAGGACATGCATAAAATTAAGTGTGGGGCAATGATGAGGCCATAAATTGGCCATAAATTACCATTATTTTGTCCTTCCAAGTTACCTTTAAAAGTGGATTTAAATGTAATCTAAGAACTTATAGTTTGCTTAAGATAGAGAATAGGATATATATCTTGTTCATTCTTTAGAAATATTTTTTTATCTTTTTTTTGACTAATCCTATTGATTATTTGCGAAAAGATGCAGTCTTATGTATGTAGGCCATAAAGAAAAGATAATGCTAGTATTGAGATAAGTGGAATTGATCATGAATAGTACATTTTAAATCAAAATTGATTTAATATTCAGATTTCTCTCAAAAAATTATGCAAGTTCAAACAAAGAATCATCTCAATATGAGGTTTTACATGAAAAAGTTATAACTTTTAAGTTAGCTACAGAACTCACAGAGTTAGTTATCAAACGAACTCACAGAGTTAGTTCCGGAACTCACAAAGTTTTGTTCTAGAACTCACTAGGTTTAGTTCCAGAACTCACAGATTTAGTTCCAAAAATTGTATCAATTGAATGACAGTTCGTTCCAGGAAAAAGTTTCAAAACTCAAATTCAAATTCTGAAACTATTCAAATCAGATTTAGTTCCGGAACTTGTAATCATTTAGTTCCAGAACTTGCATAAAAGGAATGACAACTTTAGTTCCAAAACTTGCATCAACGAAATGATAGTTTTTGAGGGATTGTGAAAACTCAAAGATTCCAATGGGAAATTGAGAGATTTTTTTTCATAGCAATGTGTTTATAAAAAACATCATTCATATTTGTTACAGTTTTACCAATGAAGAGAGATCTAACTTTTAGTGAGCTGCAGTCCGAGGAAAAGTGTATCAGATGAGCACTAAAAGTTCCATCAGGAGAAATATGAGAGAGGTTTTTTGTTCATAAAAGTTCCAAAAAAATCATTCAATTTTTCTAAAATTGAAGAGAAATTTAGTGAGCTATAGTCCGAGGAAAAGTGTATGAGAGAGCACTAAAAGTTCCATAAACAGAAACAAAAAAGTGTGGAAAATCAGAGAGAGGTTTTTTTAACAGCAATTACCTCAAAAACCTCATTCATATTTGTTATAAGTTTTACCAATGAAGAGAGATCTAACTTTTAGTGAGTTGTAGTCTGAGGAAATGTGTATCAGACGAGCACTAAAAGTTCCATAAACAAAAATAGAAAATTCAAATGGAAAATATGAGAGAGGTTTTTGTTCATAGCAATGTGTTTAAAAAAACCTCATTTAGATTTTCTACAGGTTTTACCAATCAAGATAAATCTAACTTTTAGTGAATGTAGTCTGAGGAAAAAGCGTATCAGACAAGCGTTAAAAGTTCCACAATAAAAAACAACAAAGTCAAATGGAAAATATGGGAAAGATATTTGGTCAAAATCATATTTTGAGGAAAAACCTCCTAATAATGTATAAGAATAAAATCATTATGATTCTTATTACCAAAAAGTAAAGGAGAAGATTTGGGAGTAAATCTTCCTAAAATAAGCAAGATAAGATTTGACTTCAATAATATATCTCTCTCCATATTTTGTGGAGATGGAGATCTTAGTTGTTAGGATTGGAATAAAGATAAGATCATATTGTATTTCCTAAAATAAGGAATTGGTTGGATGCATGAATTATAAATGCAACCTTCCACACTGAGATATGTAATTTTTTTCTCCCAAGAAATAAAGATTTGTTCTTTCCTCTCAAATATTTTGTAGTTTTAAAATCTCAGAAGTATGATTTAAATCCTCTTCCAAGAAATGAGTTGGCCACTCATTTCAAGGAAGATGGATCTGTGTATTTATGTTTATGTTTATTCATTTGTCTGTAATTCATTTTGTTGTATTGTTTTTATTTTTGTATTGTGAAAATTCAGTTTGTTGTGAACCTGCAGGTGTTTCGTTTAATTATGTTTATTTCCAATTCAAGAAATTTCAATTTATGCAAGTGTGTTTAAATTCATGCAAGTGTGATTTATTTCATGCAAAATTTATTTCTGCAAGTGTGATTTATTTATGTAAACTTTATTTCTGCAAGTGTTTAAATTTCTACAAGTGTGATTTATTTTATGCAAGTTTGGTTTGTGTTTAAAGGAGTTGCTTTCCAATATCTTCTTCTCTTAATGCATACAACCATCAGACACCAGCCCTGGATTGACATTATTAATGGTGAGGATTGTGAAGCACAAAAAGTTATAAAAAATATTATTATATCTTAGTCTAAAACCGTATCATTCATATTCAATATTGTAAAAGTCATGTTTATACCATACATATTTTATACACTTCTACACCCACTCATCTTCCAGTTACAAAATATTTTGTGCAAAATATATAGTTTTAGTTCTTTCTACTGCATTATTTTTTGTATATATATCACTCCAGAACCATCCTTTTTTATTTTGAACTAATTTTTTATAATTTATCAATTATTTGGTTCATTTAAATTTTGAATGCAATATTCTAGTCCTGTATAATTAATGCTAGAAGTTAATTAAATTACAATAATCTATTTTTTGCTAATCCTTATCCCCTTCTTAGTATTATGTATCCCATAAAACTCTATAGTTAATTAGGGTGTAAACATGTGGTGAACCTGGCTCTTGAATCAAAATTATTTTTCAAACCATAGTGGACCTAAGGTTCTGATTCTACTCTTTCCTAATTGGCTGGTGTATGTCATTATGCTAAAACTAATGGATTATTATCAGTATCTATATAGCTTTCGCAAATATTCTTTCCATTACACTACTTGTGTTACTCAACTGTCACTTTCTAATGACATATGTCATAACTTTTTTCACTAAATACATACTAATATATTTTCTCATTCAATATGCACAATTTACACTAAAACCATACAAGGAGAGGCCCATGACGTATATGATCATCATATTTTATCATATGATAGTGAACAACATTTTTTGTCAACTATATACAAGATAATCCTAATAACATATATGTCCTTCTTTATATGACTTGTGATCAACTCAAGCATACTATTGTATCCTCTGAAATTTATCTTAATTCCCCCTTTCACCCATTATGTATAAATAAATCAATGCTACATTAACAATGCCTATTTCATCAGGGGTATATAATCCTCCACTTCATAGTATTTATATGACCATTAATATCCCCACATAACCTATCTATACTAATAATGATTCACATTCTTCTTATTCTAATAGACATGATGTAAAATTCCTTGTTAATTTATAAGCTAAAATTTTACAACTACAACAAGGTGTATCAAATTATTATCATACTATGGATTCTACTCGACTACTTCATAATCAAATTTCCCATGAAGTGGATTTGTATCCTTTACTTATTTGTTCTGTTTCCCCTAAAATAACCATAAATGATGGTAAGGGTGATCATGAAGAGAACCTCTACATGTTTCATGTCTCTTCCTTGGACTATTCTATCAATGGTACATTTCTCTCCAATATTTTTCCTCGTAGACTCAAAGACTTCACATTATAGTGTATTTATGATCCACCTATGAACGTGGTTAGAACTTTCACTTCCTTAGCTAATCAATTATTATAGAATTTTTATTAATATTCAAAAAAACGTATCTTACACTCAAATGGATAAAATTTGACAATGCTACAATGAACCCATTAATGATTATGTATTATGTTTTAAGACTATACTTTCTAATATGAAAAATTTGTTAGACGTTATTGAATTATAAGATTAATTAACTTAAATGATCCTTATTCCTTTTTAAGAATTAGTGATGTTGAAAAGTTTCACTAATTTGATCATCTTATTCATACTTTAAATATGTGAGGCTAAGAGCCTCAACATGAAAATACTAAAATATGTTTCTCATCCTCCTATCACATATACTCATAAGCTTCAATCCAAAGCCACTTTTAAGACCAAATCTATTGATGATAAACCTAGAGTTAAAGCACACTAAATGTGTGTCTCAATATATGAATCTACAATTTTAATTCTCTTGATTAAAATTCACATGTTTTCCTTTCTCACGTCAAAAAGTAATTAAAACATTATTTGAGTGCAACCTTGTATCTCTCCCTCCAGCACTTCAAGTTGATCCAAGTGTACTTTTTGGTAAGAAATTTAATGCCACTTCTCATTGTGACTACTATCACTATATTGCTAACTCCACTAATAATATTTTATGCTTCATCATATTATGCAATACCTACTTGACACTAGTAGCATTGAATATGAGACTACACCTCAACCCAGGCCTACTAATGATAATGTAAAGTATACAATATTTATTGATCCACTCTTAAAACTTGATGTTTTTAAATGTATTCCTACATTCCACAATATTTATCAGGTTGTCCCAGCCCACCATATTATGATAACATGTTTGATGAAGTGATTGGAAATATTTTTAGCACGACCTCCTCACCGATTATTACCTTTGATAATATAGATATGAAACATGATTTTATCTTTGATACATTATACATCCTTATTTTAATTGACCAAGACCCCATTCATAATTTTTTGGTTGATAACATTGGTCCTAAAAATATATACACTTTTAGATTACTACACTTTATTGGGTGTACTAATAAGTACATAATTGTTTATTTCTACAAAAACATTTGGGATGTTCTACTACCCATTATAACAGGCCTCAGTATATTTTGACTTAAATTCTTAGTGGTCTATTATTGCATCATGTTATGTGAGTCTAGGTTATTCTTGTTCAGCTAAAACAATAACGTGGTCAAAATTAGGTTATTCTCATTCAAAACCCCCCCGTCATCACAGTTAGACCCAATAGACACAACCACTCTCGCTAGTGTTACTACATCCATAGCTTCATTTGATACCTCTCATACTCTATATTTTCATGCACTCATACATATTGTTGGCACAAAAATGGTTCACCCTTTTTGGGGCCTTAGAGTTAAAATTTAGATCTTAAAACAATAAAAGTCACCATTTTAGTGACCTTATGGTGCTAAAATCATGAAAATATGGTTGCCCTTCCTTTCTATGGATGTGTATATGTTTATAAAAAAAAATTATCTAGTTTTGAAGTGATTTTGGCCTCAAGATGGATATTTGATGGTTAACTGGTAAATTTCCTTTGTTAGGGATACCAAAAAATTTATGTTTGGAATTTAGACTATGTGAAATATTAAACAGTACATAGATAAAGGCAAAGTGTCCTTATGGACGCATGTTTTCCATTGACATTTGGTAAAGGTTTAAAATGATCCTAAAACACTTGAATTACATGGGAAATGGGGAAATCAATGAAATAATTTTTTCACCCATTGGCATAAGGAAAAAATATAAGGCAAACGAAAGGGGACTGATGTTTTCTAAGTGTTATGAATTGGTGAGGCTAGTGACATATATAGAATGAGATGGTGATGACTTATAGAGGGGAGTGGTAACGATGAATGGCATGTGGAGGAAATTTTTGAAGCATGTGTATTGAGATAAAGGGTCTAAGAGTTCACATAGGATGGTTGTTTCAATAGCGATAATATTTCATCCATCAGTGACCTAAGTGTATAAGGGAACTCAAAGATAAATCTTAGAGGGATTATGGGAAGCAGTCACACCAATGGTGGATATGTGGCAAGGATATATCATAGATATGATTTGAGGAAGGATTATAGGAGGAATATGTGGTATAATGTAGTTGAGTACACATAATGTACACCAATCTAAATCTGACGTCTAAAGAACAAAGGAAAAAGAGGTCAAAGATGTCAAACTTTGAAATCTATTAAAATGACAAGGGGATTGGTTTTTTACTCATAAATTTTGATACAAAACAATAAACAAGGAAAGAATGGTACCATCATAAATATTAGAATGAAAGCTACACGTTGGTTTCATATTTGAAGAAAATGGTATAGAGATCTAGAATATTTTAGTAGCATAATTTGGGGTGTTTTTAACTAGTTCTCTTCATCATATTTGCTCCAAATTATCATTTGATGATTCTAGATTATTACTGTTACTTGTATTTACTTTTTTGAGAGAATATTCCCTCCATGGCCCACGAAAAATGTTGAGAAGTTGTATTTTTTAAAATTTAAAAGCATGAAGTTGTCATAATGATCTAAATGTCAAATTTGAGTTTGATTAACAAATGATAACCTCCTATTGATCCACCCTCTTGATTTCAAGTATGCACACATGTATTCCCCATGCATTACCATTTGTGATTTTTCTTAGTTTAAATTTTGTGCTAATTTTTGATGAATTTAAGGAAAAAAAATTATTTCTTCAAGGTTAATTTGGTAGAAGTGATCCAAGAATGCTCCTATCTCTCCTCTCATTAGTGGATGATCTGCATTCATCTAGATTTGACATTTGGATTTTTATCATCCCTTGATTACTTTTGAGATAATATTTTGAGTACCTTTTCTTTGTACCTTTATATAGGGAAAATGTATAAGTTAGGGAATAAATTCTCCGTTACGATATTTTTTCTATTAAGAAAACTTGGTTATCCTTGTTGAGCCTTGTATTTTCCACTTTTATGAGAAATTGAAGAGTGATAGTCTTTATTGATTCAAATATAAAATTTTGTAGGGTTTTGAGAAAGTATCGAGGCTTTATAATAATGCTTTGAGTATCATTATCGTTATTTAGTAATTACAGATTTTATTATGATGCAAAAATATGTGTGAGCATTGAGTAATAAAATCTTTATAGTTCTTTATTCCTTTTCATCTTATGAATTTGTTCCAATCTTAGTGTATTGCCATATTTTAATGTCATGTTAGAATAGATAATATATTCTATATGTAGGATAATTATGTTATTTATCTAAATTCAAGGTGAACTATCCAACACTTATGTATATTTTTACCTTCTTCTGGTTATTATTAATTCACTTGGTCTATATTGTGGTAAAAGTTTCCCCAATAGATTCATGTCACTAGTTTTATCTCACATGATCACTTTATTGTGTTAATATTTATATTTACCTCCACATTTTTTTTTAAATATTACCGCAAATTTCGAAATCCTTCAAGATTTTAGCCATTATAACTTTGGATTCGTGTCTATGAGATTCCCTTTTAACATTGTGCTGGTCTAGAGAGCAAATAGCTTGTAGATTATGGATATTTTTATCATTATCATATGTTTGAGTGCAACCTTAGTCCATTCTTAGGTAGCCTTGTGACTTTCCTTCTAGTGATAACAAATTGGGTTGGAATTCATAGTGGTTAGGCTGCTTGGTTGGATTTGTCGTGTTGTATTTGCATTATCCTTGTCATTTGACATAGTTTAGGTTTCTCCAAGGTCTCTCCCATAGGTCTCAAAGAGTTTAAAGGGTGGGAGGTTAACCACCCTCCCATTTGTCGACATTAAATCTGCCATTTTATGGTGAAGGAGATACTACAACAAACTACTTTGCTATTTTCGATAACTTTCACCTTGGTACAGATTTGGGAGGCAACAAATTGGCGCCATTACCCGAGAATGTTTTCCACTGGATTTTTCACTATACTCCTCGCCTTTAGAAAAATGTTGCCAGGGTTCTCGGTGCTTCATTTTCAGTTTTTAGAAAACTTTGGTTTGCTTTGCAGTGTTTGTGATATAGACAGTTCGTTCTCATCATTTATCAACAAATCGACGCAAATTGTTGTCTGATTCAGTTCCATTTGGGAGAATTAATGTTGTATTTTTTATCCCTGTGGTTTTAGTCATTGTAGTTCTAAAGTTGAGTGAAGAGATCACGTTGTGGTGTTAGTATTTTCACAAATACTCCAAATCTGAAGTATGTATTTGTCTATTTTGTACACCTTCATGGTATTGGCAACTCCTTTGTGTTTCATTGGTGGGATTTTTGAAAGCGTCTTTAATGGATTTTCCTTAAAAGCTGAGTGTAGCCCCTCCATATTTGCAAAATTTGAACCAAAATGAACCGTAATGAGCAACACAAGACCAAGGGACAACCAATTAACAAGGAATCAACAATCAAAGAGAAGAGGATTTCAGAGGCCTGTACAAGGGAGAGGTATTTGTCATAACCAAAATTCTGAGTGTTCTCCTATTTATCTCCTTTGAATTGTGGAGAGAAAATCTTAATTGAGAATATTGACCAGAATTTTATTCATCCTTTGACTGTCCTAAACCATTGAGTGACAAGACAAGTCCTAGAGTGTGCTCTCTTTTCAATTGTGCAAGTACTAGTGAAGCTCCTGCCTCGGGAAAAATTCATAATCTTTTATCCTTTGCCTCCAATTAAAGGAAAAATCTCTCTCAATCCTAACCTTTTTTAGAGAGTTTGTTACCTTTGATTTCACAAAGTCAGATAGCAGTCCTCTAAGGGAGTTGAAGGACGAATCAAAACAAGACCCTACTATCCATATTATTGTTCTTGATACTTCATCTCCCAATCATCCTCTAGAGTCAAATCAGCTCTTCATAGATCACAATATGGCTGAAAATAATATACATTTAAATCCCTTTGTCCATGTTATAGCTCCTTGCCCATTTCTAGGAGTAAATAGGTTCAGACATATTGATTTCTAAAAATTACAAGGTTATCCTAATTAAGTGCTTGCTGAAATCAAAAGAATATTGCCTAAATTTCAAGGAAACAATACCATTTCAAGTGATCAACACCTCAAAGTCTTAAATATTTTGATGGATGATTATGACATTGTCCATGAAGGATGTTATTATCAAGTTATTTATTCATACTATAGAGGATAATGTTAGGGATTGGTTCAAAAAAAATCCTAATAAAGCATATATTCTTGGCATGAGATGAACATGAATATTAAATTATAGTTTGGTGAAATAAAAACCCCTAGGTTTCTCATGAGTGAGTTTGAAATTATTAGGAAGAATATTAATAAATATTTACAATAATTGAACTACAAATTCACTAAAATCATGATAAAGTTACCTAAAATTGTCATAACTCCTAAATAATCATATCTCATAAATATTACGAAGCATTTGATGCTAAATTTAATTTTATCTCAAAGATAAAGGCCCAATCAACTTGAGACAAGCCTATACCATGATAATAGATGTTGAGAGAAATATTAAAGCTATGGTAATCCCTCTAAAAATGTAGATGTGCATATCCTTCTAAAAACATAGAAGTGTATATGAGAAGTTAGATAAATTTATTAGAGCATTGAAGGAGTTGTCATATATAGTTGTTATAAATGAGAAAGTTTTTCCTCATGCTTAGAATATTAATTTTTGGAATGAAAGATCACATAATCAAGATAGGCGGCTTGGATATGATAGGCCATTTGACAAAAGTTGTCACATCCCTCTTATGTGGATTTAAAAATTGAATACCTTCTTAATCATGACAATTAAAATGACATGCTTAAATTGGATAGTTATTTATGATCATTTTAAAATATGGAAATTAGCATGATTATTATCGATGTGCTAAATTTTACTGACTTGGACTAAGTTCCTTCTTGGTGATATGAGGTGGATGTAGTAGTAGGTAAAACTTAATTAAAATGGTGAGGGAGGGATTCATCAGAGAGAGGTCGTTAGATCAAGATGTTGAACTTTAAAAATTCGGTATTATTTAGTTTACTTGTGTGATGTGTGATTGTATTATTTTTTACTTTGCCTTCATTTATTATGTTGATATCAATAGACAATCAACGGAATTACATTGATGTGGATAAATGCCACCGACACAACCCAACCATTGTACATCGTTATTAATGCATTGTTGTGAGTGAGGGCTTATTCGTTTTATAGGTTTTAGTCACATTCACCTACTCCTTTTGAATACAAAGTGCACCAACATATTACCCAGTTTAAACTAGGCATTCACCTGAGGCATGCGGAGGTGCCAATCCCCTCATTTATGTGAGATTTTTAAAATTGTTTTACAATTAATGGAGGGATATTTACAGAAACATAAATAGATGCATTCATTCTAGCATAGAAGTAAATAAAATAGATATCAACACAAATGCACCATACTGTAAAAGTGAACATTACAACATCACAAGGGAATTATATATAAACCATGAGAAATATTAATAACACTAGGGCTTGGACCTATAGACAAAGATATTCTAAATGATTCATCATATTCATTGATTCACAACTATTTACAGTATCTAGATTACATTAAAATGGTTATAGTAGACCAAATACATCATAAAGTAACATCCTATCTCTACAAAATGACTCTACAAAAAGGGTTCTAGCCATGTTCTCTCCTATACACCCAGAATATCCCTTTCCTTACATCACACATCTTCTTCCCCTTGCATCATCTCTCACTTCCTCGCCACCATTCGCAACTTCCATTTTAGACCCAAACACATTCTTAAATAGAGTAGGATATCTCCTTTACTGCCTTAGCATTACTCAAGAAAAAACTACACGCAAAATGTAATGATACCCTACCATACTCGAGTATTATAGACATGCAAGTGCCAACTAACCCATATCTAACTCTAATTTACAACTCTTATACACAATGATTCTATCCTGGAATATTCCTTCCTTAGGCTAAAAGTCTTCATGTTCTAATCTTATCCAGTATCACGCCTACCCGTATCCTCACAGGTTTTCCATGCAACACCACAACCAAGAAATATGGCTAAGTCTCAAAACCCTTTCCTACTTCCGTGTGTGACTTAGCTATCCCTACGCACCCTTCCTCGTACACCTTCTTTTTATACCTTCTTCTACACACATTGATCCCTTACTTCAGTACTTATTCATTTTTCTATGCTCAACATTTCCCCACACTAAATATGTTGTCTGTCCAAGGAAAAAATCTGATCACCAACAAAGAATAAAGAATATAAGGAAAGAATAACCTATATCTGGATTATGCCAAAGAAGAAATGAACTTTTCTACTATTGTACAAGGATTGAGAATTTTTTATTCAAGTATGATTCAATTTCATTCCAAGCATCCACATCCTTCTACACATGTTTTAAAAAATCCCCTATCAGCGTGTTGACCTCATCAAATGTCAACTCTTCACCCTTAGCCTTTTGTGCATCAATAATATTGTTGATTTGCTTGCTTAGGTCATTCATTGGGCCCATATTATGCGTAACCTAGGGATATAATTCATTTACCTTTTTTTAACAGAGGCCCTTAGAATTTAAATTTCCTTGGATTTTTTCTCAACCTATGCCAAGATTTTAAATTTCTCCTAGAAATCCTTCATATTTTGCTTGTGTGTAAAAACTAGCAAAATTTCCACTCTTTTTGTATCCTCACATTTGTCATAGACAACTTCATCCATGTATTTCACAGTCTTTATTAAAGCAAGGAGCTCAAACTGCCGAGTTATGGTGTCCTCAATTTTTTATCTCTCTTTCTCTCTCTGTTGCGCCATAACTTACTCCACTAACTCTAATGCAAGTGGTTGCTTCTCCATCGTGATTAAGTGCATCAAATCCTCTAGGTAGAGGAAGGATGACTCATACTTGTGTGTAGCAGGGGCTAGATCTTGGCATGCTAAACTAGTGGATTCTAAGATACCCTTTACATTATTGTAATATTCTCTCACCTTCACCTTCTCTTCTCTCAACTCAGCCCTCAACTACAGAATTATAGTCTCTTTCCCCTTTATCTCCTTGTCCATCTCTATAATATCCTTGTTCTTTTCCTCTAATTCCATCTCCAATGCTTTAATAATTTTATTCCTCATGAATAACCTCACTTTAACCTCCACTGATACTTTGTTCAGGACATTACACACCTACTCATTAGTCTGATTCTAAGAATCCACAATAAGATTTACCTCCGTAGATCCTGGTGTGTCTAGCAGTGCACCTGCATTCACTTAAAATTATGGCTCATCAATATGGGATTCAAAATCACATGACAACATCTTCTTTGTGTATGGGTATGCACCATCTACATCAGCTAACAACCAATATAAGAGGTGGTATATATGCACTATACTCTTGAAACACCCACGTAATACCTTGTGTGTATCAACATCGTAAGTCATTATAGGTCCTTGTGATGTTAGTAATCCCTTGCCACCTGTGCATGCTCCCTTCAGGAAACTGACTACTAAACTCATCTCCCTTCCTATCCTTCCATAATTCTAATTTTCTGTCTCTCCCACACTATGCTTGACCATGTCCTTGATGATATCTACCACTTCCTTCTCCATTGTGTTCTCTAATTGTTCACCAAATAGGTGCAAGGTCTCCTTAACCTTTGTTCCCACTTATTCTTTAATTTCTGCTCCTTCTCAAGTGTCCTTTGTAGATTCATTATGATCTTCATCAAATTAATGTACATTGTATATAAGGAAGTTCTTATCCATCCTCTCAGAGTCTAAACTTTACACTATCCTCTTCTTCTTCACTAGAGACTTCTCCTTTATTGGGGACTTCTTACAAGTAAAAGTGCTTGTTCTTGTGCTTGACTCTTGTGACCCTATGTTATGAACCACACACTTTCTCAGTACTCTTCTTGCTAGAGTTTCCTCCATTTCGTGCTTTTTTGTTACTACCTTCTTCCTTTTAGCTGGGTCTTTAGGGATAGAGACATAATCCTCAACATACACACCTTTCTCAAACTTAGGCCTTATTTTTATGTACACTCTATTTTCTTTTGTTCTTGCAAGTGGTAATGTTATGGGCCTTAGCATATGTATGTCATAAGAAACATACTTCTCCACATATGCTTTCTTCTAAGGATATATAAGTTTCCTACATAACGCATGGTGCTTCTGATCTATTTCACTCAAAACTAATATGAGTTTCTTATCCTCTTTATACCTATTAACTATGTTATGAAAATACTATGTTGTGAATGAAAAACGTAATCTACACCATGGGATCTTAGTGTCATCAGCCAATGTGAACCTATGAATGCAAAACTATTGGTTTAATGCAAATTCAGCCTTATCCTTCACCAAGGCTTATAGTTACTCAAGAATCCTCTACTAGGATCTAAATGCATCATGCATCCTCTTGTACAACTTATATAAGCGTGCCTTTTATGAAAGTGTTATACTCTCACAAGTATATGCGTGAAACCTCTTAGCTGGGGAAGGGTTCTTATCAGGGTACTCCCAAATGTTGTTATTCCTCCCATCGGACACTCCAATCTTTGAAAACATAATGGTAATAATAATATTACCATACAAAATTTTATGCCCATCTCACATGACATAAATGATATCACCTGCAATGAAGGCTGAGATGTTGTAGATGGTCCCCTATGAAATTTTCCTATAAACATTCAACCATATCTTGTTCACCTGTGTCCATCGTTCTTATTCATTAAACTTGGTGAATAGGCATGCAATCATCTTCATGACTTGGCCCTTGATCTTGGAAATGTAAAAGGATTTCCCACCCTTCTTGTACTCAAATTCCATATTTGTTTCCTTGTTATCCTCATTGTTTTCGAAGTCATCATTCAATGACTCTCTTTTGTAGATAAGTCCAATGTACTTGGAGATCAACTTTGGAGTTATGCACATTATCCTTCCTGTGAAGTAAGACTAATATTCATACACACATGACATAAGTCACTGGTATAATATCTCGAGATTGCCAAAAAATGAAAACTCACATATTTGCAAAAGCCCAGCCTTCTCCAATGTCTTGTTCACGGAGTCATCATACATTGGTTTTTCATCTTTTTTATTTCTCCTGTAGGGCGAACAAGATCCAATGCCATTTTTTTCTTGGTTTTATTTTTCCTATGCTTATAATCATTTATAACCATTTTACACATGTGAGATACCCAATCCATTACAAATAATACCCCATATGGGTATTGCATCTCTACATACCATTCATCATTTAAAGTTGTCAATGTGACTATTTTTCCCTTTCCCTTGACCTTCCTCTTAGGTGAAACTTTTGATCCTTTCCTTGGTGTTATTATCCTTGTCAGATCCTTGTTAATCCTTCCTTGTATCTTTCTTTCTTACTACTTAATCCCTTGGCCTCAATCCTCCTAAGTAAATTCCTCAAACCGATGCCCTAGTTTCTCAAAACCTAAAGTTGGAAACCCCTTCTTCCACAAGAAAATGTTAAAACCCACAGAAATCCTTCTAAATAACCACTTCTATGCATGCTCATGTACTTCGTTCCAATCTAGTTCTTAAATATTTCACTTCGCATGTGATTTTCATAAATTTCATGCAAGGATAAAATAAGTTACCCTAACCTCCTATTTATAGCTTGTTACCACATTATTTCCATGCCACCTACCACCATACTCCCGCATTAAATTTGGATTATTCTAGTGCATTCATCCCATGTGTTTTATATAGTATGTTTCATTCACATGCTCACTCATGTATAACCTCCTCAACCTTCTAGCACGTAAAACTACATCTATTGTAAACTACCCTACGGATGCTCCCAAAGTCAAAGTACATCTACCTTTACATCCTACACTAAGTAGTTTTTCCTACCACTACCTACCTCATGTTATTATACACATTGATCAATATCCAAGGATTTCATATAAATATTTCTTGATACCATTTTATCTCCGACCATTATCACCTTTGTTATGAGCGATCTTCGGATACAATGAAATTTTTTTTCTCTCCCACGCCATTAAGAACATTTCTCTAATTACGTACCTCATGCGTGTGTTCTCCACCCCACACTAAAACTATGTGGTCCATTTTGCATGAAACCTTTTAGAAATTAATTGGCTACTGGAGCACAAATGTGTAACACAACATCGAGCTAAAAGGAAAAAAATGAAGAAACGAAAAACATATAAAGGAAATTGCATTAAAGGGAAACCTAAGCTAAAAGGAAACACTGCGTTATTATAAACCCCAAGAATACTTATTTATAGTAGCACTTCAAACTAATCCTGTTACAAAAAATGGGAAACCATGTGCCATCCAAAGCTTCTGACTGGAAAGTGCATGAGACAAGTATATAAGTCACAATATACGGTCCCAACCAATGCACTTGGATATTTCCTGGATGGCACAAAAACTTGGAATCATACAAAAGAGCCATCTATCTAACCTCCAACTTCTTGTTCTTATTATACATACCATATCATGACTTATTTCTTACTTTCTTTCTCTTCAAGATCCATGAAGATATGGTGCACCTCTCATCCAACTGCATCAGTTTGTCAATACACTCTTCAATGGCTTTCTCATCAGCCAATCCTCCTACGTGTGTAATACACAGGGATGAAAACATTAATTCAAGTGGTAAAACATCCTTGGTGCCAAAAACTAATTGACAATGTGTTACTTTTTTTATTCTCTTGAAGGTTTTTCTATAAGACCAAAGAAAAAAAATCTTTATCATCCCAATATTTCTTTCCAACATCATAAATATTTGTCAATGTGTGGCTCAAAATCTTATTGAAAACTTCAATAGTTTCATTAGCTTGTGGGTGATAGGGTGTAATCTCATGATAGGCAACCATAAACTCTGCCAATAATATCCTAACAGTATCATTCAAGAAATGAGTACCCCTATTGCTTTTTAAACTTAATGGACATCTATACCTTCTTATTATATTATCCCAAAGGATCCTTGATACAATATAATGCTTTATAGGTGGTGCTTATACCCAATGTGTAAGATATTCTGTATAAGTAATGATGTAGTGTGACCTTGTCCTACAGGTTGGGGGAGATAAGGCTGATGAAATTAATTTCCCAGTTTTTAAAAGGTTCCACACTTTCTATAAGCCTAAAAAAAAATTCATCTTTGTCCCCAGGCTTTCCAAGGAGCTTGCAATGATCACATCCCCATGCATATTTTTCACAATTCTTATACAATGTATCCCACCAGAAACCAACCATCAGAATATTACATGCGGTGGCTTGACCTCCATAATGTCCACCAATAATTCATCCATTAGATTCCTCCATAATACCCATGTGCTCATGCTCTAGTACACATCGGCAAAAAATCTCATCTCGACCAAGTATGTATAGATCTCCACCAATCAACGTATAAGGCACAATGCAAATGGAAAGTTGTTTTCTTTCTATACCCTTTATTTTTGTCAGGCACCACACCACTTCATAAAAACAAAGAAATATCCTCCAAATTAGTGGGTACACATTATAATCTAAAAAAATGCTCATCTGGCATTGTGTCTTCAATGCGTTATGTGTCCTCACCTGAATTAATTTTATAAATATCGTCAAGTCCTTAGTTTCACTTTCCTGGTCTTCCTACCACTGAAAAGACAAAATACTCAAAAAATAAGATCCACTGGCATATGGACCCTTTCAAAATAAGCTTATTTAACAAATACTTAAGTGATATGTGATCTGTGTAAAATATAAACGAAGTAGCCAACAAGTACTTCCTAAACTTATGCACCGCATAAATCATAGAAAATGCTTCGTGTTCTGTTGTTGTCTAATTTTTCTCAACTGGGGTTAACTTTTTATTTGCAAAACATAAAGGGTGATCAATAATCCCTTCTCAAGGTTGTGCTAACACTACTCCAATTTCCATACCTGATGCATCTACATGTACATGAAAGGGATTTTCCTAGGAGGGAAATCACAAAATGGTCACAGTAGTAAGCTTCTTCTATAACGTATCAAAATCTACATGTTGCGCATCATCCCATTGGAATCTTACCTTGTTCCTCAATAGTTATTCCAAGGGAATGAAAGTCATAGCATAACCTTTGATAAATTTTCTATAGTAAAACATATGCCTCAGAAATATACGCACTACACTTTGATTGACAAGCTCCCCAAAACCATAATAACAATTGGCAAGGTTTACCAATAAGCCTTCCTTCCAAATAATATGACCTAACAATGTGCCAAAAGGAGTAACAAAGAAACCTTTCTTAATGTTTCGATAGATACTTAACTGTCTACATATTCCAAACATCAATCTCAAGATGTCACAATGGTCTTTCACTAGTCCATACATTGTCCAATAATCTAGGTAGACTTGTAGAAACTTATGGATAAAGTCTTTGAATGCTTGTACCATAATGCACGAAAATAGAGTAAGAACATTCTTAATCCCAAATATCATAATCTTATAAGAAAAAATTCCCCATTCAGTGGTTAAAGTAGTCTTCTCCTAGTCTTCTTTTGTAATCCTTACCTGGTGATACCCTGAGAATCCATCTGTAAAAGAGTAGATCTCATGCCCTGCTATACCTTACAAGATTTCTTCAGTAAAAGGAGCTGGAAAATAATCTACAACACATGTGGTATTCAAGTATATTTAATATACACAGATCTATATCCTTCTATATTTCTTAATACTAATCACCATTGGGCTAATCCATTCATATTCTTCAATAGCTTCAATGATACCAGAATCTAGCATCTTGTCAATTTCTTCTTTCACCTTTACGTACATATTAGGATTCATCCCGTAAGGACTATTCCTAATAATACTTGCATCTTCCTTTAACGTAATCCACATCTCTCCTAAAGAGTGATGAATGCATTTTAACTCATGGTACTTTCATGGAAACAAATCTTGGAAGTCCCGTACTAGTCAAGTTATCTTTGAAACCTCCTAGTCTATCAAGTAATCTCAAATGATTACTTCTTTTGGTTATGATTTTGTGCCAATGTTGACCTTCTTTGTCTTCAACATTTCATGGTAAGTGTATGCCTTCTCATCCAAAATATCAAAGATGTCATGTGTACCCTCTGTATTATCAACATCAAGGTTTTCTATGTCTTTATCTTCTATCATGTATACCATTTTTCCTATCCCCTTTTATAAGTAGGCACGCTCAAATTGTAGTTCATCTGTTTATTCCTCTTCCTCAAAGAACACCTCTAAATTAGGATCCCCTAGAAAATTGAGGATGAGGTCCTCAATTTTGGAACTATCTCCCAGAGTGAGGTGATTGATCACCTACTGTAGACACCTAAAATTGGTTACCCAATTTACTGTCCCCCATGTTCGATTACCTTCTCGGGTAACCTGGGGCACTTTATATCACCACTTCTCCCTTAGGGTATTATTAAAATATTTGATTTAAACATCTATCCTAATTTTATTTCAGCCCATTATGATTTACCCATGGATAATTAAATATTAACTATTTAGTTACACTTTTTACATGTATCTTAACCGCTTATCTACCCCATATCAATTCTATCTATCTATCCCCCTATTTCTCCTCCTCCCAAACCATGCAGTAGGATATTTCCCATATTTGAGTTAGAGGGATCACTTGCATCTTGCCAAAAAAGGCCTTTTTTAGCCATTTCAGGAGTCGGTTCCCTGATCGGTGCCGACTGGTACTTGGTTGACGCCAATTTTTTTGAATGGCACTGACTACGCACCGATCGGCGCTGATTACAAAAATAGGTCCAGAATTCAGTTTTGGTTAGACAGAAAGAATGACAGAGAGTTTTAAACATCAAGCTTGAGCATTATCTATCAAGAAAAAGATAATTCCATCCAAATCAATCCCTGAGAGGAGTACTGTTACTCTGCTCCTACCACATCGACATCGCAAGCCTCCATTAATCTCTTGGTGACTCTGCTCCTGTGTCTAGCGAAGGTGGAGCTTTGTTAGCATCCCAAAGGGTCATGTAGATCCAGTGAACATTGATGATCTAGCTTTCATTGTCTATTTCTCAATCTTCTTGAAATTTTCCCCTAGTGGATGTCAACCAGTCCCAGTCGACGTCGATTTTCCTAATTGATGCCGATCGGCCTGTGGACAGGTAAAAGAATTCAGGTAACACAAATCCAACATTGTTTTCACAGTTTCCTGTTTTCTGTTGCTTTTTGTCCACTTTTTATGTTCTGTCTGTCAGTTTTGAACATAAAATCTAGACATTTATTTACATTCTCTTATCATGTATGCTTCTTCCTTTATTTGAAAACGTGGACTGAAATCCACCAAGGGAGCTTATCACTTCCCGGACCCATTTTTCGGGCAGTCCACCCAAATATCTTTTAACATTGTCTTTTTCTGTCAAGTATCTATGTCTCGCAGGTTTCTTGGATCTACCTTGCAGGATCGCTCATGTGCACCCGTCTTGTCTACATCGGCCTTCTTTTCTATCTACATCTTCGCATCTTGTCTTATCTATCAGGTATCGATTTCATTTGATTTTTTCAGGGTTTTTGTGTTTAGTTTGGTACATTAACTTGGACAGGTAACAAGCGTGGAAATTCTTGATATACATTCTGGCATGCCCGATGGGACCTAACCAAAGTCCCTTATTGGTAAGTTCATTTCTTTTCTATTTTTGAGATTTTGTTCTATTTCTTCACTGTTTTTCGTCAGTTCTCCTTGAGCATTTCCTTCCTTCATTTTGGTCTTGCTTTTTTTTTTCATTTATAATTTGCAAAGTTAAAGTTATTTTTTCTTGCAAAAATAAATTCCAATTCCTATTTCAAAGATTAATAAATATTTCATTTGATTGCAAGATTGGATTTTTGATCCATCTCTTTATGCAAAATTGTTACCTTCTTGAAAGTTTTTTTAAGTTCTTTAAACTAGAAATTTTCATTCTACTATTATCTGGATATATATTTCTGGGTTTATTTGTGTGTTTGCTTAACCTTTTCTTGTGGATCACTTTGCTTGTTCGTGGGATTATTCGAGGGGAAAGAGCTCAATAATGCACCTTTTTAAGTCCACACACCTTAGAGAGCTAAATCTACAGGTATTCCTCTTTTACGGTGTTTTCTCCTTTTTAGGAACTTAAAAAGAACTTGTTTGTTTGTTTTCTATCACATTCAAACATTTCAATTTTGGTGCTTAAAAATAATTTAATTGCATTTGGGAAAGAACTTGTTTGACTTGTCTTCATCGAAATCAAACACTTCATCTTTAGTGCTTAAAAAGAACTTTTTCTTTGTCATTTTTGTTGTATGTTCTTCATCTAGTTTTCTAAATACGCTGGAAAATTGATCAAAATCGATAGTGACACTATTTGATTTTTATTTTTCACCCTTGCACACAAAGTCAAAATCACTAGGTATTAAGCATTTAAACAAAAATTCCTTTCCTGGCCTCACCTACTTGGAAGTGACATCCAAGATGAAGAGCCTACGTGGTACTCGGGCCGCGCTATAAATTCACGGAAGTTCTGGTATATTTTGGCAAAGCACCCGACTCCCTTATCACATCGGTGTGTGAAGTGCAGGGGTAGGCCCCTATATCAAGCCACATACTGGTCTCTTACTGAAGTAACTTTGGGACTCCTCACTAAAACATTCCCCAACCCATCCTTAGTTTGACTATCTGAGTAGTTCCTGTTCTAAAAAGCCTTCCCAAATATTTTCTTTCTTAAAATCATGAAATATTAAAAGAGATAATCACCTACGCTACTTGAATTGTCTGTGCATTAGTTAGGACAATCTCCTTTTCTCTATATTTCTGTTTGTTTATGATGGTCATCACCCGGTTACAATCTAGAAAAATGGCTCAATTGATCCCTTCTTCATCCGAGACCACCACTAATGTGGATGTTTCAACACCCCTCAGGTCTTCCTTGGGACCACTGTTAGTTGGTTTCCCATCTTGGTCATATAATCCTTTCTATCATCCTAAAGTAATCCCATCACGTCTAGCTTCCCCCAGTCCTTTAGAGGTATCATCTACTTCTGATATAGAGTATGTTCCTCATGGAGATCCTAAATTTTAGGTGCTCCTCGATCGCAATCCAGTAGCCATTATGGACTATCTAGTGCATAAGTCTATTCGAATATCTAATCAAGGACCACTAATCCAACAAGTTTATGACTATTCTCATGAACCATCTCAGGCTTTTATAGAACAGTTAGCATAATTTTTCTCACCTCGAACCATAGAAGAGGGTGGCACATCTATGCCTCCTTTTTCTCTGCCACTAACCATGTCGACTGGTTCCCAAATGGTCATGCCTATCCCTAGTTCCGTGGCTAGCTTAGCTACCCTGCAACCTATTTTTGAGAGGTCCTCTTCTTTAGCTATGATGGGTGCATCCGTGCTCTCATGGATTACTGTTAATTTTTCTATGCCATCCATTGCGTCTCAGCGTCAGTACCTCTTTACAAATCAACCTCCTTCTATGAGTCAGTTGGTTCCTTCTTCTCGTCCTCCAGTTGGTCTTTCTTCTAATGCTCCAGAGACAGTGACCTTTACCCATCCTCTGGCATCGGTGCCCTTAATAACCAATCCGGTAGTCAAGAGCCTCATTCAAATTTTGTTCCCCACCAGGTCTAATCAAATCAACACCCATGCTCCTCAATCCATTCTGATTCAGTTGAAAACTGTAGGATCCCACCAACCATCGGCTCCATCTTTCATTCAACCACCTTTCTCTCAACCACTTGTCATCTCAAAGCCTACTCATACGCAGGTTCCTTTATAACAAGTTCCTCACCAGGCGTCACCTAGAACGCCTGGTTATATTCCTCTTATCATCTTGTTAATCAACAAATAAATCCCCCGTTAACACCTCAAAAAAATATACCACTCGCTTATTATGCGGGACATACCAACATGCTTCCCCCTCAATCTAATGTCATCCAAATTATTTTCAAGAAAATCACAGACCTAGAAGCCTCCACCAAAGGGGCTCACCCTTCATACTCTTTTGAAGAAGTGTGTAATGAACCAATTCATCCGTTAGTGGCTTTTAAGCCCTGTCCTCCCCAATGGGAACTTCCTAAGTTCTCAAAATTTCATATTCAGGAGGATCCTCAATAGCACCTACAAGCATTCAAACATGCTTGCTACCTTATAGTCTAGGATCAGCAGTTTATGCTCTGCACTTTCCCAATGTCTCTAGCAGGGCTTGCTTTAGACTGGTACAATAACATTCCTCAACACTCCCTATTTTCTTTCTCTCAATTAGCTCAAATGTTTGTTGAAAACATTTCAATAAATATCACACATAAGATATCAATTACAGATATTTATAACATTCGTCAATTCGATGACGAGTCTATTGCAAACTTTGTCACTCGGTGGAGAGGTATAATAAATCAATTGTCTTTTTCCCTTCCTCAATCTCAATAGATCAAGTTGTTTACTCGATCTTGTGCTAATCATATTTCTTCCACTTTAAGGATCCAAACATTTCACACATTTGAAGAATCCTTCACGATGGCATGCAAACTTGAGTCCCACGCCATTGAACAAGGGAAGTTAAAACTTCACTCTAAATCTAAACCAGATTTTTCTCAGTTTACAAAATCAAACCCTTCTTCTTCTAACAAAGACAAGAATCAGGGATCCAACAATGCTATCATATTAAAAAAACATGAGCTGATAACACTTCTAATCAAACACCACAGAGAGACTTTTCATCTTCTAGAAAAGGACTCTCATCATCTCAATATTTTACTTCGTTGGGAGAATCATATGCGTCCATCTTAGAAAAAATGTTGGAAGTTCACATGATTGAACTTCCCCCTATTAGAAATTTTTATGAAAGCCAAGAACGTCCATTCTGGTATAGGGAAAATGACTTCAGTCATTATCATAGAACCAAAGTCCATGACATCGAATGATGTCAGACCTTCAAAAATATTGTCCAAAAATTCATTGATAAAGGCGAGCTCATTCTAGATAACCCAAATGCTCCCCCAAATCAGGCACTTGATGTCTTTAAACAACCTTTTCCCAATCATTCCCCAAACAATGACGTTTCAGGGTCTCAAAAACCAAACACTCATACTATCAGCTTCATCTCTACTGAAGAATCTTCCTCTAAAACTAAGCCATCTACGAACACGTCGACTAAATTGGAACTTCCTCCCACTTCGTTAGATTCTGAAATTCTACCATCTTTAGACAATTTGTCTTTGAATATTTCTCCATTGTTAGAGATGGATTCATCTCTGCCCACCTCTTTGTCTGATCTACCATCTATGCCGAAGACAGTGTCATCCTTGTCTGTCTCATCGTCAGGCATTATTTCGATGCTGGAAACATTTACATCCCTTTGAATTTCCACAACAAATAAATCTACTTTTGTTTCTCCCATTTTCACCGCGACTATGCCATTGGTAAATATACCTATAGTTGTACCAACTTCTCTACCAACAGAAGCATCTTTTATTCTGACTCTTCCTGTTTCCTTTCCTACAGTAGTTACACCTACAACTACTATACCAGAAGTATCTCCCTCACAAGGAACCACTTCTTCATCATCCACTTCTTCCATCACCGACGCTGCCTTGACCATTACGGAAAAATCTAAAGAAATAGCGCCGACACCTACACTTTCGGTTCCTGAACTTAAACTAATACAACTAAATTCTAATGTGGTATCATCAGTACTACACCATCTCCTTCCCCTGAAAAGGTTACAATCACCTTATGCGGTTGAAGTTGTCACCATCCCTGAAAAAGGAAAACCAATATTTTGGACTATTAAAAATCTTGGTGCTTTTCCTCAAAAATCTCTCTCCACACCTCATAGAAGATTGGATTTATCCACTGAGAAGGTGTCTTCTTCTATAACACCATTAAAACCATCATCTTCTTCTACAACACCTTCTTCACTGGTGCCTCGTAAAGTGGATTTACCCACTAGAAAGGCGTCACCTCTTTTATCAGGACCATCATCTTCATCACCAAAAGCCAAGGCACCCTTTGTTCCTCTTTTAGGAGCTCATCCCTCATCAAATTCAGTCTTATCTAAATCATCATTTGTTTCAACCAAGCAGCATTCTTCATCTCTGAAGACCACAACACTTGTCACATCTTCGCCTTCTTTAAAATATATCTTAGGAGCTCCTCCTCCACCAAAATCAATCTTGCCCCACTTACTTCTATCTCAGGAACCCAATGCTACTTCTCCCAATATCCAGAAAAGAAAAATGATCCCTAAAAAGACTGTCAAACCAGACATGAAGATTCTTTTACCTCGGCAGTCTGTTGAGGGAAAAGAGGTACCTTCGTCATCTCTGTCCTCATCTTTTTCTACCAGATTCTATACTGAAATTCTTCACCAACTTATCCAATCTTCATCCATATCTCTTGCTTCGATCAAACCCTATAATCCTAAAGGAGTAAAACCTTCCTATTTCAACTCTGATTTGATTTGTGCTTACCACCGCACTCCAGGACATGACACCAAGGGATGTAAAGCCCTCCAATCTGTCGTGAGCCATCTTTTAGAAGAAAGTGATCTTCTCCTGGAAGAGGAGGAGGAACAAGTATCTCCTATCATCTCAACCACATCTAATCCTCAACGATGTACTCAAGCCTCTAGTTCTATTAATTCCACTCCGTATGGTCTTCCACCTTCTCAAATCGACATAATTCATATCACCACAGAGCACAACGGTATGATAATCCATCATCTTCTACAAACTGTCGACCACAGGTTATCATTTATGTGGCCCCTGAAGGAGTTCATCCTTCCTCATTAGCCCTGAGGCCTCGGGTCTCTATTCATCCTTCACACTGGACTCAGATTCCTGTGTTAGTTGAGGAGAGTGTTATGAAACAACTCACCCATTCTCTAGTCAAAATGTCTCTTTTTGAACTCATTCAATCATCTCCACAACATCGCCAGGCTCTGATTGATAATCTACACTATATCATGGTGAATTCAGATGAGCCCCAGCCTTTGGATATGGTTTTTGGGTTGAATAAACCATCAACCACCATTTCCTTTGAGGATTCTGAAATTCCTCCCATTTCTTCTGAGGATTTAGAGGCTCCCCTCTTCATCACAGTTCAAATCAACAATACAACGTTAAAGTGAATTATGATCGACAGTGGTGCTGCACTCAACGTAATTTCCTCTCACACCTTTGAGCAAATTAAGTTACCAAAGAATGTAGTGTCACCACCACCTTTCACCCTTCGATCATTTAACGATCAACTGACGGTGACTTTAGGAACTGTGGTCCTACCCATTTGGGTGGGTAAGAAACTACTTCACGAGATTTTTTACATTGTTGAAGGAAAATTCCACTACAACATGATCTTAGACATTCCTAGATTCATACAATGCATTGTGTCCCATCAACCCTCCATCAATGCTTAAAATATCAGTATGAGGGCAAAATCTATACTCATCCAGGAGATCCTTTTCCTTCCGCACAGTACGACATGACCACAAGATCTACCCCTCTAAAGGAGAATGATGGTTCTCCTGATGAGGTTTCATCTTATTTCATACCTACAATGAAACTACCAAATTTACAAAATTTGGAAGAAACATTGTAGCATTTTTTGCTAGGAGAGCTTCCTCTTCTTTCTTTTGACGCCCATCTCAAACCTAATGAGTATGGTAGACTAGACAAACAACCTGAATACTAGACAGGTCTTGGTCACATCGTCACCATTGGTCTACCCAATCAACAGACTAACTTCATTTACGACGCTCTTGATACACCTCACTATCACTTGGATTCTCCCCCAAGGGCCAAACCCTATTTAACAGGGTTTGATTCTTTACAGAATCCCACATTCGTAAAAAAATATTTATATCGATGAGCGGGGAAGGGTTTTGGAATGGGAAAATATGAACATGGTATACATGACCTCACGTCCATTCCAACTCTTAAACCACATCAAAAATTTGGTTTAGGATTTAAACCTCTATCAAAAGCCACCATCACCATTCTCAATGAGCCTCTCTCCATTGTAGAACCATCTGCTCCCACCAGGTCAGAAGCATCACTTGATGTGGATGACACCATTTCCATCCCGAATAAAAAAAAATTTAGTCAATACCATTTCCATAGGACCATTGACCTATAAAGCTAATGGAAAATCCACTTCCATACCATTAGTCTTCCCTAAAATAGTTGGAGATGACTCTCCTACTATCAACATTATCCACTATGTGGATGATGACTCGGTCCTCACCTATCTAGGGGTAGAGGATTCCTATCTTCCTAAAATTGTTCCTTCTGATACGTCTATGCTTCTCAATGAAGCCATTTTCGACCCTAATATAGGGACTTCTGAAGACCCTCACATCATTAAGGTTTTCCAATCTCTTAATCCACAGGAGTTAGGAGAATTTACCACATTTCTTTCCAAGCATCGCCAAGCTTTTTCTTGGTCATACGAAGATATGCCAGTACTAGATCCTGATATTGTGGTCCACAATATTGTTACTCTTCCAGACATCAAACCGGTTAAACATAAATTGTGTAAAATGCACCCTCATATAGCCCTTCTTGTCAAAGAAGAGTTACAACACTTACTTTCTGCTAACTTCATCCAACCCATTGATTATCCACAATGGGTTTTAAATGTAGTACCAGTAACTAAAGCTACTGGGAAAATTTGAATTTGCACCAACTTCCAGGATCTTAATCTCACTTGTCTGAAAGACGATTTTCCTCTACCTAATATCGATCAGCTCGTGGATTTAACCGCAGGTCATGAGATGCTTTCTCTTATGGATGGCTTCTCTGGATATAATAAAATTCTCATCACACCAGAGGACCAGCATAAGACTTCTTTCATATCCCCTTTGGGGACTTTTTGTTATCGTGTCATGCCTTTCGGTCTTAAGAATGTAGGAGCAACCTACCAACGAGAAATGACCTACATCTTCGATGATCTCCTCTGTAAATCTAAATTCCATCAGGATCATCTTTTCATTCTCACTGGTAAACTCTTAGGTTTTATCATTTCTATTAGGGGCATTGAAGTCGATCCCACAAAAATAAAGGCTATCCTTGAGATGCCTCCCCCTTCTAACTTAAAACAGCTTCATGGTCTTCAAGGACATCTTCAATTAGTACGTCATTTTATCTCGCAACTATCAGACCGTTGTCAATCTTTTCATCATCTCCTCCGTAAGAATGTGCATTTTGAATGGGATGAGCATTACCAAAAGGCATTTGATGATCTAAAAGATTATCTTCTTTCTCCACCTGTGCTTACACCTCCACACGAGGGGGAGCCATTCTATCTTTATATTTCTGTCACTGACCATGCTTTGGGAGCCATGATCTCACATCGGGATGCTAACGGTAAAGAAAAAGCCATATATTACATCAATCGCACTCTTCATGAGTATGAAACACGTTATTCTGAAGCTGAAAAATTGTGTTTTGCTCTCTTCTTCGCAACCTCTAAGCTTCGTCACTACCTCCTTAACCACAAGACTTATATTGTTATGAGTATCAATCCACTCAAGATAATGCATGCGAAACCGTATCACAATGATCATATCACTCGTTGGCTCATGCTCATGAAATAGTTTGATATCGAGTTTATCTCACAAAAATCTATCAAGGGTTAGGTCATTGCGGATCAATTAGCTGATACTCCTCTTCCAGACACCCAAATTCCCCTTGCTCAATTCCTAGATGAATGCATTCAACAAATTGATTTCGGTCTTTCTCCATTTAAAATGAAACTCTTCTTTGACGGGTCCAAATGTTAGCAACGGGGAGGTGCAGGTTTTCTCATGATTCCCTCCTTGGGGTGCACCTATCCCTGTCGCACACAAACTTAACTTTGAGTGTACCAATAATATGGCTAAATATGAAGCTCTTGTTTTAGGTCTTCAGAATGCCATTAATCTTGGCGCTCACCATATCGACATCTTTGGTGATTCTGAGCTCATCATTAATCAAGTCACGGGTCTCTAACAATGGAAAAATGATATTCTTCAAAAATATCTTGATATTTTTCTCTTTCAACTTCAATATTTTGATAAATTTACAACCCAAGCTATCCCTCGCACTGCGAACTGATTTGCGGATACAATTGCCTCTTTAGCCTCGCTTAATCCACCTTTTACCAAAGACTCGGGACTTTCTATGGTTGTGAAGTGTTTATACCAACTCTCTCATCTCGGGAAGTTGACTTCAATCAATGCCGTCACAACCAACACTCAAGATGAGTGGTATCAGCATATTTTTGATTATCTATCTCATTCAGTAATCTCTCCTGATCTGACGTCCAATGGCAGAAGATATTTTATCCTACACGCTAATCACTATACTATTCTGGGTGGAATCCTCTACAAATGTGGTTTTGATGGTATTTTGCTTCGGTGCCTCAAAACCCCTGAATCATCTAAAGCCATCCAGGAAGTCCATGACGGTATCTGTGGTGGACATTTTAGTGGCTTGGCTGTAGCTAAATGCATCTTAAATTTAGGTTATTATTGGCCTTCTCTTAATCGATACTGTTGTGAATACACTAAGAAGTGTGTTAAGTGTCAACAACATTCCAATCTTACACATATCCCTAGTCAGGCTTTGTAACCTTCAACAGATTTGTGGCCTTTTTAACAATGGGGTCTTGATCTCATCAGTCTCATCAATGCCCGCTCTTCACAGCGTCATCACTCTATCATTACTACCATAGAATACTTCACCAAGTGGATGGAATTTATTCCTCTTTCATCAACCAAAGCTAAACCCATTGTTGATTTTGTCTATCAACACATCATTTATCACTTTGGTGTCCCTCACAAAATCATCACAGACAATGGTAAGTCTTTCAAAAACATTGATTTTCAGAACCTCTGTGATGCTTTCAATATCAAACTTAGCTTTTCTTCTCCATACTATCCCCAAGCTAATGGTCAGGCTAAGGCTTCCAATAAAAATTTGTGTAATATCCTCGCAAAGGTGACTAGTCGAGCTGGTAGGGATTGCAATCTACATATCCATTTTTCTCTCTGGGCTTATCGGACTAGCATTCGTACTCCTATTGTTACTACTCCCTTCTCTCTGGTCTATGGGTCAGAGGTTTTCCTCCCTTTGGAGGTCCAGATTCTGTCTCTTTGTGTTTCTCTCAGAGAATTTTTCTCTGATGAGGACTATCGTCAAAATCGTCTAGCACAGATTGAGTTGCTAGATGAGCGGCATCTCAATGCCCTTGAGCATCATCAAGTCTATCTTGAATGTGTCAAATGTGCTTATAACAAGCACTTGCAGCACCATGAATTCAAAGTTGGTGATCTTGTTCTCAAAGAAAACCAAAATGTCACTACACTAAAAAGGAGTCAGCGTGGTAAGTTCGCTCCTAACTGGATGGGTCCGTACATAGTCACTCATAAATATGGGTCTAGGGATTATCGTCTATCTTCCATGGATGGTGTACATGAAGTGGAGCCTCTTAATGCCTTGCATCTAAGGCCCTTTTGTTGTTAATATCTATCTTACACGATCTTAGTCATAAAACTAGATTCTTCATCCATCTGCAACCAGTCATGCATTTCATAGTGATTCGAAGCTATGTGGCTCTCTACGTTATGTCTTTTCTACCTTAAATATGAGTATCGCGGCTCTACTCATGGCATTTTTCTTATGGATAAGTTCCTCCTCATGGTAGGAACACCTTAATCACTACTTCATCTGTCCTAAGTGTCTATCTTAATCAAATCTACTCGGGGCATGAGTACGTGTTTTTATACATTTTCTTCCCCTCTATCTGATCTATCTATTCTAAACTCAGCTTCTTTCAAAAGCTCCAAAAGCTCCAGAAGCTCCGAAAAAAAAAAAGAGCTGCTATCCTAAAAATTCCAAAAGATAGACTGATCCCTCGAAGGACAGTTATCCATGCATTATCAAATGAATCAAAAGGTATAGACAATGCCCTTGAAGGATGGCTATCATCACATTCACAATATAGATCACTCCCTTGAAGGAAGGCTATTTATTTCATGGAATTTTCAAGGCTTCTCACATTGATCAGCCTTTGTAGTAATAGACTTCCTCTTCGGAAAGTTTGTTCACTTGTTCACATCATTGAAAGACTTCCCGTATCGATCAGTGTTTCTATGTCTGGAAAAATTCCCGCATTGATCAGTTTTCTCTTCTATCAACACAAAAATCATGAAGCTGAGATATAAGACCTTTTACAATCATATGGAGACCCTATTTTCCAATATGAGCACATATTCTGTCAATATACATACTTACTTTTCGTCGTGTCTATCTCTTAGATCTGGTTTGTGACTGACTAGTGTCAGGTTCATTTTATCTGTATCTATGGCCTTATATGCATCATCTTTTCAGTTTCCTACCAAAGTCTCTATTTGTGATCAGTTAGGGGTCTAACTTATCATTCTTTTTCCTATCTAGGTGTATCACTTTTTATCTTCTAAACTAAGATAATATCATTACATCCTTTGCTGTCACAAAGAGCATTTCCACTTAACATGTCAATTTAGCCAAAATCTACCATCTATCTATACTCATCTTATCTACTTTGTCTAAATACACATCTATCTATATCTATTTCATCAAAATTAAATTAACATCTTAAACATATCAAATCTGATCAATCACATCAAACCACATCACATCTATCTATCCTCTATCAGCACATGTCTATGACAATCAAACTTACACTACATCTATCTATATCTATTTTCATCAAAATTAAATTAACATCTTAAACATATCAATCACATCAAATCACATCACATCTATCTATCCTCTATGTCTATGTCCATCAAATCCCATATATTTATCCTCTATCAGCATATGTCTATCTCCATCACAATTATGCTACATCTATCCATATCTATCAAAATTAAATGCATGAGTACAATAACATAACATAGAAAATGATGAATCTATATATATACATGAGTGTCTATAAAAAAAAGAATAGATGGATTTCAATCAAGTCATCTATATCATACATCAAAAATTCCTTCAAGTCGAGGCTACATCAATATATCGATACAAAAAAGAAATAACACATCTATATCATAAAATCTGATAGGTAGAAGACACTATCTCCTCCACCCTCCTCTGGTCCAGGATGTCTCTCCTGGCCACTGCCTATCGATCTAGAAGCACCTACTACTGGGGCCTGCCACCACCTCGATCTCTCCTGGTGCTCTCTCCCTCTGATGCACCACTAGCTATGGCTATCTCTGATCTCCTCCTCGCATCGTAACGAGGAACATCAGGGGCATGCTGTGCCAGGGCATCCTTATAGTATCTCACCTCAGCAAAGAGATCCTGATAAGTGCTCAAAATCACCATACCAGGTGCTCGTAATGGTGTTGTTGGTGGTGGTGGTGGCCCTTCTACTATCGTACCCTATGACCCAGACTCTGAAATAGTGCATGTATCACCGTAGTTGGCCCTGAGGGCCTCTCTGTGCTGATGGTAGTGATCCCTCGGCTGGATTGATGTATCTCACTCCTGACGAGCTATGTCTCTCTCTAGTATCAATGCATCCCTCTCCTCTGTCAGAGCTCTAATATCCTTGAGGGCAGCCTGGTGTTTCTGCGTCATGGTAGCATGCTCTCCCTCCAACCTCTCTAGCACTGCGGCTATGTCCTCCTCATTTACATCTATGGATGCTGGCAGGTGTCGTGGTAGCTTTGTTGAATACCATGCCACATAGCCATCATATACTCCTACATCATCATCACTATCTGTGGAAGGTGGGACCTCCCTCAATGGATCTTTCGGGATCAAAATCGGTAGATCGGTCTCTCTATTATCCTGCCTGTATGGCCTGTAGTTGGTCAGAACTATCTATACTAAGCCAAACTACCACAGTACCTATATAAATGGCATGTGCTCACACATATCTAGCCTATGGCCCTTAACCACCCTGCTCCATCTCAGCTCCACCAGGTGAGCCTCCTGACCGGCCCATATCGGGTAGACCTGATATGGTCTCCAAATGACCTACTCTGGTGTCAGCGTCTTGAAGTGCTTAGCATACCACTCCATAGATCTCCCTGTTTCTCTTGGGGCCATGTCGGCCTACCATCACTGGAATCCATAATCAAGGGCCCCATCTGCTGCTGGCATCCATGGAGGCCCGGATGGCCTAATCACTATTATGTTCTCATATGCCCAATAATGGAGCACAAAGCTAACATCGATACCTGTCTACCTACCGGTGGTGTACATACATAACTCATAGTATATCTGAGTTATCAGGGCATTGAAAAACATGAACACCTATCTAAACTGCAAGATGTTACAAACACAATCTAGTAATAGAAATGGAAATGTCCCACCTCCTAATTCTGGCAAAGAAAAATAGGAGATCACCATCTGAATCAACACTATCCGTCAGCTCCTAGCATCATCCTATCTATAATGTGAGGCTATCCTCACCACCCCGGACACTATCTCTGAATTGTCTTCCCTGTCTATACAATCTTCCTAGGGCCCTCTACTACTGCTCTTGTGGAGTAATGTCAATCGGGTCCCCGATGATCGGTAGCCTCAGGATCCTATGTATATCCTCGTGGGTGATGGTCATCTCACACGTCCTGAACCAAAAAGTGCATGTCTTGCTATCCCATCTCTGTACTAGTGCTCGCAACAATTCTACATCTCGAGGCACCCATCGGTAGTACCGAAAGCCCCCAAACCAGGCTAGCTCTAGGTGATGCCAATCCACGTCAGTCACATTGGGGAGAATGGTCTCTAGAAGCTCAAGAATAGCATCCTACATATGTAAAGCCTCTCATGCCTACATCACATGACATCATAGACGGTTTTAGCTACTTATTTATCCAAATCCAAACATCAAAAAACACATTCTATCACTTTCTTAAGTCTAAACACTCCAATAGGCTCGATTACGTCAAATCGATGTCGATCTGCTTTATTCAATGATGATTGAAACCAATCGGTGCTGATTGAATTCAATCGGCATTGATTTTTCCAATCAACGCCGATTGAAAGGCCAAATGCCCAAAAATGCTCTGGCCTCTCATTTATCAAGTTTTTTTCCTAAAAAATAGCATCCTAATACGCTATTTCATGATAAAACTATATAGCAAATTCGGGTAGATCCACTTACCCTAGGTCGTGTCCTCTTCCACTTCTGACTGCTCCCAAAGGCTTCCATGTTGCTCAAAATCAATTTTTTACTCTCTCTAAATCAATCGTCACAGTCTAAATAAATCATCCACATTTTCCTTTCTCATATTTATGTGTTTGGTATGGTTAGCGCCAATTTTTATGGTCGGCACTGATTGGTTTGGTCGATGCCGATTTAGGCCCATCGTTGCCGATTGGCTGCAATTTTGCTTCTCCACATCACTTTCTTCCATCTCCTAATCTTTTTGCCATAGTGTTGATTCTTGGCTTATTTATCTAGTCATTATTATGACCTAAGTATTGCCTTTTGGCACATACTTTTGGTATTAACACCCATTTTGAGTCTTTTCCCTGTACATGGGGCACTCGCATTTGTGGCAGCTTAAATAAAATGGGTCTGTAGGCACTAACGTCGTCTGCTTTGTAGACCATCTGGTTGTCCCTACCAATGTGTTATTCTTTAGGTGTTACTATTTTGCAGCCCTCTTTACACTCATGGGTTTGTAGGTATTAACGTCATCTCATGCGAAGACCGTCTAATCTGCCCTACCAATGTGAGTTCCTTAGGTTTTTTCCTTTTTTTTAATTTTTGTGCGTCATCAATGATTAGATCTACTCTAGGCATCTAGTTGGGGCATCCTGCATTTTCATCTACCTTTTTTTTCAAACTTGGGATCAGTTGTTCTTTAGGGACCCATCCCATCCCTAGTTTGAGGGGGATCGCATCATCACTTTTTCTTCCTTTTTTCTAACTCCTTGTTTTTGTCTTGCAACTTTGCTTATCACAAGCTACTTGACAAAAAGGGGAAAAATGTAGACACCTAAAATCGGTTACCCAATTTAGTGTCCCCCACGTTTGATTACCTTCTTGAGTAACTTGGGGCACGTTTATATCACCACTTCTCCCTTAGGGTATTATTTAAATATTTGATTTAAACATCTATCCTAAGTTTATTTCACCCCATTATTCTTGACCCATGGATAATTAAATATTAACTATTTAATTACACTTTTTACATGTATCTTAACCGCTTATCTACCCCATATCAATTCCTAACCTCCCATATCAATTCTATCAATCTATCCCCCCTATTTCTCCTCCTCCAAAACCATGCAGTGGGATATTTCCCATATTTGAGTTGGAGGGATCACTTGCATCTTCCCAAAAAAGGTCCTTTTTAGCCATTTCGGGAGTCAGTTTCCTAATCGACGCTGACTGGTACTCGGTTGACGCGGATTTTTCATAACGGTGCTGACTACGCACCGATCGGCGCTGATTACAAATACAGGGCAAGAATTCAGTTCTGGTTAGATAGAAAGAATGATAGAGAGTTCTGGACATCAAGCTTGAGCATTATCTATCAAGTGAAAGCTAATTCCGTCCAAATCAATCCCTGAGAGGAGTACCGTTACTCTGCTTCTACCACATCGACATCGCAAGCCTCCATTAATCTCTTGGTGACTCTGCTCCTACGTCTAGCGAAGGTGGAGCTTTTTCAACATCCCAAAGGCTCCTGTAGATCCAACGGACATTAACAATCTATCTTTCATTATCCGTTTCTCAATCTTCCTGTAATTTTCCCCTAGTTGACGCCAATCGGTCCCAGTCGACGCCAATCTTTCTGGAATTCCACCCAAATATCTTTTAACGTTGTCTTTTTCTGTCAAGTATCTATGTCTCGCAAGTTTCTTAGATCTGCCTTACATGATCGCTTGTGTGCGCCCGTCTTGTCTACATCGGCCTTCTTTTCCATCTACATCTTTGCATCTTGTCTTACCTATCAGGTATCGATTTCATTTGAGTTTTTTAGGGTTTTTGTGTTTATTTTGGTACATTAACTTAGACAGGTAACAAGCACGGAAATTCTTGATCTACACCTACAACACCTCATTCACTAATGGTTTAGAAGATGGATAGTTAAAATTCTGAATAATACATGTTGTTAACTCTTACAAATTTCTCTTCTGATGATGTAACTTTGAATGGATATACCAAGTGTGTGCATAACCCTACAAAGTGTAATATAAATTATGCACCCAGAGGGAGGGGGTAAATCTTCTAGGTCTTTCATCTAGGCCTTCTCACATTCTTAAACATGGTACAAGGTTGTTTCCCTCTAGTGATAGTCACATATCCTTGAAGGTGTATTGGTTTGTAGTAATCTAATAGAGAACGTGACTCTTAACTTACGTCACTCTATATGATTATCCTCATGAGTCACCCACCAATACATTGTTATACCATTCATGGTATAAACAAGCATATTCCTTTGTTCTAATTCACATGTCCACTAGACTTCCATAGAGCACAAAAATACATCAAAGTTACATTCTCCTATGTAACATGGTAACTGTTTGCCTCCCAGATTCCTAACAAAATGTTCCTTGACAAAACAAGTCACAATGTCCTTCAATTCTCTCGCAACCAACTCATAATTTCTTTGCACCAAATTATCACATGCAATGTTATCTGTATCACTTAAGGACTAAGCATCATCACACTCAAAGAATACTTCTCTTGATGGCTTAATAACTTCTAGGTCTTTAATAGTGTGCACATAAATTATATTTATGTCTTCTTTCCCCAAAGGCTTGACATAGGGAACAGACCTTCCATCTATTATATGAATAATAACATGCTCCTTATTCTCAAAGTTGATGTATCCCTTCTTGAATCATAAATAAACATTATTTTCATAACACGAAGGGTGTCCAATAAAAGTTGGCAAATTATCTACATTGACAAGTGCTAATACTTTCAATTCCCTAGTGAACTTTTCCCCCTGAATGGTTATGGAAGAATCCTTCAAGACTCCGATTGGTGTAGCTTTAGTTCTATTCACCATGTACAACACATTTTAAGATGTCTCTAATGGTGGTCTCCCCATCTGATTCCACACATCCAGAGTAATAAAATTTACCTCTGCACCTATGTTAATTAGTATGTTACTACAAAATCCATCCTTCAACTGCTACATTCACCACGATCTACTTGTTATAATCGATACTATTAGGGGGAAAATTAGCATGCAAGATCTTCCTCTCGTGCTTGCATCTTGTTGGCGAGAAAATATTTTGAGTGGAAAAACTTGTTAATTTCTTGCCAACACTTTAGGAATATAAGTCCCTCTACTTAACCAGTGCAGCTTCCGTATATACATGCGTGACTAAAGGTGGATTTTCTTGGTGGCCTTGTGTTCAGGGATTCAATAGGGGAACTCCACTGACCCGATGGAAAAACAAGAAATTTATTTCTACAGAGGAATTTGACTATAAAGTGGGAAAGGGGAGTGAGAAATGAGATAGGAGAACTAATGTTTCATTTAGAAAATCATATTCCTACACATACTAGTTAGAAATTTCAACACATGCATTTATGAGAAGATACAACTCTACAAATAAGAAAAAGATCTATTAAAATTTATGAGCACAAAGTATCAATAAATCCCTCAATCAAAAAAGGCTAAAAACTCCTTGTATTTATTGCTTAAAGAAAATTTGTACATAGGGTGGGAATGGATGAAAACTTGTGAGGGGGGAAATGGAAGAAAATGGATATCTCAATTGTTCTCTCAAAGTACAATACAATCTTGAGTTTACAACATCAATCAACAACCCTTTTAAATGGGAATGAATTTACAATTTATAGAATGAGATATGACTCCTCATCTACCCCCCAATTCCTTTGCATATGTCCTCGCAGAACAATAAAATTTTTAACAACTTAGGAAACTTTTAAGTCCCTTTCTATAACATAAAGGTGACTTATTACATTAGGAACATTAATACATATGAAAAATTTCTACCCCAACAAATAAGAACATTGAGAAGAGAGATAAAATTATGGGAATAAGATAGAGAACGAGCGAGAGAAGAAGAAGAGGAGATGTCATTCGTGATGAATTCCATTGATCCTCATTGATGGAAATCTCAATATGATGAAACTTAGAATCTTCAAACTTGTTTGAAACTCCTTCCAATTGACTAATAGATGTTTTGGGATGAGTGTTTAAAAACCCTGCTGAATGGTTATGCCAATGACTATAACTTCCATCCTACACAAGATACTCCTACAAGTTGAGCCACAAAGTGAGTGTCGGGATACAATGTTAAATTCCATAAGATTATCCTCAAATTCCCTATGATAAAATCCCATGGATGATCTATAATGATGGTGTTGACATGAATGTTCATTCCTTTATGTCCCATTATGCCAAACTTTCCTTTTGAGAATAACCTACTATTTTTAGTAAGTACAGATGGGGCAACTTACTATTTTTAGTAAGTGTCATAGTTAGCTTTTCCCAACCTCAACTGGCTATGGTAGCTTGAATTATTTCTTCTTACTATTTTCCTCTCATTTTTTGGACCAACTAGCTATTTATAGCAGGGGAATGTTTAACCACTTACTAATTTTAGTATGTGTCAATTCCGAGAGGATATGACCTTTTTGATGACTTTACCTACGATACTCCCTTTATGTTCACTTCCTTATTTATAGGATCTTCAAATGGTGGATTACCCAAAGCAATAGACCCCTATGAAGGAATGCATGCTATTTTTATTAAGTGCACCGTAGATGTTGGATTGAGACAAAACAAGGTTTTAAAATCTAGGTCTTATTTTGGGATTCCACGCTCCACATTTTGAATAATTCCTTCATCTGTAAAAATGGGAAAATGATATTTTCATTGGTAGGAGCTGAATAGTGATGAAAAAAATCCCTCCATATCTCTAGTAAATAGGGACTTCATGGCATGAAAAATAGTTTACGTGAAATTAGAGTTTTCAATGATCATTCCCTCCAATTTTCGTGTGATTTTGCCCACTGAAACCCTGAGAAGTGAAGATGTAGCTCACTTCATTTTTCAAAGATGTTTTTGATGTGATCAGGTATAAATATAATGAAAATTTATTCCTCCATATCCCTAAAAAATAAGGACTTCATGCTGCAAAAACTAGTTCACATGAAACTAGATTTTTCAATGATCATTCCCTACAACTTTTAAGTGATTTCTCCGACTAGAACCCTGAGAAGTGGATATGTAGCTCACGGATTTGTTCCACCACTATGTCATGTAGGCTATTAATGGAGCTTGAAATTTACAGGTCTTGTTTTTGTCTTTGTTTGTGACGAAATTAAATTTATTGCGATATTTTTTTGCTTCTTATCTCATTAGCGAAATTTCACTTCGACCTGGTTGTCGATTTGACAAGAAATTGAGATTTGTTCTTTGTGGAGCCGGAAGTAAAATTTATTAATTATGAGAATTCATTTTTGTGAATGGGATGTTTTAAGGCGATTTATTAATTTCCTTAGAGAGTGAATAACTCAGCAATAGATGGTTCTTCATTTCGTTTACTGGCTTGAAAGATACGTTCGAATCTTCTTCTCACGACAATGGAGGTTTCTAAAGAATTCCTTCACTCTTCCCTTTACTTATTCATTCCTATAGATATTTTGATAAATATATTATTTTAAACCTATACATATTCATGGATTGGAATGTTTTTTTTCCATGGTGGAGCTGGTTCAAAGCAATAATGGTGGGCTAAGGTGTTTTCTATAACTTTTCTTCTGACAGTGAGAAGCAACAAGAAGCGGAAAATAGTTAGAAAATTTTCAAATTTTTGAGTTTGAGTTGGGTGAATTTTCATGTCTTTGATGTCCCTAACCTAAAATGGATATGAGGGACATAAAATTCCATGGCAAGCAAGGTGATGACATGTGGTGAAGATCTGACGGAAAGGAGTGAAGGCTAAAAATTCACCTTTAAAGCACCGAGGGGCTGGAAGTTGGACATATGGGTGACCAAAATTCTCCTTAGTGGCTCAAAAATTTTTTCCATATTTTATTTCCCTTACCTTGAGGGATGTGAGGGACATAAAATCCTACCAGGCTCTTACAGCTAACACGTGTCCTCAAAAAATTTGACCAACTCCCGAACTCGCTCCAAGAGTGCAACTTGAAACTACAATTAACTTGAGCTCTCAATGGACGTTTTTGATGAAATTTTTTATGATTTTGACTAGAAATGTCTTTCTAAATGTAACGGTTGGAGTCTAACATATTTTATACTCAACTTGGTTCCTTAAAAATTGGATGTTTGATTTGTTATTCCCCTCATGCATGTGAAAAACTGCTTACAGACTAATTAAACCAAAGTTTTGTGAAAAACATAATCTTACCTTATTAGAGGTCTTGAAATTACCTTTCCAATGATGTTTTTTTTTTCTTCTAACTCCATTGAGAGCTCCCAAAATCACCTTTAGAATCTCAACAACTCTTTTGGCCTATGTGTTGCCTAGGCCTGTGAACCCTGATTTTGATGAAACTCCTTTAAAATCTCCAAATCTTATATGAATATTCCAAAATAATATCCATAATGTTTCTAGGCCTTCAATTCACCTTCATTTTTGATTTGACTCCTCTTTTCTGCTCCAGGGGGTTGCTCTAGTCCTAGGAAGTCTAGTGGTAGCCCTTCCCCATACTACCCAAAAATAGTAGTTTTCAAGAACACCTAAAATCACCTAGGAGGGTTGATTTTAATTTCCTAAATTACTTAGGGGAATGAATTAACACATATTGGGAGTTTACTCAACTTACTAGGTACACTTGGGGTGCCTCATAATAAAAAAACGTAAAATTATTTGTACAATGGTATTGTTGTCATGCTTAGAAATTACACATTTACCTATTACACAATTGCACGAAAATAGATGGATCTAGATTGGGGACATGAAATGCAATGAGCACTGTGAATACATGACATGAAAAATCTAGAATGTCAACTTTAGAGAATATGACCAGTGCCTTATCCATTGGGCCCTATGGAATCATGTATAACTTATGATGTGTGTGTGTGTGTGTGTGTGTGTGTGTGAGAGAGAGAGAGAGAGAGAGAGAGAGAGAGAGAGTGAAGAAGTAAACAAACACACACCAAAAATGATTGAAGGAAACACACGACACACAAAAAAAGGGAAACACACCTAGGAATCACCTATGGGACAAGGCGGGGGAAAACTTGCTATCACTAAAGTGATTTTTATTCCTCAAAATTCACCCCTATATGGGAAACACTGAGTGATGTTTCTACGAAACCATTGACTGGTTCCAAAGTAGCCTCCTCTCCTTAATTTTTTATGAAATTCAGGGGCTTTCATGATTATCTATGTTTTTTTTAGGAGTGAGTCCACATGATATTATTGATGTTCAAGTCTTCTTTTGGAAATTACACTTCCTTAATCATCTTTGAAATTGGTTTCATAGAGTCGGTTTGTCTTCCGCATTTATCCACGTAGTTGATTCCTCATTGAGCTTCTTACCACTACCCCAAGGCTGATTTTCATTTAAATTACTTGAACATTTTGGATTATTTTCATTCCCATGTCTATTCCTGTTGAACTCTTTTCCATGAGAAACCTCATACTTATCCTTTTTCTCTACTCCACTGTGAGGTTCTTGATTATTGATGGAAGGATTGAAAGAAAACTCATACTTATCTTGTATGGCCATGACACGAGCTAAGAGATCAAGAATCAACTCGGGGTATTTCACAACTTCCACTGTATCCAATAGTTCTTGCACAAAGATCTCCTTTTTACTTCCTGCAACTCATCTTTATACACCTTCGAAGAATCTTTATTTTTCAACTCCAGGAAACTATTTGGAGGGATTACTTCATTATCTAGGGAATCACTGCATTCTATTAATCCTTCATCAAGAGGAGATTTAGCTTCAAATGCCTCAAAATTCCTTGATTACATTTATTCCTCATGGAAAGAGTCTTCCACTTAAAATAGTAAAGTAAATATCTCCATTTCATTGTTGCATCCATCGATCATTGGCTCAGGGGGGCATTATATTTCTCATCTTTCTTTGTTTCAAAATGGCCAACCTTCACATTGATTGAAGCTTTCAAATAAGATTCACGCTTGCCTTGTAGGTTCATCACAAGATGGTCTTGTCCCTGCATAAATGGCATGGATGAGACCATCTTCATCTCATAATGGAAATGAAAATACCTTGATTTCATCATGGATAATCACACAAGCTGATTTTTCTCTTTGAGATTCACCAAGAACCTTTTCCACTTCTTCATGGTTTGTGGCATCTAGTAATTTGGGGCTTCCCTCTTCTAAATTAAATATCTGCAATGATTCTTCAAGGTCCATACCTCTCTGGGAAGGCATGTATAGCCCTATCAAGATGGGAATATCCTATTCCTCCTTGGTTGTCACAAAGTGATTCATCTGCCTTGTATCTTGGTAAAATATTCCGATTCCTACACTTCCAGAATTTCACACTGTGTACCTCATCTTCTTCTCTAGAAGCAACTTTTCCATGTCTCCCTTAACTGGAATAGTTACAAAAGACCATTTCATCTAGATCTTACCCCCAACTACTAACACAAACCCCTACTTAGTAACATTACAAATGAATCCAGAATGTGTGCTACCAAAATCTTTGCTGAAACTTTCTTGTCTCGAAATCTTGCGAGAGAAACCTATGCATCTTTGACCTTCCCTACAAGAGGGACTTATTTTGACTCTAGGGAGTTACAAGAGCCACTAGGGGGAGTTGTGGTGAGTTTTAGAGCATTGGTGACCTTCAGAGGCATCACATTTTCTAAGGCACAAGAATCTATTATGCAAAAGTTTTGTGCATATTATTCAGCAAGAAGTGATACGTAGAAAGGATCGACCTTGTCAGTCTTCGATGCACTCAAGGAAAGCATGTTTTGTGAGGGAGGCATAGGTGGGTTATGTAGTACTCCTTTAGAATAGGTTGTTACAACATTGGGTGTCAAACTTCCATTCATGATATATCAGACAAATCTCTCAAATTGTTTAGGGTGATTCCACAAATATTCAGTTTCAGTAATATGCACTTTGGATTTGTTCACGGATTCTATGAAGTCAAACAAAGAAAATGCAAGAGAGGGTGATGAAGGGACTACTTTTTTTTTTAGGAAAAGTTTGGAAGTAGGAGTATATTTTTGGGGAATAGATGGGATATTGAAAGGTACAGTAGGATATTTCAAAGTACTATATTTTACAGGAGAAGATTTAGATTTAGAATTAGAAGAGGTGTCAGAAGACTTACTTGGAATTTCTAGAGACTTATTATTTTCTATAGGATTAGGGTTCAAAAATGTAGACTCCATGGAGGGTGGGAGTAGAGATCCTTGACTGATTATTTTGTTTTAGGGATTCTGAACAAGAGGATATTCATTCTTATTTTTCTTTGCAACAGTGGAGGAAAAGAAACCTTTCTCATACTGAGAATGAGTGAATACTGCAAATGAGAAGATAGGTGCATATTCTTTGTCATCTTCATCACCTCAAGAATATTTTCAGAATCAAATTTGTGTATCATTCTAAAACTCATCACTTTTTAGGAAATCACCAACTTACCTTTCTTGTTTAATCTCAGCTTCATTTTCCTTACTCCTACAACTTGCATTGACTTGTGGGTCCTCAAAGGAAATATTTTGGGGAGTTCTTGAAATTTGATTTCTATTTCTTGTTTGTTAAGAAACTCGTTCAAATATTTCACTCCTCAATGATGCCATTTCATTTACCATTTTCTACAAAAAATGATCAATTCTTTCATCTCCAGGATGTTGAGATTTATCCTTTGAGGGATTCTTGATATTTCTTGAGAGGATGAGATCATCTTCAAGTTCAATGGAAAATCTTTGTGCTTCTTTAATATCCCTTGATTGAAATCTTCGTAGGAAAAATCCTACCTCCGGTGATTGATAACTAATGAATATTATCTTGATGTTGTTTTCTGATGGTGAATCCTCATCTTGTATCATGTGGAGCAGCCAGTCGAAACGAGCCACAAATTCTCTCATATTTTCATTTTTCCCTTTCTTTATTTGTACGAATTGAACAAGGAGATCTTGATAGTCCTCTGTAAATCTAAATCTCTCCTTGAACTTCCTTTTGATTTCATTCTACAAATTTATGGATCAGGAAGGTAGGATGTAGAACCATTCAACTTATTTTTCATGGAGAGACTCCATGAATAATATTACAAGTGACATCTTCATGTTAGAAACCAAGAATCCCACATGATGTGGTGAAGGTTGATATGTGCTCTTCAGGAGTTGTGTTTCATCACCTTTGAAATTTGGAAAGTTCTTGTGGGAACTTGTTGGTAAATCATGAAGAGGGGGTCCAAGAGTAAGAGGGCATGTATTTCTTCCCTAGGGGAAGATGGGTTGAGGTATTTCTACTTCATATTCCATTTTCATTTTTACATCTACTTCAGTTCTTGCTTCTACAAATTCTTATTCTTCTGAGAACTCAATGCTCAATGGTGGTTTAAAAATGGGAGAATTTGAAGGGGGCGTATCAAAAGGAGTTTGGATAGGATTTCCAGGTGAACTTCTTAAAGAGCTAGATGGAGAGGAGGCTTGAGAGAAGAAGTATGGATTATCTCTAATTCATTCTTGTTGATTTTGCAAAGCCTCAAAATTGGAATCAACACCACCTCTCAACATGTTCAACCTAGTGTATTTTCCTTCAACCAGCTGTTGGAAATTCTTGAAGTGGGAATATGAAAAGATAGTGTGGAATATGAAAGGTCACATATAGGAATTGACAATGTATCTGTAAGTAATGGCTTATCATGAATTTTTTTTTTTGTGTTTTTTCAATATTTCATTTTGTTTTTGGACCATGTGGTCATTATTTTGGTGTAGATGCTACTAAATTTGCCCCACATTGGGCATCAAAAAATTTTTGCAAGAAAATTTTTAGGGTGGAAAAACATGTGGATTTCTTGCCAACACTCTCGGAATCTAAGTCTCTTGACATAACCAGTACAACTATCGTATATGCATGCATGAGTAAATCTAGATTTTCTATGTGGCTTTATGGTTGGAGATCTAACAGGGGCACTCCACTAACCCTATGGAAAAGCTAGAAATTTCTTGCTAGAGAGGACTTTGTCTATAAAGTGGGAAAGGGGAGTGAGAAATGAGATAGGAGAACTAATGTTGTAGGTAGAAAATCATATTCCTACACACACTAGTTAGAAACTTCAACACATGCGTTTATGAGAAGATAAAACTCTATAAATAACAACAACACTGATTAGAATTTATGAGCACAAAGTATCAACAAATCCCTTAGTAAAAATGGATAGAAACTCCTTCTTCTTATATTGATTGCTTAAATAAAAGTTGTACATAGTGTGGGAATGGAGGAAAACTTGTGAGGGGGGAAATAGAAAAAAAATGGGTACCTCCTTTGTTCTCTCAAATTACAATACACTCTTGAGTTTACAAAATCAATCACCAACCCTTTGAAATGGGAATGACTTTATAATTTATAGAATGAGATATGACTCTTCATCTACCCCTAATGCCTTTTCATATGTCCCCACACAACTTAAAACTTTTCAACTTCCTAGGAAAATTTTAAGTCCCTTTGTATAACATAAAGGCGACTTATTAAATTAGGAACATTAATACATATGAAAAAGTGCAACCCTAACACAAAATTAGAACATTGAGAAGAGAGAGACAAGAAGAAGAGGAGATGTCATTCCTGATGAATTCCATTGATCCTCGTTGCTAGAAAGTTCAATGAAATGAAACTCAGAATATTCAAACTCATGTAAAAATCATTCTAATTTTATCATAGATGCTTTGGAATGAGTTTTTAAAAACACTGCTGAAAGGTTCTTCCAATGACTGTAACTTCCACCTTGCACAAGATACTCTTGCAACTCAAGCCATGAAGTGAGTGTTGGGAGAAAATATTGAGTTCCTTGAGATGAGTCTTGAATTACCTATGAGAAATGCCCATGGATGATCTAAAATGATTGTTTTGACCTAAATGGTCATTCTTCTATGTCCCATTATGCCAAAATTTCCTTTTGAGAATGACTTACTATTTTTAGTAAGTACAAATGGGGAAATTTATTATTTTTAGTAATTGTCATACTTAGCTTTTCCCAACCTCAACCAGCCATGGTAGCTGGAATTATTTCTTATCACTATGTTCCTCTCACTTTTTTGACCTACTAGATATTTATAGTAGGGTATTGTGGAACTAATTACTATTTTTATTAAGTATTAATTGTGAGCCGAGATGACATTTTTGTTGTCTTTTCCTACGATAATCCCTCTGAGTTCACTACCTTATTCATAGCCTTTTAAAATGGTGGATTACCCAAAGAAACATACCCCTATGTAGCATGGCATGGTATTTTTAGTAAGTACAGTACGGATGTCAGATTGCAACAAAACAAGTTTTTAAAATCTACATCTTATTCTGGGATTCCACAGTCTGTATTTTGAGTAGTTCCTTCCTCTGAACAAGTGGGAAAATGAGATTTTGATCAGTGGGGGAATAATACTGAAAAACAACATCCCTCCATATCTATAAAAAATAGGGACTTCATGGCATGAAAATTATTTTACGTGAAACTAGATTTTTCAAGGACCATTCCCTCCATTCTTTGTGTGATTTCGTTAACTAGAAGCCTGAGAAGTGAAGAGGTAGCTCGCTTCCTTTTTCACATATGTTCTTCATGTGATAGGGAAGAACTATAATGAAAACAAAGTCCTCCATATTCCTAAAAAATAGGGATTTCATGGTGCAACAACTAGTTCACATGAGACTATAGTTTTCAACAATCATTCCCTCAAACTTTCGTGCAATTTCACCCACTGGAACCCTCAAAAGTGGAGACGTAGCTCGCTGATTTTTTCTACATTTATGTCAAAGAAGCCATTAATGGAGCTTGAAATTTATAGGTCTGGTTTTTTTATTCCATTCAAGATGAAATAAAATCTATTACGATAGGGTTTTTGTTCTTGTCTCATTTGTGAAATTTCTATTCGATCCGGTTTCTAGTTTGACAGGGAATTGAGCTTTGTACTACGTGGGGCCAGAATTGAAATTTATTCAATGTGAGAATTCTGTAAGAGAATGGTTGGTTTGCAGGTTTTTTTAATGGCCTTTGATAGTGAATAACTCATAAAGATATGGTTTTTCATTTCCTGCACTGGCTTGTATGAAATGTTTGAATCTTCGTCTCACAGCAATTGAGGTTTCTAAAGAATTCCTTCCCTCTTCTCTTTCGTTATTCATTCCTCTAGATTTTTGATAATATATTATTTGAAAGATATGAATATTCATGTAGTGGGATATTTTTTTCCGTGGTTGATCTGGTTTGGAGCAATAATGGTGGGTCAAGGTGTTCTCTGCAACTTTTCTTCTGATAGTGAGAAGCAGCAAGAAGAAGAAAAAAATTATAATTTTTTTCTAATTTTTGAGTTTGAGTTGGGAAAATTTTCATTTCCCTAACATAAATTATCTCAAAGGGATGTGAGGGACATAAAATTCCATAGTGAGCAAGGTGACGACACATGGAAGAGATTCAACGAAAAGGAATGAAGGCTAAAAATTCCACTTTAAAGCATTGAGGGGCTAGAAGTTGGTCATATAGGTGACCATAAGTTTCCTCAGAGGATGGGTACATTTTTATATATTTTATGTCCCTGACCTTGATGTACATGAGGGAAAAAAAATCCTACCAAGCTCCTTGAGCTGACACATGTCCTCAAAAAAATTGACTAACTCCCGAACACGCTCTAAGAGGAAAATTTAAAACGGTGATATCTTGAGCTCCCGATGGAATTTTTTGATAAAAATTTATATTATCCTAAATTAAAATGTCCTTTTAAATCAAATGGTTTGGGTATTAGGTTTTGATTCATCCATTGGATGGATGAAAAATCAGATTTTTGATTTGGTACTCCATGTGTACATGAGAAAAATAGCTTACAGACCAATTATGCCAGAGTGTTGTGAAAAAAACAATTTCACCATCTTGGAGAGATTTCATGTCCATTTAAAATGATGTTTTTTTTTCTCCTAAAAACATCTAGACCTCTTGGAATCACCTTTAGAGGCTTAGTAGTTGTTTTGGCCTATGCACTGATTAGCTCTTTGAACCCTGATTTTGATCAAACTACTCCAAACTCTCCAAATCTTCCCTAAATATTCCAAAATAACTTACATGATGTTTCTAGGCCTTAAATTCACCTTCGTGTTGGATTTTGATCCTTTTTTCATCTCCACGGGGTTTATCTAGTCCTGGGAAGCCTAGTGGTAGCCCTTCCCAATACTACCCAAAAATAGTAGTTTTCAAGAACACCTAAAATCACCTAGCGGGGTTGATTTGAATTTACTAAATCAACTAGGGGAATGAATTAACACCAATTGTGAGGTTACTGGACTAACTGGGTATAACCAGGGTGCATCGAAATAATAAAACATGAAACTTTTGGTACATGGGTATCATTTTCATGCTTAGAAAATGTCAATTTCCTTATTACAAATTTGCACAACAACACATACAGCATGTGGTAACTTTTATCTCAACCATTCTTCTAATAGAGGAATGATATTATTCTACTGCAAAATCTTACATACCTCTTTGATATCATCAACATCATTTTGAGGGATCTCAACATTCTTCGCATGTTCTCACATTTTTTACTGATCTTTCAAGCACTAAATCTCCCCTTACAAGATCCTAATAACCTCCATAGTCTCCTGGTAAACATCCTTCTGATAATTCAAATTAGTTTACTTCCAATGAAATACCTCTTCTCTTCTAATTAGATGCCTCTTCTTTGGTATTTCTCTAGCATGTGCAACTTCAGCATGTGTACCTACTAATATAGGCTCCTATTCAGGGTTAGACACTAATGTAGGAATGAAAAAAGGTTAAACATGTTTTATAATAACCATTCCTTCACCCTTTTCCTTATTCTGGTTCTGGAGCATGTGATTATACAAGTGTACTCCTCATACATATATTTCTTTCCACAACATGAGCATTGCAGTAAATATGGGCACTCGTGCTTGTAGTGATCCATAGATAGATAATTGAAACAAGTTCCATGGGGAAATTTACTCCTTCCTCTGTCGAAACCACCACAGAATCTAAATCATCCAAAAAATAATTTTCCCCTTTCTCTTCCATATTCATGCCCTTCATGTTGATGTCCTTCATTTTTAGAACTATTCGCAACATTGGCCTGATACATACCAATATCAATTACATCATGAATCTGGTCGATCAACCCAAAATCCTTAATATCATGAGTGGTACATTTATAAATCTTACAGTAGCAATATAGAATATTACAGAGCGTGCATTGTAATAAATGGGAATCTACTTGTATCATGATCCCCATGACATATTTCACGATCTACTAACATGGTGTGCACAAAATTTTGAGGGAGACTATCCTTGGTGTGTCCTTCTACTTCAAAATATATATACCAAAGACCATTGTGAGTCTCATGTGTTTAATTTGTAGACAATTTCTCAATTTGATTTTCCATGGAAGAAATTTGTGCCTCCAAAAGGGGACTTACTCCAGTATCAACACTTCCAATGGCCTAAGTGCACAAAGTAGCCTCTATGGCCTCGATCAGATCCGTAAAAGTCTTATGTTAAATAAATCGTCTAAAATGTGTTATCAGGTCTCCAATGAACCACTGAGAATAATGAGAAGGATGGATATCATAAGATAAATTTAATAAAAGAGTCTTAAAATGTGCATCATTCTCCCACACACTTTATTCCATACCTTGTTAAATATCCTTGAGTGTTCTGATTCTATTTTGCTTAAACTAAGGAATTTGAAATTCCATAAAGAAGGAATCACGCAGTGTAGTATAATCCACTCTCATATGATGTGGGTAATATTTCTGATACCAAATATGCATGCACCCTTGTAACATAGTTGCAAACTAACTTTCCTTCCACTCCAGGGTAGTGATCCCATTAGTTCACCATAGCAACTCAAACTTGTGTACATGCTCTATGGCATCCTCAACACCATTCTAATTAGGAAAATGATGAGAAATATCATAAAATACATACTGATGGGGTTGTGTTCCTTGTCCACCAAATATAAAACTTTCATTTCCTCATGTGTTGCCTCCACCAGCATATCCACTAGTTCCACTAACTCCTAACCCTCAAGATCCTCTAGATTCTCCTCCTGTAGAAGGTACAAGGCCTAAAGTAGTGTAACTATTCTACATTCACTTCATTATACTAAACTAAGCTTCAATAGCCTATGAATTTAAACTACTTCTAGACATGATACTCACTCTGTAAGCCCACACCTTGTCTAAATGATGAACCTGATAGGATACCACCAAAAAAAAAATGTCTGCATAGTCATAAATTGATGTAGTGTAAAATTATATCTACCTAATGTTCATTTCTTACCAATACCAACTGTACTAGTAATAGTTGTCTCAGAAACTAGAAAATTAAGTGCAAGGGCTTGGTCACTAGGTGGGTTCAAATATGCACATATGGGTTGTTTCCTTTCTCCATCTAAAGAGATCACATCAGAGGATGATGGGGTTATCCTTCTATATTTTCTAAGATGGGGTAGCATAGACTACTCAGATTCCATGTCCTCTGTGTGAACCTTGAATCCTTACTTCAGCTTCTCCCTCGAAACATCCATTATTCCAAAAATCTCACATTATCTCGCCAATTCCCTCTCCTAATATTCATTATACTTGAGTCACCTCTCTTATCCCTCCACTTCTGCAATAGGATCTTCCATTTCTCACCACACCCACTCCTGCATCCCTTTCATAGTGTTATTTTATATATCCATAAGAAACATGTATAAACTCATAGTGATGTTCAAGATCTTAATGGATAACGATATAGTACACAAGAAATATCCTCTTGGTTCTTGCAAGAACTCAAACTAAAAAAACTATGGGCAAGAATACGTAGAAATTGTGTACTCTAATGAGTAGCTAGTAAACACACCACTGCACCAAAAATCAACATCATGAAGCTCCTAATAATCTACTTAGGTCCACATACTAGGTCTATAATACCAAATCCTCCTTGATCCATTTTCCAAAAACCATTCATACAGTTCTATTATAAAAAAATACCATTTCATAGAGCTCATGATACATATGATCGTTTACCCATGTGCGTACATCAAACTCAGGTCCAATGTTGAATCTCTATATAAACTCATCCTATTTTTTATTAAGCTAAGTCTCCACATTTGCCAAATTAAATCACTCTACCATCATACACCATTCTTACAATAACTTTGAAATAGGTCCCGATAATGGAACAAAAATGTAGTCACCTTTACCTCCTCCTTTTAAAGCCCAAGTTCACCGACATATCACCTATTTTCAACTGGGTGCTCACCCAAAGCATGCAGAGTCGTTGATCCCCTCCTTTATATGAGCCTTGTAATAATGTTTTTCCATTAATGTAGGGATATTTACAGAAATAGAAATAGATTCATTCATTTTAGCATAAAACTAAGAAAACTATACCTAAGCACAAATGAACCATAGTGTAAAATTAAACATTACAACATCACAAGGGAATTATATGTGCACCATGAGCAATATTAAGAGCATTAGAGTTTATACCTATAAATAAAGATATTATGAACGATCCATCATATTCGTTGATTCACAACTTTTTACAGTAGCTAGATTACATTAAAGGAGTCGTAGAAGACCAAATACATTATGAAGAAACATCCTATGTCTACAAAATGACTCTACTCAAAGGGTTCTAACCATGTTCTCTCCTATGCACCCAAAATATCCCTTTCCTTACATCACACATCTTCTTCCCCTCACATCATCTCTCACTTCCTCGCATAGCTTTATAGCCTCTATTTTAGACCCAATCACATTCTTAAGTAGAGTGGGATCTCTACTTTACCTCCTCATATTTACTGAAGAGAAAACCACATGCCAAATGTCATCACACCCTTTCATACTCGATTATTCTAGAAACGAAAGTGCCAACTAACCCATAACTTTACTTTATAGCTCTTAAAAACAATGATTATATCCTAAAAAATTACTTCCTTGGACTGCAAGTCTCCTTGTTCTAATATTAACCACTATCATGCCTACCTATATCCTCACATGTTTTCCATGCAACACCATAACCCTAAAATACATCTAAGTCTTACAACCCTTTCTTGATTCCTTACACGGCATAGCTATCCCTACACACCCTTCCTCATGCACCTACTTTCTACACCTTCTTCCACACGCAGTGATCTCTTAATTTAGGACTTATTAATTTTTATGGGATGACCATAGGTAGTTTATTATAATTATATATAGAATTTGGAAAATGTATAGATAAACAAACTATGTTTGTGTGTTATATTCTCTTATGTGTGGATGTTGGCTGACTAACATTATAAATTATCCATTATGAATATCATTAAAAAAACTTATTATAGTGGAATGGTATACATATAAGTTTACCCAAAAAAAATTTCTTTAAATAATATACTATTTTTTTCATGCATTTGTGCTACACCATAAAACTCAAACTTCAAAGCAGGACAACTAAGCCCAAATTTGAATTTTTTTTTCCAACTCTTCCCAAACCCCTCTCCAGTCATTTTGTCTCTTACGTAATTTACATATTGACATTTCATTTACTTTAAATATGATGAAAAATAAATTTTAGGTATTTGTAATGTTTTGAAAAGATCAACTCTCTAATCCAGCTAATTAATTTTGAAGAGTAGTTCTCTAACAAGCCTAGAAAGGCCAATCTTGGCTATTTTGAGGTAAGTGTGCACTCTCTAGGAAAGTTCCAAATTCCCATAGTCATTAAAATGTGTTATTGAATATATAATAGGGTTTTGGAAGTGATTTAGGAATATTCAGGGAAGTTTTTGAGGTCTAGGGACAAGTTATGCAACAATGTGTTTTTGAGGTGTAAGGAGTATCCAATAAAAATTAGTACTTGAACTTCACTGGGTGATTTTGGGAGCTCTTTCAGGATTTCACATGTAGTAAATTACAAATTTTAATATTATGTAATTATATACACGGTTACATCATCAATTTTGGTCCAATAGATAAGATATTCTCAAGGCAACTTAATCTATGAAGACACAACCTACTCTCCAGAAGAAAAAGGGACAAATATTTTAAATTATAGGAAGATTTAGGATATTAAACCTATCCCATTTATATTTAAAAATAATTGGGATTAAATAATAATATACTATTTCATGTAAAATATTCCTTATATAGGGGTAAGTGCACCAAATTGGGGGACAATTAAGTGGACATCAAATCCTGAATTTTACATTAAAAACAACAAAACATCAAATTTAGTCTTCCACGGACTTGAACCATGCCCAAAAGTAAACAATATGTCATAAAAATGGTACCATTGCGTAGGGGAGACTATTAGATTTTTATAAATACTGATTTTAAAGTGAATAGAATAGGATAAATATCATTTTATAATTTTTTACTAAGAGTAGGTCTTTAAGACACTTTTTCCCATGAATGTTTATGTCTACGTTTAAGACTACAAATTTTGATTCACTTATCAGAATGTGATAAAACTTATACCATCCCAACCGAGGTGAAATTATATACATGTTCAAAAAGAAATTATTTGATTTCAATTTTTTTGATGAAGTTATGGCGGGCAAACGGAAAGTGCTCTGTTTTCTTTATGTTGTCATACCACTTTCACGGAAAAAATTATTAAAAAAAAAATATTGCTAAAAAAAATACAAAATAAAATTCATCCCAAGATAGATAGTGGCATCTAACTTCTCACCAAAGGAGAAAAATATATATCAATTTTTGGTCATCCAAATCGTGGGCAAACGGACTTTAATCTTATAGGCATTTTTCAAAAAAAAAACCAAGTCATTGAATTTTGGGTGTTTAATATAGCTAATACTTTCCATTTTTAAAAAAAATTAGTATTTTAGAAACTAGATTCTGGATACTACAATTGACATTAATATAAGTTTTTCTAATTTTGAGTGTATGTATTGCTAATAATCCCTACAAGTTGATATTATGTTGTTATTTGCAATATGACATCCACTTATGACCCCTTTTTTGTCCCCCAACTTGCTGCACTTACCCATAGCTCTAAAAATTATTTCGTCAAGTTCCCTCTTGCGAAGGTGAGTTTTGGAGGCGCACTTAATCATTTTCTGAGTGACAGATGTCAATTCTTAGCTTATGGTGGATTTTTTTGTGCCTATTTCCCATTTCCCAAGGGGAAATATAGGACAAATAAATTAACCCCTCCTCATCTCTCCCCATTTTCCTCCGCTTGATTAGGCACCTGAACTTTCAACCCTTAAGAAAGTGGCTAAACTGGCTTAAAACCTTCTCCCTGAAGATTGCATTTATTTAGTGACAAGTGACATCATCTCCTTGAGGCACATTTTTGTGTACCTATTTTAAAAATTATAAAGGGGAGAGAGGGGAAATTAAAAATTATCCCCTTTTATCCCCTCAGCTTCAAGTTCCTTATGCTTTGTAACAAACTCAGCTCTAAGGTTTTAAATCTTAGTTTTCCATCTCCCTCACATTGAACCTCAAATGCGCCACTATTGCATCATATGGATGAGAAAGTAAATTTTTTGGAATTTTTCCCCATCCCAAAGGGTATAAAGTGGAAAAAAATTCCCCATAATCTTCCATAAAAACCATATTGTTTGATAAAACAAAATCCCTAGATTTTAAACATATGTGTTTCTCACTCTCGTGAACAAAAACAACTGAAAGAGCACTTAGAAACTTAACAAGGGCATAGAATTCCAATTTTCTATCCTTCACCATATTAAACCATCCATTCATGGGATGTTAAGCATATGAAACCTTAAAATAAACATTATATAAAATGCATTCATGCCATCAAACATGTTCCATAAAATCCATGACTATAAAAATGAAGCTTTTCCCATGATTCCTCATCCTCAAAACTGATTGCACCAAGATTATAAATGGATTTTTATTATTACTCAACCATCCATGTGAAAACTTCTTAACTTCAATAATCCATTAATTTCTACCATTGAGTGTGGCTGCAACAAAAATCATGAATCTTTAGCGTAGAAGTTGTTTTTTTATTTCCAAGTTGTTGTTCATCGAAGGATCCCAACAAAAATTGGAACATGGAGCCACTGACCCGAGCCAAATCCAATGATGATTTTTTTGTTGCAAATTGATATTGGTATGTCAAAATTATAAAATTATAAAGGTTTTTACATATTAGATTCCTAAAAATAGTAAAATCCTCAAAATCCAAAATCCATTCATAGATAACACTCATAAATGGTGCAAAACAACAAACATAGAAAATTTGAGCTATTCTCTAAAAATAGAAGGTTGATAAATAGTAACTTGATAATAATTTGAAAAATGAGAAAATGTTAAAAAACCATCAGTGGCACTTGGTGAGTTTAGTAGGCCAGTAGATTCAATAAATAAAAATTTGAGTAAAAAGGAAAGGATTTTTCCAAAAAATGATTAATGGACCCACCTACCAAATAAAGAAAGTATCAATTTTCAATTCAGAAATTTTCCATTTAATCCATTTTTATTGCTCATTTATTTTTCTATCCTCACGGGGTTTTAACATGGTTTCATAGGTCAAATGGAAATTAAATCATCTCAAACTATAAGGATCCTAAAGTACCATCTTGATCATAATTATGTCAATTAATATGGCAATATATTTTGATGCACAACAGGTGAAAGTCAGAGACATTATGCCCAATTGAAAAAGAGTTACAAGAGAGAAAATAACCCCATTATAACCCGTGATTGATCATATGATGTCATCAAACTCATAATGAAATCATCAGGCCTTGAAGCCTTTTTAATCTCTCCAAGGTCAGTTGGTTGAAATGGGATAAATGACTTGGGTGAGATAAATGAGCTAGATGATCATGGGTGAGATAGATTATGAGCTATGTGATCTGATTGAGGTATCTGATTCCCCTAGTGATCATAGTTAAGAGATCATACTTTTCCATAAGGATGTTGACACACAAAAATTTAGGTAGGAAAGCATCCCTTGAATCTAATTTGATTATAGAGATGCTCTTGAGACAAAAGGTATGATATTAATTCAATGAGAAATCAACTCTATTTCATTATGCTTCCATCCACTTGGTAGTGTTTTTGAACACTCACCTCAAAAATTATGGTGAGGTCATTGCCATCTCTTCATGTCATTCCAACTGGTGGCCACTTCTCAAGAATTCCATTCAGAGGCTATCCCTTTCACCCATAATGATGAAGGCCTATTTCAGTAAGTGAAGGAGAATCATCAAGAAACTTGAGCACCGTGTGTTGTCTTTCATGAACAAGGGCCAATTGTGAAAGCCTAAGGAGTAATAAATTGATCATCACTCTCACTGTGGATGAAGGATGAATCATCATGAGTGATGCTAGTGGTTGTCTCAATCTCACATCGGAAGGTCTCACAAAAATGTTTCTAAACTTTCACTCGGTAGTTTGAGGTGTCTGTATAGCTTATAGAAGTAAGATATTGTGATCACCTTGCCTCAAATCAACAAGTTCTCATCAACAACAAATCAGTCAATCCCTTCCCTTTCTCTCCTCTCTCTCTCTCTCCATATATCTAATTTCCAATTGAGAATGTATTTTTTGCTATTTTGTCTTATTCACTTAAGTGACCTTGTGCTAAACATTGTAAGATTCCTTTTTCCAAAATAATGAAAAAGATTCGCTTCCTACGAATATGAATGGTCACAATTGATGTGGATAGGTGAATATTCATGTGGGGGGTAGATGAAAAAATATTTTGTAATAATATAAATTGGAACGGCTTCTCCATTCACAAGGGTTGGAAATTATTGATTGAATGTATATTGTTGAGAGTTCCACTTCTACATCAAGAAATAAAAGCTGAAATTCTTATATTTCTTGTCTCATGTTCCTCTACTCTCTCTTTCCAACTTTACATATATGATAATCTTGTAAAACCAAGAAAGGTGTCTACACATTTGATGAATGAATTTGTGGAATTATATGTTTATGATTTTTGTGTCTTATCATGGTATGCATTATTTTATTATTCTAATTTGATGTGGACTTACTCTGTTTATTGTGTGTGAAATCTTCTAGTGCCTACTCACAACAATAACCCTCTCTTCTCCTTATTACCTGAACTCCCCTTTACCTCTCTTCATTGTAATTTCCTCCCTTGTACCGCGTACAAACACTTTGCCACAGGTTTAGTGAAGTGTTCTTATGTGATCCCCAAATTATTTGGCCACCCCATAGAATTAGGTTAATTTATATTCAATAATGGGAGCCTCCCCATACAAAAGGAGGGGGCTTATCCCCACACTATTGGTGAAAACCCAATAATTTTCCACACGAAAAATTAATTTTTTAAGATTTTTTTACGAATCCATTGGGAGAGATCTTCCCTCATGCACCCATAAAGATCTTTGAAAAAAAAAAATAGAAAATAGAAAATTCCAAAAAATACTATTTGAATGATCAAAAATCCTTTTTGCAATCCTGTTGAGAAACCCACACTTTTCAATTTCTTTCCTCCTAAGTACTTGAGAAAACTAGTTGAAAGAAGATATAGTGGATTGAATAGATTGAGAGGAATAATTTACCTTGCTTTTCAAAATCTTTACAAAATCAGTAAGAGAAAGTTAGATGATAATCCATATTACTTCTCTCAAATGTTTCATCTCCATCTGATTCATCAAGTGGTACCCCTATGGAAATCCTATCCAAAATCCTACTGATATGCCCCCTACAAATCCTCTTGATTCTCTTATCTTTCACCCACCAGTTGAATTTTGAATTACCATATTAAGAATAAGAAGAAGAAAGAGATGAAGTACTAGAAGAATAAAGTGAAGAGGAAGAAATGGTAGCACAAGCACGTATGCCATGGGGACAAAACACTAGTTTGTTGGATTCGAATCCTCCACTTCATGAACTTCAAAAATTGCCAAGAAATAACTTTCTGAAGTTCTATGGAGATGGGAAACAACGTCTTAATGATCATGTTATAGCCTTCATCATAGCCCATGGAATCCTTAGAGTGCAACATGAATATGTTGCAATATGGATGTTTGTGGAAACATTAGAATATGTTGTTGTGGAGTAGTTTTACTATTTTTCATTACACTCAATTTTTGATAGGGGTAGTATGAAAAATAAGTTTGAATAAAGATTCAAGACCTCCAAAGATGTTCATTCCATCCTTTCTCAACTTATTCAAATGAATAAAGAACTCACAAGATTCTATGAGAGACTTCATAGAAAAATTAAACAAGCTAATCAACAAGATTCCCACCATTTCCCATCCTACTGCAAGATAATATGAAAAGGTTCTTCGTGAATGCTCTAGTTTTGTGAAGTAATTTTATTTCTACAGATATTTCAACCAAGAGATTTAGGACAATGATTCAAGAAATTTTAACCGTTGAGGTGAAAGATGACCTCATATTTTCAAGAAAGATCAAGAACCATTCAATAAAGGATAAGGCCCATAATTATCAAATATGAGAGAGTTGATCCATTATTGCAAATATTGGCCAATGAATTGTCAATGTTGAAGAATGAAGTTTCTCAATGAGAATATCATCCAAACCATGAATAGAAATCAAATTGTAGGAGCACCCCAAAGGCTTTCCTTGAAAGCTCCACCAGTCAATGCAATATGCGAGGTCGATGAATATGGATGAAGAAGAATTATTTGAATCAGAAGTTAAAAAATGAAGGAAAAGAAGAATGTGGTCAGATCAGTTATTGTAAATGCACATTTCATGAAGATTTTGAAGAATCCAAAAAAATTTACTCCTATGTGGTGTTCACTTGATCACAAAAGGAGAAAGAAGGATCTTATTTTTCTACCCAAGATAATAATTAAAATCCTCAAATGGTAACTCTATAATAAACAACAAAAAAAGGAGGATCATTGAAGTCTATTTCTGTATGTCTAAGTGATAAGAAGCATGAGACCACTTTTACCCAAAATCCTTCTAACTCTATGGGTAACTATCATTAAATTTCCCTTGAAAAATGAGTTTCTTTTGATCCTAATAACATCCTTGTTAAGGATTGCATAATCCATGATGTGCTTATCACTTCCTCATCCTTCAATTTCATTGATCATTGAAAAAAATCCAAAGTTTAAATTTTGGAGTTTGAATACTTGAAAACCCATCCCAAGAAATTTGATAGTCTTGTTCAGTGTATCAAAGGAAGTGTTTATGCCTCATGTTACAAAAATTATATCACTAAAAAACTATACCATGCATCTCATTCCACTCCTCCAAACCCTCTCACCTCCACACCCTTCACCTCTGGGAAGATAAAACATTTTTTATATAGCCTTGTTGGTTAATGGGTACAAAATGAATAATTACATTATTGACTATGGTGCTTCTAAAAAATTCATTCTTGTAAGAGTTTAAAAATATATTAGTTTTTCCCTCTCTCATACAAGTGGAAAGTATTACTCTATGGAAAAGAAATATTTTCCTTAGGTTGGCCAAGTAAGGAACGCTCAAGTGGAATTCACCGATTTTCCTATTAATAGGATCATGATGAGGATTCTTATAGAAAATATACTTTCCTCATATGGTATGTTATTGAGCTTAAGCTTCTGTTGATATTTTTTCATCTATATATAGATGGATTGATCGCACGATGTCATTCTATTCAATGGTAAAATGAGGAAACTTCTTCCCATCAGAAAGATGCAGTACGCCATTTAAAGGCAAAATGACCTGAGGGTAGATATCATATTTCAAGACTCAAGATCTTACAAATTTTTCATCACTTTCGAAGATGTTGAACTTCCTATACTGATGGAATAGTATCCAAGTGTCATGAAGCCTATCAAAGAGAATCATGGTGATTTTAGGGAATAATAGTTTGAAAGCATGTATTTTCCACTGGATGTGAATATTAATGTTGATGATGGTTAAGTTTTTCTTGAAGTACAACAAAGTAATCTTAAGATGATGATTAATGAGGATCAATAAGAAAGTATGATACCCAATAGATTCTTCTTAGGCAAGTTCAAAGTTTCAAACCATGTTTCTCAATGTTGAGCTCAATAGGTATGTTTATGAATATGAAGACTTATCCTTATCATTGGAAGAGAATGACAAAGGATGAAAGATTTATATAATGTTTAATCTCTTTAAATTTAAATTCACTCAATAATATGATGATTTTATCACAGAAATGCAATCCTAAGTTCTTAGAGATCAAGATTACGAAAAATTACAAAATAAATGTTTAAAATCCAATTTTGTGCTCATTCCCCTTTGATGAGGATAAATAAATAAATGTTAGACACCAGAGTCTAAACAAATTTAAGTTACACAAATATAAAATTCTTTTGAGCATTAAAGTGATAGGATTATTTAACATGAACATGAGAATAATAAAGAATGTGTTGTAGATGTTACTTTTCCAAGGATTGAGGCCACAAAACAATTGCCTACTATTTTTCATCATGAGGAAAGTAAAGAAGATATTCCTTCCAATTCTCAACTTTTTTTTTGTCAAAATAATGAATAAAACATGTACCTTGGTTGGATCTGAAATAAAAAATAGGAATATATTGGCCAAAGTTAGCAACATTGATTTGGAATCTCTTTCTTCCCTTTCTAATTAAGTTTCTCCCAAAAATCTTAAGGTCTTATCCAGGGTAGTGGTTGATGATATCGGAGATAAATTTGTAGAAATTACAATTCCTATTACTAAAAATGATCGTAGGTATATGATAATCACTGACTATGAAGTATCAAAAATAGCCATTAGAAAGACCACTTTTGAAAGTTACGTCGTTATGGAAAAATACGCAATGAACAATGTGCTTAAAAGGTTAGAGAGATACAAATCTCAAATTTCCCAACTCAAAGAAGAGAAAAATAAGTTGATATCATACATTCAATATTTGATCAGCCCAATAACATCTTATTTTCCTGTTTCAGAAATGGTGGCCATCCTAGATCAAAAAATTCACAATCAATCAAAGGATGTGATCACTCTAGTGCACATTCTAAGGTATTTGGTTTTTGAGATAAAAAATGGTGGGTTAAAAACAATTGATGAGGTGATAAAAATATCTGAGAATATTTATGCCTACCTTGATCCACTTTTTCCATTTAAGGAATGTCTTGTTGTAGAACTAATAGCTATAGATTAAATCTTTCCAAGTATTCAGGATCTTTCCAGCATGAAATCTACATTATTAGGCTTAGAGGAAATACTTGAGTTTGGTCATCACATGACATGAATTCTATGGCTAAATCATGCTAAGTCCAATAAAATGATTCTATAAGACTTAGTAATTCAATTTGAAAAGTTTTTCAATGAAGCTTATATTGCACTCTCTTCCATTTAAGCCTTCATCAAAGAGATTCCTTATACCTTCATCAATGAACACAATCAAAGGAATCAAGTACATAATCTAGTGGATCAATTTACAAAATTGATATATGAATTTTATACAACTGTTGATATGTTTCCACTTCTTCTATAGATCATTTTTTCTGGATCAGACACCTTTGTGAAGAGATCCAATCTAGTTACAGACCTACATACCATACTAGCTAAGGTTCTTAAAATATAGGTACTTTGTGAGGCTTGTCTTCCTCCGAGTTGTTTTACAGAAGAAGAAATGATGTACCCGATGTTGTAGAAGCTCAAATATGTTGTAGGGTGATTTCGTACATTATCTAATGAATGTGTGTGTTCATTTTTCATACGATTGAGAATAGGCAAATCCTGCTCAATGGATAAGGCACTAATTATTCTTCTTACTTGTCATGTATTTTCCTGTATGAGGTCCATGTGTACCCATTTCTTTTATTTATGTACTTTTCTTAAAATGGCTTTAAAATAGTTAGAAATTGATGTTATTGTCAAAATCACTTTTGGCAGGATTTTGGTAACTTAAGTGGTTTCTATTTTAAAGTTATTGGTTTTAAGTTGGTTGAAAATTTCAAAGTCACATAAGGTGACCTATTTAATGTTCATGTAAACCCTGAATACTTTGTAACCAACTTTTGGGTTATAAAAGGAAGCTACATGCTCATTTGTAAGGGTGAGTTTGAGAGACGAGAAGAAAATACTTTTGTGTAGAATTTTTGTTTCAAGAAATAAACTTTGTGTTTCTTTTGTGAAGACATTTTGGACTTAATGAAATATGAACTTTGTGTCTCATTAATTATCTCTTATAGCATTTGATGTTCTTATGTTCATTAGATGTTAGTGTTTAAATCGTGTATGAAAATATTGTGTTTGATCTTATTTTCAACACTATTAATATGTTGTTCTTATTTTCTGAGATCAATCTATGATATTTACATGCTCATGTGTGTTCTCTCTTACTTATTCTTGTTTAGCTGATTCAAACTTTTCTTTATTTGAGTTACTTATTCATTGTTTTCCTCTATGTAATATTAAGTTCTCCTTTTACCTAGTTATTGCATTTTCCTTTCATTTATTCCTTTCCATTTATTTCCTTCATTCCATTCCTTCTCTCTCATTCACATTTCTTTCCATTTGATGTTCCAAAACACCACCCACATCCAATTTTTAATGTACATATGTAAATACTATTTTGGTTTCCAATAAAGGCATCTTAACCTTCATTAAGGAGTGACTTCATTCCCTTACTATTGTATGTCATTTGCATGTGTGTAAATCCATATTATAATAGCAAGAACAATATAATGTTCACACCAGTTTTTCCTAGCAATTTTTTCCTCCTCATCTCCCACCTGGTCCTCCACATGACCAAGTTTCATCCCCCAAAATGCTAAACTGCATAAAAACCTTCTCCCCAAGATTTCATATGTGAGTGATAAGTGGCATCATCTCCTTCAGGTGAATTTTTATGTCCCTCTAGTCACCATTCCCAATGGGATAGATCAGACACAAAAAATAACCCCTATTTATCCACTCCATGTTCCTCATGCGCCACAAACTCGGCTCCTAGGTTTTAAAGATTATTTTCTTCATCTCCCTCACATTGAACCTCAGTGCGCCACTTCACATCATTTAGCCAAGGTGAATTTTATTACACCTCTTATCCCCATTCCTTAGGATACATACGGAACAAAATTTTTTTCTGATACTCTACACTCAAAATCCTAGCTTTAAAGTGGAGTCCTTAGTTTTCAAACATATGCATTTCTCAATTCGGTAAACAAAAATAATTGTCGGAGCACATCGAAACTTATCCAAAATAACTTCCAATATTACTACTTCACTATGTTTGAATTTCCATCCATTATTGAATCCGTGAAACCTGAAAAAACATCATATGAAAAAATTCATGCCATCAAACATGTTCTAGAGCATCAATTACTACAAAAACATAGATTTTCCCATTACTTATGACTAACTGAAATTAGCTAAATCTAGGTTAGCTAAAGACTAGTTAATCTAATCTAGGAGGGCATAAGACGTTATAAAATATGTAATAAATTAATATAGAAATTAATGAATGATTAGAATAATGAAATAAAACCCTAATGTGCAAGGACCGGGTAAGGAAAGAGCTCAGTTGATAATCGATGACTGTCGTAAAGTGTCGTAAGTATGACGGGAAATTTTAAGAATAAGAGTGAATGTGTAGAAGTCCTAAAAAATACTAGAGCATGAGGATCTGAGTAGACAGGGGCACCTGTAATATGATTGGGGCACCTATGGGCACTATGTATAAAATTTCAGTAAACTAGTTTGTGAAAAAAAAATTGAACTGGTTCTCACAGGATCAAAAGGTGGTCTAAAACACTCATTATGTGTCACATAAGGTTTTCTTTCTTTTTTTGTATGTCATCAATAATCCAAGTTGATGTAAATACTTGTAAAGAGACAATAAGGAGTAGTAAAACCCTTTAAAAAGATACATAATGAATAATTCTTATTGAGCTCAGTTACCGCAATAGTGGGCTTACTAAACTAAGTGTTGCACTACATTTCATATCAAAATGTAGTTCTAATGTGTGTGTGTGCATGTCATGCTCTAGGTGCTCTTTTTCCAGTCACACTTTGTGAAATAGTGAGCAATAGATAAATTTAGAAAATGTAATAACACATGTGCATGGAATAGAATAGAATCCCCCCCTATGAAGCGTGATGAAGACTCCCTAGCTTGCACCTTAATGATGGAGCTATGTGGATGTAAATTTAGAGATGAATGTAACTCTATATGGAGTGAAATTAGATAGTGATGCTATATCCCTTATAATTGTCTCATAACCTATATTTACAGTGTTCTTTTGGTCTAATTTTGTAATTAACCCCAAAAAGGATGACACCAATAAAGATAAGAATGAAAAATGACTAGAAAAGACCTAAGAAATGATGAGAAAGTTCTAGATAGATCAGGACACCCATAGGTGCAAACAAGGTGCACATGGGTGCTCTAGTTATGAATAAGACGATGTAGTATGTTCAAAAATGAAAAGGTAAATAGGTGCAATAGGTCGTAGAATACTAAATAAAATGGCCAAAGTGATAGGGCTTAATTAGTACTTTCTTCACTTGAGAGCTTTATAAATATTAGTATGAGAACAGGGTAAATAAATGTCTAAAGTGCATGAATTTTTGAGTACTTTTTCCCCCAATTTATGTTGGTGATAAGAAATATCGGTAACATAAAGTAGATAGATATGGTTAGCTCATGTCCATGAAGAATGTAGTAGAAATCCACTGAAGTACTAGACAAAGAGTTGAATGATAAAAAAGATGGAGGAGCGTGGAACCTATAGATGAAAAATGTGCAAAGAAAATGTAATGAGAGTGAACCTAGGGAGAAACACTTGTGTGTATTCATTGTAGCATATATTATACATGCATGGTTAGTAAAACATGTCCTATCACGAAATGTTGTTGTTGTCACTTGTTGTTTCTGATATTTAACTCCTTGTTTCTCATATGACTGGACCTGCAAGGAGAAAATTATCAAGTACTCAAATACATATGTATGTAAAAACACTATGTGGAATAATCATGTATACGCAAAGCACACAAATGTAAAATACATGAAATGAAAAAGTGCCAATAGAACATGTGTACCTGATCCATGTCAAAAGAAAGGGCGTAGAAGGATATCTTGTACTACTAGTTTTTTGGGCAATCTCATGCCACCCTGGTTGAAGAGGCGTAGAAAGGAAATGTTTTGTGTCCTCCATGCTATAACCACTTCTACTAAGATATGTGTAGAGATCTCTGTAATTTCTAGGTTTTTTGGGAGATCTAATTCCACTAGATGAAGTAGTGTAAAGAGGCACACCCACTGTAACCTCCAAGCCTATAACTGCTCTACAAAAATTCTAAGGACACCATGTCCTATAAAATGAATTATATATGGGGTTCCTAGAATGGTTTGTACCCACTCACTATATCTAAACACACAATGTCAAGGGTGGAAAGTGCACTGTACTGAACCAGTGTAACTACGTTGTGTTAATATATAAACTCCAAATAATTTCCCCCTCTTTGGGGGCATACATGATGTCGTTGATAAGATACATGTTGCCCCAAAAGAGGACCACCCATATGTATGCTGAAAAGTTCTTGATGGAAATCAAGGATCACATAAACAAGAAAGGCTAGCAAAAGACAATTATAAACACACATGTATGTATAAAATAGTGTATAAGTGATACAACAAGTATAAAAGCTACCAAGCAATGTAATCTAAACATGTAAGAAGGAAAGTAAGCCAAAAAAAGAGAGATGCAAACATGGGACATCACTCACAATGTCACAAGACATGCAAGGCCATAATAGCTGAAAATAAAAAATAAGTGTACACACCAAACATAGGGAAAATCCTACAAATAATAGAAAATAATAATAGAAAATGGAAGACAATTGAACAATCAAGTATGGGAATCAATATCCCTGCATAAGAAATATTGCACATAAAGCACCCATTAACATTTTAGATGGATAACAAGTATATCAAAAAACATGCATAAGAAATTAATGTAAAGTGCTAACTAAAAAATGAAACAATAACACCTGAAAGATGTGAATGTGTGGATGCCCCCAGCGACCTATGTAGTAAGGGTAGAAAGAGAGCATCTATGTCACGTGTAAGAGACCTATATCTGTGATCACAACTAAAACAAGAAGTGAACGCACATGTGTGGATCATATAGATAAATGACATACATGTTATCAAGTTGGCATGTGTAATAAACCGATCATGAACCAGCAAGGGTAAGAAAGAACAAAAGAAACCATATATCTACTATGTTGTGGATGGATGAAACGGAATGCAAGATGGAATGGTAGGTTTCGTGTTCCCCCAAGTGAATGGAAGTGTATGCATTGAGGTTCATTTTGTTTTCCCCCTCAGAAGTCAATAATTAACCATAAAATAGAGTGTGTCATTGAGAAATGGTTAAGTAGTGTATGTTATGCCATGTCTAGCTTACTATGATAAATGTGTATATACATAATGGTGATGATATGTGAAATGTAAAAGAGATGTGCATGGAGCTTAGACCCTAAGCCTATACCACTATGAGATTAAATTTGGAGAGATGACTTAGGCCTAAGTGTATATCACTATAAAATGTAAAGGAGATGTGGTGATATAACCTAAGATGTATACCACCAGAAAAGGATATAATAGATGACAATGTAGCCTATAGTGTATGTCACTAGAAGATTAATAGTAGGGAGTGGTGATGTAACCTAAGGTGTATACGACTAAAAAAGGATAGAATAGGTGATGATTTATCCTACAATGTATGCCACTAAACTAGTAATCATGCATGATGAAAGGTGGTATAGTAAAGTCTATTTGATTTGACAAACCTTGACACTTGAGTATGGACTTATGAACTAAAGTGTTTCATCAGGTAGTAAGTGTGGTGCGTAGTAACAATGTAGGATATGTAAAAATACAACCATGTGATGAATGGAATGTGTAAAGATGCTTTGTGTAGAATGCAATGCAACATGTGTAGAGTATAGGAAATGTAATGTACAAAGTGGCCAATATCTATATAAGCTAATAATGTAGTATGCAAGGGAATGTGCAGCTAAATTCATAATAAAATGAATGTTAGTAAAATACGTGGTGTATTAGGTATGGTATGTAGGAAAACAAATAATGTAGTATGTAGGATAAATAGTGTAGGATGTAAGATGCATAGCCAATGGTGCATGCCTAAAGGTGATTATCATAATGTAGAATGTGTAAATGTGTGATTTCCAAAGTGTTGTAATAGAATATAGGGTAAACGATGTGTAACATATGATGAGGTACCATGTGTAAGGTATATGGTTAAATGTGTGAGGTTCAGTTTAGTATGAATCCCTCAATAGTAAAATGTGAACTAAACCACAAGAGTGTCATCAATTAATGACGCTAGACTATATGATGTGTATGCCTAATGTGAGAATATAAATGTATAAAAAGATGATGATTGTTATTATGTTGAGATGAAGTATGCCTAAATGTTGTGAGTGTGATGTATAACTATGTAGATATGCTAGAATGAGAGGGGGGAAACTAAATGTTATGCCCCAAGTGTGTGTGCAAGTAGCTCATGTAAATTCATCTAGAAGGTCGTCATCCTCCAAGTCATAATCGAATGGGTAAGAATTAGTAACTTGATAATAAATTATGTCTAGTTGGTTTTGTAAAGAGCCACTAAGGCGTAAGTTGTACATTCCTATAAGATATTTTTCATCGGTTAATGAAAGAAGTGGAAAAATGTCTGCATACTAGCGAGTAAGATTCTATGTTTATCCTATGAAAGAGATGTTGAAGATGAAAATACATCCAAAAGGCATGGAGAAAGACATATCTATATGGTCAGAGTCTAAATTCCCCCAATTTAATGAATCCATGTTTTTCCTAATGTAAGTGGAGGAGCAATGGGAATGTGTGAGACGAGGATATCAATGTGAAATATGCGAAAACCATAAGAAGTGATGAAGCCATAGTCGAGGTGGGGTTCACAAGTGGAAGGACAAAAGATCCATATAAGTGAAACCAAGATGAGCTAGACCATCATGGGAACAAATAGTAACATCGTGTTTAGGTTCAAATGGAAAGTGTTCCCAATACGAGTTATTCATGACAAGTGTGCAAGTGAATGGTGGGCGGGATAAGGCAGGTGGTGCATGCGAAGATGAATGTAATAGAGTGTTCTCCATAGACTAGACATGCCCCTGATAAGGAATCATAGTGGTATTAGTAACAAGTGGCATAAAAGGAACTTCATCTATCACATAAATAGTACTATCAAGTGATGGCCAGTGAGGTATTTTGTTGATAGGTTGGGGATCATTAGTAATATGTGTAAGTAGAATAGGGAGACTAGTATTAGGAGAATAATGAAAATAATGGAATGGATCATGGTAATGGAGAATAGTATTCTCAATGCAAGAAGTAATTTAACAAAATGATTTACAATAAATGTAACAGCTTACATGACATGGAGCCATGGCCTACTGAATGAACAATTATAAGAGACCAAGAAATTAATGACAAAGAAGATAATGTGGATAGTTTTTGGGCCAATCTTAATAGATAAGGTAATGGGAATGAGACACAGACAGACGAAAACATTGTAAGAACACAATGAAATAGAAGAGGTACTAACGTCATGAGCAGAAAAACCTAAAGCTTCAAGAAATGACATGGAGCATAAATTAAGTTCAGAGCCATTATCAATTAGAGTTCATTTAATACCTATATTTTGAATAAGATATATGATATGTAAGGGTGGGTCATTGTCAAAAGTAGCAAGGTCAACTGGAAGAATCGATGGGAAAGATATATGCTGAGAGAATTCATCCATAAAGGTGTTATAGACTACATCAGGATGGTTATTTTCAGGAATTTTGCTAGTGAATAAAAGATTGATAATTTTAGATCGCAATTTAGGATGGAGAAGTAAAAATTCATGAGTGGAAATAACCATGATGAATAAATTCCAAGGAAAATGGGTATCATTCATCTTAGGTTCACCAAAATTATTAAATGAAATTGGCTAAATCTAGGTTAGTTAAAGACTAGTTAATCTAATATAGGAGGACATAAGACGTTGTAAATAAATGCAAGAAAGTAATACATAAATTACTAAATGATTAAACTAATGAAATAAAACCCTAATGTGCAAGGATAGAGTACAAAAATAAATCACGTGATAATCAATGATTGTTGTAGAGTTTCACAGGTCTGACTTGAAATTTTGGGAACATGAGAAAATGTACAAAAGTCTTTAAAATATTTGATCTAGAGGATATGAGTAGATTGGGGTGCCTAGAATATGACTAGGATGTATACGAGTTCTCTAGTATGCAATATGGGTGCCCTGGTTTGTGAAAACACTTCAGAGCTAGTTCTCACAGGGTTAGAATGTGGTCTGAAACCCTCACTATGTGTTGCATCAAGTTTGTAGTCCTATGTTGTATATCGTCAATAATCCAAGTTTATGAAAAAACAAGCAAAGAGACAAGCAGTATCCAAACCATAAAAATAGCAGAATGAATGGGTGAAACTAACCTCATTTTCCATAATAGTGGACTTACTAAACTAAGTGTTACACCACATTTCAGAACCAAAATTAGTTCTAGTGTGTGTGTGCATGTTATGTCCTAGGTACTCTTCTGCCAGTGGCACCATGTGAAATAGTGGGAATTAGCTAAATATATAAAATTAAATAGCATGTGTGCATGGAATAGAATAGAATCCTCTACCTATGAAGTGTGATGTAGACTACCTAGCTTGCACATTGATGATGAGGCTATGTGGATGTAAATGCAATAGATGAATACAATTTTAGATGGAGTGATGGTAGATAGTGATGCTAGGTCCCTCATTATGGTCTCTTAACATTATATTTATAGGGTTCTCTTGGTATAATTTCATAATTAACTATGAAAAATCTTACCCCAGGAAAGACAAGAATGAAAAATGGATAGAAAAGACCCAAAAAAAGGTGGGAAAGTGCTTGAAAGATAAGGGTACCCCAAAGTGGGACTAGGGTTCCCATGGGTGCCTCAATATTAAATTTGGGTGTGTAGTGCCCACTTCCCTTTGACACCTGTTGATCCTATTCTAATATAGTTGATCACATTATGAACATTATTATGTTTTGATTTAGTATGATGTTAGACATTTGATCATGGATTATTGTTGATCTGAATTTGATTATGATGCATGATTGGCATTAGAGACACTCGTATGTGGATGATGATATACTATTTGACATGGATTTTTATGGATGTTGTTCGGACATGTGATTTTGGATATTATGAGTAGATCTAGAAATGGATATTTTATAATGATGATATAGTTGATTGATTTAAAATGAAAAGGATATAGTTGTTCCTTCCTTGTTGTTGTAATTCATTTATATAGTTGGTTTTTTATTTCATTTATATCATGTTGGATGTTTTGATATGGCCACGAGGCCGAAGGAGGTATTTGTATTTTGCAAGTTAAAATATCACAACAAAACATCGGGGGATTGTAGACCAACCACAATGGAATTCTAGGTGAATTTGATAAGGTCACCATGGCAACATGTCTTATGTGTGTGTGTGTTGTATTTTGTTTGGGATTCCCATGGGGGGGATTTCCTTTATATGTGACCATGGATATTACGTTTTTTATTAATGTGGTTAATTTTTATTATTGTTGTATGTATTTTATTAGTGATGTGTTTCTTTATTTAATTAAATTTGTGGAGAATTAATGTGAGAAATCATATAGTTAAAATTTAAATAAATTAAATTCAGATATGGGAAAGTAATAATGGAAGTTTTTGGTTCTTTTTATTAATTATGTAAGGTTGTGTAAATTGTGTAAGAGTTGTGTAGGTCAGATTTTGGAGTATGATATACTCCACCTCCATAGAAATTCAAATTTTTCCTTAGGGGCTGTTTTTAGAGGCTTGTGGGATAAGTAAAACTTGTCACATGCCTCTAAAATTAATTTACCAACCATACTTATGGTTAGAGAAGTGATTTTTGACTTTTTTAATGAATTTTATTAATCATGTTATGTAGTAAATTTTACTCCCACTATAAAAGGAAGGAATCCCATGCACATTGGCCTATTACCCAGCAGAATTTGAACACTCACCTGAGGCACACACGGGTTTCGAGTCTCTTTTTTTATGTGATTTTTAGTGGGAAGAATTTATCTATGATTAGTGTAAGAGTATTCAGGAAATAAGTTTAGACATACAAGGATCATAAGGCTCAAAACAGCCTCCAAATCCTTGTAGCTTCTTCAAACCATATATTTTTACAAACTCCATAACATATAGTATAACAAAAAGAAAGATACAATCATTCATTCATAGCATGTAAGGAAAGAGAACATATATGAATGAAATATACATTAAAGATATTGATATCCATGTCTATTTATGAAAGGTAACCTCATTCTATTCATTGTTTCATTACAAAGAGCCATAGAGGGTAGACCACAGTCATGCACATCACTAGGCTTGTATAAATTTTCCAAAAGAAAAATAAATTACAATACTAAGCCTAGTACATTTGTTTCTACATAAAAGTTCCACTCGTAATAATCCTATAGAGATTCACCCATGTTATCTCTCTCTCTCTTTGTATATCTCTTCCTCTATCTCTATATCCCCATCTGTATGTTATCTTGGTATTCATATATCTTTTCCCGTTGTAGGCACTTTTATTTATCACTTTCCCAAGATGCCAACTGACCTTGCCACACCCTAAGATCCGTCGCCAAGTGTCGAATGTGGTCCTCCAAGCGAGCATGTTCATTTAGGCCTGAGCTCTCCACTCTATCTCATGATGATCTTTGAGAAGATTCCATCGTTGGCATGCTCTTTCTTAGGCCACCTGTTGCCAGGCTGGCATCTTATCCGCACGCAACCGATTACGCTTTTCACGTGTTCAACCTTTGTTGCATGAATTGGCTAATTCCTGAACCTCCTTTCACATGCTGTATGAACCATGTGCCTTCTTAACTCTTCCTCCTATGTGCTTTTTCCTTGTGTGCCCTTCTATAAATGGTATCCCGTGCACCCACGCACCTTCATACTTTGGCCAATATTCCAAGGGCCCAACATCACCCCATACTACGCCTGTTCTTCATCCTCGAAATTTTTTTACTTGACCAAGGTGCAAGTTAGTTCAATGGAACCAAGATGTAGACATATATTTTATAAAATGAATAAGGAATGAAAGAATAGGGGAAAGAATGAAGAATGGGGGGACATTAATTCAGAAGGCTGGGAAAGTTCCATCATAGATCTACCTCCAGCTTGTTCCACACCTTGACCTCACCCTTCACCTTCTGGCATAGGCCGCTCACCAAGGTGGTCACTTCATCAAAGCTTAGGCCAGCTCCCTGGGTGCCCAAAGTGTCAACAATCTATTCCATTTCGTTACCCAAGTCCGTGAGCTCATCCATTCTCATGGTAATCTAGAGGTATAGTTCCTTCAGCTGGGCCTTAATTAAGCTTCTCAAAGCCTCAGTTGCCTCTGATTTCTTTTCTACCTTGGCTAGAACCTTTTCCCTCTCTGCCCTATTCACCTTTTTCTTGTCCTGGAACTCTTTTAGCTCTACTTCAAGTGTGGAAACCAAGGAGCTTGCTACCTTATCTCGATCCGCACATGTGTCATATATGGCTTCTACACACTGGGAAACGACCTTGATCTTTACGAGTACTTGGCTGTACTCAGTAATAAGTACTATCACCTTTAACCGTTCCTCCTCCTTCAGGCACATGGCCACTTCCTCCACAGATTCCAATGCCAAGGGTCATCTCTCCATGGTGAGGACATGCATTAAGTCTTCTAGGCATTCCAGCATCAACGCGTACCTCTGGGGCATTGGTGTTAGATATGGGTGTTTTAAAATGATGACGCTTTTTATCAATTCTACCATTTTGTAGACCTCATACACCTTTTCCTTTTCCTCCTTGAGCTCACGCTTCAGCTATGCACTGATTAATTCCTCCTGTTTCAATTTTTTGGCCACCTTTGCCAACTCCTCTTCCTTCTTGGTCAATTTTTCCTATAAAGCCCTTATGTTGTCATTTCGAGTGAATAGCCTCGCCTCTGTTTCAACCGTGACCTTGTCTAGAGCATTACACACTTACTCATCTGAGAGCTCCTGAGCATTTACCAAGGTGTTGTTTCCTTTAGACTCTGGCAACGTGATAACCACCTTTTGGAAGACCTTAAAGTCTGGCTCGTCAACATGGGACTCAAATTCCCAAGAAAGCATCTTCTTGGTCCTGGGGTACGCGCCCTCCTTCTCGAATGATCTCATGGCTATAAGCCTCTTAGTGGGTATCATGCTCTAGAAGCTTGCATGTAACACCTTCCTTGAATCATCCACATAGCCCATTATCTACCTCTTTTCTGCATCCAGAGTTCTTTTACCTGAGTGCATTCCTTTGTGGAAGCTAACTATCAGAGTAAGGCCTCTTATGCGGTCATGTCCCTTTTCAACACTCTCCTCCCTTTCCTTAAGCACTATGTCTGTGCTACGCTCTAAATCCTAGTCTACAAGGGCCTCGAGCATCTTCTTCACTTCTCTCTCTACCAATTTAGTTATTTGATCCTTTGCAAAACTTATGTCTCCCTACTTCTCCATGACATCCTTCTCATCCATATTTGTATCTTCAGTGCCTTCATCACCTTGTGCTCCTTTTTGTCGCGTGAATACGAACTCTTGCTTTTCATCCCGACTCTCTTCCTCTGAGTCATAGACACTAGATACATGAGGTTCCAAAGGTTCCTTTTCTTTTTCTGGCTCTTCCTCCTTGTCGAAACCTCCTTCACTCTCATCCTCTCCTTCTCCCAGATATCTCTCCAAGCTGTCGGTCACCTCTGAGTCAGCTTCTTCATCCACCCTCTACTTCTTCCTGAGAGGTGTCTTCTGGTCAGGAGATTCTACCTTCTCTTCTTCCTCTTGTGACTCCTCCATGGTGGTGGGTTGTTCAGGTGCCTCTACTTCTAGTGTCTTCTCCTTTACTGGAGACTTATTTCTCTAAACATAGTTGCTTGGCTTGGCGCTTGTAGAAGGCATGCTCACTGTTTGAGAAGTTGACACAATTTTTGCTCCTTCCTCTCCTCTACCTCTCTTCTTAGACGCTAGCTTATTCTTTCCGAAGGGGTCCTTAGGCATTGAGATCTCATCCACCAAGTACATGCCCTTTTCAAAATTTGGCCTCATGCACATGTATATGCATGTCGCAGATCCTCTAGTGATGGGAAGCATTATTTGCCTAGTCATATGGATTTTACGTGACACGTACTTCTCCCATACGTGTGCTTACCTCTAGGGTAGTTTAGTTTCTTCCTCATATCCCTGTGCTCCCAATCCAACTTTCCTAGCTCCAGCCTTAGCTTCTTTGATTCTTTAAATCAGTTCACTCCCACTTGAAAGTATTGGCTAGTGAACGTGAAAGGCAATTTACACCAAAGGCTCCATGATTCGTTAATAAGTTTGAACCCACCCAAGAAGTAGTGTTGGCACACCGTGAACTCATCTTCTCCTTGTGTGGTTGCTGGGAGTTGTTCAGGGATCCTCCACTCCATCCCGAATGCATTTCTCAAGCATGTATACCATTTTTCAAGCCCATTTTTCAAGCCGTGCTTTGTGGGGAGCCATCATTGTATCACATGCATATTTTTCAAACCTCTTTGCGGGTGAAGCATCTTTGGTTGGGTACTCCCACACAAACTTATCTAGTGCATCCAACACTCTAATTTCTATAAACACTATGGTGAGCAGGACATTGCCAAAGAGGATCTTTTCCCCTTCTTTCATGCAGTTTACAATTTCCTCCACAATGTATGTGGATAAGTTATATATAGTCCCCTCTGTAATATTCCTGCAAACATATACCCATGGCTTGTTGACTTGCGTCCATATTTCTTGGCCATTCAAATTCATTACCAGGTGCACAACCATCTTCATAATGGGGTCCTTGATGTCTGAGATTTCATAGTACCGTGACCCTACAACTATACCGACATCCACGCTTATGTCTACATATATCATGCCTACATCCACCACATCTCTATCTACTACACCCACATCTATTATATGTACATCCATTACATCTACATCCCCTATATAAACATCTTTCACACCCACATCTACCAAATTCCATGACCATCCCAAAATCTATCTCAACATCTACTTCCATACCCATGCCTACGGTTTCTTCTACACCCACAACTCTAATTTATCCATGTTTACATCAGCATCTAAATCTACTCCTGTATCCACATAATCTCAACAAACAAATACTAAGTAGACATCCTCACTTGAGGAAACCACAAAGGATGTCCCAATCCTATCTCTATCTTCAATAAATACCACCAATTTTGTATCAATGCCTTCAAATCCCACATGATATACTACTCCTTTTGATCTCATTAAACGTATTATCTAAAATCCACCTTCATCTTCAATCCCCACATCTACAACAAAACTGACATCTAAATCATCTACCTATACCTCTAATGATATATCAATTGAAATCATCGTGATCCACGCCAAGAGTAAATTCTTGTAATTAAAACCTAGGAATCTTGGCATCCCTGACCAAAATTTCCTCACCCCTCTGCATAAGAAGTTGTATCTTCCCCTCTCAAAGCCCCACCAATCCAAGCTATCTAACATCCAAAAATCTATCTTATGGCCTCCACCTTCTATTTTAGGAGCATACCCTTTATATAAAATGCCCACCTACACCCAATCTCAAGCCAAATCATCTATCCTTCCTTGAATCTAAATCATCTATTCCTTCTTCCAAATTTGAATCAAAATCATCCACCCCTTCCCTTAAGTTTTAGTCACAAGCATCAAAATATAAATCTAAATCCAAGGCTGCTACAAACCCTCACAATAGTAAGGCACAACTCTTTCCCTCATCATCCTCCCCAAAACCTAATCCACCTAAATTCCATAAACTTCATATTCACAAATCCCAATAGGATCTTATACTAAAATCCTTCAATGTCTCACCAAAGAATCATGAATCACCCTTCCCCATATCAAGCCCTTTGACTCACACGAGCTGAAGCCCATGAGTATTGACTCCAACACCATATGCGCCTACCATCATGTCCCTAGACATGACACAAAGCACTGAAGGGACATATGAACCCTCATGAAATAGGATCATCTTCTCATTGAAGAGTGCCACCCTCTCCCATCCACCAACCCATCCAAATCTAGGACCAATTCTACAATCAAGTATATAACCTCTAAAACCTCTAAATATTATTCCTCATCAACATCTATCGTCATCATCTCACTGCCGACTTCTGCCTCTTCTAAGGATGGTCCTCCACTTTATATAAATTTCTTCTGTATCACCACTTGATCTTTCCCTCACAAGTCCCAACCATCTACCCAATCCAAACAAAAAAATTAATTATTTCTCGTTCCAACAATCCCACTCCACCGCCTTCTTCATCTAATTCCAAGGTTTCCATCCTAACAACACCACAAAACCAAAATCCTGCCACCATTGAACAAAGCATCATGAAATAACTCCATCAGGATCCCATTAAGATGTCTCTCTATGAGCTCATCCAAATATTTCCTAACCATTGATAATCTCTTATTCAAGCCTTATAACATATCCCCTATCACTAGAAATGTAGCCTAATGCTTCAAAACCCTTATTGGATCTCTTACCACTTCCGCCAACATCTCCTTTGACAATTCAGAGATTCTAGACATCTTACCTAAAGATCATGACCTTCCTCTTTTCATAATTATCCACATCAATGACACATTTACCCACCGCTCTATGATCAAAAATGTTTCTAGCATCAATATCATTTCATCCTATACCTTTGACCAACTTAAAATTCTAAAATACATTGTTTCTCAAATCACCCATGGTTTTTTGTTCCTTCAATGACATTGTTGCCCCCGCTTTGTGCACATTTATCCTCCCCATCCGTATCGATGAGGAACTCATCCATGACATCTTATATAATTTTGAGGGGTACTTCTAATACAATATATTACTTAGATTCCCATGGATATGCACCATCGATGCATCCCATCAACTCTTCACCGCTGCCTCAAGTACAAACATGAGGGGAAAATCCATAGATTCCCCTTCGACCTTCCTGCATTCAAGGCATGTCATGTGACCTATTATTCAAATGACGTTCTTATCCCTAAATGAGACCTATCCTCTAAAGAATCCACTAGTTCTTCCATACCTACATCCAAATTACCTAATGAATAATCTCTCAATAAAGTGATGTGGTGTCTCTCTCTAGGAAGTATCAACTTCTTGTTCTCAATTCTCTTCCCACACTCAATTGACTTGGTAGGAAAAATAAAAAACCTATGTATCAATAAAACATCAAGTATATCATTTCCTTTGGTCCATTCTATCTCAAAACCAATCTCATCTATGGTGGCATTAATCAACCTCCCCATATCGACAGTTAACCCCACAACAAGCCATACACTAATGGTTTCGATATCCTCTACAATAAAGCCTCCACATATAACTAGCTCCACTGCTCCGTATGGAAGGGATTTGGTCTTGGATGTTATGAGAAAAGAAGACAATCTCATCATATACCAATCCTATAAACCTCACGAGAAGTTTATGTCGAGTTTCAAAGAAAATCTCAATGACTCTCTCACTCCTACATATTCTACATCTCCCAAACACACGGATTCGTCATCAACTCCTCCACATGAAAATGACATGTAAATGGATGAAAATGTGTCCCTTTCTTAGAACTTATTTTTTAGTCTCCATCATCACTCTGAGACCAGTCTCCTATCAAGATGGAGGTGAAACTAGGTCCCTTCCTCTCAAAATACCTAAAATGATAGATAAGGTTTCCTTGACCATTGACATTGTATAATGCGGTGATGATGACTCCATTATTTCCTACATGGGCACATAATATTCTCATCTTCATAAATTCTTACCTCCTCACACATCCTCCCTCCTCAAAAAATCCACCATAAACATCAATGTAGGGACTCCACAAGAGCCCCACATCCTCAAAGTTGGCCAATCTCTTGAACCACAAGAGCTCGAGGACTTCACCTCTTTCCTATGCAATCCCAAATAGGCCTTCGTATGGTCATACACTAAAATAAAAATGCCTCAATCCCAACATTATCATGCACAACATTGTTGTCATTTCCAATGTGAAGTTGGTCAAGAAACATTTGTGTCATGCACCCTTGCATAGCACTCCTCATCAAAGAAGAATTATGTATTCTCTTTACCAACTTCATCCAACCTATTGATTACCTCCAACGGGTTTCTAACATCATACTCATTTCCAAAGCATCTAGAACGGTCCATATCTATACAACATTTTGAAATTTAAATCTCACTTTCTGTAAAGATGACTTTCCCCTTCCTAATATTGATCAACTAGTCAACCTAATAATTGTTATCCTAATTTTACCGCCCCCCTGACAAAATTGATCAAACCTGACCCTGTGCAAGAAGAAATCTAAGGTTCAGTTCCATCGTACAAGCCCACGTTTCAAATATAGCAGTTAGGTTACAGGTGGACTAAAACATGGAGGATCAGGGTCAGAGAAGGAGGCAAACAACATCAAAGAAACCATAGGCTAAAAGGAGGAAAATAGGGAAAGGCTCAAATTTTTTTGACTTAGTTGCATACGAGTCGACTTGGGGCTGAACAGAAGACTCGCGAAAGGTACCAAGCATCATCTTTGCACAATTCCAAGAGAGTACATCAAAATGGAGACCCCAAACATGTGCAAAGCTTCTACCTATCCTAGGACCAAAAAGGGACAGAGTCAGCCATTGAAAAGTACAAACGAGAAGAAAGAACCACGTGTTAGCTCAACCTAGTTTCAAAAGTAAGAGCCCAAGGTAGAGACTCAAACTAGTGCCAGCTCTCCACGTGATCAGAGTCCAACAGAATTCAAATGGCTACGGGATTAAATTGACTAAGTATAAAGAACCGGTGAAAGTTTCCATGTGTCTCATCAGCGTAAATTCAAAGCTGTGACCTAAAGATGAGACTTAAATGAGGACATGGCTTCCATGTATCTAGGGTTCAAGAGAAGCATCGACTTGAATCAACTTAGTATCACAGACTCGCGGAAGGTACCACGTGTCAACTCGGTGCATCTTCAAAGGTAAATCTAAAAGTGTGTCTCCCAAACTAGTGTCGACCTTCCACATGTCCCAAGTCCAAAAAGGGATAGAGTTGGTAATTGAAAAGTCAAGATGGGGCAGAATAAGTGGAGGGTGCCATGTGCCTCAATGGCGTAAATTCAAAAAGGGGCAGCCCAATGGCCAATCTTAAACTAGCGTTGGCCTTCCACGTGTCCCAGGTCCTAAAAGGGGGATAGAGCTAGCCACTTAAATCAACTAAGTATGGAAGGGACGACGGAGGCCTCCACATGTCATCTCTAGGAAACTTCAAATGTGAAATCTGGGGGCATGTCACAAATATGCATTGAGCCTGACATGTCCCGCATCAGACGTATGGCCCCACAAAACAAAAGGACTTACCCAAAACACAAAGAAACAAAGCAAAGCCATGGAAGAAGCCACTTATCTCTTCAGCGCAACTTCAAAAGAAAAATCCAAAATTGGTCCCCAAACACACACTAGCTCTACACGTGGCCATGTTTCAAGTCAAAGAAGGAAGTTGGGTCACTAGAGGATGTTTGAATTTTTTGGCTTTTGTTTTGAAATGGCGTAAAGTATAAAAAAGAGCTGCACCTCTGCCGACACCCAGAGATGCCACGTGTCATGCCTAAATTACAGGTAGGAATGTGGGCCTTGGAGAGATTATTTTCCAAAAGTAGACCGACAGGCCCGAAGATGGTTTTTTGGAAAAAATGAATTGCAGGGCTACAAGGTGTTTTTTGCATTTTGGTATTTTTGTACAAAATGCGCAAAGTGAATTTCAGGTCTACGGACCAATTCTGCTAAACTAGTTTTCACCAATTTTGTATGGATCTGACTCAAACATTAAAATGGACATATATTTTGATCCAGTGCCCAAAATTCAACAAATTTGGCACCATTAGAAAGGTCTCAACCTTTATTTACACCATGGAAACTTGAAATTATGATTTCAACAAGGTTAGGTGGGTAAAAAATAGGAAAATACCTCCATTAAATTAATATGCGATCCAATTTCTTCAATAATCAAATAAGATTTGATTTGATCTATCGTTCTTCCTTTTTTAACATGCCAAATAAGCGTAGAGATATGAACTTGATAGATTGTGGGTAGAATTATAGGGCCATTGATGGCTAGTAGCTGAGCTCCAAATCAAGTTTTCTACCCCTTTTGTCTTCTCCTTTCTTCACTACATCTATAAAAGTAAGAGCTTTACTCATTGTAAATGGTTGGACATTCTAATTTTTTGCCCTCCTTTCTTCTCTAGTATACAAATGAATTCGTGGAGTCCAAACCTTCAATTAAGATTGTAATGCAAGTTTTCTGTCTCTTGGCCATTTTAATCCTCTATATCAGTTTGTGAAGCAGTAATACATGTCTGTGGATGATTTCAACCCTCTCTTGTATTCATTTCCTTTATTTGATCTTTCAATACAATATTGGTCATTTGTGCATAGTGGTTATATTACATATTAATGGTTTGTGTTTGATATAAAATCCGGTGTTCAGAATTCCTTTGGTGCATCACCTCTATTAGTTTAGGTTTAATTTCTGCATTTTCTTAACCTTGTCTCCTTAGAAAGATAGAATAGCTTTCAGAATAGATCCTCTGTAAATAATTTATGTGTGCACCTGAACAGAGGAATAGGAACCAGCTTTCATCCAAATAGATCTCTCAATTTCAAATTCCCACACTTTGAGAGATGCTCCATGTTATGCAATCACACTAAGAGTCTCAACCCATTTAGTTGTAGACATTCAGGGGTGTTGTGATTCTTCACTAACAATAACTAGCCATAGGAATTCTTTCTCTTATGGATGGTTTCTTTGGTTACCCTCATCACACCAAAATAACAACATAAGATATTTTTCATCACTCCTTTAGAGACCTTCTACTACTGCTTTATTCCCTTTTGATTGAAAAATTCAGGGGCCACCTATTAATGCACCATGACCTATATTTTCAATGACCTCATTCATAAAATCATAGAGGACTATGTAGATGACCTCTTGGGTAAATCTAAACCTCGACAACACCATATTTCCACTCGAAATCCTCTTCACATGCTTTAACTATTTCTTCCTTTGTCTCAATCTCATCAAGTGTTTGTTTATATTTCTAACTGAAAAAATCCTTGGCTTCATCATTTCTATCGAGGGAATTAAATTTTACCTGTCAAAGATCAAAGATATCCTTGAGATGCCTTATTCCAATCTAAAGCATCTTCGTAGTCTCTAAGGAAAAATTTAATTAGTCTGTCGCTCCATGTGGAAAATTTCTAATCATTGTTAACATTTTCATCATCTCCTTCACAAAGACACTCACTTCAAATGGGCTGCCAATTTCCAGAAGGATTTTGATGAACCTAAGCAATATTTTCTATCATCAACTGTGTTCATTCCTCCACATTCGGGGGAGCCTTTATATTTCTACATATCTACCTCCAATCATGCTCTAGGTGCTATATTGGTGCAACACAATGACCAAGGAAAGGAACAATCCATCTATCACATCAGTTGCACCCTTCAAGATTAAGAAACACGCTACACAAAAATTAAAAATATTTGTTGCGATATTTTCTTCGCCACCCCTAAACTTCACCATTATCTTCTTAATAAAAAAACTTATGTCATCACTAACTTCAATATCTTTAAAATCATGCATTCAAAACCTTATCTTAATGATGGCATCACTTAATGGCTCAATCTCATGACCGAGTTTGACCTAGAGTTCATCTCTTAGAAGTCTATCAAGGGCCAAGCTATCACTGATCAAATTGCTAAAGCACCTCTTCCTGAAAATCACCTTCCTCATGAGTAATTTCCTAATGAATCTATCAATACCATCGATCACAAATTCTCCCCCCTCAAAATAACATTTTTCTTTGATAGCAGCAAGGGGGAGGTGTTGGCATCATCAGCATTCCTCCTTGAGATGCCCCCATCCCCATCACCGACAAGCTTAACTTTGAGTGCACTATCAATATGGATGAGTATGAAGCCCTTATCTTGGGTCTCTAAACTACTATCATGCTCAAAATCAAATTCCTCGACATTTATGGTGATTATCATCTTATCATTAATCAATTCAAGGGAACCTATCAATGAAAAAATGAATTCCTTCAAAAACAAAAGGACATCATCAAATTTCTTCTCAAATACTTTGATCAATACACCATCCAAACCATCCCTCATTCATCCAATCATTTCACATACACAATGACATCCCTTGGTTAACCGAAAGATCCAAACTCTCTGTTGTTGTTCATCACATCAATCAACCATCTCATACCGATGAGATTCCTCGTATCAATCATGTTGACACCAATCAATCTAACATCTTTCACTCTCAGACCTTTGATTTTTTTGTTTGACAAAAACAAAGGGGAGGTGCTATCATTATCATCATTCCTCCTTGAGATGCCCCTATCCCCATCACCTGCAAGATTAACTTTGAGTGCACTATCAACATAGCTAAGTATTAAGCCCTTATCTTGGGTCTCTAAACTACTATCATGCTCAAAATCAAATTCCTTGACATCTATGGTGATTATCATCTTATCATTAATCAATTCAAGGGAACCTATCAATGAAAAAATCAATTCCTTCAAAAATAAAAGGACATTGTCAAATTTCTTCTCAAATATTTTGATCAATACACCATCCAAAGCATCCCTCATTCATCCAATCATTTCACAGACACAATGGCATCCCTTGGATAACTAAAATATCCAAACTCTTCGTTGTTGTTCATTGCATCAATCAGCCATCTCATACCCATGAGATTCTTTGTATCAATCATGTTGACACCAATCAATCTAACATCTAGCACTCTCAAATCTTCAACTATATATCTATATCCAAAATTCACTCCAGCCTATCCAAAAATGGTAGGAGGTCATTACTTCTACACACTAACCACTATTTCATCCTTAGCGACATGCTCTACAAACACGAGTTTGATGACATTCTTCTACATTGCCTTAAGTCCTATGAATCTATCTGTCATATCTGAGCAGTCTATGATGACCTCTATTGTGGACACTTTAGTGGTTTGGTTATCTCCAAGTACATTCTTCACCTAGGCTATTACTAGCCCACCCTCAATCAAGATTGTTGTGAATACGTTAAAAAGTGTATCCCTAGTTAGGCCTTGCATCTAGCTCAAGATAGTTGGCATTTATCAAAGTGGGGAGTCAACCTCTTTGGCCTCATCAATTTGTGCTCTTATCAGTGTCATCATTCCATCATCATTTCTACATAATAATTCACCAAGTGGGTGGAATACATTCCACTCACATCTACTAAAGCTAACAAAATTGTTGATTTTGTTTATCAACACATCATTTTTTGCTTCAGCGTTCCTCATAAAATCATCTTGGATAATGGAAATTACTTCAAAAACAAATATTTTAAGAATCTTTACAACTCTTTCAACATTAAGTTAAGCTTCTATGTGTCCCCATTAACTTCAAGCTAATGGCTAAGCCAAAGACACTAACAAAACTCTTCGCAACATGCTAGCCAAAACTAATGATCAAGCAGGATGAGATTGGCATCTTCACATCCCTTTCACCCTTTAGTCCTATCAGACTAACATATGCACCTCTATAGGAACTAATCTATTTTCTCTCATCTATCACTCTGAAGTCATTCTTCATCTCGAATTCCAAATCCCATCCTTACACATTTTTCTTCATAACTTTATCTCTAACAATGACTTTCATCAAGAGTGTCTGACACAACTTGAATTTCTAGAAGAGCGTCACTTATTCACTCTCCAAAATCATCATGTCTTTCAAGTGTGCGTCAAACAAACCTATAAAAAACATCTAAAAGAATGTGATTTTAATAATGGTGACATTTTCCTCAAGGAAAATAAGATTGTCACTACTCTGGAAACGAGCCAATGTGGAAAATTTTCTCTCAAATATATTGGACCATATATTATCACACATAAGTATGGTCCGGAAGCCTATCGCTTGTGCTCTCTAGATGGTAAACCAGATATGGAACCTCTCAACACCTTGCACTTGCATGCTTTCTACTATTAACACACCTACAAACATGATCTCAGTCATATTCAATGATCTTACTTCTATCATTATCCCTCCATCTCCCATTGTAATGATTTGGAATTATGTGGTCTACCATCACTTTCCTACGTATGACCTTGAATATGGGCACTACGAATCTTCCAAGAGCATATTCCTTATGGAAAAATTCCTTCTTCTAGGTGGGAACTCTGTAATAATTATGTCCATCACACTCTTATCTACTAATTGGACCCATGATAAGGGTCCATAGGTGTCACTTATACCTCGTATCTTTCCCTCCCAAAGTGGTCTACTTGGCTATCCTCATCTCTATCCAAAATTCCAAATTCAGTGTGCACATATCAAAAACTATCTTATCGAAAAATAGATTGATCCCTCGAAGGAAATTTGTTCATATAAAGAAAATAATTTCAAACATATAGATTGATCCCTCGAAGGACAGCTATCATTCATTACATTCTGCCATCAAAGAAAACGGCAAAGTCTAAAGGAAAAATCCTAATTATAGACCACTTCCTCAAAGCATGGATACTTTCTTGTATCATGTCAGTGAAGGCTTCCTGCATTGATCATCCTTCTAAAACTATCAAAACTAAAAGAAATTTTTTTTAAAGCGAACATCCTCAGAAATCTTCCTGTATTGATCATCTTTCCTACCTACAAAAAACTTCCCACATTGATCAGTTTATGCCATATTTCTCAAATTTGGGGCATAGATCTAGGAAAAACACCTAAGGAGAACCTACTTCCCCCATATAAGCTACATTTAAACTCCTTGTCATGTCTACAATAGGTGTATAACCACACCTTCCATCTTTCCCCTCACGATCTAAACTATTACTAAATTTTGTTGGTTATGTATTCACACATGCCATAGGCTATAAGTGCATCGTTTTGTACATGTTAATTTTTAATTTTACCCTCAATCCAATCTAAAATCATCTTTCATATGTGAAATATTTACTAGAATGAAGTTTTACTCTTTTATATGAGGTCACTCAATCCTGGTAGCATCTTATCTATCACATCTGATCCAATCACACCATCTTATATCTTATTTGGTCCAACCAACATTTGTAACTATCCCTTTTGTATCTAACCTAAACCCTATCATAATCATTTCTAATATGTCACATTCATTCTAATCTAAATCAAATTGGAAAATACCCATAACATCCAGTATATCATTTGTCATCCAAATCCATCATGTTATCTACATCTAATCATGTCAAAACCATCTACACCCACTTCAATACATTTAATTGAATCTCAACCGTATCATGTCAAAATATATTTTCATCCATGCATCATCTAAATCAATCACCGTAATCTAATAAAACATCATTTCCTATATGTGAACTAAATCAAATATCAATATCATTAAAGGTATACATCACATCAAATATCTATACATCACATCATCTATATCTCATCTAAAATCTAATCCCATCCATTATATGTATCGCATCTATCGTAATCACATCTAATATAGACCCACTAAATCTTTCTAAATATCTAAATTGATACAACATCATCATATATGACATCAATATCTGCATAATATCAAACAACTACATCATATATATCTAATCATATCCAATCCATCTCATTTAATCAACTTCCAATCAATATATCACGTGACATCATTAATTCACATCACATCACATCTAACATCTAAATCAAAATCCATAATTAATCAAATATTGACATCCCTCACAACATATAAATCATCACATATATCTAATCTACTCAACACAACACATGGAAATCATGATAAAATCATCAGATATATATCATCAAATTGTCTATACATCCATGATAGGCCTCAACTGGGCTCTATCTCGAAATCTATACATCAAAATCAATGTCAAAATCTATATAAAATGTTCAACCACTACATGGTGAACTCAATATTGAGCACTTTATGTCCCGAGCCATGTCCTCCTGGTGTAGGGACCTATCCTCCTCCTTGCCCACCCTCAGGTCCATCATTTGGTTTGTGATCCCCCTGAAATATCCCACTTCCTAAGAAAATATTGACGAAGACCGTTAGCCCTTTTTTTCCTCCCAACACGTAAGGAATAAACTTAAGGGGGTCTTAAGTTATGATAGTTTATTATAAAGTGCATAAAATAAAATAAAATATTATAAGCACTTATAATTAAATATTTTAAACTTAAAATAGAAAAATGAAAACAAAAGGAAAAAGGAATTTAGCAAAAATTATATATCTAAGGGAAGATGCGATTTGCCTAGGGAAAGAAAAGCAAGTGGGAAAAAGTATTAAATGAAGGGAAAATTCTGATTAGATATGGGAATGGCCATTTGGGCCCTATTATTATATTTAATTAAGTGAACTTACTTGGAGAGGAACCAATTAATTTTTCTCTTATTTTTAATTATGTTTGCAGGAATTTTGATTACATCATCACTTTTGAGGACGAAAAATCATTCCTCTAGTTTGTGAGGATTATCCACCCTGGATTTTTCATTGAAGATCATTAGTTGCAAAATTTATTTCAGTATTTTCTAGTAGTAGAAGGCACTTAAGCTGCATATTTTTGGCAAGGGTTTGAGAGGAAATTGCCATCATTTTTTATGCACTTTTTCAAGTTGGAGTGACCACTATAGGAGTAGCTTTATGGTGTATGGTGACTTATTTTAGGGTTGTTTCAGCTTCAGCTATTATATCTGATTTTTATAAATCATTTTGTCTAAATTTTAGTATTTTGGTGTGGAGAAAAAGCCACTTTCGGCTGTCAGAGGTAAGTGTTATGCAAAATTTTTATAAATTATTTTTAGCATCTTGATTCCAATCTGGTTTTATATATGTACTTTTTCTTCATAAATATATTGGATTGGTTTATGGTGCAAATATATTGAGTTACCCTATGGTTTCCTTAAGTTTCTTTCCCAGCCCTAATCACATTTATTTATTTAATTCATATCTACATGATAGTTTATTGGTATATTTTCTATAAATTACATTTAGTGGTTGGGATTTTCCTAAAATCAACTTAGGGGGAAATAGTGTCCATTTTGGAACATTAGTGTGGTATCAAATCTTAAAATCCTCCCATATTGTGAGGAAAAGAAGAAAAAACTAGATCTGAATGCAAGTTGAAAAAAACCCTTTAGTATATCAAGGAAGGGTTACTCTAAAGAAGGTGACTATGAAATAACGTCATCAAAGAGCTCCTCTCACCGATGCAATTAGCTACATGGATGAAGTCATTACTAGAATTCAAAGAGAGCTACAAAAAACAATGTTGGATAATCAAAGAGAAATTTGTGATGCATTTACAAGCTCTATTTGAGACTTGGATAAGATTCTACAAGGGAATAATGTATCTATCAACAAAGGAGAAACCAATAATGGATAAGGAAGCTCTATGGGACTAGTTAGGACTTCTTCCAAGATGACATATCTGATTCAGAGCTAAGTTTCTCCAAAGAGAAGAACCAATTAAAGTGGAGAAAAAAATGATGTTGATGATGTGGAAGCATGGGGTGATGAGTATGCAAATTTGAGTTACATTGTGAGAGATATGTTATCCTTCCAAGACTATTGTCAAGTGAATAAAGAAAGGGTTTAGGAAAAATTCAAATATTCTACCATTAGTCATCAATAAGAGATATTCAACAAAGGTTGGGTAAGGTAACGCTTCCTTCATATGATGGTTCAGATAAGTGTTCTGTTAGAGCTTGACTACAAAAATTAGATACCGTCTTTCTTTAAATCCTATGTATTAAGAAAGGCGCTTAATTTTGTAACCTTACATTTGGAGGGAGTTTTACATGAGTGGTGGCACCATGGAATCATCACCCAAGGGCATGTCTCTATCACCACCCTTGAATAATTCAACCTATGTTTGAAATAAAGATTTGACAGGATGGATTCATGTTTGCATTTTAGATAGCTATCCCAACTCAAGCAAAAAGGAACACTAGATAAGTATATTTATAGTTTTCCAAGAATTACAGTGATGGTACCTAATATTTGTGAAATAAGGATTGTTTTATTGTTTATTTAAGGGTTGGGAAAAATATTAAAAGGCATTTTTAAAGCCTCAAATCCTCCATCTATTCAAGGTTCCATTAAGAAGTCATTGGAATTAGAGATTTCAGTCCCAAGGGGGAGAAATCTACAGTTTGGGTAGTACCGAACAACAACTTTAGGGAAAAAAATAACACATTTGAGCAGCCAATAACTGCTCAAATTGATAAGTAACGAGTAATAGTTAGTGGGAAGAAAGGAAAGGCACAAGAATGGGAAAGAAATGGGTCTGGAATTGAAGCAAGAAATGAATTGGGGAAGAAATTATGCTTTGAATGTAATGACCCATGGAAACCGAACTATCATTGTAAGGGTAAAGGATCTATCCATTACATTGAAGTTGTTTCAGATAATGATGAGGATGAAGATAATTCTGACTAGAAGACCAAGAAAATAAGATGGGCTGGTTTTCACAGGTGCTACATTAGCTACATGAACAATGTTGCCTAGTTTTTTATGCTTTCCATGTGAGAGGTGATCTTCATGGGAAAAACAGAAAAATATTGTTTCAGTAAGCATATAAGGGAGCTCAACACATTTCTTTTTATTTCATGTATTTTAGTTAATTTTTTTTTGTAGTTTCTTTGTTATCTTACACGGATTAAAGATGATGAGTTGCGTTTTGAGATTAACAAAGATTAGGATTGTCAGCAAATAAGACTTCCAAAGGGGGATAAATATTGATGTGAGCAAAAGGAAGATTAGAATCACCATGCACCTAAAGAATATTCCTCAGACTCTCAAATCAACATGAGAAAGGTCATAAAAGCGGACGGGGTAAAAGTGATGAAGTTTAGTCGATGCTTAAGAAGAGCATAAAATGTGGTGGCTTGTAGAACCACAGAGTGGTAGTAATTAGACGTGGTGCCAATAAAATAGGCCGAGTGAAAGATCTTTGGTAGGCAATTACAGATTCAAAAAACTTAGTGGGCAATCGGCATGGAGTTGAATTTCAAATTGTAAGACAAGAAAATTATTTTTCAAGGTATGAGGAAGGGGATTCCTCATAGAATGGCAATTAGAAGCATGATATGATGACTCTTAGAAGGGAATATTGCAAAAGATGTTAAGGGTGAATAAAGAGGAATGAAATTGTAGTAGTTGAATTATAACGAAATTTAGCCTCTTATGGATCAAAATGAGAAAACCATAGAAGAAATGGAACAAATTTAGAGGAGAGAGGTCCAAGTAAGGTAACCTCATACCAGTATGCCTCCACAAAAACTAGGAAAAAAATGGAGTGGATTAATCCTTAAGTAACACACATGGAACAACCTGATTGGACAACATCTAAGAGGACCCTCAAATAACTTTGATTGGGTTGAATCCTTAGAATGTACATGATGGGGAAAGTAAATAGAAAGAGAATGTCCACTAATCAAGCCCTCATCTGGTAAGAAGAGTAATTATCTCTCACTTGACAAAGTACAAAAGCTAAGGGAACCCAAGTGGTAGAATACCATTTTAGGACCCAATATAATTCATTCTGAGAATCAACATGATGCTTGACAGCATATATGAGTCTAGGGAATTTGAATTGAGGGCAAACAAACATTAGAAGAGATCAAGGTAAAATGTCTTACTGTCCCCAAGATAACCATGATGCAAGCCAATTTAGAACCAAGATCTATTTTCTCTCTTTGATAGGCTAACAAAATAAACTAATTGAAGACTAAAAATAAATGAAATTCCTTTTAGTAGGAAAGATCATACCATTATCAATAGAAAATATCTATAAGTCACTACAAAAAATTCTTCATAGTTCTGATTTAAGACAAGTCTAGTAAATTGCTTGGAGCATGTAAAGATCACACTATGATGATGATAGAATTTCTGATATGTGACTATGTAAAACATATTTCTTGCATCTACACTCTTGATAAGGCCACATTAGAAGATCCAAGAGTGAAAGAGAATGGATGAGTATCCGTTCCATCTAGTTAGATGTGATTATATTCTAGGGATACCCTAAATAGTTTCCATAGAGGAAGCCATTGGTTGCAATGTCTATATTTCAGATATTTTCTAGGTAGTAGAAGGCAAATGGATTACATATTATTGGCAAGGGTTTGAACTTAAACAATTCATGGTATCACTTTTTGTATTCCCTATTTTCAAGGTGGAATGAACCACTCTAGGAGTGGTCTTATGGTGTATGTTCAATTAATTTTAGTGGTTCTTCAAGATGCTTCTAATATATCTGATTTTTATAAATTCAAATCCTCAAGAAAATATCAGAGGCACTAATTTCTTCCTAAAAGGTCCCATTGGATAAAAATCCTACTATATCAGTGGAATCTATTGTATCAGTTGATGGTGTAACAAAATTAATGGGGATTACCCTCTATTTTCCTTTCGAGTTTATTCCTTAATAGCCTCTAAGGTGGGGCCATTTATTTATTTAAATTCAAGATCCACATGATACCAAAAAGGGTATAATTGTTAAATAATAAATTACATAGACGAGTGCTTGGAATTATTCCTAAAAGTCTAGGCTAGGGAAAAATAGTAATCAATTGTGGGGAACCTTATACCTGAATTATTTCGGACTACACTAGATGTAATCCTTGAAAGTCTATCTATAATATTTTTATAATCCTGAGGCTAATTTTTGGTGGTGGCCTAAGGGTCCTATTTTGTATAAATAGACTTGTACCCATCCATTACAAAGAGGAGGTTAATTCAATATTGCTATATGATAATAATGGTTTTAGCCTAGTGCCTGTCACTGTTAAAGTGACACTTTGTTTTGCATTTCCATATTCTACACATTGATCTCTATGAGATTCCCCACACATTGACCTTATAATCACCTTTCTATGCTATGTGGAGCAAGGCCATGATCTGGAACCAAAGGTATCTCTGTCGGGGATATGGCCTATCCTCTATATGGATAACAAAGAGGGTGTTCCCATAGCTAGGTCCCTTCCCCGGAACATCCTATCCAAAAGTTAAATAATTTTGTAAAAATAAAATAAAATATTAAACCTATCAATATGAGATACCTCTATATGACATTAACATCATGTTTCAAAAGAACAAGGAGAAATGAATACACAACACTCAAAAAACTCATTTTATTTTCCATGTTTGAACTTAATATGTCATTGAGTATGATTAAGTGTTTGATTTCAATATGTCTTCTAGATCTTAAGAATTTTTCAGTCTTAAATTCATAAGTTTTTCTTTAAAGTTCAAAACTAGAGCTTTTAGTGTTCTAAATACTTAGTAGTATTTTCCCCATAGAGTCTCCAATTGATACTTCTCGGGCACCCCCCATTTCGAAACTTAGTGTACCATCTGTAAAAAGTAGGGACCTGTTGTCCACTCAAAATTCCCTGCTCTGTCGAAAGGTCCGAATTTGTCAAAATTTTCGAGCCTGTCGGAAGTGTCTTTTCTGTCCCAGCTGGTAGCGTGAAAAAAGTCTTGGAAGTCTAAAAAAATGCTAAGTGTTGGGTCATTTTGGCCGAAGTCATCCTTCCCGCGTACTGTCGGATATTTCCTGTCCCGGTTGTCCCAAGTACAAAAGTGCGAGTTGTTCCATTTTCGACCGGCCGAAATCCAGCCGAAATTGTCCTATCTCCGGGCCCGTCGGAAGTTTTTGTTCCGATGTGTCCCGAAAGCTTTTGAACGTACCTGTCGTTCCAATTTCGAACCGATCCGAACCGCGTACTTCGCACTTTTCTGTCCCAAATGTCCCAAGTTCCAAAAGTGCAATCTGTCCCATTTTCAGCCGAAACGCTCCGAAATGCGTCCCATTTCGGGCCCGTCGGATATTTTTGTCCCAAGTGTACCCAAATTGAAAAAGTGCGCTCTGTTCCCTATTTCGCCCAAACCGGTCTGAGTCGCGTACTTCGGAACTTTTTGTCCCGAATGTCCCAAGTTAAAAAGTGCAATGCTGTCCCATTTTCGGCCGAAACTCCCGAGTCGCGCACTTCGCTCTTTTTCATCCCAAATGTCCCAAAATGCATTTGTGCGTCCTCTCCCCGTTTCGCCTGAATCGCTCCGAGCCGCGTGTTTCGCGCATTCGCGTCTCACATGTCCTAAGTGAACCTAAGTGTCAATTCATACTTAGTTTTTCCCCACTCGACCCGGATGTGCTATTTTTCAATTATGAATTTAAATTGCGGCTCTGATGCTATCAATCCGAAGATCAAATTTCAAGCACATCTGGCAGAAGGACGAAGCTCTCAAGACGCCAGTTACACCAGTTTTTCAAGAGATACTCCATTGTCATCTTCTAGATGGATGATTCTGGTCAGTGTCCCTCGTGGTAAAGACATGAGCTCAGACGTTAGATCAAGATTCAAGAAGCGGTTTCTGAAGACGGTGGGTCCTTCTCAATGACTGGACCACCTGTCTCCTTCTTCATTCTTTTCTCTTCTTCCTATTTCTTTTCGTATTCCTTGTAATTAGTTAAGGTATTGCAACCGGTAGCATACCCTAACTATTCTTTATTTAAAAGAAACGGTTATAAGGACGTAACTGAATTGTAATCTATATAATGACATTCTTTCACGCCATTTTACGCAAGGAGGAAAGAACTTGGAATATTTGCTGAAAGTGTAAATAGATCTTGAAGAAATCAATACAAAAGGGCTTTCCGTTCTTTGTTTATCTGATTCTTGTTGTCTTCTGTGTTTTCCTTTAATATTGTGAAGATCATTTTGTTCCCAACTCATTTAGTCTCTCTGATTGCATACTGTTCAGTTTTGCAAGTACAGTGATCTTGTACAACCAAGAAGGAACTTTGTGTCCTTGATTAACAAATCTGAAGAAGATTATTTACGGAACTTTGTGTCTTTAAATTTAATCCCATTCAGCTAATGCAAATGATCTTGTCTTAAATCCTTGGAAGCTTCGCATACACGAAGAATTATTCTGCTATCTATAATTCCGAATGTTGCTATTCTGCTCACGTCTTCTCATTCCCCTTCCTTCAGTCCTGGCGTAACTGATGAATCCTTGTGGAAAGAACACTTTCGTAATATCCAAGTTCAACCATAAAATAATGTTCTGTACTATTTGTAAATAAGTTCGTTTCAGAATAAGGGAACCTCTCCCATTAAAGAGGAGGGACTTCTTGTCCCCTGACTGTTGCTCTTCTAAAAAGTCCTATTTGCAAACCAACAGTTTTTGGCGACTCCGCTGGGGAGGAAATTTGCATTCCAGCTCCACTGGGGAAAATCACATTCCAGTACTGTAATTTTTTGATCATCCTTTGATCTGGCAATTCCACGTTTCACTCGAGGGAGAAGGGCCCTTGGTATCGAAGATTCTCGTTTCCAGCTTTGGACAAACAGGGTTTTTCCTTTCCCTTCAAGTAGAAGAACTCGTTCGACGAGCACTCCACCTGTCCATATAGAAGTCCTGCGCGTGTAATTCCTTTAGAGCCTGCTAGTCCCAATCTACAAGCTTTGATCCTTGCTATTATTGTTACAGTTCCTCTCCGAACCGTATTCCCAAGAAGAATGCACAATTACCATGGATCAAACGTGTCAAGCCCGCTCTTGCGCAGCCTTTGCATGGTTACCTAGAGGTAACTGAAAGAACTTCCCCAAGTTTAAGGAGATGGCAAAATTCACCCTGATGACCATATTGCAGCATTCATAGTTGCATAATGTGGAGTCTTGGGGGTGGCACATGAAGACGTCTCAGAAAGACTGTTCGTTTTGAGACGTTACAGGATAATGCTGCTGACTGGTTTCTATACCTTCCTGGCTGGTGCCCATCACCGACTGGAATACATGAGAACTCAATTTGGAACGCCGTTTCAAAGATGGCAGAAGATGTGCATGCCCTGCTTGCCTAGATTCTCACGATAAAGAAAGATCATCAGACCTCTGAGAGAATTTGTGGATCGGTTCAATAGATTGATCAAACAAAGTTCCTGTAAATACTCGACCGGTGTCAATCAGAAATGTTTATTTTTTGCATGCCCAACAAGCTGAAGTCAGTTCGGCCTCTAAGAAAGGGCTAATCTCGGAAGTTAATTCAGATCAAGAACGGCTGTAGTGTCGAGGATGACATGATCATGTCAGGGAGTTTTTGAGAAGAGATCTCCTAATCTAAATTGTGCTTCTTCCTCTCCACTCTTGGACCTCAATACTGATCCATTAGTCCAGAAACTTGCAAAGGATCTAGTGGCTATAAAGAAAAAATTAGCCCCGCATGCACCAATATGCAGACATTTCGAGAAGACATTTCAACCCGAAACCGTTTGCAGCTCCCCACACAAGGAATGGCCTGACGGACCTCATGTCAAAGTTCCGGGATGCAACTTGTTGAGGTTGAAGAGCCAGAAGATGATAATGAAGGTGTGTGAGGAGTTCCTGGAGGAAGTCGATGATGAGGCCAGAAGAACTCGAAGGATCGCGAAGTCATTTCTTGACCACTGAAGGCATTGATGATGGAGATGACTATGATGAAGTGGTAGCAGGACATGAACAGTGAAGAATTTGCTGTCATGAAACTCGAGAACGAAAGGCAGAAGGAGAAGGTGACACAGCCCTAAAAAAATCTAGGAGCAGCGAGCAACTACATTGTAATTGCCAGAAGGGATCTCCTATCCTACCGTCTGCACCAAAGGGAAGAATGTCAATCCTTCTCCCAAAGTACTTCTTCTTCTTCTTTTCTCCCAAATAAAGTGATAGGAAGCATGTTGCATGTTTTAAAAGGTGATGGATCAGCTGGGATAGTATAGGTGTGTCCTTCATGCTCAAACTTTACACAATGATGCAAAGTGGAAGGAACACAACCCATGACATGAATCCAGGGTCTGCCAAGCAACAAGTTATATTGAAATTCCCCCTCCAAGACATAAAATAATTCTGGAATAGTGCGGGGGCCCACGCGAATGTGGAGGATGATGGTGCCTAGTGTAGAGGTGATAGCATCATTGAATGAACACAACATGACAGGATGTTTATGCATGTAATTGTCAGGTATGCACATTTGAGCGAATGCATGGGATGAAATGATGTTAATGCTAGCACCCCCATCAATCATTACACATGTCATACACATATATCATCGATGTGGACAGAGATGAAGAGGGCTAGGTCTGGCTCATCATTTTGGTGTGGTGTGATCTCTTCCTCTGAGAAGCTAAGGGAGGCTACTTGGTGAGTAGGGTGAGGTGTGGATAAAGGTGGTAATTTGGTGAGAGAGGCTACATGATGGGGTGTGATAATGGAGGCTACGGGTGTAGGGTCATTGGGTAAAACCTCAATAGATTGAAGAACCTCCATGAGAGCTTGACGATGGGATTCTGAGGTTTGGATGAGGTCATATAAGGACATTTTGAGGGGAGATTGGTGTAATTGTTTGAGCATGGTGCGATGTGTGACCCCATTAGAAATAGGGTATGTGGGGCCACAGATAGTGATTTTAGGTATGGGTGCAGATGGTATGTTGGGTATAGGATTGGTTGGCAGGTTAATTGCCTTTTCCTTACCTTTATCCTTCTAAGCACGGGTAGTAACATGGATCATGTTGATTTGAGGGGAGTTGGAAAATGGAGAAGGTGTAGGGTGAGTGGTATAACGACATGATAGGCAAAAACCCTCTAGAGGAGAAAAAACTTGTGAGGTGAGCTGGGCACAACGACATTTGGGTGATGGTGTGGCAAGTACTCTGATGCGAACCATGTTAATTTCAAATATTGAAGGTGGCTCTAGGAGCTGTGGGGGTGGAGGTCATGGTTGTGAGTTGGCAGAGAGGGAAGGTGGGAATGGGTGTCGGTGAAGCAGGGTCCTCATCGAGAAGGTCATCATCATCAAAGTTGGCTTCCAGGAGGACACAACTGGATAAGGATGGTTTTCAAGGCCTTGCAGTTCTCCACATCGTGCCCTGGCACACGATGGCAGGAAAAAAATTTAGTGTCATCAAACCCTTTTGGCTTGGGTTTGAGGGGGTCATAAGGTCTGAGTGGCGGTAATGTGATGACAGAAGTCTCAAGGAGGTTGGTTAAAATTTTGGCATAGGACCCTGCTAGTGGGTCATAATGGGAAGTGAAAGTGGGTTTGGGTGTAGGTGTGGCTGATTGTTGAGGAACAGTCCTTGCAGGAGGGGGAGTGGGTCGAGCTATGGTTTTGGGTGCTGGAGTGGTCTTGGGTGTTGGTCGTGTTTGTTTGGGTAGGGGTATGGTAGATGAATGAGCAGGAGGGTGTGTGGTTGTTTTGACTACCTTATTGGAGGGTAGCGGATTTTTGTCTTTGGGTTGCACCTTCTTGGGTAAGGGTGATATGGGTGTACAATATCTAGAAGGAAAAATAGATGGGGGAAGAGGGCGAGTTACCCATGGGGATAACAGGAGGTGCTGTGAAGGTAGATGATGTGGGTCGTGAAGGGGGTGTGAGAGACAAATACTGAAGTGTAGTGGGTAGTGAAGAAGTTGCTGAGGGTATTGGAGGTATGGGTGGTAAAGATGCTGCAGGTGTAGGTGTAAGTCATGTCGGGTGCTTGGGTAGGTTAGAGGTTTGTGAGGAAGGAGTGGGCTGTTGTGTTTTTGGTTTATTGATGAGTGGAGGTTTCTTAACCATGTGTTGGGAAGTTGAGGTCCTAAGATGGATGGGAAGGGTGAAGGTGTGCAGGTGTGATTGGCGTAGCCAGGGTATGAGTTCTATGGGTTTGGTTCTTCTGTTTGGGTGCCAGAGTAGGTGTGGTGTTGACTTTGGAGGATGTAGCTAAATCCAGTTTGATAGGTGGATGAGTAAGGCTGGTGGTTGGGGTGACCCCTAAGGTGGTAATAGGTTTAGTCGAGGAAGATGTTGTAGGTGTGGGTTTGGGTTTAGATGTAGGTTGGGTTATGGGTAAGGGTGTATGTTGAGCTATGATGGGTTTCATGGAAGAAGTTGCTATAGAGGTGGGTGTGTTCAGTTTGATTGGTCGAAATATTTTTGGGTAGATAGTGGAAGTATCAGCAAGTGACATCTGCATTTGTGTTGAGACAGGAAGCAAAAGGCCCCCACAATAAGGCCCTATCCACATAATCTAAGTGATCAGCCAAACATGAGAATGACACGTCTGTAGGTGGAGTTGATGAGGACCTAATGGCTATTCCCATAAAATGTGTCTTAGAGATGGGGAATTGGCTAGCTTCAGCTTCCGTGGGTAAGAGAGCCAAAAGTAGGTCTGCAGGATCTTGGGTAGCTGATGGAGAATGCTCACCAAGAGGCAAAGGTATCTCAACTGGGTCTGTGATAGGGGGAGGAGATGATGGGTGCTCCTCTATAGGTGGGGTGCTCCTCTATAGGTGGAGGAGATGATGGGTGCTCCTCTGTGGGTGGAGGAGGTAAACAAGTATCCTCCATGGACTGAAGAAGTACTGTGGGTGATCGGTTCTCTAGGTGGAGAAGCCAAAGGTGAAATGGTCTCGATGTTAGCGAAGGCTCCTCCATAGGTGAGGAAGGAGGTGAAAGGTGTTCCTCTATGGGTGAAGGAATAGGTGAGGTTGGTTCCAATGTGGAAGGAGGATTTCGGGCTAGAATCTCCTCTATGGAAGGAATATGGGGTAATTGGGAAGCAACATGTGCATCACTAAAAATAGCGTGGACCTCGCAGGTATGGGTATCATGAGTTGAGGTCTCACCGGTTTGATCAGATGAAGGGGCATGATTGGGAAATGGTTTCTTGAAGATGTGTAGGTTTTGGTTGGCAGGTGCATTAGGATTATCCATGGTTACCTCACCTTTCTCGAGCATTTCTTGGACAATGTTTTTGAAAGTGATGCAATTTCCATCACTATGACCCTTTACTCGATGATAGTTATAGAAGTCATGTTCTTTATACCATGCGGGCATGGGGCGAGCAGGGTCAAAACCAGTGTGTGGTTTTATAGGTGGAAGGGTGATGGCCCCAACTTTGATAAGATTTTCTAAGACAGAAGAGTAAGGTTCCCAAATTGGGGTGTATTTCCATTGTTCTCATCTGAATTGAAAAGTCTGGATGGGTGAGAGATTATATGAGGGGGTAGCCTAATATGATGGATGAGCTGGGCCGGCTTGAGTACCACTACATTAGCGATGCCCTTAGCTTTTGAATAATTGTTTTGTGGTTTGGAAGAAGAAGAGGTATCATTCGACTTGAATGCCAAATTCTTATTGCGTAATTGGATTTTCTTCTCTTCGATGGCCCGAATCTCTAACTTTCGTGCCATGGTGAATGCTTCATCAAATGTTTGGAAAGTTTGGACCTGCAGGGTTGGTGAGATATGTCTAGCACAAGCATGTGTGAAGAGCTCGATGAGTTCTATTTGTGGTAGTTGGAAGGTGAGTTGATTGATCAGGCTACGCCAGCGAGTGACAAAATCTGCAATAGATTCATCCTCATACTGACGCGTGGAGTATAGGTCAGTCATGGTAACCTTCTTGATGATATTGATGGAGAAGTGATCCAAGAAGGCTTGGGCTACCTGATTAAATGAAAATATAGAGTGTCTAGGTAACCCACTATACCAATCTAATGCAGGTCCAGTCAGAGACATGGGAAAGGTCCTTAAGAGCAAAGCATCATCGTGAGCGATTAGGTAGCACCCATGTTTGAATGACCACAAATGTTGTTGTGGGTCTTCCTTGCTATTGAAGCTGTTGAATTTAGGCATCTCCCAATGCATGGGGTATGGATGAATAGGAATGGATGGGTGGATGGGCTCATTGCAAATCTCATCGTAGGTGAGAGTGTTGCGGGAGCCAAAAACTAATGCCTCCAATGTCTGCATCTTGTCCATCATCAATTTGATTAGGTCATTGGTAGGTTGCGATGGTTGGGTGTCTCCTATAGCATGAGAGGTTTGGTTTTGGGCATATAACAGGGGTTGCATTCCAGTATATGGTGCTGCCATGTAGGTTGATTGAGAAGAAGGTAGTGAAATAGGGGGTACGTACCCAGAGTGAATAATAGATGAAACAGAGGCTGCTGATAGTACGTATATGGAGGTGGAAGGGTCATGGTAACCCTAGTGGCAATGGGGGCTAACGATTGTGGAATGGAAAGGACCACATTCTGAAAAGGGGTAGGGGTCACCGACACCAGGAGGTGGTAGTGTAGCTACGGGTATATGCGAGACATTAGGGGTGGATGAGGTTGTGTTTTGGGTGGTTGTCAAAGGTATGGTGGATGTGGCGGGTGCAACGGATGTAGCAGACACTGCAGTCATAGCGGGTATAGGACCTAGCTGTGAAATGACTGGGGGTAAGGTAGATGCAGGTAGTGCGGAGCCAGATGGGGCTGACGCAGGAGTGGGAGTGAGAGTCAGGGGGGATAGATACGGGCATGTCGTATATCAACTGACCCGAGGCATCTCGAGTGGATGAGTGGGAAAGATAAAACTGCAAGGTGGCAGGGTTTTGGTCAAGGAGTCATGTGAACTCCTCATCTCTGGTAGCGATAGTGATAGGTTGGATAGGATCCATGGCTGGTGATAAAATGGAAGGTGGTGAAGGACTAGGTGGGAGTGGTTGACAACTGGCATGGAATACGAGTGCACTTGCTTGTCTTCAGGTCAGCACCATGTGAACCAGTACTGATCAGGTTGGGCTGCTTCTCTGTAAATGACACAGAAAAACAACAGGAACAGGTGAAACAGGTGGTAAAAAGTGGATTAGGTACCAAATGTTGGCTGGAAAATGACACAGGCTAACCGATGCCGGTTAGGGTAAACTGACGCCGGTTAGGGGTAACCATTGCCGGTCACTGTGGGAAATGGATAGTGAGTGAGTCAAAAACAAGGTATAAGGTCAAATCTGACAGGTATGCCAAATCTGATGAGTTTTGCAAGGTCAATGGGAATGATAGTAGTGACAGGGACTCTGAAAATTTGAAGAAGGTGAATAAATGTCCCTTTGGGTAGGTTAACCAAAATGGACCTGGAACCGACGCCGGTTGGGTATAACCGATGACGGTCAGAGGGGTAACCGACGATGGTCACTGGACCGACACCGGTCACTGTGAAATTGAAACAGTGATGAAAGAAAAGTGGTTGTGAATTAAAATCTGACGTGGAATCAAACCTAGAATTCTTAGAATGATGAGAATGTGGTTCAGGCACACTCAGAAGAAGCTCAGAATACACCAACTATGATGAGGAGCATGTGAGGAGAAAAAAAAAAATGAAGAACGTGACCTCTCACCTCAAAATGCAAGCCAAGCAGAAACACTAAGAAAAATGTGATCCTAAGAGTGCCTTTTCTATTATGTTTGTTTAGCTTATGCTATTTAAGGACTGACTCATGAACTGTAGAATAGAGTTTTTTGGTGAGGATGGCTTCCTACAAAGAAGGAGATCTAAAAGGTGAGGTTTCAGGTATGTTATGGTGGGGGCGGGCTTCACTCTGAAGTATGACTCGACAGAGCAGCGAGCTGGGGAGTACCTGCCAATCCTCAGATCAGTGTGATCATTGACAGGCATTCCCAGGAAAGATGTTGTTTAAGAATATGTATTTGTTTTGAATTTGTGTAATTTGGCAAGACTCAGAGAGAGAGAGAGAGAGATGTGCTTTCTACGATTCATTTGTCAACCATCAGCTGGGAATGACTTCCAGCGTATAGGTTGCCCTCAATTAATGTGAGCTAATGCGATAAATCAGAATGCAATGCACTTATTTTAAGCCCAAATCGAAATATGAAGTTGGATGACACAAATAGATGAAGAGGAAGAGGGATGCTCTTTCACTAAAATGCAGAAAACAAGAAGAAATGGTTCTTTTTAAGTACACCAAAAGAAAGGTTTCTTTTAGAGAAAATAGAAAGAAAAAGAAGGTTACCAAGGAAGAAAATTAATGTGTATGCTTTTCAGAAGGGAAACAAACACACAAATTTTCCTAGGAATGAATAAAATGCAAGGAACCCCGGATGGGTCCCACCGGGCATGCCAAAATGTTTCACCTGATTCTTAGACATTTCTTTGAAATATTGACGAAACAGATAGGGTAACGGGCATAGGAGGAATACCTGTTGAAATGTTGGTTGATGGGTTGTTGCACGCGTATGACTTCTGAATCCACAGCTGATCATGAGAGCTTCCTTTTGGCTAGGAGGAACTACCTGTAATGGAAAGCAAGACCACCAAAAAGAGTTAAACAATATGTGCAGTGAACTGCCTAGCGTGTGCTAGATCCGGGAAGTGTGATACTTCCTAGATGGCTGTCAGTCCACTGTTTAAAACAATTTAATGCTGGTAATAAAGTAAATCCTATTGTAATTAAAATGATTTAGGTATCTCATTTAAAATACAATAAGAAAGATCTAATCTAACAAGCTAGGTTAAAATAAGATCCGAAGGTCAAGTAACTGGTTCTGGGTCTCTGCAGGTCTGACAGAGGTCTCAAGAAGGTCACAGGTGAATAAGGGTGATGTGGGAATAGGTAGATAGGTCACTATTTCTGGGTTATAGGGATAAATACAAAGACCGATGCCGGTTAAGGGTGACCGACACCGGTTTGGGGAGAACCGGTGCCGGTTACTGTGGAAAACTGGGAATGCCACAGAATGAGCTTTGGGTCTCCCTTATGATTGCACAAAGGACTTTTGGTTGGTCAAATGAGGTATTAGGTGGTTTGGGTGGGATTTGGTGAGGTTAATGGGTTAATAATGGGATATGGAGGGGTGAGTATTAAAGGAGGTCAATGGGTGGCTAGGAGAACAAAGGATGAAATATAATGATGAAATGAATGAACCAGAGGAGTAAACTGTTCTACTTACTTGGAATCTGGTTCTGGATGCTGTGAGTGAGGAATGAAGGTGTTGGTAAGAGGTTGAATGCTGTTGAGGATCACCAAATGTAGGAAAGCTCCTGCATGGGCTGCATGTGCATTCCTTTTTTCTTGGTTGGATCAAATCTTGCTGGGGTGAGTGCTGGATGGTTGTGGATGAATGTTGGATGTCTGTGCAAGAGAAAATGCTTGATCTCCTTCCTTGCATGCATGTTCTCACTGAAATTGTTCTCAAAAGATGTGATATCTCTCAGGAATGTGCCAATGTTTTCCAACCTCAAAAATAAGGTTGTTTTGGGGATTAAAAGGTGACCGACGGTGGTTCCGGCTTAACCGGCGATGGTTAGGGGTAACCGGCATCGGTCAAGGTGGGATTTCCTAGGTTTACTAAACTAGGGAGATCCCCTTGATTTTCTGGGATCTCGTGTCATTAACCCACGGATTAGACTGGAAGCTTCTTGTAAGCATGCGGGAATGTGGTTAGAGGGAATGTAGGCATTGATTTTTAGGGTTTGGGTAAGTCTTAGTTAGTTATGGCAACTTACTAAGAATAGGTCTTAGGGTGAGTTGGCTTGATGAGGTGTCTAGGTGAGGTGTATGTGGGACATTATCTAAATTAAGATATTTAAATAATAAATATGGTGAGGATAATGAATTAATGGCCAAGGGTGATCTGAATGTCAGAGTGTATTCATGTAACCCGCGATCCCCAAGAACCCCTTTCTCAAGTTATTTGAACATGTATTGCCCCTTTTATCCCACCTGACAAATTACCTAGACTACGCCTTAGAATCTAACCCATTCTATGTTATATTCATTTATTCGTGAGAGGTCTCCCCATGCCTAATTTAAGCTATTCCCCCAATTGACAAATTTTATTCTTTTGATGGCCATGATAAAAACAAAGAACTAAAATCTACAACCACAATTTGTAAGTCCTATCTATTTAACAAAATAGACCTAGAGTATTCAACTTAAGACTCATTGTGTTGTCGTCGATCTTGGTGGCACGATCTAGGCCGTTTAACTGGTCACCAATCCTCGCTTGTATGACTATGTGGCTATGTGGAGTATTTATCTAGTCGCTACCATACAACCAAATAGAATTAGGGAGGATCATTACTATTTGTTAGGTATTATCTTTCAACCAATCAGTCGTTGACTAGATCAACTCACCATGACTCAAAACATCATCTCATAGTATCTATCTCTCTCAATAGTTCTTATGATTTTTACTAGGGATTATGTATGACAAATAGACCTAATAAGCTTAGAATTCATGACCTTGTTACTTTATAAGTTCCTGATCCATTGTTGTAAGTACCGGGTTTGCCTATACCAGCAGATAAGGCTCATTCTCATGCCCTATTTGGCATTGGAGGGTTGCCATAATAATAGCGTCGATATTTACCCTTACTCGGCATGTGTCACCCTAAGTATTTATTAATGTTACTCTATCATTTTATGCCTATTTAACTATCCCTGTGCATGGTTTTTTTTACATCCCCTGAGTTACCCTTTCTTGGTACCACTTAGTTATCACCTACTTTTATGAATGTAGGAGATTGACCTCACCCTTGGAACTCATCAGTTTTCATTACCAAAAGGAGGATTTGTCCTGTTATTTTCATATATTTCATTTTTTATAAGTGTATTCGGCCCTTCAAAAAATCATGTTGCCGTGGACCTAGTTTTTTGATAGCCCACAGTAGCCCTCTATTGGATTCAGTGAAGTTGAATGTGTTACACTATATCCTTGCAAACTTGACCATTTACTTAAGGTTGATTTCTACTGAATGACCTTACCTAAGGCTATGATATGCGTTGACCATTTCTATGTCCTAACCTTACATTTAGTGCACCGGAACATACCTCAAATTCCTTGCACCTAAGATCTACACAGGGATGTTTTCTTCTGACCAGGGCAGTCATTATAGGAGGAGTGCAACAGGTGATGATATGGAAGGATTACGCATGTGTCAACCTCCTGGGAATGGATGGAAATGGTGGTTGGGTGCAGACGATGTAGAGTTGGTGGAGCTCTTCGAACCTGGTCCCCATATTCATACTATTTTACGTGTTAGCAAGGTAATTGATTCTAGTCAAAGCATTCAAACTCCTAGACCAGCAAAGATTGCCCATTAGTAGATCCTTATCCCTTTGACCCCGTTAATTCCCCTTTCTTAATTTTATAGGTGTTTATCAAACCGATTATGCCTATCATCCTTAATCATTTTATCCTGCGTTAAGGCAAGATATTTGACCCTATTGAGCAAAAGGCAATAATAATAAATAACACTAGCATTTAAATTGTAATAAAGTTATATTATTACCAATGTATCAACCTGTACGCATGTCAAAAAGGGGTGAAATTGTAGAGGCACCCTTAGACATTGGTCACTACTCCGACCAGTGAACTATGGTTTCAAAAATTTCAAATGCCCTTTCTAAAAATCAATTCCTACATTCCCTCTAACCACATTCCCACATGCTTACAAGAAGCTTCCAGTCTAATCCATGGGTTAACGACACGAGATCCCAGAAAATCAAGGGGATCTCCCTAGTTTAGTAAACCTAGGAAATCCCACCTTGACCGACGCCGGTTACCCCTAACCATCACCGGTTAAGCCAGAACCACCGTCGGTCACCTTTTAACCCCCAAAACAACCTTATTTTGGAGGTTGGAAAACATTGGCACATTCCTGAGAGATATCACATCTTTTGAGAACCAATTTCAGTGAGAACACGCATGCAAGGAAGGAGATCAAGCATTTTCTCTTGCACATGCATCCAACAACCATTCAGCACTCACCCCAACAAGGATTTGATCCAACCAAGCAAAAAGGAATACACATGCAGCCCATGCAGAAGCTTTCCTATGTTTGGTGATCCTCTGCAGCATTCAACCTCTTACCAGCACCTTCATCCTCACTCACAGGCATCCAGAACCAGATTCCAAGTAAGTAGAATGTTTACTCCTCTGGTTCATTTCATTTCATCATTATATTGTCATCCTTTGTTCTCCTAGCCACCCATTGACCTCCTTTAATACTCACCCCTACATATACCCATTAAAACCTCACCAAATCCCACCCAAACCACCTAATACCTCATTCCGACCAACCAAGTCCTTTGTGCAATCACAAGGGAGACCCAAAGCTCATTCTGTGGCATTCCCAGTTTTCCACAGTAACCGGCACCGGTTCTCCCCAACCGGCATCGGTCACCCTTAACCAGCATTGGTCTCTGTATTTACCAATACAACCCAGAACAGTGACCTACCCACCTATTCCCACATCACCCTTAATCACCTGTGACTTGCCTGAGACCTCTGTCAGACCTGCAGAGACCCAGAACCAGTTACTTGACCTTCGGATCTTATTTTAACCTAGCCTGTTAGATTAGATCTTTCTTATTGTGTTTTGGTGAGATACCTAAATCATTTCAATTACAATAGGATTTACTTTATTACCACATTAAATTGTTTTAAACAGTGGACTGACAGCCATCTAGGAAGTATCACACTTCCCGGATCTAGCACACGCTAGGCAGTTCACTGCACATATTGTTTAACTCTTTCTTTGGTGGTCTTGTTTTTCCATTATAGGTAGTTCCTCCTAGCCAAAAGGAAGCTATCACAATCAGTTGTGGATTCAGAAGTCATACACGCACAACAACCCATCAACCAACATTTCAACAGGTATTCCTCCTATGCCCATTACCCTATCTGTTTCATCAATATTTCAAAGAAACGTCTAAGAATCAGGTGAAACATTTTGGCACGCCCGGTGGGACCCATCCGGGGTTCCTTGCATTTTATTCATTCCTAGGAAAATTTGTGTGTTTGTTTCCCTTCTGAAAAGCATACACATTAATTTTCTTCCTTGGTAACCTACCTTTTCTTTCTATTTTCTCTAAAAGAAACCTTTCTTTTGGTGTACTTAAAAAGAACCATTTCTTCTTGTTTTCTGCATTTTAGTGAAAGAGCATCCCTCTTCCTCTTCATCTATTTGTGTCATCAAACTTCATATTTCGATTTGGGCTTAAAATAAGTGCATTGCATTCTGATTTATCACATTAGCTCACATTAATTGAGGGCAACCTATACGCTGGAAGTCATTCCCAGCTGATGGTTGACAAACAAATCATAGAAAGCACATCTCTCTCTCTCTCTCTGAGTCTTACCAAATTGCACAAATTCAAAACAAATACATATTCTTAAACAACATCTTTCCTGGGAATGCCTGTCAATGATCACACTGATCTGAGGATTGGCAGGTACTCCCCAGCTCGCTGCTCTGTCGAGTCATACTTCAGAGTGAAGCCCACCCCCACCATAACATACCTGAAACCTCACCTTTTAGATCTCCTTCTTTGTAGGAAGCCATCCTCACCAAAAAACTCTATTTTACAGTTCATGAGTCAGTCCTTAAATAGCATAAGCTAAACAAACATAATAGAAAAGGCACTCTTAGGATCACATTTTTCTTAGTGTTTCTGCTTGGCTTGCATTTTTAGGTGAGAGGTCACGTTCTTCATTTTTATTGTTTCATCCTTGCACGCTCCTCATCATAGTTGGTGTATTCCAGCTTCACCTGAGTGTGCCTGGACCATATTCTCATCATTCTCAGAATTCTGGGTTTGATTCCACATCAGATTTTAATTCACAACCACTTTTCTTTCATCACTATTTCAATTTCACAGTGACCGGTGTCGGTCCAGTGACCGTCGTCGGTTACCCTCTGACCATCGTCGGTTATACCCAACCGGCGTCGGTTCCAGGTCCTTTTGTTAACCTACCCAAAAGGACATTTATTCATCTTCTTTAACTTTTCAGAGTCCTTGTCACTACTATCATTCCCATTTACGTTGTAAAACTCATCAGATTTGGCATACCTTCTAGATTTGACCTTATACCTTGTTTTTCACTCACTGTCCATTTCCCACAGTGACCGGAAACGGTTACCCCTAACCGGCGTCAGTTTACCCTAACCGGCATCGGTTAGCCTGTGTCACTTTCCAACCAACATTTGGTACCTAATCCACTTTTTACCACCTGTTTCACCTGTTCCTGCTATTTTTCTGTGTCATTTACAGAGAAGCAGCCCAACCTGATCAGTACTGGTTCACATGGTGCTGACCCAAAGACAAGCAAGCACACTCGTATTCCATGCCAGTTGTCAACCACTCCCACCTAGTCCTTCACCACCTTCCATTTTATCACCAGCCATGGATCCTATCCAACCTATCACTATCGCTACCAGAGATGAGGAGTTCACATGACTCCTTGACCAAAACCCTGCCGCCTTGCAGTTTTACCTTTCCCACTCATCCACTCGAGATGCCTCAGGTCAGTTGATATACGGCATGCCCATATCTATCCCCCTGACTCTCACTCCCACTCCTGCATCAGCCCCATCTGGCTCCACGCTGCCCTCACATCTACCTTACCCCCAGTCATTTCACAGCTAGGTCCTATACCCACTATGACTGCCACATCTGCTACATCCGTTGCACCCACCACATCCACCATACCTTCGACAACCACCCAAAACACAACCTCATCCACCCCTAATGTCTCACATATACCCATAGCTACACTACCACCTCCATGTGTCGGTGACCCCTACCCCTTTTCAGAATGTGGTCCTTTCCATTCCACAATCATTAGCCCCCATTGCCACTAGGGTTACCATGACCCTTCCACCTCCATATACATACTATCAGCAGCCTCCTGTTTCATCTATTATTCACTCTGGGTACGTACCCCCTATTTCACTACCTTCTTCTCAATCAACCTACATGGCAGCACCATATACTGGAGTGCCACCCCCATTATATGCCCAAAACCAACCCTCTCATGCTACAGGAGGCACCCAATCATCGCAACCTACCAATGACCTAATCAAATTGATGATGGACAAGATGCATACATTGGAACCATTAGTTTCTATCTCCCACAACAATCTCACCTATGATGATATTTGCAACGATCCCATCCTCCCATCCATTCCTATTCATCCATACCCCATGCATTGGGAGATGCCTAAATTCAACCACTTTCAACAGCAAGGAAGACCCACAACAACATTTGCGGTCATTCAAACATGGGTGCTACCTAATCGCTCACGATGATGCTTTGCTCTTGAGAACCTTTCCCATGTCTCTGACTGGACCTGCATTAGATTGGTATAGTGGGTTACCTAGACACTCTATATTTTCATTTAATCAGGTAGCCCAAGCCTTCTTGGATCACTTCTCCATCAATATCATCAAGAAGGTTACCATGACTGACCTATACTCCACGCGTCAGTATGAGGATGAATCTATCACAGATTTTGTTCACTCACTGGCGTAGCCTGATCAATCAACTCACCTTCCAACTACCACAAACAGAACTCATCGAGCTCTTCACACGGGCTTGTGCTAGACATATCTCACCACCCTTGTAGGTCCAAACCTTTCCAAACATTCGATGAAGCATTCACCATGGCACGAAAGCTAGAGATTCGGGCCATCGAAGAGAAGAAAATCCAATTATGCAATAAGAATTTGGCATTCAAGTCGAATGATACCTCTTCTTCTTCCAAACCACAAAATAATTATTCAAAAGCTAAGGGCACCACTAACGCAGTGGTACTCAAGGCTGGCCCAGCTCATCCATCAAATCAGGCTACCCCCTCATCTAATCTCTCACCCATCCAGACTTTTCAATTCAGATGAGAACAATGGAAATACACCCCAATTGGGGAGCCTTACTCTTCTGTCTTAGAAAAGCTTATCAAAGCTGGGGCCATCACCCTTCCACCTATAAAACCACACACTGGTTTTGACCCTGCTCACCCCATGCCCACATGGTATAAAGAACATGACTTCTGTAACTATCATCGAGTAAAGGGTCATAGTGACGGAAATTGCATCACTTTCAAAAACATTGTCCAAGAAATGCTCGAGAAAGGTGAGTTAACCATGGATAATCCTAATGCACCTACCAACCAAAACCTACACATCTTCAAGAAACCATTTCCCAATCATGCCCCTTCATCTGATCAAACCGGTGAGACCTCAACTCATGATACCCATACCCGCGAGGTCCACGCTATTTTTAGTGACGCACCTGTTGCTTCCCAATTACCCCATATTCCTTCCATAGAGGAGATTCTAGCCCAAAATCCTCCTTCCACATTGGAACCAACCTCACCTATTCCTCCACCCATAGAGGAACACCTTTGACCTCCTTCATCACCTATGGAGGAGCCTTCCGCTAACATCGAGACCATTTCACCTTTGGCTTCTCCACTAGAGAACCGATACCCACAGTACTTCTTCAGTCCATGGAGGATACTTGTTTACCTCCTCCACCCACAGAGGAGCACCCATCATCTCCTCCACCTCCACCTAGAGGAGCACCCATCATCTCCTCCACCTATCATAGACCCAGTTGAGATACCTTTGCCTCTTGGTGAGCATTCTCCATCAGCTACCCAAGATCCTGCAGACCTACTTTCGGCTCTCTTACCCACGGAAGCTGAAGCTAGCCAATTCCCCATCTCTAAGACACATTTTACGGGAATTTCCATTAGGTCCTCATCAACTCCACCTACAGACGTGTCATTCTCACGTTTGGCCGATCACTTAGATTATGTGGATAGGGCCTTACTTTGGGGGCACCTTTTGCTTCCTGTCTCAACACAGATGCAGATGTCACTTGCTGATACTTCCACTATCTACCCAAAAATATTTCAACCAATCAAACTGAACATAACCACCTCTATCACAACTTCTTCCATGACACCCATCATAGCTCAACACATACCCTTACCCATAATACAACCTACATCTAAACCCAAACCCACACCTACATCATCTTCCTCGACTAAACCTATTACCACCTTAGGGGTCACCCCAACCACCAGCCTTACTCATCCACCTATCAAACTAGATTTAGCTACATCCTCCAAAGTCAACACCACACCTACTCTGGCACCCAAACAGAAGAACCAAACCCATAGACCTCATACCCCAGCTGCGCCAATCACACCTACACCTATCCCATCTGTCTTAGGACCTCAACTTCCCAGAATGGTTAAGAAACCTCCACCCATCAATAAACCAAAAACACAACAACCCATCCCTTCCTCACAAACCTCTAACCTACCCAGGCACCCGACATGACTTACACCCACACCTGCAGCATCTTTACCACCCATACCTCCAATACCCTCAGCAACTTCTTCACTACCCACTACACTTCAGTCTCTGTCCCTCACACCCCCTGCATGACCCACATCATCTACCTTCACAGCACCTCCGTTATCCCCATGGGTAACTCACCCTCTTCCCCCATCTGCTTTTCCCTCTAGATCCTCATACACCCATATCACCTTTACCCAAGAAGGTGCAACCCAAAAACAAAACTCCACTACCCCCAATAAGGTAGTCAAAACAACCACACACCCTCCTACCCATTCATCTACCATGCCCCTACCTAAACAAACACGACCAACACCCAAGACCACACCAGCACCCAAAACCATAGCTCAACCTACTCCCCCTCCTACAAGGACTATTCCTCAACAATCAACCGCACCTACACCCAAACCCACTTTCACTTCCCATTGCGATCCACTAGCAGGGTCCTATGCCAAAATTTTAACCAACCTCCTTGAGACTTCTGTTATCACATTACCACCACTCAAACCTTATGACCCCCTCAAACCCAAGCCAAAAGGGTTTGATGACACTAAAATTTGTGCCTACCATCATGTGCCAGGGCACGATGTGGAGAACTGCAAGGCCTTGAAAACCATCCTTATCTAGTTGTGTCCTCCAGAAGCCAACTTTGATGATGATGACCTTCTCGATGAGGACCCTGCTTCACCGACACCCATTCCCACACTTCCCACTCAACAACCACAACCTCCACCCCCACAGCTCCTAGAGCCACCTCCAAGATTTGAAATTAACATGGTTTGCATCAGAGAACTTGCCACACCATCACCCAAATGTCATTGCACCCAGCTCACCTCACAAGGTTTTTCTCCTCCAGTAGGTTTTTTCCCATCATGTCATTATACCACTCACCCTATACCTTCTCCGTTTGCCAACTCCCCTCAAATCAACATGATACACATCACTACCCATGCTCAGAAGGATAAAGGTAAAGAAAAGGCAACTGACCCACCAACCAATCCTATACCCAACATACCATCTGCACCCATACCTAAAATCACTATCCGCGGCCCCACATACCCCATTTCTAATGGAGTCACACATCGCACCATGCTCAAACAATTACACCAATCTCCCCTCAAAATGTCCTTATATGACCTCATCCAAACCTCAGAATCCCATCGTCAAGCTCTCATGGAGGTTCTTCAATCTATTGAGGTTTTACCCAATGACCCTACACCCGTAGCCTCCATTATCACACCCCATCATGTAGCCCCTCTCATCAAATTACCACCTTTATCCACACCTCACCCTACTCACCAAGTAGCCTCCCTTAGCTTCTTAGAGGAAGAGATCGCACCACACAAAATAGATGACCCAGACCCATCCCTCTTCATCTCTGTCCACATCGATGATATACGGTACGACATGTAATGATTGATGGGGACACTAGCATTAACATCATTTCATCCCATGCATTCACTCAAATGCACATACCTGACAATTACATGCATAAACATCCTGTCATGTTGCATTCATTCAATGACGCTATCACCTCTACACTAGGCACCATCATCCTCCACATTCACGTGGGCCCCCGCACTATTCCAAAATTATTTTACATCTTGGAGGGGGAATTTCAATATAACTTGTTGCTTGGCAGACCCTAGATTTGTGTCATGGGTTGTGTTCCTTCCACTTTGCATCATTGTGTAAAGTTTGAACATGAAGGACACACCTATACCACTATCCCAGCTGATCCATCACCTTTTAAAACATGCAACATGCTTTACCACCCAATGATGTGCTTATACCCATTGTGACACGCTGTCACAACTCCACGGTTGGTCCATCAGGTCTGCCCAATCCATCTACTCGCACCTATCGCGTCATTTAATTCCTCGGATTAATCACCCATCTAACACTTTTTCTTACATACCAACCTCCAATCCACCCGAAATGGTGCAATCATTGCTCCCCACGGCCGATCTACATAATGTCGGTCGTGATCGCCTGATATAGCTGATCACATCATATCCTAACTCCACAAGAGTATACGTCTTCACTCAACGTCCCTCAATTGATCCCATGTTAGGCCCAACGCATCTTTATGGTCCTCCACATTTAAGCCAGTCTCACCTATGGGGGACTTCGCGTACCAACTCAGTCACACTTGAACCACCATGTTTCAAACTGTTTGAGCTCATTTTTCGACTGATCTGGCCACGTCTCTCACCAATCACCATTTTGATCCACACCTAGTCCTAGAGCGAGTTAGTGCGAAGAGTTCTTAATTTTCGGATTTTATGAGCAAGGCTTTCCATACTGTTATTCCATGTACATTCTATCCACAAATGTCGACCGTAGTGGTATCAGCTTTCCTGAACCACATGCCTAACAGGCTTGCATTGAACTCATTAAGCAACTTCACAATCTCCAAATTCTTCCCGATCCGTCCTTCATCAAGGACCTTAGCCGATTTTCGTGGATTTATATTCCTGTATCAATCTATTGCCTTTCTGCTAACTTTTTTTTTCATTTTCTAAATGGCCTTGACTTATCAACCTGTGATAGGAGAGTTAAAAAAATTCCTCTTGGAACCAACACCTAGAAACCCCTGATCATATTATGATACTAATCTTAACCTCTAGTTCAATTGTCTGCATGATAAATCAATAGCTTCTTGGTGTATACCATACATATATCAAAGTTTACCCTCTGATATGTAAATCATGTTGAATAATCGAAGGATCGATCTAAGCCCTTGTAGTGGGACTCAACGATTCTGCCTTTATCAGAGGGTGCTCAAGAATACATGACATTATCTGTTACTGAGCAGTTGGAAGCCATCACAGTCTTCTCTCAAAATCGTAACCATTTTCAGCTTGGTTCAGAGTAAATTAGAAATGCCCATGTATGACCCCACCATAGAGGTCCACAATATCATAACCATTCCCGATGCCAATTCCAAGAACAAAAGTATGAGGAAAATGCACTAGCAGTGCCAGTTACATGTCAGAGAAGAGCTAACGCCTTGAGTTGTTTATTTACATTACCCATTGATTATCCTGAGTGGATCTGATGAAAATTGCCCTGTCACTAAGGTAATGGGAAGATTTTCATTATTGACACGGACTAATGATCAGTCAACCTGAGCATTGGGGAAATGGCTGACTTTCCCTTAGTCATGGTATTGATCAACTAGTTATGACCTACCATAGGTCAAGGGATGCTGGGATTTTCATGGATGGCACTTCTCAAGGGTGGTAGAACCATATGCTTGGAGCCTCAGGATAGTGGTTCAACTTATGGCCTCATTCAATCACCCCTTGGGGGACCTTCTACTATGAAATGCCTTTTGGTGTTAAAATGTACAGTGCCACATATCAGTTGGGCTATGAAACTGTATATTCTTATTATGAATATAAGTGCACCTATATTAGAAATTCCACATGGATGACCTTGTGGTAAATCTAAAAATGCCTCTCTAGCGATTCCTTGGGTCAGTCAGACAGACCATCTTTGACCATCTAAGAGTTAAATTTGTTTTCAATTTCGAGCCTAAGAAGTGCATCTGCACGACATCTCAGGACGAACTTCTGAGGATTGGTATCGTTTCCCTACGTGGTGTAGGGAGTTTGGACCCTAGATGAATGTTAGATGGAGGACATTCTAGAGTCTCCAGAAGAACAACAGTCAGGGGACAAGAAGTCCCTCCTCTTTAATGGGAGAGGTTCCCTTATTCTGAAACAAACTTATTTACAAAAGTACAGAACATTATTTTATGGTCGAACTTGGATATTACGAAAGTGTTTTCCACAAGGATCATCAGTTACGCCAGGACTGAGGAAGGGGAATAAGAAGATGAGCAGAATAGCAACATTCAGAATTATAGATAGCAGAATAATTCTTCGTGTATGCGAAGCTTCAAAGGATTTAAGACAAGATCATTTGCATTAGCTGAATGGGATTAAATTTAAAGACACAAAGTTCCGTAAATAACCTTCTTCAGATTTGTTAATCAAGGACACAAAGTTCCTTCTTGGTTGTACAAGATCACTGTACTTGCAAAACTGAACAGTATGCAATCAGAGAGACTAAACGAGTTAGGAACAAAATGATCTTCACAATATTAAAGGAAAACACAGAGACAACAAGAATCAGATAGACAAAGAACGGAAAGCCCTTTTGTATTGATTTCTTTAAGATCTATTTACACTTTCGGCAAATATCCAAGTTCTTCCTCCTCGTAAAATGGCGTGGAAAGGCCATTATATAGATTACAAATCAGTTACTCCTCGTAACCATTTCTTTTAACTAGAGAATAGTTAAGTACCGCCAATTGCAATACCTTAACTAATTACAAAGAATACGAAAAGAAAGGGAAGAAGAGAAAAGAAAGGAGAAGGAGACAGGTGTCCAGTTCTGAGAAGGACCCACTGTCTTCAGAAACCGCTGCTTGAATCTTTCTAACGTCTCAGCTCTGTCTCTACCACGTGGAACTGACGTTTCATCTTGAGGATGACAATGAGTGTCCTTGAAAACTGATGCAACCAGACGTCTTGAGAGCTTCGTCCTTCTGCCAGCTGTCCTTGAAATTTGATCTTCGGATTGATAGCATCAGAGCCGCAACTTAAATTCATATTTTGAAAAACAGCATATTCGGGTCGAGCGGGAAAAACTAAGTGTGAATGACACTTGGTACGCTTGGGACAGGTGAGACGCGAATGCGCGAAACACGCGGCTCGGCCGGTTCGGGCGAAACAGGGAGAAGACGCACAAATGTATTTGGGACAAATGGGACGAAAATGTGCGAAGTACGCGATTCGGGTGTTTCGGCCGAAATTGGAACAGCGGGCCCGTTTGGACTTGGGACATTCGGGACAAAAAGTTCCGAAGTACGCGACTCGACCGGCTCGGCCGAAATAGGGAAAGCTCGCACTTTTTTAAATGGGGCAGTTGGGACAAAATTGCGCGAAGGACGCGGTCCGGGCGAACCGGCCGAAAATGGAACAGAGAGCAATTTGGAACTCGGGACAGTTGGGACAAAATCGGAATCGGCCGAAAATGGAACAACAGGTCCGTTCGAACTTGGGACATTTGGGACGAAAAGTTCCGGAGTACGCGGTTCGGCCGGTTCGGGCGAAAATGGAACGACTCGCACTTTTTACTTGGGACATTCGGGACAGGAAAGTGCGAAGTACGCGGGAAGGATGATTCGGCCGAAATGGAACAGATTTGCATTTTTGGCTTTGGGGCACTTGGGACAAAAACTTCCGACAGGCCCGAAAATGGGACAAATTCGGAGGTTTCGGCCGATCGGAGAACAGAAGACACTTTCGTACTTGGGACAGATGGGACAAAAAGTTCCGACAGGCCCGAAAATCACACAAAACGACCCAGAACACAGATTTTTTCGATTTCACGACTTAGGCACCTCAGAGAAAAACACTTAAGACTCAAAATTTTGAAATTTTACTCTTATCAGAGCGGGGAATTTTGAGTGGACAACAGCTGGCTCCTTCTGGGGATGACTTGGTATAAATTCATGGAATGAGACAAGGCAAGAACTTAGATAACTCGGTGAAGCAGACCAGTGCCTTATCCATTGGGCAAAGGAGTCAAAAACAAACCAATACAGAGGGCAACACACACAACAGAAGGGAAACACACCAAAAGCAGAAAAAGCAAAAACACTGTACATAATATACAAAGGGACTCCCTAGTCACCTAGGACTTGAACAACTTCAAATACTGCCCACTATAAGGAAGTGGGAGGGGAGAACCATCCATGTAATCAAGATAGAAAGAGTCCTTACCAGCAAAGTGTCTTATCTTGAAAGGTCCAAGCCACAGAGAATCAAATTTTCCATGGCTGCCACGAGGTTCATGTCTTTTGTCCCATAACAGCACGGTATCACCAACTTGGAACTCTCTGGACCTAGCTTTCTTATCGAACAGAACCTTCACCTTCTGCTGGTGAGCAGATATTCTGTCAGCAACCTCCAATCTATCCTCGTTCAGTTTGTGCAGGTACATGATTCTTTTGTCCAGAGCATCACTGAAACTAGTGTCTTCAATGGCCTTCATCAGGTGCAAGGCTGGCAGTTCCACTGTCACTGGCAATTGGGCCTCTACTCCATACACTACTTGAAAGGGGGACATTCCAATGGCTCTTTTAGGTGTGATCCTGTCTGCCCAAAGAGCATCATAAAGCTTCTTATGCCAGTTTCGCTGAGACTCATTGACCAACTTCCTTATGATAGTCACCAGATTTTTGTTGGTGGATTCTGCTTGTCCATTTCCCTGGGGATAATAATCTGAAGAATGAGCCAGAGAGATGCCATACCCGTAGCAGAAATCCATGATCTCAGTTGAGGAGAAGTTCGAAGCATTATCTGTTACAATCTTGTTAGGTACACCATACCTTACCAAGATGTTCTCCTTGATGAAGTTGCATACTACTTCAGAAGTAGTGCTCTTGACTGGGATAGCTTCCACCCATTTGGTGAAGTAGTCAGTGGCAGTTAGCACATGAGTGTGCCCAGCACTAGAAACAGGGTTGAGTGTACCAATGAAGTCTAGACCCCACTGTTGAAATGGTTCCTCGATCACAACTGGCTTGAGAGGCAAAGCGGCCAGTTTGGGTCTTCCCACAAAAGTCTGACAGGCCTCGCATTTATCCACCCACTTGGATGCATCTCTGAACAAGGAAGGCCAGTAATACCCTCCCCGGAGTATCTTGTGAGCTGTGACTGTTGACGAATAGTGCCCTCCACACGCCTGATCATGGAAAGCTGAGAGCAACTTTCTCTGTTGTTCCTTATCAACACATTTCAGAAATCTCCCATCTAAGCCACGCTTGAACAAAGCATTTTCCCACAGTACATATTGCGCTGATCTCAATTTAACAGTCCTCTTTTCCTTGGCAGTTAAATGAGAGGGGCATTCCCCATAGGTGAGAAAATGGGCGATGTCGACATACCATTCATCAACTGAACTAAGGAATAGAACAGTAGGAATGTCAGCTTTCTCCTCCAGCAACTCATGTTTGGCTCCTTCAGCAATGAGCTCACAAAGACCCTTTCCACGAACCAGCTTGGTCGGTTTGATATCAATGTCATACTCCTGGACCTTAGCCACCCAGTTGCCCCTCTTGGATCCAAATTCTTGTTGTGTAAGGATTGACTTAACAGTCGTATCTGGAACCAGCACCATGGAGTGAGAATTGAGGATATAAAAGCGAAACTGCTTAACAGCCTTGACTACTGCAAAAGCATGCTTCTCCATCATGGTGTACTTTAGCTCATGATCCTTCAGGATATAGCTCATGAAGGCAATTGGTAGCTCATGTCCATCAGAATCTTCTTGGGTTAAGACAGCAGCCAGGGTATTGTCTGTAGCGTAGCAATAGATGATGAAATCTTTGCTGAAGTCAGGGCAGGCCAAAACTGGAGTTTTAGCAATGGCTTTCTTGATACCCTCAAAGGATTCCTTTCCTTCAGAAGACCATCCAAATGTTTGCTTCCCTTTCATCATCTGAGAAATATTCAACGTTAATTCAGCAAAATCAGGGATAAATCTTCTTAAGAAATTGATCTTACCGAAGAAGGAATGCACGCCTTTTTTACTAGTAGGGAGAGGAATTTGCTGGATGGCCTGAACTCGTTCAGGATCAATCTTGATGCCGTCCTTTGAGACAATGTGCCCTAATAGCTTTCCTTCTGTAACACAGAAGACAGATTTTTTAGGATTTAAAGAAATCCCATGCTCTCGGCATCTCTGCAGAACTGTTTCCAGGTGGTCTAAGTGATCTGCTCTTGTCTTTGAAAACACTGTCAGGTCATCAAGGTATATGACTATACATTTCCCTTTCAAGCTTCCAAAAGCCAAATCCATAGCTCTCTGGAAAGTGGCACCAGCATTAATCAGCCCAAAAGGCATTCTCTTGTAGGCAAAGGTACCCCAAGGAGTGGTGAAGGCTGTCTTGTGTTGATCTGCAGTGTCAACCTCTACCTGATTGTATCCCGAGAATCCATCAAGCATAGATAACATCTCGGATCCTGTTACTGCTTGCAAAATCTGATCCATCATAGGCAGAGGGTAGTTATCTTTCAGAGAGGCCTGATTCAGGTTTCTGAAATCAACACAGATGCGGATCTCTCCATTCTTTTTTCTAACAGGCACAATGTTTGCAATCCATGTTGAATGGTGAATGGGAAAAATAATCTTAGCCTTCAACAACTTCTGGATCTCCTGAAAGATGGTGTCAGCTATTTTTGGATTGTACTGCCTTTGCTTCTGCTTGAAAGGCTTGATTCCTGGTTTGAGAGGAATAGAGTGCTGCATTTCCTTTGGCTTGAAGGCTTTTAGATCTTCATAAGAATATGCAAGAACATCCTTATACTTCCTTAGAAGATCAATTGCTCTTCTCCTCTCTTCTGTTGTGCAACATTTCCCAATATTTACCAGCCTCGGGTCATCAGAACTCCCAATATCAATCTTATCATACTCAGCTGATTGCTGAGGTCCGGTAGAAGCTTTAGATCTCACGTATCTGTCGTGTTTATCAAACAACTCCTCCAAACTCACCAAACCTTTGGGAATCTTGTTTCCTTTGAGCTTGATGCACCCTTCCTGATCAGTTTCTTCTCCTTGGGTGACAGCTTGGTCAGAGGACACACTCTCACGAGGCAGGTTGTCACTTCCCTCAAAATACAGTTGCTCGAAATTCCCCTTGAGTTCCAGGAAGGAAAGCAGATGCTGGTCATCGTTGAAAACTTGCCAGTTATTGGTATTGTCAGGGACACTAGGCCGATGGACCATTTCAATAGTGAACTTATCCTGAGAGAATTCAGGATGGGGAATCAGTAGTGACCCCGAGACAGCCAGTGAATCAGCCCTGCTGTTCTTTTCTCTAGGTATTGCTTCAATAGAGAAAGCATCAAGGAATTCAATTGAATCCCAAACCTGATTCCGATAATGCTTCAGCCTTCCATTCTTTACCTGAAAAAGGCTTCTGACTTGCTTCACAATCAGCTCTGCATCACCACGAGCCAGAAGATTTTTTACACCTTGTTCTTTGGCTACTTGCAGTCCAAGAAGGAGAGCCTCATACTCTGCCGTGTTGTTGGTGTTCTCGAACTGCAACTTAAATGAAAAAGGGTGCAGGCAGCCTTCAGGTGATACTAGCAAGACGCCAGCTCCAGAACCAGCCGAGGAACAACTTCCATCAAATTCTAAAGTCCAGACGCCGTTAGGATCTTTTGGTGATACTTTGGAGGGTTGGATTTCATCAGGGGATAAAATCATGTAATTACCATGGCCCCTGTCCTCATAGAGTATTTGTGCCTTAGGATCATCAGTCTTCTGCACAATATACTCGGACTGCTTCTCAGGTAGTAACTTCTTCATTTGTCCATGGACAGGTATGAGTGCGTGTGACCAATCCATTTGAATCTCTCCACCCACATCTTTACAGAAGTTCCTACTTAGCAACATTCCATAGGAAGGAGGAATGTCTGCTACTAGGATGGTAGCCAAGACCTTCTTCTCAGGTAAAGCAGCAAAAGCCACTTGTGCATCTTTAATCCTTCCAACTAAAGGTACTTCCTTACTTTCCATGGAGTAGCAAGATCCATAAGTGCGAGTAAGGGTCAAGCCTAAAGCATGAGCTACCTTAGCAGGCATCACATTATCTGAGGCTCCGGAATCTATGACACAGTTACTGAGCCTATGGCCAGCTATAAGGAGTGTTACATAAAAAGGCTTGATTTTGTCTCCAGGTGAGGTGACAGCAGCTACCAGGCTAGGTTGTGGTGCAGAAGGAGGTGTGGGCAAAAGGCCTTTAGAGGTGGTCTTGGAATGGGAATTTACAAATTGGATCATCTTGGCAAAAGCTTTAGGGTGGGTTTGGTAGTATTCAGCTTCTGAAATTTGAACTTTAGTCCTTTTAAGATGATCAACAATATCAAAGGATCCAGAGGTGGATGGGCCATCATCATTTGAAATTCTAGGCTTATCAACTTTGGGAGAAAAAGAAGAAGAAGAAGCAACTTTGGGAGCAGGATTGACAGTACTTACCTTTGGTGCAGATGAGGTAGGGATAGGAGATCCTCTTCTGGCAATTACAGGGATAGTTGCCGGCTGCTCCTTAGATTTCTTTAGGGGCTGTGTCACCTTCTCCTTCTGCCTTGTCTGTTCTCGAGTCATGACAGCAAATGATTCACTGTTCATGTCTGCTACCACTTCATCATAGTCATCTCCATCATCAATGCCTTCAGTGGTAAAGAAATTGACTCGAGATCCTTCGAGTTCTTCTGCCTCATCATCGAATTCCTCCAGGAACTCCTCACAAGCTTCATTATCATCTTCTGGCTCTTCAACCTCACAAGTTGCATTCACCGGAACTTTGACAGGAGGTCCTTCAAGTGCCAGTCTTGTGTGGGGAGCTGGCAAACGGTTTCTGGGTTGAAAATTTCTTCTCGGAACGTCTGCATATGGTGCATGCTGGGCTAATTGTTTCTTTATAGCCACTAGATCATTTGCAAGTTTCTGGACTAATGGATCAGTATTGGGTCCAGAGGTGGAAGAGGAAGAAGCAGTAGATTTAGATTTAGGAGGATCTCTTCTCAACTTCCCTGACATGATCAGGTCATCCTCGACACTAACAGCCAGTTCTTGATCTAGAATTAACGTTCCGAGATTAGCCCTTCTTAGAGCATAACTGACTTTAGGCGTTTGGGCATTCAAAAAGAAACATTTCTGAATTTGATCAACCGGTCGAGTATTTACAGGAATTTTGTTGATCAATCTGTTGAACCGAGCCACAAATTCTCTCATAGGTTCTGATGGATCTTTCTTTATCTGAGAAATCTGGGCAAGCAGGGCATGCACATCTTCTGCCGGCTTGAAACGGCTTTCAAATTGAGTTCTCATTGTATTCCAGTCGGTGATGGCACCAGCCGGAAGGTGATAGAACCAGTCAGCAGCATTATCCTGTAACGTCTCAACGAACAGTCTTACTGAGACGTCTTCATGTTCAACCCCCAAGACTCCACAGGCAACTATGAATGCTGCAATATGTTCATCAGGGTGAATTTTGCCATCTCCTTTAAATTTTGGGAAGTTCTTTCGGTTACCTCTAGGTAACTCATGCAAAGGCTGCGCAAGAGCCAGGGGCCCGACACGTTGACCCCATGGTAATTGTGCCATTCTTGGAAATACGGCTTGGAGGGGAACTGTAACACCGGCAAGGATCAAAGCTCGTAGATTAGGACTAGCAGGCTCTGAAGGAATACCACCCGCAGGACTTCTATCTTGGACAGGTGGAGTGCTCGTCGAACGAGTTCTTCTATTGGAAGGGAAAGGAAAACCCTGTTGCTCCAAAAGCTGAAACTGAGAATCTTCGATACCAAGGGCCCTTCTCCCTCTAGTGAAACGTGGAGTCGCCAGATCAAAGGATGATCGAAAAATTGCAGTACTGGAATGCGATTTTCCCCAGCGGAGCTGGAATGCAAATTTCCTCCCCAGCGGAGTCGCCAAAAACTGTTGGTTTTCAAATAGGACTTTTTAGAAGAACAACAGTCAGGGGACAAGAAGTCCCTCCTCTTTAATGGGAGAGGTTCCCTTATTCTGAAACAAACTTATTTACAAAAGTACAGAACATTATTTTATGGTCAAACTTGGATATTACGAAAGTGTTTTCCACAAGGATCATCAGTTACGCCAGGACTGAGGAAGGGGAATAAGAAGATGAGCAGAATAGCAACATTCAGAATTATAGATAGCAGAATAATTCTTCGTGTATGCGAAGCTTCAAAGGATTTAAGACAAGATCATTTGCATTAGCTGAATGGGATTAAATTTAAAGACACAAAGTTCCATAAATAACCTTCTTCAGATTTGTTAATCAAGGACACAAAGTTCCTTCTTGGTTGTACAAGATCACTGTACTTGCAAAACTGAACAGTATGCAATCAGAGAGACTAAACGAGTTAGGAACAAAATGATCTTCACAATATTAAAGGAAAACACAGAGACAACAAGAATCAGATAGACAAAGAACGGAAAGCCCTTTTGTATTGATTTCTTTAAGATCTATTTACACTTTCAGCAAATATCCAAGTTCTTCCTCCTCTGTAAAATGGCGTGGAAAGGCCATTATATAGATTACAAATCAGTTACTCCTCGTAACCGTTTCTTTTAACTAAAGAATAGTTAAGAATGCTAATCGCAATACCTTAACTAATTACAAAGAATACGAAAAGAAAGGGAAGAAGAGAAAAGAAAGGAGAAGGAGACAGGTGTCCAGTTCTGAGAAGGACCCACTGTCTTCAGAAACCGCTGCTTGAATCTTTCTAACGTCTCAGCTCTGTCTCTACCACGTGGAACTGACGTTTCATCTTGAGGATGACAATGAGTGTCTTTGAAAACTGATGCAACCAGCGTCTTGAGAGCTTCGTCCTTCTGCCAGCTGTCCTTGAAATTTGATCTTCGGATTGATAGCATCAGAGCCGCAACTTAAATTCATATTTTGAAAAACAGCATATTCGGGTCGAGCGGGAAAAACTAAGTGTGAATGACACTTGGTACGCTTGGGACAGGTGAGACGCGAATGCGCGAAACACGCGGCTCGGCCGGTTCGGGCGAAACAGGGAGAAGACGCACAAATGTATTTGGGACAAATGGGACGAAAATGTGCGAAGTACGCGATTCGGGTGTTTCGGCCGAAATTGGAACAGCGGGCCCGTTTGGACTTGGGACATTCGGGACAAAAAGTTCCGAAGTACGCGACTCGACCGGCTCGGCCGAAATAGGGAAAGCTCGCACTTTTTTAAATGGGGCAGTTGGGACAAAATTGCGCGAAGGACGCGGTCCGGGCGAACCGGCCGAAAATGGAACAGAGAGCAATTTGGAACTCGGGACAGTTGGGACAAAATCGGGTGAATCGGCCGAAAATGGAACAACAGGTCCGTTCGAACTTGGGACATTTGGGACAAAAAGTTCCGGAGTACGTGGTTCGGCCGGTTCGGGCGAAAATGGAACGACTCGCACTTTTTACTTGGGACATTCGGGACAGGAAAGTGCGAAGTACGCGGGAAGGATGATTCGGCCGAAATGGAACAGATTGCATTTTTGGCTTTGGGGCACTTGGGACAAAAACTTCCGACAGGCCCGAAAATGGGACAAATTCGGAGGTTTCGGCCGATCGGAGAACAGAAGACACTTTCGTACTTGGGACAGATGGGACAAAAAGTTCCGACAGGCCCGAAAATCACACAAAACGACCCAGAACACAGATTTTTTCAATTTCACGACTTAGGCACCTCAGAGAAAAACACTTAAGACTCGAAATTTTGAAAATTTTACTCTTATCAGAGCGGGAAATTTTGAGTGGACAAGGTGACATCAAGGATTACATCTAGTGTAGTGCGACTGATACAGGTGTAATTTCCCCAAAATGGACACTATTTTTCCCTAGATAGATTTTAGGAAAATTCCAACCACTAAATGTAATTTATAGAAAATATACCAATAAAGTATCATGTGGATTTGAATTTAAATAAATAAATGGGACCAGGGATGAGAAATAAACTTAAGGAAAATAGAGGGTAACTCAAGCTATTTACACCATAAACTGATACAATAGATTTACTGAAAGTGGATTTTTCTCCACACCAAAATAGTGGAATTTAGACAATGTGATTTATAAAAATCAGATATAATAGAAGCATTTAGAAGAACCCTAAAATAAGTCAACATACACCATAAAACCACTCCTAGAGTGGTTCTTCCAACTTGAAAAAGGGAATACAAAAATGATAGAAATTTCCTCTTCAAACCCTTGCCAAAAATATGTAATTTATTTGCCTTCTACTACTAGAAAATATTGAAATTAATTTTGCAACCAATGATCCTCAATGGAAACTACAGGGTGTAGAATCCTCACAAACTAGAGGAACGGATTTTCATCCTTCTCTAGAACTCTTGGAGGTTTTTCCTTATCAAGAGTGTAGATGCAAGAAAAATTTCTCCACACACAATCAGAAATATGAAAATAATCAAGTGGTTTCTCTCCAAGCAAACTGACTTTCTTAAATCAGAAATATGAAAATAATCAAGTGCTTATAATATTTTGTTTTATTTTTTACACTTTCTACTAATATATCATAACTTAAGTCCCCCTTTAGTTTATTCATTAGCCTTCGGGAGGAAAAAATGGGCTAAATTTCTTCATCATGATTATCTTAGGAAGTAAGACATTTTAGTCATCTCTTCCCATATTTGGTTGCCCTCAAGCAATTCCAAACTCTTTTGTGTAAGCATCATGTAAACTAGACAAAACATTATAAAATGGTTCAAAAGTCTTGCTCTTGTACTTGTCAAGTGGGATAAAACTTGCCATCCTTTATCACCCAAAAGACCCTCATGTAAATAAAGTTTCATCAAAGTTATTACATAATTTAGATTGCATATTTCATCTTCTAACTTGATATTTTTCTCAAGAAAAATCATAATATGAAATATATATGACATTACCTTACTTGGACCATACCTTATGATGTCACCATGATCCATAAGAGGCTAAATTTCGTTATAATTCAACTACTACAATTTCATTCCTCTTTATTCACCCTTAACATCTTTTGCAATATTCCCTTCTAAGAGTCATCATATCATGCTTCTAATTGCCATTCTATGAGGAATCCCCTTCCTCATACCTTGAAAAATAATTTTCTTGTCTTACAATTTGAAATTCAACTCCATGGATTGATAGTTTTGAATGAATTCACCAAAATATTCAAGCCATTATGCACCAAGTACTAAATCCAAACCACCAATACAAACAACATAAAATTCATCACTTACCTCATGACCTCCCATGGTGAATTGGAGTTGAGGAATATTCTTAGTGCATGTGATTTAATGTCCATTTGCCACAATCATATTTAACCTTTGGAAGTCTTATTCTTACAATCCTAATTTGGAAACCAAATATTCATTAATGAAGTTATGTGTTGCTCCAATTTTAAACAATATGTTGATCTTTTTCCCATGAAGATCACCTCTCACATGGAAAGCATAAAAAACTAGGCAACATTGTTAATGTAGCTAATGTAGCACCTGTGAAAACCAGCCCATCTTATTTTTCTTGGTCTTCTAGTCAGAATTATCTTCATCCTCATCATTATCTGAAACAACTTCAATGTAATGGATAGATCCTTTACCCTTACAATGATAGTTCGGTTTCCATGGGTCATTACATTCAAAGCATAATTTCTTCCCCAATTCATTTCTTGCTTCAATTCCAGACCCATTTCTTTCCCATTCTTGTGCCTTTCCTTTCTTCCCACTAACTATTACTCGTTACTTATCAATTTGAGCAGTTATTGGCTGCTCAAATGTGTTATTTTTTTCCCTAAAGTTGTTGTTCGGTACTACCCAAACTGTAGATTTCTCCCCCTTGGGACTGAAATCTCTAATTCCAATGACTTCTTAATGGAACCTTGAATAGATGGAGGATTTGAGGCTTTAAAAATGCCTTTTAATATTTTTCCCAACCCTTAAATAAACAATAAAACAATCCTTATTTCACAAATATTAGGGTACCATCACTGTAATTCTTGGAAAACTATAAATATACTTATCTAGTGTTCCTTTTGCTTGAGTTGGGATAGCTATCTAAAATGCAAACATGAATCCATCCTGTCAAATCTTTATTTCAAACATAGGTTGAATTATTCAAGGGTGGTGATAGAGACATGCCCTTGGGTGATGATTCCATGGTGCCACCACTCATGTAAAACTCCCTCCAAATGTAAGGTTACAAAATTAAGCGCCTTTCTTAATACATAGGATTTAAAGAAAGACGTGTATCTAATTTTTGTAGTCAAGCTCTAACAGAACACTTATCTGAACCATCATATGAAGGAAGCGTTACCTTACCCAACCTTTGTTGAATATCTCTTATTGATGACTAATGGTAGAATATTTGAATTTTTCCTAAACCCTTTCTTTTATTCACTTGACAATAGTCTTGGAAGGATAACATATCTCTCACAATGTAACTCAAATTTGCATACTCATCACCCCATGCTTCCACATCATCAACATCATTTTTTTCTTCCACTTTAATTGGTTCTTCTCTTTGGAGAAACTTAGCTCTGAATCAGATATGTCATCTTGGAAGAAGTCCTAACTAGTCCCATAGAGCTTCCTTATCCATTATTGGTTTCTCCTTTGTTGATAGATACATTATTCCCTTGTAGAATCTTATCCAAGTCTCAAATAGAGCTTGTAAATGCATCACAAATTTCTCTTTGATTATCCAACATTGTTTTTTGTAGCTCTCTTTGAATTCTAGTAATGACTTCATCCATGTAGCTAATTGCATCGGTGAGAGGAGCTCTTTGATGACGTTATTTCATAGTCACCTTCTTTAGAGTAACCCTTCCTTGATATACTAAAGGGTTTTTTTCAACTTGCATTCAGATCTAGTTTTTTCTTCTTTTCCTCACAATATGGGAGGATTTTAAGATTTGATACCACACTAATGTTCCAAAATGGACACTATTTCCCCCTAAGTTGATTTTAGGAAAATCCCAACCACTAAATGTAATTTATAGAAAATATACCAATAAACTATCATGTAGATATGAATTTAAATAAATAAATGTGATTAGGGCTGGGAAAGAAACTTAAGGAAACCATAGGGTAACTCAATATATTTGCACCATAAACCAATCCAATATATTTATGAAGAAAAAGTACATATATAAAACCAGATTGGAATCAAGATGCTAAAAATAATTTATAAAAATTTTGCATAACACTTACCTCTGACAGCCGAAAGTGGCTTTTTCTCCACACCAAAATACTAAAATTTAGACAAAATGATTTATAAAAATCAGATATAATAGCTGAAGCTGAAACAACCCTAAAATAAGTCACCATACACCATAAAGCTACTCCTATAGTGGTCACTCCAACTTGAAAAAGTGCATAAAAAATGATGGCAATTTCCTCTCAAACCCTTGCCAAAAATATGCAGCTTAAGTGCCTTCTACTACTAGAAAATACTGAAATAAATTTTGCAACTAATGATCTTCAATGAAAAATCCAGGGTGGATAATCCTCACAAACTAGAGGAATGATTTTTCGTCCTCAAAAGTGATGATGTAATCAAAATTCCTGCAAACATAATTAAAAATAAGAGAAAAATTAATTGGTTCCTCTCCAAGTAAGTTCACTTAATTAAATATAATAATAGGGCCCAAATGGCCATTCCCATATCTAATCAGAATTTTCCCTTCATTTAATACTTTTTCCCACTTGCTTTTCTTTCCCTAGGCAAATCGCATCTTCCCTTAGATATATAATTTTTGCTAAATTCCTTTTTCCTTTTGTTTTCATTTTTCTATTTTAAGTTTAAAATATTTAATTATAAGTGCTTATAATATTTTATTTATTTTATGCACTTTATAATAAACTATCATAACTTAAGACCCCCTTAAGTTTATTCCTTACGTGTTGGGAGGAAAAAAAGGGCTAACGGTCTTCGTCAATATTTTCTTAGGAAGTGGGATATTTCAGGGGGATCACAAACCAAATGATGGACCTGAGGGTGGGCAAGGAGGAGGATAGGTCCCTACACCAGGAGGACATGGCTCGGGACATAAAGTGCTCAATATTGAGTTCACCATGTAGTGGTTGAACATTTTATATAGATTTTGACATTGATTTTGATGTATAGATTTCGAGATAGAGCCCAGTTGAGGCCTATCATGGATGTATAGACAATTTGATGATATATATCTGATGATTTTATCATGATTTCCATGTGTTGTGTTGAGTAGATTAGATATATGTGATGATTTATATGTTGTGAGGGATGTCAATATTTGATTAATTATGGATTTTGATTTAGATGTTAGATGTGATGTGATGTGAATTAATGATGTCACGTGATATATTGATTGGAAGTTGATTAAATGAGATGGATTGGATATGATTAGATATATATGATGTAGTTGTTTGATATTATGCAGATATTGATGTCATATATGATGATGTTGTATCAATTTAGATATTTAGAAAGATTTAGTGGGTCTATATTAGATGTGATTACGATAGATGCGATACATATAATGGATGGGATTAGATTTTAGATGAGATATAGATGATGTGATGTATAGATATTTGATGTGATGTATACCTTTAATGATATTGATATTTGATTTAGTTCACATATAGGAAATGATGTTTTATTAGATTACGGTGATTGATTTAGATGATGCATGGATGAAAATATATTTTGACATGATACGGTTGAGATTCAATTAAATGTATTGAAGTGGGTGTAGATGGTTTTGACATGATTAGATGTAGATAACATGATGGATTTGGATGACAAATGATATACTGGATGTTATGGGTATTTCCAATTTGATTAGATTAGAATGAATGTGACATATTAGAAATGATTATGATAGGGTTTAGGTTAGATACAAAAGGGATAGTTACAAATGTTGGTTGGACCAAATAAGATATAAGATGGTGTGATTGGATCAGATGTGATAGATAAGATGCTACCAGGATTGAGTGACCTCATATAAAAGAGTAAAACTTCATTCTAGTAAATATTTCACATATGAAAGATGATTTTAGATTGGATTGAGGGTAAAATTAAAAATTAACATGTACAAATACGATGCACTTATAGCCTATGGCATGTGTGAATACATAACCAACAAAATTAGTAATAGTTTAGATCGTGAGGGGAAAGATGGAAGGTGTGGTTATACACCTATTGTAGACATGACAAGGAGTTTAAATGTAGCTTATATGGGGGAAGTAGGTTCTCCTTAGGTGTTTTTTCCTAGATCTATGCCCCAAATTTGAGAAATATGGCATAAACTGATCAATGTGGGAAGTTTTTTGTAGGTAGGAAAGATGATCAATACAGGAAGATTTCTGAGGATGTTCGCTTTAAAAAAAAATTTCTTTTAGTTTTGATAGTTTTAGAAGGATGATCAATGCAGGAAGCCTTCACTGACATGATACAAGAAAGTATCCATGCTTTGAGGAAGTGGTCTATAATTAGGATTTTTCCTTTAGACTTTGCCGTTTTCTTTGATGGCAGAATGTAATGATGATAGCTGTCCTTCGAGGGATCAATCTATATGTTTGAAATTATTTTCTTT